>OX419711.1:0-1368053 GCA_948474745.1 Oligia latruncula | reverse complement strand
CTGCTATACCACTACGTGAGGTAAGCAGACACGTAAGTATCACGCGTACATATTATAGAACAGGCCAGGAGAAAGGTCCTATCGGCTTCAAAATCCAGATTGGCTTTCCGATATCGGACATTTTTGTCATTGAAATATTTCTAGAATGAGACCAAGTGATAACGGTCTCGATTTACCAGTTGGAGGTCGTGGGTTTGGACCCAGACAGGCGCTTTACTTTGTGTAAATTATTTCATCACCACTGTTCCCAAAATCAGCAAAGAAAAACATCGTGAGGAAACCGGCATGTCTTAGGACCAAAAATTCAAATTAGTAGGGAGAGCAGTGGTGGTCCAGTGGTATCGGCCGCGACTTACGAGTTGTAGGTCGTAGGTTCGAACCCAGACAGGCGCTTTACTTTGTGTAAATTATTTCATCACCACTGCTCTCAAAACGGTGGAGGAAAACATCTTGAGGACATCGGCAAGTCCTAGAAGCAAAAATTCGATGACATGTGACTTGATGTGGTGGATTTTAGTCCAGTCCCTCTCAATGAGAGGAGGCTAGTGTCCCAGCTGTGGGAATATTATAGGCTGATAATGTTTAGGGAGCACCCTGGGTAGTTAGCCGTAGCAGCAACACTTTTCTACACACGGAAGAGATAAATAAGTCTATTCCGTGTTTCTACACATTGAAAGTCATCATCTGCCAAGCCCTTTCCCCAACTATGTTCGGGTCGGCTACCAGTCTAACCGGATGTAGCTGAATACCAGTATTTTACATGGACATTTAGCGACTGCCTATCTGTCCACCACAATCCAGTTACTGGGTACACTGAAGACTGGTTATTGAATTTCGGGCTTCGGACTATCCGTAACGACTGTCAAATGACAGCCGGGAGCAATTACGAGGCACAGAAAGGTTTCTATAATGGGTGGTAACCCATCCACGAACTGAACTCGGCAAGTGTAGCTTAACTTTTTGATCGACCCGTGCGGCTGTTATTATTAAGCCACGAAACCCTCTTTTTTAACACAGAAAAATACACACATACTCAAATACATTAACCGGAAATGACGAATGCACAGACCATAAACAAATGCATAGAGAGGAGCTTATGGACCGAAGATCAATGACATCCGGTTCCTGTAGTTAAGAAGTAAGGAAGATATTACGCTAAGGGAGGGGGTTCGATTCTCTTTTGTTATGCTAAAGAAGTAATAGGTATGAGGGTGCAACATCAAAGATAAATAGCTATCTTAATGGCAGTATGATTTTGCAGTAGCGAGTCTAAAGGGAGATTGCTGAAGTGGAATATGGGTGGATTCAATTCCCTGTTTGGGCAAGATTTTATTGTTTTTTGAAGTGAAAACTTCTTTAGGGCGTTGGGCATTTTTTGATATGTGAAAAAACATTGAATTCTCGACACTGTTACCGTAACCGACACCGCGCTACATTCGGATGTATTCGGCTGTCCTCAGGATGTACTCGGTTTTAATGTATATCTGATATGTCGGTGAGGGATGACAAAGTATTCTGTTTTGTTTATAAGACGATTAAAAAAATACACACGTAATTGTTCAAGTTTTCACTTCTGTCGGCACTCCCACAGTGCCACTGTTTTTTTTTTAAGTAAAAACTTTTTAGGCGCGTTGGGTATTTTTTAAGATCGAAAAAAAAACCATTGAACTCACGACACTGTTACCGTAACTTAAATCGCGCGTGTTTTGTTTATAAAACGATTTAAAAAATACACGTAACTTCTGTCGGCACTCCCGGAGTGCCACTGTTTTTTTTCTCATTAGGAATTTCTCAGTAGCACGACACGAAGTTTGTGTGCGAGCAGTGTGGCCTAATAGTATCGGTTCCGAGTTTCCGACTTACAAGTTGCAGTCGTGAGTTCGATTCGAACCCAGGCGAGCACTTTACTTTGTGTATTTAATTTCATCACCACTGCTCTCAAAAACGGTGAAGGAAAATCGTGAGGATCGTGAGGAAATCGACATGTTCTTGGACTAAAAATTCGAAGACATCTACCGTCCCGTACTGCGCCCGCGTGTTAGATTACAACCCACTCCCACTTGAGAGAAAGGAGACCAGTCACCAGTGTCCCAGTGGGAACATTATGTTAATTATGCATACGTAGTTTGTATTTCGCGCCCTCTATTAAAAATCTTTGAAAAAGAGCTTTGAAAATCCGTGCAGTAATGTTAAGGTTGATATGGATGTCACGTGATCAACTTGGCTGAGCAACTGAGCAGTGGTGGCCAAGTGGTAACGGCCGCGACTTACAAGTTGTAGGTCGTAGGTTCGATCCCAGACAGGCGCTTTACTTTGTGTAAATTATTTCATCACCATTGCTCTCAAAACGGTGAAGGAAAACATCGTGAGGAAACCGGCATGTCCTAGAACCAAAAATTCGACGACATGTGACATCTGCCAATCCGCACTGGGCCCGCGTGGTGAATTACGGCCTACTCCCTCTCTTCGAGAGTAGGCCTGTGTCCCAGCAGTGGGAACATTATAGGCTAATTATGTTGTGCCCTCTATTACATGACACTTTTTTTTATTTTTTGAAATGGGTTTGCTCTTGACTCTAGTCTAGGTCAGAGGTGACAGAATAGAATAGAATAGAATCGTTTATTTCTGAGTACATGGTACATAAAGATCTTTTTAATACAGTTGCTCAAAAAGTGGTGTATTGCAGGGACGTATATCGTTCGGGATGTGGGCTATTACATAATAGTGCTTTTTTTTTACCTTTCCCGAACTCGTGCGTTCTCTTTCCCAACTGACAAAATAATGTCTATTAAAAAGAAAAACCAACCATGAAGTTTTTACTAAAGAGTTTTTGTGATTCATACAAATACGTATATTTCTAAAAAGAAGCTACTAATTTATTTCAATATCAGATTTAGTGATTTAATTGAATGAGTTAGGTTAGGTTTCATTTCATTTCATCTCATTAAATTTCATTTTCATTTCATATCAATAAAAAAAATATACTGAAGACTAAGCTGTATGGATAGTTCCCTTTGCCTACCAAAATGGGTGAAGAAAAAAAACTGCTTATATTCTACGGTTGGCGCCATTTTCCAGAAATTTTCTTTGCGAGTTTAGTTGTTTGTTGCACAAAATGAGTAATTTTGACCCTATTTTTTTTTAATTAACACCACCGGAACTCAGTATAATTGCACAAAATGCTTCGGAGAACATTTTACCGGAAAAGTCAAAAAGTCGTTACATATCCACATACGATTAATTTATTGCGTGGAGAGAAGAGAAAAAAGCAATATTGTGTTTTTATTATTTTATTAAATTGCTTCATTTTTTCGCAACTGTATTAAAAATAGTCGTTCAGTACACCTGCGGAACCGTCATTGCAACTTGTTCCGACTGTCAACCCTCGCCTTCGGCTGCGCCTCGGCTCGGGTAGACATTTGTCGGAACTCTTTGCAATGACAGCCTTTCCGCACTAGTAATGAAATATACTATAATATTAGACGGAATCACATATACTACCATTGCTGGTGTAGAAATATAAAATGAGTATCTAATTTACAAAGTCACTAGTTATAAATCATGCTATATTAAATAAAATTTTAAATCAAGCAAACGCAGAGACAAAGTCGACGATGGAGTGAGCTCACCCTGAAGAAGCCTGTTCACTCTTACTTTGAAGAGATTCGGGTTGTATGAGCTCGGAAACACAGACGCAGGTAAAGAGTTCCACTCTTTTGCTGTTCGCATTTCGGACTCGCACACGAAGGGTTCCGTATAAGTACCACATGGCAAAAACACCGAAAAAAACACGTTGTACACGTTGTGTATGGGAGGGAGCCCCCCTTAAATATTTATTTTATTCTGTTTTTAGTATTTGTTGTTATAGCGGCAACAGAAATAAATCATCTGTGAAAATTTCAACTGTCTACCTATCACGGTTCATGAGATACAGCCTGGTGACAGACGGACAGCGGACTCTTAGTAATAGGGTCCCGTTTTACCCTTTGGGTACGAAACCCTAAAAAAAGATAAAAATAAAAAATGCAAAGTCCGATGTAAGAAATTAGCAGGAAAGTGTGCCTCACGGCTGCGCCAAGAAGGCCCAGTTCAGCAAAAATGCCAGACACCACTCGTTGCGCGACTTGCGGACCGGGGTGCCTTTGTGTCGCGCGCGATTTTATCGCGTGTCGCGCCTGTTTGAAGAAACCTTAATGGGCTTACATGACCTAAAGTGCGGTCACTGTCTTACTGCATAGAAAAGAAAGAGAAGCGTGGTGACACAACCCTGGTATTTATTGCAAAATGTGAAGCAATTATTTAATTTAAAAAAATCTATTGTTTAGACTAAAAAACTAAAACACTAGTGTTTTAGTATGTTGCTTGTAGAATAATCTGACAAAAAAACAGAATGATAGTATGGTTTTTATTGTAGAATGAAAGTTTTTAGAGATATCTTTATGATTTTTTTTCTATCGTATCAAATTAGTTGTATTATGTTTTCAACACACTATCTACCTAGCATATATCCTGAAGAATATCATATATTTTTCTGATTTGGTTTTCTGTAGTCGATCATATACTTTTATTGTTTCTAAAACTTGCGTTTCTCGTGTTTAGGTCCTGTAAGCCCCTGAACAACGAAGAATATAACAATGCCTTCAATTTAAACACAGTTTCGTATTCCTTTCTAATACGGTAGCAGTAACAAATTACAGACGAGTACAAAGATATTGGCGTGTTGACGGATGCAAATTAGAACTCATTGACTTGTGAAACGGAGTCACACCATAGCGTAACGCGAAATAGTTTTGTTCCGAGACTGAAGAATATAAAATGCTTTCGATGACATCTGAGGAGCAATTCTCGTAATTTTAAGAACGTTTATAGTCTTGGGGGCCTAAAAAGGCCACTAGCAGAATCATAAGAGGGTAGCATCAGGGGGAGGTTGGATAATCATCAGCCGAAAGACGTCCACTGCTGGACATAGGCCTCCCCCAAGCACCGCCACTTCGACCGGTTCTGTGCTTCTCGCATCCAACGGGTTCCAGCGGCCTTCACAAGGTCGTCGGTCCACCTTGTGGGGAGGCCTTCCAACGCTACGTCTCCCTTATCGGCATGTAACGGGACAGATTCAGACAGTTGGCTACTGATCATGCTGAAGGAAACTTCAATATAACACATGCGTGTCGAAGGTGTACAGGCATGACCGGCTGCGCCCCGTGACGTCGTACTATATCCCTCATCATTCCTGGGCACGGGATCCTTTGGGATCAACAAAGAATTCTTGAGCGTTCCTCGGCGTTCCTATGTCATGACTTGTCGTTCCGTTCGTGAGCCTTAAATTATATATCGGTGACATTTCGATCTCGGTGTAACAGACGGCCTTCTTCAAATAATGAACCGCCTCATTTTTCGTTTCAAGCGCCGACTCCCACTCGTCTATATTGTTCGCATGATTGTGTCCTCGGCGATAATTGTATATTTTAACACCACCTGTGCGCCGCGGTTTCATCCGCCTTGCTCGGCTTCTAAGGGTCGTAGCTTGATGTTGAAAATCCTATAATTTTCCTCAAGATTTGGGCCTTAAAATGCAAAAAGAATTTTTCTAATTAGACTGGTAGTTCCAGAGGTTAGTGCTACAACATCGTGCGACACATCATTTTTCATCTAATATTGACCTGCTATAGGAGTCAAAATCAAAATATTATATTTCACACTAGCAGCGCCCCGCGGCTTCACCCGCATAAGTGTCGATTCCGTGGGAATATCGGGATAAAAACTATTCACGTCCTTCCCCGGTATGCAATCTATCTCTCTGCCAAATTTTATCGAACTCCGTTCAGTGGTTTAGGCGTGAAAAGGATATATATAGACAGACAGTTGTGACTGTTATTAATTAGCCACTAGCCCCTTCCTTGAACATGTATTTATAATTTTATTTTAATTGTTACAGGTATGTACTCAATCATTACATCATCATTGCAAGCTGAGACCAACGCCGGGACCAACGGCTTAACACACTCTCCGAGGCACGGAGGGGTTTCGGTATGTAAAGATGGTCACCCATCCGCGGACCGGCCGTGGCAAGTGTAGCTTAACCTGATCGATTGACCCGTGCGGCCCACGAGCCCCTCTATACGAATATACCATAACCATAATCAGCCTATAATGTTCCCACTGCTGGGACACAGGCCTCCTCTCGGTTAGAGGGAGTGGGCCGTAATCCACCACGCGGGCCCAGTGCGGATTGGCAGATGTCACATGTCTTCGAATTTTTGGTTCTAGGACATGCCGGTTTCCTCACGATGTTTTCCTTACCGTTTTGAATAGAATAGAATAGAATAGAATAGAATGCATTTATTTGTCAGAATATTGTACAAAGTTGTTAAGTGCATTTAGCCTGCATTATGTATTACGATCATAATATTCTGCCGTTTCCGGCGTACAAATATTGTTTGTAAAATTATGGGTCATCATTACATTAAAATTAAATTAAATTATAGAATTAGAATTACAAATAAATTAATTATATTGAACAATAGTTGTAAAAGAGATTAATTATATAAGTCAAAATTTATTTAGAAACTATTACAAATTAGAAATTATTTTTATGTTATAATGTCAAAATTAAATTTAAGGCAAAAACTTTAATGTCAGTCAAATACAAGAATAATGTCAAAGTTACTACATGTCTATTATTAAAAGATTTATGTCAAATTTACATAGATAGATGTCAAAATTACAAGATTAATGTCAAAAATTCCAGGAATTATGTCAAAAATTACAAATGTGGTCATATAAATTTAATATTAGTGTCAGGAAACAGTCAAAAATTATTCAATCAAAAACTTTTTCGGCTAGAAATTCAGAGACACTATAATATGCTTTTTGTGACAGAAACTTTTTTAATTGGCGCTTAAATGCATTACTATTTAGCTCCTTCCAACGTTTAGGTAATATGTTAAATATAGTGGGCGCCATGCATACGATACTTTTGCGCATGAGTGCCGTTTTTGCGGGGTAGACACGCAGAATGGTCATATCCCGTCTGTTACGCGGTACGATGTCCTGTAGACGTGAGAACAGATTCGGGTTTGTTTTAACAAACATTGCGGATTCTAGGATATATAGACACGGAAGAGTTAATATTTTGTACCTTTTGAAATATGGTTTACATGTATCAATCGTTTTTAGCCCAAACATCGATCTAATGCATCTCTTTTGGGCCTTGAATGCCTTGTTAGTGTCGGTAGAATTTCCCCAAAATATGATACCGTATCTTAGGTGAGACGCAGCTAAGCCATGATAGGCCGCAATCAAGGTTTCAACATTTACCACTGCAGCTAGAGAGTGCAATGCAAATGCAGAACTACAAATTTTTTTGCAAAGGTTCTCGATTTGTGATTTCCAGTCAAGTCTTTTGTCAATTATTAATCCAAGGAATTTAGTAGTATTCACTATTTCAACAATTTTTTTATCTATATTTATGTCCATATTTTCTATATTCAATCGTTGGCTAAAATGTATTATTTTAGTTTTATTTAAATTAATCTTTAAATTGTTATTGTTTAACCATTTTATTATAGATGTCAAGGTATTGTGAATGTCAAGTTTATATTGGATCATGTCATTATTATTACTAGAAATTGTCACTGTGCTATCATCTGCAAATAAAGTCATAGGGTGTGAAGTTGATTTTGGCAAGTCATTAATATACAGTGTAAAAAGTGGAGGTCCCAATACACTACCTTGTGGAACACCAAAAGTAGTTTGACGTTCATCGGATAAGTATATCTCTTCCTTTTTAGTTATTATATTAATTCTAGTGATTTCTGTCTTTTGCTTTCTGTTTTCTAAATAGGATTTAATTAAATTAAGAACAGTACCTCTTATACCATAAGCATCAAGTTTTTTTATTAAAATGTCATGATTTACGTGGTCAAATGCTTGTGTCATGTCGCAGAAAATAGCACATACAGGTGTTGTTTTATCCATTTTTGTCAATATCGTGTATAAGAAGTCGTATATCGCCATATTTATCGTCTTATTTTCGCGAAATCCCTTTTGCTCATTACATAATATATTGTTTTTTTCTAAGTAACCGTTTAACTCCTTTTGAATGAATTTCTCAAATATTTTCGAGAAGATAGGAATCAGAGAGAGCAGAGCGGAGCAGTGGTGATGAAATAATTTACACAAAGTAAAGCGCCTGTCTGGGTTCGAACCTACGACCTACTACTCGTAAGTCGCGGCCGTTACCACTTGGCCACCAGTCTCTCACTATCTCTATACGAATATGTATAATCACATTACATATTACCTAACAAATGCTTTTGAACCGTTCGAGTTGAAAGGTTCATAATTATATAGCCATATAATGACACCTGGTATTGCTGCAGGGTTACGCAGTGGTTTATATTGTAATTGTACCCACATTTCGCAAATTATGTTCAAGTCCCATGTAATAATAAGGGACGAGCCTATTGCTAAGGAAAGGTAAAGGAAAGGTTTGTTAAATATAAAATTCACTAAACCCATTTCACTTTTCTCTTTTAAACTCGTAAACCCTAACATGAGGTCGACATCGTAAGAAGATTATGAAACCCTTTAAAATTAAAATCTTTTATGAAAGAGAACCGTCACGCTTGCGGATCCCTAATCCTGTATTTATTGTTAAAAAATTGTAAGCTTGGATTATCTTTTCTATGGAGGTTCCCCCCGTATGTCACTCTTATGTCGTTTGGGAGTCTAGTCCCTTTGCGCGAAATGCGTAGTTGTGGCCGATGTCACTTACGGACGTAAAACTATAGTCCGACTTTTAATTCATCATCATCATCATCATTTCAGCCGAAACACGTACACTGCTGGACATAGGCCTCCCCCAAGCACCGCCACTTCGACCGGTTCTGTGCTTCTCACATCCAACGGGTTCCTGCGGCCTTCACAAGGTCGTCGGACCACCTTGTGGGAGGCCTTCCAACGCTACGTCTTCCGGTACGCGGTCGCCACTCCAGAACTTTTCGGCCCCATCGGCCATCTGTTCTGCGAGCAATGTGCCCTGCCCACTGCCACTTAAGTTTGGCAATTCTTCGGGCTATGTCGGTTACCTTGGTTCTCCTGCGGGTCTCCTCATTCCTGATTCGATCACGCAGGGAAACTCCAAGCATAGCCCTCTCCATTGCCCTTTGGGTGACTTTTAGCCTTCTTATAAGGCCCATTGTGAGCGACCACGTTTCGGTGACATAAGTCATCACTGACAACACGCACTGGACAGACTTTCGTCTTGAGACACTGCTGTATGTGGGACGAGAAGAATTGTTAATTAGTTGCAGTACAATGACACTAATGAGTTTAGAGATAAGCATGTCAAATAAGTTTCGTTTGTTACACTATTCTGTACTAGAAAAAAAACCGAGCAAAAGCGAGTCGGACTCGCGCACCGAGGGTTCCGTACCATGATAATTATGTTTTTAAATTTTCATCGGCGAGCGAGACTGTTTTCGTCAGAGAATTTTAACACTGCACTGCGGTGTAGAATATTGCAGTTTTATGTCAGCGCCATTTCTTGACCGATAGTGGAACTAATGTCACTTTTGTTGATGATTTCTGAAAAAGTGTGCTGTTTAGAGACTTCGTTTTATTTATCCTGTAATCTTTACATAAACTTCTATCAAAGAAAATAAAGAAAGAAAAATCACACACAAGAAAAAATACACACACAGAAAAAAAAAAATCAGATTCCAGCCCAAAAGACAAGGAAGAGTGGAAAGAAGGAAGGGAAGCCTTTGCCCTGCAGTGGGACTACACAGGCTTACCATTAATGAAAAAATGCTAATTAAAAGTAATGAATGACAACACGGTTTGACAGGTGTCCCTACTCACGTTAGGTATAATTATGGCCCGTCCGAAAAATTTAATTTGTCACTTGTTTTGACGGATCATCTAATTTCGCACCGGCACGCATCTTCGTTCATCGCAGAACAGATGGCCGATGGGGCCGAAAGGTTCTGGAGTGGGGACCGCGTACCGGAAGACGTAGCGTTGGAAGGCCTCCCACAAGGTGGACCGACGACCTTGTGAAGGCCGCAGGAACCCGTTGGATGCGAGAAGCGCAGAACCGGTCGAAGTGGAGGTGCTTGGGGGAGGTCTATGTCCAGCAGTGGACGTCTTTCGGCTGAAATGATGACGTATCTTCGTTGACGGACTTGGAGAGTAGAGCCCTGGTACGAGCTTCAGGATATCATTGTTGATAATAAAACCACGCCTATATTTCCCGACGGATAGGCAGAGATGATAGGACACCCATATTTCACCAGTTATGTTTAAGTCCCATGTAACAAGCCATATTGCCATCACACGGGCACAAAAACTTAAACAAAATAAAACTTATGAAAAATAAATTTAAAAAAATACTTCAAAAAAAGCTGTTAAGTATTTTTTTTAATTTTTTTTATTAAACTTACTTCAAACTGATGATAAGGAATTCCCGATGGAAAACGCCCGACCAGAGAATCGAACCATGGTCAACAGTAGCTCTTGCGACCACTACACCAACGAACATAGGGTCCTTGACATCCAGCGTCAGGCCTATTTGGCGCAGCCGTGAGGCACACAATACAATTTAGGGTTCCGTACCGAAAGGGTAAAACGGGACGCTATTACTAAGACTGCGCTGTCCGTCTGTCACCAGGCTATATCTCATGAACCGTGATAGCTAGACAGTTGAAATTTTCACAGATGATGTATTTCTGTTGCCGCTATAACAACAAATACTAAAAACAGAATAAAATAAATATTTAAGGAGGGCTCCCATACAACAAACGTGTTTTTTTCGGCTTTTTATGCCTTGTGGTACGGAACCCTTCGTGTGCGAGTCCGACTCGCACTTGGCCAGTTTTTTTGTTAAGTACAACCCAATAAGATCCAAGCTACTGAAACCGCCATGCAAATGCATCCCATACAAAAAATATCCCATTAAAACAAATCACTTCCAGCCCAGTAACAACTAAGTACTTACAGCTAATTTCACACATCCATACTCCTATTGCTGCTTACCACCCCTTGCAGTGAGCCGTGAATATACAGGGGCTGGTCTCTTTACATGTTTGCAATGAAGGGTTTGGAAATGTAAGTAGGTAGGTATGTAAAATGTTTTGTACATTTTTCGGAGGGTAGTTTTAAGTAAAAGTGATCTGAAAGTTGGGTATCTGTTCTTTATTCAAATCAATCATCCGTTTATGTCAATCATTTACAATACTTAAGAATATAAAATAAATAAAAATAGTTTATTTGCAACGGGGACTGAAAGGGGGTCTGAAAAATTCGAAGTGGGGCTACTAGGGCATGTGGGGTATCATATGAAAGAGCGCAGTTTGCACATTCTTAAACATTTTTTCTTTTTTTTAGGCGACATAGTTTTCGACTTTTGATGAAAAATTTAAAAAAATACCGTCCCTTCCCCCCTTCTCCGAAGTTTGCAAAGAGAAAAATCTGAAATAATTGTATGTGATAGAAGTTTATGTAAAGATTACATGAAAAATAAAACGGAGTCTCTAAATAGCACACTTTTTCAGAAATCATCAACAAAAGTTACATTACGTCCACTATCGGTCAAGAGATGGCGCTCACATAAAACTGCAATATTCTACACCGCAGTGCATAGTGTGCATAGTGCATAGTGTTAAAATTCCCTGACGAATATAGGCTTCGCCGATGAAAAAAAAATTAAAAACGTGATGGTACGGACGGAGGTACGGAGCCCTCGGTGCGCGAGTCCGACTCGCTCTTGACCGGTTTTTTGCGTAACACTATCAATTGGAATCTGAATCATTTTGAAGCAAATTGCTAATCCATTGATTCATATGTTCGAAAAAGTGTATCTGCTCAACAACGTAAATAACGCAATGAATGTTGTTGAACTGTCAAAATGAAACCCATTGCTACTGATAGTGTGTTACGCAATTACCCTGCTGTACTAATGAACGTCTTCGTAAAGGTTGTTAAACTTAAGTTAATCCTTAAACTTAGCTTCAAAGTTACTTGTTCAACTTGCCACTATAAAGTTCTACACAGCACAGTAATATAACTAACTGTTGGACGAAGTTTTAACTACTTTCTCTATGATAAAGGTCTAAACTTTCCACTTGGTAGATATCTTGGAATGGTTTTACAACAGATTTGAATAACAATATGAATTTTTCTTGTGGTTAAATCTTCGATCAATAATAGTACTAGATGCCCGATAAGCGCTTCAAAAACGGCCCGAAAAATACGAGCACGAATACTTTTGTGCTCTTATTTCAAATTAGTATGGTCCAATCATAGCCAATGTTAAGACGTCAAAATGCCTCAGTGCGCGTTCAAAAGTTATGTAAATAACCACCGTAACACCAAGATTTTGGAAGGAATATCTTTTTTCGGTAAGTTTTTATCATTAAATGTTTTTCATAAAATAGTAACACAATTAAATAGTAAATATAAATCAATAAGCAAATATTATGATTGTTTGGCCAATGTTTGCGACAACGCGCCAACTATTCTAACAAACATTGAAGCATTGAAATGTAATTCCAAGAACTACGTCTAGTTCCAAATTCGAGTAAGTACGAAATTGTCAACAAAATGTTTTAACCTTATTGCTTAGACGTTAAGTTTCATTTTAGAATAAATATTTTTGTACTTATTATAAAAATGACTTTATTTTCAAGTGACATTTTAAATTTATTGCTTCGATGACAGAAGGACTTAAATATTAATCATTTGCAATCGTAATTAAACTTTATGTTAGAGTGTTAAGGTTTATAATAATCTGAAGTTGTTAATATTATTCAACTTTTTTCTATAGTTCGTAGTAAGAAATATAAATGTTTATCTGTGTGCAAACGTGGCCACTTTAGCGACTTATTTTTGTTCCTAATCATACATCTAGTACTATTATTGATCGAAGGGTTAAATTAATATTCTATGATGGCTAGCTGCGCCCCGCGATTTCACCCGCTAAAGTGTCGCCCCCTAAGAATATCGGCATATAAAATATCCTGTGTGTTATTCTGATTTAAAAGCTTTAATACTGTAGAGTTTCATCAAAATTCTTTCAGTAGTTTTTGCGTGAAAGAGAAACAAACATTCATCTATCCTCACACACTTTCGGGTTCATAACATTACTAGCTGCGTCCCGCGGTTTCACCCGCGTAAATGTCGATCCCGTGGGAATGTCAGGGTAAAAAGTAGCCTATATGTTAATCCAGGGTGTCAGCTACCTCCATACAAAATTTTATCAAAATTGGTACAGCCGTTTGAGCGTGAAGAAGTAACAAAAAGTATAAACACACCCCCACACTCACCCCCACACCCCCTCACAAACTTTCGCCTTTATAATATTAGTTTGATGGCTAGCTGCGCCCCGCGGTTTCACTCGCAAAAGTGTCGACCCCGTGGGAATATCGGGATAAAAAGTATCCTATGTGTTGATGTAAAAGCTTTAATACTGTAAAGTTTCATCAAAATCCGTTCGGTAGTTTTTGCGTGAAAGAGTAACAAACATCAGTTATAATATGATCAGCTTCCAGTCTTACGGGATGCATCTAAATACAAATATTTTACATGGAGCGAGTCGTTATAATCACACTAATATTATAAAGGCGAAAATTTGTGTGTTTATATGTTTGTTACTACTTCACGCTCAAACGGCTGGACCAATTTTGATAAAATTTTGTATGGAGGTAGCTGACACCCTAGATTAACTTATAGGCTACTTTTTATCCCAATATTCCCACGGGATCAACACTTATGCGGGTGAAACCGCGGGGCGCAGCTAGTATTTTTATAATCATCATCAGTCTTTACAAGTTCAGTGCTGGTTACAGGTCTCTCCTAACTCTCCTCGCCTTTTTCTCTCATCCATCTGCTACCCGCCAAGCCAGCAAGCTCATCATCATCATCTGCCTGCCTTTTCCCAAAGATGTTGGTGTCGGCTTCCAGTCTAACCGGATTCAGCTGAATACCAGTATTTTACATGGAGCGACTGCCTATCTGACCTCCACAACCCAATTACTGGGTGATACGATACCCCTTGGTACTACTGGTTGTCGGACTTTCGGGCTTCTGACACTCGTAACGACTGTCAAAGATCTACGAATGACAGCCGGGCGGGACCAACGGCTTAACGTGCTTTCCGAGGCACGGAGGGGTCACGGTATGTAAATATTTTCACCCATCCACAGAATAACCGCGGCAAGCGTAGCTTAACCCGATCTATCGACCTGTGCATCATCATCATCATCATCAGCCTATAGCAGTCCACTGCTGGACATAGGCCTCCCCTAATGAGCGCCATAGCGCCCTGTCTTCAGCTTGACGCATCCAGCATCTGCCTGCAGTCTTTCGCAGATCGTCATCCCACCTGGCCGGAGGGCGTCCCACACTACGTTTGCCGAGTCGTGGTCTCCACTCAACGACCTGTGCGGCTGTTATTATTTAGCCACGGGCCCCTCCAAGCCAACAAGCTACCATGATAAAATATAATACAGTGACCCCAAACTCTCCAACATACCACAGTCGGCGATGGGGCGATCAAATCTCTATACAAAAAGATAATACCATGACAAATCTCTTTATTGACACAAAGATTAAAAAATAAAATTGTAACGAGATAAAAAATACGGCCATGTGTGGTTTGGATTTGCGCACTGTGGGTTCCGTACTTTGGAAGGAAAAGTAATAAAATTAAAATAAAACCTGGGGCCGAATATAACATTGTTTGTAATTATTTAGCTGATTAAAACTATCTTACCCAGTAACTGGGTTGTGGAGTTCAGATTGGCAGTCGCTCCATGTAAAATACTGGTATTCAGCTGTATCTGGTTAGACTGGTTGCTGACCCCAACTTAAAACTATGGCTATTTTAACAAAAAATATCTAGATATTACGGTTATATTGCTGATATAAGCAAGCGGCTTTGACAGAAAAACGAACGAATCTATCTACATTTCTTTTTTACTAATTTTGATACGGAACCCTAAAAAATCCCTAAAAACCACATCTGTCCTTTATAAGTGGTTATTGTGACAATTTTCAACGAGATACTGCCGGGGGTCGACAATGGCCGGATAGGGATGTTGTGGTCTTGCATTAAAAGTATCGATATTGTATTCTAGAATTATATCGATAAAAGAACTAGGGCCTGATCTAACTCCAGTCGTGTCGGATTGCTGTCCCAACGGACTATGAGAGCTAGGAAAGGGCGGGCTATCTCAATGGAGACTAGTCAGCTGCGCAGGAGATACTATATAGAGTGAGGGAAGAGAGAGTGCACCTGTGTCTGCGCACACACGCCTGCACGTGTGTGCGCAGACACAGGTGCACTCTCTCTTCCCTCACTCTCTGTAGCCCGATGGGACGACAATCCGACACGACCGGAGAGAGATCAGGCGCAGGACTGAACATCGGCATTCCGTGCTCTCCCTGCCACGGGGGTGTCACAACGCCAACTTCTTTACTCCGAGAAACCCCAAGATTTTTTATTCAAAGTCAAATTCAATTCAAAGCTATTGAAGGTGCTGAGGCAAAGCAAAAAAAGAAAAGTCTTATAGGTCAAATTAAATTAATTGGCGAAACCTCATAGACGTTTATAAAGTTGTGTCCAGATCTGGCGAACGCGCCGCGAATGAGCCGCTCGCGAGCCGCTTACGAACTGCGCGCGTGTTGCTCGCGTGTTGCTCGCATGCTGTTACAGCCTACTTTTGGTGCGCCGCTCCAGTGCAATTCCGGCAAGGCTCGAGTGGGGCGCGAGCTCGTGCGCACATAGCTTCTTTCGCGTTTGAACTATGAGCCTCAGTTGTGGATTTGCTTGCCCCGCTCGAGTACGGCGCGTATCTTGCGCGCGAGCGACGCGCGGACGGCGCAGGGGCTGTGTACAAACATGAAATGCACGCGCGCAGTTCGCAAGCAGCTCGCTAGCGGCACATTCGCCAGGTCTGGCTGATAATACTCAGCTGTGAAGTTGCGCAAAATCCTTTTTTCATAGTATCGATAATACTCTGTTATCGATACTTTTTCGAATCTCTATCGTGATTACAATGGAGAGCCAATGTTAGGGATGTGGCTTTGATATTTGAGATTATTTATAGGGCGATTTAGTAGCTGTAAGATGAGTATTTTTATTAATTGCGATGTTATTGATAGCGGAATAGGAAGCTTCACAAAATAAACCAATATCTATGTAATTTAAATCCACACTAATATTATAAATGCGAAAGTGTCTGTCTGTTACCTCTTCACGCTTAAACCGCTGAACTGATTGAGATGAAATTTGGTATAGAGATAGTTTGAGTCCCGGGAAAGGACATAGGATAGCTTTTATCCCGATATTCCCACGGGATCGACACTTATGCGGGTGAAACCGTGAGGCGCTGCTACCTCATTAAGAATTAAAAGTAAGAAAAAAAAATCATAGAATGTTTGTGAGCGTACAAGAACGACGTTCAAAGTATTCTTTTTTATTAATTTAGCCAGTAATTTTAAGTCCCATTTATAAGTCAGCCTAATTGCCATTAATTTGACACAAATCCATACTCTAGACTACTACTGAAAATCCCTGACGGCAAAACCCAATAACACTTTGCCCTTTTTTCAGTGCAACGGGCAACCTGGGAATTCAACCCAGGACCCGAAGCTTAACAGTAGCACATTGACAAATTCGATTTATTCCGGTGAACCCCCCCTCCAACCCCCCCGATCCCCTACTTGTTCGTCTTATGTTTTGATCTCTGTCTTATCCACATTATGTAAGTTTACTCTGGCGTTCCCACTATGGCGATTAGGTAACACACGGCACCGCGCACCGCCGCGGAGGGCGGTGAAGCGGATCTCATGTCGCATTGGTCTCTATTAAATCTGTAGATGCCTAACACACGTACACCGCCTGGCCGCGCAGTCGAGCGGTGCTTTATCCGCCACCGCCCCTCCGAGCTGCCGTCCGCGCGGTGAGGCGGCGTCTCACACACGGGGCGCCGCATAACCGCGCGGATCATCGTGCGGTGCAGTACGTGTTGCAATTTAAAAATGATGAAAAAGTGAACAAACTGGTCAAACCGTGTTAAATCCATCCGCGCGGACAGGCGCGTGAACCGCCTTACCGCGCGGAGCACCGCTACGAAATCCGCCTTACCGCCACCGCCCTCCGCGGCGGTGCGCGGTGCCGTGTGTGAATCGCCTTAGTCCTGACGATTAATTTAGAAAGAAAGAAAGAAGAAAGAATATACATTTATTTAGCAACAGACTAAAACACACAACACACCAGATAGTCAGATAATAGTCTTACATCAGATAAAAACAAAAAATAAAAAATGCAAAGTCCGATGTAAGAAATGAGCAGGAATGTGTGCGTGAGGCACAGTTTCAGATTCAAATGATGCATTTGAAACGTTGTTACCGAACCAATCTTTTGAATCACTTCAATGATCCGGATCAGTGAGTCGGTTCCGTAAAGAGTTACAAACGCGTAATGTGAACACCTCCATTTAAATACACAAGCCACGACGACGCTTTAACCGACACGATAATCTGTCGTCACGACATAGTGGGAACGGGGCCTAAGTCGGGTGAAGCGTTATTGGATTTTCCCCAATAACACTTTGCCCCACTTAGGATCGAACCCAGTCTCTGCCAAGCTCAGCAGTCGCACTGTCGAATAATCCAGCTATATAGTCCGTTCCAGTAGCAAATCCCACCCTATAGCTTAAAATAATAACTCAAATAAAACACCCTGTATACAGTTCACAGCTTAAAACTAGGGTGACCACATCACACAACAAAAGAGACAAAGAGTCTCAAATAAAAGGATTCGCCCCACTCCATTTGAATACCAACGAGGGTGACCATGCTTTGTAGCGACCAGTAATTGGACACGGACGCGCTAATCCGTGGACAAATACGAATTATTTGTGTGTGGGGTTCTGTAGGGATTATGAGTGGAGTGGCCACACGTGTACGTGTGATGTGTGGTCGGATAGTGGTCGGATAGTGGTCGCGTGATTTATTATAGGACTTTCTGTCGCGGTCTCTTTTTGTCTTGTTGCGTTTTTTATTATAATAGTTTTTGAAAAGTGTGCAAGTATTTTGTTTAATAACTGGGGTCTCATTGTAACGATTTTCATTTGTTTTAGCATTTTAGTGTAATGCAATTCTTTTGGTCAGGTTTATGTCCAACAGTGGACGTCTTTTGTCCAATACAGTCGTGCTAGCGACACGAAGAAGAAGAAGAAGATCTATCTCTCTGCCAAATTTTATCGAAATCCGTTCAGTGTTTTAGGCGTGAAAAGGTAACATACAGACAGACAGACAGATTCGATAAAGCTCAGTTTTTCTGCAAGATAAATGGATTTTACTTTTACACGTTTTTTGTCTCCAACCGTCATCTCTTATCATCTTTCACACAATCCATTTATCTTGTCATTGTTCTGATTCTTACAGCCATCCACGTTATACTAAATACTTTTCTGGTCACATGCTCCTGATTCTACCGCATCACATGTTCATCTGCTATGTCTATACTTACATTCCTAGCTGCGCCCCGCGGTTTCACCCGCGTAAATGTCGATCCCGTGGGAATATCGGGATAAAAAGTAGCCTATTATGTTAATCCAGGGTGTCAGCTACCTCCATACAAAATGTTATCAAAATTGGTCCAGCCTTTTGAGCGTGAAAAAGTAACAAACATATAAACACACACACAGGGACGCGGGCGCATCACCACAGAACACATATACTCCTATCGGATTGATTTGTGATTTGTATTGTCAAATGTCAATCTCAAATTGTCATGTCAATGTCAAGTAATAAAATAATGTGTGTTGTCTTTGGTCCCTGGCCCTGACATCAAGCAAAATTGTCAACATTTTTTGTACATAGATTTATTTTTTAATTTTTTTGTTTATTATTTTATTTTTTATTTTTATATGTAATGTGCGTTTTGTTTGTGCAGAATAAACAGTTTTTCTTTCTTTCTTTCTTTCTTTCTTCACACACTCACAAACCCTAGCCTTTATAATATTAAGTGTGATTAATGAAGCCTTTTTAGGGTTCCGTACCTTAAAAGGAAAAACGGAACTCTTATAAGATCACTTCCTTGTCCATCTGTCAAGACCCTTTTTCTCAGGAACGCGTGGAGTTATCAAGTTGAAATTAATATCAAATACTCAGGGCTGCAATCCCGTGAAGCATTGAAAAAATCGAACTTTTATAAGTTCGATTTTTTGTCGTATCTTTTGATTGCGTTCACTTAGGTGAACGCAATCAAAAGATACGGGCGTTTATGTTCCGGAATCAAAACCTATACTTGCCGTTGGCCTAAAATCATGAAATCCCACCAAAAACATTTTCATGTAAAATGTTGCCAAGACATACCATAATATGGCTCGCACTGTCAAAAAGTTATCAGATCTCATGTAGAGCTAAGCTTCTAACTCTACACGCCGTAACTCTACAAGCTAACTTTACAAACTCTACACCTTACCCAAAATATGAGGCTTGGCCGTTTCGAGTCCGTAGTATATAATGGATTAGGAAACTCCCGAAACTTCTGCCAAAGTGTAGACCCCTAAACACGGGTCGCAAGTTTATAATACAAATTCAAATACTTCCCACTTACCTCACTTACATTAAATTACCAAAACTAATTCCACAAATGTCACTCAATGTCATTCACATATCATGAATGATGAATGTCGCGCAATTATATATAGACCATTACAATCAATATACTATAGACACTTGGACGGCCGCCGGCCACAAAATACAGAGAGTACAGAAGGCAATCTACATACAAAGTGCGCTCGAGCAGCACACAGATACGGCTTGACGGCACGGTTGGCGCATGCGCTGCGTGTCGCGGGTTCGATTCCCGCACGGAACAAATATTTGTATGACCTACAACTATTTGTTCCGGGTCTGGCTGTTTGTGTATGTGACTTTAAATGTTTGTAAACGCACCCACAATACAGGAGAAATTACTAGTGTGGGGAAACGTTTAAAAAAAAAACATAGACACCGCTAACCGACACGTTATCTCGGACTGGTTGGGACTAGTGCGAGCGCGAGTGCCATCCGCTTGAGACAGGCGTCTGTGAAGTGCAAAAATGGAGCAACAAAAAAATAGTTAGTAGTAATAGTTTACTATTTTGAATCAGTATAAACGAAGTAACTTTTTTGTAAGGTAAATTCACGCCACCAACTATTACGTAAGTTGAAAACGTGACTTTTTGTTCGTGTAGATATTGTGTTGTTTTTAGTGTCATTTTTAACCGACTTTTTTTTTTATTTTTTTTTTTTATGTATGTTCCCCGATTACTCGGAGACGGCTCGACCGATTTCAAAAATTATTTTTTTGTTTGAAAGGGTATACTTTCCAGGTGGTCCCATTGTCAGCAGGTCAGGATCTGATGATGGGATCCTGGAGAAATCGAAGGAACTCTTCAAGTATTATAGGCACACCTATAGCGATTTGGGTATTTTTTGTAGTAACTCGTGCATTTGCTCTCGGAAAGCATCATTTGGTGAAGTGGAACTGATGATGAAGACCACAGATGGCAACCGGAACTACTCAATAATAAGTATTTCCCGGTTTGCGATTCGATTACTTACTTTAATATGGTTGCTAAGCAAGTTATGCTCGTCACAATGCGAATGGTGAAATGGAGCTGATGGTGGAATACCAGGAGAACTCCTCAACAAATAACGTCCCTGCATCGGGAAAAGCAATATTTTGTAAAAGGCGATGAGCAAGTTGGCATTAGGCTATTGTAACTTAGATACATTATAAACAGACACACTAAAAAGCGAGAAATAAAAACTTTTTAACAAAAAAAAAAACCGACTTCCAAAAAAAACACTACAAAGTGAAAAATAACTTTTATTTCGGAAGTCGGTGGCAAAAAACTAAAATACAGATGCAAAGACACCGACTTCCGAAATAAAAGTTATTTTTCACTTTGTAGTGTTTTTTTTGGAAGTCGGTTTTTTATAGGTTTATGTCTGAAACGGATAGGGCAAAATAAATTGTGTAAATAGGGTAATCCGTTTTGAAGTTGTTAGGGATTTTCGATACTGAAAATAGACAAATGTAAAATTTTATATGTTTTTGTTCTGTAAACTTTTTGTATTGTAATACTATGTTTATTGTTTTGTTTTAATAATGTAGAATAAGCTCAACAATAAATCAAACAACTAGATACGAGTGCCACTACCACGATAGTT
Organism: Oligia latruncula; assembly: GCA_948474745.1. Classification (NCBI taxonomy): domain Eukaryota; kingdom Metazoa; phylum Arthropoda; class Insecta; order Lepidoptera; family Noctuidae; genus Oligia; species Oligia latruncula. The sequence goes on along the minus strand of OX419711.1, from coordinate 1,346,819 downwards.
TTTTGTGCATAACCCAAAGTTGACAACCATAGCGCGACCGCCGAGCGTAGGTATGAAAAGTGAAGTTCATACATGTGATTGCCTTCTGTACTATCTGTATTTTGTGCGCCGGCCGTAATCATGGGGTGACGTAATCATTGAATGTGACCACACTGGGGTGCATATGTAATGGTTCATTATCTGTGGAGTCCCTTGAGGATGTGAGATTGGATGGTATTATTATCTGTTTATAGAAATATAAGTCTGTCGGGTGATCAAGGCATGACTGAAAAATCTACATCACAAAAAATGGACTAGGAATTTATATCACACTAATATTATGAAGGCGAAAGTTTGTGAGGGGGTGTGGGGGTGTGTTTACATGTTTGTTACTTCTTCACGCTCAAACGGCTGGACCAATTTTGATAAAATTTTGTATGGAGGTAGCTGACACCCTGGATTAACATATAGGATTTTTATTCCGATATTCCCACGGGATCAACACTTATGCGGGTGAATCCGCGGAGCGCAGCTAGTATACGTACATTTTAAATCCTTTTGAAGTCTCCAAAAGAATACAAATCTTGTTACACCATTCACGTTTGCTAACTAGCCCTTAACGTTAAGGGTAGTTAAGGGTTGATCACACACACAAGGGTGCATATATTTGCTTCTGCTCTCGGATCACGACATCTGCCTGCCTTTTCCCAACTATGTTGGGGTCGGCTTCCAGTCTAACCGGATGCATCTGAATACCAGTATTTTACATGGAGCGACTGCCTATCTGACCTCTACAACTCAGTTACTGGGTAATACGATATCCCTTGGTAAGACTGGTTGTCAGACTTTTGGGCTTCTGACTACCCGTAACGACTGTCAAAGATCCACGAATGATAGCCGGGACCAACGGCTTAACGTGCTTTCCGAGGCACGGAAGGGTCACGGTATGTAAAGATGGTCACCCATCCACAGACCAACCGCGGCAAGCGTAGCTTAACCTGATCGATCGACCTGTGCGGCTGTTATTACTTAGCCACAAATCCCTCCTCGAGTCCAACTTGCACTTGGCTAGTTTTCACACATCACCTGCTCTGCTAATTATTATAGTAGGGTCCATGGGCGCTTATATCTCATCACAATAAAAATCTAAATCACAAAAAATAAATAATAAAACTGGCCAAGTCCGACTCGGACTCGCACACGAAGGGTTCCGTACCACAAGGCAAAAAACACCGAAAAAAAACGTTTGTTGTATGTGAGCCCCCCCTTAAATATTTATTTTATTTTGTTTTAAGTATTTGTTGATATAGCGGCAACAGAAATACATAATTTGTGAAAATTTCAACTGTCTAGCTATCGCGGTTCTTGAGATACAGCCTGGTGACAGACAGACGTACGGACAGACAGCGAAGTCTTGTTTTTACCCTTTGGGTACGGAACCCTAAAAACCGGTTTTCAATATCAAGTTCACCAGAATCCACAAACCACGGTCACAGTAGCTAGGGTGACATTACAATGATAACCGCACTTGTCAAACTAGGGTGAATATATTATTGCACATTTTATCTCGGCAAGATCTCGTTCTAGTAATAATGTATCATAATTACAGAGGGTTGGTGTCCCTTGTGTAGGGATGATATTGATAATAAAGTTATCGTTATTGGTAGCATTGTGGCAATGGTCTTTGGTTTTATTTTTGCAATTTGCATAATTTTTGATACGGCAGCCGGTCAATAATGGCTCCCACAGACTAGCGCGAGACTATAGTCCGACTTTTAATTAGCTGCAGTAAAATGACACTTCTAAATGACTCATTTCATATCTCTAAACTCATTCCGAGTTTAGAGATATGCATGTCAAATAAGTTTCGTTTGTTACACTATTCTGTACTAGAAAAACACAAAGCAGATTAAGAATGTTTTAATATAATAATATGAAAGTTAAATATACCTGCACTTTTTATTATTATTTTATATAATACTAATCGCTAGTAGTTATCGCTAGTTAATTACGCTAGTGTTTTAGTTTATTGGTCGATAAAACTAAAAAAACTGGCCAAGTGCGAGTCGGACTCGCATACGAAGGGTTCCGTACCACAAGGCAAAAACGCCGAAAAAAACACATTTGTTGTATGGGAGCCCTTGTGTTCTTTGTGAAGAGATCCACTAAGAAAGGGTTTTTTCTAAATTCTACCACTAAGAGAGTGAATGGGGGGAGGGCGAAATTTCACGCGGACGAAGTCGCGGGCGGAAGCTAGTTTGAAATAAATATTATCTTCGTCCTGTGTAATGGTCCATTGAATTGTATGGCGAGCGATATTGTATCTTAAGATAAAATATTATTGTATCTTAGCCGTGTGTAGCACCCTTTAATCCACCATTTTTAACGGCTTCATTGGTGTCCAGCGAGCTGTGTTTAATTTTATTGATATCAGCCAAATGCTCAGTGTCAATATCATATCTCTTATCATCATGTGCCTGCCTTTTCCCAACAATGTTGGGGTCGGCTTCCAGTGTAACTGGATGCAGCTGAATACCAGTATTTTACATGGAGCGACTGTCTATCTGACCTCCATAGCCCAGTTACTAGGTAATACGATACCCCTTGGTAAGACTGGTTGTTAGACTTTCAGGCTTCTGACGACCCGTAACGACTGTCAAAGATCCACGAATGACAGCCGGGCCTGAGATCATCATTTCAGCCGAAAGACGTCCACTGCTGGACATAGGCCTCCCCCAAGCACCTCCACTTCGACCAGTTCTGTGCTTCTCGCATCCAACGGGTTCCTGCAGCCTGAGATAGCCGGTTTTTTTTTTTTTCATATACTTAGCTCTAATATTATACAAAATCACAATTTTGTATCCTCGCCTCGAACTCCGTATCACAAACAGCCGACACCCCACTCCACTAGATTGTCAAAGGGGCGAGTAATCAAAAACCCGCAATGTAACAAAGGGTGTTCCAAAAGTGATTTTATTAAGTGCGCCCTATACAGGGTGGGGTCGATTAGCAATTAGTCCGTTTGAGAGCAGCGAGGGGTGGTTTTTAATATTATTTATTGCTTTTTTGTGGTTCTTTGTCTGGTGGATTTTTATTGGTTAATAAATTGTATTATAACTTGTAGACTTAAGTTTTTTATCTTGGAATTTTTCGTGGTTCGGACGTTAAAACGTCTGTACGGAGTCATATTAATGCTATCACATCAAACTAATATTATAAAGGCGAAAGTTTGTGAGTGTGTGTGTTTATAATTATGTTTGTTACTTCTTCACGCTGAAACGGCTGGACCAATTTTGACAAAATTTTGTATGGAGGTAGCTGACACCCTGGATATATATATATATAATATATAGAAAGAATTCACCGCGGTTTCACCCGCATAAATGTCGATCGATTGTCGTGAAGAGGTAACAAACAGACAGACACACTTTCGCATTTATAATATTAGTATGGATTGTATGGATCTGTGTGCCAAATTTCATCCAAATCCGTTCAGTAGTTTTTGCGTGAAAGAGTAACAAACACCCAACCATCCTCACAAACTTTCGCGTTTATAACATTACTAGCTGCGCCCCGCGGTTTCACCCGCATAAGTATCGATCCCGTGGGAATATCGGGATAAAAAGTAGCCTATTATGTTAATCCAGGGTGTCAGCCTACTGATGTGATGATTTACACAATCTCAAAATAGTTTAGGTCTTAGACATTTCAAAGTCTAGTTTCTGACTTTGAAATGTCTAAGAATTTTATAAGAATTCTCTAAGGAGAATTCTAGGCAAGATGTGAAATTCTTTTAAAGGCTAGACTAATTTGATGATGTGCCTGAGAATGTTTTCCAAGAAAAGTTTTCCCTTTCCTGCCTGTTTTCTAACTGAACTAACTGGCCCAAGATTACTTGGTTCAGTAACTTTCTTTCATTCCATAGAAATAATGTATTTCCTGCCCATCGACCTCGACAACTCTTACAGACAGACAGTTTATCATCTGCCTGCCTTTCCCCAACTATGTTGGGATCACCTTCCAATCTAACCGAATGCAGCTTAAGGGGCTTACATGACCCAAAGCGCGGTCACTGTCGGACTGCATAGAAAAGAAAGAGAAGCGCGATGGCACAAAACTGGTAATTTATTGTAAAATAATTATGAAGAAATTATCTATTTACAAAAACTATTTAATAATAAATAATCCATCACTGGATGCAGTTTGGCATTAGAAATTGAATGGAACATTTTTAATTTTAATTAAAATTGTTAATGAAGGGATAAACTGCTTTTAAAGACAATCAAGAGGTGTATTTGAAGATTTTTTTGATGCATTAATGTATGTTTAATGATGATTTGAGTTCCATCACTGTATTAAAATAAGACTTGAAAATATAATTTTTTTTTTGGTCATAATTATTTACGGTTTATGAGATACACTGCTTTAAAAAACCAACTTTTTGACCGTTTTCAAGGGATCTCCGCCTTAATGCCAGGGAGTCTAAAAAGGCTACTTTGGCAGAATCATAAAAGAATAAAATTATGAATCACTAGCTGCGCCCCGCGGTTTTACCCGCGTAAATGTCGATCCCGTGGGAATATCGGGATAAAAAGTAGCCTATATGTTAATCCAAGGTGTCAGCTACCTCCATACAAAATTTTATCAAAATTGGTCCAGCCGTTTGAGCGTGAAGAAGTAACAAACATATAAACACACACACACACCCCCACACACTCACAAACTTTCGCCTTTATAATATTAGTGTGATAATAAGGCGAAACAAGTCCGTGTTTTTCTTTTTTTCGCTGCACTACGTAGGTATAATCAAAGAGATTGGGATTGGATTGATTGGTATTTTAGCACAGACAAAAAATAACTGAAAAATACTTCACCAAACATACATACTCAAGATGTTAGTATATGATGAGAATTACTATGATATAAATTTGTAATACTACATCTAAGATATGGAAGAGCGGAGTCTCCTGACACAGGCATTGTTTGCCTAAAAGGAGGCTCCAAACACAATTCATTGTTTGTGAAGCTTTTTGTGAAAATAAAAAAAATTGAAATTTTGAAATTTGAAATGGGATTTGATACGATTAACTTAACAGTTAACTGTCCATTATGATTCGTAACGTTATCCTTTTATGATTCTGCCAAAGTGGCCTTTTTAGGCCCCCCCCTGTACTTTACATGAAGCGACTGCCTATCTGACCTCCACGGCCCAGTTACAGGGTAACACAATATCCCTTGGTATGGTTGTCAGACATTCGGGCTACTTCTGCTGGTATTGTTAGACAGTAATTTGATAATGTTAAACCATTTAAATTTAATCAGCAGCTTACGAGACAAAGGCCTCTCACATGAAATTAATTTATTCAAAATAAGCCTTACTTTAGGCAAAATTCAGACATACTTACGCATAATAAAAGGAAAATAACAAAATAAAATTTTACGCAAATTTCGTTTGTGCGATTCAGCGCCTCAAACTTTTCTGTTTTCAAATGTTGCGCCATACTTGTAACAACGCCATCTATTGAGGAGCGTAAGTGGCAATTCCGTTTGTAACGGTAATTTGATGAAGTCTTTGAGAATGTACAATAGGGTTGGCAGAATAAGAATGTAAATTTAATATATGAAAGTTAAATATACCAACACTTTTTATATTTATTTCTTCAATTTAAGTTAGTATTAAAATTATATTTAAATTCTCTAGTGATGTAAATGAAAGGAATTAATTTTTCCCAACTATGTTGGGGTCGGCTTCCAGTCTAACCGGATGCAGCTGAATACCATTATTTTATAAGAAGCGTCTGCCTATCTGACCTCCATAACCCAGTTACTGGGCAACGTCTGACAACCAGTCTTACCAAGGGGTATCGTCCCTTGGTAAGACTGGTTGTCAGACTTTTGTGCTTCTGACGACCTTTAACGACTGCTAAAGATCTACGAATGACAGCCGGGACCAACGGCTTAACTTGCTTTCCGAGGCGCGGAGGGGTCTTGATATGTAAAGATGGTCACCGATCCACTGACCAACTGCGGCAAGCATTGCTTAACCTGACCGATCGAAACCTGTGACTGTTATTTCTTAGCCACAAGCCCCTTATGTAGGTATTTGTTAGTACCATATAACCATAGTATCATCCAAGCCATAAAAATAACCTTGAAACAAATCTAAAGAAGCGTTTTCCTCAAGTATTTTGTTTCCCATTTCAAAAGGCTTTTATGATCAGAAAAGTATCGCTAAGTATATAAACAAAAGCACTCTTTATTTCTACAATATCAATAAGTAATTTCGCCACATACAGGCAGTCATTTAAGAGCTAATATACACGTAAATACCATTCAATAAAAAGCTAGGGCTGTCTCAGATCTTCTCTGTACTTAATATAATTTTTTCTTTTGCTAAATTTGCATGCTCTTGACCTCGATCATGCCTGATGGCAAGCGATGGATGAGGTCTATGATTGAACGAGCGTGCCCAGAAGATGCCGGTTCACTTGCTTAGAAGGCAGACGGGTTAAATGTGGGAGGGAACACGGAGGCTGGCAGAGAGTTCCACACTTTGGCTGTGCGCATAAATGTGGAGGAGAAGCGCTGAGTACGACTGGTCGGGATATCAACCAAGTGCGGATGGTACACGCTGCAGTACGCCTGGTAGTCCGGTAGTAAAAGTTTATTATTTTCTCCACCGTCCATCACATTCACGGCCGTCTGTGTGAGAGGGGGTGGGTTGTAATCCACTACGGAAACCCAGTGCGGGTTGGTGGAAGTCTTCGAATTTTTGGTTTTTGGAGAGCAGTGGTGATAAAATAATTTACACAAAGTAAAGTGCTTGTCTTGTCTTTAACACGTCGCGCGAATGCACCCGGAGAGATGGCCAAAGATCTTCACTTACTGGACGCCTGAAGGAGGTCATTGCTGTCGGGGTAGACCACGGCGGAGGTGGCGTGACGATCTGACGAGGTTTGCAGGGCCAACATGGCCAGAGATCGCTCAAGACAGGGAGGTTTGGAAGGAAAAAGGGGAGGCCTTTGCCCAGCAGTGGGAAAGGTAACTAAAAAAGTTAGTTAAGTTTTTTTTTTACTATAAAGCTAATGAAAAAAAAATGCTTGTCTGGGTTGGAATTGGAACTTACGAACTAAAGGGGATTGGAGATTTTTATATACCTACTGCCGCGCCATTTTGTTTTTATTTCAAAATGGCGGCCAAAATCAAATCATTTGTTTCAAAAGAAGACACTTTTGAACGTCAAAAACTCCCTAAATTTAACCTGCCTATATAAATCGATAGCTGACATTAAAATGCAAACAGAAAACATTGGAACGAAACCCGTAAATCGTCACGTTTCCGAGATATTGACGTTCAAAGTTGATCACATACATACATACATACATAATTAGCCTATAATGTTCCCACTGCTGGGACACAGGCCTCCTCACGATGAGAGGGAGTGGGCCGTAATCCACCACGCGGGCCCAGTGCGGATTGGCAGATGTCACATGTCTTCGAATTTTCGGTTCTAGGACATGCCGGTTTCCTCACGATGTTTTCCTTCACCGTTTTGAGAACAATGGTGATGAAATAATTTACACTAAGTAAAGCGCCTGTCTGGGTTCGAACCTACGACCTACAACTCGTAAGTCGCGGCCGTTACCACTTGGCCACCACTGCTCAGTTGCTCAGCCAAGTTGATCACGTGACATCCATATCAACCGTAACATTACTGCACGGATTTTCAAAGCCCTTTTATTAAAATGGACGCTGATTGTACTGTACCTACTTACTTAATTAATTAACACCACAAACAAACAACAAAACTGAATTACTATATTAACTCGAAACCTCATTTCCACGAAAGTTAAAGTAACCACCACATTAAATTAATAACAGAAAATTACAAAACTCACTCAAAATGAATTAAAATATAACTTCGGGAGGCCGTGACAAGTGTGACAACCCTACGACTGTCCGCCGATGGTTGCCACGTAATAAAAATAAATTTTACGATCTGTGAATAATGTTGAGGAGCTCATTCATTTCAAGGGCGATCGAAAGTAAAGCTACGCTTGCCGAGGTCAGTCCGTGGATGGGTTACCATCCATTACATATTGAGACTCCTCCGTGGCTCGGAAAGCCGTTGTTCCCGGCTGTCATTCATAGATCTTTGTCAATCGCTAAGCGTAGTCAGAAGCCCGAAAGTCTAAAACTAGTCTAACCAATGGGTATCGTGATACACAGTAACTGGGTTGTAGAAGTCAGATACGCAGTCACGCCATGTAAAATACTGGTATTCAGCTGCAGCCGGTTAGACTAAAGGCTGACCCTTACATAGATCTGCATGCTGTGCTGGCTCGTTTCTTTGTCCCAGACAATTACTGCTGCGGCAGAAATCACAGGCTGCTTGCTGTGCCTCCATGTCGCACTCTTGCGCGTGCTAAGTCCCCACCACCGCTTACCTCGCACTTTGGCCGCAGTTAATAATCTCTTGGACTCCAAGCCATCAAACGATCTGTTTGCGGACGGACGGACGAAGATTTTATCGCCACGTCAGAAGTACTGTGAGAGGGATTTATGAAACCGTTAACTTTTTACCTGAACTTTATGATTTACTAGCAGCACCCCGCAGTTTCAGCGGCATAAGTGTCGATTCCGTGGGAATATCGGGATAAAAACTATCCTATGTCCTTTCCCGGGAATCAAACTATCTCTATACCAAATTTCATCTAAATCGGCTCAGCGGTTTAAGTGTGAAGAGGTAACAGACAGTCAGACACTTTCGCATCGATATTCTCTCTTTTAAGAGCATGCTGCGTCTTTAATTTTTGTACTTAATTGGGTTTAAACCGTTCATAATAAATATAAATAGTTGGGAAAAAGCAAGGCAAATTATGGCTTAAAATGAATTAAAACTTATCAATCAATCAATCAATATCTTTATTGTGGATCATAGGTAGGTACATAATACAGGTCTTAAATAATTAAATGCGATCAGCTATGTCCCGCCCTTAGGGCATACAATAGTTAGGTACATAATAAATTAAATTAAATTTACTTACATTATTGTTCAAATTAACACTTATCTCTCATAATAAAGAGTATTATTCTATTCTATTCTATCTTCGGAGTGCGTGACAACCCTGCGAGTGTCCGCCGATGGTTGCCACGTAATAAAAACAAATTGTACGATTGCCGAATGATATATGAATATTATTGGTAACCCTAGGGATTAGGGCTAGTAAATTCGATTGCTCCAAGTCCCGGGCAATTATTTAGCTTTTTATGATGTTGGAGGGTCACAGAAATTGCTAAGTGGTTCAGCAATAAAAATAATATTATTGATATTATTTGTTTTAGTGTAATAGTTATTACACTAAAACAAGAGATGGATGTGTGGAGTGACGAGAATGGATAAAGTAAGAAATGAGTATATAAGAGGAAGTTTGAAAGTGGCGCCAGTGACAGAAAAGTTGAAAGGAAATCGTTTGTTTTCGTATGGGCATGTGATGAGAAGGGACGAAACGCATGTGACTAAAAGAGTGATGAATATACATGTTGATGGATGGAGAGGGAGAGGAAGGCCGAAGAAAAGATGGATGGATTGTGTGAGGAATGATATGAAAGAGAAGGGAGTGAATGATAGCGTGACGGTTGACAGGGGAGAATGGAAGAAGAAAACGTGTTGCGCCGACCCCAAGTAACATGGGATAAGGGCAGGAAGATGATGAGTTATTCTACACTGTGTGAAAGATAATATGGTTAGAAAGGGGGTTGACTGTCAAGATGGCGACTACCTAATCCTACTAACAATATAAACGCGAAAATTAGTGAGGATTGATGGAGGGTATTTGTTACTCTTTCACTAAAGGACTACTTTCGGATTTGGATGAAATTTTGCACACAGATAGTTTATAGGGGCCTACAGGACCTAAACACAAAAAACGCAAGTTTTAGAATCAATTAAAGTATATGATCGACTATAGTAAACAAAATCAGAAAATGATATTCTTCAGAATATAAATGCTAGTGTGTTGAAAACATAATACAACTAATTTGATACGATAGAAAAAAATCATGAAGATACGTCTAAAAACTTTCTTTTTACATAATACACTTATAAATCATTCTGATTTTTTGTCCGATTATTCTACAAGCTACGTACTAAAATACTAGTGTTTTAATTTTTTAGTACAAACAATAGATTTTTTGTAATTAAATAATTGCTTCATATTTTTAACCCCCGACGCAAAAACGACGACGGGGTGTTATAAGTTTGACGTGTCTGTGTGTGTGTGTGTGTGTGTGGGGGGGGGGGGTGGGGGTGTGTGTGTGTGTGTGTGTCTGTCTGTGGCATCGTAGCTCCCGAACGGATGAACCGATTTTGATTTAGTTTTTTTTGCAATAAATTACTAGCGTTATGTTATCGCGCATCTCTTTCTTTTCTATGCAGTTCGACAGTGACCGCGCTTTAGGTCATGTAAGCCCCTATACATTTTGTCCCGATATTCCTACGGGATCGAAACGTATGCGGGTGAAACCGCGGGGCACTGCTAGTAGAGAAATAAAGAAGAAAAGGACATGTTGCGCCGACCACAAATAAAATTGTGATAATTGCTGGAGAATAGTGATAATAGTACTATATACATATGAACTACTAGCTTCTGCTCGCGACTTTGTCCGCGTGAAATTTCTTGTACCTACCCCACCCCGTCGCAACACTTCGTATTCGCTTAGCGTTCATTCTGACTTTTTTTCTTTTTCCTCGGCTCCTTAGGGTCATAGCGTGATATTAAATAGCCTATAGCCTTCCTCAAGAATTGGGCTATCAAATGCAAAAAGATTTCTTCAAATCTGACCGGTAGTTCCAGAGATTATCGCGTTCAAACAAACAAACTCTTCAGCTTTATTATTAGTACTAGCTTTTGCCCGCGACTTCGTCCGCGTGAAATTTCATCTTCCCCGCGTTCACACTCTTAGGGGTTGAATTTCGAAAAATCCTTCCTTTATTCCTTGTCTACATTATATAGGGAACCTCTGTGCAAAATTTCAGCTTTATAGGTCCAAGGGTTTGGGCTGGGCGTTGATGAGTCAGTCAATCAGTCAGTCAGGACTTTTCTTTTTATTTATATAGATATATATAGATTTTCCTCTAAAAATTTCGAAAATGTAATCTAATTATCTTTTATTTATTTAGATAAATAAGTATTCGGGTCAATTTTCAAGTTTATTAACCAAACAAATGATTTGGATTTTTCATATAAACTGTATTCCCGCTTTTCACCCCCACAGGGGTGGAATTTCAAAAAATCGTTTGGGATATGTTCATTACTTCACTCAAAGATTATTTATACCAATTTTCGAGTTAATCAAGCCACGCAGTAAAATCCTCGCCTGTATAATTAACTACCCCTTTTCACCCCGTTAAGGGTAGATTTTCGAAAAACCCTGATATACGTCATTCTTTATTTTTGATATTAAGTATAAATACTGAGTTTCGAGTTAATCGGACCGCGCGTTAAAATTCTTCCATACAAATTTTGACACCCCCCAATCCCCCTTTAGGGGGTACTTACATAAGTATTCGTGCCAAGTTTCAAGTTTATTAACTGAAGGAATAAGATTTTTCATACAAACGAAATCCCCCCTTTTCACCCCCTTAAAGGTTGAATTTCCAAAAACCCCTTAGTGCTACCCTACATTATAAAAGGAAGCCGTGTGTAAAATTCCACATTCCTAGACCCAGTAGTTTCGGCTGTGCGTTGATATGTCAGTCAGTCAGTCATTCAGTCAGTCAGTTTCTCCTTTTTTATATATAAAGATCATCAACAAATATATTTCGAAAAAGATTATTACAGGATTTTATGTTGATAAAAAACTCTATGGCCCATAACTCCTTAATAGGTATCAACTCTTAACATCTTACACACGTGATAACTTTTAAACGAAATATCCGATTGAGATGAAACAAAAAGTATTTTACTTCTTCATAAATACTCTTGATAACATAATGCTTAATTTCGATAAAGATTAATATTACGATACATATTTAACGTAGTTTTTTTTTCTTCAGACGATTTAATTATTATTTTGAACACAAAATCGGTTATTGTGATTAAACCATGATAGCTAGATATATGTTCTCGCGGACTTTTTTGTAGGTCTTAATGGGCTCTACAAACCCGTAGTACATCATTTTGTTCTATTGTCAATAGTTTTTGCAGCGCACGCAAAAATGCAAAAATAGGTTTTCGATTTTACACCTTGTGTTACAAAATAGCAATTTTATTACGGATCCCTAATTTTGAAAAAAATATAGCCTATAGCCTTCCTCGATAAATGGACTACCCAACACTAAAAGAATCATTCAAATCGGACCAGTAGTTCCAGAGATTAGCGCGTTCAAACAAACAAACAAACAAACAAACTCTGCAGCTTTATAATATTAAGTATAGATATAGATTCAGCTGCATCCGGTTAGACTGGAAGCCGACCCCAACATAGTTGGGAAAAGGCTAGGCAGATGATTATGATGACGTCCTTGAGTATAATAAATACAAGCTAAATAATCTTTAGGTAGATACAAAAGAGACGCCTACCCTATCCTTTGTAGCAGTTTTTTGCTGGTCCCTGGCCCTGCTTCCCTGCTTCCCTGCTTCAGACAGTCAGCATTGTCCGCATTATTGACGTTATTAATGAATTGATGTTTGTTAGCACCTACCTCCCCCTTTTTAGGGTTCCGTACCCAAAGGGTAAAAACGGGACCCTATTACTAAGACTCCACTGTCCGTCTGTCTGTCACCAGGCTGTTTCTCAAGAACCGCGATAGCTGGACAGTTGAAATTTTCATAGATGATGTATTTCTGTTGCCGCTTTATCAGCGAATACTAAACACAGAAATAAATAAATATTTAAGGGGGGCTCCCATACAACAAACGTGTTTTTTCGGCGTTTTTGCCTTGTGGTACGGAACCCTGGCCAGTTTTTTGACGTTATTGAAACAAGAATCGAATACTGCATATAGTGCCGGATTAGCCTATAAGCAAATTAAGCAATTGCTTAGGGCATTCACGTCTCAGGGGGCACCATAAGGCAGAAACAGCACCGAAACAGTATTTGCTAGCACATGAATGGCAAGGCTGTTTATCAGCAAGATTACTGATAAGACTCTTTACCTGCGGCTGTGTTTCCGAGCTCATACAACCCGAATCTCTTCAAAGTAAGAGTGTACAGGCTTCTTCTGGGTGAGCTCACTCCATCGTCGACTTTGTCTCTGTCACCTCTGACCTAGACTAGAGTCAAGAGCAAACCCATTTCAAATAAAAAAAAAGATATTACAAGACCCAAAAGTCATCTCTAGAGATGTGCGCCAACCTTTACAAATCGTTCGTGGATGTTCACTATTATGCAATCGCTCCAATACTCTCTCTAAAGTTACTAAATGCTCACTACTATTGGGAGAACCTATTATTATATCGTCTAGAAATACTTCTACATTCGGAATATCGTTAAAAAGATTTGCCATAATTCTTTGGAATATACCCGGGCTCGAAGACAGACCGTATACTAACCGTTTTTAAAAAGGCCCTTGTGAGTATTAATAACCGTATAATTATCTGTGTTTTAGATAAGTGTTTTTGTACAATTGAAGTGAATAAAGATTCTTTTTTTTTTGGAAAAATTCGAGCCGACTACTGGAGGGGGAGGGCTTAAAGGCGTGGATTGCTTAGGGCATCAAGTAGTCTTCATCCGGCACTGACTGCATGCCTCAACCTGATCATGCCCGCCGCCCACTTTGTTTTTTTTTTGTTTTTTTTCCTAGAGCCCCACAATTTTTGTTACTCACCATCTGTCGCGTATGTGAAACAGATTTTTTTTTTTTTTTTTAAAACGTTGCCCCACACTAGGAATTTCTCCTGTATTGTGGGTGCGTTTACAAACATTTAAACTCACATACACAAACAGCCAGACCCGGAACAACTACTTGTAGGTCATACAAATATTTGTTCCGTGCGGGAATCGAACCCGCGACACGCAGCGCAGCAGTCAATCGCTTAACCACTGCACCAACCGTGCCGTCGAATATTGCCACGATTATTTTTAAACGTGTAACATTATATACTCGTAAGATAAGATTATCACTTTCCCTGGGTCTTAATCGCCACGAGGGGGCGTTATCGTCAACTGACGTATCGTTAAGAACGTCCTATGCTCTAAGATATCCCTCATTAAACCAGTGATGAGTGAGCCTGTATATCCTCAAAACTCATCATTATCTTCTGCCTGCCATTCCCCAATGTTGGGGTCAGCTTCCAGTCTAACCGGATGCAGCTGAATACCAGTATTTTACGTGGAGCGACTGCCTGTCTGCAGAACTATTTCCTACGACTATTTCGCTAAAGGCTATACAGACGCACGGTACAGGCAAACGCTTTCAAACTAAGCTTTTAAACCGGGCGGAGTGTGGAATGGCACTTATCTGTAGAATGGGTCTCATGCTTATCCTAAAACATCACGCTACTAACCTTGCGAGGTGGGAAGGTATGATATTAACCCTGCTGTATGTTTTACAGCTGTCGTCAATCATTTAGCACCTTCGGTTTAAGGAGATCTATTTCTCAAAAAAAACTGGAAAAATGCGGGTCGGACTCGCACACGAAGGGTTCCGTGCCACAAGGCAGAAACGCCGAAAAAAAACACGTTTGTTGTATGGGAGCCCCCCCCTTAAATATTTATTTTATTCTGTTTTTAGTACCTATTTGTTGTTATAGCGTCAACAGAAATACATCGTCTGTTAAAATTTCAACTGTCTAGCTATCACGGTTCATGAGATACAGCCTGGTGAAATGTGCCCTGCCCACTGCCACTTCAGCTTTATTATGAGTATAGATTTGCTAAACAACCCATTTCTCTAACTGCGCGACAATCAACATACATCGCCAAATAATGAATTAGATTGTCAAATACTTCCCCTCATTGTTCTTTAGGGACACATTAACTGGTTCACAGTTTGAATTGTCCTTTTGGGGCGAACAGACTGGTTGAAAGACCCACTCTGGATCGAGGATATTGTCACCTTCGTGGATAGAACCTGAGGGTCCTGATCGCTTTGAAAACGTTTCATATTTCTACAACTTCAACAGTCTTGCCAAGGGGTCGTATTACCCAGTAACTGGGTTGTGAACTAGGCAGTCGCTCCATGTAAAATACTTATATTCCACTGCATCCGGTTAGACTGGAAGCTGACCCCAACATAGTTAGGAAAAGGCAGGCAGATAGCGTTATCGCTGATGACTGCTACATCATCTAGGACTCTAGGTCCTCTAGATGAGACTGGCATATGATCCTGGATATTAGATGATGATGATGATGGTTTAGGTTGAAAGGTGTCGATTTGAGGTCAAGCTGAGCTTGTAAAGATTTGCGTGGGTGACCGTTCTGAAAATGAATTTTGCTGCGATATAAACTTTTATTACTATGGCAGTTTTATGACCGTAGAAGTCCATGATCAGCAAAATTATAATGCCATCTCATTTTGCTCTCAGATTTGTCCCTAGCCGAAGATACTAACCTAACACTATCAAACGTTTTCCAAAATCTAACTATATTCAAAGTCCTGACTAACTGATATACCCATAGATATAGATACACCTAGATAACGCAAGAGCAACTACTTCGCGTGCCAAAAATCGCACCAGCTTACGATAAAAAATCATAAGCCGCCACTTTCGCGCTCAGTCCTGTGTACTGCTGGCTGCGTAAGCGTGAGCGAGAACGCGAGCTTTTGACGTCATAGTAGGTAGTAAAAAAATGGCACGCTTGGTTTTCATACAGTTCGTTATACTTGCGTATACGTCTATCTATATCTGTGGATATACCTATATCAACGCACAGCCAGCGTTGGTCCTAGCGACATTAAATTTGTGAAGAGTAGGTATCCACTAAGAAAGGGTTTTCGAAATTCCCCCCCTAAGAGGGTGAATGGGGGGAGGGTGAAATTTCACCGGTCTCGCGGGCAGAAGCTAGTTCACAAAATAAATAAAAAACACTACTTTTTCGACTCCATCGCACTCCTGTCCTTGTTTTCGTCAACCCAATTGCTTGTAACGAAGTCATATCAGTGCTCTTCAATCAAATAGTCGACGTGAAGCCTCGCAGATCACACGGCGGGGACGTCGAAGCGCAAGCTGTTACCAAGTTGCCATGGTTTCAGTAGATACATCATCTGCCTAGCCTGTTCCCAACTATGTTGGGGTCGGCTTCCAGTCTAACCGGATGCAGCTGAATACCAGTATTTTATATGGAGCGACTGCCTATCTGACCTCCACAACCCAGTTACTGGGTACTACGATACCCCTTGGTAAGACTGGTTGTCAGACTTTCGGGCTGCTGACGACCCGTAACGACTGTCAAAGATCCACGAATGACAGCCGGGACCAACGGCTTAACGTGCTTTCCGAGGCACGGAGGGGTCACGGTATGTAAAGATGGTCACCCATCCACAGACCAACCGCGGCAAGCGTAGCTTAACCTGATCGATCGACCTGTGCGGCTCGTGCATCAGCTACAGCCGGCGACCGCTACCGCCGGGTACCGCTCCTATCGGAGCGCGTGGAGCGACTGTTTCATGCACACTGTGGAATTTTCTCATACAATGGTTTTCGACGCTCATAAAAAACGCCAGTCGGATCATCCAACACTCGTGCAAATTCGCTCGTAGCAAATTTCGCTGCTGCTTGCAGCGCTACTTTGTGGCCTTGTAGATAATAGACTATACATTTGTTTTTGACGCTCGACGCTCACGCTTGCAGCGCAAGGCGAATTCGCTTGGAGCGTCGCATTTCGTGGCCCTCGGGTAAGGGTTCCGTTGTTTCCTTTTGAGCTGCGGAACCCTAAAAACACCAATGTTTACTGAACTACAAAATAGCAAACTACATAGTTGCCAATGTTGCCAGCAATTTCGCTCCAAGAATCCCCTAATCGGATTGAGGACCTCAAACCTCGGCAAACAAAAGATTTTCCAAATACCCTCGGATTAACTAGCGAAAGTTTCTTCCTACCTTCATGTGGGTTCATACTAAAACTACAACATAACAACTCGCTTATTTGCCAGAAGGGGTAGGTAGACAGGGGTATACAGGGACTTGTGAAATTAATTGGAGGAACTTCACCGACGTGTTTAGTCATCACCATCATCATTATCATCATTTCAGCCGAAAGACGTCCACTGCTGGACATAGGCCTGCCCCAAGCACCTCCACTTCGACCGGTTCTGCGCTTCTCGCATCCAACGGGTTCCTGCAGCCTTCACAAGGTCGTCGGACCACCTTGTGGGAGGCCTTCCAACGCTACGTCTTCCGGTACGCGGTCGCCACTCCAGAACCTTTCGGCCCCATCGGCCATCTGTTCTGCGAACAATGTGCCCTGCCCACTGCCACTTAAGTTTGGCAATTCTTCGGGCTATGTCGGTTACCTTGGTTCTCCTGCGGATCTCCTCATTCCTGATTCGATCACGTAGGGAAACTCCATGCACACGTTTTTAGTATCCGTATCTAAATGACATAGCTTCACGGTTCACGCCTGTAATATTAGAGGTATTTTTGACAGATGGAGACTGAGATCAGGGGGCCTAAAAAGGCCACTTTGGCAGAATCATAAAACGATAACAATGGACATAATCGTATCAAATCCCATTGGTGAAGGATTGTTCGGTTATTTTTTTTGTTTGGTCTAAAATACCAATCAATCCAATCCAATCCCAATCTCTTTGATTATACCTACGTAGTGCAGCGAAAAAAAGGAAAACACGGACTGTCTTCGCCATATTATGATTCATAATGTTATCCTTTTATGATTCTGCTAAAGTGGCCTTTTTAGGCCCCCTGATGTTAACCCAAAAATCGCAATTCACAGCAGTGCCCTTTAGGCATTTCTTTGAAATAAAATTCAATAGTTTACAGTAAATAGAAATAAAATTTCGAAAGAGTATTTGGTATAAAACTACTTTTATTACTACCCGGCCCGGGGCGAACTAACTATTTGTTGGAAACAGTGGTTCTCAAACTTTAACACTGTACTTAGTACTTTCGAATTAAATTTTAAAGTTTCGTGAAGCACTTTTGAAGTAACTTTTTATTTTTAAGAACGAACCAAGCGGTCCGTTGCTCGGAATTTTAATATTCAATCTGTGGATTGTTGTGAGGAATAATCTTGATATGACGATGGTATGGTAATAATTAAGGTTGTTAATTATTATTATTTCCTTTATTTCACTAAATATATATAATTCATATTTTTAAATATTAGTATAAAAAAAAACACTTATAAAAATATAAAAATTAGTAGCCCACCGGTATCGGGAACAGGGTCCAAGCTACCGGCGGGCGGTCAGGGCTCCAGAGAGGGAAGCCAAATAATGGCGCCGATTCTGTTGTTCACAAACTAAACTAAATTTAAGTTCAGGCATCCTTTTCTTTCTATTTCATTAAGACAAGGACAGAAGATAAATATTAGTTTAGTCCTGTCAAATTAAGATACTCCATAGACAACTTTAGACGAGATTAAAAAATTGGCTACTAAAAATACGTCAATTTACGTCAGGCGCTGACTAATTTGACAGGACTAAACTAATATTTATCTTCTGTCCTTGTCTTAATGAAATAGAAAGAAAAAGATGCATGAACTTAAAATTGGTTTAGTTTGTGAAAAACAGAATCGGCGCCAATAATAAATATAATAATTATTATGCTTATTGTTGTTGTTGACAACCGGTCTAACCAAGGGGTATCGCATTACCCATTAACGGGTTGTGGTGGTCAGATAGGCAGTCGCCTCATGTAAAATACTGTAATAGACTGGAAGCTGACCCCAACATAGTTGGGAAAAGGCTAGGCAAATGATGATAGACAAAAATTTCCACTATGTAAGACCCAAGGTATTCTGATAACGTAATTCCCTATTAGAGCTACCTTATGATCCTCATTTTCCGTTAATGGAGCATAATTTAGTCCCCTTTCTCCCTTATTGGGGGAAGCAAGGGCTTAATGATTATTTATATTTTAAATTAAACGTATCTTGTTGCTCATCTTCGTTTGAATTGAGAGTTGAATTACGAATTAAACTCACTTGTAAACTGTATTTGTAGTAAATGAATTCTGGAACTTATATCATGGCGATACACTAGCTTCCACCCGCAGCTTCGCCCGCGAGGTATGTCGATAATAACTATCCTATGTCCTTTCCCGGGACTCAAACTATCACTATACCAAATTTCATCTAAATCGGTTCAGCGGTTTAAGCGTGAAGAGGTAACAGACAGACACACTTTCGCATTTATAATATTAAGTATGGATAGAAAAACGCGTCGTTGGTGTCAAGTGGTCTCAAGTGCGCCTTTGAGTGTGTAGGGGAGTAACTGGAATAGTAGTAGGCCCAAAAAAAAAAGGATTTTCTTGTTTTAACGTGTTTAACACTAGAAACATCACGCTGCGCTCCATAACTGAAATAGCGGATGTTGTTTTTATCCCGATATTCCCACGGGACCGACATTTATGCGAGTGAAAACGCGGGGCGCTTCTGTGTTCCTCATGTACAAACCGACGCAACTTTGAGAACCACTATCTCAACTACAATATCTTTTTGCCGCGGGCCACATCGTGACTATGTTCTGTAAACTTCCTCGCTCGTATGTTGGGCCATGTTGGGCCATCCTGGGCCATGCTGGACCATCGCCCCGAGGTGCTCAGTTTTTAATATACATTGTAATGTGTCGAGTGCCTTGTTTGTGATCTACAAATAGGGAACAGTGTGGTCGGGTTTTAGCTGTTAGTAATTTTCTCAATAGCAGCCCGTTCTCTGGATTTGTACCCAACAATTATCAGCCTATAATGTCCGTGGCTAAATAATAACAGCCGCACAGGTCGATCGATCAGGTTAAGCTACGCTTGCCGCGGTTGGTCCGTGGATAGGTGACCTTCTCGTCATACCAAGACCCCTCCGTGTCTCGGAAAGCACGTGGTCGCGGCTGTCATTCGTGGATCTTTGGCAGTCGTTACGGGTAGTCAGAAGCCTGAAAGTCTGACAACCAGTCTTACCAAGGGGTATCGTATTACCCAGTAACTGGGCTGTGGAGGTCAGGTAGGCAGTCGCTCCATGTAAAATACTGGTATTCAGCTGCATCCGGTTAGTTGGGAAAAGGCTAGGCAGATGAGTCGATCATATACTTTTAGACATTATAAAACTTGCGTTTTTTGCGTTTAGGTCCTGTAGTCCCCTTAAGATGCTTTCTGAGGCACGATACGGATATGGAATGAATGGTCACCCATCCACGAGCCGACCGCGGCAAGTGAAGCTTAACCTTCGATTGAACCGCGTGGCTATTATAATTTAGCCACGAGCCCCTTTATTGAAGTCTCACGAGTAAATCAAGCTTTTTATACACGTTGAGAGCCGCTGTATCGCGTACGAGTACAATATCCTGTAAGCCGCGAGCTACGCGGATGCATCTCGCATTCTGTAAAATATTCTGTTCGTTTGTGATTTATGTTGAACTTCCTTTTTGATATTCGGTGAAATGATATAACCTAGTCACATAACTGTGACGTTATTTATTTCTGCTAGGGAGGCATAGGCTCAAATCACACCGAGATGGCAGCGAAGCGGCGAGCAGTTTCAGTGTCATAGAATTTTAAGCTTTATCTTTATTACTATAAAACATAGTATCGCTTGAGAAACTTTAGTCGTCGGAGTGCTCGCGGCGCCGCGGGCGGCCGCGCGACTTTTTCAGCTTTCTCAAGCGATACTATGTATTATAGTAATGCAGATAAAGTTTAACATTATATGACACTGAAACTGCTCGTCGCTTCGCTGAAATCTCGGTGTGATTTGAGCCATAATCAGCGTATAATGTTCCCACTGCTGGGACACAGGCCTCCTTTCAGTGAGAGGCAGTGGGAGTATTCCAACACGCGGGCACAGTGCGGGTTGGTAGATGTCACATGTCTTCGAATTTTTGGTTCTAGGACATGTCGGTTTCCTCACGAAGTTTTCCTTCACCGTTTTGAAAGCAGTGGTGATGATATAATTTACACAACGTAAAGTCTGGGTTCGAACCTACGACCTACAACTCGTAAGTCGCAGCTGTTACCACTGCTCCGATGGGATCAGACATCTATTTATTTATTAACTTTAATTGAAACAGTTAAAAACCCTGCCTTTTTCCAACTATGTTGGGGTCGGCTTCCAATTTAACCTGATGCAGCTGAATGGGTTGATAAGACTGGTTGTCAGACTTTCGGGCTTCTGACTACCCGTAACGACTGTCAAAGATCCACGAATGACAGCCGGGACCAACGGTTTAACGTGCTTTCCGAGGCACGGAGGGGTCTCGGTGTGTAAAGATGGTCACCAAAAATAATAGAAAATTATAAAGTTTAGGTTGATCACTCTCACAGTCTCACATATATTACGACATATACTTGGGGTAATTCACTATGACCCCTCAATGATTCCTTACTTCCAAACCACGTGAATTCCTTTGCTAAGACGCCTGTCTCGTTCTCGTTCATTTCGCGCGGTTTCGTTCATCCATACTTTAATATTATAAATTCGAAAGTAACTCTGTCTGCGTCTGTCTGTGTATGTTACGAGATACCGACTTCCAAAACTAAAAAGAAATTTTCCCGAACATCTGCCTATACCAAATCACAAGTATGCAACATGCAACTCTGTGCATCTAAGTTTAGAACTTGGGTGCAAAGTTTATCCATCTCAGTGTAGAATCTACATGTAATCCATTAAGTTTAAGATGTCCTAAGTTTTGAAACTAGGTTCCTCCTGCAGTGCTATGCCAGTTTCATTGGAGTTCTTAGGACACTTATAATAATCAACTGCCCGGCTTTTCCCAACTATGTTGGAGTCAGCTTGGGTTAAGCTACACTTGCCGCGGTTGGTTCATGGATGGGTGACCATCCAAATCGAGTCCATTTCGTGCCTCGGAAAGCATGTTAAGTTGGTCCCGGCTGTCATTCGTAGATCTTTGACAATCGTTACGAGAAGCCCAAAAGATTGATAACGCAGTCTTACCAAGGGGTATCGTGTTACCCAGTTACTGGGTTGTGGAGGTTTCACGCGGACGAAGTCGCGGGCAAATGCTAGTAAATGTATATGGGTCATATTCAAAATAATTGTATATTTACTACTGTCTTAATGTCCAACCCAATTATTTTCATAACGAGATGCAACTGACTAGAATTTCATAAACAAACAGATAAAATATTTATTTGAGCTTAATAAAAAACAACGAAACATTTGGTAAACCTAAACAATTCATTTAAAAAAATTAAACCAGACATTGCGTAGGATCCATTTCATACAAGTATTCTATGTCCACGTCTTTAACGGTAAACTAAAAAAAATAATTTAATTATTAATCATTCAACAAAAGTTTAAAAAAAATATATATTCAGAGAATATTGTTTAAACTTTCAACACTTTACTAAACAAAATATAAAATAATATTTAGTGTACTCCAAATTTAATTTATTAATGAGTGTCCTGATTTTGCACATATCTGTTATTCTTCTCTGTTATGCTATTTTAACATTATTTCCATGGCAATAAAGAAATTTGAAATACTGGCAAAATTAGTTCACTAACTGTTACTACACGACGCGTAAGAATAAACGCTTTGCCATTTTGTTCAATATAGTTTTTCAGCTCGTTTCGTTGTCGGAGAAAATTAGACTTTTAAAAGTAAATATTCAATGTGAGTCGTTTACAGTAGCGGTAAGTACTTACTGTTTTATTACTCATACTAGGAAAGGGCTGTATTGTGATATTTGTTATAACTATAAAATATTCGTATAATCATGTGAATTGGTGTGGAAATAAATAGATTTGCAGGATAGACACGTGCAATTAATTCATATACGTTATTTTATCTGTCACTTTTTTCCGTTACGTAACAGATATGAATGATTAGGCGTTATTCACATTGTCTCATGTATGAATTAATGAAAATAAAATATTAATAGGTACTTAGTGCACCGCAGGTTAGCCAAAACATTTTTTTTTATTTACTTAAATTTATTTGAAGTATGTAAAGTTTGCGTATATTGTGCCATGTATTGCATTGCTGTGCCATGTATTGTCTGTGTGTGCATGTTTTACTGCGTATCCTCAGTCCTCACTGCTTGAGCCTTTTATACTAACCGCGCAGCCTCGCCGAGGCGCACCCAGCCTCTCGTCGGCCGTCTCAGTATCAGTTAAGGGGGATGCGCCAAGGTAGCCCGCGAAATTCAAATTGACTCAGGTTTTTTGCAATTTACAGGTCAGTGTAAAGTTGTATGTTGATTAAAATATGATTCACGACCGTAACAAATATGGCTTTACATAATTCTAATCATTAGAATCCTTTTGCCTTAATATTAATATCAAAATTTTAGGCTCGGTAGTTTCAGAGACAAGGCATTATGGCAATGATGATGATGAATTTATGGCAATTATACCAACTAAAATACGATCACCAAAATGTTATTTCATTATGTACCCGCCTAGCGACCCACACCGACTTCGCACTCGTAGCCTGTTATAAACGTGTGCTATTTAAACTTGCCCTAATAATTCCTTTCTGTTATTTTTCTGTTACAATCAAATAATATTCATATCTGTTTCCTATCCGTAACTTACAATTATTTTGAATATGACCCATATTCTCACACAAAGAGCAACACATCTAAAGCTACACGGTACGCCATTTGCATTGGACCAGTTTGTTCCGGCACAATCCGCTTCTATCCGGTTGTATCCGATTTCGGCCGGTTCTCACCGGATATTCATAAAATGATTCATGCAGAATTTAATATTTTATTGACAACTCTTCGTAATCTCTTCGTAACCTTAGATCCTTTTGCACTAATGGCATGCTGAGCATGAGATCCTGGGTACGATTTCCGGGTCGGGAAAGTGTTTTTAGGTTTTTCCATCTGGAATTCTCAGTAGCAGTCCGAATTGTGGCCGGTTGATGACAATATGCTCGCCCCATGTATCAGGGGGGAAAAACCCAAAAGCACTTACATACATGGAGTAATGTGGGAATACTCCACACATCAACTACTCCGTCGAGGCACAGCATAATCAGCCTGTAACGTTCCCACTGCTGGGACACACGCCGACTCTCTTCGAGAGGGAATGGGCTGTAATCCACCACGCGGGCCCAATGAGGGTTGTTAGATGTCACATTGTCTTCGAATTTTTGATTATTGGACATCCCGGTTTTCCTTCACCGTTTTGAGAGCAGTGGTGATGAAATAAATTACACAAAGTAAAACGCCTGCCTTTTTTTTTTTCGGATGGGAAATCATCAAATTACCCCTCCCGCTCTGGGTGGAGCTGAAGGGAGTGTCAGACTCTTACTGACTAAAACCCATCCGTGTTCCTTCCTTAGCCCTTTATGTTCCGGGCCAGAGGTAACCCTTTCGGACAATCCCGCTGACCAGGCCTTCTCTCGCCTGCCTACAACTCGTGTTACCAATGGAGCAACACTGCTCTGCACCGTAGAGGCATACAGATGTGATCCCTTGCACCCTCCCCCCCCCCCCCTGGATCCCTTGCTAGTTCTTCTTTTGTTTTAATCTCTGTTTTATCCACTTTCTATAGGTCACATATTTGTCCTTCTCATTCTAATGGTGTCCGTTTCTTTTGTTTGCAGGTCAACATGTGGATATTACACCTATCGAGGCGGTGAGACGAATCGGAGACCAGCTCAGCGTGCTATGCAAAGTGCCCTACCCCATTGACTCATGCAGGTCAGTTGGTTTTTATGTTATTGTATGGCAAACTCTCTCTCACCTATCTATACAGGGTTATTGGAACATTAACAACCTCTTAAGAGGTCATTGTACTCATCATTATGAACAACTTAATGTAGACAGTTGTATCTAGACAGTTGAAATTTTCACAAATTATGTATTTCTGTTGCCGCTATAACAACAAATACTAAAAACAAAATAAAATAAATATTTAAGGGGGGCTCTCATACAACATTTGCTCGATATCAATAGGCAAAATACTCAGTTGTATTTTTACTTTAATAATAAATAATAAAATAAATATTTAAGGGGGGCTCCCATACAACAAACGTGTTTTTTTCGGCGTTTTTGCCTTGTGGTACGGTATCCTTCGTGTGCGAGTCCGACTCGCACTTGCCCAGTTTTTTTTTAAACCAGATGAGGTCGGCGTTTCCTATCTGACTATTCTGAGAACAAAGGCTGAAACAAACTCAGAGTCTCTTTTAAAGTCCAGAACTCCAGACAAAATCTTGGTCAGATCATGTCATGTAGATTGGTAGGTATCTGAAATGGTCTTTTGAGGAAAGAACCACACAGATTCAGCGGACCTGTACAATCGGTGCACGCATTTGTCAAAAATCGTGCAGCTCAACTCAGAACTTGAGGAGCTCAACGATTTAGCAGCGGCTGCTGAGGTGTCCACGTGCTCTGTAGGCTAAAGGTTCGGGTTTAAGATATTCTCCGTCAGATAAGGAGCGAGGTACATTAATAACCTGTTTTTTTTTTATGTTTCAGGATGAACGTGGGCGGGGTTCCCTACAGACTGATACCTGAGAACTTGCAAGGAGATGTAGTCTATACAGGCCAGGGCCTCAAGGTAAAGATTTAACTCTTCCTTAGCAGCCAACTGGTTAAATTAGCCGTTTAGTTAACCGTCTAGCCGTTTAACTAAACGGCGGCCGTTCAACTAACGGCCTGAATGATATTCAATTTATAGTTTAGGTTGTGGAACTGTAACCAATCACGTGCGAGGCGAATTGGTCGCAGTAACTAAGCGCTCAGTCAGTCCTGTGTACTGCTGGCTGGGTGAGCGTGAGTGCTGGCGCTAGGCCCCGGGGTGGGGCGAGACGGGTGCCGCACGCGGCGGCATCTTTGAATCGATTTGATTTTCCCATCACTAAATAGAGCTTGTGACGTCATAGTAGGTAGTCAAAAAATTACACGCTTGGTTTAAATACAGATCGTGATACTTGCGTTATCTAGGTCTATCTAAATCTGTGGCGCTGATATTGACCTGCAAATTACCAAAAAATGCGACTTACGAGTTGTAGGTCGTAGGTTCGAACCCAGACAGGCGCTTTACTTTGTGTAAATTATTTCATCACCACTGCTCTCAAAACGGTGAAGGAAAACATCGTGAGGAAACCGGCATATCCTAGAACCAAAAATTCGAAGACATGTGACATCTACCAATCCGCACTGGGCCCGCGTGGTGGATTACGGCCCACTCCCTCTCACCGAGAGGAGGCCTGTGTTCCAGCAGTGGGAACATTATAGGCTGATTATGGTTATGGTATGGTAAGAAAATTTGAATTTTACATACCTACACATATTAAATTACATCAGACAATTAGTTAATTCGTAAATGAAAGCAATGGAAGGCTTATCAACAGTTTCTGTGTCAAGTTTTTGTGTTAATTAACGTAACTTCGATTATTTTTTAATTGTCATACGGGCTTCAAGGCCTTCGTTATTTGAAAAAAATGATAAGGAAACACTTTCGAAAGGAAGTGTGTTGCAACTGTTGCAAGTGTGTTTACCAAACTTAAACAATTCATTCTTCAACTTGAGGTTCTAGGTTCGATACCCAGGCCGGTAAAAGTATTGTAGCGGTATCTACAACGCCACATGCGAACAACGCGTCCTACTGACGTCACGCAAATCCTGCATCGCGCAAGCAGAGTTTACCGCGCAACTAGCATAGATACAACGGCCCGACATGAATCATCGGGCAGTTGCCCGTCAGACACAACACCCGTCTGATCGTAGGATCCTCCCTTTTCTATAGAGTATGAGTAAACTTTACACCCTGTTCCTCATACCTCTATAGTATTCTTGGATTTGTCCATCAAGGATTTTCAGTAGCAACCCTAAAGATTCGCCCCTTAAATGGGATTTAAATATCACTAGAGGGGCTTGTGGCTAAATAATAACAGCCACACGGGTAGATCGTTCAGGTTAAGCTACGCTTGCCGCGGTTGGTCCGTGGACGGGTGACCATCTTTACATACCAAGACCACTCCGTGCCTCGGAAAACACGTTAAGCCGTTGGTCCCGGCTGTCATTCGTGGATCTTTGACAGTCGTTACGCGTCGTCAGAATCCCGAAAGTCTGCTGACAACCAGTCTTACCAAGGGGTTTTGTATTACCCAGTAACTGGGTTAAGGAAGTCAGATAGGCAATCGCTCTTTGTAAAATACTCGTATTCAGCTGCGTCTGGTTAGACTGGAAGCCGAACCCAACATACTGGGATATTGGGAAAAGACTAGGCAGATGATGACCACCTGACCCAATTTTGGGTCAGGTCAGATAGATATTGGAGAAAAGTATGTATTTGTGGAGTGGAGGTGCTTGGAGGAGGCCTATGTTCAGCAGTGGACGTCTTTCGGCTGAAATGATGATGATAATGTGTTTGTGAAAGTGTTTAGGTGTGCACCTTTTGTATACTGATGATCTTCCTCTCCCCAGAGCGGCGAATGCGGTGCGTTGATAAGGAACATCAAGGAAGAGTGGAACGGGAACATATCCTGCGTCCTCCCGCCGCCCTCGGGCAACATCGAGCTAGTGGGGAACATGAGACTACTGGTGGCACGTGAGTATTCATCTATACTAATAATATCTACAGAACTACTAAAGCAGATGAGTACGTTTGTTTTGTTAACCGACTTCAAAAAAGGAGGAGGTTATCAATTCGGTTGAATTTTTTTTTGTTTGTTTAAACGCGCTGTCTGTCAGCGTGTTGTATCTCATGAACCGTAATAGGTAGACAGTTGAAATCTTTACAGCGTGTGTATTTCTATTGCCGCTTTAACAACAAATATAATAAAGTTAAAAATTAAAGTGGTTTTCATACAAGAAACGTTTTTTTTGGCGGTTTTTGCCTAGTGGTACGAAACCCTTCGTGTGCGAGTCCGACTCGCACTTGGCTCATTTAGGTAGTAACTACAAGAGCTACGATCAATGAGAACAAAAAATCATCTATTTTTATTTGTTGTTTTATCTTTTTTAGATATCAATACCGTCACGTCTACGGAGTTTCGCTACCTAACTTAATTTAAGCTTAATTAAATTAACCCATACATCTATACCCTCAGGAGCGCCAGGAGAACCCATCCTGCTCTCCACATCACAGCCAAGCTTCAGGGATGGAGACAAGTTCAGTGCACAGTGTGTCGTGCCCAACGGAAGACCTGCTGCGAAGATCACCTGGTTCTTAGGTAGGTAGACCTGTCCATCATCAGGTCACAGTCAGTAGACTGTGATTGGAGAATCATTCCAATATGACTGAAATCGCGAAAAAAAATCGGCTGTTTAAAACAAAAGTTCAGTACCTACTTGTTCAAAATATAAAATATATTTGTATGACCTACAAGTAGTTGTTCCGGGTCTGGCTGTTTGTGTATGTGAGTCTAAATGTTTGTTAACGAACCCACAATACAAGAAAAATTCATAGTGAAACAGCAGATTGGTTTTTTCGTGATTTCAGAGTTGGTCAAAGTTGTTCATATTCATGGGTAGAACACCCTGTAAAAATTTGGATGGTGATAAAA
Source organism: Oligia latruncula (assembly GCA_948474745.1). Lineage (NCBI taxonomy): Eukaryota > Metazoa > Arthropoda > Insecta > Lepidoptera > Noctuidae > Oligia > Oligia latruncula. The sequence continues at coordinate 1,318,237 of OX419711.1, read as the reverse complement.
ATATCTTCCTTAGCTTAAACATAACTGGTGAAATGTGGATGTACAGACGCCAGCACATCAAGCTACTACAATCTGTCAAATTTCTTTAATACATTTTCAACTTTATCACTTAAGCATAAGGTTCACAGTTGATTGGAAAAATTTGACAGTTTCGGGTAGCTTGATGTGCTGGCGTCTGTACTATAGGTACAGTCAACAGCAAAAGTAGATGATGAAAATCAGAAATTCAATAGGAGTCAAAACTGATCACGAATATTTGGCAGCTGTACTAGTAGTAATATTTACAATCCCATACTTTTGAATCACTTCGACGCCACACAGTTCTGATGCTAACTCCGTTCATTAGTATTGAATTTCTGATTTTGATCATCTACTTTTGCTGTTGACTGTACTTCTTTGCCTAACCCTTCTTGGAATACAGGCGTATGTTTTGTTATGTTATTCTAAAACCCCCTTCTCAGTTCCAGGAGTAGAAGAACCCCTCCTCCACGGCACACACCAGCCAGAGGTGACGTCAGAGCCAGGATCAGACCTTCAGACCATCAGTCAGAACGTCACTCGGACCCTGACGGATGAGGATGACACCAAGATTCTGATCTGCCGGGCGGAGCACGAGGCGCTGGAGAAACCCATGGAAGCTCGGAGGCAGCTCATCGTGCAATGTAAGTGTGACAAATTCTGAAATATAATTCTATTTAAGAGGGGGACGGGGCCTGCGAGGAATATAAAAAATAGGTATTTAAAGAAACTATTGCCGTCGCCTCACTTCAAGTCTGCCCCCATAGTGTGTGATAGGGACAGCTGCAGCTCAGACCGAAATTATCACAAAAGTTTTGACGAGATCGACGTTTCGTATTCCCCTTTTTTCTCCTCGAAAACTGAGCCGATTCAATTATTTTTTACATTAACATTATATGAAAGAGTATTTTTTTTTTTTTTTTTATTTATTTGGCTCACCAACAATTGAATACACTGACACAAAGATATGAGATACATTCAATAGACTTATAGACTAGTGTACCAATTTCTTACAGGTAAGCACATTTATCGAGTGAAATTGAGCGCCTAGGTACTTAAAATAAGATGAGTTCTTATATTCGCCGAACATAATCAAATTCTAAATTTAAAATCATAATTAAAATTAAAATCACATGCAATCAATGAAAAGTAAAAATAAAAATACAATTAAAATCAAAACTGAAAGAAAAACAATCAAAAGCATCAATTTACGATCAAAATAATCATAAAATGAAAAGAAATTAAAATCATAAATAAAATCAAAATCATTATTTAAATTAAAATATGTTTAAGTTCCTATATTTTTTTTTAATGTAATAACTTTCTAATTTGTCTGGTAGTCCTCTAATCACGGCGGTAAAAATATGTAATTATTTGTAATTTTTAGAGGGTCTTATTTTCTTTACTAATTAGTTGCTGAAAAAAATAAAATGACAGGGACGTGTTTGCACAACAGCAGACCTTGATTTTATGAAAAAAAAAAATTGCTCTAGAGGCATTATTCAGGAAGAAAAAAGAGGAATACATTTGTATGTAACTAATATTTTTGTAAAAATATAATTTAAAAGAGTGTCCATGGAGTTTCTTGCCCGTTCTTCTCCATAGGTACCTACCATAGATATCCGTGGTACCTACGCTTTGGAATGGATAACTAGCTTCATAATTTCTGACTGACCAACTTCTTGACAATTCAAAATTGAAATAAATGCTTTGAGTTTGATGGAGAATCGCACGCCCTGGGGGCCTAAAAAGGCCACTTTGGCAGAATCATAAAAGGATAACATTATGAATCATAATGGACAGTTAACTGTTAAGTTAATCGTATCAAATCCCATTGGCGAAGGATTTTTCAGTTATTTTTTTTTGTCTGTGCTAAAATACCAATATATCCAACCCAAATCCAATCCCAATCTCTTTGATTATACCTACGTAGTGCAGCGAAAAAAAGAAAAACACGGCCTGTCTTCGCCATATTATGATACATAATGTTATCCTTTTATGATTCTGCCAAAGTGGCCTTTTTAGGCAGGCCCCCAGTTCCCTCTTGAGGGGGATGTGCGGAGGTATCCCGCAAAATTATTTTGCTTGCTCAGTGTCAGGTGTCAGGTTGTATGTTGATTTATGATTCGCCACCGTAATAAATATATCTTTACAGAGTTATAATCGTTGAATCAGCAATGGAACTCCTTCAGTTAGAATTACATAATGAAAATCCTGCCTACAGTGGCCCTACACCATTTGTAATATGATTCCTCAATCTCGGCATGAATTTTTTTCTTTTTAATTTTATAATTTGTATTCATCATTCTTATTTTATTTTCTCTATTTTTATCGTGTTTACGTACACCTAGTTATATGTGCATGCTGTGGTCTCCTGTAATTGAAGGTGCACAGGCACACGTAAAAGAACCATTTTAGGGTTCCGTACCCAAAGGTTAAAAATGGGTCCCTATTACTAAGACTGCGAAGTCTTAGTAATAGGGACCCTTAATAATAGGGCTGTCTGTCCGTCCCTCCGTCTTTCTGTCACCAGGCTGTATCTCAAGAACCGCGATAGCTAGACAGTTGAAATTTTCACAAATTATGTATTTTTGTTGCCGCTATAACAAGAAATACTAAAAACATAAAAAAAATATACGGTCGAATTGAGAAACCTCCTCCTTTTTTGAAGTCGGTTAAAAATAAGATAAATATTTAAGGGGGCCTCCCATACAATAAACGCGATTTTTTTGCCCTTTTTTGCTCAATATCAATAATGGCAACAGGTAGGCACTTGAAATATTCACAAAAAAGGCTAAATATTGGCTATTTATCATCACGCTAGGTGTCTTAGGAACCGATCAAAAAGAAAATGAATTAAAAAAGAACGGTAAGCGAAAAGAAAGAAAGAAAAAAAAGAAAAACTGTTTATTCTTCACAAACAAAACGCACATTGCATATAAAAAGAAATAATAAACAAAAAAATTAAAAGATAAATATACACACATTACACACACGACGTAATCAAATGCCTCGTACTCAAGCTTAAAAAACAAAAAAATGTTGACAATTTTGCTTGATGTCGGGGCCAGGGACCAAAGACAACACACATTATTTTTTTACTTGACATTGACAATTTGAGATTGACATTTGACAATAAAACGAAGTAAACGAAGTAATAGGGTCGGGGGAGCAGGAAATTTCCCGCGGACGAAGTTGCGGCTAAAGCTAGTGTAATATATTCATTGAATAATATTATTATCAACAAGGTAAATAGCAAATAGCGGGATCCTGACTCATGGCATGTCATATTTGCATGAAATCATCATTAGTTTCCCTCCCCGTATTTGTTATCAATTTGTTATGTTGTGGGTTTTGTTATGTACAGTCAACAAAAGAGATAAGTATGCAGGATCGTCGGATGTTGTTGAAGTTTACTAAGAAACCGATGGAGATTCTCGAATAAAATTTTATTTTATTAATAGAAAACAAACAGCTCATTTATTAAATTAAATTTCAGTCAACTACATCCATCGGTTTCTTATGAAACTTCAACTATATCCGACGATCCTGCATACTTATCTGATTTGTTGACTGTACATAATGGCACTGTTTGTTTTTCCCTAGCAAATATTTAAATAAATCTATACTATAATGGAGGAGGGGCTCGTGGCTAAATAAAAACAGCCGCACAGGTCGATCGATCAGGTTAAGCTACGCTTGCAGTGGTTGGTCTGTGGATGGGTGAACATCTTTACATACCGAGACCCCTCCGTGCCTCCGAAAGCACGTTAAGCCGTTGGTCCCGGCTGTCATTGGTGGATCTTTAACAGTCGTTACGGGTAGTCAGAAGCCCGAAAGTCTGACAACCAGTCTTACCAAAGGGTATCGTATTACCCAGTAACTGGGTTGTGGAGGTCAGATAGGCAGTCGCTCCAAGTAAAATACTGTTATTCACAACAACATAGTTGGGAAAAGGCAGGCAGATTATAATGATGATAATAATATGATAAGGCTGAAGAGTTTGTCTGTTTGTTTGGACGTGCAAATCTCTGGGATTACCAATCGGATTTGAAAAAGCCTTTTTGCATTTGATAGCCCAATTCTTGAGGTACGTTGTAGGCTATGTAACATCACGCTACGACCCTTAGGAGTCGAGCAAAAAGGAAAAAAAGTCAGACAGAATGCTAAGCGAAAATGAAATAATAGCGCGGGCGAGGGACGTAAAATATAACTTTAGGAATGATAACTGTCGGGTTGTTCGTTCACGGTCACACGGGTTCCGTACCCAAAGGGTAGAAACGGGACCCTATTACTAAGACTCCACTGTCCGTCTGTCTGTCACCACCACCAGGCTGTATCGCATGAACCGTGATAGCTAGACAGTTGAAATTTTCACAGATGATGTATTTCTGTTGCCGCTATAACAACAAGTAGTAAAAACAGAATAATTACGGCCCACTCCCTCTCACCGAGAGGAGGCCTGTGTCCCAGCAGTGGGAACATTATAGGCTGATTATGGTTATGGATGATTTTGCTTCGGCACTTCTTCCCAGCTAAAACCCTAGGAAGTGGTGAGTTGGTGACAAGTGAGCGCTTTGTAACGGTCAAAAAATGCTGATTATCACAATAATATTATAAAGGCGAAAGTTTGGGTGTGGGTGTGTGTGTGTGTGGTGGTGTGTGTGTGTGTGGGGGTGTGTGCGTGTGTGTGTGTGGGGGTGTGTGCGTGTGTGTGTATTATATGTTTGTTAGTTCTTCACGCTCAAACGGCTGGACCAATTTTCATAAAATTTGGTATGGAGGTAGCTGACACCCTGGATTAACATATAGGCTTTTATCTCGATATTCCCACGGGATCGACATTTACGCGGGCGAAACCGCGGGGCGTAGCTAGTCAGACATAAAAATTATTTTAACTTTTAATTTCCCCCACAGACCCACCAAAACGCCAGGAAGCCGGACCGATCACCATCTTCGGCCTGAAGCTGGGCGCTGAGGGACGCCTCAACGTCACCGTGAGGGCGAATCCTAAACCCAGCGCGGAGTGGACCGTGGGAGACCAGGTCTTGGCGGCGCCCAGGCAGAGTGACGACGGGCAGTTCACGACCCTTGAGCCATTGTTACTGGTAAGAAGATTGTTCTGAATGTTTTTTTATGTGTTTTGATAAGTTTCGATTCAGAAATGAGGAGGTTCTCAGGAAGGCTTGGGAAAACTCCATAATATGAAGAATTGCGCGAAATGATCACCCATTTTGTTCTAATAAAATAAAAAAACCGGGCAAGAGCGAGTCGGACTCGCGCACCGAGGGTTCCGTACCATCATATGTTTTTTAATATTCACCGGCGCGGGCGAGCTACTTACTAGATCTCGTTCAAACCAATTTTCGGTGGAAGTTTTCATGGTAATGTACATCATATATTTTCTTTTAGTTTTATCATTCTCTTATTTTAGAAGTTACAGGGGTGGGGACACACATTTAACCACTTTGGAAGTGTCTCTCGCGCAAACTATAAAGTTTAGAAAAAAATGATATTAGAAACCTCAATATCATTTTTGAAGACCTATCCATAGATACCCCACACGTATGTATGATGAAAAAAAAAATTGGGTTTCAGTTTCAAGAATGGGGAACCCGCAAAATTTATTGTTTTTTTTTTCTATTTTTGTGTGAAAATCTTAATGCGGTTCACAGAATACATCTACTTACCAAGTTTCAACAGTATAGTTCTTATAGTTTCGGAAAAAAGTTGCTGTGACATACGGACGGACAGACAGACAGACAACTTTTTATTTGAATGGTGGCAGTTGTAGAAACATTTATTTGTATAGCGACAACGCTGTAATGAATTTGAGAACAAAGATATACAAAGATCTTAATATCTTTCGATCCGCCTCCAAATGTAAAGAAAACATATCTCCGAACCCAAATTGTACTCGACTTTGACGCGTTAGTCCATAGTAATATTATTAATTCGAAAGTAACTCTGTCAGTCTGTCTGTACGTTACCTTTTCACGTCTAAACCACTGAACGGATTTCGCTAAAATTTGGCAGAGAGTTAGATTGTATCCCGGGGAAGAACATAGGATAGTTTTTTATCGACATATCTCGCGAGCGAATATAAGCACACAAAAAAATCCTTCAATTCTAACATTTCTCTCCTGTCCTCAGGGTAACGGCTACTACAACATCACTTTGATACTGGCCCGCATCACGAAGGAGGATGTGGACAGAACATACTACCTGCGAGTGGACAACGGACTTGGCAGGGAGGAGTTCGCTGTCAGGATCAGCACTATGGACGAACCAGCTGGTAGGTTCATCGACAGGATTTTTGTCCATAGTTTAAAAGGGCCACGGTTTTGATCATTGAAAAGTTGGACACGCACTTGACTGGTATTTGTGTTATTAATGGGGATGCGTTATGGAGCCCGCGAAATTCAAATTTTCTTACAGTCAGTAAGGGTGTATGTTGATTCAAATATGATTCGCGACCGTTACAAATATGACTTTACAGAATTATAAACATTAAAATCATTAATACAACCCTCTAAGTTCATATAATCCTATTGATTGATATTTTAAATAGTCATTCAATAGGATTTTAAGAACTAATTCTGACGCTTCCCCCTTAAAATTATGAATTTAGAAATTCTTGTTCTTACTTGATTAGATGTCCATTGTGAAGTTTCGCCAACTAATTATTAACTCTGTTTAATTGTATTTACATAAAAGATATTGATTAGTTTTGTATTCCCTACAGCTCGGAAAGCGAAGTCGCCATATTTACTAGAAATCTATGGTAAGACTTTCATTCAGGAATGATAACTGTAAATGAACGAAGTTTTTGTTTTTGGATTTTTATTCGAATGATTTAGTCTCTTTTGGTAAAGTATGTTTTATTAAATTGCGTTTTATTACGTTGAATTGGTCTTTTAAAATGAGGTTTTTTTTTGTCTATAATATTCATTGGATTTTTCTTCGTGATATCTAAAACTAATTTTCTATTTTTTAGAAGCATGTCTATGTCATTTTGTTACATTTTTCGTGCGTTCAAATTGCTGTCAAAATCTTTTACATACTATTTTCTTCTATCTTCCGACCAGTCGCATGATTTGAAATAAGGCATATGTTGGCTGACTTTTTTACCGTCTGGACAAAAACAGGGTAAAAAGGTGACCGGAGTAGAAGCCTTATGGCACTGATTTTTTTTTTTTTAAATCTCTTATTTTTTTTAATGTCGCTACGAACTCAATGATAATTTCCACGCATAGAGAAGGGTGATTTTTCGATATTATATTAATTTTATTTGTAGAAAAAAAAATCTGTGCCATAGACTTCTACTGCGTTCGGGACCCTGTTGTTGTCCAGAACGGTAATTTATTATTTTTTAAGTAAGCATGAAAATCGGAAACACTTTGGTTATAAAATATTTTATTGTAAATTGCATGAAAATATTTAAAAAATCGTTAGTGTTAGTTAGTCATGACCTTAAGTAAAACTCATTAGCCCACGTTCGTAAAGACGTAAAAATATCGCAATTGGATTTTTTAGCGCGCTGGATTTTCAATTCTCTATGTTGAGCCGAGCGTTGAGAATCCAGCAGAGCGCATCCCAGCCCGTCAAAAAAATACACTGTTGGATTTTCAACACTCGGCGCTAAACAGAGCGTTGAAAATCCAGTGCGCAACAAAAAAAAATCGCCGCGGGAAAATCGCGCCGGTGCGAACCTGGGCTTAATTAAGTGGTAATTAGTCTCGATGCCGATGTTTAAAACGAACCTTCTCATGTCGTCGTAGAAAATAAGATTATCAGAAGTCAGAAATCTATTTTATTTCTAAATGCAATCATGTCAAATCGTTTTTTCTTAAACAGTCTCAATAAACAGTATTTTCCTATTTCCTTCTATACTATTTGTCACTAGACTGCTTTAAGAATATAGGTTTTGCTAAATAATTACCGCATAGGTAGGTTTCCTTTTTACGTCATTTCTGCATCATCGTAATCTTTTCCAAATCTTTTCAGATAATTATGTTTTCAGTGATATTTTTTGTGTTTTTATTGGGCATCATACATTTTGTCATCATTTTGGAATGTATGAAGTTATAAAACATACCAAAATGAGGAAATAACCACCGCAACGGGAAAACCATACCATACTGGGTTTTTTTTTTTACTGTTGCTATTGGCCTGCATCACCCCACTGCTGGGCAAAGGGTTCTCCCCATGACTTCCAGCTCTTCCAATCCAGGGCTAAAGTGGATCCCTGGTCGTTAGTTTTCTCCAGCTCGTCCCGCCATCTTCTCCGGGGTTTGCCGCAACACTTTGTGGCTGTGTCAGTGCCCCACGTAGCCACGTTTTGGCCCACAGCTCATTGGGCATAGTCCAACTTCAGGGCCATAATTCACTACGACCACTTAATTCTCTTTTCTTACTTCGAAACCACGTCAATTCGTTCACGTCAAGACGTTAATAGCAGACTATTAACGTATTCTCTATGACACAATGGCGTTGTTTGAACTGTCAATTTTGACAGAAATGTCAACCGTACATGTTGTCCGTATAGTTGACTTTCCTTGCCGTTAACAAGACACGATAGTGACGTGGTTTGCACGAGGTAAGATTTCGCGAGGAATAATACAGAATTGGGGCCCAGCGGCTTTTTGAGCACCGATGAAGCTCGACCTGAACCAACCTGGCGGCAAGGTCGTTAAAAGAGGCATCCATAGATAATAATTACCCATCTCTTCTAGTAGTCCAATGCTTACTCTAGGATGCATATCCGGTAGGCTTTTAAATCCTTACCTATCCTACGGGCACGTCTTCCCTACCATTACCGCGCCCCCCGGTCTACTCCTTGATATGCAATGGTCGCTGTAGCACCATGAACATGAGGCTACAGGAGCTAGTGCGAATCTTGGGGTTCATTCGATTAATCAAGTCTGGTTAAGCAATTCATTCAATGTATTTTTTTTTAATATTTTTTTTTAACGTAACATTTTTATTTTCTCTAGGCGTGGAGCTAGACACCGGAGCAATTGTAGGCATCGTCGTCGGAGTCCTAATCCTACTAGTCGCCGTATTTCTAGTAGTGTTCGCCTTCGCCACCGACAGATGGTGCTTCGCTGGTAAGTCGCATTACTTCTTCTACCTACTTTGTTGAATTGTTAATATTTTGGAGCATAATCTTTGTAATTTTTTAAACCGACTTCAAAAAGGAGGTTCTCAATTCTTGTTTACTCATTTGCATGGAAAGCATGTTGAAATTAATTACGTTTAACATGCATTTTTGTTTGTTTGTTATTAATGTTTTTGTTAATGTAAAAATATATACTCATTATGATAGAATTTGTAATCATAATAATTTTTGTTGCTCCATGAATGTTGATGATTCTTTTGTTTAGTTGTGATGTCATTTCTTGTTTTGTGCCATTAGTCCAAGAGCCATAATATAAAATATTTACGTCATCATTATTAATAATTTTCTTGAAAACGTGGAATATCAATAAAATTATTTCCTTATTATTTTTTTTTATTACTGATACATTTTTATTGATATTTGCATTTTGATTTTGACCATGCTTTTTACAATCGCTTTTTTACAAACATTAGGCATGCGTAATAATTCCTTATTCCTTTTAAATAAATATATTATTAATAAGTAATACATTTCTGGCAGGCTCGCGGGCTGTTGGTCGATAGGTAACGTTGGAGAAAAAATAGAAAAAGTAGTAAAAATAGAAGATAAAAAACACAAATCACACTAACTGTTTGAGGCTCGCACTGGTTGAATTTACATCTTAAAACGTCAAGTTTTTTTTAATAAAAAAATCCGTATTTTAGTAAAAATGTTTGGCTGTTGTAGATTTAGAATGAAAAGAATTTAAAAAGTGCAACTTTTGGCAGTGTTTTGGCTTTAATATGTAGTAAATATAAGTGTTTAAAATTAAGTGAATAAGCATAGCAATATTTTGAGCGATCAAGAACGAAAAAAAAATAGCAAAAAATTATAAAATGCATGATTTTATTATTATTTTTATAATAACAGTTTGGCGCATGTGAATGATAATTGTTATATTTACAATTTTCGAAAAAAAAAGCATGATTTAAGAATGATTTATTTATATGCACGTGACTTTCTCAGATTTTTTTTTTAATTGGTTTTATTTTCTTCTTCTTAATGTCCCTTTGGTAGTACTTTTCAAACAGGTGGTGGTTTAAAAATATGTACTTCAGGTGTTGTCACGTGTTGTAGCTAGTATTTTGGGCCTTGAGCTTTTTTCAGATGTCATTATTTCTCTATTGATGTGCTTTCAGTATCTGACATGTTTTACTGGATTTGTTTTCTTTTTGGGGTTCATCAAAATCTTCCATATCATCATTGTTTCTAACTAAATGATTATTATATATAATCATAGTCATAATCATTTGTTTGCTATAGGTATGGGTACAGTGTTGGCCTGAAAATCAGTAATTAAGTTTCCTAATACATAGTCAAACATTTGACATGCAAAACTTTTCAGTGTAAAGAAGAAAATGTTTCGTGTAAAATTTTAAAGTATGCGAAAATTCTATTTTCTCATGTGAACAATGCGATGAATAGCTTTGTTTTGCACACTTCATACTGTCCAATTTATGCATACGTAAACATAACAGTTATGAATTACTGTCATTATTACATACAATATACTCGCTGTAATTCAGTGATTCCGAGTTGTTCTCTGAGTTTTACATCACAAATAGACTCATTCAAAAGGAATAATCAGATCCCTGTCACAGTTTCTCAAACGTAAATTAACGCAATATTAATGTGACACTGACTGGTGCGATTGGCGGTTAATAAATCATTCGACCACTCACAGCAGTTTAGTTCACGCCTGACAATTTGTGTCAGTTACATTAATTTTGAGGTAATTTTCGTTCGAGAAACTGGCACTACACAGAGACAAAATTTCATAAGACAATCATCTTTTGTACGTGACTCTCTTGGAAGTCATGTCGGTAGGTCTCGAAAGTTGAATGGATGAAGTGACTCCGAGTTATCATAGACAGATAAATACGCCATGTAAATGACAGATTTAAATGTAGACATGTTTCATAGAGTGACACAATAGACGGTCTTGTCGCTAAAATTGATATTTTAAAGACAACCTTTGAATGGATTAAGAGGAGGAGGAATGACAATACTGCAGGTAGTCTGTGGTGTACCATTTAATCATGTACCGACGGTCCGACGTAGGTAATGTCACTCCTTTATAGGGATTAATTAATAAGATAAGCAAAAGGCCCAACCAACTCACAACCAAATCACATTCACACTTTTCAAACCGCTCACGCACCAACACAGCCTTTTAACAAAGCTAAACTGTAAAAAACCAGCCAAGTTCTTGATCGCTTAATGTATTGTATGGCAGGACGTTCTCACCGCACGGACATTCCGGACGGGGCCGACTCTGAGGCCCCCCTCCCCCCCCACGAGGACATCAAGGGTTCGGAGAATCCCTCGCATGACCACGGGGACTATATCAGCAATGGGGACACGAAGCATCCGGAAAAAAAGCCAGACACGGCTGTTTAAGCGTAAGTCGGTAGCTGTCGCTTGTGTGAAGGTGAAACTCGGAGGATTTTTTCGAACTTGGCGATTTTTTAGAGAAAAATACTTAAAACATTTTTTTTGTTAAATTTGCGGTCTTGCCCAACAAAATGTTTTGTCAGTGTATTTCATAGATATTAGAAGTGTACAGAAATCCAAAATACTAACAATTTACTTAAACTTAGTAATAGTACTCGTTAAAAATCTATGAAATATTTATTTAATATATTTAAGAATTCTTACTTTTTAACTTATATACGAGTAATTAAGAACATTGTCTAGGCATAGTATATGTTCTAATTTGATAATGATTTAAAGTACCTCCGCGAGTTTCACCAAAAAAAACAATTAAATCTCAAAAATACGACCTCAAAAAGTGACAGATTAATGATTATTTTGGACTTAAACGTTTGATTATTACGTGTCGTTTAGTGCCAGACGTGTTTAACATTGTTACTTATTAATAAATATTGTATTTAAATAAATAAAAATATGTACGCAATTTTTAAAAGTAAAATTCTAAAATATTAAGAGAAATTTTTGAGAAGAGATTACTTATTAGAAATGAGGACAGCGCATTCAGAAGTTATTTGCAATGTTTTTTTCATGAGCCTTGATAATCATGAAATTATTTTTATATTTTTTAGGCTCAGCTCACATTATAATGACAAGACTTGTGAAATAAGTCGAATATAACATATAGTACACTCGCATTTCGCCAGTTATCCCATCATGTAATAGGGGTGGGCCTTCAAAAAAACTTGCCAGACATTCCGAAATGCATTTAAGTTTTTAACCCCAGGTTTTATCTACATTTGCAAGTAAATTCTGAACGCGCTCGAAGCAAAATTCTAGAATAATAGGTTTGTAATTTGACGAAATAAATAGTTACATACACATGTATACCTGTCTCACTTATGTACAACAGGATCTGAAATTGGAATTGAGAAAAAGAAAACATTCATACATGCATAACTCTCGCCTTCTTCCTATGCGGGTAGGGAGACTACAAGATCCTTACAAACTCAATTTGCTTCGTTTAAGTACGTTTTAAAAAAGAAAACATTTGCTATTTTTACCTAAGCGCTTTTTTTTAACCAAAGCTGTTGGTTTTTGCCTAAAAAGTAACGGACGTGGAATATGGCGAGACGATAAAAAAACGGCATTTCAACGGAAGATCGTTTTTTTTTTTGTTTTTTTTTTCTCGATTGCAATCACGAAAGTAATAAAAAGTTTTTATGTAGGTATATGTACGCCTAAGAATCTCATTATAAAAATACGTTTTTCGAAATATACTTGTGTAACAACGAAATCCCAACGCGTATGTTTAAGGCATTTTTAAATAAAAAAAAATAGAAAAAATTATTTGGAGCACATTTTTGTATAAAATAAAAACTTTCTTGAAACATTTTATGAGACTTAGCCCAGGTTTGCACGGGCGATTTTTTTGTCACGGCGATTTTTTTCACGCACTGGATTTTCAACGCTCTTAGCGTCAAGAGTTGAAAATCCAACAGTGTGTTTTTTTGACGCGCTGGGATGCACTCTGTTGGATTTTCAATGCTCGGCTCAACACTGAAAGTTCAAAATCCAGTGCGCGATAAAATCCCGCTGCGATATTTTTACGGCCGCGGGCTTATTGCATGTTTGCAACTTAGCTTATTGTGTAACTAAATAATTATTTTGCGAAATAATGTTTATTGAAAATAGGTTTTTTCACCTTTCGAATGATTTCATATAGTTTTAAGAAAGGTGGAGAGACCAATTGTCGGCTTCATTAGACTCTCTATCAAAATTTTTAGATAAACTTCTTTTTGAGAAAGGAAAATAAAAAAAGTCTAAAATTATTTTATGAATTATTAACTTATCTCAGAAGGATGTTTAACTTTTACCTACTTAATTATTCTGTATGGCTGGCAATTGGTGCCTCCACCTTATAGTTAAGTTACAATGTGTTCGTACCACCATATTCATATTTTTGTATATATTATGTAGTAAAAGAAATAATTTCTTAAACATAAGTTTTATCCATTTTGACTAAGCTTTATTTTATTGGTACATTAAAAACTTTAAATCAAATAATGTGTTTTACATTTAAAAATCATATGTTTAATCATTTAATCAAATAAAATCATTTAATTTCTTGTGAAAATGATTGTACAACTGATACAATATCGATATTTTTCGTCTTTTTAACCGACTTCAAAAAAGAAGGAGGTCCTTATTTTGTTTAAGTTAGTTTTATAAGTCACCATGATTGTGATTTTTAAGTATTTGTAATTAAATATAATTAAGAATTTATTTTTGTACCAATTTAGTTTTTAGCGTATTTTTACTTAGCGCCCCATTACAAAAATAAGGTCAACTAGTAATATTAAAAAGAAAAAACTGAAGACACTGCCATTTTGCACCTTTTGCCAAAACATTGCGTCTTTTCAATTTATAAGCTCAAATTATTTCTAAGCTTATACCTTTTTTCATGTCCGCCGAACGTTTTTATTAAAAAAAAAAAAACATTTGACATGACAAAAAAAATCGCTTAATTTTTTTTCTGAAAAATCCCTCACCGTCTTGATTTTTTTTTTTAAGAAAAAATGTAATTTTTTTTTGTCATGTCCTATGTGTAATTTTTATAAAAATTAATAGTTAAGTCTCATCACTATCAATGTCTATGAGTAAAGTTTATGACGAAATATTATTGAATATAAAGTATTTATTAAATAAGAATTTGATGTTTCATTTTTATCCATGCTACATGAATTATCAGTAAAAACAACCAAAAGATCAAAAATAATAAAAGACTTACTTTCACCCAGCTCTTACACTATAAAGCAGGGGTGGCCAACATTCGTAGACTCAAAATCTACTGTTTACTGACGAAACCCTGTGCGATCTAGCAATTACATACTTCTAGAAATTTTAAATACAACAGCGGTGCTATTCTGTAAAAATCTCACCATGAAAACTTAGGTGAAGTAAGCTGTCAATAGTGTCAATTCCTAGCAAAAAGAAACTCACTTCACCTAAGTTTTCACGGTGAGATTTACAGAATCGGCCGGCTGTATACGTGTGTATGTCATCACCTGCCTGCCTTTTCCCAACTATGTTGGAGTCGGCTTCCAGTGTAACCGGATGCAGCTGAATACCAGTACTTTACATGAAGCGACTGCCTATCTGACTTTCACAAACCAGTTACTGGGTAGTTACTGGGGGTACGATACCCCTTGGTAAGACTGGTTGTATCCACGAATGACAGCTGGTACAGTCAAAAAAATTGCAGCAGAAGTACAATGCAATTTTGAACAAATATTTTGCCACGATCTACTGGCCGGTTTTCTACCCCTGCTTTATAGAATGGAATACAAGACACGAGGATTGCATACAAAAAATATTTTTAAATCTACCCTCTTTTGCTCATTATAGATCAGGACCCTCTAATTGCGTAACACACTATCAACCACAATCAGAATAATTTTCAAGGATATTACTACTCCATCGCTTCATATGTTCGAAACATTTGTCTGCTCAACGACGCAAATAACGCAATGAATGTTAAAATGAAAGCCATTCCTACTGTTAGTGTGTTACGAAATTGAGTAGCTGGTCGCGCAAGAGATTCTTACTGCTAAAATATTGAGCAAGTGTATTTTGGGCAAATAGGCTCATGTTTTAAGGAGAATAAAATTCATTATTTAACCCATAAAATAAAAGAAGAAAAAGATAATAATAAAAATTTACGAGTGATATTATTAGGTATCTGTCTATACTAATAATAAAGCTGACAAGTTTCTTTGTCTGTTTTCACGTGCTAACCTCTGGAACTACCAGTCTGATTTAAATCTCAAAAATCTTTTTGCATTTGATAGCCCAATTCTTGATAAAGGCTATTTAATATCACGCCAGGTCCCTTTGACGCTAAGCAAAAACGAAATAATAGCGGGGGGCCATGCGATGCGACGGGGTGGGTCGGGGTACAAGAAATTTCACGCGGACGAAGTCGCGGGCAGAAGCTAGTCTTACAATAAAAAAAATTGAGCTTTAGAATATGACGTGACAGAGACGAGATTTACAACAAAAAAAAAACCGTAACTTTTCTAATAATTCGATATTTTAGCTTTATTTTTAGCATCCGCCCGCGCATTCGCCCGCGAGGTATGTCGATAAAAACTATCCTATGACCTTCCCCGAGATGCAATCTATCTCTCTGCCAAATTTTATCAAAATCCGTTCAATGGTTTAGGCGTGAAAAAGTAACATACAGACAGACAGACAGAGTTACTTTCGAATTTATAGTATTAGTATGGATGGCGGAGCGAATACCTACAGTATCAACACTAGAGTAGCGCCTGACCTGGGTTATGTTTGAGCCATCGCCTTTACACTGCAAAAATCGTCCTTAATAGTACAACATAAAGTCGCTATCAATGTCATATCGTTACCATTGATGTGAAGTTGTGTGTACTTACAATCCTCGCATATTATAGCGGTGGTGAGGCGATCAGAGGATTAGGATTTCGCAAAAGGCAAAAGGGATAATTTAATTACGTTTAAAAGCTTTAAGGCATTAAGTCCGCCTTTGTACCTTTTTGTACGAAAAGTTTAAATAAATAAATAAAAAGGCATGGGTCAAAGGATTAGATACGCATGCCTATTTCATGTTGACGACAAACGATTTAGATCGAGGATCCAATTAATTAATTTTATTATATGCTTGGATTTAACGAAAGGGTTTTTCGCATGATCGATTTCATTCGTGACATTTTGTGTCAAATATAGAGAGAGAAAGGGAGTCGTGGCTGGGTAATAATCGCCACACGGGTCGATCGAAGGTTTTAAGCTACGCTTGCCGAGGTCGGTCCGTGGATGGGTGACCATCCATTACATTTCGAGACCCGCCGTGCCTCGGAAGGCACGTCAAGCAGCTGGTCCTGGCTGTCATTCGTAGATCTTTGACAGTCGTCCAGTTAGAAGCCCAAAAATCTGACAACCAGTCTTACCAAGGGGTATCCGTGTTACGCAGTGACTGTGTTGTGGTCAGATAGACAGTCGCTCCATGCAAAATTCTGGTATTTAGCTGCATCCTGTTAGACAGGCAGTGTGCTAAAATAATAAGTGACTAAAGTTAGGGCAACAATTACAACAATGGCTCGTGAAATCAAATGAAAAGAAAATAACCTCTCAGTGAGTTCAAAATAGCGTGCAAGAGACGATTCCACTGAAAATAGCGTGCAAGAGACGATTCCACTTATAATAGCGTGCAAGAGACGATTCCACAAAAAATAGCGTGCAAGAGACGATTCCACAAAAAATAGCGTGCAAGAGACGATTCCACTAAAAATAGCGAGCAAGAGACGATTCCACAAAAAATAGCGTGCAAGAGACGATTCCACTGAAAATAGCGAGCAAGAGACGATTCCACTGAAAATAGCGTGCAAGAGACGATTCCACTAAAAATAGCGTGCAAGAGACGATTCCACTGAAAATAGCGTGCAAGAGACGATTCCACTGAAAATAGCGTGCAAGAGACGATTCCACTAAAAATAGCGTGCAAGAGACGATTCCACTGAAAATAGCGTGCAAGAGACGATTCCACTAAAAATAGCGTGCAAGAGACGATTCCACTGAAAATAGCGTGCAAGAGACGATTACACTAAAAATAGCGTGCAAGAGACGATTCCACTAAAATAGCGTGCAAGAGACGATTCCACTGAAAATAGCGTGCAAGAGACGATTCCACTAAAAATAGCGAGCAAGAGACGATTCCACTGAAAATAGCGTGCAAGAGTCGATTCCACTTAAAATAGCGAGCAAGAGACGATTCCACAAAAAATTGCGTGCAAGAGACGATTCCACTGAAAATAGCGTGCAAGAGACGATTCCACTGAAAATAGCGTGCAAGAGACGATTCCACTGAAAATAGCGTGCAAGAGACGATTCCACTAAAAATAGCGTGCAAGAGACGATTCCACTAAAAATAGCGTGCAAGAGACGATTCCACTAAAAATAGCGTGCAAGAGACGATTCCACTAAAAATAGCGTGCAAGAGACGATTCCACTGAAAATAGCGTGCAAGAGACGATTCCACTAAAAATAGCGTGCAAGAGACGATTCCACAAAAAATCTGATAGCAAAGGAAATGAAAATGTCGGTGCCTACCCTCTGCACCATCTGCCTAGCCTTTTCCCACCTATGTTGGGGTCGGCTTCCAGTCTAACCGGATGCAGCTGAGTACCAGTATTTAAAATGGAGCCACTGCCTACCTGACCATCACAACCCAGTAGCTGTCTGTGCTTACCCCAAGACAATCATAATTCATGATCTTGACATAGGTACTTACATATACAGGGTTATTGGTAAAACATTAACAACCTCTTAGGAGTTCATTGTACTCATCATTATGAACAACTTTTACTATGGGACCAAACCTGAAATCGCGAAAAAGAATCAGCTGTTCCCTACATTTTGACGAGTTTAAGCGCACTACACACCAAAGCCGCCGACCCGCCGACACAGCCCGCCGACACAACCTATGAAAAAATTATGTTGAAAGAAGCATGTCGGCAACAATCGCGCGCGCGTGTTGCCCGCCGACACGTCGGCGGCTTGCCGGCGGCTAGCGTACGCAAGCGCTCAGTTGTCAGTTGCCCGGCGACTATAGTTACTTTACTCTTTGCCGGCGACATTTGAGCTGTAGTGACGTGCTAGTATTTTTGTTTTTGCGACTTTTCTGATGTCGAGCCGCCGACATGCCGCCGGCAAAGTTTTACGACTTGCAATGACTGAAGCCGCCAACCTAACCCGCCGGCAAAATGTTGCCAACATATGGCTTTGGTGTGTAGTGCGCTTTACGAACATAAATGTAGGGAACAGCTGACTTTGTTAACGCGATTTCAGATTTGGTCCCATAGTAAAAGTCACTCTCCTCACATCTGTCAATCATTCTTTCAAAGCATAAGAACGGGACTACATGATGACCGATATGGGTATTGTATAGTCCCGGCATAGTGCATATAGCACAACACAACTTTTAGAATGGGTTTAATAAGGCAATCCAATACACATATAAGTAGGATGATTATCTGGGAAGGGTTGGCATCACTGACCTCTATAATACAAGTTGTATTATAGAGGTCAAAGAAAAAAAGGAAAGGACCTGGTTGAATCATAATGGACAGTTAACTGTTAAGTTAATCCTATCAAATCCCATTGGTGAAGGATTTTTCTTTTTTTTGTCTGTGCTAAAATACCAATCAATCCAATCCAAATCCAATCCCAAATTGCTCTTTGATTATACCTACGTAGTGCAGCGAAAAAAAGGAAAACACGGACTGTCTTCGCCAAATTATGATTCATAATGTTATCCTTTTATGATTCTGCCAAAGTGGCCTTTTTAGGCCCCCAGTTTAGAAGCTCTTTAACTTAGAACGAATACATTTATCTTTCAGGCAGAAGACGAGACAACACGAAGAGTTCTGGAGAATCGTAAGTATTGCTTCTTTTGTATGGGAATTATTATGTACAAACACATCTTATATTATATACTTTTGTAACTTATACAGTACCCGGGGGTAATATGGCACCTCGAGTTTTACTAAGAGAAAAGGCTAATCTTTTTTTTTTTGAGGATGGGAAATCATCAAATGACCCCTCCCGCTCTGGGTGGAGCGGAAGGGACTGTCAGACTCTTACTGACTAAACCCACCCGTGTTCCTTCCTTAGCCCTTTATGTTCCGGGGCAGCGGTAAACCTTTCGGATAATCCGGCTGACCCAGCAGGCTTCGGCCCTAACGGGCCCCTTCATTGGCGCTAATATCTCTTTCAGGCGCACGTGGAACACGTATGCGCCTTCCGGCACCCTTATTGCGTAACACACTATTACTCTCAATTTGAATAATTTTGAAGCATATTTCTAATCCATTGCTCCATTATGTTCGAAAAATGTGTGCTCAACAACGCAAATAACGCAATGAATGTGGTTGAACTGTCAAAATGAAACCCATTGCTACTGATAGTATGATACGCAATTACCCTGCGGGACTACAAGGTGTAATAAAAAGACCCATCACATAGCTGTTATCTCTCCATTTTGTACAAAAAACTATACTCCATTGGTTAAATAACTTCATTAAAAGTGCTTGGGAGTAAGTAGGCTTTGGTATTTTTTTCCATTAGCCTATATTAACCCACTGCTGGGCAAAGAGCAGCGGTGGCCCAGTGGTAACGGCCGCGACTTACGGTCGTAGGTTTGAAGTTTTGAACCCAGACAGGCGCTTTACTTTATGTAAATTATTTCATCACCACAGCTCTCAAAACGGTGAAGGAAAACATCGTGAAGAAACCGGTTTGCCTGTGTGTACAGTCACGAGCATAAGTATGTATACACTTGGCTTTATTCAAAGGCGATTTTCTCCTTTATTTTTGAATGAAATTTTATATTATTACGAACATAGTATTTTCGAACCCATACGTTTATGTAGTGTCGTATTTCAACGTTGCATTCGTTATTTCGTGAAAAAATCGCAATTGAAAGTTGCCAAGTGTTGACATATTATTGATCGTGACTGTAAAGGCTACAAGCATAAATGGCGTGACGTACTTTTTTTTAAATATTTTTCCGTTTCTTCAGTTTCAGTTAAAAGGCTAGGTGGATAACTAAACGGCTAATTAAACCAGTTGGCTGCAATACATAGTATAGGTCTTACGGCTTTTTCTCAAACTCGAGGTGCCTTCTTTTATATTTCTTGTAAATAAAAGGGTATTTTTCAGTAAATGTATTTTTTTTACACAACATTTATTAGTACAGACGCCAGCACAACAAGCTACTACAATCTGTCAAATTTGTTTAATAGATCTTCAACTTTATCGCTAAAGCATTAGGTTCAAAGTAGATTGGGAAAATTTTACAGTTTCGGGTAGCTTGATGTGCTGGCTGTACACAAACCTTGAAGATTTCCACTTTTTGATTGAATGTGCTAACTGTATCCTTCTTATTATAAGTTTTTTTAAATATTATTATTTGATTATAAACACAAATTGGTTAGTTCCTAGAACAAAATTTCTGGTTAAGTTAACCTAAAAATATTGTTTCAAGGGACTTTTTTCAAAATTGTTGCCATTTTCAATAATATTTTTTCCCGCAAGGACGCCGGCCGGGGATGTGCTTTTAGAGTCTGGCAACTCGCTTCCTAGAACGTACGTCTAACATTACTGTAACTAGCTTGGCTTTGCTTCACAACAAAAGGATTCACCTTTGTTACATTTCAACGGTCCGAACTACGTGACCGTGTCAGATTCGCGTGGTAAAAACATTGATAATCTGGCAAACAGCCATCCGTTCCGACGCCTCATGCGACAATACACAGACAACGTCATGACTCACGCCCGTCCACAAAAAAAAAAGTAAAAAAAAAAAAAAAAAGTTGTAAAGTGCCATTCCCACGGAGTCTTGTCCATTGAAATGTCACAAACGTGGACACAGCTTTAAAAAAAATAAGAAATATCAAGCAACAGCTCCATAATTCCGTAACACACTGTCAGTCACGATCAGAATCATTTTGAAGGATATTTCTAACCCATAGCTTCTATTTTCGAAAAAAATGTCTACAACGTAAATAACGCGATATATGGTGTTGAACTGTCAAAATGAAACCCATTGCTAAATGTTCCCAATGCTGGGACTCTGACCTCTCTGTGGGAGGGAGTGGGCTGTAATCCACGACGCACACCAGCACGCGTCGCCGTGGAAACGCGTTTTGTCGACGGAAGAATAGAGAATATGACAGATTGTAGAAATATTTAAACGCATTCTACGCGTCTCAGAAACGTGGTCGCTCACAATGGGCCTTATAAGAAGGCTAAAAGTCACCCAAAGGGCAATGGAGAGGGCTATGCTTGGAGTTTCCCTGCGTGATCGAATCAGGAATGAGGAGATCCGCAGGAGAACCAAGGTAACCGACATAGTCCGAAGTTTTTTTTTTTTTTAAAAAACGTTGCCAAACTGCAAATTGCCAAACTTAAGTGGCAGTGGGCAGGGCACATTGCTCGCAGAACAGATGGCCGATGGGGCCGAAAGGTTCTGGAGTGGCGACCGCGTACCGGAAGACGTAGCGTTGGAAGGCCTCCCACAAGGTGGACCGACGACCTTGTGAAGGCCGCAGGAACCCGTTGGATGCGAGAAGCACAGAACCGGTCGAAGTGGAAGTAATTGGGGGAGGCCTATGTCCAGCAGTGGACGTCTTTCGGCTGAAATGATGAAGCATGGCAATGTGTCAGTTTGTCTATTCTTCCGTCGACAAAACGTCCTCATGCTACGCGTGCTGCTGCAGTAGACAGACATAAATAAATACAGGATTTTTTTTTATTACCATCCAAATTTTTACAGGCTGTTCTACCCAGGAATATGTAACTTTCACTATGGGACCAACTCTGAAATCACGAAAAAAAAACCAGCTATTTCATACATTTTGGTCAAGTAGGTATTGAACTTTTGTATTTAAACAGCAGATTTTTTTTTTCGTGATTTCTGAGTTGGTCCCATAGTGAAAGTTGTTCATATTCCTGGGTAGAACATCCTGTAAAAATTTGGATGGTGATAAAACAATCTTCCTGTATAATTTTCAATAATAATCAGCATTTTTATATCAACTTCTGTTCGATATTTCTCATTGTTTTAATGGCTTGGCTTAATTCACTGCTAACTATTTATACTTCAAGCGTTTTATATCTGGGAAGCGGTGGTGTGTTTTTAATTCATCATTTTAAATCATAGATTCATAGTTCTATACACTTACCTCGTCGGTCTAGTGGTGGCAAGATTCTAATGTTGTGTGAGAAAAATAACCTAGCCTAAACGAAGTGTTTGGTTGTCAAATACCTAAAGCACGAAATACACGGTTTAAAACCAGTCTACAAACCAAGGTGACCTTGAAGTTTTTGTTGTTGCGAGATGCCTGCTACACGGTTTAAAACCAACATCTTCTGCCACTGGTTTGCAACACATGCCTTTCTACCAAGGACGTTTAAAGGTCATACGAATTTGGTTCCAAACCACTGTCGACACTACTGTTTTAAACTTAGGTTTGAAACCACCGTTTTAAACCGTGTTTTTCGTGCTTTAAGAGTAAAGTCGCGAGCTCGAACTCACTGGTGGTCATGGCCAAAAAGCACGCTGTCTCACCTGGCTTCGTGTCTGACAGAGCTAGTATCAGTGATGAGCAGTTAGATGCTAGTCTACACGCACAACGTCTAGTTCTCACGCACAGAAACACCGTTCCGATCTAAAAGACGCGTAAAAATATTCTTCGATAACTGAGCTTTGTTGGTACCGACTTTGTTTTGAAGATTTTACAGTTCTTTTATTACTTATTTACACCCAAAGTTTATACGTTAAAAACAGCAAGAAAAACTAATCTTTGTTGGCTCATAACTTTTTAATGGGTTTTTATTTTAGTATTCTTTCCGTACAGACAAAATTAATAATTTAAGCCAAAACGATGACATATTTAACTTTGGATGCACAATGTCAAACAGTGGAGTTAGACGCGACGAGAGAAGTTAGTTGCATACAAACGAATAAAGGTCATATCACACGTATCAAATCGGAAAGGGATCGGCACCGTATCGCCTTTCGCCTCGCCGTCAAACAGGCGTCAACCTAACGTAAGCACGTAACCAAAGCGGATCAGAAGCTCCGATACGTCGACTCGGCTACGGCTAGGCGACGCCGCGCTTACGGCTCGTCGACCGCTGGTTGATGGTGCAGGCAGGCCGCGGGAGGGGTGAGAGGGGCAAGGGTGGACGAAGAGACGTAAGCTCGGGTACGGAGAGACGTAAGCGCGGGGACGACGAGCCGTAAGCGCGGGGACGACGAGCCGTAACGCACCGTACCACGGTTCGTGAGCTTGTCCCGAGGCGAGGCGATTACGTTACGATTCCGATTAGTGTGCGTTGCAGTAGGAAGTTTCATACAAAGAATACTGAACGACTCGAGTTGATACGGTGCCGATCCCTTTCCGGTTTGATACGTGTGCTTATGACCTTCGGTGTGTTGCTTTGGTCTATAATAGCTACTAGAATTATCGCACAGACAAGTGCCAGTACCGAATACTCTCGACAGCCGGACTGTAGTTGCTACATTTGCCAGCACTGGACCAACGAGTTGTAACCACTAACAAGTAATGTTTTTGGATAAGTTGTATTTGTGATAGTAGAGATTATGGGTGAAGCGCTAAGGTAGCCCGCGAAATTCAAATTTTCTTACGTTTTTTGCAATTTGCTGGTCAGTATTAAGTTGTACGTTGATTAAAATATGATTTGCGGCCGTAACAAATATGTATTTACAGAATTATAATCATTAGGATCAGTAATACAACTTGTTAAGTTAGTATAATTGTAAAATGTCAAGATTTCATGAAATAGTCATTCAGTGGGATTACTTGGTCTTAGAGAGTTGTGTTGATCACTTTAATGATTATAATTCTGTAAATACATATTTGTTACGGCCGCGAATCATATTTTAATCAACGTACAACTTAATACTGACCAGCAAATTGCAAAAAACGTAAAAAAAAAATAATTTTGCGGGCTACCCTGGCGCTTAAATTTCTCCTTAATTAATAGAGACTGCTCCATAAAACTTAACTATTACTTTAGTAACTGGGATAAGAAAAGGAGGATAACGATGAATAGTATCTTTGCAGACCTGTTTTAAACAATAACATTAATGTACAGACGCCAGCACATCAAGCTTCCTGAAACTGTCAAATGTTCCCAATCAACTTTAAACCTATAGAAACAGGGTGTAAAGTTCACTCATACTCTATAGAAAAGGGAGGATCCTCCGACCAGACGGGTGTTGTGTCTGGCGGGCAACTGCCCGATGATTCATGTCGAGCCGTTGTATCTATTAGTTGCGCGGTAAACTCTGCTTGCGCGATGCAGGATTTGCGTGACGTCAGTATGACGCGTTGTTCGCATGTGGCGTTGTGGATACCGCTACAAACCTTATTCTCTAGAAATAAAGTTGAAAATCTATTAATGAAATTAGCTGGCGTCTATAAAAAAAAAATCATTAAAAAAAACAGAGGTCGCATACAAAATCAAATGCTTCAAAAATGTTGGATAACCAAATGCAACTGACTCTCTACACATTAGTTAATCAACTAAACTTAGTAACCATTTTTCAGCAGTAGTCCCATTACTCATTAATCATTACCGTAGCACATGGTTGCCTGCAACAATAAAACACTGTTATCTTCGTTAGTAGCGACACTGAGAGTGCGGTGGGCGGCCGGGAGCGCTCCCGACTGGCGGGGCTCAGTGCACGCGTGAGGGCAGTGCTGCCCAGGGCGAAGGATAAGGTGCAAGCCACTGAGGCGCAGACGGTTGACACTGAGGATAAGGTTAGTGAAGACAAATTATGTTACAAGGAGTTAATTTTAGTTGTCACCGAGTTCTTTGTGAAAGAGCTCTTCCAGAAAAGTACCTACTACCACCGCAACTGTTTTTATGGCTTCAAAGCACACGTATCAAACCGGAAAGGGATCGTTACCGTATCAACTCGAGCAGTTCAGTATTCTTTGTATGAAACTCCCTACTGCAACGCACAATTGGAATCGTAACGTAATCGCCTCGCCTCGGGACAAGCTCACGAACCGCGGTGCGGTGCGTTACGGCTCGTCGTCCCCGCGCTTACGGTTCGTCGTACCCGAGCTTACGTCTCTTCGTCTCACCCCTCCGGCCTGCCTGCTGCACCATCAACCAGCGGTCGGCGAGCCGTAAGCGCGGCGTCGCCTAGCCGTAGCCTAGTCGACGTATCGGAGCTGCTGATACACTTGTTACGTGCTTACGTTAGGTTGACGCCGAAGCGTAAGGCGATACGGTGACGATCGATCGTGTACGGTGGTGAAATATAAGATGGCCAACAAGCCGACGACCCACCTGATGAGTGATGGTAAGTGGTCACCGCTGCCTATCATCATCATCATCATTTCAGCTGGACATAGGCCTCCCCCAAGCACCTCCACTTCGACCGGTTCTGCGCTTCTCGCATCCAACGCGTTCCTGCGGCCTTCACAAGGTCGTCGGACTACCTTGTGGGAGGCCTTCCAACGCTACGTCTTCCGGTACGCTGTCGCCACTCCAGAACCTTTCGGCCCCATCGGCCATCTGTTCTGCGAGCAATGTGCCCTGCCCACTGCCACTTAAGTTAGGCAATTCTTCGGGCTATGTCGGTTACCTTGGTTCTCCTGCGGATCTCCTCCTGACTCGATCACGCAGGGAAACTACAAGCATAGCCCTCACCATTGCCCTTTGGGTGACTTGACCGCTGCCTGTGGACATCTACAATACCAGAGGTATCGCAGATGTGTTGCCATCACAGAGACAAAGCTGCAATGTACCATGTGCCTGTAACCACACCGGCACACATACCCTTCAAACTGGAACAAAGCGACGCTGCTTTGCTGGAGAATTTAGTACGGTGGCAATTCTTTATTCTTAAATAATTTATTTTCTCATTACAGCCTCTCTCAGACGACAAGAAGGGCGTAGTATACGCCGAACTGGCGCTCGGCGACCAAACTTCAACGGAGAAACCACCCCCTCCTGCCACGGAGTACGCAGAAATCGTGTACACAGACCAACCGAAGGAAAACAAGGAAACCAACTAGGTTATGACAACGTAAAACTTCTATTGAAAACATTACGCAACTGTGTGAGACTGATTTGTGACATTTCAACGAACTAGACACTGTGGTCGTAACAAATAAGGGAGGCCAAAGGAAACATGTGAGAAGACCCTTTCAGCGGTGCTATTCTGTAAAAATCTCACCGTGAAAACTTAGGTGAAGTGAGTGTGGAGTGAGCTGTCAATAGTGTCAATTCCTAGCAAAAACAAACTCACTTCACCTAAGTTATCACGGTGAGATTTTTACAGAATCGACCGGCGGGAACTCGTTTCTTACGCGATAACACGCAGACACACTCTTAGATGTATAATAGAAAGAGAGAGGGAAGTCATAACGTGTTTTCCTTAAGAGGACTACATGACCTAAACGCAAAAAAAACGCAATTTTTATAATGCTTAAAAGTATATGATCGACTCAGGATATATGCTAGATAGATTACTTACGAATTGTAGGTCGTAGGTTCGAACCCAGACAGGCGCTTTACTTTGTGTAAATTATTTCATCACCACTGCTCTCAAAACGGTGAAGGAAAACATCGTGAGGAAACCGGCGCATGTCCTAGAACCAAAAATTCGAAGACATGTGACATCTGCCAATCCGCACTGGGCCCGCGTGGTGGATTACGGCCCACTCCCTCTCACCGAGAGGAGGCCTGTGTCCCAGCAGTGGGAACATTATAGGCTGATTGACTATAAACCCATTCCGAGGCCTCATGAGTGTCACCACCCGTCCTCATTAAGGCGCGTACGCACGTACGAACAAAACATGGTGAACACGAACATAATGGATCGCCACGAACATTTTTGACGAACACAGGTTATGTTCGTTAGTGGTACGCACGTGCGAACAAAGTGTTCGATGTTCGTGTTCACCATGTTTTTGTTCGTACGTGCGTACGCGCCTTTAAGCGTGACTAGAACCGGCGTTTTGTTCGGAGTTTTGTCCGTTGAAATGTCACAAGTATGTACACAGGTTTGACAATCAACTATGAAGTTATAAACAGCTATTAAGTTAAGAATATAATTAAATTCTGGTTATGTTAACCAGAAGAAGCATACGGTTACAGGAACCAAGCTCTTCGGTTTTACTTTAAATACTTTCTGACGGTTATATTTTAATATTCTTAAAATATTATGTAGGCTTTTACCATCTTTTATAAAATAAATATACAATTTGGTTATTGTAATTCAAAGATTTGAATTTACCCAGCTCAGTGGGTATATAAGTTAATAAGTTTCGATTAGTTTCCGACAATTGTTTTGATGTGAAACTTCGTAGGCGGAGATTTGATAACTGGGCGAGAAGAGAGTGAAATTTCAAGGAAGTGTCACTTCTAGGCACATTTCGTTATATTATGAGAGAGAAGACAGGTGTACTTCTCTGTCTCTCACGCTAAATCTCTCTTATTCTTTGTTTTTGTGAATAATAAAAAATAAAAAAAAAACAGTGGCACTCCGAGAGAGCCGACAGAAGTGAAAACAAAACACAAACAGAATACTTTGCCATCACTCACTGACATATCGGGTATACGGTTTATATATATTATATATAAACCGAATACATCCCGAGGACAGCCAAACACATCCGCAGCGGGTATTTTTTTAATCGACTTATAAACAAAACACGCGCGGTGTCGCTTATGGTAACAGTGGCGCGAGTTCAATGGTTCTTTCCCATTTAAAAAAATGCCCAACCCGCCTAAAGAAGTTTTCACTTCAAAAACGAATATTTCCAAAACGCGATGCAGCTGTTTAGATTGTTCAAAGAGCGTGCAGCTATTTTGTGCTATTTCATAAAATATTAACTAAATTAAAAATTACATCACAAAAACTATACTATACCAATATAATAATTTAGTATTGGAATTATCCACCGAAACAAATTATAATTTTCATATTTATTACTTTTCTTTTAAAATAAGAAAGATGTTACTTTGTATTCGATTTTTAAGTTTATTTTTAAGTGTCCTACAAGTTAACTTTATAGTTTAAGAGACCGGGATACAAAATTTATTTAATTTAAGGATATTTAAAACTGTTATTTAAAACGAATGAATATTTAAAAAAATTGGCAGTCATGGGAACGGTTATTTAAAACAGTTATATAAAACGAATGAATATAAAAAAAAAAATTGACATTCATGTGGAGTGTCGAAAGAAGTGACATTTTAAAACTATAAAATAATAGTGGTCACCCTTAAACCTACAGACATGCCGTTAATTAAGATTTTCCGCTAAATGGGGCCGGCGGAGCAAGCATTATTCATACAAACGTAATACCAAAATAACTTGTAAATCAAACATATTCTTAGTGTAGTGTGTATTTATTCCGATTGGATTACAGAATATCTAGGTTCCCAAATATATATTTTGAAAGGACTCTGATATAAAGACGAGATATAGAGGAATTTCAAATTTCTATAGAAAACTTATTTTACTCATAACTCTTCTTTAAATCAGTGTCTATTCAAAATATATATTTAGGAACCTAGATATTCTGTAATCCAATCGGAATAAATACACACTATATTAAGAATATGTTTGATTTAAGTACAAATTATTATATACGCATTAGCACGCGTAGTTCGCCGGCCCCTTATTACTTAAATTTTGAGAGTTGTTAATGTTTCAGCAGTGTTTTAAGCAAAAGTGGGTGAATAATAAAAACCACAAGCCTTTTTTGTCTAAAATTTATCACCTTTGTAGAAGAGTAGGTAGGTCTAGGTCTCAGTTTCCTTACCATAAATGTTTCATAGTAATATTAATATTCCCACAATGGGTCGGACCAATTTTTGCAGCTTAAAATATTTTTCATACTTAATTATTTTTATGAAAGAAACGGGCTCTTAGACTATAAAAGTAAATTTGGTGGAGTTGAAGTAATCTCGCAAACTATTTAATTAATTAATTATTATAATTAAGATGTAAACGTGTGTGCTTCAAATGATATTATATTTTTTTGTATATTTGTTTATTTATAAATTGGCGATCTTAACATTCATAACGTTTTTCCCGGTTCCCAAAACATTACAGAATCGGTTTTCTACCAATTGTAATTTGTGGTAACATCGAAACATTGTTATCAACAGAAAAGTAAAAAAAAAAAAGTAATTGTCGCCAATTTATAAAATTAAAAGCTTGTGTATACTGCCCTTTTGCAGATTTATTACGTACAAAATATATTATTAGTATTAAGTACTACATTAAAGATATTATTATTGCCAGTGTATTTGTCCAATGTATGTCGTATTAAAAAAAAAACACGCTCACTGCCACAAAACTGCACAAAATCACGTTTTAAAAAGTTTTTGTACGACTAAAACTTTTTGACTTTAATTTTTACAGACATACACTGCCATCTAGTAGCGATATCTGGTACCTTCTGTGTTAGTTTGAGTTACTAGATGGCGCTGTTATCAACTTTTAAATGGTAGCTTTTTTTTCAATGTACGTAATGGTAGATTATCCGTATTATTACTTTGTAACATTCTTTTCCTTGTCCATGGTAGAAGAAATACCTTTTTTACAACGTAAAATTATGCGTTTTATAATAATATAAGGTAGATAAAAAGGTATGTACGCACGCCAGCAGGTCAACCTACCCGAAACTGTCAGATTTTCCCAATCAACCTTGAACCTTATGCTTTAGCAAAAAAGTCGAAAATCTATTAAATAAATCTGACAGATTGTAGTAACTTGATGTGCTGGCGTCTGTACATCTATCATGGTGTTAGGAAAATAAGATATTTCAGTTATTAATAATTTAGGTACAAATAGAAACTTATTTTTATTAGTTGTGAGACCAGAGTCAAATGTATAACAATGTAAAGTGGAAATGTTAAATATAAGAATAGTAAAAATACTTTTCCTTTTCAATCCTTTAAACATCTTAATGAAATATTTTACTAATGTATCATTCATTCAACATTATTTTCTATCATAATTTTTTTCATCATTCAACATACTTATTACAACTTTTGTATAATTTCGTGTTATTATTTTTTTGTATCACTCAACTTTGTGTCATTAAATTCATAATTCATTCATTCTCATATTCAATTAGAAGCTAAATAATTGTTAAATATTTAATATTTCCACCTAAAAACTATATTATTTACGTTCCGTCCAGATTTATATTAATTTTAATGAAAATATTTTATTTTTGTAACTATTTTAAGTTTTTTTACTGTGCTATACATAGGTGCTTAGTTAACAGAGACAGTTTTATATCAGCTAGCGTACGATTACGAATTTGATATTATAGACATTTTTATTTTTGATACTTCAACTGCGTATAGGAATTTGTGCCCTATTAACGGCAATAGGCTCGCCCTCTATTACATGGGTCTTAAACATGTCTGGCTTACTCTTGCGGGAAAATATAAGTTCCGTTAACTGCCTAGATCAATTCTAAAAATGATTCAACATTATAACCGACTGTTAAAATACATGGCTATGTCTACCCTTGGCGAGTTATGCGAACATAAATGTAGGGAACAGCTGATTTTTTATCGCGATTTCCGATTTGGTCCCTTAGTAAAATTTTTTCGTATGATGAATACATTTCGTGTATGAATAGATAGACTTTATATACGCAGTCAAAGTGACAAAAATTTCTTTCTTTTGTAAAATAATATTATAAAGGGTGCTCACTTACGCAACTCGACACAAACTTAATGTTATAAGAATATCATAAAGGATGTTCCTCCTTGCAGCTACACAAATAAATGTTAGATAGGGCGCTCACATTTGCAGCTCTTCACAAATGAATGTTAAAATAAGGACAATTTGTATTTATTGAAAGCTTTCTCGTGTACTTATTCCTTTACCTTGTATTTTTTAAATAAAAATGTGTCATTTTCATTCTTGTTTTATTTTGAAAAACTACCTATCGAGTCTAAACAAATAGGAACCCTAAGGATGATAAGAAGAGTAACACTATTTTCTAATAAATAATTAATGCAAATTTTCTTACGTTTTGGCAAATTGTCACTTTTTTCTTATAAAATAAATCTTGAGAAAAACACGTTTCTATGATAAATAAATCAATCTGCCTGCCTTTTCCCAACCATGTTGTGGTCGGCTTCGAGTTTAACCGGATGCAAAAAACGTAAAAAAAATTGAATTTCGCGGTCTTATAACTTCCTGACATAAAGATCTGTAAGTGAATTCAGACGTGCTTTCTTAGGATTAATTAAACTAGGCCTGAGCGTAGGGTTGCCAGGCGTCCGGATAAAGCCGGACACAGTCAGGCTTTTTGGTTGCATGTCCGGCCAAATCAGACGGTGGCCGGCCTGTCCGGCTTTTTAAATTTGTTATTATATTAAAATTTAAAAAGATTTTATGGTTAACAAACGTTGTGTTTTAATTTTTTTTCCATTGCAAATTGCAATAGTAGTTACTGCTAAACTACTAATTAATGCAATTAATATTGAATGATTACTTATTAATAAAGAAGACTGATTCATTCAATTTGATTGTTGTTTCATTAAAATATAAGAAGCTTTTATGGCAAATGATAAAATAGCCTAAATTTTTTTTTTTTTAAATTGTTGTCATAAACTCATCAATGACTCAAACTTTTTCGGGTACAGGGAGGGGCGGGGCCCATACAAAATTAGTCACTGTCCTTTACTTTATTTTTATCTACTGACTAAAATATAATATTACTGCGCGGACTTAAGAAAACTTGAATTTCGCGGACTATCTTCCCTACGCCTTTTGATAGAAATCAATTGATTTTCCTTCCATAAAATCCACCTCGTGGTAGTATTTTCTAGCCACACCTGTCCACACTAATCTTATCGATCGATCAATTTTGACATTAGTTGAGTTGTCAAATTCGTCTCAGGCGGATTTCAAAACTGGATAATTTCGTAAATAATTTATTTTTGTGCCTAAAACCATACAAAACACTATTACTTTTCCAAACACACATTAATTATGATAACGTAATAGAAGTGCGCTGTCCATAGCCAAAAAAGGTCATGTAAATTGGAGTAAACTTAAAATTGATATTTTTTTTTGTAATTTTTTTTAATTAATCTTGTAAAATGACGAAGAAGAAAAGCAAAAAGAATGTACCACGAGGTAAATAATATACTTTTTTATGTATTAACTCGTTCCTATGCAAATCTAGCGCCGATCCTGCTTATTATAGTTATATTTCAAAGGTTTGATTTTTTTGCTGGTTTTCTGTTTTATTATTTTTTTCAGCTCAGGGTTCTTTTCGCTCAATTGGCGAGTTCCTGATTTCATGTGCAGTAAATTATAGTTTTGTTTTTTAGGAATACGATTATCCTTGTGTTTTAATGCTGGCTTCCCATCCGAGAGGTTTTTCTTTCAATCTAAAAATATGACTGAAAATAAAAGGCAGACAGTATTTTTTTTAGATTTGATGGTGTAGGGAGTTATGACCAAGTTTTAATAACGGCTTCTTTCACCAGCAGCCTTGTTCCACTCACAACAGAGTACAGGCCTCCTCCTTTTAGTGCCGTGCATTGATGATGGTTTCGGGAGATGTTCCAATAGTTTGATTCAAAAGAGTATCTATTGAGTTACTTGCCTATGTTATGGGTTTGGTTTCCGCACTTAGTCCTTCAGTGGACCATTGTGCGTGGGCCATGGTTACTTGGCTGTTCTTCGCCATATGAACCAACTACACTTTGGAATGGGCTACTAAACTAGCTTCACCTTTCTAACCAACTAACTCCTTGTAAATTCAAAAGTGCCTGTTATAAAGTTTAGGCTCTTTTTTTTTTTTTCTCTAAGGCCAAAATTGCACTCTATTTTCTGCCTAGCCTTTTCCCAACTATGTTGGGGTCGGCTTCCAGTCTAACCAGATGCAGCTGAATACCAGTATTTTACATGGAGCGACTGCCTATCTGACCTCCACAACCCAGTTACTGTTATTGTCATGTGGGAAATAGAGTTTGCAATTTTATTACATTACATACACGCACGCAACAAGCATTATTATTACAAATTATTATGAAATGATAAAGTGA
Source organism: Oligia latruncula (assembly GCA_948474745.1). Classification (NCBI taxonomy): domain Eukaryota; kingdom Metazoa; phylum Arthropoda; class Insecta; order Lepidoptera; family Noctuidae; genus Oligia; species Oligia latruncula. The sequence goes on along the minus strand of OX419711.1, from coordinate 1,284,951 downwards.
CCAAACAAACTTTGAAGCAAATGCAAAAAAAAAATCTACAGCATTTTAGTCCCTTTTAAACAAGTGGTTTTTGAAAAGAAAAGTTGGGATCAAGCAGATATCAGAGGGTCAATTCTCGTAATTTTAAGAACGTTCACACCTTAAATTTTTGATTTTTGTTTTTAATTATGGGAAGGCCAATTCTTGTAATTAAAAACATTCAAAATCTAGTCTCAATCTCATCACAGCGACAATCAGTGTCAGAAACTTGTCAAAAATGTAGGGAAGTTAGAAGCTAGAGGTATTTATTTGAGACTGAGGTTAGACTGTGAACATTCTTTAAAATTCTAGAATAAATTGCCCCTCTGACTGTTGAACACAAAAAAAAAATCAAAATGAATTAATAACTCAACTCAACGATGTTGGATTCTGGCTTTCGCCATCTTTTCTTTGCCTACCGAATGATCTAAAATGAAATAAATGGAGCAGATGATCATTTATTGTTACTTAATTTTTGTTGGTGCACTGAACTGGATTGAAACAAAAATAAATATTCACTCAATTGAAGTGTCTGAAATCAAGTTTAATAAAATAAGATTACAATTTATCAGAATAATTGATTGAATCACTATAAAATCAAATAGTAAACCCACATTTACATGTAAACACACATAATTATATACATCCTTATACATACACTATGCTCTATTTTTCTGAACAAATCTATGTAATTACCCATATTAGCAAATAAATGATTTTGAATTTGAAATTTGAATACACACACACCCTCACACAAACACACACACACACCACCCCACACACAGACAACACCTACACATGCAACACACCTACGAGAAAAAATGTTAGTTCTCATTAGAATTTAGTTTATTTTTTATTTTCGCGCTTCTTAGTCCTGCCTATTATTCTAATTTATTAAAATATAAACTGGCTCTAATTATTGATTTAGTGACCATGTTTATCAGCTAGCCTTTTCCCAACTAGGTTGGGGTCGGCTTCCAGTCTAACCAGATGGGACTGAATGTCAGATTGTTAGACGCAGCGACTGACTTCTAACCGCTACCCAGTTACTGGGCAATACCAATATTCTGAGGTAAGAGTGGTAGTCAGAATTTTAGGCATTTAATTTTAAGTGATTAGATTAGGACCACTAGTAGAAAATATATAAATGGCTTCAATATTGACCAAACCATAGACTAACTATGCTCTAAAAAAGCCCGCGAAATTAAAATCCTATGGTGGTCCTTTATATAGATCACGTTTTTTTTACGTTTTTTGCAAGTTGCGGCGCAGTTTTACGTTGCACGATGACCAACATTTATTAAGCGGCGATTATGATAAAAAAATACTAAATTATAATCATTTTTAACATCCAGATAGCTCTAATAAAGACTATTTTGTGAAAATATGACGATTTGCAGCAAATATAATTTCGAAGGAATCACCTTCAGTTTTTTGCTCTGCATTTGGCCATAGAGCTGTTATGTCTTTCTTTATAAGAATCCACGAACGATGTTTCTTTTCTCGTATAAGTTAGATAAATATGGTTGATTTTTATGAATATAATAATCGTAAAACGCAAGAAAAAAATAATTTCGCGGGCGATCATAGAGTATAACAACCTAACTGTCATTAGCACTTTGATGTTGAGATCAGACTACCCTCAAAAAAAAAAAGTAATCTATCAAAAAAATCTTTCAGATTTCACAATCAACGACTGTGCGAACGCGCCAAAACCGGTTAAGGCAATCAGAAAACCGGCTCCGATTCTAAAACCAACCATGGAACCAACTTGGGACGAAGTCGGTGACGACACCGAATTATCCCCAGAAACCGCCGACGATGGAACTAAACAATTAGTATACAAGAAAAAGAAGGGCAAGACCCCTATAGAAGAACTCCCGGGCATTGAATACCCTGAAATCCTATTCTATCTCCTATCAAAGTACATTAAACCCGAAGACATCGGAACTTTCGCTAAAATCAACAAATCAGCGTACGCAGTGACGAAAAGCAAAGCATTTTGGCTCTTACAATACAAGAGGTACTGCGAAAATCATCCAAAGTTGCCTGACAGGTTCCGTACAGAGAGTTTGAAGGCTTACGGGTTGAGGCAGACTGTCATCCGAGCCCTCTATCACACTTACAATAGGTTCACCCGTCGAATTTGTCGGAAAGACGCCCATCCTAATGTTTTAATAAGCTGGGTGTGCGTGAACGTCTGGTACGACCGAGGGTTGACGTATTGGAACGTGTATTTTAAGCTGAAGAAGCCACAGATGCTTAATAGTCAACCTAGTATTGAGAAAGATTTTAATGAGGAGCTGGGCAGGGTGGACGCGAATCCCGAGGAAGGAGCGCAGGTTTTGATGGTATGTGTTTCTTTAAATTTATTAATTTCTAGCTTTTATCCGCGTAGATACGCCAATCTGGAACATACATCCAGACAGACGGACAAAAATTATTTGTTTCCATTTTATTATACTGGGAAAAAAATAAGCAGTGCGCAAATAGTTTTTTTTATAACCGACGAAAAATTTGTACGCACTGGTTAATTTTTTTTACTGTACGTGTCGTTTAGACAAAGGAAAAAAACTTAAAGAAAGATTGAGTATAAAGGGTCATTTTGATTATTTTATTCAAGAAGGCACAAATACTCGCCGGGGTCCAGAATCTACTACATTGCACAATAGCAGTATTGCTTGAACCAAGGTAACCGACATAGCCCGAAGAATTGCCAAACTTAAGCGGCAGTGGGAAGGGCACATTGCTCGCAGAACAGATGGCCGATGGGGCCGAAAGGTTCTGGAGTGGCGACCGCGTACCGGAAGACGTAGCGTTGGAAGGCCTCCCACAAGGTGGTCCGACGACCTTGTGAAGGTTGCAGGAACCCGTTGGATGCGAGAAGCGCAGAACCGGTCGAAGTGGAGGTGCTTGGGGGAGGCCTATGTCCAGCAGTGGACGTCTTTCGGCTGAAATGATGATGATGATGAGTATTGCTTTCGTGATTCTCTATACGGAATGGCAGAATCATCGATGTGCAATCTTTAACTACGAATGCAGGACATGATTTTAGACCCCCCTACATTAGAATTTTTTAGAATAGAATATTCATTTATTTGCTCAAAAGGTTAGAATGAATTAATGAATGAATTGCACCGATCCCAGCGTGGTTAAACCAGACTCGATTAATCGAATGAACCCCAAGTTTCGCACTAGCTCCTGTAGCCTCATGTTCATGGTGCTACAGCGACCATTGCATATAGAAAGAAAACACGTCTATTTGTGGTAAACATGACGCAATAAAGAACTTATACAAAAAAAAAATATATATTTAAAAGGGTTGGGGGAAACATGCGTGACATGCGTCACATCCACGCAAAACGGCTATCGCTCAGCATTATGCTGCGACCCTGTGCAAGACAGAGCCTCAGCGCTGGTTTTCATATCAAGGAATAGACCGGGGGCGCGGTAATGGTAGGGAAGACGTGCCCGTAGGATAGGTAAGGCCTTTTGCACATTATAAGAAACTTTCTTGTGTCTTATGAGAAATGTCTTATAAGAAATTCAGTCGCAATGATTGTTATATCAGACCATGCATATTACAAGATATTTTTTCTTATGTCGGATAAGACACGCGCATACTAGTCATTTTGTCGGCTGCATGTTCGATGTCGAAAGTTTCTTATAATGTGCAAAAGGCCTAAGGATTCAAGAGCCTACCGTATATGCATTATAGAGTAAGCATTGGACTAGTGGAGAGATGGGTAAATATTATCTATGGATCCATCGTTTATCGACCTTGCCGCTAGATTGGTTCAGGTCGAGCTTCCTCGGTGCGTCTTTTGGCGGGCTTCTCCTGCTTTCTCGGTTCTTTTGTATGACACTGCTCTGTTGTGTTGCGTTAGATGTTGCTGTTTTCAATGTCTTCGTCGCTACTATCCGTTTCCGGTTTTTTGTAAATCTCACTAGCAGCGATCTTGATCTTACTTCAATCTTCCGCTGTATCCATTTATTTGCTCAGAAGGTTATCATAAAAAAACTGGCCAAGTGCGAGCCGAACTCGCACACGAAGGGTTCCGTACCACAAGGCAAAAACGCCGAAAAAAACACGTTTGTTGTATGGGAGCCCTCCTTAAATATTTATTTTATTCTGTTTGTAGTATTTGTTTTTATAGCGGCAACAGAAATACATCATCTGTGATAATTTCAACTGTCTAGCTATCACGGTTCATGAGATACAACCTGGTGACGGACAGACGGACGGACAGACAGCGAAGTCTTAGTAATAGGGTCCCATTTTTACCCTTTGGGTACGGAACCCCAAAAACTAACAAAAATCTATTTAACCCTTCCAGGTAACCTGCAAAGGTTTCGGCAGGATTCCGCCGCTCCAAGGTATGACCTTGTCCACCGTTAAAATGGTCTTATCTGAAGGCTACAGGCACCACACCCTGCACCTTGGCTTCAACAGCTCCTGCTACGCGGTCAAAGGTATAGTGCCGGAATACGAGATCATTCTCGATGCTGTCGTGAAGGCAATCGTATGTAATTGGTGGCACCCTCAGTACCCACATTCGGGTAATTTCATCCCCAGGCAAGATCGTCCCGCGTTGTTAAGGGACTTTTTTGATGAAGAAGACGGGTCTTGAGTATTTCTTGGGTAGGCATTTCGCTTTCGTGGTTTCGGATTTGGACACTGATTAGGTAACGAATGGAGTGCTTATTTTTTGGAAGTGTCAAATCATCACAGTGATGGTTTTACGCCTCCAAGTGTTTTTTAAATGCCTAATTAGTATTTTAGATACTGAATGTCGTTTCTATTGTAGTTTTTGAAAAATCTGTTTCTTAGAAAAAGAAACTTACGAATTTTGTAAGTTAAAGGAAAATTTGTTATAATTAGGTATTTGGTGTCTATTTAATAAAGGGCTATTTGACCACTTCCGGATAGATCACAATGACATTAGAAATATTACAGAATTTGTGTGAAATCCTTGGATTTTTTTATCTTCAGAAAACTTTTATTTGAGGAATAAAATTGCAGGTTAAAGATAATATTATTATATTAACCACCATATTTATTCTTCAGATAAAAGTTATCAGACAATTGATAAATCGGCCCATCGCCATCATTTAACCGGAAGTTGTGAAATCGTTTCTTAATATTATAGTTGGTGTCTTAATATGCATATAAGATTCTTGCATTTATATACATATATACGGAGTGGAGACGAAAATAAATTAAACAACGTATATCTAGTGACGTTTCCAGTCTGCAAACGGAAATTCAATCAAATGTATCCATTAGTCACTATTCCTAGCTAGTCAAAGATTGGCAAAATCCATAGTCGGCCAAGACCACTATTTAGTTTGTTTGAAAAAAAAACACTTTTTTCAAACTCAAACTCAAATCACTTTTTAGAGTTTTATTTGATAGTTTCCAAATACTCCTATGCATTAGTATTGTCAGTGTTTTATTGTTGTACTAGCTGCGCCCCGCGGTTTCACCCGCATAAGTTTCAATTTCTTGGGAATATCGGGATAAAAAGTAGCCTATAATTATGTTAATCCAGGGTGTCAGCTACCTCCATACCAAATTTTATCAAAATTGGTCCAGCCGTTTGAGCGCGAAGAAGTTACAAACATATAAACACACACAAACACACACAAACTTTCGACTTTATAATATTAGTGTGTTAGTCGTCTACACTTGGTATAAGCAAGTTGTGTATATAAATCTATGTGTGCAATGCAATGTGCAGATTGCACTAAAATTCTGTTTATATACAATATACATTTTCCTAATTGTCTATTAAAAGGGCAATTATTGAATCAAAAAATCTTGGAAGTTTATTATATAAAAAAAACTGTTTTGATAAAGACATTTATTTAGGCCTTCCTCTATATACGTCTAAATTGACGATAATTAAAAAAAATAAGTGGAATCCAACTACTTATAAAACATAAAAATATATTGATGTTGTAAAAATCTATGTTTTTTAAAACTTATTAGGATTTCGACCAATCAGAAGCGAGCGTCCTGTGGATCTAGTCTTGACATTCTAATGTACAAAGCTTCATTATTTATTGAATATTATAACAATTAATAGGCTCAATTAACACCGAAAGGGTAGAGACATTGAATAATGAACCTAAAAATCAGTTTCTTAAAGTGCAAACTCGAGGAAGCCGTTTTTGTCGGGAATGTCTGTGTCTGTATAATTTTACACCTTGTATTTCAAGGAACAAAGTGTATATCTCAATGTCATGGGTTGCTCTCGGTCTGAGCGAAGCCTTGTGTGTAGAGACTAGCATTATTCAAAGTCTTAAGGTCTGATGTCTAATAATAAAAAAAATATGTTTAAAAAAATAATATATGTATAATTGTGTAGTATAGTAGTTATCGTGCCTCGGAGAGCACGTAAAGCCTTCAGTCCTGCGCCTGATCTCTCCCCGGTCGGTCGTGTCGAATTGCCGTCCCATCGGACGAGAGTAAAGGAACAGAGAGTGCACCTGTGTCTACGCACACACTTGTGCACTATAATATCTCCTGCGTACCTGGCTAATCTCCATTGTGATTGGCATTCGGTAAGGAGGATAGTATGATATTGCTCTGTGTAAAATACAGATATTTAAGTGTATCCAGTTTGACTGGGAATGTGAAAACAACATAGTTGGGAAATATCTGGAAGGGTTGTATGAAATCTAAATGTGATGTTTGTAAAATTACTGTGGTACTGTCATGTAATGTTTTGGCTAAAAGTTGAAAAAGTAATGGTTAAATAAACCGTTTGTTGGGTAACCGTTTGATCAAAGAGAACGAGATTAGTAATCGGGTTTTACTAACTGTATTAATCGGTTAAATTAAGTGTGACAAGGTCAAATAAAACGGGTAAGATTTTAACCGGTGTCCGAGCCTCGGTTTTGTCAAATATCCGAATGATCGAGGTTGACTTAATACTCCATTTGTTACCTACTCCATATTAACACAAAAAATAAGCTCAAAGCAAGTATTGAAATCGTTAGATTTGTCCTCACCGTACTTAGGTCGCGTGAAAAAGCGGCATAACTAAGAAAAGTGATCTCACACATGCCGCATGGAACGATAGATGCGATTTTCAGTATGAGTGAGCGAGACAAAACTATTTAAGTGTCATTGAAACAGCAACGTGACTATCTTTTGACACGGTCGGGCGAATTTAACGATTTAAATCTTTGGCTCAAAATGTGTAGTTATAGAATTGTATGTGTATTATTGTCTGTGAAATTCAATGTGTAGATGAAAATAGTCTTTATTGCACGCCAAATAATAGACAAGCAAAAGGATTATACAAAAATATTTCTGCCAAACTACCTTAGGATGACAGAAATTACTAATAGGCAGGGTCAAATTAAATTAGGCACCGAAACTCCGCGAAGAGGTGTTGGGCACAGATGTCTAAACATGATAATGATAAAAAATAAATTAATTTGATGATTTTTTTGGGGGCATCGACCGCAGTTATTGTTGTCAGTGTCACTTGAAATGTCAGTTTTAAAAACCTGTATTTTTTTTTTGTGTAAATTTTTAGATCTGAGGGGTATCGTTACTATCGATATCCAAACGATAAAACAAAAAAAAAACAGAATTTCTCAACTTCTTTCACCTTTCTCCTTTCTTTTTTTCTTTTTCATTTCTTTCTTTTTTTCTTTCTCTCTTTTCTTTTTTAGCAACAACACTACAAGCGATCGTTGACCCCAATTTTGTTTTGTCATATTTTTCTCTATTTCAAAGGTATGCTTAGCTATTTAAATTTGACCCGTTATAATTATATATCGCCTCTTTGCTTCAATAATGTGTTATCTTGGAAATTGAAATTGTTGGACTTATCACGTTATTGAAGCAAAGAGGCGATATGTATATGTTTATGTGTGTATTTATGTACATAACATTGTGTGTACTATGTACGTAGGATGCGTTCTGGGATTTGTCTATAAAGAGTAGGTTATGCAATGAATATTAAATATTCAAGAAGAATGAACTAGAAAAAAATGTTTCAGAGAAACTTTTTGGCCAAGTCAATCGAAAAAGCACTTAGAGAAAAGAACTGTTGGTTTTCTATTTATTAAATAAAATTTTATCCGAAAACATCCATCGGTTTCTTAGTAAACTTCAACCATATCAGACGACCCTGGTTACTTAACTCCTTTGGTCACCGTACATACAATTAGATATAATTACATATAATTAGATTATCAAAAATACTCAAATCATAATTTTAGGATTCATCCTACATAGAAATACAGTAGGTAAGTGTGTCATACAGAAAAATAAAATAATTAAAAATGTAAAATTAGCGCAAAGTTGTTTAAATATCATAAATGTTTGAGAAATTACGCATATGAAAAGTACATTTGTATAGTAATATTGTCTTATCAGTGTAAAAGTTGTCTTTAAGAAATTATTCAATGAAATTAGGGGCCTACCATTATCATTGGCAGGGCAGGCGGCCACAATTCTATATTATTCCCCGCGAAATCTTACCACGTCATTATCGTGTCTGGTTAACCTTTTGAACGCCATTGTCACATATATGTGACAAGCAAGCGCGTGCCCTGTACGCCAGCGACACAAATATGTGACAAAAAATGCGGTGCACTTTATCACGAAATAAACAATTAAATCATTACTTTTGTGTGTTTTTATTTGTATACCTTAAATATTTAAAATTGTGGCTTGGCGTGGAGGGCACGCGCGTGCGTTTATTCTCTGGCGTTCAAAAGGTTAACGGCAAGGAATCGGAATGTCAACCGTACCTACGGACAAGACAACAAGTATTTTGACAGCTCAAAACACGCCATTCTGTCATGTGTATATACAATACACTGTAACTCGAGTTACAGTGGTGTACTGATTCTGTTGTTCACAAACTAAACTAAATTTTAGTTCAGTGCATCTTTTTCTTTCTATTTTATTAAGAAAAGGACAGAATATAAATTTTAGTTTGGTCCTGTCAAATTAGTCAGCGCCTGACGTAAATTGGCGTATTTTTAGTAGCCAATTTTTTAATCACGGCTAATCTTGTCTATGGACAAGACATCCGAATTGAGAACCTCCTCCTTTTTGAAGTCGGTTAAAAATATTAAAAAAAATACATGCTTATTCTTGCGTAACATACTTTCAAACACAATCTGAATGATTTTGAAGAATATTTAGTACATTACTTCATATAGGTATTCGAAAAATGTGTATACTCAACAACGCAATGAATGTTGTTGAACTGTCAAAGTAAGCGATTGCTACTGTTAAGGTGCTGCTGCCACACTGCTGTTTAAAAATGTTTACTAACATTACCTAACATGAAAACCTTCTTGATTTCTGAAAAGCTTTTTGATCACAATGTTGGAAAATGTTTGTAAACATTTTATAACAGCAGTGTGGCAGCACCTTTAGTGTGGTACGCGATTACCCCGCCGCTCTATGAGTGTATGGTATGGTAAGCCCTCTTTTTAAAATATTTACGAAACGGACCCCTAAATGAAAAGTTATAAAAATACAAAATACTGTAAAATAACTTTTAATGTTTAGAAATATATCATTAAGCGTGAGATGAAGACTTGATAACGACTGGATTGTGTAAGGGAAATAATTAAGTATACCTAATATAATAGAACGAAAAGTTCTGATCTTAACATAACAGCTCGTTTATTTGACTAAACAGCATTATGCTGCGCTGCGCTGTGCTGTGTTTAGCTAGGTATAAGCTAATTTCGTACTATGATTTTTCTGCAAACAACTTTGAGCTAAGCGAGGAGTGCTTTGTGACTGTGTCAGGTTATTAATCATATTTAGATCAAAGTACAACCTGATGCTGATTTGCAAATTGCAAAAAAAACGTAAGAAAAATTGTATTTCGCAGGCTGTCCTGACGCTTTCGTCATAAGGGGGAAGCGCTAAGGTAGCCCGCGAAATTCAAATTTTCTTACGTTTTTTGCAATTTGCTGGTCAGTATTAAGTTGTACGTTCATTAAAATATGATTCGCGGCCGTAACAAATATGTATTTACAGAATTATAATCATTAGGATCAGTAATACAACTTGTTAAGTTAGTATAATTGTAAAATGTCAAGATTTCATGAAATAGTCATTCAGTGGGATTACTTGGTCTTAGAGAGTTGTGTTGATGACTTTAATGAATATAATTCTGAGTGATCTCTGCTGAATTTTCAATAAACCGTAAACACACAAAGAGCATCGCAGCACGTTTTGTTTGTTTCCTCATTTTATTCTGAAGAGCGAATTAGCTAAATAACACAGCGTAGCGCAGCGCAGCATAGCATAATGTTGATTAGTCACCCTTAATCACCACGTTTGGTTTAACGGGCTAGCGGTGTTATTGGCGTACGGATAGAAGGGTCTTAATCTTGTCAATATAATTATGTAATTAATTCATCAACAAAATTATAAATGTTTAATACTAATAAATGTCGGAACAGGAATGAAGAAAGGTAAATTAATGAAGTCTCTAATAAATGGCTGATTTTTAGGTGACAATTGCATACTCAGCCTAAACCTAATGTTCCCACTGCTGGGACACAGGCCTCCTCTCTGTGAGAGGGAGTGGGCCGTAGTCCACCACGCGGGCACAGTGCGGGTTGGCAGATGTCACATGTCTTCGAATTGTCGCTTCTAGGACATGCCGGTTTCCTCACGATGTTTTTCTTCACCAGGATTTACAACCACCCGACAGGCTACCGTATCGATAATGACACTACGTGAAGCGTATCGAGTGGTTGAGCCAATTACAAGGTCGCCTTTACATAGGCAAGAAATGTCACCATGCTTGAAAATGAGATTTTACTATCTACCTTTCTTTATTTATCTATTAATTCATGTATTTCAAAATAATTAAGAAGTAAAATTGATGTTGTTGCTATCATAAGAAATGTGTTCCATGTGTAGGATTCTGTGTATTTTTTATTTATTTGATTTGGTTGGAAATATAACGCAATTTATACAGAGGCGACTTAAGTTACCGTAAAGTTTCCATTGCTGGGGTCTCTGTGAGGAGGTCAATTATTTTTAAAAGAGTAACCGTGGAGTTTCTCTCTGGCTCTTCTCCATAGGAAACGACGATGACCTAGCATCTGATGGTTCATAAGTGCCCATAAGGTTCATCTGAAATAGGTAAATCATTTTGAAGAGGGCACAGTGCGGCACTAATTGCGTACCAAACACATTCGAAAATTTTGTTCAACAACGTAATTAACGCAATGAATGTTGTTGTGCAGACGCCAGCACATCAAGCTACTACAAACAGTCAAATTTCTTTAATAGATTTTCAACTTTATCGCTAAAGCATAAGGTTCAAAGTTGATTGGGAAAATTTGACAGTTTCGGGTAGCTTGATGTGCTGGCGTCTGTATGTACCTACTGTCAAAACCATTGCTACTATTAGTGTTAGGCAATTACTTCCCGTTTTGGTGAATGTCCCGTGCCTTCGAATTGTTGGCTCAAGGACATGTCGATTTGGTCACGTTTTCCGTAGAGATGAAATAAAGTGAAAGTTGTCCAAAATCAACTATATCTATTTCACAAATTAATCAACTAACTAAACAACTATCCAACAAACCCACAAACTTTCAGAATGCACCCTCTTAAGGGGCTTACATGACCTAAAGCGCGGTCACTGTCGGACTGCACAGAAAAGAAAGAAGCGCGAAGACACAACGCTGGTAATTTATTGCAAAATATGAAGCAATTATTTGTTTACAAAAAATCTATGGTTTGGACTAAAAAACTAAAACACTAGTATTTTAGTATGTTGCTTGTAGAATAATCTGACAATAAATCAAAATTATTGTATGTATATTAGTACGGTTTTTATTGTAAAAGGAAAGTTTTTAGAGGTATCTTCATGATTTTTTTCTATCGTATCAAATTCGTTGTATTATGTTTTCAACACACTATCTACCTAGCATTATATCCTGAAGAATATCATATATTTTTCTGATTTTGTTTACTGTAGTCGATCATATACTTTTATTGTTTCTAAAACTTGCGTTTAGGTCCTGTAAGCCCCTTAAATGAGCATCATATTATAGTAACAACGTCATCAGCAAGTCTACTCTGTATAAATTGCTCAAAGAAGCCATAAGGGTCAGAATGCGGTGCGCAACACCAATGCAACGCTGAGTTCAACGAAATAATGGATCGTTTACACGAAGCGAGTTTCTCGATAGAGGCCCAAGCTAGACTCGCCAGCCAAATATCGCCCTCAAGTCACCATTTATTTATTTACTTCTTGCCCAAATTAAGGTAAAGACGCCAGCACATCAAGCTACCCGAAACTGTAAATTTTTTCCATTCAACTTTGAACTATAACCTTTAGTGACGACTTTTAATGCCTGAGGGGAGGCATACTCCGCCAGACAACCAAAAAACACACTTTGAGAGGAGATATTATCATCATCATCATTTTAGCTGAGAGACGTCCACTGCTCGACATATTCCTCCCCAAGCGTCGCCACATCGACCGGTTCTGTGCTCCCCGCGTCCTTCTGTAAGAAACAAAAACTCGAAAACGATGTATGGCACACGAATGTTATTTTCGAATTGTGTTTTGACAACTCAAATTCTGAAATTCCTTGTGTCAGCGCAGCAAACTGCTCGAGCAGTATTTCATTGATAGTGAAAACTAAATCAATTCTCGCTTCTTGTCATGCGTCACCTTACGCCAAGTAAATCCTACATCTCGCAAGCAGAGTTGTCCGCGCGATTAACACAAATATTATACAGAAACCCCGACACCAGCCGTCAGATATCACCACAATACCCGTCTGGTCGGAGGATCCTCCCTTTATATGGGGGATGCGAAACTGCACCCAGTTCCCACATACCTCTACGTATAAGTCTTCTGCGTCGTGTCGATACCACAACAGTGCACTAAATTTTGCTCGCCCCAAACGTCGCCGATTCCACGGCATCGTCGGTGACAGCGCAGAGGTCGCTATGGCTGCTTTTTAGGGTTCCGTACCAAAGTGGTAAAAAGGAACCCTTATGGTGAGACTCAGTCTGTCTGTCCGATGTCACAGCTGGATATCTCCAAGATTTTTTTTCATTTTTAGGCCGTAGTTTTCGACTTATGATGAAAAATTTAAAAAAAATACCCCCCCTTATCTCCGAAGTTTGAATAGAGAAAAATCGGAAATTATTCTATGTGAGAGAAGTTTATGTAAAGATTACAGGAAAAATAAAACGATGTCTCTAAATAGCACACGTTTGCAGAAATCAACAAAAATTACGTTAGCTCCACTGTCGGTCAAGAGATGGCGCTGACCTAAAACTACAAAGCATAAAAAGACTATCGATTAGTACTTTTAGCAATTCAAAATGGATAATAATTGAATTTATCTCCTTTCGATAATCGTCTATTCGAGTAAAAAAAAAACTCTCTTCGTGTAAACGTGCTTTGTGGTATTGGCGAGAAGAATTAATCAAAATGTCTATGTTATGTTGTACAGACGCCGCCAGCACAAAAAGCTACCCGAAACTGTCAATTTTTTCCAATCAACTTTGAACCCTATACTGTAGCGATAAAGTTGAAAATCTATTAAAGAAATTTGACAGATTGTAGTAGCTTGATGTGCTGGCGTCTGTACATTGATTATGTAAAGCGTTATGTGATAATTATGATCATAAATATATATATTTTTATTGTTTCTTTTGTTGTTTTTATTTTCTGACCTAACCGACACCCTAGAGGCTATATTTCACCGGGACACCATGGCGGCGCAACCAGTCGCCGCTACCGACAAAGCGATCTACTTTAAGTACCTACGCGGACAAAAGTCCGTCGTCTGCGCAGGCTTTAAGCCCGGTTTCCACCGCGAGCGAAACGGACCCATTAATGACTTCGTTAAACTCGCAAACTGCATACTTGTATTTCCTCCAACGCTTCCTAGCAGCGTACAGACGCCAGCAAATCAAGCTACTACAATCTGTCAAATTTCTTTAGTAGATTTTCAACTTTATCGCTATAAAATAAGGTTCAAAAATGATTGGGGAAAATTGTGTCACTGATTCTGGCAGAGCCACCATCAGGGATTTTAATTTTGATAGCACAAAAAATTTGTCGCCAAATATCAGAATTTGTCGGTCACTGGTTCAAAAGTTAAAAGGGTTTATAGATGGCCGATCTGGAGAGAGTTTCCCCAGCAGGGCCACATTTATATCTCAAAAACTAGGGCACCTAGCGAAGATCTGTTTTCTCCCATATTTAGTCGCCAATTAGTCGGAATCAGTCGCCAAATATCAGAATTTGTCGGTCACTGGTTCAAAAGATATTAGGGTTTATATGTGTAGGTATAGTCCAAGAGCTAGATCGAATACTAGCTCTTGGACTATACCTTACTAATTGAACTCATTATATCTCCTAAACTAAGACCCGATTAAATCTGTGACTTGGCGACTGATCCCGACTAATTGGCGACTAAATATGGGAGAAAACAGATCTTCGCTAGGTGCCCTAGTTTTTGAGATATAAATGTGGCCCTGCTGGGGAAACTCCAGATCGGCCACATATAAACCCTTATAACTTTTGAACCAGTAACCGACAAATTCTGATATTTGGCGACAAATTTTTTGTACTATCAAAATTAACATTCCTGATGGTGGCTCTGCCAGTCAGTGACACGGGAAAATTGACAGTTTCGGGTAGCTTAATGTGCTGGCGTCTGTACTTTACTAGGTTTTTATCTGTTCACAATGAATAATATAATAAATGCTAGGTACTACGATTTCATAAACCTAGTAAAAGATATATAAAATAAAACAAACCATCAGAATAATACATAATGTTTATTTATAATAAAATTTCAATAATGAACAAGGTGTACAACTAATTGTCTATGTATTTATGTATGTTTATTTTTGCTTATATTTATATAATAATAGGTAATAATAAATACTTTATTTCAGACCATGGTGTCCATTTTGTTAGTAACAACGTTCATAGACTATTATTAATACTTAAAACGTAATAAGGTAACTAGGTAGGTAGGTAAGTTACTTATATGTAGGTAATTAGGTAGGTATATTATATTCATAGTTATAATAGGTTTATGCGTATCTTTATATTTAAAATATTTATTTCTCAATGTTCATGATTGCACCTACCACTGTTTGTCTCTGCATCACCCAAAGGTTGACTGGTAGAAAATGCCTATGGCATTAAGTCCGCCTCTGTACATTTTATGTGCTAAGCACATAAATGTATTAAATAAATAAATAACTAGATCCAGAGAACTATTTATCTGTCGGTAGAAGTTGACAAAATTCTCTTCTATATCTACATGGGCATAAGTGGGAGCAATTTGAAATAATACCTTCTTTTTTGCTTTCTTTTATAGATACCTCTCGCAGTTATTAATTGAATGCAATGAACGAGGGTTAGATTTTTTCATCAGAAAGTCAAGCTCCATGTAACAAGGCTGGTCAATTATAAAAGACTATAACCAAATGACTGTGGGAAGTGGTGCATTTGGTTTTATACCGCGGTCATCGTTGAAACATTAGTCGGTATTATGATTAGCCTATCACAAAAATGAATTGATAAACGATATTTCAATGTACAGACGCCAGCACATCAAGTTACTACAAACCATTGATATACATACACTAGATTAGCAATTACCGCGCCAAGGCGTTGCCACTGGGCTTGAGACCACAGTCTCAATCGTAGCTAATGTCAGTTCAGTGCTCTGTATGACGCCAACCGAAGTTAGCCGAGTGAAAATTACCGCCAAAATGGGAAAATGCGTAGTGAAAGAGTGCGATTCGAGGTCACAAAAACACAATAAATTAACCGGAATTACTTTCCACGCGTAAGTTTATTGTTTCTGTGTTTATATCAACGTAAAAACGCAATAAAAATAAATAAAATGTAGAATTTTGTAAATTAGGTTCAATGTTGCCACTAAAAACTTAGTTTTAGTTTCCCACATTATGTGGGAGTTTTTAATTTATAGAGTATGTGATTTAAAATATTTTATAAAACTAAATGTGTGACAATGTGTAACAAAAAAATAACAATGTAACATAAAAATAATTGTTTTTAAATATTTAAATACATAATTCAAAAATAACTTTCATAACGTTTAATGTTTTTTTTTGCGTTTTTTATGGCTTAAAAAGTTGGGTAAAATTTCGCATGGCTAGGCAACAACCTCCCGCCATTGCATGTTTATATTGCGGTCTTTGTCTAATCTAAGCGACGGTATTATTCTTGCGACTTGTGTAAGTGAGACAGATATATGTTTACTTTTAAATGGTAGTGGTTTCAAAGCTACGTCGTCGCGTTTGAATAGTGGTTACATTTTTTTGACACATTTTAATGAGGTTTGCTTCTCTAGTTATATAGCTCAATGCTACAAACTGTCAAATTTCTTTAATAGATTTTCGACTTTATTGCTAAAGCATAAGGTTCAAGGTTGATTGGGAAAATCTGACAGTTTCGGGTAGGTTGACCTGCTGGCGTCTGTACTTGAATTTTTATGTAAGAAATAATGAAATCATCAAGATAAAGAAATGAAAGAGATAGGTAAGCCACAAATGTTATTGTGGGTTATTCCTCTCGAGTGTGGAACCTAAGATAGAAACAAGCTTGTACGATACGACTACATAAAGCAAAGCTAATAGAAATCTCTATTCCTAGACAGCACGTTTCGCCGAAAACTTTGTTGGTAGAAAACATTGTTTGTAGATATATTGGTCCATAGGAAGCACTGTTGACAGAGATCTCTGTTCATAGATAGCACTTCTTGCCGTAAACTTTGTTCATAGAAACCATTGTTTTCAGATACCTTGATTCACAGAACAAAGCTTGCAAGCTTGTTGAGGTTTTAGATTAGTTTTTTATATAATTGTTTCAAAATTGAAGTGTAGTTGCTAGGTTTTCGATTATTTATTTTAAGGTGTTGTGGTGTTGTGTGTTGTGGCAAGCACAATATATCGGAACATATCTAGCAAGTTAAATATGCACAACACCGATTTTTTGAGAAATGTCAGTTGCTAGATAAAAAAATTGCATATCCGATATGATTTCCGTAACTCAAATTCATTTTCTGTGTCAACTTCGCAAGTTTCTGGGTCTTCTTCGTCTGTGTCACTGCCAATATCACCAGTGACTAAAACAATATGGAAAGAAAATAATTAAAACTTAGTTTTAATTAAAACAAAAAAAAACAAAATGAAAAAATAAAAAAACTAAAAAATAATTAAAACTTAGTTTTAATTATTAAACTTGTGGCGGCCTGACATGCAATTACATGGAGATTTATTTACAGAACTTACCAAGATCTGCAGAAAGACCAGACATTGCTGGACTCGATGAGATTGACCGGCAATATCCTTAAATGCGACTCAAACTCAAAGCATTTATTTCAATTAAACCATTTACAGGCACTTTTGAATTGTCAAGAAGTTGGTCAGTCAGAAAATATGAAGCTAGTTGTCCATTCCAAAGCGTACGTACCTATGGAGAAGAACAGGCAAGAAACTCCATGGACACTGTTTTAAATTATATGCAACGGCAACAACAATGTTTAGAACTTTTATTTTCCCAACCTTATTATATTCTATTAAGTAATTTACCAGGAGACGCTTCATGAAGTGGCGATGGAGACTCCACATGCAGATCCTTTGCCGCTTTCCGGCGTTTGTGCCTCTTTTGCACGTCTAACGGCATGTCTGCAACACGCTTCCTGGTCAGCGCCATGTTGGCCTTCTGCTCCTTCGAAGCGAGTCTGTAATAAGTACACTTTACACATAAATATCGGTCAGTGGGTCGTCTTTATCTAAGTTACACAAAATCACCATGCGTTCAAAAATAGGTATACTTTAATATACATACACTTGATCACTGCACGCAGGTGCAGATCTGCCACAACAGGACTGAGCAGGCTCTTCCACTCTCTCTGTAGGTACTACAGGAGCAGCTGTACTGAAAAAAAGAAAAATCAGCTGTTCAATACTAAAGTTTAATAAGTACTTACCTACTTTTTTTCGCGATTTCTAAGTTGGTTCCATAGTAAAAGTTATTCAGTTCGATGGTCTAAAGCACTCCCTAAAGTTTGTACTTAAAGTTAATTTGTAAGTATAAGTCGCAGCCAACTGGTTAAATTAGCCGTTTAGTTAACCGCCTGGTCTTTGGAAGTAGTGCTCGCCTCGCTTCGCTCTCTCGGCTCGCTCACGGTTGATCACAGTTCCAACCTAACCTAACCCATTTGGTTGGGGTGCCCTGGCTTAGTTACTGCGACCAATTCGGCTCTCTCGTGTTTTGTTACAGTTCCACAACTTAAACTGTAATTGAATATCATTCAGGCCGTTAGTTAGACGGCCAGCGTTTAGTTAAAAGGCTAGGCGGTTAACTAAACGGCTAATTAAACCAGTTGGCTGCGACATATAGGTATAGGTTCTATACCTCTCTCCTCTCTCTCGCCGGCGGCCTCCTGGTCCTCTTGGGTCTCGCCTAGCACCTCGTCCTCGCCCTCTTCTGCCCGTTTTCATTTTAATCTTGCTAAAATATAAAAAAGCACAAAAACAACCCTAAATAAAATAATCAATAAACCACGTTAAATAATTCTAGTAACTTAATTTAAAGTAGAACACAAAAGTTCAAGAAAGCAAAATAAAAAATTAATACACAAAAGTTAAATAGTTATTGACAGTTGACAGATTGACTCATTGACACAGACAGACAGAGACAGACAGCTGAGACAGCACTAATTAATGATTCTACTCTTATGTGTCTGTGAATTATTCTAATGAATATAAAGCTCTAAATATGTACCTGTTATTGTCGCGAATCATATTTTAATCAAGATACAACCTGACACTGACCTACAAATTGCAAAATGAATTTCGCGGTCTCATCTACCCATTCACCTTGAGGCGAAAGCGCCAGGGTAGCCCGCGAAATCATTAAAGTCATTGATATACATACACTAGATTAGCAATTACTGCGCCAAGGCGTTGCCACTGGGATCAAGGCCACAGTCTCAATCGTAGCTAATGTCAGTTCAGTGTATTATTATTATACTCTTTGAGTTCAGTGCTCTGTGAGTCTGTGTGACGCCAACCGAATTTAGCCGAGCGAAAATTACCGCCAAAATAGGAAAATGCGTAGTGAAAGAGTGCGATTCGAGGTCACAAAAACACAATAAATTAACCGGAATTACTTTCCACGCGTAAGTTTATTGTTTCTGTGTATTTATTATTTCTGTGTATATTTTATCAACGTAAAAACGCAATAAAAATAAATAAAATGTAGTATTTTGTAAATTAGGTTCAGTGTTGCCACTAAAAACTTAGTTTTAGTTTCCCACATTTGTGGGAGTTTTTTTTATTTTTGGAATAACTGATTTTAAATATTTTTTTCATAATAACAACGTTGCAGGGTGCCTAAAGATGCAGCCCGCCGTGATAAATGGATAGAAATAATCCGATTGCTGAGAAAAGAGACTGACTGGCTACCTACTAAAGGACCATGCGTCATTTTGGGCCCACTTTTTCAACATTGTTCAACAGTGATAAATTATATGTCATATGAAAGCTCTTGAAGTGTACTTTATTTCATTCTATGGCAGCTAAGTTCAAATCCAGCGCGGAGTCGGTTTTTTTATGCGTTTTTTAAAAATGTTCAACATTGTGCAACAGTTATGAAACCTATGTCACATGAAAGCTCTTAAAGTGTACTTTATTTCATTATATGACAGCTAAGTTCAAATCCAGCGCGAAAACGGTTTTAAATGCGTTTTTATAAATGCGTCATTTTGGGGTCACTTTTTCAATGAAATAAAGTACACTTCAAGAGCATTCATATGACATATATGAACATATACATCACGGTTGAACAACGTTGATCATTTTTTTAAAACGCAAAATAAACCATTTTCGCGCTGGATTTGAACTTAGCTGACATAGAATAAAATAAAGTACACTTTAAAAGCTGTCATATGACATAGGTTTCATCACTGTTGCAAAATGTCGAACATTAAAAAAAAACGCATAAAAAAGTCGTTTTCGCGCTGGATTTGAACTTAGCTGCCATATAATGAAATAAAGTACACTTCAAGAGCTTTCATATGACATATAATTCATCACTGTTGAACAAAGTTGAACATTTTTAAAAAACGCAAAAAAAAACCATTTTCGCGCTGGATTTGAACTTAGCTGCCATAGAATGAAATAAAGTACACTTTAAGAGCTGTCATATGACATAGGTTTGATCACTGTTGCACAATGTTGAACATTTTAAAAAAACGCATAAAAAAACCATTTTCGCGCTGGATTTGAACTTAGCTGCCATAAAATGAAATAAAGTACAAGCCAAGAGCTGTCATATGACATAGGTTTCATCACTGTTGCACAACTTTGAAAAGTGGGCCCAGTGTTCATTCAAAAGTGCCCATGGTCCTTTACTCGCATTTGTTCTAAGCACTTCCGTGATCAAGACAAAATAGGCCCAAAAAGCGAATGTGGCCATGTTTATTTGTCCAATGAAGCAATTCCAATGCTTATTGTAAGTAATCATTTTATGCGGTAATTAATATTATCAAATTATAGGTAATGGTAATGGTTAAATTCATTCATTCCTTCTCATTGTTCTTCTTCCCGTCAAGGATGACGGGAAGAAGAACAATGAGAACATCATCATCAACAAATTAGTTTATATATCAACTCAAACTACATTGTGTATTGTATGTTATTTTCAACTTAGTTTTTAGATTGTAAAGAGCTGTTTTGACTACAATAAATTGTAAATTTTTCAGGACAACCGTTATTCTGAAGAGCGGGTGGAGCTTTCAGTAGAAGAAAATATGGATGTGGATGCTGTGGAAACCGACGAAGAGATAGACGAAATAATTGAAACGCCGCGAAAGCACAAAATGAGGAAAATAATTCACCGTTTGAAAAATGTATCGGCTAGAAGATTAAGAAAACTAAAAAATATATCACAAAAAAAATCAGACAAAAAAAATAATTTTCAAGTTTTTATTTTTCATTTCGTTAGTTAATAATCCTCATGCCCTTTCGATATAGTGTATAGTATTCTACTATTTAAGCCCTTTCATTTGATACCAATATTGAGGGAGTGGTGAAAAATTATGTAATCCGCCATTTTGTGGCGTTAGCCATCTTGGACCGATTTTCATCAAACATAGCTAAGAACACTCCCGACTAATTTACCTTTCAAACAAAAAAAACAAAATCAAAATCGGTTCATCCGTTCGGGAGCTACGATGCCACAGACACACGCACACACACACAGACACGTCAAACTTATAACACCCCGTCGTTTTTGCGTCGGGGGTTAAAAATATTCATAAAGAAAATGTCTTTATTATTTTCATTAGTTTATAACCTTCTAATACACATCCAATAAGAAATACATAATTGAATATTTTAAAATTATTTAATTTAACGTTTAACGTTTACCGTTTTTTTTAACGTTCGTTATGGCTTGAAAAGTTGGGTAAAATTTCGCATGACTAGGCAACCCCCATCCCGCCATGGCCGCCATTGCATGTTTATATTGCGGTCTTTGTCTAATCTAAGCGACGGTATTATTCTTGCGACTTGTGTAAGTGAGACAGATATATGTTTACTTTTAAATGTGAAGTGGTTTCAAAGCTACGTCGTCGCGTTTAAATAGTGGTTACATATGAGTAATAGTGTTCTGTGGGTTACATTTTTTTGACACATTTTAATGAGGTTTGCTTCTCTAGTTATATATATAGCTCAATGATTAAAGTCATCAACACACATGTAATCCCCAAGAATGACTATTTCATGAAATCTTGACATTTGGGGATTATACTAACATAACAAGTTGTATTACTGATTGTAATGATTATAATTCTGTAAATACATATTTGTTACGACCGCGAATCATATTTTAATCAACGTCCAACTTAATACTGACCAGCAAATTGCAAAAAACGTAAGAAAATTTGAATTTCGCGGGCCACCTTAGCGCAGGCTTATGAAATAATAAATTTGTGGTTGAAAATAAGTCACACTGCAATAAATTGTAGTCTGCTGATACATCTTTCTAAGTTAGATTTCTACCATTAACACTTTTCCTTATGAGATTGGTTGTCCAAATCTTGTATCCAGTTATGTATCCCAACACATGATAAAAAAAAAATTACGTACGTAATTACAAATTAATTACAAAAAACAAGGAATTACAAGCGGAGATTAGAATGTTGAGATGGGTGTGTGGAGTGACCAAAATGTATAAAGTAAGTATGATGGGATAAAGACGCATGAGGGACAGGGTGTAAAACTCACTCATCCTGCTTATAAAAGGGAGGATCCTCCGAATGGATGGGTGTTGCGTCGGGTGGACAACCGCCCGCCGATTGTTGTATTATGCTAGTTGCGTGATAAACGTTGCTTGCGCGATGCAGGATTTTGCGTGACGTCAGTATGACGAGTAGTTTTTCCACAGGGAACTTTGAAAGTGGCGCCAGTGACAGAAAAGTTGAAGGTGCCTATATTTTGACGAGTTAGCGAACATAAATGTAGGGAACAGCTGTTTTTTTTTTGCGATTTCAGGTTTGGTCCCATGGTAATAGTGTTCATTATCCATTTATTACAGGACACCCTGTAAATGGGGAGGGGGGGGGGGGTTTAAAACCCCAATATGTGGTAGCAGCTAGATGAGTGTTGCCGAGAATCGAGCTAAATGGCGTGCAATTGCAGTTGTCACTGACTCTGGCAGGGCCACCATCAAGGATTTTAGTTTTGATAACACAAAAAATTTGTCGCTAATTAGTCGAAATTTGTCGGTCACTGGTTCAAAAGTTAAAAGGTTTATAGGTTGCCAGGAGTCTCCCCAGCAGGGCCACATTTATATCTCAAAAACTAGGGCACCTAGCGAAGATCTCTTTTCTCCCATATTTTGTCGCCAATTAGTCGGAATCAGTCACCAAGTCACAGATTTAATCGGGTCTTTGGTTTGGGAGATATAATGAGTTCCATTAGTAAGGTATAGTCCAAGAGCTAGATCGATAGTTCACGAAAAACCTCTTCGACTTATATCTTTTGAACCTGTGACCGACAAATTTTTTGTGTTATCAAAATCCCTGATGGTGGCTCTGCCAGAGTCAGTGACACCAATTGGAGAGGCTTATGTCCAGCAGTGGACTGCTGTAGGTTGGTGATGATGAAAATATGAATCATGCGAGGTTCACTAGTCGGTGTTCAATAATATTTTTGGGAGTGCAAAATGGGAATTATTAGGCTCCACTAAATAATGTCATTACAAAGGAATAATAGCGGTTTTGGCGGTTATAAGTGGTAGCCCAGTGGCAATAGCCGTAACTTAAGTTATACGTCGTAGGTTCGAATCCAGGCTGGCCCTTACTTTGTGTCAATTATTTTATCACCACTGCTCTCAAAACGGCGAAGAGAAACATAGTGAGGAAACCGGCATGTGCTAGAACCAAAAATTCAAAGACATGTGACATCAGCCAACACGCCCTGGGCCCGCGTGGTGGATTATGGTGGTCCACTCCCTCTCACAGAGAGGAAGCCGGTGTCCCATCAGGCCGATTATGCATATAAATGCTAGTAGTTCAACTGTTATTACCGCTGCACCGATGTGATAAGCAATCCTCTTCATAATCCATACAATTCGAAAGTAACACTGTCTTCAGCGGGATTGTCCGAAAGGGTTACCGCTGGCCCGCAACCTAAAGGGCTAAGGAAGGAACACGGGTGGGTTTTAGTCAGTAAGAGTCTGACGCTCCCTTCCGCTCCACCCAGAGCGGGAGGGGTCATTTGATGTATTCCCACCACAAAAAAAAAAGAAACTACAGCTGTATGTTACCTTGGCACGCCTAAACCACTGAACGGATTTCGATAAAATTTGGCAGAGAGATAGATCACATCCCGGGGAAGGACATAGGATAGTTTTTATCGACCTACCTCGCGGGCGAAGCCGCGGGCGGAAGCTGGTTTGAAATAAAAACAACAATATATCGACACGCATTTTATTGTTTATTACAGTAGGTAAGATTTGAGACAAAAATTACTTTATTTAGATAAGAGAATAAATTATCACAAATATCAACTATCTCTACGAATCTGTTTATTTATTAATATTATGTAGGTAGGTACAGATGCAAGCACATCAAGCTACTACAATCTGTCAAATTTCTTTAATAGATTTTCAACTTCATCGTTAAAGCATAAGGTTCAAAGTTGATTGGGAAAATTTGACAGGTTCGGGTAGCTTGATGTGCTGGCGTACTTAATCATAAAAATGCAACTATGACTACATGTGCAGATATTTTTTACAATAACTTATAGCACTGTCTGTGAACTGAGCCCGCACTTAAGTCACCTACGTCACGCTTTTCTGTGACTTAAGAAATCAATTTTTTCACAGAAAAGCGTGACTTCAGTGCGGGTTTAGGTCACACGAGCTATAACACGTGTGACTTCAGTAGTCTATTAAGGGGCTTACATGACCTAAAGCGCGGTCACTGTCGGACTGCATAGAAAAGAAAGAGAAGCGCGATGACACAACGCTGGTAATTTATTGCAAAATATGAAGCAATTAACTATTTACAAAAAATCTATTGTTTGGACTAAAAAATTAAAACAATAGTGCTTTAGTATGTTGCTTGTAGAATAATCTAACAAAAAATCTTATTGATTGTATGGTTTTTATTGTAAAAAGAAAGTTTTTAGAGGTATCTTCATGATTTTTTCTATCGTATCAAATTAGTTGTATTATGTTTTCAACGCACTATATATTGTACCTAGCGTATATCCTGAAGAATATCATATACTAGCTGTTCCCCGCGGTGTCACACGCTGCGCGGCTCCTAAGGGTCGTAGCGTGATGTTATATAGCCTATAGCCTTCCTCGATAAATGGACTATCCAACACAAAAATAATTTTTCAATACGAACCAGCAGTTCCTGAGATTAGCGCGTTCAAACAAACAAACTCTTCAGCTTTATAATATTATATTAGTATAGATTTTTCTGATTTTGTTTACTGTAGTCGATCATATACTTTTATTGTTTCTAAAACTTGCGTTTTTTGTCCTGTAAGCCCCTTAAGTAGTCTATTAATGCAAGACGTTTAGCACCGTCGCTACACCCGGGCGCTAATTTCAGGCAGTGCATAATATCGTAATATACAAACGCCCAGCATATCAAGCTACTACAATCTGTCAAATTTCTTTAATAGATTTTCAACTTCTTCGCTAAAGCATAAGGTTCAAAGTTGATTGGGAAAATTTGACAGTTTCGGGTAGCTTGATGTGCTGGCTTCTGTACATACTGATATTCAGCTGCATCCGGTTAGACTGGAAGCCGACCCCAACATAGTTGGGAAAAGGCAGGCAGATGATGATGTATCGTAATGGGACATACCTACTTACTAATAATTAATTCTTAAAATTAATATAATAAAATTAACTTTCATCAAACGTAGTCATGATGGATCAATCCACACTAATATTATAAATGCGAAAGTGTATCTGTCTGTCTGTTACCTCTTCACGCTTAAACCGCTGAACCGATTTTTATGAAATTTGATATAGAGATAGTTTGAGTCCCGGGAGAGAACGTAGGATAGTTTTTATCCCGATATTCCCACGAGATCTTGCGGGATTATGCGGGTGAAACCGCGGGGCGCAGCTAGTTTTAAATAAAAACATAACTCTTCTCGGCAGTCAGGTAAAAATGAGATCTTGACATTTTTTATATGGAGCCTGACTACCAACATTTTTTTTCAAAATGAAACAGGTTCCATGCATAGCCGCCATCTTGAAAAAAAAAAAACAAAATGGCGAACAGGTAGGTATTCCACGGACCTTCGCAGGCGTTTTGCGTGAATGTGACTCATGTTTTCCCCCCAACTTATAATTTTTTTGTTTGTTTTTTTACGCGTCATGTTTACAGCAAATAAACGTAAGTATTAAAGCCCTTTTTATTTGGTTTGTTGAAGCTGCTAAATCTCGAAACAAAATCATTCGACCCCTTAATATCTGTATTTTTTTTTACAAATACTATTACATTCGTTATAAATACATAATTAAAACCATGAAAAAAATTAAATTCACACACATTACTAGATACCTACTAATAATAAATACAGACGAAGGAGTATTTTTTTTTACAAATAACTTCGAGTGTCTGCCACTAGATGGCGTTATTAATACTTCTCAATATAACTAAGAGATGGCGCTGCTAATTTTGAGAATGTTAGTTAAGTTTTTAATTCCTTAAAAACTATTAATTGATTTATATTATTCATTACAAGTTACCTGCACTACTAACTTCAAAACTTTTTGCTCTTAAAAATGGTTTATTGTTTGACATATCTAATCTTACCTACTACTACATATTATACACACAAATGACAAAGAACACAAAATTTTCTACGCAATGAATGACTAGAAAAGACATTCATTTATCTAAAATACATGATTAGGTACAAACGCCAGCACCTCAAGCTACTACAACATGTCAAATTTCTTTAATAGATTTTCAACGTTATCGCTAAAGCATAAGGTTCAAAGTTGATTGGGAAAATTTGACAGTTTCGGGTAGCTTGATGTGCTGGCGTCTGTACATTATTTTCAACGCGTTCAACTCAACTAAATTATATTTCTAAAACATTGACTTATCTTTCCGCTATCAAAACATTATAATAATATTTTTTAAAGAATACAATAATAATAGCTTTAGTTTACAAGCACACCACTAGATGGAGTTTTAATTCTCAAGCTAAAAAAATAAAAGAAGCTACCTACATAGTTTATGACTCGCACGTATTTTTATTTATTATTATAAGCCTGTGTTTTCCCACTGCAAGGCCTTTGCCCTGCGGTCTCACACGTATACACTGTAATAAAATACTGCGTTATATCGGTTCTAAAATAACAAAGACTTATCACCAAGCCGAAAGTCACATAATTATTTTTTACTAGCTTCTCCCCGCGACTTTCTCCGCGTAAAATTTCTTGTTTTAACATAAAACATGTACTTGCACTCGGCAGTACTGCAGCATCCCATTAGTGAAAGAATTTTCGGAATCGGATCAGTAGTTCCGCAGATTACCCCCTACATACAAACTGACATATTTTTTTTTTTTTTTTTCCGATTATCTGGATTCTACCTGGTTTTATAAATGTTATAACATAACATAGAATCACGCCTGTTTTCCTCGAAGGGTCAGGAAGAGATGTGTACGAAAAATGTTATAACTAAACTTTAAATGCCCCCAAATTTTCTTATACCCTTACCGTAAATAGCAGTTTTTCATCAAAAATTTAAGTCGCTTTCCAGAAATCATTCTGCTTATTCATCATCATCAGGTTACTTAGAAGATGGTAGAGGTACAGAATGGCTTGGTGATGGTTTTTTTTTACAAACTTATTAATTAGTAACGCTTGTTCAAAAGTCAAAAAGAAAGTAAACTTATACCTAAAGATTTAGGCGGGAAATAAATCAATTTCTATTGGATTAAGAACATCATTACATTTTTTAACGTTGTCAAATTGTCTTTTGAATTATAATTTTCTTCTTTCCAAACAAAATATTTTACGAGTATTCAGCCCAGAATCTCCTCAGCTTCTTCATCACAAAATCTGTTTTTCATCGTGTCCCATACTTTCGCCGCGACAGACGCATCCGTATCTGTACACTGATATGTTTGTCCTGGATGCTTCCTAGTATAATGTCTTACAACATTCTGCTTATGAGAAAATCGTTTAGGACATACTTTACACAAGAAATACTTCTCATTGACATGGGTTTTCATGTGATATTTCAATCTACTCTCTCTAGGAAACCCTTTATGACAGATATCGCACACAGTGTGCTTAATTTTCTCGTGCCCAAGCATATGTCTCTGCATATTATGTTTGTGAGCAAATTTTTTGTCACAAAGTTTGCAGGTGTAAGGTTTTTCGCCAGTATGGACTCGTAAATGAGGCTTTAACAAGCCAGAACTGGTGAATGTTTTTCCACAGTGTGGACAGGGAAATGGCCTTATCCCGGTATGAACGTGCATATGACGTGTCAATGTGCTCTTATGTTTAAAAGCCGTGGAGCATTCTTCGCAATCATACGGCCGTTCGGTATCATGTTCCTTCATATGCGATTTTAATAAAGACACATTCTCAAAGACCTTATCGCAAATTTTACATTGGACAGGATCGTCAGAAGTTCTGTTACAGCTATTTTGGAGATGTCTGTCCAAATTGCGCTTGGCTGTGAAACTTCGAAGACACCTGGAGCATTGAAAAGGTTTCTTCTCTAAATGTGTTTTTTTATGCTCCTTTAATAGATATTTTGATTTAAATTTCTCTGGGCATTCCTCGCAGGGGTATGGGGTCACGAGAGTGTGGCGTGTAAAAATATGAGTGTCTAAGCGTAGTTTGTTTAGAAATTGTCTATTGCACTGATTGCATTGTACTGCGTTTGCTGAATGGGATTGTAAGTGCCGGTGGAGTTTGGCGTAGACTGTGTAATGTTTTCCACAAATCTCGCAGTCCAGCTCTGAAAGGTAATACAGATTGCACCGTTACTGTATTGGGTTAGTTTTTAAATAGTTATTATTATTATCAGAAAGGTGTGGTCAAATTTAAGGTTGGAAATCTTGAGACTAGAGATGCATTCCACCAGCTTCTATGATTTTTTTTTTTACTGTTCAAGCATTACGGTTATAGAATGATATGACCGTGTCGGTAGGCGTGCTCAACCTTTGTTTACTTTTAAAATTATGATAAAAAAACACTTGTTTCATGACTATTATATATATATTTATATAGATCAGTATATGCTTTATGTATTATGTCAATGGTACACCACAGACTACCAACAGTATTGTCTCTGTCTTTAAAGGTTCGCTCTTAGCGCTAAGACCCTACCCTTTGTAAAATTTCTACATTCAATCTATAATTTATGTGGTGTACATAATAAAGAGTATTCTATTCCAAGGTTGTGGTAACGGTCTCATACATTTTGGTCGAGTATTGAAGTTTTGTATGGGACAGTTGTAAATTTTTTCGCAATTACGATGTTGATCTTATAGAGCTATAAGGAACACGGTGTAAAGTTCACTCATCCTCCACAGAAAAGGGAGGATCCTCCGACCAGACGGGTGTAGTGTCTGGCGGGCAACTGCCCGATGATTCATGTCGGGCCGTTGTATATAACATGCTAGTTGCGCGGTAAACTCTGCTTGCGAGATGCAGGATTTTGCGTGACGTCAGTAAGACGCATAGTTCCTATGTGGAGTTGTAGATACAGCTACAAACCAATGGAGAAAGTTCAGTTAGATGGTCTGTGCCACACCCTTAAATTTGACCACAACTTTCTGGTATAAGCTGTAGTAACTGGTTTTCAAATAGTTACAAAGATTTGACCACAACTTTCTGGTATATGCTGTAGTAACTGGTTTTCAAATAGTTACAAAGAGAATGGCCATTCATGTTTGCCTGAAGAGCGCCATGTTTAGAAATGTAAGGGGGGGCCACCCACGGGCAACTTTGCCTACCAAATTTTTGTCTCTGCCGCAGTCTCCTCGCCGGGATTTGGACAATGCGCACATGGGAGCGACAGCAACGCAACGCTACTATTTAGTCGCAGTGTGCGCGCACTTGCATTGCAACATTTGCAACCAATAGACGGGCAACAGTTGCGTCAAAACCCGCGGATAAAAGTGCCTCCCTGCTGCCGCGTGAGAGACAAATTAGTTGCGGAGACAAAAGTTGCTCGTGGGCGCCCTCCCTGAGTGTAATGGCTAACGCAGCGCGATTTTCACATGTTTTGTGCAGGAGCAGCGCGGTTTTCATCATAGTTTCCTGGCCTTGTCCCATGTTACTAGAGGTTTTCTTCATCCATTCTCTCCTGTCACACTATCATTCACTCCCTTCTCTTTCATATCATTTCTCACAAAATCCATCCATCTATCTTTACTTTGACCTTCCTCTCCCTCTCCATCCATCAACATTTATATTCATCACTCTTTTAGGTCAGATAGGCAGTCGCTCCATATAAAATACTGGTACTCTGCAGCATCCGGTTAGACTGGAAGCCGACCCCAACACAGTTGGGAAAAGGCTAGGCAGATGATGGTGACTGTTTTAGTCACATGCGTTTGATTTTCATTGGGAAACAAATATCAACCTTGCGTCTCTTAAAGTCGAAAATACCGCGTACCTTTGTCTACGTTGATGGTCTTTTCGATGGAAGTTTATTTATTTTTAATTTTATTTTAGGTAGCACAAGATGAAAACTGCGTTGCGTTGCGCTTTGCCCGGACTGTTAGAAGAACTTACCTTCAGAAGAAGTACCCCCTACTTGCACACCCGAGCCATCTGATGATATGCTCTCACATGCTGGCTCATCCTGTAATAAAAAAATGTGAAGTATTTATACTATCCCAGACACAAAGTAAAAAAAAAGTTCTATGTGCTAGACCGCTTCGTTGGTCTAACGGTCGCAAGCGCAACTGCAAAGCCTGAGGCCATGGGTTTGGTTCATAGGTCGGGTAGTGTGGGTGGTTCTATTAGTTTTCCCAGCAGTAGCCCGGATTCTGGATTTACCCGGTTGATGGCAATAGCTGATCCGATATTAATCATCATCATAGACATTGGTATCCCGCAAGCTCCACCACTTGGACCGCTTCTGTGCCTCCCCCCACGGATTCCTGAGGCCTTCACAAGGTCACCCGTCTACCCTGTGGGAGGCCTTCCAAAGCTACGTCTTCCGGTTCACGCTCGCCACTTCAGAACCTTTCGGCCCCATCGGCCATCCGTTCTGCGGGCAATGTGCCCTGCCCACTGCCACTAAGTTTGGCAATTCTTCCCATATTACCTGGGACTAAAACAGAAATAGCGCTTGCCCCAACCAACTCCATATATGTTCATAATGCTCTTGCTCATGCTCTACTACTACAGCTGACTTACATCCTTGGGTTCTGGAACTTCTTCTTTGATAGAAACTTCCACGTATGTTTCAGGAATGACCCTTTTCACCTCCTCGATTGGAACAAGCCAGGAGACGTTTGGTGAGCGCGGAGGGTCTATTAATTCCGGGTTTATTCTGAAACAATCAAGAAAACGTTAGGTTGAATAATATTCTCCGCACCCAATTTCTGACACGGCGGCCAATCTCAACGGAGACTAGCCAGGAGATGACACACAGGTGCATTTTCACTTTCCTTACTCTCATATTCTGATAGGATGGGCATTATTACCATACGATCGCGGAGAGACAAGGTGCACGACCAACAGCGCCACGTGCGCACCTAGCCACCGGAGTGACACACCACCAACTTCCTTACCCTGGGCTGCTTAGGCACTGACAAAATCACTGATGAAAAGCAGAACACTTAGACCGACCTGAGAATACTACGTCAATGATCTTTTCCTACATCCGATTCATATACTCATATGTTTTGTATGCTATAAGGTAATTCCATGCCAAAGACGCTCGCGTTCGCGGTCGCAATCTCGATACCTCGAGGTCGGTACTCGTTATATCTACTGAAACAAGCATTTATTTCAAATAAACCACAGGCAAGGATAACCTGTTCAGGTGGAGATTCATAGACGAGACGAGACTCCGCCTTGGAGTGTAAATGTGGTGCTGTTCCACCAACGATGGGACACTTAATATCGTGTCCTGCGTGTCCTGTCAGCTGCACGTTACTAGAACTGGTAGACGCTGGTGATGGCGCCAAACAAGTAG
The DNA here is from genome assembly GCA_948474745.1 of Oligia latruncula. Classification (NCBI taxonomy): domain Eukaryota; kingdom Metazoa; phylum Arthropoda; class Insecta; order Lepidoptera; family Noctuidae; genus Oligia; species Oligia latruncula. The sequence goes on along the minus strand of OX419711.1, from coordinate 1,253,184 downwards.
CCGAATTCTGGACCTAGTCCATTTAGATTGCTATCGACACGCTAAGAACAAGAATTACAGGCACTTTTGAATTGTCAAGAAGTCGGTCAGGCAGAAAATATGAAGCTAGTTGCCCATTCCAAAGCGTAGGTCACGGACACTCTTTTAAATTATATTTTTACAAAAAGTCATTTAGACTTTCCAGGATATGTTTGCTTATTAGACAATATAATGATAAGTATTGATAACAACTTTGACTTAGCTATCAATGTTTTATTTCCCCAATTACAATAAAGTCTGATTATAATCTAAAGTTTAGATTAGAAAAACGCGGCTAACGCGAAAGTGCCGTTTTTATTGCGTTATTTTTTAATGTAATCTGAGAATGAGAATTGATTGTCGCTGAGATGATATTGCGACTAGATTTTAAACGTTTTGTGTTACAGGAATTGGCCTTCAGATGTTTTCTGTTTTGAGGAAACATCGGCAGAACAGGAAACATTTGCTCAAAACTAAGGCCTTCATCCCGGGAATCTCGGTCTCGAAAATTTCGAGAGTCACGACGATTTTTTGGTATTTTCGAGACTAACATTTTCGGTCACGGGAATAACGAGACTTTTGAGACTTGAAACGCGGTTACTTTTGTAATAAAATTAGGTCCTCTCCATCTGAAACCACATTAAACGCCCTTTGTTTCTTCCGTGCCTACTATAAAAATGAAAAAATCTTCAACAAATATTTTTTTAATTTTTAATTTGTGTTTGTTTAATAAAGTACTTGATTATCTTGTTTTCGCTGCCTAATTGCATAGCCTATAAGTCTCGTTTTTCCCGGGAATTTCTAGACCAAATCGAGTCTCGTTTTTTTTTTTCCTGGACTCTGTAATGACTTCATCGAGACTGAAAGCCCTACTCAAAACAAAATGTCGGCAATAAAACGCGGCTTTTTGTTTCAGTGCGGTTAGTGGATGTGCTCAGGTGCGGTTCGTCCAAGTGCGGTTGAAATCAGTGCTCTGATTACAATACCTCGCTTTAACGTGCGAACACTATTTTATCGATGTCTGATAAAAAGATAAACTGTTTCCATTGAGGAAAATGCCAGTGTTAGGAGTAAAAATCATACCCAATCTGATTATTATTTGTATCTCTACCTACATGAGTTCTTTCTCTGCGTCATGATAACCGCAAATAAGGCCGCTTTCACATTAGGACGTTAGCAGCGCGACAGTAGAGCGGCAGAAGCAGATGATTTGACATTATAAGAACAGCCGCACAGCTGCCGCACAGTGGGTCGAAACTGCTATATGAAGGACATAGGGTTTTTTTACAAATTCCGTTTTTTAATAATACCTATCGAAAGATCTGATATTCTGATGAATAATTGTTTGAAACGTTTTTCTCTAAAACTGATAGTTTGCCCGGAAAAAAATAATTCAAATTTTTGTTGTATGGAACGACACAGATACTGCTAAAATTTGGCCAAGTCTTGACAGATCCTGCTTTAAAACTACTTTATTCTTATTCTTAGGCTTGTTGGCTATAATTCTACGCCAACCCAACAATTATAGCCAACAAGCCTAATTAAAAGCCTTTTATCTTATGAATGAAAATACGACGTTGCCAATTCGGATAAAGAGGCATGCATATCGGGTGATTTAAGTCTTAATACTTAAGTTTGTATGAAAATTAACAAAAAAATAAGAATTCATTAATGTGTGATAATGAAAAATGGTTATTTCCATGAATTCCATGGTCTGAACACTCTGAACATCGGGTCAAAGTTTATGTATATCGTCCAGAACACGGTGTTATGTTAATTATGTAAAATTTGCACGCCGAAATTAATGGCAGAATAAAATATCAATATATCTTTAAGAACCTTTTGTACCTTATTTACGCAAATAAATTATTTAGATTTATTTTGCGTTTCGTCCTTAGGGTGGATTTTTTTTAAGCGATATCTAAACACAAAAACAAAAATTTTCTGAACAAATAAATACTGCTGATTACTGGGTCAACTGCCGCTCATGTATAGAAAATCTTTTCTTTTTTACTTTATTATTTTTAGATATCGATGATAGCCATTACGGCTGCGAAGTTTCGTCAGCTAATTTTATTTGACCCAGTATAAATAATTTCCTTTTGGCCCACTCAGAAGGAATTAAAAAAATTATGGAATGTTTAAAAAAAAACGAAAAAAACTTGCCCCAGTGTGGGCGCCAAAATGTTAATAATCAACACATTTTGGCGCCCACACAGGGACTAAGTTTTTATGTTTTTCTCGCCACTTGTAGCATGAGTTGCATTTGCTATCCGTGTCTTTATAATCTAGTCCCCATCTCCATGTTCAAGAAAAAGCTAGACAAGTTGAATATTGGATAAATGCTATTGCTGGCATTGGTGAATATATGGAATACTAGCAGCGCCCCTCGGTTTCACCCGCATAATTGTCGATCCCGTGGGAATATCGGGATAAAAACTATCCTATGTCCTTCCCTGGGATGCAATCTATCTCTCTGCCAAATTTTATAGAAATCCGTTCAGTGGTTTAGGTGTGTAAATGTAACATACAGACAGACAGAGTTACTTCAGTAATGTCAGATACATTATACATATAAGAATGACCATATTATATTGTAGTAGAGTGCATAGAACTTAAAAAACTGGTCAAGTGCGAGTCGGACTCGCACACGAAGGGTTCCGTACCACAAGGCATAAAACGCCGAAAAAAACGTTTCTTTTATACCCCTTTAAATTTTAACTTTATTTTATTTTTATTATTCGTTGTTATAGCGGCAACAGAAATACATCATCTGTGAAAATTTCAACTGCCTAGCTATCACGGTTCATGAGATACAGCCTGGTGACAGACAGACAGACGGACAGTGGAGTCTTAGTAATAGGGTCCCGTTTTTACTCTTTGGGTACGGAACCCTAAAAATATTAAAAACATTCTATGTAAAACTATATTCTTACAAATAAATAAATTTTAATTCTAGATAAGTAAGTATCACTAGCATAATTCACGTTGTGAAAAGTTCATTCATTCATCAGATATTCTATTCATTGAGTAAAACGTTTGAAAATGCTTCGTGATACCTGTTATCACAACAAATATAGATAACTTATCGAATTCCCCGTAAGTCTTTGTTCTATATTTATGAATAAGGAAAATATAGTTGATATTAGTGTTCCGTGTCAAGCTTGAACAAAAGATTTTAAATGGGATTGAAGTTTTTTTTTTATGGCGCCAATACCTAATGCCGCGCCATTTTGTTTTTTTCTCAAAATGGCGGCCACGCATGTAACCTATATAAATCGATAGCTAACATTCATGAAAACGCAAAATATATAGGACCAAATCCCGTGAAACATCACGTTTCCAAGATATTACCGTTCATAGTTGATTATTGATAGTTGTTGATAGTTGAACTTGCTTAGCTTGTTGCATAGATGTTTAATTACTTTAAACTTTCAGTTATTATTTTAAACATCTATGCAACAAGAACAAAAATATGGATGTCACGTGTTCAACGTTGCAAAACCCCTTTTGGATTCCAAAGACAATTTGGCTGATTCAAGACGGACTCCGAAAAATTCGATTCTCTTTTTAAAATAAACTGCCTCGTTTTTAGTTTTAAAACATAACTGTTGAGCATGGAGATCAGACTCAATCCCCGGTCAAACAGTGATATTGGGTTTCTCTATAAGGAAATTCTCAATAGCAGATTAGCGCAAGCGGCCCGGACTCTAGTTTTATGTAAATGTCCAAGTGTCAATTTGCGTAACACAGTATAGAGGTATGAGGAACAGGCAGTGTTGCCAGATGACCGTCTCGCGTTCTCCCCAAACCTTCCCCGAAATCCCCCCAAAATTCGGGTTTTGAAAAAAAAAAAACCCCAAAAATGACAAACATTTTTTTTTATCAATTTAAACAATTGATTTAAAAAAAAATGTTCTTGTTTAATTTTTTTTTTAATTCAAATTAATTTTCTTTCCTTAGGATTAATGAAAGATACAATTTTATACTATTTTAGCAATACTTTCCATTACTTTTTCCAATATTTTTTCTGTATTAAATCTGTTTAGCATCTTTGAACTAGGTTTAAAATGAACAAATCCCTCTAGCAATGTATATCTCTCAAGATTGATTCGGCAGTGTGAAAGGCCTCAAAGGTGTGCAGGCCTTCTATCACCGACTGCATTTTTTTGTGTGCTTTCACAGATTAGTTAGTGGTTTGATCACGTTGATTCGATTGATGCATTCTGATAATATATTTTTTAATCATCACTGCTAGCCGCGGCTTTGCCCAGACTAGTTATGGTAATAAAAAAACCCCCTAATCCCCCCACACCTAGTTTTCTCCCTCCAAATATCCCCCCAAAAATATTGTCCCCCCATAACTATAAAAAACCCCCAAATCTGGGGGGATTCCCCCCAATCTGGCATCACTGGGAACAGGGTGTAAAGTTCACTCATAGTCTATAGAAAAGGGAGGATCCTTCGACCAGACGGGTGTTGTGTCTGGCGGGCAACTGCCCGATGATTCATGTCGGACCGTCGTATCTATGCTAGTTGCGTGGTAAACTCTGCTTGCGAGATGCAGGATTTTGCGTGACGTCAGTATGACGCGTTGTTCGCATGTGGCGTTGTAGATACCGCTACAACAGTATCAATCTCAATCTGAATAATTTTGAAGAATATTGCTGATAGTGTGTCCCGCAATTACCCCGCAGTTAACGACAATGAGTTCGTTATTTTTTTTATCTGGCGCAATATGGGTTTACCCCTTCGGGAAAATGGAACTTGTTTTGTTCTCGTATCTACACAAATTATATGTAAAACAGCAGTGTGCGCCGGATGTACAGACACCAGCACATCAAGCTACCCGAAACTGTCAAATTTTCCCAATCAACTTTGAACCGTATGATTTAGCGATAAAGTTGAAAATCTATTAAAGAAATTTGACAGATTGTAGTAGCTTGATGTGCTGGCATCTGTACATTGAAATGCCCCCCCCCTCGGGTAGTTACTATGGTTAGTGATCACCGCCGACTACACACATATGCGTCGCAATGTGTTGCTAACCCAGAGACGAAGCTGACCTTTACCTATCAGCAATTATGGAGGATTTTTTAATAAAACATATACGCACGGAACTCATAATGATTTTTTAAAATAATCAGCGGATACTGAAGATAAAAATCATAATAACTCAGATAAGTATTAAGATAGTAATTGATGATTCAGCAACCTGCTTCAATAGCTGTTTAAGTCAGCATAATAAATATGGTTAAATCTGATCATGGGATTTTCCCTAATGTAATTACTGAAATTAGGTAATATACAGTATAGAGGTATCAGGAACAGGATGTAAAGTTCACTCATCCTCCATAGAAAAGGCAGGATCCTCCGACCAGACAGATGTCGAGTCTGGTTGGCAACTGCCTGACGATTGCTGTCGGGACGTTGCATTGTATATGCTAGTTGCGCGGTAAACTCTGCTTGCGCGATGCAGGATTTTGCTAGCCGTCAGTGTATTGTGAAGATGCACCACAGCAGCATGCCGGGGATTATCTACTAAACACTGTTAAAGCCGACGCCTCTAGCTCGACGTCTTTAAAACGCTGGACTTGACTGGACATGGTATCAACATGAACGGCGAGTACATCTCACATCTTCACTTTGCCATCGTCATTATGACAGAGACGCTGGAACAGTTGGACCAGTGGGTAATTGAGTAACACACTAACAGTAGGAATGGCTTTCATTTTGACAGTTCAACAACATTCATTGCGTTATTTACGTTATTGAGCAGACAATTTTTTCGAACATATGAAGCAATGAATCAGCAATATCCTTCATGATTCAGATTGTGATTGATCGTGAGAATTAGGGTGCTGATGCTGCACAGCATAAATGAAGCCTCTCGGGAGGTTGGCCTCGGCATTCGGCATGAATTTGGACAAGACGAAAGTCATGTAAAATTCAAACGTTTCTAGCTCCACTACTATCTCTCCATTATGTCATCGGAAAAGTATTGATTTGTCATTACCAACAATACTCTGGTTTATGAATTAGCCGCTTATCTTACAACGAAGATAAACTGATATGGAAAACCCAATCGATTGTCCATTCCTTCTTGGTCTGTGGCAAAAATCGGAACTAAATTTGAAAATGTATGGAATTTAACGGTTTATTAACTTTTTAGAAAAGTTTAAATGCTGTAAACATGACCCAGCGAAAGGACGAAAACACAAAAAATAACAAATTGGGGGAAAAAGGGGTCACATCCATGCAAAACGGCGAAAGCTCAGCATAATGCTACGACCCTATGCAAGACAGAGCCCCAGCGCCAGCCGGCGTTGACGTGATGACGTCAAACCGGTGCAGTATACAGAGAGATATAAATAACACAATCATCATCTGCCAGCCTTTTCCCAACTATGTTGGGGTCGGCTTCCAGTCTAACCGGATGCAGCTGAATACCAGTATATTACATGGAGCGACTGCCTATCTGACCTCCACAACCCAGTTACTGGGTAATACGATACCCCTAGGTAAGACTGGTTGTCAGACTTTCGGGCTTCTGACTACCCGTAACGACTGTCAAAGATCCACGAATGAGAACCAGGACCTACCGCATAACGTTCTAAAATACGTACGTATTTTAGCACGCGTACGTACGCACGTGTACGTAAGATAAGATAAGATAATTTTTATTTGTCAAAACATGCGTATACGTATATAAATAACAATAAAAAATAAAATAACTCCACAATACCTAGGTCTATGTTCTAATTTTCCGTGACAGTTAGCGCCACGGTGACGGACCAAGATATTTTTGACACGATGCATACGATACGATATATACGAGTTCCCATCGCGATGGGAACTCGTATATATCACTATTTTTTTTTTATTAATATATCTTATCTCTGTGCCGATACTCTATAAGGTAAAGCAAAAAATAATATTCAGTGTGTGTCGAACGACGAACGAAAACAGTTCCTTTTAGAAAAGTAAAGAAAATAAATCAAAATGTGTTGTTTGGCGGAATTTATAGTGAAATATGTTTTAATTATAGCTAATATCGTGTTTTCTGTAAGTATCTATTTTTATTTAATTAATATCGATTTATTTTGGGCACATTTTAATTAAATTTTTCCGCGACCAACCTGTACGACTATACAAGGAAAAATATGAACACTATATAAAATATGAATGTTATGTAGGTCAGGTAGGCAGTCGCTCCATGTAAAATACTGGTATTCAGCTGCATCCAGTTAGGCTAGAAGCTGACCCCAATGCAGTTGGGAACAGTCTAGGCAGACGATTACTTGGAAAAATAGTCCCGCGTTTTAAATTATTTCAACGAACAATAAGTTGACGTTACTCGTATTTCCAATATTTATCGTATTATCTGCTCGTATATTCGTATACTAGCTTCTGCCCGCGACTTCGTACGCGGATCCTGTTGGTTATGCCAGCGACAACGGGGTAGTCAAAATCGAAGATCTGAAACGTCTGATGTCGAATTCTAAGAACCCGGAGACTGGATAACAACGGGATGCGCGAGACGATTCGAGACGTCATTTTCTGGCAATAATGAACCAATAGGGTGGTAAACTTGGCCTTGCACTTTGAATGTTGGCATAAATGGGCCTTCTGAAATCTGTTTCGCAACAAAAGATGTCATTTGAAAGGCATTATTGTACGAACGTATGTTGTCCAAGAAATGTTTTGACTGTGATGGTCACCGATTAGCAGTGATCTTAATATTTCTGGAGGATTTTGTAATATTTCAATATGTACTTTCTCACCTGAGCAACACATACCGTTTGTTTCTTTTTGCTATTTAACAGCTTCACAAAAAGTAAAATTTTTAACCATACCTCCGATGGCGGAATATGTGGCGTAGTCAATCATAGGAGTATACGTAAATGCACTCCGTTCCTTATCAACCCAAGGAAGGTCGCCATGCCCTACGGCTATATCTTGAGATACATCCGATACTTCAGATTATATCGACATTCTGTTCAGAGAATGTCGAAGTCGATCAGAATTCAAACGTTCGTTGCGCTCTTCTTAATCTGTCTCTTCATGCCGTACTCCAGCAATTCTTTCTTTCTCACTTTCTGATTATGAATATTTTGTTGTGTGCGTGTTCGGAACAATGTATGATAATCTCACCGTATCAGCGGTCAGTCGCGCATCATATTCTTCACTGGTTCTAGAGATCTGGATGTAGATGCGTAAATACGCTGAGAACGCAGGCGTGCTTCGCGATCCGAAGAGGTTTCCACGGAGCGAGTTGCAGCCTGATGTTCTCAAACAGCATCAAGTCTCTCCTGACGCTCTTCGGTAGATTCTTGGGATCTTATGATCCTCAATCTTTTAGCTCCTTTGGAACATTGGGAAAGATTTGACCTCTTTCTAGGCATGGTTATAGTTTTATTATGAAGATACCTGATCAATTAAAATCTAAGTGACTGCTCCCCTACCAAGGGTGCCCAGACACGGGATCGTCTGGCCCATGTGCTGGTTTGGTCCCTGGGGTGGTCACGGCGTGCTATGTGTTCTGGTGCGCCGGTGATGGGGAGTACTCCCCAGCGGAGGGTCCGGTGACGGACAGCCGCGGCGGGTTCACGGATGAGTGCTAACGCGTGCCCATGTTCCCGCCGTAAGCGGCAGAGGAGGACACAGTGGAGTTTTAATGGGTTAGAGTCCCACATAACTGCACTATCTCCCCGTGGTAGTGCAGAATGCATGAGCATTTCTTCACGTTAAAAAAAAATAAATGGGAGTTTTGGCCAGTAGAGTCAAATTTTCAATGATATACCATCGTCATCGAAAATCAGTCCTAAACTGTTACCGTCTTCACCGCGTGGAGGTGAAATTAGTGATAGCTTAGATTTCCACATCAGATGTTTCTGATCTTCGATTTTTATAAGTCAACAGGAAATGCCCATCAGACCGAATAACTTTTACTAAGACGTCATTCCTATATGTGTTATGGTGTAGCTGGGCTCTTGGAGTTCCCCATCAGGTGTTCCAGATCTTCAAATTTATTCTCTCAGCAGAAAATCCTCATCACGTGGAACAATTTTTGCTATGGTACCATTTTTGTATCTCTTATAGTTAAGCTGGTCTGTTTCGGTTCTGCATCAGGTGTTCAAGTTTCCAAGAAACATTATAGCCTGAATGTTGTCCAGCCATAATAACTATACAACAAAAAAAAATCATTCAAATCCGTCCAGTAGTTCCGAAGATCGGACGCGCAGGCCCGAGGCGTGTACGTACTCTGATAGAATACCTTAACAAATGTTCGCCGTGATTCTTTAAATTGACATAACTTTTTTATTTATGAACCGATTGACATGAAATAAACACTAAATGTTAAGTGAAGCCTACTACAATATATTAGTGAAAACCGCATCTAAATCGAATAAGCCGTTTCTGATATTAGCGTGCACAAACAAACAGACAAACAGACAAACAGACAAACAGACAAAAAAAATATTAATTACAATTTCGGGTTCGGCATCGATATAATAACAACCCCTGCTACTTTTTTTTTATATATTTCCATTGTACAGACACCACTTTTCTACAAATTTATTATATGTATAGATTGTTTAGTTAGTTAGTGACTGCCCCGTTAGTCTCGTGGTTGCAAGCGCAACTGCTGAGCGTGGTCCTGGGTTCGATTCCCGGGTCGGACAAATTGTTACTGGGTTTTCCATTAGGAATTTCTTAGTAACAGTCCGAAGTTTGGAAGTTGGCGGTGTGCTACCCCCGTGCCTCGGAAAGCACGTAAAGCCGTTGGTCCTGCGCCTGAACTCTCCCCGGTCGTGTCGGATTGCCGTCCCATCGGACTATGAGAGTAAAGGAACAGAGAGTGCACCTGTGTTTGCGCACACACTTGTGCACTATACGAGTAATATCTCCTGCGTACCTAGCTAATCTCCATTGAGATTGGCCACCGTGACCGAAAACGGTCGGGGAGGCTATTATTATTATATTTCTGACGGGGTCCGCTAGGGCCGATGTCTGCCAGGGTCGCGGGTTGTTCGAAAGAGATACCGTGTCACAGGTAACTGAAGGAACACGGGTGGGTTTTAGTCAGTAAAAGTCTGGCACGATGAGCGAAAAAAAATATTATACTTTTGTTTTAAATGGTGTTTTTTTTTTGTCTAGCTTGCAGGCATAGCAATCATAGGCTTGGGTTCAGCAGCGCATGTGCAGCTGAATCAAATTCACGATGTGATCCCAGTGAGCCTCAGTTTCCTCACGATCAGTATTATTGTCGTGGGATGTATTATCTTCGTCATTGCATTCTGCGCCTGCTGTGGCGCTATAAGGGAGTCTCGCTGTATGCTTATAACTGTAAGTATTTACCTCTTTTTAAGAACAGTTTTTAGGTTAGAATTGGTACTACAGGTTAACCAGAAAAAGAGTGCGCTTCGGCAATGTTCGTGTTTCCGAATTAGCACGAACGTTGCGCCACAGAGTAACTCGGTAAAGCTACGGTAGAAAAGCCGTGACCGATAGCGTCTGCAATTTACCGGTGAATGGCGTTACTGAAACGATTTTAGAGCGTTTTTGACACTTCAAATTTTTCATCTCTTTATTAGTGGTTGTAATGGGAATCATATCACTAGGTTTTATTTTTTATTTATGCTTTTGATAGATTCTTATTTTGTAAATGTGAGGACTTTGTAGGCTTTGTAGACTTTAGATCTGTAGACCATTTTTTATTTTATCAAGTACCTGATACTTGTTGACAGGCCTACGCTATCCTCCCATACCTACTGTAATTTGGAAATATTGTAAAAGTCTAACAGTTTAGACAAGTACACTATCGCAATAAGTTTCCCTGTAATGATAGATGTAATTCGATGAAAAAGTTCGGATTGGCTCAGTTTGGTCGGGACCATACTCAATATAGAAAATGAAAGGTAGAAAATGACCGAACATTCAGCCGATAAGATAAATTTACCACTTCGGAGTAGACCCCCTGGCTCGAGCAGGGGTCGTGGCGGAGGACGGCAGGACAGCGGTCAGATTTGGTTGTAGGAATCAACTACTTAGCTTTTAAAGCAAATAGGTCATCCATCCATACATTAACCTTGACACGTGTAGCTTTCCAAAAATCGATCGGTCGGTCCTTCGTCAGTACCTACATAATGAGGAAATACATAATAACAGATTGTAAATGTTTATCTGCTAGATAAGGCTCGCCCCAAAGTACTAAACAAATAAATAAGTACCCTTTTTTAATCAGATAATATAATCCAACGTGTTATTTAGCGAAAATGAGAGATATCCCGAGATAACGTGAAATATGTTATATTTTTTATAGCTTTACCCGGATGTTAAATCTATACTAATAATAAAAAGTAATTTAAAAAACTAAACCGACGTCAAAAAGAAATTAACTCAAAATTATGAAATTACTTTAATTTCGGAAGTATGTAGGTATTTACAAAATTATAATCATTAAAGTCATCAACACAACTCTCAGACCAAGTAATCCCCAAGAATGACTATTTCATGAAATTTTGACATTTGGGAATTATACTAACTTAACAAGTTGTATTACTGATTGTAATGATTATAATTCTGTAAATACATATTTCTTACGACCGCGAATTATATTTTAATCAACGTACAACTTAATACGGACCAGCAAATTGCAAAAAAATTGAATTTCGCGGGCTACCTTATCGCTTCCCCCTTAAACCTAGTTTTAACTATGTAAATCTTTTCTATTTTCCAGTACGCAGTCTTCATGGGAATCCTTGCAGCCGTTAAGATATACATCACAGTGGTTATATTCAAATTTCTGAGCGGCGCACAGAAGACAGTTTCCGGCTGGTTAACCAGCGCGTTCGCTGAGAGCAATGCGCGACCAGCTTTTCATGCTATGGAAACTCTGGTAAGTACCTGAATTATCTATAAGTACTAATATTATAAATGCGAAAGTGTCTTTGTCTGTTACCTCTTTACGCTTAAACCGCCGAACCGATTTTGATAAAATTTGGCATAGAGACAGTTTGAGTCCCGAGATAGGACATAGGGTAGTTTTCATCCCGATATTCCCATGGGATCGACACTTATGCGGGTGAAACTGCGGGGCGCTGCTAGTTATTCTATAAGGGTGGCGTGGCGCGTATCGGTAAGCGTATAGTAGGACGCCTCCAGCTAGATCTCTCTCCCAGTAGTATGTTCCTATGGGAAATTTCCGACGTACGCCCAAGCGAAGCCGCGGGTAAAGGCTAGTAGGTGCCCTCAAAAATAAAAACCGGGCAAGAGCGAGTCGGACTCGCTCAGCGAGGGTTCCGTACCATCATAATTATGTTTTTAAATTTTCATCGGGTGGCCCATACTGTGCACTGCGGTGTAGAATATTGCAGTTTTATGTCAGCGCCATCTCTTGATCGATAGTGGAACTAATGTAACTTTTGTTGATGATTTCTGAAAGAGTGTGCTATTTAGAGACTTCGTTTTATTTTTGCTGTAATGTTTACCTAAACTTCTATCACATAGAATAATTTCAGATTTTTCTCTTTGCAAACTTCGGAGATAAGGGTTTAATTTTTCAACAATAGTCGAAAACTATGCGGCCTAAAAAAAATAAAAAATGTTTGAGAATGTGCAAACTGCGCTCTTTCATAAGATACCCCACATGCCCTAGTAGCCCCATTTCGAATTTTTCAGACCCCCTTTCAGTCCCTGTTGCAAGAAATATACATATTTTTGTATTTCTGTCTTATTTGCAAAATAGTTGGGCAAACGTCATCTAAAACTATTCCAAATTTCAAGTTGATAGCATTAGTAGTTCTTGAGATATCCAGCTGTGACAGACAGACAGACCAGACAGACTGAGTCTCACCATAAGGGTTCCGTTTTACCATTTTGGTACGGAACCCCAAAAAATGGTAAGTATTTTAACATGTTTTTTTTTTAATAATTTCAGTTCCAATGCTGCGGCACTGTCGGAGCTCCTGCCTATTCTATTATTGGGGAACAAATCCCGCCCTCTTGTTGCGACAACCCCGACATGGCAGTAGCTCAGTGTAACCTCGTGAACTCCTACCAGGGATGCATCACGAAGGTTGGCAACTACTTCGAGAGCTTCGGCGAAGCTATTGGAATAGTCCTTATTGTGATTATTATTGTTGAGGTTAGTGTGAAGTTTTTTTAAGTTTTTCATCGCCACAGCCTGAGGCTAAGTAATAGGCAGCGGCACGGGTCGATCGTTCAGGTTAAGCTACGCTTGCCGCGGTTGGTCCGAGGATGGGTGACCATCTTTACATATCAAGAGAGGGGTCTTGAATTGCCTCGGAAATTCTAATGATTCGTAATCAGCCTATAATGTTCCCACTGCTGGGACACAGGCCTCCTCTCAATGAGAGGGAGTGGGCCGTAATTCACCACGCGGGCCCAGTGCGGGTTGGTAGATGTCACATGTCTTCGAATTTTTGGTACTAGGACATGCCGGTTTCCTCATGATGTTTTCCTTCACCGTTTTGAGAGCAGTGGTGATGAAATAATTTACACAAAGTAAAGCGCCTGTCTGGGTTCGAACCTACGAACTACAACTCGTAAGTCGTGTCTGTGACCATTGGGCCACCACTGCTCTCATGATTCTAATGATTATAATTCTGTAAATGCATATTTGTTATGGTCGCAAATCATATTATTTTAATCAACGTACAACTTAATACTGACCAGCAAATTGCAAAAAAATGTAAGAGAATCGGGGGGCACGGCAGTGCCCCCGCCAAGTCGAGCAAAAAGCGGCACGGCCGTACCATCCTTTTCTCGAAGCAGTTCAAGCCATTTTCGACCCCCTATAACTTCGTTGTGGATAAAACTAGAGACCTGAATTTTCAGTAATCAAGCAGGTATTGTATAAACACGGTATATTTCAAATTTCATTCAATTTGAACCAGTAGTTTAAGAATTATAACTAGTCAAAGTTTCTTAATTTTGTCACTCACTGACTGACTGACCGATCATCAAAACTCTAAGGCACTTCTAGCAGACATAGAAGCTTCAAATTTAGAACATTTGGATTTCGCGGACTACCTTAGCGCTTCCCCCATAAGAAGCAATGAATTAGCAATATATCCTTCCTTACCCTTTTACAAATAATGACAAGTTATACCTTTTATTAATTAAAAATGTTTTTTTTTCAGTGTGTGTGCCTGATCTTCGGTTTGTTCCTGGCCTGCCAAATTAGGAATAAAAGATATAGATAGATTTTAAAATTAATTAAACGACAAAAAAAAACGATTTTTCTTTTTTTTTTTATGTTTGTTTTTTTGTAAACTTTTTGTATTTTGGCTCTCAAAATAATAATGTACTTACTCGTAATCCTTTTTTTTTCTCCTTTTATCTGCGATCGGCTTTCTAGCCATAATCAGAGGGGGAGCCTCCGTGCCTCGGAGTCGGAAAGCACGTTGAGCCGTTGGTCCCGGCTGTCATTCGTGGATTTTTGACAGTCGTTACGGGTCGTCAGAAGCCCGAAAGTCTGACAACCAGTCTTAATACCAACAGGTTTCGTATTACCCAGTAAGTGGGTTGTGGAGGTCAGATAGGCAGTTGCTTCATGTAAAATACTGGTACCCAGCTGCATCTGGTTAGACAGGCAGCCGACCCCCAACATATTATGATGATGAGGACATTTTACTGATGTTCTGGCAGTTTGAGTACTTTATGCAGTCTATCCAAATGTCTTTTCTTTGTAATTGTTCTTCGGGTTGTTGAGCTCCTAAAGTTCTGAGTTGGGCAGCTCAACTCAGAACTTTAGGAACTTGAGCTACACTGAGTTTGTATGGGTATTTCTTCTCAGAGTTGAGGACTTTGTAGGCCTTGTAGACTTTTGATTTATCAAGTACCTGGTACTTGTTGACAGGCCTACGCTGTCCTCCCATACCTACTGTAATTTGAAAACATTGTAAAAGCCAATTATTTTTAAAAAGAGCAACCGTGGAGTTTCTTGCCGGTTCTTCTCCATAGGAAATGACCAATTGGGACCGTGCACCTAGCTTCTGACGTTTCATAAGTGCCCATGTAGGTTTATGTGAAATAAAATATTTTGATTTTGAGTCAGTTGGGAAACACCATACCTACTCATTTAGTTTTAATGATTTAATTTTGATGAGCAAATATATTTTTTAGATTTAGCGGAAGTAACACTTGCAAAAAGTTTCAGGCAAATCTATATCCATTCCATACTAATCTATACTAATATTATAAATGCGTCTGTCTGTCTGTCTGTTACCTCTTCATGCTTAAACCGCTGAACCGATTTAGATAAAATTTGTTATAGAGATAGCTTGAGTCCCGGGAAAAGACATAGGATAGTTATTATCCAAATAATTCCACGGGATTAATACTTATTCTGGTGAAACTGCGGGGCACTGCTAGTACTAATACAAATCTGAACAGTTTGTTTGTGTGATCAATTGAACATGCTAATCTCAGGTACTACCAGACGCATTTAAAAGAATGCTTAGGGGATGCGATGCAACGGTATGAGTCAGGGATACAAGAAATTTCAAGCGGACCAAGCAGAAGCTAGTTCTAATAATAAAGCTGAAGTTTGTTTGTTTGAATAAAGTAATCTCTGCAACTACCAGTTGGATTAGAAAAAATCTTTTTGAATTTGATAGGCCAACTCTTGAGGAAGGCTTTCTTTAACTTCACGCTATGACCCTAAGGAGCCGAACAATACGAAAAAAAGTTTGAAAGAATGCTAAGCTAATCTCTTTATTAGTGGTTGTAATGGGAATCATATCACTTGGTTTTAGTAGGTTTTTATTTTTTATTTATCCTTTTGATAGATTCTTATTTTGTAAATGTGAGGACTTTGTAGGCTTTGATCTGTAGATCATTTTCTTATTTTATCAAGTACCTGGTACTTGTTGACTGTCCTCCCATACCTACTGTAATTTGAAAATATTGTAAAAGCAAATTATTTTTAAAAAGAGTAACCATGGAGTATCTTGCCGGTCCTTCACCCTAAGAAACGACCAATTGGAACCGTGCACCTAGCTTCTGACGTTTCATAAGTACTCATGTAGGTTTATGTGAAATAAAATATTTTGATTTAAGTGAAAACGAAGTACTTTATGCGATGCAATGCGGCGCGGTGGGTCCGGAGATTCTTTTAGTATATTGTGCATCTTAGGACTTCCAAGCGAACGAAGTCGCTTAGTGTATAAACAGGTACGCCATCTATTAATTTTAATAAAAATATTATTACAAAACGAGATCTAACTTTAGACCTAGCTAAACCAGTGAGACTTTAAACTATTCCGACAAAAGTAAAGTTCAAAATTAACAACTAGACTCAATTTTAACGCCAGTTTTTGTATTAAGAACTTTACCTCTGTCGGCATTGAGCTAAATAACTAGAGAAGCAAACCTTATTAAAATGTGTCAAAAAAATGTAACCACTATTTAAACGCGACGACGTAGCTTAGAAACCACTACCATTTAAAAGTAAACATATATCTGTCTCACTTACACAAGTCGCAAGAATAATACCGTCGCTTAGATTAGACAAAGACCGCAATATAAACATGCAATGGCGGGAGGGTGTTGCCTAGCCATGCGAAATTTTACCCAACTTTTTAAGCCATAAAAAACGCAAAAAAAAACATTAAACGTTATGAACGTTATTTTTGAATTATGTATTTAAATATTTAAAAACAATTATTTTTATGTTACATTGTTATTTTTTTGTTACACATTGTCACACATTTAGTTTTATAAAATATTTTAAATCACATACTCTATAAATTAAAAACTCCCACATAATGTGGGAAACTAAAACTAAGTTTTTAGTGGCAACATTGAACCTAATTTACAAAATTCTACATTTTATTTATTTTTATTGCGTTTTTACGTTGATATAAACACAGAAACAATAAACTTACGCGTGGAAAGTCATTCCGGTTAATTTATTGTGTTTTTGTGACCTCGAATCGCACTCTTTCACTACGCATTTTCCCATTTTGGCGGTAATTTTCACTCGGCTAACTTCGGTTGGCGTCATACAGAGCACTGAACTGACATTAGCTACGATTGAGACTGTGGTCTTGATCCCAGTGGCAACGCATTGGCGCGGTAATTGCTAATCTAGTGTATGTATATCAATGTCTGTCGGAATATAGTTCGAAATTTAGAAAATAGAAATGGCTCGATGGTTTGAACGTGGGTATTTAGATAAACCTTGTTTTGTATTATGGCCGAAAGTGTTTAGTAAGGCGCACATTTAGGACCAAATAAATATATAACATGAACTATTACTTACCTTGTATCATCTGGTATTAATACATCGATTTCCACTTTATTGTTTATATTCATAAATCCGGGCTCATTTTTCTCCTGTGCAGATAAAACCTCTGTATTGGCGTCCTCATTTAAGTCAAATTCTTCTTTCACAACAACACACTCGAAAGCCATTTTAATTTAAACAATATTATCTACATTTTCATTTAAAAAGTAGATTTTTTGTGAAACTACAAAATCAAAACCCAAAACCGCATCCAATTACCGAATTCTGCATTTTGTTTGTTTGACAGCTCACAGGACACCACAGACACAGAACTCTTAGCGGAGACCACAGACCACAGAACCCACCAGTATCTCTAAGTAGTCTGTGGAACCCACAGACCAAGCAGCAGCAGGCATGGACGTAATATATAGAAGTAACTATATATTACGTCCATGGCAGCAGGATGAGGACACTAATGACTACGCATTGCACAGCTACGGTTGCGTATAACAATTTTTTATTTTATAGCTACACCTTTAAATCTACAGCCCGACAAGGCTCTCTATGAACCTGGTGAAATAAGAAACTAACATGGAATATTTTGAATTTCACAGCTAGAAGCTTCTATTTTACATGTTCCTGCACATTCTGGTAGTAGTTATTTGGTGCGAGGTTAAAAATGCGTTAACCTGACTATGCAAAAATTACAGAAAAGTTGAAAACTCGAAAAATTCAGTTATATATTCCGTCAGCCGATAGACACAGTTTTCTCCCGTTTCCACCTCACCCAATAACCACCAAAATCTTTGTGAAATGGATGACTCACTTTTAATGTTAAGTAGTGATCACAGAGTACTTTTTTATATAGGTAAGTGATTAAAGACTGTAAACAGTCGCTAAATGACGTTCAAACGTCAAAATGCATTTTTGACGTTTGAACGTCACTTTACTTTAATCGTCGTATAAAAATAAACCTTTTAGGTCAAAACATCAGTTAATTCCATTCCAGCCTGTCCTTTGCCGCCCTCTCCCAGCGAGGCCCTTTGTAGGGATGTGACCATAGACATATATATTACTAGCGTAAGGACCTGGCTAACCGCGCGACTAAATGGCACCAACGCGCTGGCCCTAAAATTACGTTTTAGGGCCAACGCAATTCAGTTGACAGTTGTCCCCGCGCGCGGGAATTAATGTGTCATAAAAATGCCTAGTTGCGTGGTAAAAGGCTGCAAAAACTACGACACAAAAATTAAAAAGGAGCATGGGATATCGTATCATCGGTAAGTAACCTTACATTATAATTGTTGCGATTAAATGATTTATTAAACACATTTTTAAGTTAGTGATCATTTTATTATTTTTCAATGGCGGCCATTGTGTGGGCGTGGCCAATGGCTTTTCTAAGTGAACGAAGTAACCTTGTACAGACGTCATTTTTAAAAATTCTGTTTAAGCGCTAAGGTAGCCCGCGAAATTAGCGAGGCTATTTCAGTCTTTCTATATCGTTCTCACATGTATAATTTTAACATGATTATTTATTTTAGTAGGTAGTAGGGCTATGTACCTATACTTACCCAATATTTTGTAACAATTTTAGTAGGTATTTCAAGAGTGTGTGGAGTTTCTTGCCCGTTCTTCTCCTAAAGTACCTACTACGCTTTGGAATGGGCAACTAGCATCATTTTTCTCTGACCACTTGACAATAATTCAAAAGTGGCGCCTTTATTTAGTTTATTTCAAATAAATTCTTTGAGTTTATTAATTTGTTTTACTTACGATTTCTTTCCGACCTGTAAAATATCATCTTATAAAGGAAATCGTTATGTATATCGACTTATACTGACTCACGATAAAATGTTATAAAAATAATCTCCTTTTTTTTTTAAGTCGGTAAAAATATGTAGACGCACGTACAAGTTTACGTCGTCGACCTATGCACCGCTGCGCTCACGTAGTTCGTATTAGTTATAACAGATGGCGCTACTTTTGCTTGTATGAAGAAGGTACGTATTATATTGATTAAACAGAATTATAATAATGCCTACACGCCATCTAGCGTTCTCATCTCTAAACTATCGCAATCATGGCGCTTGAGTTTGCTTAAGTCGCGATTACATTATCCAATTTTAAGCAATGCTAACTAGGAACACTCTAACTAGGAAATCGGAGCTAGTGATTACACTACACTAAATTGGATTCTAAATCGGACAGAGACAGACGATGAGACGACGCATTCAGACGCATTGTCGGCGTCGTCGCATTCGTGAAGAAGAATCGTACTAGGTTGCACGTTTCGAATTTTCTATCGATGGCGCCGTATTTATCAAAACTACAGAAGAAAATAATAATTTAATGTCGTTTAAAAATATAAAAAAAATAAAAAAAAATATTTTTTTTTATTTTTTTTAGTTTTCAGACAGAGTTAGGTACTTTCGAATGTATGATATTATAGTATGGATAGTATAAATTATACATATACTTGTAGCACATGGATTTTTTTTTTCTGTGAGCAATGCTGTCGTTTCCGATACAGTCGCCATGTTGTATGTAGCATTTATATAAAAAAAACTGGCGAAGTGCGAGTCGGACTTGCACACGGAAGGTTCCGTACCACAAGGCAAACACACCGAAAAAAAAACACGTTTCTTGTATGGGAGCCTGCCTTAAATATTTATTTTATTTTAATTTTAGTATTTGTTGTCATAGCGGCAACAGAAATACATAATTTGTGAAAATTTCAACTGTCTAACTATCGCGGTTCTTGAGATACAGCCTGGTGACAGACAGATGGACGGACCCCTTACCCTTTGGGTACGGAACCCTAAAAATACTCATTGGTAGCATTCGTGCGCGCGGTCTACTCGTCCACCTTGCTCAAAGCGCGGACGCCGACTAGTCGTTCTAAATCGTAGCGCCGTGATTACACTATCCTAGATTGGATCCAATTTAGGAAGTAGAAAGATTGGACCTCCAATTTCCACTAAATTGGATCCAATCTGTGCTAACTGCGATTACATCTGCCGATTTCCTAGTTAGCATTCCTTAAAATTGGGTAATGTAATCGCCTAGGAACACTCTAACTAGGAAATCGGAGCTAGCGATTACACTACACTAAATTGGATTCTAAATCGGACAGAGACAGACGATGAGACGACGCATTCAGACGCATTGTCGGCGTCGCATTCGTGAAGAAGGATCGTACTGGGTTGCACGTTCCGAATTTTCTTCCGAATTTCCTATCGATGGCGCCTTATTTGTCAAAAGAACAAAAGATTGGGCTTGGTCTAGCCCACAGAGTACATTATAGTATACTGAAAGTCTAGCCGTAACGGTGGGAACAATGGACTTAAAAAAAAGGAAAAAGAGAAAGTGCTGGGTGAAACAATATTTATTATTAAGAAAAAAGCTGTCCATTACAAACATAGTGAATGTTTTGGAACCTGACGATTTTAGAAATTGTTTGAGACTTGATTCCAAGCAATTCGATCATTTGCTAGGATTGGTATCCAAATATATTGAAAAAGAAGACACGATATTTCGTGAAAGTGTGAGTGCCAAAGAACGTTTGTTGGTGACATTACGTTTTCTAGCCACCGGAAATTCATATCATGATTTGCAGTACAGATCCGCCCCTAAGACGACCCACTGACCCAGCTCTCTGATATCTGAGCCACTTCTATCAAAAGTTATACCAGAAACATGCTGGGCAATATACAAATGTTTGAGAAATTACATAAAGGTGAGTTAAATAATAAATCTTTTTTTATGGTAAAATACTTTATTATAATTAAAATTATTGATAAACATAGTGAAAGTGATTATGCTTATGATTTTTTGGGTTTGAAAATCAAAAAGTCCTTCATGAGTTCTCCATAACCCTCTACTATAACTGATGTCGAATTTTCTTGGTTTTCGGATGAAGTAAAAGTAGTATTTGGAAAAAGTGTCTGCGAATATTGTGTTAGTAAATCAAGGGGCGATTGTAGATGATTTTGTTGTTGTAGTGTAGTACTGGTGCTATGGAGCTGATGGTGTGAAGACGGTGTGAGATGACGTGATTGTAGCTGATGGTGAGGAGACGGTATGGGATATGGGGATTGTAGCTGATGAGGTGGAGACGGTGTGGGATGAGGTGATTGTAGCTGATGGTGAGGAGCCGGTATGGGATATGGGGATTGTAGCTGATGAGGTGGGGACGGTGTGGGATGTGGTGGGGATTGTAGCTGATGAGTTGGAGAGGGTATGGGATGAGGTGATTGTAGCTGATGGTTAAAAGATGGTGTGGGACGACGTGATTGTAGTTGATGGTGAGGAGACGGTGTGGGATATGGGGATTGTAGCTGATGAGGTGGGGACGGTGTGGGATGTGGTGGGGATTGTAGCTGATGAGTTGGAGAGGGTATGGGATGAGGTGATTGTAGCTGATGGTTAAAAGATGGTGTGGGACGACGTGATTGTAGTTGATGGTGAGGAGACGGTGTGGGATATGGGGATTGTAGCTGATGAGGTGGGGATGGTGTGGGTTGAGGTGATTGTAGCTGATGGTGAGGAGCCGGTATGGGATATGGTGATTGTAGCTGATGATGTGGGGACGGTGTGGGATGTGGTGGGGATTGTAGCTGATGAGTTGGAGACGGTGTGGGATGAGGTGATTGTAGCTGATGGTTTAAAGACGGTGTGGGACGACGTGATTGTAGTTGATGGTGAGGAGACGGTGTGGGATATGGGGATTGTAGCTGATGGTTTAAAGACTGTGTGGGACGACGTGATTGTAGTTGATGGTGAGGAGACGGTGTGGGATATGGGGATTGTAGCTGACGAGGTGGTGACGGTGTGGGTTGAGGTGATTGTAGTTGATGGTGAGGAGACGGTGTGGGATATGGGGATTGTAGCTGATGAGGTGGTGACGGTGTGGGTTGAGGTGATTGTAGCTGATGGTGAGGAGACGGTATGGGATTTAAATCGCGTAGTTGGTAGCTTATGGATTTCCCCAACACGTCAAAGGAATTATCTTCCCTTGATAGTAACTGATTTGCCTTTTCTATAAGGCTTTCTTGTTTTGAGATTAAAGGGTTTTTCCTCTTTTTCAATGATGGTCTGGGTATATTTGGATTTTCATTTTCTTCGCCTGATGACAATGGAGATTCCTGGAAGATAATAAACGGTGATTATTTTTTGTTACAGGTACCTCAATCAGAAGAAGAGTGGGAAGCGATAGCAGCTCAATTTGAAAGTAAATGGAACTTTAACAATTGTGTCGGGGCATGTGATGGAAAGCATATTGCCATTGAAAAACCACCTGGAAGTGGTTCATTATACTATAACTATAAAGGATTTTTCAGTGTAGTATTATTTGCTATCGTAAATGCCAACTATGAATTTATGTATGTACACACTGGAACTAATGGATCTGTTGGTGATGGATCTATCTGGAAATCAACACGTTTTTACAGAAAACTTGAAAACAATGAGTTAAATTTGCCACCTCCTTCTTTGCTACCACGCACAGATACTTCAGTGCCGTATGTTTTTTTAGGTGACAGTGCTTTTGCTATAAAAAAAAATTTTATGAAACCATATCCATTTAAAAATATAACCCACGACCAACGGATATTCAATTACCGCCTGTCCAGAGCCCGCAGGGTGGTAGAAAATGCTTTCGGGATTCTGTCTTCGAGGTTTAGAGTATTTCGATCGCCTTTAAGTGTAAAAATTGATAATGTGGATAATATAGTTTTAGCTTGCTGTGCATTGCATAACTTTTTAAGAAAACACACATCAACATATATAGCACCTCGAAACATTGACAGAGAAAATACTACAAAATTTACATTCCATAAAGGGGATTGGCAAAATAATACCGAAGGGTTGTCTTCATTGCAACCTAGTGAAAATCAACGAAACAGTGAAGGAAACGAAATACGTAACACCTTCATGAATTATTTTAATTCTGAAGGACGTGTCTCCTTTCAGGAAAAAATGATTCAGGTCGTGCCTCTAAGTAATAATTGTCATAATGTTTAAAATAGTTACTAATATTTATATTTCAAATAAAGCCAATTTACCTATTATACCTACTCGTTTTTATTTCGTCTTTTAAGGCAAAAGCGCTAAGGTAGCCCGCGAAATTCAATTCAATTTATTTAACGTTTTTTGCAATTTGCTGATCAGTATTAAGTTGTGCGTTGATTAAAATATGATTCGCGACCGTAACAAATATGTATTTACAGAATTATAATCATTAAAGTCATCAACACAACTCTCTAAGACCAAGTAATCCCCAAGAATGACTATTTCATGAAATCTTGACATTTGGGGATTATACTAACTTAACAAGTTGTATTACTGATTGTAATGATCATAATTCTGAAAATACATATTTGTTACGACCGCGAATCATATTTCAATCAACGTACAACTTAATACTGACCAGGAAATTGCAAAAATAGTAAGAAAATTTGAATTTCGCGGGCTACCTTAGCGCTTCCCCCTTAATGTGTACTTACTAGTGAATCCACTGGCTGACGACATGGTTCCGCTGGGGACACTAAAAAATTAAATGCTTCAAAGTACCACAAAGTCGGTACATATATATCTTCTGTTCCTGATCCAGTTTGTCTCGAAGCTTTGACCTAAAAAAATAAATTTGATTATATTTTGATAATACCATTCCATCCCTAAATAAAAAAATGCGGTCACTAGCGTATCCCCCAGTCACACTAATATTATAAAGGCGAAAGTTTGTGAGTGTGGGGGTGTGTGTGTGTGTTTATATGTTTGTTACTTCACGCTCAAATGGCTGGACCAAGTTTGCTAAAATTTGGTATGGAGGTAGCTGACACCCTGGATTAACATAGGCTACTTTTTATCCCGATATTCCCACGGGATCGACATTTACGCGGGTAAAACCGCAGGGCGCAGCTAGTACCTATTATATATAGGCGAAAGTTTGTGAGTGTGGGGGTGTGTGTGTGTGTTTGTATTATGTTTGTTACTTCTTCACGCTCAAAGGGCTCGACCAATTTTGATAAAATTTTGTATGGAGGTAGCTGATACCCTGGATTAACATATAAGCTACTTTTTATCCCGATATTCCCACGGGATCGACATTTACGCGGGTGAAACCGCGGGGCGCAGCTAGTCTCAAATAATTTCCTTGTTTTATAAACATACTAGCTGCGCCCCGCGGTTTGAGCGTGAAGAAGTAACAAACATACTTATAAACACACACACTCACAAACTTTTGCCTTTATAATATTAGTGTGATAAATCGAAATCCTGGATCTGCCACTAGTACCTAACTACCATTAACGACCAACATACACAATATATCATACTAGTAGCGCCCCGCGGTTTCACCCGCATAAGTATCGATCCCGTGGGAATATCGGGATAAAAACTATCTTATGTCCTTTTCCGGGACTCAAACTATGTCTATACCAAATTTCATCTAAATCGGTTCAGCGGTTTAAGCGTGAAGAGGTAACAGACAGACAGATACACTTTCGCATTTATAATATTAGTGTGGATACCTATGTAGGTAACAATCACTATCACTACATAATATAAAACAAAGTCGCTTCGCTGTCTGTCTGTCCCTATGTATGCTTAGATCTTTAAAACTACGCAACGGATTTTGATGCGTTTTTTTGACGTGACAACGTCTTAAATTAGGTTGCGGCTGGGAGTCACTTATGAAAAAGTGTAACGCTCGGTAACGTTACGATGAGTCACCGAACGAGAGAGAGGCCCGCCGAATGCCTTGCGTCTCTCTCCCACTCAACTATGATCGGATGATCGGTCGTTGTCACGTAAAATCTTCGCCCGTAAAACCGACTTTACAGGCAACCATTTTTTAATAGATAGAGTGATTCAAGAGGAAGGTTTATATGTACAACACATGCATAATGTAGTAGAGGCACACTGATAAAGAGATTACTAACGTGATGTCGAAAATAAACACATTTTTTTGCGCTTACATAGCAAACGCTGGCTCGTAGGGTTCACGAGATAGATCAAAATAATGTACTACAGTATTGTACACCTTAAAAACAACATTCTACAAAAAAGTCCGCGATGGTATATATGTCTATCTCAGGGATAACCCACAATAATATGCTGTGGATAACGGTGTGAGTTTCACGTTTATTTAATATCTTTGTTTATATATTATTTGCGCAGATATAATGTGTTACTGTTTGTTTGTCCCAAATAAATAAATAAATAACCATTTTTTATCCTTTACTTTTTAATGTGCATCTGGATTGAGGGCCCATTTATTGAACCCTTGCCAAACGAAATAAGACTTACAGGGAAATTAATTAAATATAGTAAAAACAAAGCAAAGAATTTCTTAAACGTGAATTAAAACTGTTATGATTAAATAACTTGGGCCCTCAGTCCAGACGCGTGCATAAAGTAGCATAGCCTAAATTTCAGAAAGTACTATCTCTGGGTCAATAATTTTTATTTAAGAATTTCTTAAATGATTTAAGAAATTGCCAAATCTGTAGAAATTAGAAGTAAATGAAAGTCTATTTTGACTAAAACGTCTGAACTGAGAGCCCAATATTTTCGGCTTTATTGACTACGCTCAACCTCATAGATTAACGCAAATTAGAATAAGATTTTTAACTATTTCTTAATTAAATTGGAACATATCGTCCGTTCTTCTAAATGTCATACTTTAAGAGAAAATTGATTTTAACTTTTTCTAGGAGAAAATTTTGTAGGGTGACCATAATGTTCATAGTATGTTGCCTCTACATTTTGTAAAGCGCAGTCGGAAAGTCAAAATATTTGCAGCTAAAAGTATTATATACCTAGTATTTACAATTTTGTTTTCTTTATTTTTAATGTCATTTTTAATTATATGATGTTAGTCCTTAAGGTACTGCTATGGGCCTAGTTGCTTATCTGTCCCATTCAAATCAAATGAAATCACCAGCTTAAAAACTTCGACAGCGCTGCAAAAATTGTTAAAAATCAATTTTCTCTTAAAGTATGACATTTAGAAGAACGGACGATATGTTCCAATTTAATTAAGAAATAGTTAAAAATCTTATTCTAATTTGCGTTAATCTATGAGGTTGAGCGTAGTCAATAAAGCCGAAAATATTGGGCTCTCAGTTCAGACGTTTTAGTCAAAATAGACTTTCATTTACTTCTAATTTCTACAGATTTGGGAATTTCATAAAATATTTAAAAAATTCTTAAATAAAAATTATTAACCCAGAGATAGTACTTACTCAGATTAAGGCTATGCCACTTTATGCACGCGTCTGGATTGAGGGCCCAAGTTATTTAATCATAACAGTTTTAATTCACGTTTAAGAAATAAATTCATGGCCCTTTGCTTTAAGTTTTTATTATTTTTTTTTAGCTAATTTCTTATATAAGTCTTATTACGTTTTGCAAGGGTTCTAAAAATGGGCCCTCAATCCAGATGCACATTACTTTTTACGAGAAATAATGGCATAATTTACGAAGCGATTTTATGCAATACAGCATTAATCCTTATCCAATTGAGTACCTTATATACATTGTGCATTTAATATAGATCAATATGGCCCTTTACAGCATGTAATTTAAATAAATATTTTCGAAGATATTACAGATTTAAAATGCAGGGACATAGCGGTTGCGGCGGTACCGGCCGGGGGGCTGCGCCGGCGGCGGCGGCGGCGCTTGCCCATTTATTTATATTTTATATATTTGAGCATTGAGTGTTTTTCACATGGCTAATTATATGTCGCTCTTTAAAGAGTAACCTCTAAAGAAAACATGTTTGTATTGTTTAATGACAAAAAAGCTGTGAACGTTGTATATAAAGACATTCTGTATATTAATTAGTATCAGCATTGCACCCCTGCGAAGCCGGGCCGGGTCGCTAGACATTATAAATTCGAAAGTAACTCTGTCTGTCTGTTACCTTTTTACGCCTAAACCACACAACGGATTTCGATAAAATATAACCCTCCTGACGCAGTCGGGTAAAAACTTAAAAGGTGGTAGGTACCTACCTAACTACAAAATTACTACTCTCGCTCGACAAATTAAAGAAAATTTTAAAATGCCTAATATACCTAGGTAGATGGGCCAATCTGTGAAGTTACAGCACATGGGAGTAAATATTAAATAATCAAAAAAGAGTGCTCACCTTTTTTAACTCTCTGAAATATGTGGCTTTTAAGTTGTCTAATTTTTTCTTTAATGTCTTCAGAGTCGCGTTTTTGTCATGATTTTTATATATTTCTAATAAGACCTTAAAGCCTTCATCGCGTAACGATTTATTAAAATAGTTTTTGTCATTTTTATTGTACAGATAGGGCATTTCCCCATATATTTCTATTAGTTTAGATAAGATTTCTTTTTCCCTTGGCAATGCTGTCGCTTCTGATGCAGTCGCCATGTTGTATTATTTAGCTTAAGTGCGCGCGCCGCGCGGTTTACTCGTCCACTGCACTTCGTTCGCTCAAAGCGCAGACGCCGACTGACGCCGACTAAATCGTAGCGACGTGATTACACTATCCTAGATTGGATCCAATTTAGGAAGTAGAAAGATTGGACCTCCAATTTGCACTAAATTGGATCCAATCTGTGCTAACTGCGATTACATCTGCCGATTTCCTAGTTAGCATTCCTTAAAATTGGGTAATGTAATCGCGGCTTTACTTTGCTTGTCAAAACTCACGCACACTAGTGACGCAACTGTCAAATTTGGTCTGAATTTCGCGATCGTTTTCCTCAGTAAATAATGTAAATTATTTCCTAAAAAGGTCGATCGCGGGGGCATTTCATTATAGAAAAGTGATAAAATGATTTGTTTTCAACAAAGAGTGTCTATGTTTAGCGTATAATCCCCACGAAAAATGTATGGACGGCCCATCGGAACATCCGCCTTAAGTAAAATGTTCAGATGGGCGTATCCTTACTTTTGAAATCATTGGATGTGACAGTATACATAAAAAATCGATTATTAATTAATCGATTATTTTGCCTAGTAATAAAATCGATTATAAAATAATCGATTTTTTTAATAAAAATAATCAAAAATTAATTACACAACAAGTTAATAATTTCACACAAAAAAGGATTTTTTTAAATTTCTCCTTTCGCGCGAAATTCAAATTACATTAGATTAGACATTACGTTTACGTTAGATTTCTACCACCAACCACCAATCTCATATGAAAAAGTGTTAATGGTAGAAATCTAACTCAGTTATTTCTGTTCTAATAGTTACTTGTTACTGTTATTTGTTTTGTTAAGTTTTGTTGCTACTCATAGTAAGTAAGTATATTAAGCATATTACTATGAGTAGCAAGTCAATATACGAGATATTATGCATTGCATATCTATAGGTAGGTGTATAATAATAATAATAATGATTTTTATTTCGGACCAAAGAATCCATAGAGTGTTAGTAACATAATATTAAAACAACTTATTATCTAGTGTTAGTACCAATCACCCTCCGTACAAACTGCTTAAGAATTGGAGAGCAGAAACTCTCCGCTACAGTTCTCAGGATGCTGTTGCGACTGTCTCTCACTCTTCTCAGTAGTGACGCTGTTTTTTTGCGTATAATCGCGTGAAACCCATCGGTACGAGCTTGTGCAAACATCTCCGATGCGCTGCAGTAGCGAGGAAGTCCCAACAACATCCTGAAACCATTATTGTACTGGACGCGCAAGACATCCAGCGACCTTTTGGTGTAATTGACCCATAGATTACTCGTGTACAGACTCTGGCAGTACGCCTTGAAAATTGTTATTTTTATTATGTCTGTACACCGAGCAAATCTACGGGCCAGCATGTTGCACCGGACAGCGAGTGCCCTGCGCTCCCTCTATGTATATCTACATGGTCCATTTTATCCTACATGGTCGTCGGAAAGAAAGTGACCTAGGTATTTAAAAGTGGATACCCTTTTAATTACTGACCCGTTTACAAGTAGCTCGGGTCCCACTTCACGGCATTTGCCGCCGACCTTAAAGACCATGTATTCACATTTCTTCACATTATAAATTAATCCATGTGCAGCAGCGTAGGCTTCACAAGTCTCAAGCAACTCTCTGATTGCCCCCGCAGACGGACCCAGCAGCACCATGTCGTCAGCATAGCTGATGTTGTTTATGCTAACCCCATCAACACTGCATCCGACACGCATGCTGCTGAGTCCCTCTATGAGGTCATCTACGTAGAGGTTGAAGAGCCTGGGAGACGTCAGACCTCCTTGTCTCACCCCGCATTCCAACCTATACGGTTCAGAGAGCATACCATCCCATTTCACATGATTGGTCTGATTACTATACCAATGCTGAAATAGTCCACATATTTCCGCGGGTATACCCCTGCTTACCATCTTCCTCCAGAGCACATCATACGAAACAAGATCGAAGGCCCTGGAAAGATCAAGGAAACAGGCGTACACCGGCGTCCCGCGATCTATATAGTATTGGACGGTATGCTTGAGACTTAAAATAGCGCTTTCAGTCGAAAGCCCGGGGCGAAACCCGAACTGCGCATCATGAAGATGTATGTAATCATTTAAACAAGCATCAAGCACACCGTCCAACACCTTTGCTATTATTGTGGCAAGGGAAATGGGACGGTAGTTACCCTTGTCCGAGATATCACCCGTCTTGTTTTTCACAATGGGAGTCACGATGGTCTTCATCAGATTCGCAGGTAAGTATGCGTGACTAATACACATTGTGAAAAACATAGACAGGACTCGCGGCAGATGTACACCTGCGTGCTTCAAGTGCTCAATACTGAGCCCATCATGTCCTGGAGATTTGCCTCGGCTCATACCGTTTATGATTGCACTTATTTGCTTAGCTGAGAAACGTATCAGAGGTTTGGCTCCACGACCGCTGGGCTCAGCAACTTCGTTCACGATTGAGGGACCGAGAGGGGACCGAATTTGGAAATGCTCCTTGAACATATTCGCAATTCCCCGGGGATCACTCATCCCTCCCACACTTGCAGTGAGACCTGGCTTCCCATCCAACTTACCGGTGGATTTCCAGAAATCCCCGAATTTTTTAGTAGCTCGCTGTTCGGCTAGCCTATCCATAATAATTTGCTCAGCATTGTTTTGACAGAATTTCAGCAGCCTTTTAAAAACGTTTCGCTTCTCCCGCATTATATCATAGACCGGACCTGAAGAGGGACGTTTGTTAATTACCCAGGCCTGAAAACTACATCTAGCCTCGCGATGAGCATCCCTCACATGTTCATTCCACCCACACACGCGCCTACCCCGTCGCGGTCCCCCCTCGCGTGTTACTTTAGACTGCCTGGCTGCCGCGCACAATATTTCTCGTACAAATTGTCCAGAACCACTTTATAATAAATAATAATAATAATTTATTTATTTCAGACATTATAAAATTCTAGTCCATAGTTTAACATTCTTCATTAAAATTACATACAATTAAATACATTAAAAGTCAAGACAGGTAAAAACCCAAAACTACATTGTGATCATTTAAAAATTAATAGGTTCATTAAATTTAGAATAATAATAATAAAATTATAAAAATGTCAGAATTGAATAAAAATAAATAAAATGTCAAATATAAAATTGTCAAATTGTAAAAATGCAGCTAACCTGCAAGATTCACTACCGCAACTCTCAAACTCATGAGGGAAATCAACGTCACGCAACTTACTGTTACAAATATTATGATAATTATGCGTTTCTGTCTCAGTTCTTTCAGTATAGCCTTAGTTCACCCACCAAACTCAAGGTGGCAGCACTTTCCATACATGCAAATTTTACCACAGAGTTGTTACTCTTTTCCTACATAGTTCAAAAATCAATCAAAAATCAAAAAATATTTATTTCTCCAACATAACTTAGACTAAACAGATTAGTGATTGGAGCTTTAATGCCTGTATAGGGAGACTCCGCTCTTCCATACCGAATAGTGATGTGCCTAGTGGCAATATTGCCACTGCCGGCAATATTCCCAATGTTGCCGCTACCGGTAAAATACCAATATTGCCGGCAACATTGGCAATATTGCCAATGTTGCCTGTCAAATATTAACAATATATTTTATAATTACTGCAATTGTAATCATCGTTTAGTTATATTTAGTGTAGTATATCGATCATAAAATATTTGTAAAGATTTACACTTTGTTATTTCCAATATTATACATATACTTATACCTGTATTTTATATGTATATGAAAAACAAGTACAACATTAAAAGAAATGTTTCGAATTTATGCCTTTTTAGGGTTCCGTACCCAAAGGGTTATAAAACCGGGCAAGAGCGAGTCGGACTCGCGCACCGAGGGTTCCGTACCATCATATGTTTTTAAATTTTCACAGGCGAGCTACTTATTAGATCTCGTTTAAACCAATTTTGGTGGAAGTTTACATGGTAATGTACATCATATATTTTTTTTAGTTTTATCATTCTCTTATTTTAGAAGTTACAGGGGGGACACACACATTTTACCACTTTGGAAGTGTCTCTCGCGCAAACTATTCAGTTTAGAAAAAAAATGATATTAGCAACCTGAATATTATTTTTAAAGACCTATCCATAGATACCCCACACGTATGGGTTTGATGAAAAAAAAATTTTAGAGTTTCAGTTAAGTATGGGGAACCCCCAAAATTTATTGTTTTTTTTCTGTTTTTATCCGGTTGGGTGTCCCGCGTCCCAAGGTTACGTCATCACAAGTGTACCTACATTTTTTTCGACGCGCCGCGGGGCGCCCTCGCCACTTATACACGACTCGTACAGAAAAAAATTCTATGGACCGCTGTTAAACTAATGGCTGTTTCTTTAAGTGGATAGACCAGGGTAGATTATAAAACTTGTTTCGTAACTTTAAGAGACTTAGATTTATTAAAAAAATGGTTGCCTGTAAAGTCGGTTTTACGGGCGAAGATTTTACGTGACAACGACCGATCATCCGATCATAGTTGAGTGGGAGAGAGACGCAAGGCATTCGGCGGGCCTCTCTCTCATTCGGTGACTCATCGTAACGTTACCGAGCGTTACACTTTTTCATAAGTGACTCCCAGCCGCAACCTAATTTAAGACGTTGTCACGTCAATAATCATTTATTTTTAATGTTTGTTTACATTACGAAAATTAAAAATTAAAATAATTTTCATTCAAAATCGAAAGCGATGACCCTATTTTTTTATTTACCTAAAAAATAGCCCCATTCATACCGAATCGAATGACATATAATACATACCATTGTAGTTTCAAAGTTTTTATAAACAATAACATTGACATCACGCGAGTATCCTACTATTACGCGCCCGTCATCGCCGTCATTTGTTTGATCAACTACAGATAACTAATTTCGTAATAATGCTACGCACACACGGTTTTTGGCACATATGTACTCCATTTAGTAACTCGACTAAAGAACATGGAACGCAAGCAATACTCCCATAGACAAAATTACGAAAAATAAAATACTGAGGCGTGGAACGTGCTTGCTGTCACAATTTTTTCCGGGTCTAGATCAGGACTGGGTCAAAAAGCGGATGTGCACACGAGGCAGAATCGGGGACGCTCTCACCTAAGCGGTTATGTGAAAATCTTAATGCGGTTCACAGAATACATCTACTGACCAAGTTTCAACAGTATAGTTCTTATAATTTCGGAAAAAAGTGTCTGTGACATACGGACGGACAGACAGACATGACAAATCCATAAGGGTTCCGTTTTTGGCCATTTGGCTACGGAACCCTAAAAACGGGACCCTATTATTAAGAATTCGCTGTCTGTCCGTCCGTCCGTCTGTCTGTCACCAGGCTGTATCTCAAGAACCGCGATAGCTAGACAGTTGAAATTTTCACAAATTATGTATTTCTGTTGTCGCTATAACAACAAATACGAAAATCAAAATAAAACAAATATTTAAGGGAAACTCCGAAAAAAACACTTTTGTTGTATGGGAGCCCCATACAACAAAAGTGTTTTTTTCGGTGTTTTCGCCTTGTGGTACGGAACCCTTCGTGTGCGAGTCCGACTCACACTTGGCCAGTTTTATTCAATACACAACGATTTTCAATTCTAATCTCAATATTTATGTGTTATTTCTTATAGTCACTACCGTGTATGGCAATATAGGCAATATTGCCGGTAAAATACCGGGAATATTGCCAAAAATGCTGGCAATTTTACCCAAAACAATATTTTATTGTACACAATGTAGACTATGGCCTTTAAATGCTAATTTTAAGTATTGTAAAAAGTTTCCGTAGATAATTTGACTTATAATTAAGCAATATTCCCAAATATTTCCACTCCCGGCAATATTGCCGGCAATCTTGCCACCAATATTCCCACTTCGGGCAATATTGCCGGCAACGGCACATCTCTAATACCGAATACTACATGGATAACAATAAAAATAAAAAAGAAAGTAATAAAAACTAATAAAAAATACACTATGTGTGAGTGTGTGAGTATATGTGTGTGAGTATGTATGTGAGTGAGTGAGTATATTATGTGAGAGTATGTGGGAGTGTGTGAGTATATGGTGTGTGCGTATTTGTGAGTGTGTATGAACCTGTTTGTGTGTGAGCATAATATGAGTGCCAACATGAGATGCGAGGTAAGGACGTGTCACCACCACCACACTTCAACTATCCCTACAACACTAAAGCTGTTGCACTCCATTGCATGCAACACTTCAAGTGGTCACCAACCATGCGACATGTTAATGATCATCCATCAACACTCACATGTGATAACAGTGCTTCCGTTTCATCATAGTTTAAAAGTTTTATCCAATTAATTAAAGATTTTTTGCAGTCATAGTATTGTTTTTAACCGACTTCAAAAAAGGAGGAGGTTCTCGATTCGATTTTTTTTTTTGTGTTTGTTACGCGATTACTCCGCCAATTGTGGACCGATTTTCAAAATTCTATTTTTGTTCGAAAGGGTATACTCTCGAGGTGGTCCCATTATCATCAAGTTGGAATCTGATGAGAGGATCCCATGGAAATCGAGGGAAACCCTCAAAATTTTATAGGCAAAGCTATAGCGATTTGGGTATTAAAGTAACTTGAGCATTTGTTCTCGGAAATCATCATTTGGTAAAGTGTAGCTGATGATGAAGACCACAGATGGCCATCGGAACTACTCAATGACAAATATTTCACGGGTTGCGATTCGATTACTTTACTATGGTTGCTAAACGATTTATCCTCGTCACAATGCGTATGGTAAGTGGTTGTTGAGAAGTTCTCCTGGTTCTTACCAGGAGAACTCCTCAACAATTAACGTCCCTGCATCGGGAAAAGCAATATTTTGTAAAAGGTGATGAGCAGTTAACATTAGGCTATTGTAACTTAGATAAATTACAAACTGACCCACTAAAAAGTGAAAAATAAAAACTTTTTTACAAAAAAAAAACAACCGACTTCCAAAAAACACTATAAAGTGAAAAATAACTTTAATTTCGGAAGTCGGTGGTAAAAAACTAAAATACTAATCCAAAGACACCGACTTCCGAAATTAAAGTTATTTTTCACTTTATAGTGTTTTTTGGAAGTCGGTTGTTTCTTTTTTGTAAAAAAGTTTTTGTATAGATGTACTTATATTTCCTTATTTATCCTATTGTCTATTTGGGCAGATCGTTTTTGTAGTTGTATACTAGCAAAGCGAGTTCGTGATTGGGGAATTTGCATAATATTGTCCTTTCGTCTTTTTGTTAATTTAGAGGAGTCTAACGGTAAAGTTTTGTGCGTTTTCAAGATGGTCTGTATAATATATAATTTTCTCACAGAGAGCAGGTCACTGATCCGATATAGTTCATCTGTGGGGAATCTCAATTTCATTTTTATTAAGGCGCGTTGTGCATGCTCAACATCTATGAATTTTGATTTACAAGCCCCTCCCCAAACAGGGATGTAGTACGTCAAAACTGACTGTACTAGAGCAGTAATATTTCATTCAGGATATTTCTTGGTGAATTATGGCGAGTATACAAAGTTTTTGGGACGACATGCCGTGAAGAATGAAATAACCAGCTCAGCTTTCTGACCCTGCTAGTAACTTGTTCTAGATGTAGGTACCAAGATAACCTTTAGTCAACAACCACTCCTAAGTATTTCGTATGAGTTACTTTATCTATTGTTGGACATTTGCAATTTAGATTATTTATAGTGTCACATTGATGAATTTTTAATTTAAATTGTTCATCAGGCTGGGTACGGTTGTTAATACTAAAACATATAAAGTTGGTTTTAGAGGTGTTCAATGTAAGTAAATTATTTTTTAACCATTTGGCTATTACAGTCATACCCATCTCAGCAAAGACTTTAGCCTCTTTCCAGGACTTCCCAGAAAAAACAACCGCTGTGTCGTCCTCGTCGGCAAAAGCGAAAATTTTGGCATTTTTGATGGTCAGATTACAGAAGTCATTAATATAGGTCAAAAATAATGTTGTACCTAGTACGCTTCCTTGGGGCACGCCGTATGATACTTGTGCATCTTCGCTAATACAGTCACCAACTTACTCTCTGTTTTCTATCAGAAAGATAGTTAGGAAGGAGGTCCAGCGGGATACCTCTTATTCCAAATTCTTGTTCTAATTTGTTCACCAGGATCGGAACAGAGACGGTGTCAAACGCTTTTTTCAGATCTATGAATACTGTAATACACTTATTTCCATTGTCAAGACTGTCAACTACTTGATTTGTAAGAGCAGTTACTGCATCCTCAGTAGATAAACCGTGTCGGAATCCATACTGAGAGTCTGACAGTAGGTAAAATTTATTTAAATATTTAAGTAGTCTATTATTTATAAGCTTCTCTATTATTTTTGAAATAGTGGGTACAACGGATATGGGTCTATAATTATTGACGTCGTTTCTATTACCGCCCTTATGTACAGGTGTAATAATAGCCTGTTTAAGCGGTGCAGGGAATAAGGGTTACTTTACTCTTTGGCCGGAATTGACAATGGCGCCGGTCGGCAGTGTTGCCAACAGATAAACTAGCTCTCCACCAGATTCAGCTTCGAAAACCACTAACAAAAATTGGCCCTACGCAAAAAAATTGTAAAAATCGCTAAAATTTCCACAAGTCAAGATGAGGAACATAAAAATTATTCAATAACAACAACAACTATAAAAAAAAAAAAAAAAAGTCGTTTTTACGGGCGAAGATTTTACGTGACAACGACCGATCATCCGATCATAGTTGAGTGGGAGAGAGACGCAAGGCATTCGGCGGGCCTCTCTCTCGTTCGGTGACTCATCGTAACGTTACCGAGCGTTACACTTTTTCATAAGTGACTCCCAGCCGCAACCTAATTTAAGACGTTGTCACGTCAATAAAAGTGATATTTTAAAATTCGTTTTCTTCAGATGAATTTTTGTCTGCACCACCGTCGGTTTTACATTTATAATTATGATTCTTTGGTACCGATTTCTTTTATAACTTTTATTGGAATTTACCTACACAGTAAAAGTACTACTTCTGAAAATTAAATGAAGTAAAAATAATATATTTCGTAACGTTTTAGTGGCTTAGTGGTTGACTGATAGCATTTTCAGTAATTGAAACTGAATTCTACTAAACCACTAGAAAAACCATCAGCCACTAAAAGCAATATTTCGCCATTAAAAGAGGGGTCGAAACCATCAGTCTTAGTGGAAAATCCACTAAGTTGGTAACACTGATGGCCGGCGACAGTGACATTTGTTTGACAAACAAGACAAGATGGCTGCCAAGTTTTTTTAACACACAAACTCCAGATGTCGCTGTCGTCTGTGGAAATGATGACAGTTATTTATAATAAGTGTGCCCCCCTAGCCGTACATTACGTCATTGGTCGTACGGCGTTTCATACAAACTTTCAAGCCGTTGTTTTTCGAAATGAATGAATCGATTTTAAAGACACTTCATACGCTTAAGCAGGATACAAAGGTCTAAAAAGTTAGGTACCTATGTACTTAAGAACATGTTCGAAAAATAGTGTTAATGGTTGTATAAGTATTACAGCCAAATTAGACCGATTTAATTTTATTTTTCCTGTAATCTTTACAGAAAATTCTATCACATAGAATTATTTCAGATTTTTCTCTTTGCAAACTTCGGAGATAAGGGGGGCGGTATTTATTTTACATTTTTCATAAAAGTCAAAAACTATGCGTCCTAAAAAAAAGAAAAAATGTGTTCGAGTTTTCATTTATTGTTGTGTCCACATTAAAGGGAATTATAGTAAAAGGCATTATATAATATAACTCAGTTTTATTCAAATCATGATAATAGGCATGAAATAAAATATTCACCCCTGGAGTCGTGCTATTTCCTGATCTACCAAATCTGGCGTCGCTGGGGTTCCCCTTCGAGGTGTAAAATCGTAGTTACCATATTGGTACCCTCGCGCTACAACGTCATAATAATCGTATACCATCGTTGCGATGGGTTCCTTTTCCGGACAATTTCCTTTATGCAAAGGATGCCACACTGAAAAAAATAAAACGTGACTTTTTACTGTTGTTGTACAGTAAAAAAAAAAACGGTACAGGAAACTTATTTTTATGTTAAAATAATTGATTACTGACCGTGCACTGAAATGGGCAAAAACAGTAAAGAGCTAAACAGTTATTTCAATTGGATGAACATTAAAGTTTACTGAAACAAACAGTTCCTTTCAAGTATTGCCATTTTCAGAGCTTTACTGATATCGTAGCAGTTATTTTTACTGCTTCGGAACAGTTATTGTAGCATACAGTAAAAGAGCTAAACAGTTATTTCAATTGTTTAAACATTAACGGTAACTAAAACAAGCAGTTTCTTTTAAGTATTGCCGTTTTCAGGCTTTACTGATATCGAAGGCAGTTATTTTTACTGCTACTGAACAGTTTCTGTAGCATACAGTAAGGAGCTAAACAGTTAATATCAACTGTTTCAACATTAACGTCTACTGATACAAGCAGTTTCTTTTAAGTATTGCCGTGTTCAGACTTTACTGATATCGTAGCAGTTATATTTACTGCTTCTGAACAGTTTCTGTAGCATACAGTAAGGAGCTAAACAGTTAAAATTAACTGTTTGAACATTTAACTGTTACTGATACAAGCAGTTTTTTTAAGTATTGCCGTGTTCAGACTTTACTGATATCGTAGCAGTTATATTTACTGCTTCTGAACAGTTTCTGTAGCATACAGTAAGGAGCTAAACAGTTAAAATTAACTGTTTGAACATTTAACTGTTACTGATACAAGCAGTTTTTTTAAGTATTGCCGTGTTCAGGCTTTACTGATATCGTAGCAGTTATTTTTACTGCTTTTGAACAGTTCCTGTAGCATACAGTAAGGAGCTAAACAGTTAAAATTAACTGTTTGAACATTTAACTGTTACTGATACAAGCAGTTTTTTTAAGTATTGCCGTGTTCAGACTTTACTGATATCGTAGCAGTTATTTTTACTGCTTCTGAACAGTTTCTGTAGCATACAGTAAGGAGCTAAACAGTTAAAATTAACTGTTTGAACATTTAACTGTTACTGATACAAGCAGTTTTTAAAGTATTGCCGTGTTCAGGCTTTACTGATATCGTAGCAGTTATTTTTACTGCTTCTGAACAGTTTCTGTAGCATACAGTAAGGAGCTAAACAGTTAAAATTAACTGTTTGAACATTTAACTGTTACTGATACAAGCAGTTTTTTTAAGTATTGCCGTGTTCAGGCTTTACTGATATCGTAGCAGTTATTTTTACTGCTTCTGAACAGTTCTTGTAGCATACAGTAAAGAGTTAAACAGTTAAAATCAACTGTTTGAAAATTTAACTGTTACTGATACAAGCAGTTTCTTTTAAGTATTTCCGTGTTGAAGCTTTACTGATATTGTAGCAGTTATTTTTACTGCGTCTGAACAGTTCCTGTAGCATACAGTAAGGAGCTAAACAGTTAATATCAATTGTTTGAACATTTAACAGTTACTGAAACAAGCAGTTTCTTTTAAGTATTGCCGTTTTCTGGCTTAACTGATATCGTAGCAATTATTTTTACTGCTTCTGAACAGATTTTATAGCTTACAGTAAGGAGCTAAACAGTTAATAGGTACTATCAAACTCAAACTCAAAAGTATTTAGTTCCATTTGACCATTACCTACGGCACTTTTGAATGTTAAAAAATACAATAAAACAAAGCTACAGTCACAACACAAGGCATAATAACTTGAGAAAGTACTGTAGTTGCCCATTCCCTAGCGTAGATCTCTATGGAGAAGGAGAAACACAATGGACACTCTTTTAAATCAAAATATTGTTACAAAACCAATACCTAATATAACCATACCTATTATATTAAAGAAAATATTCTTACTTCTTGTTTATGTATTAGAAATCCCACCAAAAACATTTTCATGTAAAATGTTGCCAAGACGAGACCACTTAAGGCTCACACTGTCAAAAAGTTATAAGATCTCATGTAGAGCCAAGCTTCTGACTCTACACGCCCTAACTTCACAAACTCTACACCTTAGTCAAAATATGAGGCTTGGCCGTTTCGTTACTACAAGAACTATTGTATAACAGAAAAGTAATGAACAGTGAATAAATTTTTCACCTTACGCCCATGTGATGGTAGCGAAACGGCCAAGCCACATATTTTGACTAAGGTGTACAGTTTGTGAAGTTAGGGCGTATAGAGTCAGAAGCTTGGCTCTACATGAGATCTGATAACTTTTTGACAGTGCGAGCCATATGTGGTCTCGTCTTGGCAACATTTTACATGAAAATGTTTTTGGTGGGATTTCACATCTTTTTGAAAGTTGCTTATGAAAAAAAAATTTTTTTTGGGGCTTTAGGTATTTACTGAAAATCCTGAAATAAGTATTTTATTATTTATAACAAGGAGTCCCTATATCAATTTTCAGAACTCTAGCATCAAAATTTGCGGAAGTCTCGTACAAACTTCCATCCCCTATTTTAAGGGGTTGGAGGGTAAAAGTTCCAAGTTTCAGAGTTTTTTTTGTTGTTTGTGTACTATTACTAGCTTACATACCAAATTTCAGCTTTCTAGGACTTCAGGAAGACCCTTAGAATATTGATGATCATCAGTGAGTCAGTGAGTCAGTGAATCAGTGAGTCAGTGACGAAATCGGGGTATTTTAGATATCAATAAAATCTAAAGTATAAGAGCTATGCAACTGAAACTTTATAGGTTAAATAAGTCAACCACTGAGATCATATCCTGAAAATTTTGTTTATCTGGTATAATCCAAACCCAAGTTATGAAGGTTCAAAAATACGACGAAGTGCTTCGAGAAAAGGTAGGTAGTGCCCTTGCGCTTCGCTTGGCTCGTCTTGGCGGGGCACTCCCGTGCCCCCAGACCCCAGATATACCTTTTCATTAGGTAAGTACCTACCATAGGTAGGTACATGTACCTAGGTTACTAATACGCTGTAAAGTTTTTATATTTTTAAGTACCTACCTACTGCAGCATAAAAATCCACTAGGTAGGTAGCTGTTGTCAGCTTGCAAATTGGGGGTAAGAAAACTGTACGTAACTATGTACCTACCTAACTATATGTAATTAGGTACCTATGTAATAGGTATTACCTGGTACCTAACTTAAAAGTGAGCGCGAGTGACGGCGGAGCACTGATATTACTTACCTGCCTACAAGGTACCTGTCACTGCGAATGAACAGTTCCGGATAAAGTTCGCTTACAGTACTTACAACTTAGCTTCTATAGTACCCGTTCCTGTGACAATACGTTATGGTAACTGAGTCTCACAGTACTAGGTAATGCGCGGTCACTGCATGTTACTGTGGAAATATGTACCTAAACCTGTAAGGCACAGTTACTTTTAATGGAGACACAGTTGTTATAACTGATAATCACGGTATACCTTAATGTGCCCACATTTCCTACTAGCAAACCTCACAGTATCGTTTAAAGTATTCTCACAGTATCTGATACCTGACAGTCAGTATTAGTTACTGTTTTCGCACAGTAACTAGTAACGTATCTCAACTGTACAAATAACAGAGGGAACGTTGTTATTAATGTGTACTATCAATTATTATAACTGATATCTAAGGTACTGCCAACTGGACAGCAAGGTATATTTTAATGAGCAACCAAAGTATACCTTACTGTGAATTTACATGCCTGTTACTGTGAGGAAACAGTCACTACTAATGCATACTTACAATGAACAGAACTGGTCGCTTACAGTTCGTTCTACTGGATCGCACAGTAACTGCTAACGTCCTGCACAAATTACCCGCTACTGTTGCTTAAAGTACTTATAACTGGCCTTCCATGGTTACTACTACGTTGATCCCACAGTACTCATTCATGTTGTCCTACGTAGTATGTACTGTGTGAACACAGTAAAATCAACTGTTTGCATGACGATTATAGGTACTATCATGATTCAGTTAAACCTACTGTTAGAAACAGTAAAAAAAAAACAGTAAAGAAGACACTCTTTACTGTTTTTCTGTACTGTCTGTTCTGATTTTCCTTTACTGTTTTTTCTTACTGTCTTATCATTTACTGTCTTACAAACAATAAGAATAGCCGACCAAAAAACAGTTGCAGATGCACAGTAAAATCTACTGTTATAACTCAACTGTTTTTTTTCAGTTAGTTATACTTCTTTGGACAATAGGCTCTATTTTTACTGACCAAAGCGGTGAATATTACCGAAAAATCGATTGGTATTACCGATTTTTTTTTTCAGTGCAGTCTGAAAAAACATTGAATTGCTTTGCATTGGGGGTGGGGCTAGGGTAATATTAGTATTTACAGAACTATAATCATTAAAAACTTGATGATTTTACAACCCAAATTATAATTTTATTGATTGTAATTCTGTAAAGTCATATTTGTTTTGTGACGCTCGCGAATCATATTTAAATCAACATTCAAGGTGACACTGACCTGCAAATTGCAAAAACGTAAGAAAGGGGTTTGAAGTTTTTTTTTAAGGAGGCGGCATGCCTGCTGTCGCGCCATTTTGAAAATGGCGGCTATGCATGACAGCTATATAAGGCTCAAATCACACCGAGATGGAAGCGAAGCGGAGCGCAGTTTCAGTGTCATATGAATTTTAACTTTATTTTCATTACTATAATACTTATTATCGCATGAGAAACTTGAATCATCGGAGTGCACGCGGCGCCGCGGGCGGCCGCGCGACCTTTCAAGTTTCTCAAGCGATACTATGTATTATAGTAATGAAGATAAAGTTTAAAATTTTATGACACTGAAACTGCTCGCCACTTCGCTTCCATCTCGGTGTGTTTTGAGCCTAAATCGTTAACTGACATCAATGCAAACATAATGAGAGGTTTTCTTTTTGAGTATTAAAAAAAAAATAGTTTCCAAGGACTCTGTAGATGGCGTTGTACTGACTACGTTACTAAGTGCCAAAACCAAAACGCTTGAAAAAAAAAAAACAGTGGCACTCCGGGAGTGCCGACAGAAGTGAAAACAAAACACAAACAGAATACTTTGCCATCACTCACTGACATATTGGATATACATTAAAACCGAGTACATCTCGAGGACAGCCGAAGACATCCGAAGCGGGTATTTTTAAATCGTCTTATAAGTAAACAAAACACGCGCGGTGTCGCCTAACGCGCCTAAAAAAGTTTTCACTTCAAAAATCGAATTCCCAGTATCTTTATGACGAATAAACTATTTTTTCGCAGCCGCCATCTTGAATTTTGATTATGACCTCATATTCGTTGTCAGCATCCTTGAAATCCTTGGAAACGACATCCATGATGAAATTTGAAAATTTTCGAAGCCGCCATCTTGAATTTTGATTATGACCTCATATTCGTTGTCAGCACCCTCGAAATCCTTGGAAACGACACCCATGATGAAAAATTTTAAAATTTTCGCAGTCGCCATCTTGAATTTTGATTATGACCTCATATTCGATGTCAGCACCCTCGAAATCCTTGGAAACGACACCCATGATGAAAAAATTTTAAAAATTTTGCAGCTGCCATTTTGGATTTTCGTT
This sequence comes from Oligia latruncula, assembly GCA_948474745.1. Lineage (NCBI taxonomy): Eukaryota > Metazoa > Arthropoda > Insecta > Lepidoptera > Noctuidae > Oligia > Oligia latruncula. The sequence continues at coordinate 1,209,902 of OX419711.1, read as the reverse complement.
TTGACTGCACTATCGGCTTTAGCGTCCTCGAAAGCCATGGAAATGTCAAGTAAAAAAAAATAAACTGAAAAGAAAAATAATAAGTAAAATAATTAGACAACAAAAATTTTCTCCATCCGTCTGACGAATTTTCGATCAGGGTCACGTGTCCTGAGTAGACCTGACGCGAGTTTATCATTTTTTACCCATTACAAAAAAAGTGTACAACGCCGCTAAAGAAGTTTTCACTTCAAAATTTTCTCCATCCGTCTGACGAATTTTCGATCAGGGTCACGTGTCCTGAGTAGTCCTGACGCGAGTTTATCATTTTTTACCCATTACAAAAAAAGTGTACAACGCCGCTAAAGAAGTTTTCACTTCAAAAAACATTGCGTCACGTCACATACGCTCGTTCAAGCTCGTTGACTGACACTTTCGTTTTACGATCTCAAAATTACATCCAAGTGAAATAATCAAAAAATGATGTGAAGTTCCGATCCTTGCAGTAACTTACCAAGGTCAGCGCCATCTATCCAGCGACTAGGGAAGAGTTAAAAAAAAAAAAGGAAATTCTCTCATTGCGATGTAGCCTGTCCCAGCTGCCCTCTCCCAGCGACGCCCTAAGCCGAGGTTCGTACCCGACAGGTTTAGGGGGTGCCCTTAGTCGCTTAGTTTTTTAAGCCCTGGCTGGAGGCTCTGACAACCACCTCTTAGGTCGAACTGCGAGATGATATTACCAAAAAATAAACAATCTATTACAATCTGAATCATTTTGAAGGATTTTGCTAATCCGTTGCTTCATAATTATGTATATTGTCATGTCAGCTCAACAACGTAAATAGCGCAATGAATGTTGTTGAATAGGCTATTTGACAATGTAAAAAATAAGGTCATAATTATTGACACTCGTATAGATTATCGCTTTTAAAATCGATTTGCATTAATTTTACTACAAAACAATGTATTATTTATAAAAAAAATCCCGAAAAAACTTCATCTTTTTAAATCTGGCGCCAAGTAATCGAAAACGGTCTGGATTGGCTGAACTTAAGATGACGTCATGATTTAGTAAATTTCTGTCTATCGTTGACAGAACAGATGACTTTTGTCTAGTATGTCGACCGTTTCAACGTTTGTTTACGTGAATCGTGACGTCACGACGCCATATTGTTAAAGATAGCGTTTTGGCGGCTTATACTACCTCAAATGGCTTAGCATGATCCTCCGTTATGGCGAAAATACCACAGCATTAATTTTGAAATAAATATATGCTAAAGTTGAGGATTAATGTAAGGTCTTATGTTAGACGAAAACTGAAAACGAAAAAAAATTTTTTGAATTACCTTTATTTTCACCGTAAAAAGCAAATACCTAAACTATTGGCGCTGCCTTTCGCCCAGCACCGCACTCTATCTCGCTTTCACACAGTCCGCGAGCAGTATCGTGTGTGCGAGATAAAGAGTGAATTTTAGCTGAGGTAGTATAGGCTCTTAAACAGTACATTTTTATTTACTATTTTTTAAAAGAAATACATTATGCAATTTGAAGTAATAGGTTTTTGTGGGCTCGTTAGACACCATTAAATAATCTGAGATGTTTATCAGAAACCAGTCAAATAGCCTATTGTCAAAATGAAACCCATTGCTACTGATAGTGTGTTACGCAATTACCCCGCAGAAAACATAATAAGACGTTCAAAGTAGATCACGTGACTCAATCATCATCACCTATTAATTATTTATGAAATCGTGAAAAAAAAATCAGCTGTTCCCTACATTTCGACGAGTTATACGAACATAAATGTAGGGAACAGCTGATTCTTTGTCGCGATTTCAGGTTTGGTCCCATAGTAAAAGTTGTTCATAATGCCGAGTACAATGACCCCTAAGAGGTTGTTAATGTTTTACCAATAACCCTGTATAAATCGGAAACGTGACAATAGGTGCGGAGTTTGGTTTTATTATGTACTAGCTTCTCCCCGCGACTTCGTCCGCGTGAGATTTCTTCTTCCCCGACCCACACCGTCGCGACCGGATATCTATGGTCGCGACGTATCGCCTGCCCGCGCTATTACTTCGTTTTCGCTTAGCGGTCTTTTTTTCATTTTGCTCGGCTCCTAAGAACCCTAGCGTGATGTTAAATAGCCTATAGCCTTCCTCAATAATTGGGCTATCAAATACAAAAATAATTTTTCAAATCCGACCGGCATCGGCAGTACCAGAGATTAACGCGTTCATACAAAAAAACTCTTCAGCTTATATTATTAGTATTACTTATTAGTATATAGATTCTGTTCGCATTGATGTTAGCCAGTCGATTCTGTAAAAATCTCACCGAGAAAACTTAGGTAAAATGATATTGTTTTTGCTAGGAATTGACACTATTGACAGCTCACTCCACGCTCACTTCACCTAAGTTTTCACGGTGAGATTTTTACAGAATAGCACAGCAGCTATCGATTAGGTCCCCTGCGTGGCCGCCATTTTGAAAATGGCGCTACAGTAGGTATGATAAGGATCTTCAAAACCCTTTGAATTTCGCGGGCCGCCCCGGCCGAATTAAGAAACCTAATTACGAAATAAAAAAAATATTGCCTTTGTTAAAAATAAAGGATTACCTTTACTAGCTAATTATTAATTACTTATTAAGTAATTATAGGTACTTACCTAATAAGTATTTTTGATTTTAAATAAAAAAAGGATTAGATACCGTAAAATGGGGTGACATTTGAATAGCGGGGTGTCTTTGATGATTACTGTGTTTTAATCCAAAAACTAATGAGTGAACAATTTTTTAAAATTTTTGTTTTTATTTCCTGTTAGGGGCTACTTTCTTATTACATACAAAAAACGGGGGCAATCAAAGCGACCCCATATCAAGTATAAAGATGATAAGCCACTTAATGTTTTTTTTCTCGGAACCTACAGGGCGTAAAAATTAAATAAATAATTTTATCAATAAAAAACCATGAGTCGCCATTACAGTATTTTTTTTGTATTTTTTTATAAATAACTGAAGAAGTTACAGTCAGTTTTATTTCAAAATTAATCAATGTAACCCCATTTTACCGGTACTTAAATTAATTAATACTTAAATTACTTAAGTACCTAAATAACCAGTTCACTTAGCCACCCAAACCCATAATCCAATATCTTTGTTTCCATATCCTGCAAGAGTCCTACACTAACCAGCAGCCTATTGCGTAACAGTATCAATCGGAATCTGAATCATTTTGAACCAAATTGCTAATCCATTGCTTCATAAGTTCGAAAAATTTGTCTGCCCAACTCGTAAATAACGCAATGAATGTTGTTAAACTGTCAAAATGAAACCGATACCGATTGATAATGTGTTACGTACCTACGCATTTGCCCCGCGGGGCTTGTCCTTGGGTGCACTTGCATTGCATAGTGCGAATAGTGATAATCGTCGGTTGGTGTGGTGCCTCATTCCATTAAAAACGTCTTATGGGGCCTCTGCGAGTTGGTTTCGGCCCCTCATACGCCTTCCAAAGGTCCGGGACTCTAGAGTCCCGAGAAATAACAAAAGGATTACTTACTTGGCCCTGAAAAATAAGAGAGGTATCAATTAGATTTTGTAAACTTGATTTGTATTGTCTGTTACAGTTTATGTAGTACGCACGGCGCCCCCTCTATCTATACATAACCAGTATAAGCAAAGAGTAGTATATTCCTTGGTTTAAGCTGACTTTTGTTTATACGACAAACCTATGCAATGCGAGCTCAGCTAAAAAACTGGAAGTGTAATAGCTTAATGTGTACCTAAAGTTAGATTTTATAACAGCCGGTCGATTCTGTAAAAATCTCACCGTGAAAACTTAGGTCAAGTGAGTTTGTTTTTGTTAGGAATTGGCATTATTGACAGCTCACTCCACGCTCACTTCACCTAAGTTTTCACGGTGAGATTTTTACAGAATAGCACCGCAGTGTGAAAAGTAGAGTCACGAGCTGCCCATTGCTCGCCGTCGACTAGGGGCGTGAGGGCGCAAAGATTGCCTCTCCCTCACGCGCTCCGCCTCCTCCTTCGGGAGCATTACTGTTTCCCAGAAGGAGGCGACGGCCTCCCATGCGCTCTCACTCCGTACCATGGCCTGGACTGGAGCCGGACGCGAGAGATCGCCGCGGGCGATCGCCGCCGTGAGGACGCGGCGGTGTTCTGCCTAAGCTGGGCAGAACTCCACCGTATGCTCTACCGTGTCCTTCGGGCGATCCACACAATGGTGACACCCGGGCGTTTCCTCCCGCCTTATCCGGAACAGGAACCCCCCGAAGCAGCCGTAACCGGTCAGGACCTGCGTTAGGCGGAAGGTGAGGACGCCCCGTGGCGCCTCTCCAGCCAATCCTCAAAGAGGGGACTTATTGCCGCAATTGTGGCATGCCCAATCGCTAGCATCTTCATAATGACAGGTCACTTCACCTACGGCACGATATTTTTACAGAATGAAAAGTGAAATGTCAGACCACTGTAATGAATCAAAAGTGAAAAATAAATGCATTATTGTTGATGAATTTCGTCACTCGATATTTTGTGATTGCAAAATGAGAGGAACAGATGATGAACGATCCCTATATAAAGGAGACCAGACACGTTTAATACATGATTTTTCATCTTTAAAAAACAGCTAAAAGAATGGTCGTAGATATTCGGCGCAACAGTAAAAAAAAACCGGTTCATTGCGAGTCGGATTCGCGCGCCGAGGGTTCCGTACAAATTTGTAGGTATATGGGTAACTACAACTTTACGGTTTTCGGATTTTTTCCTTTACTTCTGCTACACGACATTGCTTATAATTGCCTTTCATGATTCTACGTTAAGAAGTTTGATTATTTCACTGTTTTTTTTATTTTTTATTACTAAATGGGCCCGCTCTTGACCCCGATCACGCCTGATGGTAAGCGATAGATGAGGTCTATGATGGAACGAGCGTGCCCAGAAGATGCTTGTTCACTCTTGCTTTGAAGACAGAAGGGTTAAATGTGGGAGGGAACACGGACAGCAGAGAGTTCCACACTTTGGCTATGCGCATAATAAAAGTGGAGGAGAAGCGCTGAGTACGACTCGTGGGGATATCAACCAAGTGCGGATGGTACGCCGCAGTACGTCTTGTTGTCCGGTGGTAAAAGGGCGATGGTGGGATCAGGTCATGGAGCTCCTGCGCACACTCTCCGAAGTACAGTCTGTAGAAGACCGACAGGCAAGCAACATTACGCCGATGAGCTAGGCTGTGGAGCGTAGCTACCAACGTCTCGTCGCCTATAAGCCTTTTAGCTCTGCGTTCCACCGAGTCAAGTGCAGCAAGCTGGTATTATGCTGAGCCATCCCACAAGTGGCTGCAATACTCCATACAGGAACGGACCTGTGTTTTGTACAGACTTAAAAGCTGCCCTGATGTGAAGTATCGCTTCACCTTATTTAGGATGCCCAGCTTCTTGGCTGCAGTCTGAGCTTTTGATTCGATGGTTGAGCCGAAGTTGAGATCAGATGTCAACTCCATGCCCAAAAGCTGTAGGCGGTCGGTAACCGGTACAGATGCACCTCGGAAAGTAGGACATAACTGGAACTGGCTCCTTTTCGCAGTGAAAAGACATGCCTGTGTTTTCTGAGCATTGAATTTGACCAGATTATCGTCGCCCCACTGGGAAACGAGATTTAATGTCGAATTCATTCGCTCTACCATGGCCTCTCTAAGAGTAGCTGTTTCCTCTCTGCTGGCTCTTGCACTGGACAGGTATCTTTCCGTGACTGTGCTGTCATCTGCGTATCCAATTGCACCAAGCTGTAATAGGTCGTTGATGTGCAGTAGAAATAAAGTCGCGGAAAGAACAGACCCCTGAGGAACACCGGCATCAATGGCCATATGTTCCGATGAGCAGCCATCTATGACCACTCTGATCGATCGATCACTCAGGAAGTCGGAAATCCAGTTGCAAAAGTCAGCAGAGAAAAAAGCTGCTTCAAGGGATTGCAGCCTTGAGTATTTGATATTAATTTCAACTTGATAACTCCACGCGTTCCTGAGAAAAAGGGTCTTGACCGACGGACAGACGGATAACTATTATATTACTATTATATAACTATTATATAACTATATTATATAACTATATTTATTATATAACTATTATGGGTTCCGTTTTTCCATTTGAGTTACGGAACCCTAAAAAAATGAAAAGGAGCACTGTAGCGGTATCTACAACGCCACATGCGAACAACGCGTCATACTACGTCACGCAAATCCTACATCGCGCAAGCAGAGTTTACCGCGCAATTAGCATAGATACAACGGCCCCGACATAAATCTTTGGGCAGTTGCCCGCCAGACATAACACCCGTCTGGTCGGAGGATCCTCCCTTTTCTATAGAGTTGAGTGAACTTTACACCCTGTTCCTCATACCTCTATACTGGTGACCCCGAACATGGACGTCAGCGCAGCCTTCGTGCAAAATACTACAGCGTGACGTCATCATCATCACTCCCGCAAGCTTTAGAGCGGCGAGTCACCCAGCCAGCCAGCTTCCACGGCTTCAACGGGTATCCTGACCACCAGCATGCAGCGACCGCGCATTCCTGGTCATCACCCTCAGCCTCATCAGCAACCTCGGCACAGCACACTGCACTTTCGGCCGGTCCACAAGCAGAGCCCTTGAAATACGCTCTCCTGGTCGACGCCAGCAGTCAGCCTCAACCCGGCGCTGTACCACATCCGACACACTGGAGCATAACGCAGCGCCACCCCGACTCACTGGGGACATCTTCGCAGACAGTTCCGACTCACCGTGAACTATGCGGCAACCGGTTCCGACTCACTGGAACCTCAGCTGGACTGGCAAGCATCGCAAGATACAAGACTCAGCCCACTATCGACCTCCGGTCTCCGGGGGGGAGTGATGTAGCGGTATCTACAACGCCACATGCGAACAACGCGTCATACTACGTCACGCAAATCCTACATCGCGCAAGCAGAGTTTACCGCGCAATTAGCATAGATACAACGGCCCCGACATAAATCATTGGGCAGTTGCCCGCCAGACATAACACCCGTCTGGTCGGAGGATCCTCCCTTTTCTATAGAGTTGAGTGAACTTTACACTCTGTTCCTCATACCTCTACCAGGACCGGGGTACCTAACACATTTATTTTTGGTGGCCGGCCATTTTGTGTTTTGGGCCCAATATGGCTTATCTCTTTTGTCGGTGTCGTGGTAACTTGGAATTAAACAAAAATGAACATACACTCGAGTGAAGCGTGTCTGATATCGACTTTAAAAAAATCTTAAATTCATTCATTCACTGAAAACCGCCATTCAAAGCCGCTGGGTCATATTATAAGGCCAAACGGTTTTGGCTACGCGTTGTACGTTGTACGCATGTCCAAAACCGCATCGTTGTATGCAATTTTGAGTTGCTCATGCCTCAGGCTATGCGCGTGCGCGCACTACGATTTTAATCGTTGCGGTTTGCGGTAAAAATCGCAAACACGAAATTTTTTTAAGCGAATTCTCATGCGATTTTTTTCCGCAGTGCGCGGACTCTAGTATATTAGTATTGTCTACAGATTGACGAATTTTCTTCGCAACGATTTATTTTCGTAGTGCGCGCATACCCTCATGTTCATGTTGCTCATGTTGTTGTTTTGGTAGGTATTAGGCAATTGGCACATATTGAATTTTTCAACACACTTGCTCGTAAAGTGGCTCTTATTAAACCGCTTTTAGGTTCATAATGGAGTGTATTAATTAAGAACGCGTGCTTTTTCTTTACTTTAATCCACTTGTACTAGTTGGAGATGCGCGCTTTTTTAATCTCATCAAAGAGACTTCATGCCAAAAGGAATCCTATGTCCTTTCTTGGGACTCAATCATCTAAATCGGTTCAGATGTTTAAGAGGTAACAGACAGACAGACAGACACACTTTCGCATTTATAATATTAGTATGGATATAGACTGTTTAGCAGTTTTTCCAGTGCCTTTATATAAACCTGCGCACGCATCGCTAGCGCGGTGCGCGAAAAAACAAAAAAGGCACAAAGGCACTGGAAAAACTACTAAACAGTCTATATCCATACTAATATTATAAATGCGAAAGTGTGTCTGTCTGTCTGTCTGTTACCTCTTAAAATATTTTTCCTCGCAAGTGTGCTAAAAACGTCGTATGAAACGCGTGTGCATTGATCATTACACACTCGGCTTCCTTATTCGCGAGACCCAATACCGCCTTGCGTGCACTAACCAACATAGTACGTGTATCATTTTTCTGGCGAGTAATTTCGTGTGAATCGACTAATAAGATAAAGCTCGTACTTACTCATCCATATGTCTTTGCAGTTTTCATGGTCCATATCACAAATGTTGTCAAACTCCTTATAATAATTCGAAAAATGTTTCATGTTGTAGCGATGCCCACACACCCTTCCGTAACTAAAAATTTTAAAAACGTCATCATCATCTGCCTAGCTTTTTCGCAACTATGGGGTCAGCTTCCAGTCTAACCAGATATATGCAGCTGAATACCAGTATTTTACAAGGAGCAATTGCCTATTATAATTATGTGTCCTATACAATCCAGTTCCTAGGTAATACCGTACCCCTTGGTAAGACTGGTTGTCAGACATTCGGGCTTCTGATCTGACTACCCGTACCTAAGCTAAATCGTGCTGCATCGTGTTCGTGACCGGCGCCGACAGATGGGACTTTACAATACAATATTATCTATACAGTATTCTATCTTCATACAAATCGTAAACGGTCGGACCGCGAGTCATAACACCTACGCGCCTCAGGCACAATATAAAGATCGACGAATAAACATAACAAGGAGACGCAAACCATTAGTACGTATAGTCGGACTCAGACACCACACAAAGAGAAAGAGATCCCAACCCCTACAGAACCAAAAAACGTCGTATCGCACCCAACGCAAAAGAATAAACTATGTATCCTAAGCTCTAGCAAAATCAAGGGATCCGCGACTTTAGTTCAGGACGTTTTTTCAAAATACTTTCACTACTGTCATTACGTTATGCCCAGCTGCAACATAATGGGGCTCTTAAGCGGTATCGAGCAAAAATTAAAGGGATTTACCTTAAATGACTACTGCCTACTTTTCATAGGAGAAGATGATATTAATACATGTGATAACAATTTTATAAACGTAATAAATATGTTAAATGAATGTCTCCGAAAAGTAACACACACAAATATAGTGATCTGTCTACCTACATACAAAACAGGATCACTAATATACAATTCCAAAGTTGAAATTTTTAATAACCTGCTTCATTTAGACAATCAAACTCATAAGTACGCATATATAATCGACAGCAATCTTGACCTAACACATGAGATGTTCTCCTACACTACTGGCAGAATTAATAGAAGCGGAATGAAGAACATATATGACAATATTATGTGTAACATTTTGATTGATCTAAAATTATATTGTCATATGAATCAACAGCAAAATAGCAACAATACACAGGAAAGTGTTTTTAATAGTACAAATCCCAATCTAGAGGACAATTCCAACTTTTTTCGTGTACAATAATATATATATCCTACATCAAAATATTGCTGGACTCATAAACAAAGCTGATACCCTTAATATTTACTTAGAAGAACTCGAAAATAACAGAAAACGGATAGATGCTGTGTGCATAACTGAACATTTTATGACACCAGAGGAAGAACTGCTAAACATATCCAACTACAGCCTAGCAGTGACTTTTTCTAGAGGATGTAGAAGAGGTGGTGCATGCATTTTAACTAGGATTGGCCATAAATATAAAGTGTTAAACATAAGTAATTATTCTCTAAAAAACGTAATTGAATGCTGCGCGATAGAATTTACAGAACACAACATTATTATTGTATGCTTATCTTTAAAGCACCCTATGGTGCCCCAATCAAACTTAGATAAATTTCACGACAACTTGAACAAAATATTATATTTTATATGTTTAAAACTTAGCAAAAAGGTTATTTTATGTGGTGATTTTAATATTAACATTTTGAAAAGAAATATACATACTTTGAACTTTGAAAATACACTGTTAAGCTATAACTTAAAATTGCAATTTTCTCAACCCACTAGGCTAAGCAGTGGGACATGTTTAGATAATATTGCACATAATGTAAAGGGCTGTAAAGGAGAAATTATAGAACTTGGCTTGTCTGATCATACTGCACAACTCCTGAAATGTCCAGTTAAGAAAACATGCGCTATAAAGCGCTGGCGAGTAAAAAGACGAAATTATTGTCATGAAAATATAGAAAAATTTAAAAACAGCATAAAAAATCTCACATTTTTTAATTGTTTGTTGGAAATCTCATTTCGAAGGCTTCGAAGGGCGTAGAAAGCTGAACTAATTGAACTTTCTATGGCTGTCAGCTCCTTTTTCCAGTTTAGGCTTTCGTCACACACGACAAAACACGAAACAACACGCCGACAATGTTACGTGTATAGTTCATAGTTTTAAGGTTTTTAATATGTATTAGTTTATTGTATAAGATTATTTTGTGTATTTTATCTATGGGCCTTAGTAGCCTGATAATATTACTCGCTTGTTGAATCAAAGCTCAGGTACAGTATCGCTATATGGGGAGGTAGCTATGCGTATAATGTGAATACTGCGTTTATCATACAAAAAAGGGCCATATATAAGAACCATGGTGAGAATTCCCCAATGGGTATCGTGTAAGGAGTACTTTAAAGAACTACAGATACAGTCCCTTGCTTGTATATTTTAGTTCTACTCACAGACCTCATGAAAAAACTGCAAAATTCTGAAACACTTGAGGAAAGAAATAAGCGGCAAGCTACAAGGCGTAAGGACCTACAATATACGATTCAACCGCATTTGAAAGTAGTTATGCTGCAAGCTATCAGTCAATTAAATTGTTTAATAAACTGCCTTTAGAATTGAAGTCCATTTATAATTTAAGTCAGTTTAAGAACCAGCTAAAGTCCTTCCTGATAGAAAAATGCATCATCAGTACTTATATTTTCTTTGCTCCTGTTTCATGTTTATTATTGTATGTATATATTTATTTAGATTAGTATAATATACTTTATGTATGTATTTATTGTATTATATAAATGGTACACCACAGACTACCTACAGTATTTGTCTGTCCTTCCCCTTTTTAATCCATCCAAAGGTTGTCTTTAAAAGATCGCTTTTAGCGATAAGACCGCCCATTGTGTCACCCTTTGTACAGTTTCTATAATTATGTCTGTAATTTATATGGTGTACATAATAAAGAGTATTCTATTCTATTCTATTCTATTATACGCTTGACGAGTTTCTCAGTGATGTGTATAACTAGACTGTTATATATAATTTAACTAAGTATTAGGTAACCTTTTTAATTTTATTGACATAATATTTTTATTTATTTTTTTTTTTTTTCTCTTTTGACATTTGTATTGGTAAATTGAATTGATTTTTTTTTTTATTTATCTACTCAGTGGCTTTTGCATGTTTTACGAAGATTGTTTTAAAACTTGTCACTCATGTAGGATGTATTCATAATTTTTTATTTTATTTAAATTTTTCTATCTTTATGTTATTTTAGATTTAAATATGCTAATTTCGACACAATGTAAAAATTGTTAATGAAAAAAAAAAAAAAAAAAATAAACAGTGTTAAAATTCTCTGACGAATATAGGTTTCGCCGATGAAAAATTTAAAAACATAATGATGGTACGGTACCCTCGGTGCGCGAGTCCGACTCGCTCTTGCCCGGTTTTTTCTTTTTGCTCAACTCCTAAGGGCCCCAGCGTGATGTTATATAGCCTATAGGCCATAAGTATTATAGTATACTCTTGAGGAAGGGGTTCCTCAAGAGTTGGACTATCAAATGCAAAAATCAAATCCAACTGGGTAGTTCCCGAGATTACATTACAATACAAACATATAAATACCTCTATAAAATATTAGTGGATAAAGGGCAAAGAGAATATTATAGTCTTTGGTATACCTAGTTATGAGTTTCAGTTTGACTATTTAAATGAAATAACTTACGATCTAAAATAATAGTTACAAGAACGGTCGCAACCTCGAAATGCTTCTATTAAATTCAGTGTCGTAATCTCGGCATAATAGTCGAAATAACCTGTGTATCAAAAACAAAAAAACATTTTACAGTCATTTAATCAAATAGAATTTATAGAATTTCTCCATGATAGAAATTATATCGTGTAACACGTTTTCAATCTCAATCAGAATAATGAGAGATTTTCCTTTTTTTTTTTACTCTTCCCTAGTCGCTGGATAGATGGCACTGACCTTGGTAAGTTACTGCAAGGAACGGAACTTCACATCATTTTTTGATTATTTCATTTCACTTGGATGTAATTTTGAGATCGTAAAACGAAAGCAAACGAAAGTGTCAGTCAACGAGCGTATGTGACGTGACGCAACGTTTTGTTTCCAAGCGTTTTGGCTTTGGCACCTAGTAACCTAGTCAGTACAACGCCATCTACAGAGTTCTTGGAAACTATTTTTTGTTTAGTACTCAAAAAGAAAACCTCTCATTTTGAAGGATATTGCTAATCCATTGCTTCATGTTCAAATCATTTGTAATACGTAAATAACGCAATGAATGTTGTTGAACTGTCAAAACGAAAGCCCTTGCCTAAGGTGGCCCGCGAAATTCAAATTTTCTTACGTTTTTTGCAATTTGCTGGTCAGTATTAATTTGTACGTTGATTAAAATATGATTCGCGGTCGTAAAAAATATGTATTTACAGAATTATAATCATTACAATCAGTAATACAACTTGTTAAGTTAGTATACAATATAATATATAATCTATATGTATATAATCCCCAAATGTCAAGATTTAATGAAATAGTCATTCTTGGGGATTACAATGGTCTTAGAGAGTTGTGTTGATGACTTTAATGATTATAATCGCGGCGCTTTCGCCTTAATTATGTATCATTAAAGTCATCAACACAAGACCACATATCCCCAAGAATGACTATTTGGATTATGACCTCATATTCGTTGTCAGCACCCTCGAAATCCTTGGAAACGACACCCATGATGAAAATTGTTTAAATTTTCCCAGCCGCCATCTTGGATTTTGATTATTATGACCTTATCCCTGCGTTCCGAGATGGGAAATAATCGATGTGAGCGTGCTTAAACCCGTACCGAATTAGCGTGAGCGCGATAACGACGTTCCGTGAATCGTCACAGATGACGTCATGACATGCGCCATCTTGCGATAACGCCGACCATGCCCTAGAATAATATCACCGTGAGCGCTGTCAAAAATGACAGTGTGTGTCTGAGGATGTGTCAGTGTGTGTTTTATTTTGATTTGCATCTTATCATAAAATTAAACTAAAGTGGCATTTTCGAAATTGTGCTTCTGGCTGATAGTCGCCACCTAACCAAAGAAGAAGAAATGTGGTGTTTATACAAAGAAATACTGTAATAATATCGTTTTTACATTGAGTAAGCACTGTGAGCGCGCTCACGGGCGTTCCGAATTGTTGACAGCTCTCAGCTGTCATAGTCGTGATATCTAAATCGGAACGGATGTGAGATGATGTGAGCGCTGTGAGCGATTATAGCTAATTCGGAAAGCGCCCTACGAACCAATCTCCTATGGAAAAGTGCTTATGGTAGAAATCTAACTTAGAAAGATGTATTAATGATTCTAATGATTATAATTCTCTAAATATGTACCTGTTATTGTCGCGAATCATATTTTGATCAAGAATTCAAGAATTCAAGATACAACCTGACACTTACCTGCAAATTGCAAAAAACGTAAGAAAATTTGAATTTCGCGGTCTACCACAACCGTAAGTAATTGTGATTTCCGTAGACAGAGTAAACTGTAGACTGCTGCATATCTTCTTTTTCATTCGCACAAGAAAAAGAGAAATATACTTCAACCAATTGAAATATATTAACGTCACTAGCAAAGAAAAGAGAAAGAGTAAGAATATTTCTGTCCCTCACTGCGTGTCGGCTAAGCACATCAATGTGCACAACAAGTTTGACAGTATTGTAATAGTAGTCTATGAGTTTGACGTTTATGAATGAAATAATAAAAACTACACCGCGATTAGACGGAAAATAATATCTTTTTCGTGCATAATTCAATAATAGTACATTTGCGCAACTGTGAAAATGCTAAGGTGCGGTGTAATAAGCTGTTAATAAAATGATAGTATGATGAAGATTGCCGGAATTTTTTGTCCCTTTCGGTGATACGGATACTATGAGACCATGAGTCAATGATCCATGAGTCCATAGATTACTCTGTCTACGGTGATTTCACTTATTCTGTCCTAACAATACCTTATTTCACCTTCACTTACCTTGTGGCGCCGGGGTGCTGGGGGATCCAGTCCTGGAATCAAATGATATTTATCTATCTATCTAGCTCTTGCCCGCAGCTTCGCCCGTGTTGAGGTCAGACATTATCCCATAGATCACTGACTGAACAGACAGACAGCTTTGCTGCTGGGGAGTTTGTTGCGCCACTTCTTCTTCCCGTCCCCAGCGAAAGCACTAGGAAGTGGTGAAGGGCGGGCGTGCCGGGGGGGACTGTCTTATGTAATTTTGATGTTTGAAAAGTGCTTGATTCTCACCCTAATTTAGGGAACATCTGATTTTCAGGGTTCCGTACCCAAAGGGTAAAAACGGGACCCTATTACTAAGACTTCGCTGTCTGTCCGTCCCTCCGTCCCTCCGTCCGTCTGTCTGTCACCAGGCTGTATCTCAAGAACCGCGATAGCTAGACAGTTGAAATTTTCACAAATTACCTATGTATTTCTGTTGCCGCTATAACAACAAATACTAAAAACAAAATAAAATAAATATTTAAGGGGGGTCCCATACAACAAACGTGTTTTTGCCTTGTGGTAAGGAACCCTTCGTGTGCGAGTCCGACTCGCACTTGGCCAGTTTTTTTTTCGTGATTTCAGGTTTGGTCCCATAGTAAAAGTTGTTCATAATGAGGTTGTTCATGTATAACGCGGCCCACGCTAGAAAAGCGCCTAGTCGACATGATTTTCTCCGACATCTTCAACAAACATCGTCATATTTCAGCCAATTTACACAAAACATTAATGAGTTATACACCTAAATCTTCCCCATGAATTACTTCGTCCATTGGCGAAAACCGTACGAAAATCCGTTCGGTAGTTTTTGATTTTATCACGTACAGACAGCCAGACAGACCCGGCGCGGCGGAGCATTTGATTTATAATAATACTAGCTGTGGCCTGCGGTTTCACCCGCGTAAATGTCGATCCCGTGGGAATAGCTAGCAAACAGTGGCTTACCTTAAAAATACATAATCTCCTCCTGGCCAATACGGTTCGCGAAACCCTTCAAATTTTAATTTATCCTTGTCGCCTCGTACTTCTGCAAGAATCGCAGGTTCGTAGTAGTCTTTTTCCTCTGTGTAAAACTTCGTCGCTTTGCGCCGCCTTGAATGAGAAATACAGGGTTATTGGTAAAACATTAACAACCTCTTAAGAGGTCATTGTACTCATCATTATGAACACCTTTTAGTATGGGACCTGTTATGTACAAGCATAGGGCCCGGTACCCACCAAAGCGGAGAGGAGAGGAGACGAGAGGAGATGTGTTTTAAATAACCAATCAGATTTCGTTATTTCCACATCTCTTCTCCGCTTAGCTTTGGTGGAAATGGATCAAGCGGAGAGGAGAGATGTCTCATTTTTCTATAGAATTTTGTGCCGCGAGCGAGCAATCGGCGGAACAGCGGAGACGTGTGTGTGTTCTTTAATAGATTTTCGACTTTATTGCTAAAGCATAAGGTTCAAGGCTGATTGGGAAAATCTGACAGTTTCGGGTAGGTTGGCCTGCTGGCGTCTGTACCTACCAGCTCACAGCCGACTTGGCTTTGCCTAAACAGCTGGAGGAGGTGCTATTCGAGGACATTTTGGAGCTATTAGACTTTTCGCCGAAAAAGTGTGGATTTGGAGAAAGATATGCATTTTACGCGGCAACGTAACAAACGAGTGAGACGCATGCGCATTGGGCGGCAAGACTGCGCGCGCGCAGTCTTGCCGCCCAATGCGCATGCGGCTCACGAAACACTGCAAGTTCGCCAATGTAGAAGAAGCCCTCCGAGACCGCTTTGTTAGGGTATGTCGGTGGGTCCTGAGAGGGACAAACTCTTCGCGAAGGATACGGACACTTTGACCCTGGCAAAGGCAGTGGAGTTGGCACAGAGCATCCGTTGTGCGCGGGCAGGCGCCTCCGCATCAACGACAGCGTCACCATCAACACAGTAAGAACATGTAGGTAGTGTTCAAGGTGCAGGGTACGAGTAGAGTACAGCTCCAGAGAAGGAACCAGTCATGGAGAAATGTTCCGTGTGCGGTCGAAATAACCATCCGTCATCCCAGTGCCGGTTCGCGAACTTTACGTGTAGGAAGTGTAATAAAAAGGGACACTTGCGTAGAGTGGGCAAAGTTAAACGTGTTGTGTCAACTTGTGGCCGGTGACGTGACGTGGGTGAGGAGGACGACGATGGTGAGTTTTTACGTAATATCGTGTCAGTACGGGGGGAACCTATGACAGAAATCGTGTTTGTCAACGGCTCACAAATGAGGTTCGAAATAGGATATTGGACACTTCTGTAAAATCAAAACAGTGTTTGCAGAGTAAATACAACGGCGGCAAAAATGATCAGACTTATTTAAGCGGAAACGAAGTGTTATACAAAAAGTTTTTGAATAAAGATAAGTTTATGTGGTGCAGAGGCACAATCACAGACTAAATAGGTAAGGTGGTCTATTTGATTAACGACCACCTAACAGGAAATGTAACTAGTGAAAAAACATAAAAATCAAATTGTATTTTATAAGGGCTACGCCAACTCACCACAGTTAATCTCGGGATATCGGCGAAGTGGACAATTCGGGTGACGGCACCACGTCACAATCAACATCACCGAGTCTCCAACCCGCTTTTCAAGTCGACTCCGCGGGGGAGGGGGTACAGGGTGCAAGTAGCAAGTATAACGAATGGTTCGGCACCACCGCCGCCAGTGGCGTCCCAACATCCCGTTAAAGTGTTGCGCGATATCCCAAGGGTAAACTACAGAAGCCTCGCGTTAGGAAAATGATTACTTAAAAAATATTTTTATTTGATTAAAAAGAGTTATCATAATATGTGTCACAAGGACTAACATAATCACATTATGAAAATATGCCATGTATGTTGTGTACAGCAATACCACCGCCGTCACTTGGCGGGCCTGAATTTTGCGCAGAAGGCTGCACAGTAAGATTTTTTAGGAACCAAATGGTGACATGAGGCGAGTGCGAGTACCAGGCCCGTGCCAGACGGCGCGTACGTGTTCCACGCGCGCCTTAAAGATATGTCAGCATCGAGGAGGGGCCCCTTAGGGTCGAAGCCTGCCGGGTCAGCGGGATTGTCCGAAAGGGTTACCGCTGGCCCGGAACATAAGGGCTCCTGCACACGATGCCGTCACCGCGCCGTCGCCGCGCCGACGCCGCGCAATTACCTACACTGTAGATACGAGTCGCGCGAAGCCCGCCACCGCGCCGCCACCGCGCCGCCTCCGCGCGCGTTCCCTCTGTTTGATTCATTCTATTACCGGCCGCGTACGAACGTGCACGTGCGTAACTTTTTAAGAATGAATCAAACAGAGAGGGAGAGGAACGCGCGCGGTGGCGGCGCGGCGCCGGCGCAGTGGCGGGCTTCGCGCGACCCGTATCTACAGTGTAATTGTGCGGCGTCGGCGCGGCGACGGCGCGGTGACGGCATCGTGTGCTGGAACGCTAAAGCCGCCATTAGATCGCGCCGGAGCGGAAGTCCGTCCGCTCCGCCGCGATTTGCCGCGGAAGCGGAGTTTCCCCCCGGCGGCGGCGTAGTGCCTCCGCGCGCCACTCATACAGGCGCGCGAGGACTATATCGCCTCCAGATCCCATGACGACAGTCCAACAACGAGGCTTGCCACCTCGCCCGAGATCCTTACCTACCCCTTAAGTGGTCATAGTGAATAAGGGCCCTGGATCGAGTGTAAAAGCCATAAAAGCTAATAAAAACTCTTAAAAACTTACATGACATTGACAGTTCTGTTCTTCCCGATTCTATAAGGCCGGGCTCCTGGTGTTGGAGTTAAATTAATATTTGATACTGCTTTTCTTCCTATGTTATTGCCTCTTTCTCTGAGTGCCTTATTTCTGCAAAACATCATGTAGAGTATCGATATCATTATTAGCTCAAAATAATAGTCCCCCAGCCGGGTAATTACGTAACACTACACTCACAGTAGGAATGGTGACAATGGTGTATAAGAATTCTAGCCCAAATTTAGATAATATGGAGAGCTGCAAACCATACTTCATAAAATATCAGATTCTAACCAAGGAACATACTCTAGGGGAGACCCCTATAGTAAAAGTACTCTGTGATTCGAACTCTGCCGTCAATATACATACTTGGCATTTGCGTATTTGTTTCTAAAAATATCGACAGGTTCAATAAAGTAGAAGATCTATACGCATAACATCAACCTCCTCTAGAGTAAGTAACTATAATAATTTCCTTGACGGCAACACACGCCTTAAAAAGAGGTTATGGTGAATGGGTAGTTGAGACCGCAAAATTTGAATTTCGCGGGCTACCTTACCTACCCCTTTTTTTTATGGTGGGAAATAATCAAATGATCCATCCCGCTCTGGGTGGAACGCCTTACCTACCTAAGTGGTCATAGTGAATAAGGGCCCTGGATCGAGCGTAAAGCTAATAAAAACTTACATGACATTGACAGTTCTGTTCTTCCCGATTCTATGAGGCTGGGCTCCTGGTATTGGAGTTAAATTAATATTTGATACTGCTTCTCTTCCTGTGTTATTGCCTCTTTCTCTGAATGCCTTATTTCTGCAAAACATCATGTAGGTTTAAAAAGAGGTTATGGTGAATGTGTAGTTGAGACCGAAAAAATTGAATTTCACGGGCTATCTTACCTACCCCTTTTTTATGGTGGGAAATCATCAAATGATCCATCCCGCTCTCGGTGGAACGCCTTACCTACAGTGGTCATAGTGAATAAGGGCCCTGGATCGAGTGTAAAGGTGCAATTCCAAGATGGACCGCAGGCCGCAAACTGCAGCTGCAGGTTCAAGCGACACTATTGGTTGCTATGTATCTCTATGAAAACTGCGGTCAACCGCAGCCGCTAGCCGCTTTTTCGCCTGCGCTTGCAGTCGGCAGCCCATCTCGGAATTGTACCTTTAAGCTAATGAAAACTCTTAAAAACTTACATGACATTGACAGTTCTGTTCTTCCCGATTCTATGAGGCCGGGCTCCTGGTGTTGGAATTAAATTAATATTTGATACTGCTTCTCTTCCTGTGTTATTGCCTCTTTCTCTGAATGCCTTATTTCTGCAAAACATCATGTGGGTTTAAAAAGAGGTTATGGTGAATGTGTAGTTGAGACCGCAAAATTTGAATTTCACGGGCTATCTTACCTACCCCTTTTTTATGGTGGAAAATCATCAAATGATCCATCCCGCTCTCGGTGGAACGCCTTACCTACAGTGGTCATAGTGAATAAGGGCCCTGGATCGAGTGTAAAGGTGCAATTCCAAGATGGACCGCAGGCCGCAAACTGCAGCTGCAGGTTCAAGCGACACTATTGGTTGCTATGTATCTCTATGAAAACTGCGGTCAACCGCAGCCGCTAGCCGCTTTTTCGCCTGCGCTTGCAGTCTGCAGCCCATCTCGGAATTGTACCTTTAAGCTAATGAAAACTCTTAAAAACTTACATGACATTGACAGTTCTGTTCTTCCCGATTCTATAAGGCCGGGCTCCTGGTGTTGGAGTTAAATTAATATTTGATACTACTTCTTTTCCTATGTTATTGCCTTTTTCTCTGAATGCCTCATTTCTGCAAAACATCATGTAGGTTTAAAAAGAGGTTACGGTGAATGGGTAGTTGAGACCGCAAAATTTGAATTTCGCGGGCTACCTTACCTACCCTTTTTTTTTTGATGGTGGGAAATCATCAAATGATCCATCTACTCTGGGTGGAACGCCTTACCTACCTACCTAAGTGGTCATCGAGTTTACAGCTAATAAAAACTCTTAAAAACTTACATGACATTGACAGTTCTGTTCTTCCCGATTCTATAAGGCCGGGCTCCTGGTGTTGGAGTTAAATTAATATTTGATACTGCTTTTCTTCCTATGTTATTGCCTCTTTCTCTGAGTGCCTTATATCTGCAAAACATCATGTAGGTATCGATATAATTATTAGCTCAAAATAATAGTCCTCCAGCCGGGTAATTGCGTAAGACACTCACAGTAGGAATGGTGACAATTTTGTATAAGAATTCTAGCCCAAATTTAGATAATACGGAGAGCTTTATAAAATATCAGATTCTAACCAAGGAACTCCTCTAGGGGAGACCCCTATAATAGGGGTCTCCCCTAGAGGAGTACTTTTACTATAATAGTAAAAGTACTTTGTGATTCTAACTCTGCCGTTAATACATATACATAATTGGCATTTGCGTATTTGTTTCTAAAAATATCGACAGGTTTAATAAAGTAGAAGATACGCATAACGTCAACCTCCTCTAGAGTAAGTATCAATCTAAATAGACTCGGCCCAGAATTCGGCCACTTGTTTGGTTCTGTTAGTGTGTTACGCAATTACCCCGCAGGACAGGACCCCAAGCCGATGAAATCGGGATAAAAATGGCCGTGTCTTATACGTGAATACGTTTACGTAACGAGGTTGATCCGCTTGGCCGCATTAATTCTTTTACGTTCCCGGCACTGCTTGACTCAGTCATAATTATGGTGTTTTATTGGCACCATTCGATTGCTCTTGAGAAGCCCTTTGCAACCGTATACGGTCTCTGTATTTTGATTTGGTTTTTTGACGCGTATATATACGCGTCAAAAAACCAAATCAAAATACAGATACCGTATACACACGGCCGACATTATATTTTTTTGATATTATTTTTCTTTTAACACATTATATTCACTGTCACTATTTTACACTAATGTTTTGTATACAATCGATAGATTTTGACGAGAGCTGACGATTAAAACTTAAACGAACGTCGTAGCTTTTTCGAGTCAAAAGTTATACTAAGTGGAAATCTCGATACGCAGCAAAATGACCTCAAAATGGCGATGCGTCACAATCCTCACATGGCATAGTGAATTATTTGATTCTTTAGCTATCCAATGGTGTTTAGGATGGAGATGGCAGTTATGAAGCTGCAACACCAAACTGTATGTATACCTACCCCTATTTTGTTATCATTGGTTTTTTTGACTTGCCTCCCACTATGGAAGCAATTTTCACGTCAAAACATACTTACATCTCAGTAACAGCAGTCTCTTTTTTCATGGCAGGAGTCCATTTGTATGTTCTTCGAGTTCTTGTTTTGTATTTTATGACTTCTGATATTGGAACCTGAGCCAAATACATTTCCCATATTTTTTGCAACTCAGGGTCAACATAATTATTATATCTTTCTCTTTTTTTAATTTTTTTGAAGGAAGCCCAGTTTTTATTAGCGGTTACATTTGAATTTTGCAATTCTTTTGATGCATTTTTATTTGGAGACACCGTATTTACTGTAAAAGAGAAAATTAGTTAGTAGGTACTTAGGTATATAGGTACGGTCACCATCTGAAGGTCGATTTCAAAATCTAGTCGCAATCTCATCTCAGCGACAATCAATGTCAAAAACTTGTCAAAAATGTAAGTTTTAGAGGTATTTTTGACAGATTCAGACCGATCAGACTGTGAACGTTCTTAAAATTACGAGAATTGCCTCTGATGAGTGTAAACAAACCCTCATCGATTGCCTAACCATTTCTCAACTATTTTGGGGTCGGCTTCTAGTCTAACCAGTATTTTATATGGAGCTACTGCCTATCTGACCTCCACAACCCAGTTATACTGGGTAACACGATTTTACACGATCATCATCATTTCAGCCGAAAGATGTCCACGGCTGGACATAGGCCGCCCCCAAGCACCTCCACTTCGACCGGGTTTGGGCTTCTCGCATCCAACGAGTTCCTGCGGCCTTCAAAAGGTCGTCGGTCCACCTTGTGGGAGGCCTTCCAACGCTACGTCTTCCGGTACGTGGTCGCCACTTCAGAACCTTTCGGCCCCAACGGCCATCTGTTCTGCAAGCAATGTGCCCTGCCCACTGCCACTTAAGTTTAACAATTCTTCGGGCTATGTCGGTTACCTTGGTTCTCCTGCGGATCTCTTCATTTTTTATTCGATCACGCAGGGAAACTCCAAGCATAGGCCTGTCCATTGCCCTTTGGGTGACTTTCAGCCTTCTAATAAGGCCCATTGTGAGCGACGACGTTTCAGTGCCACAATACCCCTTGGTAAAACTGGTATTCAGCTGCATCCGGTATTAGACTGGAAGCCAATCCCAACATAATTGGCAAAAGGCTATTCAGATGATGATGATGATGATAAAACTGGTTGTCAGTCCTTCGGGCTTCTGACTAGGTACGCGTAACGACTGTCAAAGCTCTATAAATGACAGTGGTGAGTGGTGAGTGGTGACAGTGGTGAGGCACGGAGGGGTCTCGATATAAGGATGGTCAGGTGACCATATCCTTCATCGATTCAGTCTATTGATCGTTAAGCTACGCTTGCTGCGGTCAGCAGAAAGTATAGCCTAATCTTCCGACCCGTGTGGTCGGGTAGTTATGTTATTGGTTTTTTTTTACAGGAATTTCTCAGTAGCAGCCCGGAGTCTGGATCTGTGTCCGGTTGATGCCAATAGGCTCGCTCCCTATCCTATGACACGAAACTTAAAAATAACGGGCGAAATGTGGGTGTCCTAAAGGTACACCTCTGTGATCTGTCTAACTCTACAAGGAATACATCAAGCAAGAAGCATAGTAATAGTGGAGGCAAAACTCTAAATACCTAAGTGGAGACGGCTGTGGTCGGACACTCTCTTTACACACATAAGAACGAGACAGTGATATGTGTTTTATTTGTGATATGTAGGTATGTGTTACGGCTAATGACTGAAGTGCGGCTACACCTAGTTTTAACCAAACCTAACCTCGGGGTGTCCTTTGCTCGCTCTTGCATCCTATGTCGCCTCCCGAAATACACACGAACCGCATGTGGCCGGCTAAAACTAGGTGTAGCCGCACTTCGGCCGGCTAAAACTAGGTGTAGCCGCACTTCGGTTATTAGCCGTGACATATATGTATTTAGAAAGAGAGTGTCCGTCCACAGTAGTCTTCACGTTCGTATTTAGAGTGCTGCCTCTACTTTTATCTTTAAGTAAGCTGTTAGGAATACGTTCGTGATATTATGTTAAGTAAGACAATCGAATTCTTAAAAAAAAAACTTACTAATGGACACGAGAAAAACACATGTGAAAAATAAAATTTTCATAGCTAAATGTAAAAAAAAAAAAAAACAATTTCTTTTGATAAATATGAAAAATATACTACATGTTTCTCCTGTTAGCTTTAGTCTTTTCAATTATAAGCTCAATTTAATTTCATCATTAATTGTAGGTATGGAATTTCTAAGAAAATGTACAATCAAAAATAATGACTCTTTCCATAAAAATATTATTGATTGAAAACCATGAAATGGCGAATAAAGGCGAATTTCACCATTGAAATTGAACGCAGCACATCTAAGGCCGCATTCCGAATTAGCTATAATCGTTCACGCTGAGAGAACAGGCTTCTTCTGGGTAAGCTCACTCCATCGTCGACTTTGTCTCTGTCACCACTGACCTAGACTAGAATCAAGAGAAAACCCATTTAAAAAAAATAAAATAAAAACAACCTGATCGGAGTTAAATACCAATTCGAGGATGATCATCTTGACATACCTGCACTGGAAAACTTCAGATTTAATAATTCTACCACTGAGCTATTATAAGTTGAACACGTACACCCTTATTATACGAGAAGGCCAATTCCCATAATTAAAAACGCTCAAAATATAATCGCAATCTCATCTCAGCAACAATCACTGTCAAAAACTTATCAAAAATGTAGGGAAACTATAGTCGGACTTTTAATTAGCTGCAATAAAATGACAGCTTATGTGTTACTTAAATGACGGAAATTGGCGTCTTTTTGTTTTTTCACGGTCATCAACCAAATTTTGTTTTTCTAGTACAGTCAGCAAAAGAGTTAGGTATGCAGGATCGTCGGATATAGTTGTAGTTTAGTAATAAACCAATGGATGTTGTCGAATAAAATTAAATTTTATTAATAAGTAAGTGGCAGTGGGCAGGGCACATTGCTCGCAGAACAGATGGCCGATGGGGCCGAAAGGTTCTGGAGTGGTGACCACGTACCGGAAGACGTAGCGTTGGAAGGCCTCCCACAAGGTGGACCGACGACCTTGTGAAGGCCGCAGGAACCCGTTGGATGCGAGGCACAGAACCGGTCGAGGTGGAGGTGCTTGGGGGAGGCCTATGTCCAGCAGTGGACGTCTTTTGGCTGAAATGATGATGATGATGAATAGAAAACAAACAGCTCATTTATCAAATTAAATTTCAGTCGACAACATCCATCGGTTTCCTACTAAACTTCAACTATATCCGACGATCCTGCATACCTAACTCTTTTGCTGACTGTACATACCTACAAAACAGTGTAACAAACGAAACTTTTTTGACATGCTTATCTCTAAACTCAGTCCGAAATGAGTTATTAAGAAGTGTCATTTTACTGCAGCTAATTAAAAGACGGATTATAGAGGTATTTTTGACAGATTGAGACTGAGATCAGGGGGCCTAAAAAGGCCACTTTTGCAGAATCATAAAAGGAATTCATCAAATCATTATAAATCATAATAGACAGTTAACTGTTAAGTTAATCGTATCAAATCCCATTGGTGAAGGATTTTTCAGTTATTTTTTTTTTTGTCTGTGCTTAAATACCAATCCAAATCCAATCCCAATCTCTTGCAACGAAAAAAAGCAAAATACGTTTATGATTCTGCCAAAGTGGCCTTTTTAGGCCCCCAGACTGTGAACGTTCTTAAAATTCCGAGAATTACCCTTCAGAATTGCCTGTAATGAAAACAGACATGGTTCTCAGTTCTCATCTTTTTTTTAAACAAGTTATCTTGTTACGAATTTGTCCCATAAAAGCCCAGGTTTAAAATGGATAGCTCATAATCTACGAAATGACGTTCACTAGTAGCACAGTATAAAGATCATACAGTATTGTAACTCGGCCGTAACCTTGAAATAAATGCCTACAGCCGCGCGGTACGTAAACATGCGATAGGGCTGCCCGCCTCCAGCATTTTAATTACATTTGCCTACTTTGTGTTTCCATTTAGTTTTGTTATTGTATTTTACTGTGTGTACCTACATAAATATTAATAATAAAAACCACGTCTTTACTTTGAATTATACAAACTAACAAAACACACATGCCCCGAGGTTTTAACATAAGCGTACCTACCGTATAATGATTCATGACCCGCCTATAACTACTAATTTCACTCATGTCTATCACTTACCTTTACTCAATTCACTTTATTTATTAATCCAGAAATCTTTTTTTTTCGGGAGATAAAAGGAAATACTTATCCATTAAAAAGACACATTATGTACCTACCTACCTACTAGTAAGTAAAATTATTTTATAGTCTTACCTTTCAGAGTTTCCAGGTAATTTAAAAAAAGTTATCTCTGGATGCGTTATTGACGAATTCATGCAACCAAAAACAGCACAATATAGCCTACTCGTCATATTAAATATGTACTTCAATTTATTTTGCGCGGTTATTGTTAAAAACAACACACTCTCCGTTCGTCACTGCCACGGTCACTGCGGCACAGTCGCGACTGTCTGCATGCCGAGCGCATCGCGAGGTCGAGGCGCGTAGGTATAGCTCGCGTTTCGTCCGTTTGTATGAAGTCGAAATACTGTATATCTTTATACTGTGCTAGTAGTGACATCTTAAGGCGGATCCACACCTGCGCTCGTGTACCGCACGCTCACAGCTGTCCACATAATGCGTTTTGAACAGCTATGGACGCGTAACACTGCGCGCGCGACGCGAACAGCTTCGGTGTAGTTCGGGAGCATTGATTTGTGTGCTTTATTGGTTGATTTAGTGGGGACACGTTCGATAACACTTCGCGAAACCACTACGTGCGCGTCTTGAATATTACAACTTGCAATATGTCCATATTATGTTCTTATGACGCACGCGAACCGCACTATTCGTGCACGTGCGCACGTGTGGATCTCCTTGAAGTGAGCAAGTGGCAGTTCTTATCCCCATTTATTGGGAATTTTTGAAAACTACGCTTCATTGTTAAAATAATTTATTAAATATTAAGAAAAAAATATATAGATTACAATAATCTTAGACATTAATTAAATAAATTAACATGATTATAATTATCGATAAGGAATAACTTATAAATAATTGAGTTTTCTTATAAAAAATAATTTACCTACTTAAAATTTGAGTACATTTTCTATTACATACATACAGGGTGATGTCAGTGTACAATTTTAAAGGGCTACCAACCTTGCTGTCCGGTATTTACACCACGACATAAGCTCGGTCATCTCGTGCCGATACGAGAATAGACAATTAGGAACTTAAACCATCATTTTTACCAACATTAGTGCACCTATGTCTTTTCAAACCACTGCTTTGCGTAAACTGACTATTACAGACCTCACAGGCAAACGGTTTTTCCCCTGTATGTATTCTCATATGCAATTTCAAATTACCGTTTATAGAAAATTGCTTGTTACATACATTACAACTGTATGGCCTTTCTTCTGAATGGACCCGCATATGTTTGGATAAATTACCAATCTGCTTGTTGCAAATCTTACACGTATACGGTTTAATTCCTGTATGTACCCTCATATGCCTTTTTAACTGGCCAGTTTCTCTAAAACACCTTTTACAAATCTCACACGAAAATGGTTTCTCTCCCGAATGCACACGCATATGAATTTTAAGATACCCGTTGTCAGAAAAGGGTTTTTTACATATTTTACATGAAAACGGTTTTTCCCCTGTATGTGTGCGCTGATGCAGCTTAAAACTCGCCATTTGAGCGAATTGGCGATTACAAAATGAGCAGGTATACGGTTTAAACCCTGTATGCACACGCATATGAACTTTTAAGGTTGTATAAGCAGTGAAATCTTTCTTACAGACTTCACAAGAATACGGTTTTTCCCCTGTATGTTGCCTTTCATGTATTGATAAATAACTTTTGCTAGAAAATTGTTTGTTACATGTATTACAAGTATGTAGTTTAATGCCTGCGTGAATGATAAATATATGTCTTTTCAAATGAGATCTCTGAAGGAATCTTCTTCCACAAACGTCACAGACGTACGGCTTTTCCCCTGTATGGATATACATATGGGATTTTAACGTCTGATTATGTCCAAAAGCTTTATTACAGACCGAACAACTATATTTCCTCTCCCCAGTATGTGTTTTCATATGTTCTTTCAAACCTTTTTTCCGTTGAAACTCTTTACTGCATTCTGTGCACTTGAATTTTTCTTCAAAATGTATTTTTATATGTTTTTTTAAGAGTCGAGCTTTCTCGAAATTCTTTTCGCAGATCGTGCAAGGGTATGCGTTGTCTACTATGTGTGCTATAGTTATGTGTTTTGTTAATTCTTTATTGTTAGTATGTGAAGTACTACATAGATGGCAGGTAAACGATTTTTCGCCATTGTGTGCCCTCATATGCACCTCTAAAGACCCGTTGTATGAGAATTTTTTTTGACAAATATCGCAGGAATATTTCTGGGTTTTTTTCTTTTTCTGCTTTCTGTGGTCGTCTGAAATGAAGGAAAGTAGCGTGTAAGTTTTATGTTAAAGGAGAATCGCAAAAAAAATATGGAAGCTGGTCTAAGCACCCATGACAACCAATAATGTCTTTAGTTAGGTATTTTATTAAAATACAATAACTATTCATCATCTGCCTAGCCTTTTCCCAACTATGTTGGGGTCGGCTTCCAGTCTAACCGGATGTAGCTGAATACCAGTTTCTTTTTCATGATGCGACTGCCTATCTGACATCCACAACCCAGTTACTGGTTAATACTATCGTATTAACCAGTAACTGGTTCATAACCCAGGTATAGGGTAACACGATACCCCTTGGTAAGACTAGTTGTCAGACATTCGGGCTTCTGACTACCCGTAAAATACAATATGGCGGCTCATTTCAAGTCGATGCGTAAAAAAAGTTATGGGCGATGTTTCGTAGGGCTGACCTGGACAATAACGGAACCCTTGCATAGTTAATCACTTCTAGTGGTGTTAAGCCGGTGATACACATGCCAGTAGCTTGCACACTGGCATACCAGCTCCTTGCACGTGCCAACTACTGTCATGTGTATACGCTAACTTGCATACAAGTAGCTGGCACAACATTTGATTTACTTGCATGCCCATTGAGGGCTGGGGTCGCGGGGGGTTGCCAAAGCATACTTTTATGCGACGCGATGGTAATACTGTAATACAAGGGCACAACTTGCAAATGTATCCGCAGTGTGCCAGTAACTTTCATGCCAGTTACTTTCCCGATTTACTGGCATGTGTATCCCCGGCTTTAGTTTGAATATTTGCAAATGTATGCATTCTACTATACACTCCATTAAAGTACCTATGTCACTCGTGTATTGTTAGTAGTTGCAGAAAGTTTTCTCACCATCACTCAAGTTCGGGGCCCCCACCCACTCTGCGTCCGACTCCTCTGGAGGCTCCGTCCTCGACCGGGAGCTCCTTAGCACCGACAGGGGCTGGTCATCATCTTCTACCGGAGCAATGAATATCTCCATCGAAGGGAGGCTGTCATCTGAGGATAATCAGCTTTGTGAATAATTAATCATTACGCCAGTGTTATGTTTTAACACCTATCATCATCTGCATCGTCTTTTCCCCAACTATTTTGATGTTGACTTTCAGTCTAACCGGATGCACTTTATCAGCTTTATTTTACATGGAGCGATTCCCTATCTGTCAGATAGTATCTGACCTTCCCAACCCAGTTACTGGGTGATATGATACCTCTTTGTAAGACTGATTGTCAGACTTTCGGGTTTCTGACTACCCATAACGACTGTCGAAGATCCACGAATGACAGCCGGGACCAACGGCTTAACAAGCGTTCCGTGGCACGGAGTCTTGATATTATGTAGAGATTATCACTCATCCACGGACCAACCGCGGCAAGCGCAGCTTAACCTGACCAATCGACCCGTGAGGTTGTTATTACTTAGCCACAAGCCCCTCAACTAAAACTATTAATTTATTTTGTAAAGAATATAATCTTACCGTCAGATTTTATATCCTGATCTATATGACTAGATTCTTCTTTTAGCCCTGAAAATAAAAGTTAACATTTTACTACTGACAACATGAAAACATTTTAATGGCAATGGAATTTAAGCTTTGTTGCATGGCATTAGAGTTAGAATTATAGTTTGCGAGTTACATAAATTTAAATGTCGACCTTTTCGACTGTATAAGCGTGTGAGAAAAAAAAAAACTTACCATCCCCTGCAAATTCCTTTTTAACACCTTTGTCTACAAACACAGATTCTGAAACAAGACGAGAATAATCATATTATCATTCTGTAATTATATTTGTTTTTGTGGATCTTTGCTGAGCATGGGTTGCTGTGTTCATCCATACTTATAAAAGTCTGTTACCTCTTCACGCTTAAATCGCTGAACAGATTTAGATGAAATTTGGTATATTGTTTGGACGACGTTGCAAATCGCTGACGATTGTGCATCCCTTTCCTTAGTAGCATGCTCTAAATTTACTTTATAGCACGCTGAATTAGATATTTTAATTTGTCGTACCTATTCAATTTCACCTGCAGGTATATAAATAAAAATTACGTAATAACCTTTATAACCGCAACTGAACAAATACTGCTTCAGCTTATCTTCACATAGTGACACTTGCTTCTTGAACTCGGCCGCATCTCTAAGTCTTGGTTCACATATACTGCACACGGAGTAGGATTCAGCATTGTTTGGTAGAGGATTTAACTGAAATAGAAAATACATAAAGTCAGAGACACATTACTGTGTCGTGTTGTGTCATGACTCGGGATACACCAATGAAACAAATCTGTTCAGGACTACGTCAAATTACAAAGTTTTATTTTAGTAGGTTTTTATATTTAATTTTTTATTTATCCTTTTGATAGATTATTATTTTGTAAATGTGAGGACTTTGTAGGCCTTGGACTTTACATCTGTAGACCATTTTTTATTTTATCAAGTACCTGGTACTTGTTGACAGGCCTACGCTGTCACCATCACCATCACCACATACCTACAGTAATTTGAAAACATTGTAAAAGCCAATCATTTTTAAAAAGAGTAACCGTGGAGTTTCTTGCCGGTTCATCTCTATAGGAAACGACCAATTGGAACCGTGCACCTAGCTTCTGACGTTTCACAAGTGCCCATGTAGGTTTATGTGAAATAAATTATTTTGATTTTGAAAGAGTTTTGATTGGCTAACACTGCGTCAGAAGGCGTCACGACACGACACAACACAGTAGTATGAATCCGGCTTTATTTTCGTCAGTGATCTAGTGGTTGCAGAGGGGAAAGTGTTATTGGGTTTTCCATCTGGGATTTCTCAGTAGCAGCCTGGACTCTGGATTTGTGCCAAGTTGATAATAATAATTGTTTATTTGCATGAAATATGGTGCTTACAGAAGTCATAATACAATTTATAGTAGGTACTTCATAGTCAAATTTTGGATGTGCCTTGATTCATAGTTCATTCATGTATTCATTAAAATTATGTTAGAGAATGTCAGTAAAATAAGAAATTACAAATGTCAAAATAAG
Organism: Oligia latruncula; assembly: GCA_948474745.1. Lineage (NCBI taxonomy): Eukaryota > Metazoa > Arthropoda > Insecta > Lepidoptera > Noctuidae > Oligia > Oligia latruncula. Next base: position 1,179,003 of record OX419711.1, on the reverse strand, counting down.
AATAAAGGCAAGTCAAAAATTAATAAAATTACAGGAATGTCAAAATTGATTAAATTACAGATATGTAAAAAATAATTGAATGACAGAAATGTCATGATTAATTAAATTACAGGAATGTCAAAATTGATTAAATTACAGATATGTAAAAAATAATTGAATGACAGAAATGTCATGATTAATTAAATTACAGGAATGTCAAAATTGATTAAATTACAGAAATGTCAAAATTAATTGAATTACAGAAATATCAAAATTAATTAAATTACAGGAATGTCAAAATTGATTAAATTACAGGAATGTCAAAATTAATGAAATTACAGGAAAGGATTGCATAGAACTTAAACTAAACTAAAAAAAAAAATTATGGATGTTTTATCTGAAATAAATGAATAATAAACATAACCGGCGAAATGTGGGTGTACAGTACTATGGGTACATCTTAGCTTAACCCTTCAGGGAATGTAACATTAGTCAGTGGTCTAGTGGTCTCTTGAATGTGTGGTCCCAGGTTTGGTTCCCAGGTTGGGCAAAATCTGCCCAAAAAAACTGGCGAAATGTGGGTGTACTCTTAGTACCCCTTGAAAATACAGGCGTGAAGTTTTGAAGTGACGTTATTAATCAAAAGTGAAAAAATAAGTACTATTTAATTGGTTCAGTGAAATGGAATTGGAAAATGTGTGAGAATAAACTTGCATTAATTAATATTTATTTAAGTACTGAAATTGTAATCATAAAATTACTCACAATTATATCGAAAGTATCCCTCAACAAAACATAACAGTCTTGTTCAATTCCTTCGTTCGAATACACGTTTAGACTGTTTAAATTGCCTTCAGCATGGCAGCAGCGGCATAAACTACTAGTATTCCATAACACAGACATTTCTAAAACATCATTTAATTCATCTTTAGTTAGTTTACTTACGATACAAAATGAATGGAATAAAGAACCGGAACCACAACAATAGATGTGAAACCGCTACTATTGTTCTACGATGACCACGTAACTCGATTTAAAAATCGCAGCTGTGATTAATTTGTATGAGTAAACAAGAATGTAAATGGAAAATAGAGTTTTCCGAGAGTTTATTTACCGTGGTAGGTATAGATTGTAAAATTGGGTTTGACACTGACAGTTGGAGGGATGTACGGGTACCAAAGCTAAGACTGTGTGAAGTATTTAGTCGACTATTTAGACACGTCAATTTTTGTGGACTTTCCCATGCCAGTTGGCACGTATGTTTTTGACAAAAATTCGTTATTCTTTCTGTTACGGTCTTAAGCTGTGGTTTCCTAAGAAAGCGGAGAACGGACATACAACAACAGCTGTCCAAATACAGTGTTTTTGACACCTTTATGTCAAATACTGATGGAAATGACTATAATTTATTTTGTCGGTACCGCTTTTCGAGGAAACCAAAGCCTTTCGGGTTGTGTGTGCCAATCACTGATCTGAATTATATGTATGATAGATAGAGGGCAGTGGTGCCAATTTTTCGAAGTTGTAATTTTTTTTCAACGTTTAACACTGATTAATCTTTGTTTATAATTATTTCAGTCAGATAACAATAGTTTGGTCTAAATACCGAAAATCAATGAACAGCTAATACAAATAATACTTTTTGAAAAAGTATGTACTTTATAGTCCATTTCAAGAACAGCACTACTTAGACGAATTCAAATTAATTATTTTCCATGGCAACATTGGGAACAACACAGAACACTAATAATATACTAAATATACCGCCGTAGGCGGGCAACAATCAAAAAAATTATGGCACATCTCGAACTGTCGAAGTTTGAGCGCGCAGCTGCCAAAAATCGATAATTGTTCGAAAAATCACTTTAGTTTTAATAGGAAACACCAAAATGGCAGAAACAATAATAGAAAGTGTCCTTACGGGAAAATTAGACGCCTTATTGCTAATAAAGTGGCTAAACGATGAATCTTTGGAGGTGAAATCCTAACCTACAACAAAATGAAAAATTTTGCATATTTTTACAGTATTTTCATGTTATTTATGTTTTTAGGACACACCTGAGGACTGTATACTAAATTGCTGCAATAAGAACGAGTTTGTGACGTGTTTTTTGTCGTATATAAGGAATCAGACTGATAGGTAGGTCACTTGGAAATTTTGTAAACAATGGATTTTATTGTCATTATTTTAAGAAAAGAATCAGTTATTTTATTGAAGTTAACCGAATTATCCCAGTTTATCACATAGACTCTAGGTTTAATTAGAAATTTCTCTTATGTTTGATAAAAACTTTACCATTTACATAATTATTTTTAATTTCTTGCATCAGTATGTTAACCTGATAATGTGCTAAAAAATCATTATTTTGTTTAATTAATAAATTGTTGACAGACTTGTTTACATCTCAAACACTTACTACTATCTATATTATCTTTTTCATGGGTTTTACATGTCACATTTAAATGCTTCAATAATTCAATACAAACATATTGTAATGAAAAAAGTAGAAATAGTGCCATGTATTGTGTACATCTTTTGTTGGAGATCCTAATAAACTAGGCTGAAAATCAGCACTTTTTAAACATCAAGATTACATAGGGCAGTCCCCCAAAAATGCCCACCCTTCACCATTTCCTAGTGCTTTAGCTAGGAAGAATTCACCCACCCAACAGACTCCCCAGTATTGCAAAACAATTCCTAACCATAGTATTGTCATTACGTTGCAGCATACTACAAACTAACAGCAATGCAGTACAAATACTCCAACACAGTACACCAGAGAAACTCCTCAGTACTCGGAACTCAGTACGGAAACACAGACGGTCCATCAGTGATCCGACCAGCGAAGACCGAACTATGGACAGTCTTACAGTCAAAATTGGTTAGTATAACAATGTCCATATGTACAAAACTTTGGTCTCGTTAGTGCTCTTTTTACACAAATGCCCAAAAAAAGGAGTGTTATGTTTTCAGGGTTCATGTATGTTTGTGAGTTTCTTTATTCCACCATAACTTCTATTTCTATTTATCATTTATGTACACACAGCAAAATACATAGAGAAACGATAAATAGCTTTATAGAGATTCCTCGACTATCTGAGCTCAATAGGTATAATTTTCTTTTTTCTTTCCTTCAAAACAGATCGCCAACGCAGCCATGAGTCCCCCAGCAAAGACCGCAAACGAACAGGCCGGCGAGTAAAAACAAAACTGTTCACCGAAGAGAAAACTATAAACCAATCAACGTCGTCCGATGAATCTAGACTCAGTACCGGTGTAGACAGACTGGTACTAACAAGTACACCAATGAAAAACGGTATCAAACTGTCCGAGTATCCAAATTTACCCCTCAGTAGCCCGGTAACTCCAAAAAGTTTTGTTAAAGACCAGTATGAACGCTGTGATACACCACGTTTGAGTCACAGACATTCTAAATCCCAAGAAAAAAGCTGCTTAGGAGATTATATGGTCAACGTCCAGAAAAGTAACAAAAAGAAAAAAGGGAGAGGTTCTACGGACAATGATGACAGTAAAGTTGAACTGGATTTGACTAGCTCGGAAATGTTTCCTGTAATTGGTGCAAGAAAATCAAATTCACTGCGGTCAGAGAAACGTAGAATCAAACCAACAAATATAGATAAATCACAGAAAAGTGTGTCCCTCAGTAGTTTTAGTGCAGAATCTTTTCAAACATCACCGTTACTTGTTGAAGAAAATTCTGCGTTCAAACAGCAATGCATACAAGTGAAAGAGACGAACAACTTTGAAACGGAACGAAACATCTTGAAGCAAGAAAGACATAAATTGATGGAGAAATTTAATATTTTAAACACTTCTATGCCGCAAAAAACTGTTGCTACCCCTCAAATAAAAATAACACAAAAAAACTCAATAGAAAAATCACAAAATTACATAAAAAGTGACGTTTCCAAAGTGGTTTTCAAAGAGAAACTCGATTTATTAGTAGATATTTATGAAGTTTTGATAAAAAATAACCTAATAATGAGTTTAAATACTGAGATATATTTTCTGATATCGATTTTGATATCTAAACAGTTTGAAGAAGATTATATTTTGGCAGAGAGTAAGTTAAATGACGGGGATGTGGAGTTTTTGATGAAGACTATACATAATAGTACATATTTTGCTGTTAAGTCGCTGTGGCATCAACGGGTGACATTGGAAGTTATATTAGACAAGAGTTCGTTGAAAACTTTAGGTATGTATGTGTCAATTTAAAGTGCGGCGGAAAAAAAAAAGTAAAAAAAAATGTACATTGCATTTTGAACTTTATTTCCATTGTGAAGTGAAGACCAAAAACAGATAGCGCGCCTTCTCCAGCATTCCCGAGCATTCTCGAGAATTCTTGTGACATAGATTTGCAGCTTCCAACCCTATTCTTCCGGTGCAATGCAGTGCATTCTTAATTTTTTTTTGTAAATTGCAGCTCAGATATCTATGATTATCTTCATAATTATTATCTTCATAATTATTATCTTCTTTAATCTTCAATCCTCTTTACAAAAAACCCAATTTCCGAACATTAATTTAGAATCACCACAGCCAGTTTATCAACTATCAACTTTAGCGTAGTTTAAGGTGATAAAAGAGATCTTGAATGGGGCCCGTGGCTAAATAATAACAGCCGCACAGGTCGATGACCGTTGATCGATCAGGTTAAGCTACGCTTGCCGCGGTTGGTCTGTCTGTGGATCTTTAGATACCGTGACTCGTCCGTGCCTCGGAAAGCACGTTAAGCCGTTGTTCTCGGCTGTCATTCGTGTATCTTTGACAGTCGTTACGGGTAGTCAGAGGCTCGAAAGTCTGACAACCAGTCTTACCAAGGGGTATCCTATTACCCAGTGACTGGGTTGTGGAGGTCAGATAGGCAGTCGCTCCATATAAAATACTGGTATTCAGCTGCATCCGGTTAGACTGGAAGCCGACCCCAACATAGTTGGGAAAAGGCTAGGCAGATGATGAGAAGAGATCATTCATTTTTTCTTTGCAATGGAATGTGAGCTTTGTCTGTACGACATTGAGTTTCAGTTAGTTAGTAGCGTTCTAAAACTTATAATTATCTAAGTCATTTGTAAACTTCTCTGTCCAGGTGAAAACAAAAAAGTCCGTTCCTTCTACCCGGAGCTAGCTAAATTCCTGCTGAACTGCTACGGACTCCGCTGTGAGGCCGAGACCAACCAGGACCGGTCCAGACAGACAGAGGCAAGGTCACATGGAGTGGTGTGTTTCAACTCTGAGACAGACAACGTTGACAACTTTCCCAGTATGATGAGCTTTCAGAACTTTAAGAAACAACGGGATATGTTTTATGAGATTTGGAGGTTAGTAAGATGAGCTTTCAGAACTTTAAGAAGCAACGGGATATGTTTTATAAGATTTGGAGGTTAGTAAGATGAGCTTTCAGAACTTTAAGAAGCAACGGTATATGTTAGATATTTTTATTTAGATATTTTTCACCTTTCTCTACCCAAATTAAAATTTTATATAAGAAATATTTTGGCATCGAAATTTAAATAATAATAATGTTATATAAGTTATATAGTATTAAATTGTAAATTCTGTAAATTGTAAATTTTAACGGTGTGAACTTCTGGTTGTTGTTACACTTGGGTACATATTATTTAATTGAATAATTATCTGTGGAAACTGTTTCTGGATTGTGTATACTTATGTTTGTTATTGCATCTATTTGTTTCCCAAATAAAATAAAATAAATAAAATAAAGATTTGGAGGTTAGGAAAGCAAACACGATGGCAGGATCATCGATGTGCAAACTGTTACCATGCATTCAGCTGATTCAGCACATGATTGGGGGTTTAGGATCATATCCCTAGCGGTCTAGGGTAGAAATATTTTGTTGGGAACTTTACTAACAATATCCACATTCAAATGACTTTTAGTCCCAAGGGATTAAAGAGCTATTTTAGTCCCTGCTTACGAAGAATACAATAGCTCATATTGAATAGATGTGATAAAAAAAACCTTTTTGGCGCAGCCGTGAGGCACACACTATTATATAATTTTTATTTTGTTAATTTTGTATTTCACGAACTGTGTCCAAATAAAAAATTTTCTTTATTTCAGATGGTACCAAGATACTCAGTCAGGCGGCTCGTCTCGTTCCTCGTTCCGCGCGCGAGTCAAAGCGCTCATCTGTAGCGGCGTGTGTCCCTCCAACCACGCACATTTGGCTGCGCTGTTCACCAGCCACATGCATCAGCACTGTCTGCCTACCACCAAACAGGTAAATAATACAACATTTTTGAAGTGAATCTTAGCTAATTAGCTGCTAGTGTGTCTAACCAAACTTGAGAGCAGTGGTGGCCAAGTGGTAACGGCCGCGACTTACGAGTTGTAGGTCGTAGGTTCGAAACCAGACAGGCGCTTTACTTTGTGTAAATTATTTCATCATCACTGCTCTCAAAACGGTGAAGGAAAACATCGTGAGTAAGTGTCCTAGAACTAAAAATTCGAAGACATGTGGCATCTGCCAACCCGCACTGGGACCGCGTGGTAGATTACGGCCCACTCCCTCTCACCGAGAGGAGGCCTGTGGCCCAGCAGTGGGAACATTATAGGCTGATTATGATGTGTCTAACCAAATAATAATAATAACTTTTTTATCGATATTTTAAAGATATACAATTCCGCAGTACATTAATTTGCTAGTAAGGTTTAACCAGCGTTTGCAATGTAAGCGCACAAAAATATGTTTACACATAAACACACCCCCACTCACACATACACACCCCCACTCACACATACACACCCCCCCCCACACACACACACCCCCACACTCTCTCTCTCTCTTGACTCACACTCTATCTATTGCTGAAAACTGCATTAAAATCCGTTGTATGGTTTAAAATCCGTTGTATGGTTTAAAATCCGTTGTATGGTTTAAAATCCGTTGTATGGTTTAAAATCCGTTGTATGGTTTAAAATCCGTTGTATGGTTTAAAATCCGTTGTATGGTTTAAAATCCGTTGTATGGTTTAAAATCCGTTGTATGGTTTAAAATCCGTTGTATGGTTTAAAATCCGTTGTATGGTTTAAAATCCGTTGTATGGTTTAAAATCCGTTGTATGGTTTAAAATCCTTTGTATGGTTTAAAAGATCTAAAGGAACAGGGAGCGGGAGCGACTTTGTTTTATACTATGTAAAGAAGGGTCATAAACGCATTATTTAAAGAAAAACTGTATTTAACGTTAGTTTTTATATTTTTGAATAAATTTTATAATTTATTTTTATTGAAATCCTTAAAAACGGCCTTTCTTTTGTTGTCCTCCATTAACCTGTGATAATACAGTAATAACTAGCTCTAACTAATCCCTATTTCTTTCTTATCATATCAGGAATCGAAGCTCAGTAAGCTACAGCGCCGTCTAACGTGCCCCAATGCGCCCGAGTCGAATCGCCTACCGCAGTTTACATCGCAAGAAATGTTCTACAAGTCAGTATTTATTTTTATTTTATTAGGGTCTCTAACATAGAAAAGAATACAATCATTTAAAAATAGTTGTACGTACAGACGCCAGCACATCAAGCTACCCGAAACTGTCAAATTTTCCCAATCAACTTTGAACCTAATGCTTTAGCGATAAAGATGAAAATCTATTACAGAAATTTGACAGATCGTAGTAGCTTGATGTGCTGGCGTCTGTACATATTTTACTGTCCACTGGAAACTCCATCCCCATTCCCTGTTCATTAGGAATTTCTTAGTAACAGACCGGAGTTTGGAAGCTGGCGGTGTGATACCCACGAGCGCGCGCGCGCGTGTGTGTGTGTCTTTGTGTGTGGGGGTGTGTTGGGGTGTGTTTGTGTGTGTCCTGCGCCTGATCTCTCTCCGGTCGTGTCGGGTCGTCTCCCCATCGGACTATCAGAGTGAGGGAAGAGAGACTGCATCTGTGTCTGCGCGCACACGCGTGCACTATAATGTCTTGCGCCGATGGCTAGTCTCCGCTGAGATTGGTCGCCACGGTCGAAATTAGGTCTTTATTTGTTGACATTCAGCATCTTTTGTGTTATTTCAGTCATCAATTAATTCATCATTTGCGCGAGCACTACTTCCAAAGGCCGCCTGGACTTTGGAAGTACATAGTTCTCGCCTCGCTTCGCTCTCTCGACTCGCACGCGGTTGATCATAGTTCTAACCATTTTTTTTTGTCGTGTAGAAATACTCATGCATTCTGCACTACCACGGGGAGATAGTGCAGTTATGTGGGACTCTAACCCACTAAAACTCCTCGGTGTCCCCCCGTTGCACGTGATTGGTTACAGTTCCAACTAAACTATAATTGAATATCATTCCGGCCGTTAGTTGTAGGGCCGCCGTTTAGTTAAAAGGCTAGGCGGTCAACTAAACGGCTAATTAAACCAGTTAGCTGCGACATAGATACTGCCACATCACTCCCCTCCAGAGAGCAGCGGTCGATAGTGGGCTGCATCAATGAATTATTCACATCTTAATAATATTTTTTACAGAGAATTTATAATAAACGCAGAAAACGAATCGTTTCGAGTACATTTAAGGGACGCCATTGCTTCTGAAATAGTTACTTTGGACGCAACGCATATAGCACCCGATGAACGCGGAAATTGTAAGTATAACCCTTTTAAGGGGGAAGCGCTAAGGTAGCCCGCGAAATTCAAATTTCCTTAAGTTTTTTGCAATTTGCTGGTCAGTATTATGTTGTACGTTGATTAAAATATGATTCGCGACCGTAACAACTGTATTTACAGAATTATAATCATTAGACTCAGTAATACAACTTGTGCGTCATTCAGTAGGATTACCTGGTCTCAGAGAGTTGTGTTGATGACTTTAATGATTATAATTAACGCGCACGCGGCTTAACGTGCCTTCCGAGACACGGAGGGGTCACGGTATGTAGAGATGGTCACCCATCCACAGACCAACCGCGGCAAGCGTAGCTTAACCTGATCGATCGACCTGTGCGGCTGTTATTATAACAATATTGTCTTTTATTTCAGCAAATCCAGACATAACAAAAGAATATCTAGCCTTATCTAAAAAGCTGGCTCTCTTAGCTAAATTCCTAGGACTACTAGCCTCTCTGCCATACACCCAAGTGGCCACAGACTCCAGTAGTAAGAATGCGATAATGAAGGTTGTACAAAAAGAGGTTTCTTATGTCGCGCCAAAGGAAAAGGTGCTGGAGAATGATTTGATTTTAAGGAATTATGTGAGTATTGCCATTGTTTTCGTTTCTGTGTTCTTCAGGAAAATAAAGCGACTCTTCCTGGTATATAAAATTGTAATTTCTTTAAAATACATGCTTCTAATTACAAGTATAATTAATGTTGAAAACCGTTATTTTGAAATTGAAATTGTCGTCAGTTAGAATATAATGCGAACGACAAGACAAGGCAAAATTAGAGTCCCACGGGGGCGTGAAGGGTTAACCCCTCAAGCGTCAAGTGTACACCAAGTGTACATAAGAGAAAGTGCTCGAAACGTCAACAGTACAGTCACGAGCATAAGTATGTATACACTTGGCTTTATTCAAAGACGATTTTCTCCTTTAGTTTTGAATGAAATTTTATGTTATTACGAACACAGTATTTTCGAACCCATAGGTTTGTGTTAAGTGTCGTATTTCAACGTTGCATTCGTTATTTCGTTGAAAAATCGCAAATTAAAGTTCCCAAGTGTTGACATATTGGTGCTCGTGACTGTACACCAATTGGACACAACTATTGTCATTGTCATAACAATGACGTCACTGCGTCCATTCAACTACTCCGACGCGTGGGGTGTTTCGACAGGTAGGCGGGCAAACGTGTGAGAGGTTAAAACTAGGTACAATCAACCGCACGTCTATGGTAGCCGTTTAAATTTGACGGCGCCTGTATTTCATAGCTTTAGGGACAGTTTTCGTAGTTTAAATGTTACGTGCGGTTGACATACATTTAGCTAATTTTAAAAGCCTTTGTCTGCTAAACTATTTAATTTTAGCAGATTATTTAATTGCTACGAGGAACACATACTAATCGAACCTATTTTTATTTTATTTACAAAAAATTTGCCCCTGACTTCACTTGCCAGATTCAAACCGCAAATTCTGTTTTACATAGACTTACTACAGTTACAATATAAACGAAGAAAAAATACGTTTATTGGCGGTAAAACATGACGGAGGAAAATATGCGTCACATGCACGAAAAACGGCCATCGCTCAGCATAATGCTGTGACCTTACGACATCTACCGCCACCTAGTGACTGGGTGACACAACGCCGCGCACGCATGTGTACGCGCACTCGACATCGGCCACAACACAGCAACAAGCAACAAGTTCCAGAAACAAGGACGAGATGGCGCTGCCCCGCAACTATAAATATATCTTTGTAGAACGTCATCTTTGTCACTTATACCTGTGTGACAGTCTCGCTGTAGGGCGTGAAGTGTTATTTCAACGCCCCGGGGTAAATTTAATTAATTTTAAATTTTTTTCTTCATAGTAAAGAATTTCATTTTTGCTTTCAGAGTCAACCAACGATAGATCTAAACGGCATCCTAACAAATGCACAAGAAAATGGCCGACTATCATTCACAATACCATGGATAGTGCACTACCTCTCAATGCTCGACTACACATCCCTCCGAATAAAATACTACCAAAACCTACTAAAAATTCTATTCGATATCTACACACATCGTCTAAAAATCGATAACAATACTATGAAGAAAAATACAATCATCTATTTAAAATCGATTCTTGGCTGGCTATTCGATTTACCTCACTTCCCGCAAGAATTATTCTTCGAAAATCGACTAATTGTTAGTGTTGGGAGTGATCTTAATATCGATAGTTGTGATTTGGTCGATGAGACGGTGATTATAGAGCTGTGTCCTCATTTGAGGGACTTGAATGTGTTGTTATCGACTTGTCGAGTGTCTCAGGAACAGAAAGATATAGGCAGTTATAGGCATATTACGCCTGTTAGCTTGACTTTGAATCCTGAGGATCGGATTAAGAACAAGGAGAAGGAATTGCAGGTCAGTGCTTAAATTTTGTTATAATTTTTGGGCTTAAAATACTGATGTAATGGATCTTCTTCAGGAAATATTGCTTTACGCCCAAATTTAATATATTTCCTAGACTTCTTTATTGTGCACGTCTTTTGACATTGTTCTCACCAGTCATAAATCTCAATACTCAATACTCAAATTTAAAACCGTGTCCATGTAGTTTCTTGTCCGTTCTTCTCCATAAGAACCTACGCTACAGAACGGGCAGCTAATTTCACCTTTCTGACTGACTAAAAAACTGAACTCCTTTACAATCTAAAAGTTTCTGTAAATAGTTTTTCAAACGCTTGGAGTTTTCATTTAAAACATTTACATTTGTTCAACTTTTTACGCGGTATTTGCTAATCTATAAATATATAAAACTCAAAGGTGACTGACTGACTGACATAGTGATCTATCAACGCACAGCCCAAACCACTGGAGGGATCGGGCTGAAATTTGGCATGCAGGTAGATGTTATGACGTAGGCATCCGCTAAGAAAGGATTTTTCGAAATTCAAGAGGGTAAATGGGGGGAGGGTGAAATTTCACGCAGACGAAGTCGCGGGCGGAAGCTAGTAACCAATAAAAACTTTCCTATTAAAAATCTGACTTTCCTCCCCAGGCTCGTCTCGAAGAAGAACTCCTAAAGAGTCAGCCGTCATCCACGCGACGCGTACTAGAGCTAGTAATAGAACGCGTGACATCAGCGTGTGTGCGCGAGCTGAGCGGTCACACGCTCAGCTTGCATCGGGCGAAAGCGCGCAGCCACGTAGCCAGGCTGCTCAGTAACACGCAGCTAGACCAGGTAACTTTACTTGACCTTAATTGACCCCAGAAAGTTCCAAAATTGACCTGAGAAATGACCCCAACTTGACCCTAAAAATGACCCAGGAAGTTCCCAAATTGACCCCAAAAATGACCCAGAATGTTCCCAAATTGACCCTCAGAAATGACCCAGATACCTAATTCCCCAAAATTACCCAATGTCAGCCATAATCTGCTCGACGAGTATTTGAGCTAGCAATAGAACGAGTGACGCGCGTGACCTGAGTGGTCACGCTCAGCTTTCAGCGAGCTACTGCGCGCAGTCATGTGGCCTGGCTGCTAACTACCACGCAATTAGACCAGGTAATAAATAACTCTGACCCAATTGACCCCTAGAAAGTTCCCGAATTGACTCAAAAATTACACACAAATTTTTAGTACAAACGGTTACATACCAAGCTATACTTTCTAGTATAAGCTGATCTCGCATTGGTTTGGCTTGCCGTACAAGAAGAGGTCAGCTTGTAATGGAAATGTATACCTTGGTATGCAGCCGTGTGCACTAAAAACTACCCAATTCTATTCCAGATATTAACCACAATGTTCTCAAAATTGACCCATAAAGCTCCCAATAATGACCTAATTTGATTTCCAGAAATGACCCAGTGTTTACTAAAAATACCCAACAAAAATTACCCAATATGACCTGAAGTAATGACCTTTCAAGAATTAAAATCTTAAGTATTTTCCAAAAAAAATTTAAAGCATTACTCAAAAATAACTTAATTTGACCAAAGAATGTTCTCAAAGATGTCCCAGATTGTCTCTAAAAATAACCCAGTGTTCCCGAAAATGACCCAACTTGACCCCCAAAAAGGACCCTGCGTTAACATAAAAATTACCCAAACTAACCCACAAAAAGTACCCAATAACTATGCTACTCGACCACCGGAAATTAATCAAAGTGTTCCTTGAAAAAGAAATGACCCAACATGAATCTAAAATGACCTCGCGTAATCTTCGGAAAAGGCCATACAGGCTTGCGCCCTTTCGCCGTAGGAGTTTAAACGTAAATGGGCGAGTTTCCCCGCAGGCGTCCCTCCTGGCGGGCGCGCGGCAGGTGTACTGCGCGCAGTTGGCGGCGCTGCGCGGCGCGGCGCTGGCGGCCGGGCGCGCCGCCATCCGCGCGCGCGCCGCCGCCGCCGTGGGCGCGCTGCTGGCCGCCGCGCCCGCGCCGCTCGAGGCGCTGGTGGTGCGCGCCGCCGTCGCCCGCCTGGGGAAGTGGCTCAACGATAACTGGAATGATACGGGTGAGTTCATATCCTCGTCTACTTACCCTTCATCGTCTACCTACCCTTTTCCCAATTATGATGAGGTCGGCTGCCAGTCTATCCAGATGCAGCCGATTACCTGTATTTTTCTTGGACCGGGCTACCTATCTGACTTCCACAACACAGTTACTGGACAACACGATACCCCATGGTATGACTTGGTTGTCAAAGTTACGGGCTACTGACTATCCGTGACTCCTGTCCTTAACCCAATGTATTAGTGGCTGGCGCAACATGTCTTTTTCTTCCATTCTTCTCTATCACCCATCATCTCAGTAGTCACCCGCTTTCTCACCATATCAACCTACATTTTTCTTTGAAATTTCCTACCATTCATGCTCAAAATATTCCTAAAATCAGAACACACGTTGATCGAAAATGCAACTAATAATATTTATAATATTTTAGGTACACATTCATTCATTCACGCTCGTGTTTCTATCGCAATAAACTAGATTTCAATCCTATTATATTTTGATTTAATTGCAACGTGAGCGATTTGCAATTGTATATCATACAGAAGAATAAAAATGCATCAAACGTATATAACTGCTTACGATAACGTTATAATACCTGCGTCAATTTTTTTGCGATATACAAGGTGTTTGATAGAAGAATTGACACAATTATTTGTGGGATTGGGGATGTCATTTGCTAGCGCAAAATAATTTTATTTTTATTATGAATTTTTGAATTCGTTCCTCAACACAATTTTAGGACTTTCGAAGCAAAGAAGCTTTACATAAAAACAAAAAAAAAACCGAATGAAATAAGCAGTCTCTTTCCTCGATTCGATGGTACGACAGTTTATGAAATTTTGTTGGCCCAACTTAGTCACTTCCACTGCGTCGGCGGCGGCGGTGGCAGCGCGTAGGCTGGCTGCATTTTGTGCAGCAGTACCTTTAATTCTTTTATTTATAAACGTTTATAGAGGTATGAGAAACAGGGTGTAAAGTTCACTCATACTCTATAGAAAAGGGAGGATCCTCCGACCAGACGGGTGTTGTGTCTGGCGGGCAACTGCCCGATGATTCATGTCGGGCCGTTGTATCTGTGCTAGTTGCGCGGTAAACTCTGCTTGCGAGATGCAGGATTTTGCGTGACGTCAGTATGACGCGTTGTTCCCATGTGGCGTTGTAGATACCGCTACACGTTTCTTAAAGTTAATAGACGTTTAAACGTCAAAAATGTATGGTTAAACTGACGCTAATCATTACTTGACTTTAAGCAACGTTTATAAGTAACGGGGTAAGTGTTTTGTGTATACATACATTAATAATCATGTCCGTCCGACAGCGGTCCTCTGCAAAGACATAGAAGGTGAGATGAAGACTCTCATCGCTCTCGGCGAGTTGGCGACGTCATCGTGTCACAACACCGTCGTCGACGTCACCGCCATGACGTCAGCCGCGCCGCTGTTCGCAGCGCAACACGTCAGCGCGGCCGCTTGCGTTATTAATTTGAAGGTAAGAAAATCATAATGTAGATAGTAATAGGATACTTTAGATAAAGTATTGTATCATTATCATTTACCGTACGCAAAATACGCGCATTGACGTGGAGTTGCGGATACCAGCCCGTATTACCTATATCATTTACTCCAAATCTACTTACTATTACTAGTACTATATTACTACTATACTATACTATATTATTACTATTACTTATTATTATTTATTTACTAGTGTTTATTAGTGGAAACTTGTAAATGGCCTTCAGATGTATATTGTTTAAGAGCATTGTTTAATTTAGCTGTAAGTATCCCGAACAGAATAAAATAAATAAATAAAATAAATAAATAGAATAATTATAGTAAATTAGCTTTTGCCCCGCGTGGCGCTTCCCCGAGATATACGAATGTTGAAAGTACAGATAGCAATAAAAAAATACCCTTATTTCAGTTTTTTGTTTGGTATCCTTAACTTCACTATTATGTTGTTACATTGACATTATGTATATACGCACATTTTTCTGGTAAACCTTTCGAAATTTCTTTCCATAAAAACTTAATTCGGACTAGAACGAACATTTTAAAATAAAAATAACCAAATCGGTGCAGCCGTTCTCAAGTGATGCGCCTACCAACGAACAGCATTTCATTTTTATTTATGCAGATTATAATGCAACTCATATAAATGGCTGATATTTGTTTTGTTCATGAAAGTAATTAACAGAATTTGTTTGGTCCAACGTGTTTGAACAACTACTTCGACGTCATACGTTTCTTCTGTCACAGGAACAAGTATGCCTCCTCATCGACGGGTCCGAAACCCCCACACTGACGCGCGTGCTAGCAACTTGCGCGGTGGCGTGCTCACCACACAACATATTCGTGCGTCCGCCGACACAGAAGGCTATACTGCAGCTTAGCGTCGACCTGTGTGTTGTGTTCGGTAAGTGAATACCTTATAATTGATCTGACATGTCCCTGTAAAATGACCCGACATGAACCTTTAGAATTACCCAATATGACCCTCTAAAATAACCCAACATGAACCTCTAATTCTAAAATGACTCAACACGAAACTTGATGACTTAACGTTACCCAAAAATTACCCAATAATAACATTTAACCCGTCTGCTTTCAAAGCAAGAGTGAACAGGCATCTTCTGGGCACGCTCGTTCCATCATAGACCTCATCTATCGCTTACCATCAGGCGTGATAGGGGTCAAGAGCGGGCCCATTTAGTAATAAAAATGACCCAACGTAACCCAAAAATTACCCGATGTATCCTAAAAATTACCCAAAATAGTCCAAAATTGACCTAAAATAAACCTCTAAAATGACCCATCATTACCTTAAAACTCCCCGATGTATCCTATAAATTACCCTGTAAACATAAAATTGACCCACCATGACCTAAAATGATATAATGTTACAAAAAAATCACTCAATGTTAACATCCAAATGGTCCAACGTAACCCAAAAATTACCCGATGTATCCTAAAAATTACCTAATGTAACACAAAATTGACCCAACACTAACCTCCAAAACAACCCAACATGACCTTCTAAAATGACCCAACATGACCTAAAATGACTCAACGGTACCCAAAAAATTAACCTTTAAAATAGACCAGACTCGACCACCATTAAACAAAAAATTGGGAACCAAAACTAACTTTCCTCCTTTGTTCACAGTAAGTCGAAAGCCGAAAGAAGTGAACGAATCATTCCTTTCAAAACTCCACGCAATCTGGAACATATGCTGCCCTGACCGGAAACGGTCACCGCCCCAAGAACTCACTCTCCCAGAAAGACGGGAAGAACTCTCACCAACATTCAGAAACTTTGAAGATGACGAAAGAATACCCACACCAGTCAGCGACAGCGAAATACCAACAAAAATTATCATAATTAACCAAATCCCCGAACCTGAAAAAAGTGCTCAAACGCCAGAAGTGACGGGAAAAAGTGCTCAATCCACAGAAGTGACGGAAAAAAGTGCCCTTGAAAGTGAAGATAGTGATGTGAACTTGGAGTTTTTCGATCGTATATTGTGCCCGCGTAATATAATGTTGCTTAGTGATGGGAAAAGTGTCGATGTGTGGGAAGCGATGGCTACCGTGTTAGTGTTTTTGTTGAAACATGACTATTTGAGTGAGGATTCGTTGACGGAGCAGTGTCTGGCTGTTTATAGGCAGGATTGGAATCAGGTTTGTGTAGATTCATATTTTTTTCATCACAACATGGTAATGCATACATACTCACACCTTTTTTCCATGGCTGTAAGCAGAAACAGAGCTGTGTTGGCCCAGTCGTAACAGACGGGACTTACGAGTTGTAGGTCGCAGGTTCGAACTGAGTCAGGCGCTTTACATTGTGTATTTTTTTCATAACCACGGCAAATATCGTGAGGAAACCGGCATGTCCTAGAAAAGGAAAATATAGTGAGGAAACCGGCATGTCCTAGAACCAAAAAATTTAAGACATGTGACACCTACCAACCCACACTGGGCCCGCGTGGTGGATTACGGCCCACTCCCTCTCACAGAAAGGAGGCCTGTGTCCCAGCAGTGGGAACATTAGAGGCTGATTACGTCTTCGAGTTTTTTTGGTTCTAGGACATGCCGGTTTCCTCACGATGTTTTCCTTCACCGTTTTTGAGAGCAGTGGTGATGAAATTATTTACACAAAGTAAAGCGCCTGTCTGGGTTCGAACCCTAGACCTACAACTCGCAAGTCGGGGCCATTACCACTGGGCCACCACTGCACTAGACCAACGAGGGTCTTCAGTACCTACCATTTATATCAAACTAGCTGCGCCCCGCGGTTTCACCCGCATAAGTTTCGATACCGTGGGAATATCGGGATAAAAAGTAGCCTATATGTTAATCCAGGGTGTCAGCTACATCCAAACAAAATTTTATCAAAATTGGTCCAGCCGTTTGAGCGTGAAGATGTAACAAACATATAAACACACACACACACTCAGAAACTTTCGCCTTTATAATATTAGTATGATCATTTTTCTTTCTTTCCACAGAACATACTAGAAAGTCTATCGACCTGCATGAAGTCAGTCTCCGCTCGCTGGTCCAGATCATCAACGGGCAAGTTTACCTTATTCCTCGACTTCTTAGCCGAATACTGTGGTGACATGGACTATGAACCTTTGGAGTGATAATCATCATTTACCCAGGCTTTCCCATATAAAGGGAATGGGTCGACTTCCAGTCTACCCGGATGCAGCTGAATACCCGTATTTTACATGAAGCGACCACCTATCTGAGAGTCACAGCACAGTTACTGGGTAACACGATACTCGTTGGCAAGACGGGTTATCAGAAAACCGGTTCCTGTAATTAAAAATGTTCAAAATCTAGTCGCAATCTCAGCGGCAATCAATGTCAAAAATTTAGGGAAATTAGTGGTATTTTTGACAGATTGAGACTGAGATCAGCCTGTGGACGTTCTTAAAATTACGAGAATTGCCACTCTGACTTTCGGATACCTGATTACCCGTAACGACTGTCAAAGATCTACGAGTGATTAATCACCGTATGGTTTTAAAACGTAATTAACTTCAACAGTGCTAAGAAATCGTATTTGATTGCTAAGACAAAAAAAAAAGACTGTTGGCTGTAATTGCAGTGAAAAGGAGTGATATTGTAATGCGAGTTGGTTTAGAATTAACATCAATAAATTATAACTATATGTAATGTCTGTTCGAAAACTATCAGATGAAAATGTAAACAAATTGATCAGAAAACGTACCTGTGGATGCCAATTTGTGGTGCCACTAACAAAGTAAATGTTTTGATTTGATTACTTAAACCCGAAATTTTAATTACCTTTAAGATGATTTTCATTTTGACAATTGAGGTTAATTTTTCGTCGGTGATTTTTCAATTACAATTTAATAATGTTATTCAAACAATTATTATTAGTTCCCTTTAATTTTTGATTGCGAGAGAATTTAACCAGACCAGCGGGATAACGAACACACTTCCCTATGTGTCTGTTATTCTAGCGTATGACAATCGTGGGTTGCAGCTGAAAATCAGCGTCAGGTGGTACACCTTGTGTTGTCATCTGACATTATGCTGAGCTGAGGCCCTTTTGGCATTATAATCTTTGTTTTCTGTTTTTATAGTTTTACGGTGTATTTATTTTACTGTAATACCAATAAACGCATCTTTCTTTCTAATTGAGTAACACATAAAATAATAATTCAGCAAACAGTTCAGCCAAGTTCATTGCGTTGGTTACGTAGTTGAGCAGACGATTTTTTTAAATCTATGCACTATGATGCAATGTGTATTATAAATTAGCTTCAAAACCCTCGGGTTGTGATTTAGGCTCAACTCCACAGAACATTAATACTCAAGAGCTCAACTCACCAAAAGAGCGTCGAAGCGGAGCGCAGTTTCAACCGCTCGGTAGAGAAGGCTATTCGTCGGAATTCCAGCGGCGCCGCGGGCATCCGCGCGACTCTTTCGAGTTTCTCATGCAATAATAAGTATTATAGTAATGAAAATAAAGTTAAAATTCATATGACACTGAAACTGCACTCCGCTTCGCTGCGCTTCGACGCTCTTTTGGTGTGAGTTGAGTCTTAAAGTGTGTTTCGCTAGGGTACTCGGTTTGTTTACACTTTTATCAGATACTTTTGGAACAGACCATAGTGCTTCCATAAGTAGCTAACAAATTTTGAATTAATCACCACAATTGTTAAGTGGAATGGTGATTAATGAAAAACAACTCAATTATAAAATGGACTGTATGAATATTTAACACCAATATGACTATAATTATAAAACCTATTTATGGTTAGTGATTACCTACCCGCCAAACGGAAATGGACGCTGCCTGAAATTTGGCACATCGAGTTTTCGAAAAAGTTCTGATTTGTAGAGCATTGTCTCTGTCACTCATACTTGTGGGACAGTCCCTTTCTAATGCTCGATGTGTCTACTACAGGGTACTATAGGGTATTTGACTACCATCATAAATATACATGAATTTATCATAAATAAAAGTATCAAATCGGTGGAAAAATGGTTAAATGATTTTATTTCTGTAAGTAGATTTTTTCAAACACGTCTATCATGTCGGCTTATTGCAAGAACTCATTAACTGCAAAAAATCACTAAAATAGTGAGTGTTTGCCTTTTGTAGAATGTGTCAAAAGAAGTCCAATAGAGATAAAAACTGGGCAAGTGCGAGTTGGACTCGCATACGAAGGGTTCCGTACCACAAGGCAAAAACGCCGAAAAAAACACGTTTGTTGTATGGGAGCCCCCCTTAAATTTTTTATTTACAATTAAAGTAAAAATACAACTGAGTATTTTGTGAATATTTCAAGTGCCTATCTGTTGCCATTATTGATACCGAAAAACGGGCAAAAAAATCGCGTTGGTTGTATGGGAGCCCCCCTTAAATATTTATTTTATTTTGTTTTTAGTATTTGTTGTTATAGCGGCAACAGAAATACTTAATTTGTGAAAATTTCAACTGTCTAGCTACCGCGGTTCTTGAGATACAGCCTGGTGACAGACAGACGGACGGACGGACGGACGGACAGCCAGCGAAGTCCTAGTAATAGGGTTCCGTTTTTACCCTTTGGGTACGGAACCCTAAAAACGTATTTAGTGATTTTTTGCAGTTAATAAGTTCTTGCAATAAGCCGACGATATTTTAAAAACTAGAAGAGTTCGGCGTTTCCTATCTGACTACTCTGAGAAGAAAGGCGGAAACAAACTCAGAGGTCACAGTCTCTTTTAGAGTCCAGACATAATTTTGATCAGAAAATCTGATAATCTGACCATCTGAAATGGTCTTGGGGGTAGAACCACTCAGATTAAGTGGACCTGTCTAGTCAGTGCACGCATTTGTCAGTAATCGTGCAGCTCAACTCAGAACTTAAGGAGCTCAACGATTCGACGAACAATACCAAAGTAAGGACAGAATGTTTTTTTTGTTTCATACTTCTTTTTTCTAGATTTAGAAATCTAATTTAAAAAAAAAACAGTCATATACCGTATTAAAACAATGTATATTGGTGATAATCACCACGCTTGGCAGACTGGTAATCGCCATCACCAAATGCGGTGATTTCTTAAGAATATAGTGACAAATAAATTGTATGAGTATAAGTAGATAAATTATAATGATTAAATGTCTATTAAATAATACATTTTAAAACTACCATCGTACAGTCAGCTTCAAAAAGTTGTGACCTTTATTTGATTTAATAAATATTTAAAAAAATTATAAGTTGAGCTTACACCGACCCGCACTGGGCCCGCGTGGTGGTTTACAGCCGGCTCCCTCTCACAGAGAGGAGGCCTGTGTCCCAGTGGGAAAGTCTGATTATGCTATGTAAAAGTTGCACATTCAAATATGATCTGTATGTTCAGTCGACCTCAGATTTGCTATACCACTTTTGACAATTCCCAGTAAATTGTAACTTCACTAAGGTTGAAACTGTAGCGGCAACTACATCGCTACATGAGAACTGTGCATCATACTGCTGCACTGAGGTCACGTAAAATCCTGCATCGCGCAAGCAGAGTTTACCGCGCGACTAGTATAATATACAACGTCCCGACCCGACATCAATCGTTGGGCAGTACCTCACCAGACACAACACCCGTCTGGTCGGAGGATCCTCCCTTTTCTATAGAGTATGAGTGAACTTTACACCCTGTTCCTCATACCTCTATAAAACTATCTAACTCTAACATAGAGCTTGTCATTTCACGACGTGCAAATGTCATTCAACTGTAAAAGTGGTAAAGGAATTACGAGGTCAATGATACAATATAATAACGTTCAAATTACAATTAAATATGGGTTTTCAACTTATTGTAGCTGAGATGAAAAAAATAATGTTAGTCAAAAATACGAAAATGTGTAAGGAATACAATAATTTCTTTGTACCAACGAATCTCAACCATGATCGAAATAACATCGATGATATTTTAATTAATACACAACGATGTTATGTGCATTATAAGAAAATATTTCTGATGTTCGACAAAGTCAAAAATAATGGCATTTATTTTCACAAGCTGGCGGCCCCCCTTTTCCAAACTATGTTGGGGTCAGCTTCCAGTATAACCGGATGCAGCTGAAAACCAGTATTTTAAATGCAGCGACTGCCTAGAGGGGTCTAGATATCTAATTAATGGTCACCCATCCACGAACCGACCGCGGCAAGCGTAGCTTAACCTGATCGATCGACCTGTGCGGCTGTTAATATTTTGTAACGAGCCTCTCTTGCCCTCACTGCCATCCCAGATACAAAGCTAAAATGTTTCAACTACCCTACAGTTAAGAAACTTGAAAATAATTTTTTAATATCAGAAATATTTTCGATCAAAAACAATAAAGTATTCAGTAACATCGATACAAAAACGTTTTATAATTCTTCTATTTTGACTGAAACTTGTACAATTATTGTATTACAATACAAAAAATGTCTTATGAAGACCTTTCAAGAATTCTTCTATACAATTAAAAAAAACACCAGTTTTTTAGTAGTTGAAAATGTACATAAGTAGAAGAAAATAAATATGAGTAGATGCCTTATAATGTATAGTTTTATAGTCAAGAGACTTATAGTGGAAAACGTAAATGTTTTATCAATTTAAATTATACATAGATGCACTAGCGGCAAGGGTGCAATATTTTTTTTCGAATTTCCAAAATTTTCTTTCATACAAACCTTTTTCTGACAATACCAAACACAACAAAAAAAGAATTATCTAATTTAGTGCAGTCATTCAGATGTTATGCGCGTACAGACATTTTGGCGACTTTGTTTTATAGTATGAGGACAACTTTTTCCCTACTATGTTGGGGTCGGCTTCCAGTCTAAACGGATACAGCTGAATACCAATATTTTACGTGGAGCGACTTTCTATCTGACCTCCATAACCCGTATTGACAGGCCCCTCTATTCCATTGGGCAATCTGGGCAAGTGCCCAGGGCCCCGCGATCGACGGGGGCCCCGGCCTGCCCTCAAAAAATCATTATTTGCAGCCTATTTTCTTTTTTATTTCCATTCAACGTATTATTAGTACCCCCAAAATAATTGATTAGCAGTGCGAATTTCAATTGTGATTGTAAAGAAATAAAAATAATTTTAGAATTTTGCTTATACTGTACCTACTCTTACAGGGGCCCCGTGGTCCTTATGTGCCCAGGGCCTCCAATAGGCTAAAGACGGCCCTGCATATTGACCGTATATTCAAATCACAGCTGTAATTCTTTACGAGTCGTATGGCGCCTTCTTCACATGGGGGGTAGGCAGAAACTTAGTGAAAACAGGGCGACTAAAGGGGCTTTCCATTCGTATGTGGCGGTATCTAAAACGCGTCATACTGACGTCACGCAAAATCCTGCATCGCGCAAGCAGAGTTTACCGCGCGACTAGCTTAAATTATACAACAGCCCGACATGAATCATCGGGCAGTTGCCCGCCGGACACAATACCCGTCTGGTCGGAGGATCCTCCCTTTCCTATAGAGTATGAGTGAACTTTACACCCTGTTCCTCATACCTCTATAAGTACATTATTTTGTATAGCCGCCCCGCTTCCGCTTATATCTCAGAACGCAATCTTAAGCTTTGGTTTCCTAAGAAAGCAGTGAAGGGTCACACAATAAAGGCTGTCCAAATCCAGAGCGATTTATTGCACTTTATGTCAAAGAAAAAAAAAATCTGGTGAAAATTGCAGATTTTCATGACATCCCGTCCGGCGTCCGTTAGAATATGACGGAACTGCTCTTCTAGGAAACCTTATCTTTATATAATTATAAGTTACTGCCAAAAGTAAGTGTAAATATAAATAATGTCTATATGTTAATATTTTATAATAAAATAAATAGGAATAATATTATATTCTGGTAACTAAGTACAAAAAAATTATAATTATCGAGTGTGCTAGCGATTTCAAAATAATAAAGAAAGAAGTGTCAATTTTAAAAAGTCCCGATTGGTTTTGGCTGATGTTGCCAGTTTATAATACCAATAATGTAAGCTGGCAACACAGTCCACTTCTGGACCCAGACTCCAGTCAAGTGTACGCCTTTATATATTTTAAAAATAGAATAAAATAATATACGCTAACAGTCCTTTCACCGTTAATTTACCTTTGATTTTGCGTCACTTTCAAAATCACAGTGATCCTTATTGTCGTTGCAATAAGGTCGCTGTTGGGTTGCTGCTGGCAGAGGTAAAATAATACAAAGGACTGTTTAATAATAATACTACACTCCCGGACTCCCTAACGTCTATAGCTTTTTAAATGGTAGCTCATTCAAATTCAGAACAATGACGACACAAAAATGATGGCCAGTGTGTCGTCATCAAAACTACATACACATAGGAACTTATTCTTTGACTCGTTCTAATTTGATTGGTTGATGAGAGCAGTGGTAACCACCCTGACTTTCGAATCCAGGCGGGCGCTTTACTTTCTTTATGTAAGTAATTTTACCATCACTACTCTCAAAACGGTGAATGAAAACATCTTGAGGATCTAAAATAAAAAAATCGAAGACATGTGACATTTACCAACCTCCACTGGGTCCGTGTGGTAGATTATAATAATAGCCGACTCCCTCTCAAAGAGAGGAGGCCTGTGTCCCAGCAGTGGGTAGAATATAGGCTGATTAAGGTTATGCATAATTATTTTCATGTTTTGAGGCTTACCTCACTTGGAATTGCAAAACTCGATTTATGAGTCGGGGAGCAATGATATTATAAGTGTAAAAAGGTGTCGGGGAGTGTATTATCTATAGTTAGTAAATCTTCTAACTGTTGTGTTTAGTGGTATAGCTCTCAAATAATTTTAAATTCTTTTTTTGGTAATTTGTTGTTATTGTATAAAGTATTTGAAATAAACCGGGTATTGTTAAAAACTCTTTGTGGCGTTTCGAAAATCGACTATGCCTGAATTTTAGTCGATTTTCGAAATTTTAAAGTTGAATCGAGTCGTATGTTTTGTAAATATGATTGTTTTGTAAAATATAATTTTTAATAGGTTAAGGGTGTGCCTTTTTTGTATACTACCTACATGTACATATTATTTTTATATTTAAGTCTTTAAAATATATTATGTAAATGTTGCCTTTAATTAAATGCCACTAAATACTACATTATAATACGAAGTCCATAGCAGAATGTACATCGCTTTTGCGAGTAGTTAAAATGTAATAAAAACTAGTGTTATTTAACCAAAACTTTTTTTTTCTGGAAACCTGCAACTTTACTGCTTGGATTATTTTTTAATACGGCAAGAGTTACTACTTTCACATCATCATCATTGGCAGCCTTGTTCAGACGCCAGCACATCAAGCTACCCGAAAATGTAAAATTTTCCCAATCAATTTTGAACCTTACGCTTTAGCGATAAATTTGAAAATCTATTAAAGAAATTTGACGGATTGTAGTAGCTTGATGTGCTGGCGTCTATACCACCCACTGCTCATATAGGCCTCCTCCCTTTCGTGCCAGCTTCTCTGGTCTGTGCGAGTCTCATCCAGGTCTTCCCCGCGATTTTCTGTCGGTCGTCTACCGACCTGGCCGGTGGTTTACCAACGCTTTCACCGTTTCTTGGCAATCATTCCGTTAGGGCTCGGCTCCACCTACCATCACCAGTCACCACGTGTAGCCAAGTGTCCTGCTCACCATTTCAGAGCCGCTACCTTTATTCTCGCATAGTTTGTGCAAATACAAGATAAAAACTGCCTGTCATCTTGAGTCCTCTTGAACGTCGGGCCTCTGTATGCGCAAGTGCCACAAACGTCGGCACATTTGGTAGTACTTGTTGATTTTTGGGCAAGCCTTCGAAAAAACGCAGATTTCGTTAATACATAGCCAGTTAAACGTTACATGTTATACCTTCCTGGCTTCGTTATTAGATTACCTAACTATTTATACCATTCATTATGCAAATACAACTGACCTTATCTAGCAACGATGCGTTAAATTTTTGTTTTCATTTGCGTTAAGTTTTTGGTTTCACAGAACTTTCCAGAAGCACTAATTTCTTTCTTTTTTTTTTCTTCCGTTTTGTTGGCGCTCCTGTTTAAATGTTACCAAAATAGGTCAAGCATGAATCAACTAATCGAATGATACAGCTAGATCGTGTTGCAAGTGCCAATAAATAGAAAATATTACCGTCCAATGACAACCATGCGTGTTGACAGTTGTTATTATCCAATGGTGTAACGCCGACGTTTCGAGTCATTAAATCTTATTATCCAATGGTGTTACGGCGACGCTTGAGGGGTCCCTTAACATAAAATGCTGAACATGCATCTGTATAGGACATTTATCTATAAGCATAATCAGCCTGCACCCTAGCTAATTGCGTAACACACTACCAGTCTAAATCTTAATCATTTTGAAGGATATTGCTAATCCATTGCTTCATATGTTCGAAAAATGTGTCTGCTCAACAACGTAAATAACGCAATGAATGTTGTTGAACTGCCAAAATGAAACCTATTGCTACTGATAGTGTGTTACGCAATTTTCCCGCTGTTCCCACTGTTGCGACACAGCCTCCTCTCCGTAAAAGGAAGGGGCTGTAATCCACCACGCGGGCCCAGTGCGGATTGGTAGATGTCACATGTGTTTGGTTCTAGGATATGCCGGTTTTCTCACTGTGGGCAAGATCGTAGACTCCTAAATAAGGCCACCTTGCAATTACAAGTGAGGTATAAAGGCTTAAAACAAAATTTCAAGTATAAGTTTACCGGCCTTCCTCTCCTTGGTCCACAGTACCTACCGATAAATTAACCAGGAACATATTATCTTCGTCACTGGTCGATTTTGAAGTACCGTGTTTGACCGATGCGTTGAACGCTTGGAAAATGGCTTGTCCCAATACGGTTTTGCTCGATAACCCGTCTTCCCAGAGACGGTGGGACGTGCCGCTCTGCAGTATTATACGGAATACCCTTAACACGTCACGTAATAACGTTGAGCGTGCCCGCCTGCTGGCTGTGGGAGAATGGGAGTCAGGCTTATGGCTTCATGCGCTCCCGTGACTCGTCGTACATGTTTCCGCTTGGGCGCACCTTGTGTTGCTCCGCATCGGTGTCACAGCGGTGAAGCTGTCGACAGCCTCGGGCACCATGGTCTGTCCTGCTGCAGGAGCGCAGGTCGCATAGCACGGCCCGGCAGCATCAACGATATTATTCGTTGAGACCTTGTCACCGCTGTCACCGCCGGTGTAGCAGCGTTGTTAGAACCAAACGGCTTGGTACGTGACGATGGGAAGAGACCAGCCGGCATGTCGTTGTTGCCTTGGAAAGTGGGTAGGCCTCCTGGTGTGGGACGCAACGCAACGTGTGTCGATACCCTTGCGCCATCTCATGTTCCTAGCACGGCGGGCTGTGCTGGCGCCACTGCTGCGGCTGCTGAGACCCTAAAGCGGCGCAAGTACCTTAATGGGTAACTACAGCTTTGAGTAGTTTGGGGTCGAAACGCTTGGGTCATGGGGCCTCGGTGCTCGTTTTCTTTTTAGGGATATTTCTCGCCGGCTGGTCGACACTTCACGTGACTAGAGGGCTGGGTCGTTCTTTGGCCAAAGAATTAGCATTGCCATTCAACGTGGCTATGCTGTTAGCCGGATGATAGCGATGCGGACGAGTACTTCGACACCTAAGTGTCGAAATATTATGGAAACTTTCCCATACGTAGTACAGCCAGAACAAATGCAGATAGAACACTCAAACTTGATCGCGAAGTAAGTACCTAATTTATTACAATCTTCGAGTACTGGCTCACCCCTTTCTTGTAAACAATTTTGGTTGGAAGTTGGGAAAATTTCTAACAATTAAAATACAAGAATGTAATTATCTAGTTTCAGTAAATCTCTGTTATGTATACCAGTGTCGAATGCTGCATGCGAGCGCATATTTTCACAGATTAATTTAATAAAAAATGGTTGCCTGTAAAGTCGGTTTTACGGGCGAAGATTTTACGTGACAACGTCTTTTTCTCGGTAGAATATTTATTGATATGAATATAATTAAATTGCACAATAGGAACAAGGAATTAAATGAAAATAAGAACGTAACGTTACCGAGCGTTACACTTTTTCATAAGTGACTCCCAGCCGCAACCTAATTTAAGACGTTGTCACGTCAAAACGGAACAAAGAAACAGATTCATAAACAAAAATCTGCAATTTTAAAAAAAGTAATTTAAAAAAATTAAACCGACTTCAAGAAGAAATTAACTCAAAATTATGAAATAACTTTAATTTCGGAAGTCGGTGTCTTGGGATCTGTATTTTAGTTTTATGCCACCGACTTCCGAAATTAAAGTTATTTCATAATTTTGAGTTAATTTCTTCTTGAAGTCGGTTTAATTTTTTTAAATTACTTTTTATTTCGTAATTTTTAGTTTTTGCACTAGTATTTGACCAAGGGTTTGAGATGTTTTCCCTTTGACACTACACCCGTAGATCTTATCAATAAGCCAGGCCGTCACACTTACACGTATTAGTCCATATCTTAAAAGTTACTGAATCGATCTTGATGAAACTTGCACTGTTCCCTAAGTTGAAGAAAATGTAAGCCAATAAAAAAAAAATGGTCACGATCCGATTAATAGTTCCGGAGATATGCGTGGACAAACATACATACATACATACATACATACATACATACATACATACATACATACATACATACGTCTATGAAATTTTGTATATTTGTTTGGAAGCCCTAATAGATCATCATATGTGAATATAATGCAATTCCAATAATATTACATACATACGTATCGAATTGATAACCTCCTTTTTTTGAAGTCGGTAAAAACCAAACAAGGTATAAAAGATGAAGGAGGCTGTGTGAATTTTAACCCATCAAACAGAATGTTAAAATATAATTCAAATATTTATTGCGATGATGATGATGAAAATCAGTATTTTTATTGGTATATTTTCCCTGTGCAAGTTGGTATATTTCAGTATTTTTTTATGGAGCTTCGTTTTTTTTGTAAAATTTAGTCTGGTCACACTGAAAGTACCTCCGCTAGGAGTAATCTGTGCAAAGAGTATAATAATATTGAATCTGTGGTAAAATAACTATCAGTGAGTCAGCCACAGACCACAGAGTACTTTTTTATCAACTTGTTTACAAAAATCCTTAAATTCAGCTGAAAAACCTGAATATTCTAATGTTTTTTCAATAAACAATGTCTGAAATATGGAATCTAAGTACAATATGTCGATGTTGTCACGCCGATGGCCACTTTAAGAGCCTCAATTTATCGTATCAAGGTAAAAATGATGTCGAAATATACGAGATTATGTTACGGGAAACATTGGGGATCTATGTAAGTATTCATCTGTCTAATTACTACCCTTTTTAATGTTAAATACGTATACGAATTTATGAAAATCCAGACCGAATTTCGGCCATGGCGACCGATCTCAGAATCTCAGCGGAGACCAGCCTACGGCGCAGAAGATATAGTGCACAAGTGTGTGCGCACTGACACAGGTGTAGTTTCTCATTCCTCACTCTCATTGTCCGATGTGACGGCAATCCGACACGACCAGAAAGAGACCAGGCGCAGGGCCAACAACTTAACGTGTTCTCCGAGACCGAGAATCATGTTTTGATCAACACAACCTGATAGTGACCTCCAATTTGCAAGATACGTCAGAAAATTTGAATTTTGTACCAGACCCAGACCTATCCGCCGCTAAATCCGCCCCTAAGACGACCCACTGACCCCTTTTTGCCTTAAACCATTACATAACTACATCTTTATCGCCCAAATGTTTCAGATTTCGACTCAACCGATACCGCTGGAAGCAAGCTACACAATATGTGATAGCTGTATCTTAAAGCTGAGAGATGCAACTGAGTTCAAGAACCAAGTACTTATGTGTGAAGAGAAGTTCAAGTTATATTGTAGCAGTAAGTTTAGTATTTTTTACAGTTATTTCAATCAATGCTATGTATTTAAGAGGAAATGCGGGTGGTTGTTTCTCCATAGAAATGCTTTCGCCTGTTTTCTTTTTGGTTAATGACCATAAAGCAATGATTTTTTACAGAATAATAAATATTAACTACCTACTTTGCCCAGCCTACAAAGGGATTTGAAGATCTGTGGCATACCGGTGTGATTTAAAAAAAAAAATGACAGCCGCTCATTATACCTAGCAGGGTGAATTTTTCAAGTGGGCGTGGATGGCCAAATCCGAAACTATGAGGAATAGCGAAAAGTACTCAAAGGAGTCGCGGGCTCGATTTTGATGAAAACTTAAACTGCATCAATGGATTTTTGAAAAATCAATATTTCTAGCCAGGAATCGAACCCGTTGATTTTGATTAAAAAAAAACACTGTATTATTACACCATTCGAGTAGTGTCCCTAATAAATCAAATTCCCATTATAAAACCAAACCCTGTAAAGTGTCACGTTACGAGATATTATTGTTCAAAGTTGATTGTGTAACATCCATATTTTTTGAACATCTTTCTTTCTTTCTTTTTTTTTTTTTTTTAAAACGTTGCCCCACACTAGGAATTTCTCCTGTATTGTGGGTGCGTTTACAAACATTGAAATTCACGTACACAAACAGCCAGACCCGGAACAACTACTTGTAGGTCATACAAATATTTGTTCCGTGCAGGAATCGAACCCGCGACACGCAGCGCAGCAGTCAATTGCTTAACATGCTTGATATCAGACACTTAAAACCACACACACACACACTCACAACACACACACACACACACACACACCCCCACACCCACACACACTTGACACTTTAAACTTTGATTATTTCTAACATCCAACTGCTGCATCTGAATGTTAATACCTCGGAAACGTGGCGCTCTACGAGTTTTGGTCTTTTTATATTTTCCGTTTGCATTAGCTATTGATTGAAGGTTTCATGCGGGGCCGCCATTTTGAAAAAAAAAAACAAAATGGCACTTCGTATAAAAATATTATATAGATACACCGTTGCCGCATTGAATCTAGAAGCCTGAACTTTTGCATGAGAGTTCCTTTTGTAACAAACATGAACACGTAAGAGCCTATACTACCTCAAATGGCTTAGCATGATCCTCCGTTATGTCGAAAATACCGGAGCATTAATTTTGAAAGAAATATATGCTAAAGTTGAGGATTAATGTTAAGTACTATGTTAGACGAAAACCGATTCCATAAAATTTTCTCTATAGAAAAAAAATCCAAAGTTACCTTCAAACCGAACAATAAACCACTGGTATTCAAAAAATACTTCAAATTAGATCATGAAACTTTGCATACTAACTGAACTAACTATAAAGCAGGTCTTATGTTAGTTAGTTTTTTTTAATTACCTTTATTTTCACCGTAAAAAGCAAATACCTAAACTATTGGCGCTGCCTTCCGCCCAGCACCGCACTCTGTCTTGCTCTTACACAGTCCGCGAGCAGTATCGTGCGAGCGAGATAAAGAGTGAATTTTAGCTGAGGTAGTATAGGCTCGTAAGGAACATTTTGCTGATGAGAAATCCTATCGGGTTGCAAGGGTTGTTAACCAATTTTGTGTATTTTTTCTTTACAGATGAACAATTAGATTGTGAAATAAAGTGTGAAGAAGAAAATTATGAAAGTGACCTAAATAATGGTAAGCATAAAAAAAAGCGCAATGAATCATATTCTAGGTGTTTCATACAAAATGAACATTATTTGTATAGTACCAATGTTCATATTCGTATGAAGAGCTTGCTCGCATTCGCTTATACATACGAATACATTTTCACGAGGTACACGAACATAAATGTAGGAAACAGCTGATATTTTTTTAGCGATTTCTGGTTTGGTCCCATAGTAAAAGTTGTTTATAATGATGAATACAATGACCTCGTAAGAGGTTGTTAATGTTTTACCAATAAACCTGTATAAGTATATCTACAATGTCATGAATATTTACTTTGTAAAGATTTTTTATTTTTTTCATTTCTTTTTTTCTGTTTTCCTTTTCAGTTAGTTTTAATCATGATCTGGCAGTTTGAGTAATTTCGGCGGCCTACCCAAATGTCTTTCTTTAGTATTTTTCGTCGATTCGTTGAGCTCCTCAAGTTCTGAGTTGAGCTGCACGATTTTTGACAAATGCGTGCACTGATTGGACAGGTCCGCTCAATCTGTGTGGTTCTTTCCTCAAAAGACAATTTCAGACACCAATCTACATGGTCATCACACGATCTGATCAAGATATTGTCTGAACTTTAAAAGAGACTATGACCTCTGAGTTTGTTTCGGCCTTTCTTCTCAGAGTAGTCAGATAGGAAACGCCGACCTCATCTAGTTTAAAAATATATAATTGACGTGTAAAAGTGTTTGTACAAACCTACTTACAGAAAATAAATCATTTATATTTAAAATACACCATTTACTTTGCAGATCATGAATCAGATGAAGATCAGACACTGGTTGTCAAAAAAGGTAAAGTTACTTCAAAATGCAGACGAGACCATAGAAACGATGGATGGGCTGTGTGAAAGATCTCAGCCCCCCCCCCCCACATTAGGCGTGCCAGGGCGCGAGCGTTCCTCCAGCGTGTGACCGACGTGCGTGCACGCAGTCAATTTCACTGCGGGGGCCTTATGGCTAGAAAGGGGGTGGCTACCGAGATGACGACTGTTAGGGGCGGTCTCCACGAGCGAGAGAATCGCGGCGATATTATCGTTGTGTCACGTATTTCTATACACTCTCTATGCTTGGCTACACTGGGTCGCGGGCGCGGGGCGGGTGCGGCGCGGCGAACTCACATGAACTTCCATTGAAGTGTCCATAGTGGACCAGTGTGACCAGATTCAGTATTTTAATACTTTTTCGGTATATTTTATCGACTTTTCCGAGCATCAGTAATTTTGTATTTTTGTAGGTATATTGGCGGAAGTAAGTATATCTATTCTATTCTAATCTAATAATAAAGCTGAAGAGTTAGTTTGTTTGAACGCGATAATCTCTGGAAATACCGGTCAGATTTGAAAAAATCTTTTTGCATTTGATAGCCCAATTCTTGAGGAAGGCTATAGGCTATTTAATATCACGCTATGACCCTTAGGAACCCAGCAAAAAGAAAAAAAATCGGAATGAACGCTAAGCGAATACGAAGTGTTGCGACGGGGTGGGGGTATAAGAAATTTCACGCGGACGAAGTCGCGGGCAGAAGCTAGTTTTGGATAAAAAGCTATGGTAACACCGTAGCGATCGTCCCTGCGAACATTGATGTTCAGGGAATTCCCCGGATTTAGTCGTATTATATTTCATTCAGATAAGATATATGATATCGTCTTCTTCGTTGTCCTTCTCATCGCTCTGGTTTTATAAAGTCTTCTTTCTTTGTCCAGGCGGTTTTCCTTTGGAATGCGCTCCCTCAGAATATCAGGACGGTAACCAATCAGTTCACATTTAAAATGAAAGCTCGAGAACACATTCACAAGAAGTTGG
The DNA here is from genome assembly GCA_948474745.1 of Oligia latruncula. NCBI lineage: Eukaryota > Metazoa > Arthropoda > Insecta > Lepidoptera > Noctuidae > Oligia > Oligia latruncula. The sequence goes on along the minus strand of OX419711.1, from coordinate 1,145,928 downwards.
CAGATTCGTCTCAAGATTAAGTTGTTGCAGGTTTTCTTGTATAACTCTCATAACTTTTTTATTTTATTATATTTTGTTGTATGTATGTATTTAAGTACCTATTTATTTTTATATTCTAGTTATTTTCTAAGTTGTTTTCTGTAATTGCACCTACTGTGTATTGTCTCTGCATCACCCTAAGGTAGACTGGTAGAAAATGCCCAAGGCATTAAGTCCGCCTTTGTACAGTTTTTACTTGTGCATAAAGTTTAATAAATAAATAAATATTCAGTATTTTTTGAGGTGCTTCGGTTTTTTCGTTAAATGTAATCTGGTCACACTGGACACGACAACACGCGGAACGCAGCCGCGCTCCAGTGCGGACGGGCTGCCCGCGCCCGCGCCCGCCCCGCGCCCCAGTCTGGACGCACGCTTAGAACGTTCCACACGGCGATATCATCGCGGCGAAAATTTGATGGCACGGCGAGACTATCGCCGCGATTCTCTTGCTCGTGGAGACCGCCCCTAAGAGAAGTATGGAAGACATGAGCGAATTACGGGGCCCCAAGCCACAGGGGCCTTCCGATGTGACGTGTGAATGAAAGATTCGAAAAATATTACCCAAAACCTTAAATTCTTATTGATAAGAGGCTCGTAATGGGTGAATACCTAATGTAATTTATATGAAAATTTACGTAATTTGTTTTTTTACAAAGGCTTGCATTCATTTAGTAGAGTCACTCAGAAAATCTAACGTAGGTACTTATCTGAGACAGGATGCAACAATTTTCTAGCTTACTTCGCTAATAATTTTAATTGTGAGAAATAGGCTATTTGACTGGTTTCTGATAAACATCTCAGATTATTTAATGGTGTCTAACGAGCCCACAAAAACCTATTACTTCAAATTGCATAATGTATTTCTTTTAGAAAATAGTAAATCAAAATGTACTGTTTAAATAAGCCGCCAAAACGCTATCTTTAACAATATGGCGTCGTGACGTCACAATACACGTAAACAAACGTTGAAACGGTCGAGATACTAGACAAAAGTCATTTGTTCTGTCAACGATAGACAGAAATTGACTATATCATGACGTCATCATAAGTTCAGCCAATCCAGACCGTTTTCGATTACGTGGCGCCAGATTTAAAAAGATGAAGTTTTTTCGGGATTTTTTTAATAAATAATACATTGTTTTGTAGTAAAATTAATGCAAATCGATTTTAAAAGCGATAATCTATACGAGTGTCAATAATTATGACCTTATTTTTTACATTGTCAAATAGCCTATTGTACTATTTCCTTTTCAGAATACACTATGGAGGTTGATATCGAGCATCCCATCACAGAAGTTAAAAATGGTTCGTTATTTATAAACATTTCAACTTTTAATGACTTTGTGACGTCTGAAGGAATCCACTGGATTCGGGAAGCACAGAACCGGTCGACTTGGCGATGCTATGGAAGGCCAAAGTAAACTAAAAATTCGAAGATATGTGACATCTACCAACCCGGATTGGACCCACGTGGCTGGTTACAGCTCCTTCTCACTCACCGAGAGGAGGTCTGTGTCCCAGCAGTGGGAACATTATAGATTGATTATTAGGGTTCCGTATCTCAAAAGGAAAAAACGGAACTCTTATAGAATCACTTTATTGGCCGTCTGTCTGTCTGTCAAAACGCTTCATCTCGGGAACGTGTGGAGGTATCGAGTTGAAATCAAAACCATAATTATACTCAGGTCCCTTGAAGCTGTGAAAAAATCAAACCTAAGTTAACGTAAAAAAAGATACGGCCGTTTATGCCACAAAAAACGTATATTTCGACACTCAAGGGAATCAAAATTTAAATTTATAGAATAGAATGGAATAGAAATACTCTTTATTATGTACACCAAATAAATTACAGACATAAAAATAGAAACTGTACAAAGGGTGACACAATGGGCGGTCTTATCGCTAAAAGCGATCTTTTAAAGACAACCTTTGGATGGATATACTTATATACTTTCCGTTGGCCTAGAATCGTGAAATTTGGCAAGAGGCAATGTCATGTAGCACAAGTAAAGGAAAAAATCCGAAAACAGTAAATTTGCAGTTACATACCTACAAATTTGTACGGAACCCTCGGTCCGACTCGCACTTGTTTTTAAACAATTTTTCGCGAGTCCGACTCGCACTTGTTTTTAAACAATTTTTCTTTTTTTTTTTTAGAAAACCTACCAATACCTGAGATAGAAAGTGTTGCAAGCGAACCTGAAACAGAAAAAAAGTCAGAAGTACCAAAGAAAAAATTAAAAAATAAAGGAAGTGGGAATAAACAGAAATTAACACAAAATAAAGAACAACGTAAGTGTTATGAATTTTTCCTCGTTTTTTTTACCACGAAATTTCAAGTCAAACAAATATCAACTCAACAAATACATCGTGAGGAAACCGGCATGTCCTAGAACCAAAAATTCGAAGACATGTGACATCTGCCAATCCGCACTGGGCCCGCGCGGTGGATTACGGCCCACTCCCTCTCACCGAGAGGAGGCCTGTGTCCCAGCAGTGGGAACATTATAGGCTGATTATGAAATATCAACTTTATTCTAATGGTAATTAAGTTGATTTCAGAGTGACTAGCACTATTGAAAAAGCTATAAATAAATGTTTGAAGTTGTAGCGTAAACTGAACTTTATTGTGTAGGAGTTAAAGTTTATTTTTCCATGAACTCAAATTTGTTTACATTTTTGGCAAATAAATCGCGAATCCAGATTATATTCAGAACAGAACAGAACTGACCACCCGTAACGACTGTCAAATATCTACCAATGACAGCCGGTACCAACCCCATAAAGTCCTTTCCAAGGCACAGAGGAGACTCGATATGTTTTGCATGGTCACCCATCTGAAAACCGACCGCGGCAAGAGTAGCTTAACCTTCGATCGATCCGTGCGGCTGTTATTATTAGCCACGAGCCAATCACGCGTGATGCGATGTCTCCTAAATGAGAATAATATTTTTTTAAATTTTCAGGTAAAAGACGCGCCAATCTCAATTGCTCCTTGATCATTCAAGTGGACACAGACACAGGCGCCCAATTTTCTTGCAAAGATTGTGGGGGACTGTACCAAACGAAGAAAGATATGAACAAACACATTTACAACGCACATGCTGCCTTATTCAAGTGCGACTACTGTCCAAGACAGTTGAAATCATTCCAGACTTTAAAAAGACATCTAAAACTGCACACAGAAAAAGAGTATAACTGCAGTTTTTGTCCAAAGAAATTCGCTTCAAAACACAACTTGAAAGAACATCTAAATTGTCACACTAAGGAAAAAGTCTTCAAATGCCATTTGTGTGCAAAAGACTTTAAATACAACCAAACGTTAATAAGGCATCTAAGAGTACACGCTGGAACGAATAAAACAATATTGTGTGATCTTTGCGGTTGGTCCTTTAACGACCGATCTAATTTGAACGCTCACATAAGAACGGTACATGAAAAACTACGTCCCTTCAATTGTAAAATATGTCAAAAATCGTACACGAACAAAAGACATTTGAAAGACCATTTAAAACTACACAACGGCGACGAAAAATTATATAAATGTGACGTTTGTGACCAGAGACTATCTTGCCCAAAGACATTGAAGATCCATAGACTAAAACATGATAATAAATTCATGTGTAGGTATTGTTCTAAGATATTTGACGATGCAGCTTCGAGAATAGAGCATGTGAAAGCTCTTCATAACAAGGATCTTCCATGGCTCTCTTGCCCTCTTTGTGGGAAGGTGTTTTCAGGCAAATTTTCTCTCAATCGTCATGTAGACGAGCATAACGGCATTAAAAGGTTTCCATGCGAGGTCTGTGGGTTAAAATTCACTCAAAAAGCCGTTTTAAATCGTCATATTTTTCGCAAACACAATCCCGAAGCTGATATTGATATTGGCAAGACTAAATGTGATATTTGCAAGCGTAGTTATAAGAATATAATTGTACATATGGATAAGCATAATAATAGGCAATCTGCCTGTGACATTTGTGGGAAAACGTACCCAAATATGAGTGCTTTGAATAGACATAAGTCTTTAAAGCATTTTGGTAGGACTTTCGACTGTAGTATATGCGAGAAGAAATATTTGAAGAAGTCTACGTTAAATAGACATATAGTGAAAGTGCATCAAATTAAAATTGAAAAAGATTGTGCGGAGGGTACTTGAAACATTAAAGATTATACATAAGCAACTTTTGGCCTGTTTTATTATCTCCTGATAAGTTCTGGTTAAGGGTATTACAGGACCTAAACCCAAAAAACGCAAGTTTTAGAAGCAATAAAAGTATATGATCGACTACAGTAAACAAAATCAGAAAAAAAATATGATATTCTTCAAGATATAATTATGCTAGGTAGTTTGCGTTGAAAACATAATACAACTAGTTTGATACCATGGAAAAAAATTACGAAGATGCCTCTAAAAACTTTCTTTTTACAATAAAAACCATACTAATATTCAGATTTTTTGTCAGATTATTCTACAAGCAACATACGCATTAGTGACAATATATTTTTTGTAAATAGATAATTGTTTCATATTTTGCAATAAATTACCAGCGTTGTGTCATCGCGCTTCTCTTTCTTTTCTATGCAGTCCGACAGTGACCACGCTTTAGGTCATGTAAGCCCCTTAAATTTATCTTACAGATATACATAACATTACGCTTTGTTTCCACGAAGGGTTGGGCAGAATTGTACCTATAGTATATAGGTACAATCACGGATATCGACCGGGTACAAAAAACTCGCCCCCTGTCACATGGGACTTAAACATGTGGGTACATGTTTAAGTCCCATGTGACAGGGGGCGAGCCTATCACAATTAACCGGGCACAAATACAGATTCCAGGCTGTCATTGAGAGATTCCAGGTGGAAAAACCCAATGACACTGCCCGACTCGGGAATCGAAGCCAGGACCTCATGCTTAGCAGTAGCATCTTACAGATCTATACTAATAATACAGAAAAAACAAATCAGCTGTTCCCTACATATAAATGTAGGGAACAGCTGATTTGTTTTTTTGTGACATAAGTCACAGAGTACTTTTTGATAGACTGAAGTACATTCTGCAGGGTAATTAAGCGTAACACACTATCAGTAGCAATGGGTTTCATTTTGACAGTTCGACAACATTCATTGCGTTTTATTTGAGATGTTAGGCAGACACATTTTTCGAACTTAAGGAGCAATGGATTAGAAATATGCTTGAAAATGATTCAAATTGAGAGTACCTAATGATGAACAAATGAACAGATGATTTTTTTTTCTCGATTTCAGGTTTGGTCCCATAGTAAAAGTTATTCATAATGATGAGTACAATGACCTCTTAAGAGGTTGTTAATGTTTTACCAATAACCCTGTATAGCTGAAGAGTTAGTTTCTTTGTACGCGCGTATCTCTGGAACCGTTTCTTCGCGAGTCGGATTTGAACAATTATTTTTGCACTTGATAGCCCAATTCTTGACATAGGCTATTTAATATCACGCTAGGACCCCTAAGTGCCGAACAAAAAGTTACAAAGAAAGAAAGAAAACTAAGTAATAGCGCGGGCAAGTGATGCGATGCGACGGGCGGGATAGATCGGGGGAACAAGAAATTTCACGCGGACAGAAGCTAGTTTCAGCAGGAAGCACAAGACCGATCCATGTGGCGACGCTTGGGGGAGGCCTATGTCCAGCAGTGGACGTCTTCCAGCTGCAATGATGATGAGAACTAGGGAAATGTTCGTGTGCTGCATTTCTGCTTATCCTTTCGGGAAATAGGTACAATCGTGATGTTATACCATTATCATCATTGGGTGCCATGCTCCCGCGAGTGCCATCCAGGTCTTCCCCGCGATCTTCTATAGGTTGTCCAACCTCCTGACCATCGTCTGTCAACGCTCCTTCTATTGTCTCTCGGCAACCATTCCTTTAGGGCTCTGCTCCTGCCATCACCACGTCTGGCGGTGTCCTGCCCACTTCCATTTCAGACTACCGTAGTCTGACGTCGTCCTCGTCGTGATTTCGTTTCTCTATAATTCGGATGACAGCACATCTTAAGGGAGGATTAATGGCTCTTATATCATAGCTCAGTACACATAATTTTACATAAAAATAACTGTGTTAACGATGGCACCACAAAACCTTTACGGATGTACTACCTACATACTTGCTTAAACAATAACTAACCTTACGTTGTAAAAAACAAAGTCTAATTTGTACTACACATTGAAAGTTGTTATTAAAACCATACAATGTTAACTATGCCATCAAAAAGTCAAGTCAACATGCGATTGTGAACGTTCCTACGTTGAACTAAGATAGGGAAAGTATTTTCTATGTTGCTCTAACAAGTTTGTAGCACACCGCAGCGCAAGATTCGAAAGTGGACACGAGACTTTAGTCCGGCAGCTTGGCCGAACGGCGAAGACGCGTCGCTGCCTCGATTCGAAAAAAAAAACCTTTTTACTTAGTGGTGCATTTGACAGCTGTCAAAATTTCATTGTGTACGTCTTTCAGTGATATTTTGTGTACGAAAAAATAACAAAATTACTAGTGTACGCTGTATTTGGATTTTAAATGTTTGTACGTTAAATACCGGCTGGATCACGTAGGTAAGTTGATGACATTATGTTGTGTAGCTAGGAATTTGCGTATGTACTTTGTGACAAGATATGTGTAGTAGGTACTTCTATTATAAACTATACGACCGGTTTTGCTTGCGTTCTGTAAGTTACCTAGCGTTAACATTTCTTTACTACTTGTGTAGTAAAAGTTTAATTATTATTTGTTGAAATGTCGGTGTTTTATGTATGCATCTAGTTTACATATCCTGTACATACTTTATTTTAAAACTGGGGTAGTTTTTTTTTTATTTACCAACTGCGTATTTTAAACCCGGTGACTTGCATAAATTTAAAACTACCCACAATGGTTAAAAAAATAAAAAACCACAATAATTTCTAATTAAAACATTGCTAGTCTTAAAATGTGGATTTATCGTAATGACCCAGTGGTTAGCCGGCTAGCTTTTTAAGCGTGAGGATGCGGGTTCAAAACACATTAGAAAAACGACTTTTCTAATTTAGGTGTTCCCTACTTACGACTGTTTTTGGGTTTTGTGATTTTTCTAGTACTTACTTTTACGACTGTTGGTCCAAAAGAGTATTTTAATCTTTAAGCGAAACTGCATCGACTTGCACGTGAGATGATTTTCTAGCTGACTGTATCAGTTTTCCAAAATCTGTGAATGCAGTTAGCAATTACTCAAAAAGTTACAATGGTAAAAAATCCACCTTCATGCTTCAACCCTAAGGAGAATGCGTTAGGTAGCCCGCGAAATTCAAACGTATTTGCAATGGTTGTATGTTGATCTAAATATAATTCGCGACCGTAACAAATATTTATTTATAGAATCTTATATAAATAAAACAAAGTTGGGTTAGTTACACCATTTATAACTCAAGAACGGCTAAACCGATTTTTATGATATTTGATTTGTTGGATTTTTCTCCGCCCCGAATAAAAATTAACAAAAAAAAAATCATAGGTGGTACGAAGTTCGCCGGGTCAGCTAGATCTATGTTGTATGTTATGGGTTTGGTTTCCGCACTTAGTCCTTCAGTGGACCATTGTGCGTGGGCCATGGCGGCCGTCGGTGGTTATTCCAACCAGCCCACCTCCCTCCAGAAGCTGATCAAGTCTCCTGGTCTGTTGAGGACATCTGTGTACGATCTGGGTATCCCGAGGGTTTCTGACCTTATCTGGGTGACGCCTGTGCACTCAAAGAGCACATGCGCAATGGTTTCATCAGCCTCCATGCAAGCCCTGCACAGGGGACTCCGTTAAGCCTAATGTGTGAAAGTGTTTATTTAGCGAGCAGTGTCCCGTGATGGTCCCCGTCACCAGGCGCAGGCCTTTCCTGTCCAGTCGTAGTAAGCGCCTGGTTAGCCTGCCATCCAATGACGGCATAGCTTCTTGGGACTGCCTGCAGCCTGGTCACGACGTCCACCAGCTTTCTGCTTGTGTGTGGGTGTGCTCCTGTAGCCACCTGCGTAGTTGGTTGAAGGGGATGGGCACGAGAGGTTCCGGTCCACAGACTGACATACTGGATGCCCTACTGGCGGGTCAGCTCATAAAAATCATCAGTACATCTCTACAGGGGCGTAGCTACCGCCGTATCAATTATACGGGGCCCCCGGGCTACAGAGGCCCCTAACGTGTGTAAGCAAAAATTAGTAAAATGTTATTCACAATGTCACTTAATCTCGTGCTTCCCGGGAAAGTTTTTCAAAATTAAAACTGATAAAAAATTACCTCAGGACTTCGATGAGGCAGGAACGGCTATCAGACTTGTCACTATAGTCTATAGAGGCAGAAATTTTAGAAAAACTGAAATCGTCTTCAGCTATATGACATAAAAAATCAATTTGCCGTAAAAAAGACAAGAAAGGTATTTTTAGGTAATTTGAATTGTTTGGCTAGCTCAATTTCTAGGAGGAAGCGATAACTTATAATTAATAAATATTTATTTTAATTTAATGCAAGCATTTTTGTTTCTTTTGTGAGAAATCTTTACCCTTCATTTGGGCCCCCCAACTAATTTTGATACAGGGCCCCAAGGCACGCTACGCCACTGTCTCTCTAAGTTCATTACACACATTCCCAGCGTGTTTGTATACTTGGTTACTACAACTAAAGCGCGCGTTGCTTCGTAAGATAAAAATACTGTACATAACTACCAAGTACCTACTATATTATTTATTCTTATAAACTCATTTAATGGGAGAAAGCATGCAAAACAAACACTTTCCTATTGTGACATAAGTTTATCGAAACAAGAATTTCATGCAAAATACTTAATCAATTTACAATATTGTTATGAAATCGCTATAAGTATACATCACGCATGTATTGCACGAAAGGCACAGGTTTATTTTATATTTTCAATTTGACAGTTTCATTTTGACAGTTTAACAACATTCATTGCATTATTTACGTTGTTGAGCAGACACATTTTTCGAACATAAGGATCAATGGATTAGCAATATCCTTCAAAATGACCGGAATAAAATCGACTAGTTGCACCTTAAGACTCCAGTCTGCTACTGAGAAATTCCTGACGGAAAATCCTAATAATACTTGAGCGAACTGTGAGTCTAATGTAGTTCCCCAGGCTCAATGAAAGAGTTCCCTCGTGTGGAGACGATTCTGACTGCTAAATCAAGTAAGTTACAGCCAAAGAAACGTTGGATGGATTGTGTAAAGGTAATATGGTTAGAAAGGAAGTGCCTACTGAGATGTCGGATGATAGTTATGCATGGAAACAGAAGACATGCTGCGCCGACCACTTCTTCTTTTCAACGTGCCAATGGCAATCTAAATGGGCCCAGAATTCGACTACGTGTTCAGCACTATCACAAGTGTCCATCAGGTCTTAGGTGCAGCTGCCGGGACATGTAGGACATGATATTAAGTGTCCCATCGTTTGTAAAACAGCACCACATTTACTTACACTTCAAGGCGGAGTCGTCTCACCATCAGCCTACAGCAGTCCAGTGCTGGATATTAGGCCTCTCCTATTGCACGCCATTCAACTCGATTTTCGACTCTCATCCAGCTGCTACCAGCCATCCTGCGAAGATCGTCGCTCCACCTAGCCTGAGGGTGTCCCACCTTACGTTTACCGATTCGCGGTTTCCACTCAAGAACACGTCTACCCCAACGGTCATCGGTTCTACGGCTAATACTGCCGGTCCATCGCCACTTCAGCTTGCTTATTCTGTGAGCTATGTCGACAACTTTGGTTCTCTGCCGGATCACCTCGTTGCGGATTCGATCCCTCAGAGACTCCAAGGGTAGCTGCATCCATTTAGTCCGGAGTCGTCTATGATTCTGTTAGATTGGGAATAAATGCAGGCGGATGAAAAGGCAAAATTAACTTTCAAGAATCCAATCTGACATAAACCAATTGAATATTAATAAGAGCCAGCAGTTTCGACACAAAAGTTCTCAATTTCAAGCGGCAGACATTCGCATGTCCTTTCAAATCTCATGAACAATACTACGAAAAACATTGAAACTTTTACCAGACTGTAAGTAGTTCACAGTCACCAGCTTTTGTTTTAAACCCACGTTGCCTTGACTTGCCGGCCGTACACTGGTAACTGACTACAGAGGCTCTTTGCATGACGCTGTAGATATTGCAGTTTCAAAGTTAAATCTATTGGTTGGTTGGTATCTATTGGTGGTGCTGGTTGGTTGGTATTGGTTGGTTGGGTTCTGGTGGTATCTATTGGTATTAAAGCTGAAGAATTTGTTTGAACACGCTAATCTCTGGAACTACCCCGGTCGGATTTGAAAAAATATTTTTGCATTTGATAGCCCAATTCTTGAGGAAGGCCATATGTTATTTAACATAACGCTACGATGCTTAGGAGCCGAGTAAAAAGAAAAAAACTATGGCACTCTGGGAGTGCCGACAGAAGTGAAAACAAAACACAAACAGGAGTGCTATTCTGTAAAAATCTCACCGTGAAAACTTAGGTGAAGTGAGCGTGGAGTGACCTGTCAATAGTGTTAATTCCTAGCAAAAACAAACTCACTTCACCTAAGTTTTCACGGTGAGATTTTTACAGAATCGACCGGCAGAATACTTTGCCATCACTCACTGACATATCGGATATACATTAAAACCGAGTACATCCCGAGGATAGCCGAACACATTTTTTAATCGTCTTATAAACAAAACACGCGTGGTGTCGCTTACGGTAACAGTGGCGCGAGTTCAATGGTTTTTTCCCCATCTCAAAAAATTCCCAACGAGCCTAAAGAATTTTTCACTTCAAAAAAAGTAATTGCTACAAAGTGTGGGAACGAGTACCTATGAATGCAAGAGCATAGAGAGTAATTTTAACAGTTCCAAAAATTTCGAAAGTAAGCTCAGAACAAAGACTATATTCTCTTTGGCTCAGAACCACACAGATTTGAGTGCAGCTGACAATCAGGGCACGCATTTGTCAGTAACCAAATAGACAGCTCAACTCAACTTTAATGACATGTAATTGTTGAAATGTGGGTGTACTATACGCCACTGTTGAACCCCTCGGGGAATCGGTACATGGGTGATGTTATGCCCAAATGCTATGTTACTTACTACCTAAGAGCAGTGGTGGCCCAGTGGAAGAGCAGTGGTATCGGCCGCGACTTACGAGTTTAAGGTCGTAGGTTCGAACCTAGACAGGCGCTTTACTTTGTGTAAATTATTTCATCACCACTGCTCTCAAAACGGTGACGGAAAACATCGTGATGAAACCGGCATGTCCTAGAACCAAAAATTCGAAGACATGTGATGTGACATCTACCAACCCGCACTGTGCCTGCGTGGTGGATTACGGCCCACCCCCTCTCACAGAGTGGAGGCCTGTGTCCCAGCTGTGGGAACATTATAGGCTGATTATGACTTACTACCTAACAATCTTCAACATAGTTTCTAAAATGATATTTTTAGGGTTCCGTACCTCAAAAGGAAAAACGGAACCCTTATAAGATCACTTCGTTGTCCGTCTGTCCATCGATCAAGACGCTTTTTCTCAGGAACAGGTGGAGTTATCAAGTTGAAATTAATATCAAATACTCAGGGCTGCAATCCCTTGAAGCAGTGAAAAAATCAAACTTCTAAATGAACGCAATCAAAAGATATGGGCGTCTATGTTCCGGAATCAAAACCTATAGGGTACTTCCCGTTGACCTAGAATCATGAAATTTGGCAAGAAGCAAGGTCATGTAGCACAAGCAAAGGAAAAAATCCGAAAACTGTTGTAGTTACATTAAAAAAAAACCGTGGTAAACCATTTATATAGCTGGGTACCAACTGGTACGGAAACCTCGGTGTGCGAGTCCGAGTGATCGGTTTTTTACCGACTTCAAAAAAAGGAGGTTATCAATTCGATACGTATGTATGTAATATTATTGGAATTGCATTATATTCACACATGACAATCTATTAGGGCTTCCAAACAAATATACAAAATTTTGTAGACGTATGTATGTATGTATGTATGTTTGTCCACGCATATCTCCGTAACTATTAATCGGATCGTGACCATTCTTTTTTTATTGGCTTACATTTACTTCAACTTAGGGAACAGTGCAAGTTTCATCAAAATCGATTCAGTAATTTTCAAGATATGGACTAAGACGTGAAAGTGTGACGGCCTGGCTTATTGATACGAGCTACGGGTGTAGTGTCAAAGGGAAAATATCTCAAAACCTTGGTCAAATTCTAGTGCAACAACTAAAAATTACGAAATAAAAAGTAATTTAAAAAAATTAAACCGACTTCAAAAAGAAATTAACTCAAAATTATGAAATAATTTTAATTTCGGAAGTCGGTGGCAAAAAACTAAAACTATAAAATACAGATCCCAATCGACACCGACTTCCGAAATTAAAATTATTTCATAATTTTGAGTTAATTTCTTTTTGAAGTCGGTTTAATTTTTTTAAATTACTTTTTTTCTATGTACATTCTTGGGCACGAAGTTACTTGACAAGTAAGGTAGTTAGCAAAGGTTGTCCCAAGGACTCGAAGTACCTACTCGGGGCGACTCGGGCTATAAATAGCCTGGCTAGGGCAGCCACCCCAGTCCAGAGCTATGAACCTAAGTTATTAGTCATTGACGCCTGCCTTATTGAAATTCTAAAATGGTGTCGTAAAGAATTTATATTCTCACATATTACTTCGTTAAAGGTTTATTGGAAAAACACCAACAACCTCGTAAGAGGTCATTGTACTCATCATTATGAACAACTTTTACTATGGGACCAAATCAAATCGCGAAAAAACTTCAGCTGTTCCCCATTTATGTTCGTAATTATCTCGTCAAAATGTAGGGAACAACACATGTTTTTTTTCGCGATTTCGGGTTTGGTCCCATAGTAAAAGTTGTTCATAATGATGAGTACAATGAGCTCTTAATAGGTTGTTAGTGTTTTTCGAATAACTCTGTATTTATGTAATTTGGCCGTAGAAGTAAGGAACAAGCTTTGTCCAGCTGTGGGACAGATAGGAAGTCGCTCCATGTTTGTTAGTGAGAATTTTATACCATGCTACTTGTATATATATAAAATACTGGTTGTAGCTGCGTTTGGTTAGACTGGAAGCCGACCACAAGTCCACAACATTATCTGGAAAAGGCTAGGCAGATGATGATAATGTTGTCTCATTTTATAGTTTTAAATAACAATTTAAGGGCTTAAGAGTAAACTAGTCGCGAGCTCGAACTCACTGGTGGTCATGGCTAAAAAGCACGCTGTCTCACCTGGCTTCGTGTCCAACAGAGCTAGTATCAGTGATGAGCAGTTAGACGCTAGTCTACACGCAAAACGCCCAAACACCCAAAGTTACGTTAAAAATAGCAAGAAAAAACCGAATCTTTGTTAGCTCATAATTTTTTAATGGCTTTTTGTTTTACTATTCTATTTCCGTACAGACAAAATTAATAGTACATGATATGTCATGTTTAACTTTGGATGCACAATGCCAAACAGTGGAGTAATACTCTCCCGGTATGGACTCTCCCGAAATTTGTATGGTATTTGTTTGCATTTGTATGTTTGTATAAAAAATATCGACTAGAAGCACCTTAAGCAGAGGTGTGTGTACAGTCAACAGCAAAAGTAGATGATCAAAATCAGAAATTCAAGATTTTGATCATCTACTTTTGCTGTTGACTGTACATCAACATTTTGCAAGTTGTAACACCGGACGAGCGAGCGAGTCTCGATTAGAGCCCGGTTAATGGCAATAACCGGGTACTAGTCCAGCATCCTAATCGCGTGACACACTATTGCTCTCAATTTGAATCATTTTGAAGCTTATTGCTAATCCACTGCTCCATATGTTCGAAAAGTGTATCTGCTCAACAACGTAAATAACGCAATGAATGTTGTTGAACTGTCAAAATGAAACCCATTGCTAATAATAGTGTGGTACGTAATTAACCTGCAGACTCCAGACTGCTACTGAGAAATTCCAGATGGATAAACTCGAAAACTTTCAAAAATTCGGTTACTCGACCACTGAAGTAATGCAATGAATGTTGTTGATCTGTCAAAATGAAAGCTATTTATCAATATCCCCGCAGTGGGGTAATTGCATAGCACACAATGGCAATGCAGCTAATTTTGACAATTCAACAACATTCATTGCGCTATTTCAGTGGTCGAGTAGACGATTTTTTTAAACAAATGAAGCAATGGTTTGTGATAGGTGTGTTACTCGATTGGGGTTCTGTGAAACCCTACTTTCAGCAGTCTCGTTTACAACTAGGCTAGACCAGCGAGTCATATTATAATAACAGAAATAAAACCAAACTGACCTCTACAAATACTTTACGTATCAGAAACTAAATGAGTAAACTGTACTTATCTTTGGAACAGTAACATGAGGGCTTACTCCTTCACACTAAAATTATCTACAAAGTTAATCCCATGAGCTCTAAAGCCAGGGACTTGAAAACGAAATGAATTCCGTTCCGTTACCACTAATGTTATCGTATAGCATTCTAACATTTGTAACGATACTAAAACTTAAAAATATTAATAACGTTACAAAAAAAAACGTTATATGTAGAATATCATTTTCGTAGAACAATACCTATTGTAAGTAAAAATAACCTTAATCAGCCTATAATGTTCCCACTGCTGGGACACAGGCCTCCTCTCTGTGAGAGGGACTGGGCCGTAATCCACCACGCGGGCCCAGTGCGGGTTGGTAGATGCCACATGTCTTCGATTTTGACGTGACAACGTCTTAAATTAGGTTGCGACTGGGAGTCACTTATGAAAAAGTGTAACGCTCGGTAACGTTACGTTCTTATTTTCATTTAATTCCTTGTTCCTATTGTGCAATTTAATTATATTCATATCAATAAATATTCTACCGAGAAAAAGACGTTGTCACGTAAAATCTTCGCCCGTAAATCCGACTTCACAGGCAACCATTTTTTTTGGTTCTAAGACATGCCCGTTTCCTCGCGATGTTTTCATTCACCGTTTTGAGAGCAGTGATGATGAAATAATTTACAAGTAAAGCGCCTGTCTGGGTTCGAACCTACGACCTACAACTCGTAAGTCGCGGCCGATGCCACTGGGCCACCACTGCTCAAAAAAAATAACGAGTTGGGAAAAACATGCGTTACATCCACACAGAGCCATCGCTCAGCATAATGCTAAGATCCTATGCGAGACAGAATGACAGAATGTATTATAAATGAAATCGATATATCGATTCTCAATGATGCTCCACAAATAACCGCGCCCCCCCACTAGTGATGTAAACGAGTCCCACTTACTATATAGTGTTGCGCCACGCAACGTACGTAACGCAACGTAAGCGTCACGTAATAATATCGTTTAAAACGTCTCTGCCCTCTTTTAGTTTCCTGTTTTATGGATACGAGGTAGATGTATGTGTAATTTTACTTGCATTACCGAATCAGACTAGCTAAAAACAGAAATTTTAATGCAAGGTGTACATTCGTTACTCACTGGACCCCTGAAGGAGGACATCGGCGTCGAAGTAGAACACGGCGAAGGTGGTGGGACGATCTGACGAGGTTTGCAGGGCCAACATGGCCACAGGTTTGGAAGGAGAAGGGGGGGCGTTTGCCCACCAGTGGGACACAAAATAGGATCACAAAAAAAACTGGCCAAGTGCGAGTCGGACTCGCACACGAAGGGTTCCGTACCACAAGGCAAAAACGCCGAAAAAAAAAACACGTTTGTTGTATGGGAGCCTCCCTTAAATATTTATTTTATTCTGTTTTTAGTATTTGTTGTTAAAGCGGCAACAGAAATACATCATCTGTGAAAATTTCAACTGTCTAGCTATCACGGTTTATGAGATACAGCCTGGTGACAGACGGACAGTGGAGTCTTAGTAATAGCCCTAGTAGCCCTACTTCGAATTTTTCAGACCCCTTTCAGTCCCTGTTGAAAAAAATATACTTACATATATTTTTATTTCTTTCTTATTTGCAAAATAGTTGGGCAAACGTCATCTAAAACTATTCCAAATTTCAAGTTGATAGCATTAGTAGTTCTTGAGATATCTAGCTGTGACAGACAGACAGACTGACAGAGTCTCACCATAAGGGTTCCGTTTTACCATTTTGGTACGGAACCCTAAAAATGGATTCAATGTCAGCAGCCCGACCCCATAGTAAAATGCCATATGACATAATACTGTGGAAGTAACTGAAGTAGACCAAACGCGCGGTTTCTACATCTGTTAACTGTCTTATCTTTCTAACAGCATAAGCGGCGGAGCTTAGCCGCCCCGCAATAGATGTTACGAGTTGTAGGTCGTAGGTTCGAACCCAGGCAGGACCTTTATTTTGGGTAAATTATTTCATCACCACTGCTCTCAAATCGGTGAAGGAAAACATCGTGAGGAAACCGGCATGTCCTAGAACTAAAAATTCGAAGACATGTGACATCTACGAACCCGCACTGGGCCCGCGTGGTGGATTACGGCCCACTCCCTCTCACCGAGAGGAGGCCTGTGTCCCAGCAGTGGGAACATTATAGGCTGGTTATAATGATGATAATAAGATCATTAATAAATTGTTTTCTAACGATGTTTTAATTAATCGTTTAGAGGCTTCTGCCTTCCAAGATTACTAGACATGCATTTTAATTAAAATGACGCATCACGGTTTTGTCTAATTCTTATTTAACGAGTTAATAGTTCTAGTTCTTCTGTGCCCAATTCTAAAGCAATTAGTTAATCGAACTATTAACATTTTATTGTTTTAATGGCGCAAAAGCTGGTTTTAGAGTTGAGTAGGTATTTTTAAAGTATTTAGTTGTTTATCTATAACCTTGGGGACGTGCTAACGAGTTTGATAGTTTTGAAACGTTTTCCTACATACATATACAAATTAAACATAACTTATCACGCTTTTAATTCCCGAAGGTAGACTGAGGTGTACCCTTTTGTACACCTAGGTACAGTACACATCAACCTACTACAATCTGTCAAATGTATTTAATAGATTTTCAACTTTATCACTAACCCATAAGGTTCAAAGTTGATTGGGAAAATTTGACAGTTTCAGGTAGCTTGGTGTGCTGGCGTCTGTACATTACTATTGGTCATTTTTTGGGTGATACTAGCCATTCATTTGACAATGGATTGGTAAAAAATGGGTGTAAGTACTTCAGTGGGGCTCGTGCTAAATGATAACAGTCGCACTACTCGATCGAAGGCTGAGCAACACTTGCCGAAGCCGGTCCTTGGATGGGTGACCATCCATAACATACCGAGAGCCCTCCGTACCTCGGAAAGCACGTTAAGTTATTCCTAGATCTTTGACAAGTGTGTGCGCACTGCGCAGACACAGGTGCACTAAGTATCTCTTCCCTCACTCTCATAGTCCGATGGGACGGCAATCCGACACGACCGGGGAGAGATCAGGCGCAGGACGCATTCAGGTGCTTTTCGAAGCACGTGGGTATCACACCACCGACTTCCAAACTCCGAGCTGTTACTAAGAAATTCCGAATGGAAAAACTCAGTAACCATTTTGCCCGACCCGGGAATCGAACCCAGGACTATAGTTGCGCTTGCGACCATGAGACCGACGCATGATGTGACAAATACTGCCGAATGTAATAATAATAATAATAAATAATATAATATCATCATCATAATAATCAGCCTATAATGTTCCCACTGCTGGGACACAGGCCTCCTCTCGGTGAGAGGGAATGGGCCGTAATCCACCACGCGGGCCCAGTGCGGATTGGCAGATGTCACATGTCTTCGAATTTTTGGTTCTAGAATATGCCGGCTTCCGCACGATGTTTTCCTTCACCGTTTTGAGAGCAGTGGTGATGAAATAATTTACACAAAGTAAAGCGCCTGTCTGGGTTCGAACCTACGACCTAGAACTCGTAAGTCGCGGCCATTACCACTTGGCCACCACTGCTGCTCTAGACATTGTGTATAGCACCCTTTATTTACAAGAAACTATTAAATCGTGCCTTTCGATCTGACATTGCAACACCAGAATTTACGTCACCATTTGTTTTCCTTGAATTCTTCTATGCGTGTTGGTAATTGATCATAAAAACAAATACCTACCTATGTTGCGTTATAGTAGCCCTGCACTTAGGTAAATGCGTTTGTACATAAGTGAACTTTGACGTATATCACAGTAATATTATAAAGGCGAAAGTTTGTGAGTGTGTGTGGGGGTGTGTTTATACTTTTCTTACTTCTTCACGCTCAAAAAAATTTTGTATGGAGGTAGCTGACACCCTGGATTAAAATAAAGGCTACCATTTATCCCGATATTCCCACGGGATCGACACTTATGCGGGTGAAACCGCGTGGCGCAGCAGCAGTACAAAATAAAAACATTTTAAAATTATTTACATTTCCACGTACGGAGCCCTCGGTGCGCGAGTCCGACTCGCACTTGACCGGTTTTTTTTGTTGTTTTTAATGTAACTTTCTTAGTTTTAAATGCTCCTTTTTTAAATTTTTTTTTTAATTTCCTGTGTGAAATATTTTTTTTTTTCTTGCATCCATATTAAAGGAGCATTTTTGTAAGCGGCTTACATCATAGGCTTCGGTATTTTTTGTTATAGTAGTCCGTACGAATTCTTTAGTATTACAAATAATTGTTTCAAGGTTAATAAAGAAAACTATTGTGTGAAACCGAGGGTTTTTCAGCAGAAATTCCAAAGTAGCACCAGCAGGCCAATTCCTGTAATTAAAAACCGACCAAGTGCGAGTCGGTCTCGGTACACAAAGGGTTCCGTAGCACAAGGCATAAAACGCCGAAAAAAACGTTTCTTTTATACCCCTTTAAATTTTAACTTTGTTTTATTTTTATTATTTGTTGTTATAGCGGCAACAGAAATAGATCATCTGTGAAAATTTAAACTGTCTAGCTATCACAGTTCATGAGATACAGCCTGGTGACAGACAGACAGACAGTGGAGTCTTAGTAATAGGGTCCCGTTTTTACCCTTTAGGCACGGAACCCTAAAAACGTTCAAAATCTAGGCGCCATTTCATCTCAGCGACAATCAATGTCAAAAACTTGTCAAAAATTTAGGAATTTTAGAGGTTTTTTTGACAGATTGAGACTGAGATCAGACTGTGGACGTTCTTGAAACTTTCCCTCTGTTATATGGGACTATCTCCATCTCCCTTAAAACAGGTGGCAAGCCTGTTGCCATAAACCATTAAAAAATTCTCTCTAAAAATCTCCAGACAGCTAGGTACTGAGAAATTCCTGCTTTAAAATCAAAATCAAAAGTAATTTATTCAAACTAGACTGAGATGAGAGCAGTGGTATCGGCCGCGACTTACGAGTTGTAGGTCGTAGGTTCGAACCCAGACCGGCGCTTTACTTTGTGAAAATTATTTCATCACCACTGCTCTCAAAACGGTGAAGGAAAACATCGTGAGGAAACCGACTTATTTATACTAGAACCAAAAATTTTAAGACATGTGACATCTACCAATGACTGGGCCCGCGTGGTGGATTACGGCCCATTCCCTATCACAGAGAGGAGCCTGTGTCCCAGCAGTGGGAACATTATAGGCTGATTCCCACCCTTCACCACTTCCTAGTGCTTTTGCTGGGGAGAAGATGTGGCGCAACAAACTCCCCAGCAGCACAGCTGTCTGTTCAGTTAGAAAAAACTTGCTTCTATACAATCAATAGTTGGTATGCAAAGTAATTAACATTATGAGACACAGAACAATGAAATTATTTGCCACATGTCAGCTAGCCACACCAATATACAATAAATACAATGAAAACGAGCAAAAAAAAAAAAAACTACTCTAAATAAAAATAAAAAAAATACTCTAAATAAAAGCCTCCAGGCATAAAGGGCGTGACAGCTTACATAAACAACGTTATTTTTAGTAATATGCGAAACCTGAATATATGTTTGTTCAGAATAAGTAACTGAATTGATTCCAATAATGTCACCACATTTTACCCCATGTTATATTTTGTCCCAAAAATATTAAAAAAAAGTTGAAAGTTGGACACCGAGGGACGCTAAGTAGGTTATCCAATCTCCGCGCCGAACGGTTAGGTACCTAGGTACAGACACGCCAGCACATGATCAAGTTACTTTAGTTACTACAATCTGTCAAATTTCTTTAATAGATTTTCAACTTTATCGCTGAAGCATGAGGTTCAAAGTTGATTGGGAAAATTTGACAGTTTCAGGTAGCTTGATGCATGTGCTGGCGTTTGTACTTATCACTCTAAATAAAAGCCTTCAGGCATAAAGGGCGTGACAGCTTATATATTTATGCAATGATCGGTTATGTTCACATAGCTGACACTCGAAGTCACAAATGATAAACTAGGACCATTGAAGTAAAATAAATAAGTAAATAAACAGTTTAAAAACCCACAGTTTCATTTCATACCATAGTTTTTTCTATAACCTTGAATCAATTATTTGTAATAGGTACTTACTTATTAAAGAATTTGTACTACAATAAAAAATACCTAAGCTTAAGTTATCAGCTTACAAAAACGTTACCTCATCTTCTACGGACAAAAACTTGATAACAATGGGCTTAGAATTTGTGAAGGTTGTATAAAAGTTGCAATGTCACTAAGTAAACTTTACGCCTTGCCTTGGTAGTAGATGGCTTATGACACCATAGTCTCATAGTTGTTCTCATAGTCTCAAACTCACCATCACAATCATGATCAGACACACTCACACTCATTCACAACACATGATCACACACACTCACACTCATCCACAATACATGATCACACACACTCACACTCTCTCACACATGACCACACACACTCACATTGTTATGTTTTCTTTAATTTTGATTCTTAATTTTTTTTTTGTAATTTAAAGCAAACGTAATTTACTTGATAAATTAATGTTTAAATGATAAACCCTCCTATAATGGTGCCCAAGATACAGGCTTGCCTAGTTTGGGACCAATGAAAAAAACTCTGTAATTTTTTGAGCAATTAAGTTTTAATTTTTTTTTTGTAATTATTATTTTGTGTTGTTAAAATATCATACCTATAACATTGTGGACATACATACATACAAACAAATAAAATTGAAGTGTATGTTTGTAACGTGAATATAGTAGCTTTTTATTAAATGAAAGAAAGTATGTACGGTAAATACTTATAACAAAAATTTTATTTTTTATTTTTTGTCTGTCTGTCTGTTTTCCGAAATGACTGGACCGATTTTGATGGGATTTCCACTGGCAGATAACTGATGTTATAAGGAGTAACTGGTATTCAGCTGCATCCGGTTAGACTGGAAGCCGACCTCAATATAGTTGGGAAAAGACTAGAGATGATAATGTGTAATTTTGTATTCTTAATATAACAGTAGCTATTCTCCGGAGAAAGGTACGGTACCACCCTTTACAGTTGCGAAAAGGCATGATGATATTGAGGTATCCCCTTCTTCTTCTTAGCGTGTCGATAGCAATCTAAATGTACTCGGCCCAGAATTCGGCTACTTGTTTGGCGCCTTCACCAGCGTCCATCAGTTCCTGTAACATGCAGCTGACAGGACACGCAGGGTCCCATCGTTTGTGGAACAGCACCACATTTACACTCCAGTTGTATCCCCTTATCAAGAAAGAAGCAGCTTAGGGTTTATACTCACTCAGAGGCTACTGCAGCAGTCGACACGCTGCGACGACAGCAGTTCCTGCTGCTGCTGACGCATGCCGCTTGTGTGTACGAACATTTTTTTTTTTTGGGGATGGGGAATCATCAAATGACCCCTCCCGCTCGGGAGTGTCAGACTCTTACTGACTAAAACCCACCCGTGTTCCTTCCTTAGCCCTTTATGTTCCGGGCCAGCGGTAACCCTTTCGGACAATCCCGCTGACCTGTGTTCCTCACACTCAGTTCCACTTTTACCTTCCGAACCTCCCAATTACACGCCAACACACGTACAGAATAATCTCGAGCGGTATTTTCCCGTTGTGCGCGTCATTTGTTTCTGATGCCCGTCACGTCCTCGTGTCGCCGAGGTGATATCACGCAACAGTTCTGCCGACCCTCAGATAGCCTTATGGGCATGTTGCGACACGTTCTCAAGGTTTGAGGAGACAGGAGGCAAAGGGGACTGGATTTGTCGGATGCAGCTGATGCAATAGAACCTTTGGGGTT
The DNA here is from genome assembly GCA_948474745.1 of Oligia latruncula. Lineage (NCBI taxonomy): Eukaryota > Metazoa > Arthropoda > Insecta > Lepidoptera > Noctuidae > Oligia > Oligia latruncula. The sequence goes on along the minus strand of OX419711.1, from coordinate 1,123,696 downwards.
TTTTTTTGTAATTTCGTTTTTTTTAGGGTTCCGTATCAAAATGGTAAAAACGGGACCCTATTACTAAGACTTCGCTGTCTGTCCGTCCGTCCGTCTGTCTGTCACCAGGCTGTATCTCAAGAACCGCGGTAGCTAGACAGTTGAAATTTTCACAAATTATGTATTTCTGTTGCCGCTATAACAACAAAATACTAAAAACAAAATAAAATAAATATTTAAGGGGGGCTCATACAACAAACGCGATTGTTTTGCCCTTTTTTGCTCGATATCAATAATGGCAACAGGTAGGCACTTGAAATATTCACAAAATACTCAGTTGTATTTTTGCTTTAATAATGAATAATGAAATTAAAATAAAATAAATATTTAAGATGGGCTCCCATACAACAAACGTGTTTTTTTTGGCGTTTTTGCCTTGTGGTGTGGTACGGAAACCTTCGTGTGCGAGTCCGACTCGCACTTGGCCAGTTTTTAGAAGTTAGTTTTTGAAGTTAGTTCCCTGGTGCGCAGGGTGTGGGGCGGCTCCAACAGTGTTGCGAGTCGCCTTGACTGTGTTTACTTGGGTCACTGTTGTACCGTCTCTCATGGGATGTCACAACGGTGACCAACCGTTATTTCTTGTGTTTTTGTTTAGTGTCTGTGCTTACTAACATAGTCGTAAGTTTTACTAACAATCTTGTTTGAGAATGAGTCTTGGTCACTTTAAATAAAAATTCTATTCTATACTCATATATAGCATGATCAGCCTACAATGTTCCCATTGCTGGGACAAGGCCTCTTCTATGATACAGGGAATGGACCGTAATCCACCCCACAGACCCAGTACAGGTGGATATCACATATCTTCGAATATTTGGTTCTAGGACATGCCGGTTTCCTCACGATGTTTTCCTTCACCGTTTTGAGAGCAGTGGTGATGAAATAATTTACACAAAGTAAAGCGCCTGTCTGGGTTCAAACCCACGATATACAACTCGTAAGTCGCGGCCGTCACCCAGTGGTAACCACTGCTCACTCATTCGCCAGTTAGTTTTTAATCTAATAAGGGGCGTGCCTTTTGCCATCAATTGAGTACGAACTCCGGGCTGTCTGCCAGTCATAAAGAAAATATAGAACCACGCATTTAAAATGGAAATGCGACTAAAGTTATGCTCCAATAACTGGTATAATGGGGACGTTGCGTGCTAGTCACAGCGGTATTCTCTACGTGTTTGATAGGAACTCTGCCGCGCGCGTTGTGTTGTTAGCGTGATGTTTGGGAAAAGACGGTCACACTAATGTGAGTGACAGAGACAAGGCTCTAAAAAGGCAAATTTTTAGGTAACTGATATTCACACTAATATTATAAAGGCGAAAGTTTGTGAGTGTGTTTATATGTTTGTCACTTCTTCACGCTCAAACGGCTAGACCAATTTTGATAAAATTTTGTATGGAGGTAGCTGACACCCTGGCTACTTTTTATCCTGATATTATCTTTTATTTATCTATCCATACTATATCACACTAATCACACGAAAGCACTAGGAAGTGGTGAAGGGCGGGCGTTTTGGGGGACTGTCTATGTAATTTTGACGTTCGAAAAGGGCTGATTCTCAGCCTAGTTTGAATGAATGAATTTTGATTTTGATAGTGTAATCTCCTCTTCTAACTGGGATGTGCCTGCCGCGTACTGCAACGCTCTTTGGCGTCAAGCCCTTGACCCAATCGAACGAGAGCCTCCATAATGAGGCTCTTGGCCCTCGAGCGATTGGTTGTCACGACTTGGCACGGATATAAGACAAACCGAAGTCTGCCAAGTACCTATATATTTCATTACAAGTTCTTTGAGTGACGGCCCGTACTTAGATAATTTTACATGATTCACAATACTATCTACATAAACTTCATATTGTAATAAGATTATACATTTAAATAAACCTTTTTTGCAGTCTGTTCAACCGATTTTGAATTCTATTGCGTTGGTTGCATGACATAAAAAACTCTATCTCATCTCTCTACTCATCTCTGCAAAAAAATAAAAACAATGATAAATGAATCATTTTCCATCGCTTCCTCTTCATCACTTTAACGAACAAATCATTTACATAAACACTACCTATTAATTATAAAAAAATGAATCATTCTCTGTTTTAAATGCAAGATGCGTCAAATACATAGACAGTACATAGAAGAAGACAAAACAATATAGTATGATATCAAATTAATATAACACAAAGTCCCTCCGCGGCTTCTGTCTGTAATAACTTTAATTTCAAAAGCAGTCGCGACTACTTACAAAAAAAAAAAGAAGTTATTTCATAATTTTGAGTTAATTTCTTTTTGAAGTCGATTTTTAGGGTTCCGTACCCAAAGGGTAAAAACGGGACCCTATTACTAAGACTTCGCTGTCTGTCCGTCTGTCCGTCCGTCCGTCTGTCTGTCACCAGACTGTATCTCAAGAACCGCGGTAGCTAGACAGTTGAAATTTTCACAAATTATGTAGGTATTTCTGTTGCAGCTATAACAACAAATACTAAAAACAAAATAAAATAAATATTTAAGGGGGGCTCCCATGCAACAAACGTGTTTTTTTCGGTGTTTTTGCCTTGTGGTACGGAACCCTTCGTGTGCGAGTCCGACTCGCACTTGGCCAGTTTTTTTTTTATTATTTTTAGTACCTACTTATATTGTGACGTCTTACGACTTCAACGTGAACGAAATCGCGGGCGGAAGATAGTTTGACGATAGGTCATCATCATCATCTTCCCAACTATGTTGGGGTTGGCTTCCAGTCTACCCGGATGCAGCTGAATACCAGTATTTTACATGCAGCGACTGCCTATCTGACCTCCACGACCCAGTTGCTGGGTAACCATAGCCATAATCAGCCTATAATGTTCCCACTGCTGGGACACAGGCCTCCTCTCAATGAGAGGGAGTGGGCCGTAATCCACCACGCGGGCCCAGTGCGGTTGGTGGATGTCACATGTCTTCGAATTTTTGGTTCTAGGACATGCCGGTTTCCTCACGATGTTTTCCTTCACCGTTTTGAGAGCAGCGGTGCTATTCTGTAAAAATCTCACCGTGAAAACTTAGGTGAAGTGAGCGTGGAGTGAGCTGTCAATAGTGTCAATTCCTAGCAATAAAATGGTTGCCTGTAAAGTCGGTTTTACGGGCGAAGATTTTACGTGACAACGTCTTTTTCTCGGTAGAATATTTATTGATATGAATATAATTAAATTGCACAATAGGAACAAGGAATTAAATGAAAATAAGAACGTAACGTTACCGAGCGTTACACTTTTTCATAAGTGACTCCCAGCCGCAACCTAATTTAAGACGTTGTCACGTCAAAAAGCGCCATCTATTTTCAACAAATATAACTACTATGAATAACGCTAACAATATGTCATAGATGGCGCTTTATTAAAAAATAAGAACGTAACGTTACCGAGCGTTACACTTTTTCATAAGTGACTCCCAGCCGCAACCTAATTTAAGACGTTGTCACGTCAAAAACAAACTCACTTCACCTAAGTGTTCACGGTGAGATTTTTACAGAATCGACCGGCTGTGGTGATGAAATAATTTACACAAAGTAAAGCGCCTGACTGGGTTCGAACCTACGACCTACAACTCGTAAGTCGTGTCCGTGACCACTGGGCCACCACTGCTCTGCTCTGCTTGCTAGGTAATACGATTATATCCCTTGGTAAGACTGGTTGTCTTCCAAGGTGCGACTTTCGAGCTGCGGGTCGTCAGCAGCTCGAAAGTCTGACAACCAGTCAGTAACAACTGTCAAAGATCTACGTAGTACCTACAATACGACTGACGTTACTTGGCGGGCTGAACATAGGCACTAAGAACTTTCGTGCATGTTCTCTCACTCGCACTCGCCTCATGTCACCATTTGGTGCCTAAAAAATCTTACTGCGCAGCCTTCTGCGCAAAGTTCAGGCTCGCCAAGTTATATCTCGGTCGTATTGTACGTAGTTTGACAGTTTAGGTATATCTTTACGCCGGCCGTACGGCATTTCATACAAACTTTCAAGCCCTTATTTTTCGAAATGAATGAACCGATTTTAATGAAACTTCATACACATAAGCAGGATACAAAGGTCTAAAAAGTTAGTTGAGAACATTTTTGAAATGTCTTATTTAAAAAAAGATAACTGGAAATCTCTGTTTGTATGGAAAATTTAAAATCGGTCTAATTTGGCTGTAACACTATTTTTCGAAAATGTTCTCTACTAACTTTTTAGACCTTTGTATCCTGCTTATGCATGTAAAGTTTCATTAAAATCGGTTCATTCGTTTCGAACAATAAGGGCTTGAAAGTTTGTATGAAATGCCGTACGGCGTAAACGCTCATAAAAAACGTAATGTCTAGAATCTAGAGCAGAACCCGCAACGATAGTCGCCGGCGTGGACTTGACATGGTTACTAAATATTTATCAGAAAGTGATTCGCCGGACAAATATGCTATCGGTGAAAGCTGTTTCTTGTGTGGTCTGAGTTATAGGAGACTTGATTGTTTTTGCTCGTATACTGCACCGGTTGCCGTCAGCACGTCAACGTCGGCTGTCGCTGAAAAAAGGCGCTGGGGCTGTCTCGTATAGGGTCTTAGCATTATGCTGAGCGATGGCCGTTTTAATCGTATGCTGCACCGGTTGACGTCATCACGTCAACGTCGGCAGTCGCTGAAAACAGCGCTGGGACTCTTGTCTCGTATAGGGTCTTAGCATTATGCTGAGCGATGGCCGTTTTAATCGTATGCTGCTCCGGTTGACGTCATCACCTCAACGTCGGCTGTCGCTGAAAACAGCGCTGGGGCTCTGTATCGTATAGGGTCTTAGCATTATGCTGAGTGATGGTCGTTTTAATGGTACGCTGCACCGGTTGACGTCAGCACGTCACCGTCGGCTGTCGCTGAAAACAGCGCTGGGGCTCTGTATCGTATAGGGTCTTAGCGTTATGCTGAACGATGGAACGAACTGGACGCTTTTAACGCGTAAGTCTTTTTTACATCATTCTCACATATAATTATAAGTTCAACATTAATGATGTAACTAATATTTTTGTAAAAATATAATTTAAAAAGTGTCCATGGAGTTTCTTGCCCGTTCTTCTCCATAGGTACCTACGCTTTGGAATGGGCAACTAGCTTCATATTTTCTGACTGACCGACTTCTTAACAATTCAAAAGTATCTGTAAATGGTTTAATTTAAATAAATGCTTTGAGTTTGAGTTTGATGGCCGTTTTGCGTTTTGCGTACTGTTGTGTTTAGTTCGGTCATGGAAAAACAAAGTCAAAAAGGCGTTTTGGTCAAAAGAAACGAACCTTTGGCAGGTGGATAGACAGACAGACGGGAAAAGAACCCTGTAAATGTGTTTTCGTAAAATATATAAAACAACAAAAACAAAACTTAAACTTAAACAAAATACATATAAATAAACTCACGATAACCAGGTGGATTACGGCCCACTCCCTCTCACCAAGAGGAGGCCTGTGTCCCAGCAGTGGGAACATTATAGGCTGATTATGTATGTATGTTATGTAACCAGCAGGGGATCCGATCGGAATAACTCTTTTTAGCGATACTAAAATATTTATTTAATCTGTGCAATAAAATCAAAACGTCAAAAAAAATCTCGAAATAGACCCGAGTTTTGTTCTCTAATCTATATTTAGTTTTCTGAGTTAAGTATCTAATTATTATGTAAAGATGTCAAGTATATAATCCTACTAATATTATAAACGCGTAAGGGTGCTGACATAAAGATGCGGATTGTCGGTCCCGGCTCCCGGTGCAGGTTGATCTTCGGAAGGAAACGGTTACATGTTTTACCTGTTTATTATAAGTGAGCGCATAAGATAACATAGAAATTAATACCCGCGGTGCTAATCTCACCGTGAAAACTTAGGTGAAGTGAGCGTGAAGTGAGCTGTCAATAGTGTCAATTCCTAACCTAACCTAACCTAACTAGCCTGTACTGTCCCACTGCAGGGCAAAGGCCTCCCTCTCCCTTTTCCACACAATTCTGTCTCTTGCTAGTGCCGGCCAGTCCCTACGGTAGGAGTCAAGCTCGTCCCGCCATCTTCGTCTTGGCCTGCCGCGATGTCGTCGTGCGTTTAGTGGGACCCAATCGGTGGTTCTCTTAGCCCAATTGTCATCTGACATGCGGCAAACATGTCCGGCCCAGTCCCACTTAAGTTTAGCGGCTTTTTGGGTAACGTCTGTAATCTTAGTTTTGGCGCGCAGTATTGTGTTCCTTATACGGTCAGAAATTCGATTCCGAATTCCGAATTCCTAGCAAAAACAAACTCACTTCACCTAAGTTTTCACGGTGAGATTTTTACAGAATCGACCGGCTACACCGATCGGTACCGGTCCCACCCGTACCGGAAACTTGCTTCTTTATGTAAGCACCCTAAGTTTGTGAGGTTGAATGGATGTTTGTTTCTCTTTCACGCAAATACTACTACTGAACGGATTTGAATGAAATTTGGCACACGGATAGTTAATAACCAGGATTAACACGTAGGGTAATTTTTATCCCGATATTGCCACGGGATCGAAACTTATGCGGGTGAAACCGTTAAGCGCTGCTAGTATAGCATAAAATGTATAATATTATTATAGCATACATTTTATTATGATAATTAATATGTAGATTTGTGAATATGCATATTTCTAATTTTGAACGTGACCAGTGTTACACAAACGTTTATACATAAATGAATAATAAAACTAACATTATGGCATCCTTATCTTGATTTATTTAGTTTTTTTTTTTATCAGGTTTTTTTTCTAATTGTTTTGCTATTTAAGGTCTTATCAATAAATTATCTTATAAATAAATAAATCAGAATACCAGCGCCGCGGTATTTATTTTTTAAATATCGCAGCATTATGCTGAGTTAAGAGCTCTGTTTTTTTGGATATTTACATTTTTTTTTGGCTGTTTGTAATGCATTTTTGTTAGTTTTAAATGCTGCTTTTTTTCCCTTTTTGCATTCTGGTGTGTCCCAAATAAAATATCTTTCTTTCAAACCTCTCAATTAGCCACACAGCGTTTTCATAATATATTGGCTTTACGGGTTTTAAATTTTTCTAAAATGTAAAAAAAATAAAATAAAAAAAAGGGTTTATTCACAGAACCAATTGTTAGCTCCTTTTTTTTGTAAAGATTAACATATATAATTTTTTTAATGACACTAAAAATTGCTATAACGTTACTCGCTGTCGCCTATCTCTTGTAGCACACACGACCGTCTCTCCAACGATTGTTATTCTCACCGCGTTTGTATTGAACTTAAACTACTTACTTGTCTCCACTGATCTACATTTTGTCTTTGTACTAAAACACTTGTTACTATTCTTTGAAGTTAAAAAAAACGTTTGTAAGTGGGTTTGGAATGCTTTTTTGCGGTGTGCAAAGTCGGTAGTTGTATTTTTTGACGTGACAACGTCTTAAATTAGGTTGCGGCTGGGAGTCACTTATGAAAAAGTGTAACGCTCGGTAACGTTACGATGAGTCACCGAACGAGAGAGAGGCCCGCCGAATGCCTTGCGTCTCTCTCCCACTCAACTATTCTACCGAGAAAAAGACGTTGTCACGTAAAATCTTCGCCCGTAAAACCGACTTTACAGGCAACCATTTTTTTTTGTAATGTAGGAGTGGTCGTTCCGTTTTTTAATGGATTATGTTGGTTTTAAATGTTTATTATTGGTTTTTATTTTACTCTGCAATTGGCATTTTGTTTTTGTTTTGATTGTTGTTGCTTTATTGTCAACTGAGTATTTTGTGAATATTTCAAGTGTTGCCATTATTGATATCGATCAAAAAAAGGCAAAAAAATCACGTTTGTTGTATGGGAGCCCCCTTTAAATATTTATTTTATTTTGTTTTTAGTATTTGTTGTTATCGCGGCAACAGAAATACATAATTTGGGAAAATTTCAACTCTCTAGCTATCGCGGTTCTTGAGATACAGCCTGGTGACAGACAGACGGACAGACAGCGAAGTCTTAGTAATAGGGTCCCGTTTTGACCCTTTGGGTACGGAACCCTAAAAATTAAATCGACTTCAAAAAGAAATTAACTCAAAATTATGAAATAACTTGAATTTCGGTAGTCTTGGAATCTGTATTTTATTTAGTTTTAGGTTTTTGCCTCTGACTTCCGAAATTAAAGTTATTTTTTAATTTCTTTTTGAAGTCGAATTAATTTTTCATAATTACTTTTTTATTTCGTAATTTTTAGTTTTAAGTAAAAACTGGAATATTTGTTTGTAATAAGTATGTAATAGTTTTGTTGTAAATATTGCACTAGAATTTGACCAAGGTTTTGAGATGTTTTCCATTTGACAATACACCCGTAGCTCGTATCAATAAGCCAGCAGGGTAATTGCGTAACACTATCAGTAGCAATGGGTTTCATTTTGACAGTTCAACAACATTCATTGCGTTATTTACGTTGTCGAGCAAACACATTTTTCGAACATAAGGAGCAATGATTTAGCAATATGCTTCAAAATGATTCAGATTGAGTGTAATCGTGTGTTACGCAATTTGGGTGCAGGCCGTCACACTTGCACGTATTATTCCATATCTTGAAAATACTGAATCGATTTTGATGAAACTTGCACTGTTCCCTAACTTGAAGTAAATGTAAGCCAACAAAAAAAATTGTATGTAACAGTTGCGGAGAAATGCGTGGACAAACATACCTACCTACATACATACAACTATAAAATTTTATATATTTGTTCAGAAGCCCTAATAGATTGTCATAATTATGTGAATATAATGCAGTTCCAATAATCTATACTATCTATATATATAAAAGAAAGTCTGTTAGTTACACCACTTATAACTCGAGAACGGCTGAACCGATTTGGCTGAAAATTGGTGGGGAGTTAGCTTAGAACCAGGAGACGGACATAGGATACTTTTTTTTTTTTTTTTTTTTTTTTTTATGAGTAGGGTAGGAGTAGGGTAGAAGTAGGGTAGGAGTAGTGTATGAGTAGTGTAGGAGTAGGGTAGGAGTAGTGTAGGAGTAGGGTAGGAGTAGTGTAGGAGTAGGGTAGGAGTAGGGTAGGGTAGGGGTAGGGTAGAAGTAGGGTAGGAGTAGTGTAGGAGTAGTGTAGGAGTAGGGTAGGAGTAGTGTAGGAGTAGGGTAGGAGTAGTGTAGGAGTAGGGTAGGAGTAGGGTAGGAGTAGGGTTGAAGTAGGGTAGGAGTAGTGTAGGAGTAGGGTAGGAGTAGTGTGGGAGTAGGGTAGGAGTTGGGTAGGAGTAGTGTAGGAGCAAAACAACGTTTGCCGGGTCAGCTAGTATCTATATATATAAAAGAAAGTCTGTTAGTTACACCACTTATAACTCGAAAACGGCTGAACCGATTTGGCTGAAAATTGGTGGGGAGGTAGCTTAGGACCAGGAGACGGACATAGGACTTTTTTTTTTTTTTATAGTAGGAGTAGGGTAGGAGTAGGGTAGGAGTAGGGTAGAAGTAGGGTAGGAGTAGTGTAGGAGTAGGGTAGGAGTAGTGTAGGAGTAGGGTAGGAGTAGTGTAGGAGTAGGGTAGGAGTAGGGTAGGGTAGGGGTAGGGTAGAAGTAGGGTAGGAGTAGTGTAGGAGTAGTGTAGGAGTAGGGTAGGAGTAGTGTAGGAGTAGGGTAGGAGGGAGTAGGGTAGGAGTAGGGTAGAAGTAGGGTAGGAGTAGTGTAGGAGTAGGGTAGGAGTAGTGTGGGAGTAGGGTAGGAGTAGGGTAGGAGTAGTGTGGGAGTAGGGTAGGAGTTGGGTAGGAGTAGTGTAGGAGCAAAACAACGTTTGCCGGGTCAGCTAGTATAATATTATAAAGCTGCAGAGTTTGTTTGTTTGTTTGTTTGAACGCGCTAATCTCTGGAACTACTGGTCCGATTTGAATGATTCTTTTAGTATTGGGTAGTCCATTTATCGAGGAAGGCTATAGGCTATATAACATCACGCTACGACCCTTAGGAGCCGCGCAGCGTGTGACACCGCGGGGAACAGCTAGTATTACATACATACCTGTCGAATTGATAACCTATATTTTTTTTTTGTCGGTAAAAATACAAACAAACTCTTCAGCTTTATGATTAGTATAGATTAGTAACTATTAGTAGAAAGATTAAAAACCTCAATGACCTTCTCTGCCAACCCGCAATTGAATACAAGCGTGAATTTAATCGCAACCGAATTAGCTACGACAAGTTTCGCAATTGATTTAAATATTTACACATTTTCGAGATGACCCCTTTAAATTGCTAGCAAATTGCTAAACCAGATATTTCTAGTTCTAACTGCTTCATTGGTTAGCTAGTTGCTGGGTTGGATTTGGTGTTGACTGTCCTAGATTCGATGTCTAGCCTAGCAGGCAGTGCCGGAGACTACTTGATTGATGCCCTACCTAAGCAATCCACGCCAGAGGGCCCTCCTATCCACCAGTCGCCTCGTATTTTTCCAAAATATCGACGAGCGATTTGTAAAGATTGGCGCATGTCTCGCTAGAGTGACTTTTTACCGACTTCAAAAAAAAGGAGGTTATCAATTCGATACCTACGTATGTATGTAATATTATTGGAATTGCATTATATTCACATATGACAATCTACTAAGGCTTCCAAACAAATATACAAAATTTCATAAACGTATGTATGTATGTATGTATGTTTGTCCACGCATTTCTCAGCAACTATTAATCGGATCGTGACCATTTTTTTTGTATTAGCTTACATTTACTTCAACTTAGGGAACAGTGCAAGTTTCATCAAAATCGGTTCAGTAATTTTCAAGATAATATGGACTAATACGTGTAAGTGTGACGGCCTGGCGTATTGATACGAGCTACGGGTCTAGTGTCAAAGGGAAAACATCTCAAAACCTTGGTCAAATTCTAGTGCAAAAACTAAAAATTACGAAATAAAAAGTAATTTAAAAAAATTAAACCGACTTCAAAAAGAAATCAACTCTAAATTATGAAATAATTTTAATTTCGGAAGTAGGTGTCTTTTTTTAAATTACTTTTTTAAATTACTTTTTTGGATCTTGTTATATCTTGCTGATAAACAGCCAGGGCCGTCTTTACCCGGGGGCGCAGGGGGTGCGTGGCACACGGACGCAGGGTTTTAGGGGCCCAAGCCAATCGCCTTATACCTACACATACCATGCGTATTAATTACACCTTTAAAAATGTAGGCACCAATTTGTTTAATACTGGCGGCGCCGATTCTGTTGTTCACGAACTAAACTAAGTTTAAGTTCAGGCATCTTTTTCTTTCTATATCATTATGAAAAGGACAGAAGATAAATTTTAGTTAAGTCCTGTCTAATTAGTCGGCGCGCCTGACGTAAATTGACGTATTTTTAATAGCCAATTTTTTAATCTCGTCTAAAGTTCAAGTTAAGTTATCTTAATTTGACAGGACTAAACTAATATTTATTTTCTGTCCTTTTCTTAACGAAATAGAAAGAAAAAGATGCATGAACTTAAATTTAGTTTAGTTTGTGAAAAACAGAATCGGCGCCATTGTTTACTTAGACGCCTCAAGTAACTTTAGGCATATTCGCTTTGTGACTTGTGATGTGTAAGCCTCTAACAAGAAAAAGAGCTTTTCAAGTAGAACCTTTGCTACTAAAACACCTTTTGCCAGTTTTTAGTCAGTTCGGAGTTAATGAACTAAATAGGTGAAAACTTGGGCACCTTACCGATTTTTTTGGTGTAACGCAGGCTGATTCTCGCATCCCGACGCCCAATATGGTTCAGACGGCCCTGTAAACAACCTTGCCTTTCATGTGCTAGCAAATACTGTTTGTTTACATATTTATTTAGTTTAGTTAGTTCTCCTTACTTCAATTCTATTCTCCATGGTCCAGTGGCCGCAAGGGCCACTGCTGAGTATGGGGTGCTGGGACCGATCCCCTGGTAAGGCAAAGTGTTGTTGGGTTTTTCCTTCATCTGGAATCTCTCAGTTCTCAGCAACAGCTGAAGTCTGGTTTCGTGGCCGTTTAGCAATTAGCTCGGCGAATCTTTGCATGGTTACCGCCCGCACCCGGGGATGGGGCCCGCTAGGCATGGCGGGCTGATATCTGCAGTCGAGGGTGCAGCGAATGTACAAAGTATCTCTCGGGGCTCTCGGGCCCCCGACTTATGGTAGTAGAAGGAACAGTGGGGTTTTACTCGGTAGGAGTCCGACATAACCCTCCGTTGTTCCCAGACGGAGGGTTTCCATGAGGATTCCACAACAAACAAAAAAAAAAGGTTAGGGGCCAGGCCCCCCCTGGAAAAAGCCATCATGAAGAAATTCCTCAGATCTGTGGACTGCTGGGGAGTTTGTTGCGCCACTTCTTCCAAGCTAAAGCATTAAGAACTGGAGAAGCGCGGGTGTTGTTTGGAAGAATGTCATAAGTAATTTTAATATTCGAAAACTGATGATTCTCAGCTTACTTTGAATAAATGTCTTCTGATTTTGTCAAACATTTAGTACGAACAGACACAAGAAGTCCTGAATGGATACAATATGTAAATTTAATAACAACTGTTACCTTGAGTCAGACAATAGGGTTATTACAGCCAATGCCTAGCCATTGTGAGTCACCATTCTATTGTAGATGGCGCTATTTTCTTTCAAGAAATGACAGTAATCAGTTCTGTTGTTAAAATTTAGCCTTTTGTTATCCCACTACAGGCGTCTGCAGGGCAGAGGCCACTTCTGATACCAAACATGAGTACCTATTGGTCATTGACTTATAACGGAATCTTCAAACTATAACCATACCATAATCAGCCTATAATGTTCCCACTGCTGGGACACAGGCCTCCTCTCAATGAGAGGGACTGGCCGGGTTGGTGGATGTCACATGTCTTCGGATTTTTGGTTCTAGGACATGCCGGTTTCCTCACGATGTTTTCCTTCACCGTTTTGAGAGCAGTGGTGATGAAATAATTTACATTTACACAAAGTAAAGCGCCTGTCTGTGTTCGAACCTACGAGCTACAACTTGAAAGTCGTGTCCGTGACTACTGGGCCACCACTGCTCTACAAACGCCACATGCGAACTACGCGTTATATTGACGTCACACCAAATCCTGCATCTCGCAAGCAGAGTTTACCGCGCAAGTAGCATATTTACAACGACATGAATCATCGGGCAGTTGCTCGCCAGACACAACACCCGTCTGGTCGGAGGATCTTCCCTTTTCTATGGAGGATGAGTTAAATTAACTTTACACTCTGTTCCTCTTGCTTCTATACACTCAACCTCATCTGCTTGCCTTTTCCCAACTAAGTACGTTAGGTTCGGCTAATTGCCCCGTTGGTCTCGTAGTTGTAATCGCGACTGCTAAGCGTGAGGTCTTGGGTTCGATGCCTAGGTCGGGCAGTATTTTGTTTTTTTTTTTCCATTAGGAGGAGTTTAGAAGTTGGGAGTCTGATACCCCCGTTGGTCCTGCACCTGATCTTTATCCGGTCGTGTCAGATTGCGTGCCGGCCCATCGGACTATGAGAGTGAGGGAAGAGAGAGTGCACCTGTGTCTGCGCACACACTTGTGCACTATAATATATCCCGCGCCGAAGGCTAGTCTCCTTTGAGATTGGCCGAAATACTGTCTTAAGGGTTACTTACCGGAAAACCTAACCAAAATGCCTCAGGCATTAAGTCCGCCTTTGTACAGTATTTAATATTTTCCTTGTGCATAAAGTTTTAATAAATAAAATGTTTTATCAACAAAAAAAATTTCGTACGCAAAAAAAAAACAAAAAGAAAAAATCTTCCTGCAACTCCAGTACGCTTATAAAACTACAAAATATCGTGAGAATTCCGTACCAGACAAAATAATGTTCATTAACAATAGTACCTACCTGGTAATTATAAGACAACAATATAGGATCACACGCTGCCTGTAATCAATTCAAAAGTTCTAGTGATCTGCGTTAAGCAACTGTTGCATACTCGATGCGGTTTGACGAAAGTAAATGTGTATTCGGAGGTCAAACATACCGTACACGATTGTGATAATTATTCGATTCGGCAATAGCGTGTGATTCGGTATCGTCCATTGAGGAGTTACAGTCTCAATCTGCGAAGGTCTTCATCAGATCTTCACCAGAGTTAGGATACATGATTTTACTAGCTTCCGCCCGCGGCTTTGCCCGCGAGGTATGTCGATAAAAACTATCCTATGTCCTTCTCCGGGATGCCATCTATCTCTCTGCCAAATTTTATCGAAAGGCGTTCAGTGGTTTAGGCGTGAAAAGGTAACATACAGACAGACAGACAGAGTTACTTTCGATTTTTTAATATTAGTATGGATTTATGTAAGTGGGTTTGTAAAAATAAGGGTTTGTGGCTAAATAATAACAGCCGCACAGGTTGATCGATCGAACCTACGCTTGCCTCGGTTGGTCTGTGGATGGGTGACCATCTTTAGATACCAGGACCTCTCCGTGTCTCAAAAAGCATGTTAAGCCGTTGGTCCCGGCTGTCAGTCATTGTCATCTTTGACAGTCGTTACGGGCCGAAGAAACCTGAAAATCGGACAGCCAGTCTTACCAAGGGGTATCGTATTACCCAGTAACTGTATTGTGGAGGTCAGACGCATGTCCTAGAGTAAAAAAATCGAAGACATGTGACATCTACCAACCCGCACCGGGCCCGCGTGGTGGATTACAGCCCACTCCCTCTCACAGAGAGGAAGCGTGTGTCCCAGCAGTGGGAACATTATAGGCTGATTATTAGCTATGTGAAATAGAACGTGTCAGTTACCCTGTATCTGGCAACATGGTGGAAGGAATAATTAAAGGAAACGATTTAACATTTCCTTCGATAACTCACGATATGGCTGCTGTTGCAATTTCTCGGAATGAACTGTCGCTACGCATGAGGTCCTTGATTTCCAGGGCGGGCAATGTGTTACTGGATCTTTACATTACGAATTCTCAGGAGCAGCGAGGAGTCTGGATTTGTGTCCATCATCATCAATCATCATTTTAGCTGAAATACGTCCACTGCTGGACATAGGCCTCCCCCAAGCACCTCCACTTCGACCGGTCCTGTGCTTCTCGCGTCTAACGGGTTCCTGCGGCTTTCACTAGGTCGTCGGTCCACCTTGTGGGAGGCCTTCCTTGGATTTGTGTCCGTTTAATGGCAATAGGCTCGTCTCTTATTCATCATCCTACACAGTCCGACTTCACTCACTGCTTCTTCTTCTTCTTAGCGTGTCGATGGTAAAATAGTAAGTTATTTGCCAAGGGAGCAAACAACTATTTTTTTAGGCGAGGTGTTTGTTTAAAGTAAGTCACTCGAGCTTAAAATAGTGTTGCTCCCGAGGTGGACACTCTACTTTTTATCACCCTCTATGAAAAAATAAGTAAGTACAACTTATGAATTAAGAATAGTACCAGGGCCGTCTTTACCTATTGTGCAGGGTGTGCGTTGCACACGGGCGCAGCGGCCCTAGGGGGCGCCGAGCGCCGCTTGCTTCGGAGCCCCACTCGGCGCGCGCGATAGCCGGCCGCGGCACTTTCAATGACCAACGTAAAAAGAGCTCCGCTTTCCATACATCTGGAGCTCTTCTTATATAAAATTTGTCGAATTACACCAAAGCAAGCTGCGCCACGAGCGCGGGAGCGGCTTTCACAATATTAACTTTTTTTTCAACATGAAATAAACCTTATTATACATTATTAAAGATTATATTTTGAGTGTAGTAGTGAGTGTCGCATCGCTCGGCGGCACCTGTTTCAATGATTCGTTTGAAAACACGCCGACAATCATATTGCGAATAATGCGAATTCAACTGTTTGGGATAGACAATAAAGTTCAAATTGCCATGCCATGGACGAACGTCAAGCGCGCGGTATTTCTGAAAAGCGTGAGTACGCGTGGCGCGTGCCGCACTGTTCTACCGCTCGCTACTCGTAATTTTGCGAAATAAGCCTTGGCGCCATGGATTAAGTTTTATATTTGAGTAAACATGTAAATATGAAATTTAGGTACTTCATATTTGCGGCTTTTCTTTTGATTGAAATTTACCTAATAAGTAAGATTTAATTTTGATATTAGCTGAATAGTCTGCCACAAGCACAACTGTTGCGAATTTCGACGGAGTCGGAGCACTCGTCAAAAATTATTTAGCTATGCTACCAAATTTCAGTCTGAAAACTGAAAAAAAAAACAAATCATTTTTTGAAAAAAAAAACCATAAACTTGTGCTTTGTTTTTTCTTGTCACTCTTTCCTTCCTAAAAATACTTTTTACCCGTGTGTACAGTGGCCCTCGCTCGCAGTGAGCTTCCCAAAGTCAAATGTTCCCAATTGATATTGAACTTTGTTTGATATCAGGTCGTAATTAGAATGAAGAAATTTAAAAATTTGGACATTGATATGATGTAACATAACATCTATATAGACATGTTAACATGGGTACGTTTTGGCTTGTTAGGGTAAACACCAGAACACTCTGTATAAGGCTCAACACACACCAAAAGAGCGTCGAAGCGCGGCGAAGCGGAACGCAGTTTCAGTGTCATATGAATTTTAACTTTATTTTCATTACTATAATACTTATTATCGCATGAGAAACTCTAACGAGTCGCGCGGATGCCAGCGGCGCCACTGGAATTCCAGCGAATAGCCGTGCGACCTCACGAGTAGTCGCGGGAAGTCCCGAGAATGCTCGAGCAGTCGCGAGCGGCCGCTGGCAATATCCCGCCCCTCGCGCTTCTGTTGCGCGCGAGCATTCGCATTCATTCCTTGCAGTGCAACGAATACAGAAGTGATGGAAATGGATGAAGAAAAGCTTATTTATTTGGTGCAAATGTACGACTGCCTATACAATATCAAATCAAGGCATTACAGCGATAAACACATGAAAGAAGAAGAGAAGGCGCGCGGAGTCCCGCGACTTCTCGAGCATTCTAGCGACTTCTCGGGCAGTCGCTGGAATCCGCGCGCCTCCTCTACCGAGCGGGTCGCGGCGCTTCGCTGCCCTTCGCCGCTCATTTGGTGTGAGTTGAGCCTAGATTCTAAATATACAGTCAACAGCACACCATGGTATCCAAAACCGACGAATTTCTTCTTCATCTCCAAACAATAGTTTATTAACCATTGGGGAAATTTGACAATGGGCATTGTTCATATTTTTTTAAATGTTGTAATTGAAAAACCATTTCGAGGAATAGCGTTACTGATCATTACGGACTAATTAATTACGAAAAATATTCATATTTTATTGATATTTTTGATAAAATACGATTGACCTTGTTTGCCCTTTGGTTTGGCTGTACAGTTTTGTATCGTTACCTCGTTATCGTTAAAAAGTAAGAGGCAAGTATTGTCTACAATCTGTCAAGTGTCAAATTATATTTATTATATTATTATTTTTGCTCCCCTTATTTCAGCTACGCTATGATGGCTGCTAGTAGAAATATACTCTAATATCATAACGGTCTCAACTTTAGGCAGGTTTCGCGAGTCAGCTTTAACAAAAGTATCGCTCATTGTGGTCATTTGTGGTTCAGGAAAACGAACAATAAAATTATGTCGCCGCGTGCGTTATTATTCTATTTCTAAGTCGCCGCGTAGATTGTTCTAGTGACGACAGAGAGTAGTATATTCCTTGGACGACACTTACTCATAAAAAAACCATTTGTAAACAAATACGATAATAGGATAGGATTCGAATTCGATTATATAAGACAGTATTTGAGTATTCAGTATTGACACTTTGACAGATGTGATATGGATGACGTTGTGTTGACAGATTTAAATTTTTAATTATGTACTAGTGAAGCAACGGCACTTAATCTATTTAAGCCAAAGATGACGTCACCTACCTTAAAAACTTAAAATAATTAAATATTTTTTTTTTAAATAACTATTGAGCCAATCATCAAAATATTCAAATTAGTTTCTCAAAATGCTCTAAATTTTCAAAAAATAAAATAAAATCTAATGGTTAGAATTTTTGGACAATCCCCATTTGTGGTAACTTGATGTGCTGTTACTTGAACTTTGTACCCATTCCATTTTGACCGCGCGCTTACTAGGGGGCGCTTGCGTAATATTTGCACACGGGCGCTACATGGGCTAGAGACGCCTCTGAATAGTACGTTTATTTATTTACATACAATTTTGAGTAAACAATTACGAAAGAAAGCAGAATGCTTTTAGCGCGTTTTTTATATTTTCATAAACTTTTTTTTTTACTTTGGCTCGCGCGTTTTGCTTTATCATACAGCCTGTTACTTGTTCATACAATGTTCGTGATTGATGTCTTTGGTGATTGGAACTTTTACTAACAATATCCACATTCCAAATTCAAATCACTTTTAGTCCCTAGAGATTAAAGAGCTATTTTAGTCCCTGTTTACGAAGAATGCGCCAGCTCTTTTTGAATAGAAGCGATAAAACAATAGTTTTTTTCTAAAATTTGTTTGGCCCAAAATTCAGCAACGCGAAAAGCGTTCGCTAACGCAGCCATTATGTCCTCACGTGTGCAGGTGACAGCATGCGATGCAAGATGGGAGGTGAGTCATTGTCTGTGGAGAGACACCGCATACACACCGGAGGTCAGTACCTCCCATGAACCCTCACTTGTGGAGGTTGTCCTTGCTGCGGCCTACTTGGGTACGAAGTCTATTTGAGGTTTTCCAAGTAGGCCATGGTAACTTATGCCCGGATGAGAGACGGATGATCAGGACCAACGTCACCACGTGCTTTCCGAGCCACGGGGGTATTAAACCGCCAACTTCCAAACTCCGGGCTGTTACTAAGAAATTCCTAATGGAAAACCCAATAACACGTTGTCCATCCTGGGAATCGAACTCTGGACTCCACGCTCAGCAGTCGCGACTCCAACCACGAGACCAACGGGGCATTTTCGTCTAATATTGAGCTGCTATAAGAGTGCATGGTAACTACCAAGGTTCTACCAAGATTTCTTCGAAGCCGTGTAATAAAAATAACTTTACATAAAGAGCGTCTAGTTGCAATCGAATGAGACGATTGACCACCTTATATATATTATGAGCGTTATATACTTTATGTGGTTAAGGGAGCTCCGTTTCTAAATGGTTCCGTAGGTAATTTTGTTGAATAATCTGATGTAGGTTTATGTTTAATAGTATTTAGAATTAGAGTAATAACAGCCGCTTGCCGCGGTTGGTCCGTGGATCGGTGACGACTGTCTTTACATACCACGACGATAGATAAGCTGTTAGTTCCAGCTGTCGTTCGAGGATATCTGATGGTCGTTACGGGTCGTCAGAAGCCCTAAAGTCTGACCAGTCTTACCAAGGGGTGTTGTGTTACCCAGTAACTGAGTTTTTGGAGGTCAGATAGCCAGTCGCTTCAATTAATACTGGTATTCAGCTGCATCTAGTTAGACTGGAAGCCATCCTCAAAAATAGTTGAAATCAAAATATTTTATTTCACATAAGCCTATATGGGACTTATGAAACGTCAGAAGCTAAGTGCATTCCAATTGGTCGTTTCCTATGGAGAAGAACCGGCAAGAAAATCCACGGTTAACTTTTTAAAAATAAATGGCTTTTACAATGTTTTCAAATTACGGTAGGAATGGGAGGATAGCGTAGGCCTGTCAAGATATTACAAGACCCAAAAGTCACTAGAGATGTGCGCCAATCTTTACAAATCGCTCGTCGATGTTTTGGAAAAATACGAGGTGACTGGTGGATAGGAGGGCCTACAGGCGTGGATTGCTTAGGTAGAAGTCTATGGCTCAGAAATCTCTTTTTTTAACTTCAATCCTTTGATTGCAGCTGGCCGATGGCTTCAATCAAAGAATTGAATTTAGCTACGAATTCATTGATAAGGTAGAGTAGCGTACCTCTACGTTGATTTTAAATACATCCATAGTAATATTATTTATAAATTCGAAAGTAACTCTGTCTGTCTGTATGTTACCTTTTCACGCCTAAATCACTGAACGGATTTCTATAAAATTTGGCAGAGAGATAGATTGCATCCCAGGGAAGGACAGGATAGTTTTTATCGACACACCTTGCGAGCGAAGCCGTGGGCGGAAGCTAGTATATATATATATATTTGTTTTAATATGAAAGTTTACTTCAAATAAGTAATACTATTTATTGATAGGTTAATTTCCTTTCCAAATCCAAATACAAATTCAATTTATTCAGGAACAATTCACATTGTGTTTGAAATCATAAAAATTATAAAACTAACACATTCATATTACAATAAATTAAAGAAAAAAAAAAAAATAATAAAAAATAATAAAATATTTAAAAAATAATACAATAAACATTACAAGCCAATATTACACAGTCTCACATGAACTACAAACTAATATTACCCAGTCTCATCAACTAATATAAAAAAAAATTTAAACGTGGATATGTCATCGTCTTTCGAAAAAAAAAAAGAAAATTCTGTGCTTCTACTCCGATCACCTTTTTTAACCTGTTTTTGTCCAAACGGTAAAAAGAGTCAGCCTGTAGGATATCGCAGCGGCACATTACTTGTCTGGCTAATGTTTCTGGTAGTGTCAAGGCCCGCTGGGAGCTCCTCTGCTGTCTTAAAATTGTCATCTAGCGGGGTCATGTATGTGAAACCACAGTTTTTTTGTTGTGTCACTAGCTGCCGTCGCGCGTCGTTAAGTGGTTTGGTCAACTTGAGGAAACTGTATGTAACTGACATAAAACCTACTGTTTCCCATTACACCTATGACTATGCGAAAGCGAAATTATATGGCTCTACTACCTACTGCATGGAAACAAGTATCTTACACAATTAACACAGAGTTTCAAAATAAAGAATTTTCACTTTGTGTTTTTTTGGAAGTCGGTTGTTTTTAGGGTTCCGTACCTTAAAAGGAAAAAGCGGACCCCTTATAGGATCACTTTGTTGTCCGTCCGTTCGTCCGTCTGTCTGTCAAGACCCTTTATCTCAGGAACGCGTGGAGGTATCGAGTTGAAATTAAAACCATATACTCAAGTCTACAGTCCCTTGAAGCTGTGAAAAAAACAGACACCTAAGTTAACGTAAAAAAAAGATACGGCCGTTTAAGCCGCATAAAACGTAATATTTCGTTTCGACACTCTCAAAGGAATCAAAATTTATAGGGTACTTCCCGTTGACCAAGAATCATGAAATTTGGCAAGTAGCAATGTCATGTAGCACAAGTAGAGGAAAAAATTCGAAAACCGTAAATTTGTACATTAAAAAAGAAATCCCGTGATAAACTATTTACATAGCTACAAAGTACGGGACCCTCGCCTCGGTGCGTGAGTCCGACTAGCACTTTAACAATTTTTTTATGTAAAAAACTTTATTATTTTTCACTTCTAAGTGCCCGTGCGCATATATGTCCACATAATATGAGGATGACTATGGAATATGGATGACTAGCTGCGCCCCGCGGTTTCACCTGCATAAGTTTCGATCCCGTGGGAATATCGGGATAAAAAAGTAGCCTATATGTTAATCCAGGGTGTCAGCTACCTGCATAAATTTTTTTATCAAAATTGGTCCAGCCGTTTGAGCGTAAAGAAGTAACAAACATATAAACACACACACACACCCCATCACAAACTTTCGCCTTTATAATATTAGTGTGACTGTGATATGACTATAACAAAATGTATGCCTCTACCATAACAAAGCGCTAAAGAAACAAGTTATTTACACAATTACCGAAACCAGGTAATTAGCCCAATAACCAAACACACAAGTTCACCGTTTCGTAACTTATGCTTACGGAACCCCAAAACAAGTGGACCAATGGCGCGTACGCTCCGATTTGGAACGCGACCAGTCGACCGGCGCGAGCGCATAGATGCGTACTTGTTTAATTATGTAGTAGGTAGGCACCGATATGTTGCTTACTTAGTCAAACGCACGTTAATAGGGAGACTGAACCACGAAAACCGTTGTACGAAATATGTCTGGCTTTAAAAAAATAAAAAATAATATGCAGTTTTGTTTTTCTCTAAAATTGAAGCCATGGTTCTCTTGACCACTTTGCTCTACTACACACAGTTTCGGATTCAACCCTGACGTACAGACGCCAGCACATCAAGCTACTACAATCTGTCAATTTTTTTAAATAGATTTTCAACTTCATCACCAAAGTCTATGGTTCAAAGCTGATTGGAAAAATTTGACAGTGTCGGGTAGCTTGATGTGCTGGCCTCTCTACCTTAACGCAGCTTATCGTAGTCCACTACTGGAGGTAATCCTCCCCCAGACTGCGCCACAACACCGTGTCCTCCGCCTTCCGCATCCACATTATCAATCTCAATCTGAATGGATGGTATTTAAAAGTACTTCAATTTATTCCCATTTCATTTACCTAATTTTGCCTGTGTTCCACCAAATATACTGAATGTGCACCAAAATATGTTCATTAAAATATGTCATAACGAGCATCTATTTAACAACTGTTGCAAATTTGTAAAAATAGTAATACACCTAATTTTAAAAACAAGCATTTATTTTTTTAGTTTTACTTCAGATAATTGCACTGCAAAATGTATTTGAATCAAACACCAATTAATGTCCAAATTCGGTTCTCGATAGCCTGTTAAAAATAATCTCTTTTTCCATATTTTTTTTCTTTAAAATTTAGTCGTTTCTGGCACTCGCCGGCCGCTGCCGCGGCACCGCTCGCTTCGCTCGCTCGGCTCGTGCGTAGGAGGTCACAGTTTTAACCTAACCTAACCTAAGCATTTTTTTTTAAATAATTAACCTCGTAACTAATTCGGTTCTCGATAATGTCCATTTCAAAAAAATTAAAATAGTAAGTTACAAATATTTTGTGTAATATTTGGTGCACGATCAGTATTTTTCGGGGAAGAATAATATTTTAGAAATGCATACATAGATGTACCTTTAGATTTTTGGTGAACACAAAAATATTATCCAATCTGAATCATTTTGAAGGATATTGCTAATCCATTGCTTCGTATGTTCGAAAAATGTGTCTGCTCAACAACGTAAACAAAGCAATGAATGTCGTTGAACTGTCAAAATGAAACCCTTGCTACTGATAGTGTGTTACGCAATTACCCCGTGGTCTGTTCCAGCCGCCTTTCTAAGGTCTTCGGTCGATCTGGCTGACTCGTCTGCTTCACCGGCCATCGGTGCTTCGACAAATAGATTTATTCCGGTCTGATCCCCTGAGATTACGTAACACCACGCCTGTACCCTCTAAAGGGGTACGCAGATGTGTTCAATAGCTTCCTGTTAGTGATATTCACTTAGCAAGTAGTGTTATAAATATGAATTTGTGTGAGATAGGTAGGTACAACTAAAGAGTGAAAAATAAAAACTTTTTTACAAAAAAAAAAAACACTACAAAAGTGAAAAATAACTTTAATTTCAGAAGTTGGTGTCAAAAAACGAAAATGCAACGACACCGACTTCCGAGATTAAAGTTATTTTTCACGTCGTTGTGTTTTTTTTGGAAGTCTGTTGTTTTTTTTTTTTTTGTAAAAAGTTTTGCTCCATACATTTTGGTCATTGGCTTTTCGAACTCTCAAATATATATATCTATCTGTATTGAACATCTCAATTCTGTCAGTACAATTCCTTTGTCTTACACCAAGTCAAGGACCAAGCTTTGACCCTATGGCCTTGAGTGACGAATGACTAATGAATGACGAACAAAAGAAGTCGGTCCGTTTGTCTTGAACAGGAATCGGAAAACCGCGAAACAATGGAATATCATTTTTATATGAAAAACATAACATAACATCACGTCTGTAACCCTTGAGGGGTAAGCAGAGGTACTGTAGTAGCTTGTGTGTTCTAGCCTTTAGCAATAAGCACTGGCTAGAAATATTATTCGATTCGTTGGTTTAAGCGTATGTCAAATATATTATTATGGTGTTTGATTCTAGAAGCATAGATTCATTCTTGACCGCGAAGTTGTAACGTTGCCTTTTTTTATAATTATTCTTGCAAAGTCTTAAAGTGGTCTTATTTGTATTTACGCCCCCATATTCTATAGTACCTATACCCTTGAGGGGTAAGCAGAGGTACCTATACCTATAGTATAAAATCGATGCAGTTTATAATTGTGGTTACAATGAGGACAATCCAGCCACCATACGTTCATACCGTAATCAGCATCAGGCGCTTTACTTTGCGTAAATAATTTCACCACTGCTCTCAAAACGGTGGAAAACATCGTGAGGAAACCGGCATGTCCTAGAACCAAAAATTCGAAGACATGTGTGACATCTACCAACCCGCACTGGGTCCGCGTGGTGGAGCCCACTCTCTCACTGAGAGGAGGCCTGTGTCCCAGCATCCCAGCTGCATCCGTTTAGACTTGAAGCCGACCCCAACATAGTTGGGAAAAGGTAGGCAGATGATGATTCAACGTGACAATGACCTGTAAAAAACCATTCAGAAAGGCTATTATACGTTAGATTTGTCAATATTAATTTTCAAAATGGACAGATATTTATTATTTTTGCGCCCGAGTCTTATACACAGGCCATTGCTTTAAGATTATTATGATAAAGACCATTTACCATTATTCTTTGACAATAACTTATTGTGGTTCTCTTTCACCTGACGAACTATAACACCCATTCAGTCTCTTATAATAATAACATCTGTATGTTATGTTGGGGGTCATCCATAAATTACCTCACACGAATTTCATGATTTTGGCCCCTCCCCCCGTCCTTGTCATAGCTGGTCACATTTGTGAGACTCTCCCCCCCTCCCTAGTGTGACGTCACATATGTTGCAAATTTACATTTAGAAATTATTGTATGAAAACATCGGTTTCGCATATACGAAAAATAACGTTGTAGATACCCATCACGTCTACGGTGTACCGCTAACCAATTTTATTTGACCCTGTAGATGGCAATAGGTCTACATCATTACAACGCCTTCTTCCTCCATTTTGGACGCGTACTTACGAAATCCAACCTTGTGCGTTCAGGAATAGCGCAACGGAGGCGTATTTCCAAACGCTCTGGTATTAATTAAAGGGTAATTACTTCGTCATCCGGGCTGAAGGAATACAGTTTCCTTGTGTTGAAATATGCTGACGTCTATACCTACAATATATCAACTACACTATTCTAGTAAAATGTTATGGAATGTATTTATTCGAGCCACAAATAACTCCCCATTTGACACTCTAATATAAAAAACTGGCCAAGTGCGAGTCGGACTCGCACACGAAGGGTTCCGTACCACAAGGCAAAAACACCGGAAAAAAAACACGTTTGTTGTATGGGAGCCCCCCTTTAATATTTATTTTATTTTGTTTTTAGTATTTTTGTTGTTATAGCGGCAACAGAAATACATAATTTGTGAAAATTTCAACTGTCCAGCTATCGCGGTTCTTGAGATACAGCCTGGTGACAGACGGACAGACGGACAGTGGAGTCTTAGTAATAGGGTCCCGTTTTTACTCTTTGGATACGGAACCCTGGGTCCCGTTCTACTAACAGTAGCAATATCTTTGATTTTGACAGTTCAACAACATTCATTGCGTGATTTACGTTGTTGAGCAGACACATTCTTCGAACTTAAGAAGCAATGGATTAGCAATATCCTTCAAAATCTTAGTGTGTTACGCAATTAGGGTGCCGCTTTCCAAAGGTACTTTCTACAACCTCCAACAAATCATTCAAATTCCAAAATCGATCACTTTATATGCAAAACTTTCTCAGTCTTGGCTCACTATTCATTTGTTTCAATGACGTCACCACTTCGTAATGTCATTTACGTCATTGCGGTAGGTAAATAATGATCTATTAAATTTAGATTTTGTAATAAATAGTTTATGGGTATCATTTAAGCTATCACCAATTTAATTAGTTTTGTGTTTCTTAAATAATAGGGTTTGTCCTCCAAATAGTAGATCTGTCACCAAAATGTAGTCACCAAACAATGCAAAATCAGTTCCACAATAAATCACCTAAAATCCTGAGATATAAGGTCTAGTACCAAATAAATGTTTTTGTATGTATTATAATAGGTGTGTCCTAATAAGTATTTAAGCAAACTAATTTAAAGAGATCACCAATAAATCATATTATGTTACTAGAAAATTGCATTAAGTTCAAATATCCTTTTTCCATATCCTTCAAGTATCCTTTTTCCATATTTTTTTTCTTTAAAATTTAGTCGTTTCTGGCACTCGCCGGCCGCTGCCGCGGCACCGCTCGCTTCGCTCGCTCGGCTCGTGCGTAGGAGGTCACAGTTTTAACCTAACCTAACCTAAGCATTTTTTTTTAAATAATTAACCTCGTAACTAATTCGGTTCTCGATAATGTCCGATCTCTTATTTTACACATATATTAACATTAATTTGATAATTCATACCTGGGAACAATTTTTGTTTATCTGAGAACGAAAATATTTCGTGGCGATAGATCTATTTATTAGGTGATACAACTTGATGACAAATATAAATTTTGGTGATAGAAAATATAGTTCCCATAGTTTATCCCCCTTACTAATAAACTTTGTATAGCGTCTGTAAAACACAACGCTTTGTCTTCTTTGAGTAAACTTTGGATAATTCTCTATGTTTTATAGGAAATTCCATGCGTTACGCCGTGATGTCGAAAAAAGTAAAGAAAATAGATATAACTTTGCAATTTTTTTGTATCGAGAAAAAAACATTGAATCGTGTATTCCTTTCACATGATACTAGACCAAAGAGTCAAAAAACATTTATACCAAAATGTTAAATCCCTATTCCACATACCGAAATAAAAAGACCACTTTTTTTTCAATATGTCACCTAACACCTTAACCTCCAACCGACCGATGCGGCTGTTATTATTTGTCCACGAGCCCTTCAACTAGGGCTGCCATCCGTCCGGGTTTCCCCGGATTTGTCCAAGTTTGGTGGGCGTCCGGGGAGCGTCCGGGCGGGGTCCTGAAAAAGTGTACGGGTGAAACCCGGACACTTACTGTGTTAGGGGACATCCGACTTTGAATGATTTGCAATAAATTAAAGTATAAAATCATAGTTAAAAATTAGCCGCGCGGCAAATCTGTGCGCTCGTGACAATTCATAATTTGCTTTTTATTTACTTTTTTTTAATTTTCAATGAGTCCAAAAAGAAGTGTTCCTAATTATTTTTGTTACCAGAATACCTTTACATAGAGAAGAGTGTATAATTGATTAATAAATTAAGCGTTTCATTTGTATTGTTGAGGTTTAAATTGATATTCTATACTTAAATAAGACAAAAAATATGTTTTTATTTTATTGTAATTTTTTTTTCGAGGGAGTCCGGGATCTTTTTTTATTTCACCGAAATGTCCGGGGTTTTTGAAGTTTTTATCCGGGGTAACTATAATTATTACGTTATGGCAGCCCTACCTTCAACGTACCTACTTAAGGCGAAAGCGCCAGGGTAGCCCGCGAAATTCATTTTTTTTAGGTTTTTTGCAATTTGCTGGTCAGTATTAAGTTGTACGTTGATTAAAATATGATTCGCGGTCGTAACAAATACGTATTTACAGAATTATAATCATTAAAGTCATCAACACAACTCTCTAAGACCATGTAATCCCCAAGAATGACTATTTCATGAAATCTTGACATTTGGGGATTACATGGTCTTAGAGAGTTGTGTTGATGACATTAATGATTATAATTCTGTAAATACATATTTGTTACGACCGCGAATCATATTTTAATCAACGTACAACTTAATACTGACCAGCAAATTGCAAAAAACGTAAGAAAATTTGAATTTCGCGGGCCACCTTAGAGCTTCCCCCTTAAATGAAATGATAAGCAGACCTAGTAATGTAAGTCAAATTCAACATGTCCCACTTTTAATACATAGTGTAATAAAACCTGACTCGTGTATTATGTCATATTAACTAGGTACCACATAACCAATGTGAAAGTTGGCACTACCGGTTATGTGATTTGCCGCTCGAATGTCACCTTTATGCGAAAGGAATAAGGGTCGTATGTGATGTGTATGGTTCTGAGACATATTATCTTCACGCTTTTTACTTTTTTCGGATTGAGCAGATGTAATCTTTGGCGTGTATTTTCTTTTTGGATACGCTTGGCTATGAGTCTGTACGAGAGTTCACGAAATGGTTCATAAATAAATCAATAAAAATCAAAAGTCATTTATAATTCAAACTATATAGGCTGAGACGCTTTGAACGTCAAAATGACATAAAATAAATAAATAAAGTCCTCCAGACCGTATTTCGGCCACGGCGGCCAATCTCAACGGAGACTATAATAGCCTTCAGCGCGGGAGGTACCTATTATAGTGCACAAGTGTGCGCGCGCCGCAGACACAGGTGCACTCCCTCTTCCCTCACTCTCATAGTCCGATGGGATGGCAATCCGACACGACCGGAGAGATATCAGGCGCAGGACCAACGGCCTAACGTGCATTCCGAGACATTAAATAAAAAGTAATTTAAAAAAATTAAACCGACTTCAAAAAGAAATTAACTCAAAATTATGAAATAACTTTAATTTCGGATGTCTTGGGATCTGTATTTTAGTTTTATGCCACCGACTTCCGAAATTAAAGTTATTTCATAATTTTGAGTTAATTTCTTTTTGAAGTCGGTTTAATTTTTTTAAATTACTTTTTA
The DNA here is from genome assembly GCA_948474745.1 of Oligia latruncula. NCBI lineage: Eukaryota > Metazoa > Arthropoda > Insecta > Lepidoptera > Noctuidae > Oligia > Oligia latruncula. Next base: position 1,095,089 of record OX419711.1, on the reverse strand, counting down.
TTTCGTAATTTTTAGTTTTTGCACTAGTGTTTGACCAAGGTTTTGAGATGTTTTCCCTTTGACACTACACCCGTAGCTCTTATCAATAAGCCAGACCGTCACACTTACACGTATTAGTCCATATCTTGAAAATTACTGAATCGATCTTGATGAAACTTGCACTGTTCCCTAAGTTGAAGAAAATGTAAGCTAATAAAAAAAAATGGTCACGATCGGATTAATAGTTCCGGAGATATGCGTGGACAAACATACATACATACATACATACGTCTATGAAATTTTGTATATTTGTTTGGAAGCCCTAATAGATCATCATATGTGAATATAATGCAAATCCAATAATATTACATACATACGTATCGAATTGATAACCTCCTTTTTTTGAAGTCGGTAAAAAAGAAAAATTACATAAGACAGTCCCCCAAAACGCCCGCTCTTCACCACTCCCTAGTGCTTCAGCTGGGAAGAAGTGGCGCAAGAAACTCCCCAGCAATACAGCTGGCTGTTCAGTTAGAAGAAGGGACATCGACGCGTAGACCTGTGACCATGAATTCAGCACATGATTCTCGACCCCCTAACGTAGACACTTTTCGTCAGCTAACAAAAAAGTCGCGGTCGCCTCTCCAGAACCTTTCGGCTCCATCGGCCATCTGTTCTGCGAGCAATGTGCCCTGCACTGCTACTTAAGTTTGGCGATTCTTCATGCTATGTCGGTTACCTTGGTTCTCCTGCGGATCTCTTCATTTCTGATTCGATCACATAGGGAAACTCCCAATAAAGAATGGATAACCTCTTATCAAAAATATTATAAATGCGAAAGTGTGTCTGTCTGTTACCTCTTCACGCTTAAACCGCTGAACCGATTTAGATGAAATTTGGTATAGAGATAGTTTGAGTCCCGGGAAAGGACATAGGATAGTTTTTATCCCGATATTCCCACGGGATCGACACTTATACGGGGTATTCCACTCAGAGCACTCGGGGCGCTGTTAGTTATTTGTTTTTGTATAATTCGCAGGCAATATTATAAGGTCACTATAGATGTAAATCCACTGTTTTGCCTTTACAAAAATAATTATAGAAAACTTGTTTTTAAAACTACTTGTTGCTTGATTTTTATTATAATTTTATAGTATAAAAAACTTGTTTAAATAGTTATTTAAACAAGTTTTTTATACCATAAAACTTTAGAAAAAAGTGAACTAAAGCAGTTGCTTTAGTTCACTTTTTTCTAAAGTTTGATTTAGTCTCCTTCCAATCGTGCATTATCCGAGTTAGTCTGTATACAACAGTTCCTATTGTATGTTATAACATTCAATAATCACCAATTGGTGTTATTCTGAGTAGCATAATCAGCCTACAATGTTCCCACTGCTGGGACACAGGCCTACTCTCTGTGAGAGGGAGTGGGCCGTAATCTACCACGCGGGCCCAGTGCTGGTTGGTAGATGTCATATTATGTCTTCGAATTTTTGGTTCTAGGACATGAATGTTTCCTGACAATGCTTTCCTTCACCGTTTTGACAGCAGTGGTGATGGGATAAATTACACAAAGTAAAGCGCGTGCGAGTATTTACAGAATTCACCATCATCATCTGCCTAGCCTTTTTTCCAACTATGTTGGGGTCGGCTTCCAGTCTAACCGGATGCAGCTGAATACCTGTATTTTATATGGAGTGACTGCCTATCTGGCCTCCACAACTCAGTTACTGGGTAATACGATACCCCTTGGTAAGACTGGTTGTCAGATTCACAGAATTATAATCATTAAGTTCATATGTATAATCCCTTAGATTGGTATTTCATGAAGTATTCATTCAATGGGATTATATGAACTTAGGGGGGTTGAATTGTTAAAAGCAAATAAACATCATACCACTATATTAATGAATAAATAAATAAAATCCATGAATAGGAACTGATGAAAAAATTTTAAATATCGTAAGTATATTTATTTAAATTTATGTCACCATTCCGATTCAGATGTTATTTCAACTTCAAGGTTACTAGGAAATCAAATCTTAATTAATTAATTTAATAACTATTAAAAAAAAATTTTAAGGAGTATTTTTGTAATACAAAAACATGCTCACCCGCGCCGCTCGCGCGCGCCGCGCCGTCTTGCGCTCATTGATAATAGTACCTAGGTAGGTACCTAACCGTTCGGCGCGTAGATTGGATAACCTACGTAGTGTCGCTCGGTGTCCAACTTTTAACCTTTTTTAAATATTTTTGGGACAAAATATAACATGAGGTAAAAATGATTGAAATGGATTCAGTTACTTATTCTGAACAAACTATATTCAGGTTTCGCATATACTAAAAATAACGTTGTATATAATGTGCTGTGCTCTAATATAATTATATTATACAGTTGAGCTGCACGATTTTTGACAAATGCGTGCACTGATTGGACAGGTCCGCTCAATCTGTGTGGTTCTTTCCTCAGAAGACCATTTCAAACACCAATCTACATGGTCTTATCACGATCTGACCAAGATTTTGCCTGGATTTTAAAAGAGACTGTGACCTCTGAGTTTGTTTCGGCCTTTCTTCTCAGAATAGTCAGGTAGGAAACGCCGACCTCATCTAGTTTAAAAAAATATGATTGACGTGTAAAAGGGTTTGTACAAACCTACTTACAGAAAATAAATCATTTATCATTAGCAAGCTATACACGGATACGACGATATTATATTTTGCCTTCATTTCATTGTTGGTCGATGTAGCTATAATATAAATTACGGTATCAGTATCTAATGTAAAACTGTTTGTTAAAAAGTTTTTTGTTTTTCACTTTTTAGTTGAACCTATCCCACACAAATTCATGCAACACTACTTGCTACGTAAATATCAGTGACAGGAAGTTATTAAAACATCATCAATATAAACTAAGTGGAAAAAAATCGTAATTGAACCTAACTCAAAAACTACCCAAGCAAAGTCAATAAAATTATATGGGACCACCCCTGAGGAATTCGATAACGGAGTTATGGCCGAAAATACATTAAAAAAAAACATCCAAATTGAAAACCTCACCCTTTAATGAAGTCGGTTAAAAAGTAAAAACCCACAAACAGACTGAGATACTTAGTTTCATTATAATAGCGTAAGTAGCTACATAACAAGATGGCGTACAAAGTTCAAAAAAATGTTCAAACAGTGTTTTTCCTAAGAAGGTCATTACTTTAATGGGGCGCATGCAGAGCATTACAATTAGCTGTTTAGCTTTTTAGCTGTTTAGCTTTTTTTAACCTTTTACATAATACAAAAAAGGATAACGTCACGACACGCCTGCATTCCCCGACGGGGCAAGCATAGGTGTACGTTCAACCAAAGCAGATAACCAGGGTCAAAATGTAATTTATTTTATAATTTATGTATGTACACACAGTAATTAAATTACATAGGGATTTTTTATTGGTTACCCTGTTCTGTCCCACTGCTGGGCAAAGGCCTCCCCCATTTCCTTCCACATCTATCTAAATATATAAAATTCAAAGTCCTGACTGACTGACCGATATATCAACGCACAGCCTAAACCGCTGGTCCTAGAGACATGAAATTTGGAGGGTGTGTTCTTTGTGAAGAGTAGGTATCCACTAAGAAAGGGTTTTTCGAAATTCCACCCCTAAGAGGGTGAAATTTCACGCGAACGAAGTCGCGGTCATAAGCTAGTTTCCTTATACTGTGCCTTTTCCGTCCAGTCGGTTAGGAACGAGTCTAAAACATAGGGATATGATGACATAATTATAATTTGAGTACAAAGGTACTGCTTATTGCTCAAGAAAATTCTTCCAGCAGACCTGCGAAAGGAGAAGTAAATTTCATTTATCAAATTTTTCATTTGAAAACATCCATCATCTGTATGATCTACCTAACCTTTTCCCAACTATGTTGGGGTGGGCTTCCAGTCTAACTGGATGCAGCTGAATACCAGTATTTTACATGGAGCGACTGCCTATCTGACCTCCACTACCCAGTTACGGGGTAACACGATACTCCTTGATAACTGGTTGTCATGTAGACTTTCGAGCCTCTGATTATTAAAATATGTATTTATTGAAAAATGTCAAAGTAGGTATATCGTACCTAACCTTATCATATCTGTTACTAGAAACTCGCGTTCGAGATCTGCTACATACCATGTAACATATCTTTGCCCTTGACTGTACCTACATAATTTATTAAATTAATATCATTATTTTTTGCTTAAGAATCTGGTTTTAAGTAAAAAAAAATGGTTGCCTGTAAAGTCGGTTTTACGGGCGAAGATTTTACGTGACAACGTCTTTTTCTCGGTAGAATATTTATTGATATGAATATAAGTAAATTCACCCCCCTCCCCAGCCCGATCTCTATGTATGGCAAGCCGATCCCTTGGGGTAAGCAAGCCAAGTACCTAGGCGTAATTCTCGATCACCGTCTCAACTTCAAAGAGCACATAAAGACGGCGCGTTCGCGCGCTGCTTTCGCTCTCGGTAGGCTCCACTCCTTATTGACCGCCCGCAGCAAATTGTCCCTCAGGTGCAAATTGCGCCTCTACACCGCGGTCATCCGTCCCATCATGACGTACGCTTGCGTAATCTTCGCGCACGCCAACCCTCGCTTCCTGCATAAAATGCAGACCCTCCAAAACCGTTTCCTCAGAAAGGTCACGGGTGCCCCCTTCTATGTCCGAAACGTGAATCTCCACGTCGATCTCAAACTCCCCACCGTCCAGCAGTTCATGAAGCGCCTCTCCAAGCGCTACTTCGATTCTGCTATAAAGCATCCCAATCCCCTGATTGCGGCGGCCTCCCGTTACACTCCCTCCCGTATAAGTAGGATTCGCCGACCAAGGCATACCCTCACCACCCCCGACGACGCCACTACTCTCCTCCAGGAGAGTAGTAAATCTACCAGTACTCTCAAGAAGTACAAGTCCCGACATCCGTCGTTCCGTCCTCGCCGTCGAGGCCCGTCGCGACACCCCGTACCATGTCCACCCCGACCCTTGCTCGAGCCAGCCCGCGCCGCTGAGCCTGTAGCTTTAAATTCGTCCCCATTAAATAATAATTCCGATCCAGCCTGTCCCTTGCTGTCCTCTCCCAGCGACGCCCTAAGCCGAGGTCCGAACCCCCCGGGGGGGTGCCCTTAGCGTGTAGTCGCTTAGTTTTTAAGTTTTTATGCCCTGGCTGGAGGCCCAATTTATTGTGGCATCCACAGGAAAGTCCGGTTGAGCAGTCGACAACCCCTATGGTTGAACTGCGAGATGCCATTTTCAAAAAAAAAAAAAATTAAATTGCACAATAGGAACAAGGAATTAAATGAAAATAAGAACGTAACGTTACCGAGCGTTACACTTTTTCATAAGTGACTCCCAGCCGCAACCTAATTTAAGACGTTGTCACGTCAAAACTGGTTGGCAAAGTATCAACGTGACTTTTTCAATGTCACCTAATTATACATACACATTCTATGTTAATATAATGCCTGAAATTAATAATTAATCCTACTTACAAAATCAAATTGACATCAATAACATCAAATGTCATTTTGACATTTGATGTTATTTCAATCAATTGTTTGGGTGATGCTTGCCAAATCAATCCTTAGACTGAGTTTGCTATTTTTAATCTTTGACCATTTTGACATTCCAAATGACAGTTTACCAAAGCAGCCTATTATATTCAGCGGGATTGTCCGAAAGTGTTACTGCTGGCCCGGAACATAAAGAGCTAAGGAAGGAACACGGGTGGGTTTTAGTCAGTAAGAGTGACACTCCCTTCCGCTCCACCCAGAGCGGGAGGGGACATTTCATGATTTCACATCCACAAAAAAAAAAAAGCCTATAATGTTCTCACTTCTGGGATAAAGGCCTTTTCTCTATGAGAGGAAGTGGGCCGTAATCCACGTGGGCACAGTGCGGATTGTTGGATGACAGTTAGCGCGTTTCAAAATTCAATTAGTTAACTTTGACATTTCGACACTGGGAATCTGGGATAGCCGACGTTATTAATTGCAGGCTTTTAACAACACTGCTTATTCGTTCTTAAAAATTAAGGAAACATAAAATCAATAAATATCAATCAGCCTGCCTAGCCTTTGGAGCGACTGCTTATCTGACCTCTACTACCCAGTTACTGGGTAACACGATACCCCCTAGTAAAACTGGTGGTCGGACTTTTGTTTTTTTAACTATCCCCGTCTGTACAAGATCTACGAATAAAAGCCGGGATCAACGGCAGAGTAAATACAAATTGTCATTGGTTTTTTCTATGTCAACGTGCTTTCCATATACAGTAATGGATGTACAGCGATGGTGCGGAGCTGTTATTATTTAGCCAAGACCCTCACTTGTTCCTAAAAATTAAGAAATCATAATCACTTAATAATACTAAGAATAATTAAGTATAACCTCTAAAAATATCTTAAAAAATACCGACCGCCATCTTGGATTAAAAAAAAACGCTTCTTGTTATTCCTAACATTACCTTGATGGCCAATACATAATCGATAGTCATTAAAAATAGATTGTAGATCGATTATATTACTAATAAGTATATAATAGATCATGTTAATTTATGTAGGTACTACGTTTGTCTTTGGGGCCGTCCATTATTCACGTGATATATTTTTTTGGCATTTTTAACCCCCCCTCCCCCTTGGTGATACATGGTGAGGTTTACCTAAGACTAAATATCACGTGTATTTTTAGTACCTACTTAAAGAATCTTAATTTTTTTTTTTATGTTTATAAAATACAGGTATAAGTATCATCTAATTTTATTATAGAAAATTATGTCGGGAACTTCACTTCGTTCGTTGCCTGGCACGGCGAATCAGTCACACTACAAGCCGCTTTCGATTTTGTACGCGTTTGACGAAAACGTAACGCCGCTTTTCGGTTGAATACCGCGCGTTTGCCGCAAAAATAAATACACGTGATATATTACTACACCCCCCCCTCCCCCCTTGTGATATTTCGTGATTTTTTATGGCAATGTTGCTATCAATGCCTTCGTTTTACACCTTGCTTCTGTCAGGGTAAAGTCCCGGCCGTCGTCGGGAGAATGCGTTCGCGACAATTCTAGTTCATACTAATATTATAAATTCTAAAGTAACTCTGTCTGCCTGTCTGTCGTTATGTTACCTATTCACGCCTAAACCACTGAACGGATTGCGATAAAATTTGGCAGAGAGATAGATTGCATCCCGGGGAAGGACATAGGATAGTTTTTATCGACATACCTCGCGGGCGAAGCCGCAGGCGGAAGCTAGTATTAAATAACAGTTATATTTGCCGTGTCCTAACAAACTGTGGAGTATTGATTAACACTATTACTCATAGGAATGGCCGCTTTGCCTCCTACGTGACTAAGATCGGAGTGAATGAACCGTAGAATGAACTTATTGTTAATAATTTTTTGCAAGCCTTGGAATGTACCTACTGAAGGTTTTAAAGCGCTATTTTTATTGTTTAATCGAATTTTAAAGCATTCCCACTTTGCTTACCTAAAAATATGCAAGAACAGTCAAATTTCCGTATCTATTTGGAAACGTTCAAAATCTAGTCGCAATCTCATCTTGACATCTCATTTTGACATTCACCTAACAAATTATTTTGACGTTTACCTAACAAATTATTTTGACATTTACCTAACAAATTATTTTGACTTTTGTTCCTCTATTAGTAATCATTTAATCAAATAATACAATCAATTATAATATGGTTGATTTGTAGTTTAATACGAGTACCTAAGCTCTTTATTTGCATGTGAAAATTGTAATTAATTTCTTTTTGAATTTTGTATGCCTTTAATAGGCTGATCATAGCGCACATTAACCTAAAACATGTCCAACCACTGTAACTACCTATGTATCACAAATAAAGAAAGAAAATACGTTTAGTTGCGCCAAATAAAGCATTGGAACACTGACCTCTAATACAGTGTGTATTAGAGGTCAGTGTTCCAATGTATAATACAGGTCAGTGCATCTGAGGGACGAACAATGTCAAAAATGTTGGTAAATTAGAGGTATTTTTGACATAATATATTTATAACGAGATTTGAATGCGAATCCATCTTGATAATACGGGAATAGTAATCTAATGAATCTTCAATTTGAAGAAGATACCTAACAAAGAACTGGACGGACGGTTCCCTATTGTGAACGCAGGCAAATCCAATTTACTTACCTACTAAAATATTAATTTGCGGTTTCTGAACTTTAAAGCGTTGTTAATTTCCCTATTTTCCTTCTTGGGTAGGCTTCTCAAAAGGTGGACGGATGATCTGTGGGGTAACTACGTAACACACTAACAGTAGCAAAAGCAATGGCTTTAATTTTGACATTTCAAGGCTTTAGTTTTGACAGTTCAACAACATTCATTGCGTTATTTACGTTGTTGAGCAGCCAATATTTTCGAACATACAAAGCAATATCCTTCAAAATAATTCAGTTTGTGATTGATCACAATAAAGGTGCTAGTTGTGGTCACAGGAATCTGCTGGTCGCGGGAAGCTCAGGAGCGGTCGATGTGACGATTCTTGATGAGGCCTATGACCCACCATAATTGCGTAACACTCTATCAATCGGAATCTGAATCATTTTGAAGCAAATTGCTAATCCATTCCTTCATAAGTTCGAAAAATGTGTCAGCTCAACACGTAAATAACGCAATGAATGTTGTTGAACTGTCAAAATGAAACCGATTCTGATTGATAATGTGTTACGCAATTGGCGCGTTAAAATCTCATCGCGAAAACTTAGGTGACGGGAGCTGTCATTCCACTGACACTAGGGATTTAAACTATTGAAAGCTCACTTCACATAAGTTTTCACAGTAAGAATTTTACAAAATACACACAATGAGTCGACGTCTTCCGGCTAAAATGATGATTATAATTTAATTTTCATAACTTTTCCCTATAGGTTCATTAGAAAACCAGCGTCAGAGAGAATCTGTGAACCTTTTGATTACCTAACCTTTTTGGCGCAGCCGTGAGGCACACATTACTGTTGTTGAAACATATTTTTATCTTGTTAATTTTGTATTTTGTGTTTCACGAACTGTGTCCAAATAAACTTTTTCTTTCTTTCTTTAATGATTGTATTCCGGACATTGATATAAATTGTATTAATTATAATGAAGTAGGCATTTCTCGAAGCACCTAAAAAGGCTCCGATGGTAAAGTGCAAGGAGAATACAGAATCATTAATGTCAAGGAAGCATAAAGGTCACACAGGAACCTAAAGAGTAATTTGTTTTAACACCACCTTTTAACTAATTGTTTTGACGACCTTATCCACCCAAGCGAAACCGCGTCACACCTATACTATAACATTTTTCTCAATAACATTATCTTGTTCACAGGTTGCGCGTACGCACGAATCGCGACGCTCTATACACGTCGAGCGTCAGTCGAAATCAGGACGCCTCGCGAGTGTGACGTGCTGGTCGCCAACACATTAATAACATTAAATGGATAAAAAATAGTGCAGTGTAGTGAAGAAATGCGACAGTGTTGAGTGGCAGTGAATTTTTTTTTGTAATTTTTTTTTTTTAATTAATTCAAAATGCAAGGTCGTGATAAGTTGTGTGCTAAGCTCACCAGCGCGTTTTTGAGGAAGTGGTGTAAGTATTTTACAAGCTTTCTTTTATTATCTAAGTTTATTGACTCATTACAGATTTCGGCCTACTAGAACATTAATTAATGTTAGTTTTAAATTCGTTATAGTTACACTTTACCCAATGACATTACCTGTCTCATTAATTAATAATAACACCATTTAATTAACATAAACTCCAGGAAGATATTAGTATAACTAAAATCCTTATTACCAAATCTATCTCATCAAACAAAAATTTCACCAAAAACAGTCCATCAATTTACTTATTTAAACTTTTCACACAAAAAGGTACAACGGACTTAATGCCAATCAAATCAATTTCTGCGTTATAAAGTGTCAGACACACAATTATACATTGGAATCTGTATGTTTGTCGGTACTTCCAACTGTGTGTATAACTCTCGAACATACTTGGAATGTTCCAACATTTACATATAAGTATTTATGTACCCGCGTGTTTAGAATACTTTATATAATAGCTCCGTAACGGGTGATGCACAGACAACTATTGAAGATAGAGGAAAATGGAATTTGGGAGATTGTAATCCGTGGGGAGCAGTGCCGGATTAAGACTACTTGATGCCCTAAGCAATCCACGCCTGAAGGCCCTCCTATCCACTAGTTGCCTTGTATTTTTCCAAACATCGACGAGCGATTTGTAAAGATTGGCGCACATCTCTAGCTATAGTGACTTATGGGTCTTGTAATATCTTGCTGATAAACAGCCTTGCCTTTCATATGCTAGAATACTGTTTCGGTGCTGTTTCTGCCTTATGGTGCCCCCCGAGCCGTGATGCCCTAAGCAATTGATTAATTTGCTTATGGGCTAATCCGGCACTGGTGGGGAGCCTCTAAGAAACGATTTTTTGGGGTCTGTTGTAGTTTTAATTGACATGTGTGACATCCGCCAACCCGCAATACGTCCACGTGGTGGATCTCGGCCCATTCCCTCTCATAAAGAGAAGGCCTTCAGAACGTGCATACCTACTATTGAATAGAATCAAGTTCCTATAACTGAACACATAGCTGTGCTGCTGGGGAGTTTGTTGCGCCACTTCTTCTTTCCAGCAAAAGCACTAGGAAATTGTGAAGAGTTGGCGTTTTGGGGGACTGTTTCATGTAATTTTGACGGTCAAAAATTGCTGATTTTCAGCCCAATTGAATTTAAAATAATTTTTGATTTTTTGTGCCCCAGTAATGGGAGCATTTTGCCTAGTATAAGTAGTTCCAGTTTAAAACCCATTAAAGTTCTGTCTGGCGAGGAATACGCTATGCTTTGATAAGAAAATACTACCTTAGCTATCGTAAACGTCGACTACGCCCGATAACAAATCGTGATACAATTTTTGACATCTCAAAATAGAAATGACATTTTAAAATATTTCTTTTTTCCAACTAATATAACTTGATTTTGTTCTTCTTTTTATGGTGTATATAATAAAGGTAAAAAAAGTGCAAGGAGGATGCCCGCAGGCTAGGTGGAGCGACGATCTTTGCAGGATGGCTAGTAACAGCTGGATGCGACTTGCGAATTGCCGAAAATCAAGTTGAATGGCATGCAATAGGAGAGGCCTATATTCAGCTTTGGACTGCTGTTGGATGACGATGTAATAAAGAGTATTCCATTTATCTATCTGTCTTGGTCGAAGATTTTTTGGGTAAAGTTTGCCAATAACCAACCCGCCATCTTTGAAATCAGTATCACAGATTAACACACCTGTCAAACTCTACTCAGCATTACCTAAGGTGATCGACGTTTAAATAAACGTCGATCACCGATCGACCGATCTGATCTGATCGTTAAATTTTTAATTTTTGCGGGCTGCTTTGAATGAATTAGCTTCAATTTACCAAGTGCTGAACGTCTAATTAATTCTCAATTCATAAAATTTTCATTGGGTCTGTCTGAAAATGTCAATTTTCACCTGTCAAAATCCCTATTTGTTCACTATGACATTTCGACATTGGGATAACCGAGTTGAGTTACTTATTGACATAATATAAAATGATGTGTGATCGATCAAAACAATTTGCAGCAGCCCTATGTCCAGCAGCGGACGTCTTTCGGTTGAAATGATGAGCATAACTCAGACAAACCGATTAGAGGTGATCTATATGCTCCTCTAGAATCACCACACCGTATAATTTGTTTTCGTATGTTTTGTAATAGTTTACACAAGTACTTTACTAAATGCTAATATGATCAGTTGCTCGGTTACAATTACAACTTGATTTAGTAAGGAATTTTTGAAACACACTATCAGTAGCAATGGCTTTCATTTTGACAGGTCAACAACATTCATAGCGTTATTTACGTTTGCGTTGTTGAGCAGACTAATTTTTCAAACTTATGAAGTAATTTATTAGCAATATCCTTCAAAATGATTCAGATTCTGATTGAAGGTTTGTTATGCAATCAGGGCGCTGGATTGTCAGAAATGAGTCCTACTTCCTCATACCTGAGATGACCTCTCTTAAGATATCCGTATCTTGCATCTTGTATATAATTAACACATTTATTATCCACCTGGCCTTAACTTGTAAAGTTCAAGATCATTTGCACTTGTCTTACAGTTATTATCTCGAACTGTTTGTAGCCCAGTCAAATAAACAAACTCGGAGGGCGAATTCTCGTAATTTTAAGAACGTTCAAAGTCTGATCTCAGTCTCAACCTGTCAAAAATACCTCTACGTTCCCTAAATTTTTGACAATATTTGCCATTGATTGTCGCTGAGATGAGATTGCGACTAGATTTTGAACGTTTTTAATTACGGGAATTGACCTTCAGAACTTGGTAGTTCATAGGTCATGTCTTCTTCCAACATCTCTATCAGTCGTCATCTCAGTATCATAATCAGCCTATATCATGTTCCCACTGCTAGGACACAGGCCTCCTCTCTGTGAGAGGAAGTGGGCCGTAATCCACCACGCGGGCCCAGTGCGGGTTGGTAGATGTCACATGTCTTCGAATTTTTGGTTCTAGGACAAGCCGGTTTCATCACGATGTTTTCCTTCACCGTTTTGAAAGCAGTGGTGATGTAATAATTTACACAAAGTAAAGCTCCTGTCTGGGTTCGAACCTACGACCTACAACTCGTAAGTCGCGGCCGTTACCACTGGGCCACCACTGCTCTCATCTCAGTAGTCACCCTTTTTCTAGGGCATCATCTTTAGCCATCGTAGCGTTGGAAGGCCTCCCACAAGGTGGACCTATAACCTTGTGAGGGCCGCAGGAATCCGCTGGATGCGAGAAGCACTGAGCCGGTCGAAGTGGCGAGAATTTTGGCCGAAATAATGATGATGATAGAGCTATCCGACATTTTCCTCCTCCCTCCGACCAATTCTTGTTAGTTGTGTTAACCTTTTTAGCCTATTTGCTTAACAACCTTCCAGCTATAAGTACCTATACGATAAAATAACTAAAATTAATGTGCATAACGTTTATCTTGACTTTGTTGGGGACAGCTTCCATATAACCAGATGCTGATTACTAGTATTTTACATGGAGCAATTGCCTGTCTGACCTCTACTCATCATCACCCATTTACTGGGTAACACGATACCCCTCGGTAAGACTGCTTGTCAGACTTGGGCTTCTGATTACCGGTAACGACTGTCAAAGATCTACGAATAACAGCCGGGACCAACTAACTGCTAAACGTGCTTTCTGAGGCAGGAAGGGGCTCGATATGTAGTGAAAGGTCACCCATCCACGAACCAACCGCGGCAAGCGTGTCTTAACTTAAGATCGATCCGTGCGGCTGTAATAATTTAGCCTCTGACCAATTCTTGGTAGTTGTGTTAACCATACACAGTATTTTCGTAACAACCTACCAGCTGGTAGATTGTTAAGAAAATACTTAGTATTACTTGTGCAATAAAATTTTGCTGAAGACTGTTTGTGTGTTTGAACGCGGTAATCTCTGGAACTACCAGACGGATTAAAAAAAACTATTTGCATTTGATAGCCCAATTCTTGAGGAAGGCGTAAGGCTTTAATATCGCGCTAGGACCTAAGGCTCCCAGGGGAGCCGAGCAAAATGAAAAAAAGTCAGAAAGATCGCTAAGCGACAACTTAGTAATATCGCGAGCAGACGATGCGACGCGACGGGGTGGGTCGGGGGAACAAGAAAAGAACACGCGGACGAAGTCGGGGGCAGAAGCTAGTAACTTATAACTACCCAATACAGTATGTTAGTTTTCTCAGAAGGATGCTACCTTGTTTTCGATACTCATCGTTAACATTGCTCATTTTTTGTCTCTGCTTACAAGCCCGGCGCGTTTTTGCGACTTTATTTTTAAACGACTTCAAAAAAAGGAGGAGGTTATCAATTCGTCGCGTATGTTTTTTTTGTAACAAACAATCGAATGATTTTCTGTTTTGTTTTTTGTATAACGTGATATGTATTTTGATAACCCGTTGATTTGTTATTCATAATTGTGAATCTCTGACTCTCTGTGCTGTTTTGAAATAGTTATGCGTGAGTTTGCGCTCGCGTACCTATATTCCTGCATAACAATAATACAGCGTGGCTGGGAGATCACACAACCTGTTACAATGAATTCAGGACATGATTCTGGACTCCTCTGTGTAGAATTTTTGTTTTTTTTAAGAGTTATTAAAAAAAAATTGCTGTTCCATACATTTCGACTGCGTAGGTATTGCACTTTCGTAGAAAACAGCAGATGTTTTTAGGTTTCCATACCTCAAAAGGAAAAACGGAACCCGTGGAGTTATCAAGTTGAAATTAATATCAAATACTCAAGGCTGCAATCCATTGAAGTAGTGAAAAAATCAAACTTATAAGACAACGCAATGAAAAGATATGGGCATTTATGTTCCGAAATCAAAACCTATAGGGTACTTCCCGTTGACCTAGAATCATGAAATTTGACAAGAAGCAATGTCATGTAGCACAAATAAAGGAAAAAATCCGGAAACCGTAAATTTTGTAGTCACATTACAAAAAAAAGCGAAATTAAAACTATTTACATACCTACAAATTTTTACGGAGCCCTCGGTGTGCGAGTCTGGCTCGCACTTGTCCGGTTTTGTCAATAACCGATAAAAAGTTTTAACGCAGGTGGTCCAGAATCATGAATTGAATCCATGGTAACAGGCAGGTATGTAGTTATCTGTGGTAGCAGGTTGCGTCGATCGTCGTCGACAGGGTGACAAGAACGTCACCCTGTATTAAAAGCAATAGGCATTCCTGTATCTCCTTTCTAATCTTGATCCTCTTCTTCAGCTTATAAATATAGTTTGAACGATCCCTAACCGCGTGCCAATAACTGAAGCAATTACTCAAACTCAATTCATTCCAGTGTTGAAATGTCAAAACTACATTTTCCTCAATTCCTTTTTTAATTTTTTGACATTTTGACACTCACTGGGTTAACTGAATTGTGAGACCATCTCAAATAGGTATAGACTCTTTGAATGATGGCAAATTGAATCTATGAATTCGATATTCAATGAAATGTCATTGTTAGATGTCAAAAACATGATCTGAATTGATTATTTATTTCGGACATTAATGATGACAGTAAGTCGCTCCTCATAAAATACTGGTATACAGCTGCTGTGACCGGTTAGTCTAGAAGCGAATTCCCAACTAAAAGTCAAGGCAGATGATGAATCGGAGACATGACCAAAAACTAACAGAAACCGGTGGAATGCGTCTCTGAAGTTTTTTTTTTAAACTTCCGTTCACATTTTTCCTATCATATTACGGTTTTTTTTTTCTCCATTTCGTAACTTCCTCATGCGCAGATGTAATGCCACATTCCAGTTACTTCTCATCATTGAATTCATACAATAGACGGAGTATAAAAAGTTTCATATGATGCAAGCGTACACCGCAAGTGTACAAATGTGGCAGTTTTAACTTACGATTAGATTAAGTATCTTAACTTGTGAGACGACCTTTTTTTGTTTTCGGAGGGAAGCCTTCAAAAGGTACCCGGGGAGGGTCGGGGAGTGTGGGATTTTTACCTCACTAAAACCACCCGGTGATCACAATCAGCACATAGGGGTGGTCCCGGTTCCTCTTAAAAGACCAATTCCGGAAACCCCAGTGCAACGCCTGTAAGGCACATCCCTGGGGAGACTGTAAACGCCTGAACGCCTTGGCCTTGAAAAATGTCCAATGTTAATGTGGGTGCACAATAGGGTACACCTCAGTCTACCTTCGGGGACGGGGACTAAAAGCGTGATATGTGTAGGAAAACGTTTCAAAAATATCAAACTCGTTAGCACGTCCCCAAGGTTATAGATAAACAACTAAATACTTCAAAAAATACTCAACTCTAAAACCAGCTTTTGCGCCTTAAAACTATCGATTAACTAATTGCTTTAGAATTGGGCACAGAAGAACTAAACTATTAACTTGATAAATAATAATTAGACAAAAGTGTGATGCGTCATTTTAATTAAAATGCAAGTCTAGTCAATTATTTGGAAGGCAGAGACACCTCTAAACGATTAATTAAAACATCGTTGTAAAACAATATAATAATGATTATATTATCATCTTAAATCTATAAAATGTTAGTCGTTCGATTAACTAATTGCTTTAGAATTGGGCACTGAAGAACTAGAACTATTAACTCGATAAATAATAATTAGACAAAATGTGATGCGTCATATTAATTAAAATGCATGTCTAGTAAATTATTTGGAAGGCAGAGACACCTCTAAACGATTAATTTAAATATCGTTTAAAACAATTTAATAATGATCATATCATCATCATAACCAGCCTATAATGTTGCCACTGCTGGGGCACAGGCCTCCTCTCGGTGAGAGGGAGTGAGTGGACCGTGATCCACCACGCGGCCCCAGTGCAAGATTTAATAGCCAAGAGCCTCGACCAACACCTGAAGAGGCTCTCGTTAGGCAGCTGCATCAAGGGCTTGATTCAGAAAGCGGTACTTCTGGACACGGCCCGCATTGTTAGAAGGTTCCTTTCTCTGGAGCCCTGACCGCCAGTAGCTTGGACACTGTTCCCGATACCGGTGGGCTACTATATATATTTTTTTATGTTAACTTAGCGTTCGATCCACGTGCCAATAATTCAATTCAATTTATCCTAGTGTCGAAATGTCAATATTAACAGATAGGTTAGTGACATTTCCGAAAATGGCGCAATTTTTAATCAGTTATCGGCTAGATCTCAATCTCGAAATGTCAAAGCCCAGTGTCCTACTGGGGAGGTTGTTACGCCTTTTCTTCCCAGCTAATGGTTAAAGCACTAGGAAGTGGTGAAGTGCGGGCGTTTTGTGTAATTGGACTGTCTTATGTCATTTTGACGTTCAAAAAGTGCTGATTCTCAGTTTAATTTAAATTTTAATAAATGTTTTTGATTTTAAAAGTGAACAAATTGGGTTTTGACGTTTTCGACACGAGATGGGAACAATCTATGGAGCTCCTGACGTACTGAAGGGTACTATCCGCACTCGGTTGATATTCCGACTGGTTAGTACTCAGCGCTTTAGATTCTCCTCCACTTTTATTATACGCACAGTCAAAATGTGGAACTCTCTGCCTGCGTCTGTGTTCCTCCCACATTTAACCCGTTTGCCTTCAAAGCAAGAGTGAACAGGCATCTTCTGGGCACCTCATCTATCGCTTTCCATCAGGCGAGATCGAGGTACAAGCAATAAAAAAGAAAAAATACAAGTAATATCATTAACATGGCGTTTAATTTCCAGTGAAAGATGTATAATATATCTTTTGCAATGATGAGTGTGATCCGTTGAGAATTGCCTTGTCTTTTTTGAAGTTAAAACTTCTTTATTTAGGCGCGTTGGGCATATTTTGAAATGGGAAAAAACCATTGAACTCGCGTCACTGTTATCGTAACCGACACCGCGCTACATTCGGATGTGTTCGGCTGTCCTCGGGACGTATCCGATATGTCAGTGAGTGATGGCAAAGTATTCTGTTTGTGTTTTGTTTTTAAGACGATTCAAAAAATACACACGTAATTTTTCAAGTTTTTACTTCTGTCGGCGTTCCCAGAGTGCCACTGTTTTTTTTATTATCTAATGTCCCACTGCTGGGCAAAGGCCTCCCTACTCTCTTTCCAGAGCTGCCGAGGACCCAATATTTACTAAAGGCTCATACTGCAATCTCCGTCTAAGCCAACGACGAGTGGTTATATTCTCTTTGGTCTGAGCCTACCGCGATGTCGTTTGCCAAGTGGGACCCACTGGGACCCACTGGGTCCCACTGGGTCGTCCAAAAACTTTTACTGTATATTTCCTATTGTAGACTTATGTACACGTGTAATATAAAATTATAATAGAGCAGATCACAGATAAAAGAATAATAATTTTATGATTATTTTATCTGTGATCTGCTCTGTCAAAGATTAATAAAGTAAGTATGTAAAAACACCATAATTTCAAAGTTTCTTGTTTTAATAACTTGTGTAACTGGTTTCTCAGAGTAGTTGCTGTTGTTAGGAAGTTTTGTAGGTTCAAAGTTCGTTTGCGCAATGTTAAGGCTAATGTTTTGAGTTGTTCATTTAAAACTCTGAGTTTTAAATGAACATTATCCTTATCCTTAGGTATGTACATAGTATAAAATAAAGTCGCCGAAATGTCTGTATGCGCATAACTTCCGACTGAATGCACCAAATTGGATAATTATTTTTAGGATTCCGTACCCAAAAGGTAAAAACGGGACCCTATTACTAAGACTCCTTTACGTGCTCTCCGAGACACGAGGGTATTAAACCGCCAACTTTCAAACTTCGGACTGTTACTAAGAAATTCCTAACGAAAAACCCAATAACACTTTGTCCGACCCGGGAATCCAACCCAGGACCCCACGCTCAGTAGTCGGGCTTGCAACCACGAGACCAACGGGGCAGAGAAATATATAGACCATACGTTGTCCAAGACAAATAGAAACAATAATCTCCACGCGAGCATTCCTCAGTCATCGTTTATTATTATTTCTTGTAACATCGGTCACGCGCTGCGAGCGCTGCCATTTTTGTTGTTAATAAGAGCAATTTATTTTATTTATGAATTTCGATGCTAATGTTTTTTGTGTAGGCGTTTTGATATTATTTACTTGAGTAATGTTATTGATCTCTGAGCTTTTTTTTTTACGTGGAGAAATGCTCATGCATTCTGCACTACCACGGGGAGATAGTGCAGTTATGTGGTCGTAACCCACTAAAACTCCACGGTGTCCTCTGCCGCTTATGGCGGGAACACGGGCACGCGTTAGCACTCATCCGTGAACCCGCCGCGGCTGTCCGTCACCGGACCCTCCTCCGGGGAGTACTCCCCATCACCGGCGCACCAGAACACATAGCACGCCGTGACCACCCCAGGGACCAAACCAGCACATGGGCGCCAGACAACCCCGTCTCTGCCACCCTTGGTCCCCCTGCGACGGGTCAGGTCATTGGCCCCGCCGCCTGCCAATTTTCGGCCGCAGAGGATAGGGAGAGTGGCCAACGTCATACCAACACTCCTCTTCCCCTGCGGCCCCACCGCGTCCGCCATCGGACGGTGGCGACCCCGTCAAGGCCGCGGAAGGTAGGGAGAGCGGCGCACCGTAATACCGGCACTCCTCTCCCGCCGCGGCCTCCAACCCTCAGCCGCGATGCCTCCGATACGACATCGCGGCCCGCCTCAGTTGCGATGTCGCCCAAGCGGCACCGCAACCTACCCACGGCTACTGAGCCCCCCCGCCTCGACAATGCGGGAGCCCACCGGGGGGGTGATCTCTGAGCTTGTTTCGGTTTTATTCTCAGGTTCAGTCAGCTAGGAAATGCCAGCGGCAGCGCCATCTAGTTTTTAAATATTGACCAAAAATTTACGTGTAAAAGTGTATAAAAAGATCAACTTCAACTTAGCTTACAGAAATGTTTAATGAACATCATGGAACACTGTGTCATATCTGACTTTTGTATAATTATGGAAAGGGTCCGTGGCTAAATAATAACAGCCGCACAGGTCGATCGATCAAGTTAAGCTACGTTTGCCGCGGTTGGTCTGTGGATGAGTGACCATCTTTACATACCGAGACCCCTCCGTGCCTCGGAAAGCTCGTTAAGCCGTTGGTCCCGGGTGTTATTCGTGGATCTTTGACAGTCGTTACGGGTAGTCTGACAACCAGTCTTACCAAGGGGTATCGTATTACCCAGTAACTGGTTTGTGGAGGTCAGATAGGCAGTCGCTCCATGTAAAATACTGGTATTCAGCTGCATCCGGTTAGACTGGAAGTCGACCCCGACATTGTTGGGAAAAGGCTATTATAGGCAGATGATGTATAGTTATGGAATGCCAAACAAGCCAACCAATGGTGTTAAGTGGTCACCACCTATGGTCGTCTGCAATATCAGCAGGGTACAGACGCCAGCACATCAAGTTACTACAATCTGTCAGATTTCTTTATTAGATTTTCGACTTTATTGCTAAAGCATAAGGTTCAAGGTTGATTGGGAAAATCTGACAGTTTCGGGTAGGTTGACCTGCTGGCGTCTGTACCTAATTGCGTAACACACTAGTGACAATTGATTTCAATCCCTTTAATTTTGACAGTTCAGCCACGTTCATTGCGTTGTTTACGTTCTTGAGTAGACGAATTAGGAATAGGTATCCTTCATACATAACCCACGGGTTGCGATTGAGTGTGTTCTGGGATGGTTCCCAGAGACAAAGCTGCAATGTGCCAAGTGCCTGTAACTACACCGGCACACATACCCTTCTAACTGGAACACAGCAATGCTGCTTGGCGGTGGACATTGGTGTGGTGGTTGCGCTTCCCCGAACTGACTGAAGGATTATTGACCCAACCGACACCCAATGCGAATGGGTGCTCCTGACCAAACCATGAGTTGGAGTGTCCAAAGTGTCCATACACCTGAGGACCTAAAACGCCACTGTTGCCGCAATTGGCGACGCCAATATTTGGCGTGACCACGTTCAGTGCCCACACTCATCTAAACTAATATTATAAAGAGAAAAGATTTGATTTTTTGTACGTTTCTTTATTACGCTTTCACGCTAAAACGCCTGAACGAATTTCGATGAAATTTGGCACATGGGTAGACCATGCCCTGGATTAGGACAAATGATACTTTTTATCATGATATTCCCACTGAAACGAGACGTATGCGGGTGAAAGCGCGGGGCGTAGTGAGTAATAAGTATTTTTAATTTTGCTATTGTCTCGAAAATGAGAAGAAGACAGACCTCTACTACTAATTATAATTTTCGTCTTTATTCAACAAGGCTCTTAATGTTTATAAATAAACATGCTTCGTCTATCATACTGTTATAGTTGGCATTCAAAATGATTATATCATCATCGTCACCAGTTCGTAGCTACGCAAAGCATAATATATTTTGTAAATATTGTCTCTTGACTATATATATAACTAACACTTGCTCATGGTTTTACCAACGTGGAGTCAAACTCAAAATCAACTCAAAGCATTTATTTCAATTAAACCATTAACAGGCACTTTTGAATTGTCAAGAAGTCGGTCAGTCAGAAAATATGAAGCTAGTTGCCCATTCCAAAGCGTAGGTACCTATGGAGAAGAAAGGGCTAGAAACTCCATGGACACTCTTTTAAATTATATTTTTACAAAAATATTAGTTACATCATTAAGTTTGGAAATTATCCTAAAGAAACATAGGTACTCACAAGTGACAAGCGACGCTAAACCATAGGATGCTGATTGCTGCATCATCAGAAAGATGTCACCACTTAGAATGCAATAATATTTCCTTGCATTCCTTATTCGCCCCACATTTAATTCCTTTTTGGTCCCGAAAATTAATTTATTATTTTAGTTCTGGTTCGCCCCATTTTCTATTCCTTATTCGCCCCAGTTTTTTTTATTTTTATTAATGCTTATCAATAAATTAGGTTTACATTTTTCGTGCGTTTAACTAGATAACCATTACCCTATACCAGTTACATCGTGCTGTGCATAATCAGCCAATAATGTTCCCACTGCTAGGATATAGACCTTCTGTCTGTGAAAGGGAGTGGGTCGTAATCCACCACACGGGCCAGTGCCGGTTTGATAGATGTCACATGTCTTTGAATTTTTGGTCCTAGGACATGCCGGTTTTCTCACGATGTTTTCCTTTGCTGTTTTTGAGAGCAGTGGTGATGAAATAATTTACACAAGGTAAAGCGCCTGTCAGGGTTCGAACCCACGACCTACAACTCGTAAGTTGTGGCCATTACGACTGGACAAAACCACTGCACTACATCGTGCACCACAACTTTAAAAAAAAATAAACTACTATACCAAAAAGGTTCTACCCGTTTGTCCCACAGGAGCACTAAGGTGCAAATTAGTTTGAGTGCCTCGTTGGTCCGGTGGCTAGATAAGCGGTTGCGGATCACGAGGTCCCGGATTCGAATCATGATACTGAACGATGATAAAAGAGACCCCCTGTAACCAGATTTAGTGTTGGTTGATGATACGGATCAAAATCTGCAAAGGAATAATCTGTCTCGAAAGGAAGGGATTAACAAACTTATAGGTTGGTTGGTACCTATAAATAGGAAGATTTTTTTATCACGTTCTAGTTTTTTACAGGGTGTTCTGCCCATGAATATGAACAACTTTCACTATGGGACCAATTCTGAAAATAAGAAAAAAAATCAGCTGTTTCATACATTTTGGTCAAGTAGGTATAGAACTTTTGTATTAAACAGCTGATTTTTTTTCGTGATTTCAGAGTTGGTCCCATAGTGAAAGTTGTCTGTGGAACTACCGGTCGTGTTTGAAAATTTATTTTTGCATTTGATTGCCCAATTATTGAGAAAGGTTAACAACATCACGAACATCACGCTAGGACCCTTAGAGGACGAGCAGAAAGAAAAAAACTGGCCAAGTGCGAGTCCGACTCGCACACGAAGGGTTCCGTACCACAAGGCAAAAACGCCAAAAAAAACACGTTTGTTGTATGGGAGCCCCTTAAATACTTATTTTATCCTGCTTTTAGTATTTGTTGTTATAGCGGCAACAGAAATACATCATCTTTGAAAATTTCAACTGTCTAGCTATCACGGTTCATGAGATGACCTGGTGACAGACAGACAGTGGAGTCTTAGTAATAGGGTCCCGTTTTTACCCTTTGGGTACGGAACCCTAAAAAGAAGAACAGGGCACCAAACGCTTGACCTCGTCCACTACAACCGTCACTTTAATCGATGGGCTATTGCCACTCAAGCTTGCAATGTTTTGTTAACCGACTGCGCGTAGAGAGGTGCTGCTTTCATCACCTGCCATTACTACACAAGGTCGTTGTAAATTGCCCAACTCTCGTTAACATAAAGTATTTGCCTGCTAAATATTAAAATAGTTAAGTAAAAGACACTTGTGATTACATTTTAGAGGTCAAGAAGGCTCGTGGCTAAGTATATAACAGCCGCACTGGTCGATCGAAGGCTACGCTTGCCGAGGACCTAAAGCGCGGTCGCTTTAGGTCATGTAAGCCCCTTAAGTAGTGTTTATTGCGTAGACAGAGTAAACTATAGACTGCTGCATAAGTTCTTATTCATTCGCACAAGAAAAAGAGAAATATATTAACGTCACTAGCAAAGAAAAGAGACAGAGTAAGAATGTTTCTGTCCCTTACTGCGTGTCGGCTAAGCACATCAATGTGCACAACAAGTTTGACGTTTATGAATGAAATAATAAAAACTACACCGCGATTAAACGGAAAATAAGATCTTTTTCGTGCATAATTCAATAATAGTACATTTGTGTAGTGTAATAAGCTGTGAAAATGATAGTATGATGAAGATTGCCGGAATTTGTTGTCCCTTTCGGTGACACGGATACCATGAGTCTATAGATTACTCTGTCTACGGTTTATCGACTGTTCAACCATACAATTTTGACAGTTATACGTCTCTTAACTTTAAGCAAAGTAAAAACCCCGACATGAACATACGAATTTTAAACATCGCTCGTTCTAATTGTGTCAGTCGTTTGAAGTTGACAGTCAGAATAATTTTAGTCCTAAAATTGGTCTATCACTTACACATTGGTGCCGATTCTGTTATTCACAAACTAAACTAAATTTAAGTTCAGTGCGTCTCTTTCTTTCTATTTCACTAAGAAAAGGACAGAAGATAAATATTAGTTTAGTCCTGTCAAATTAGTCGGCGCCTGACGTAAATTGACGTATTTTTAATAGCCAATATTTTAATCTCGTCTAAATTGTCTATGGAGTATCTTAATTTGACAGGACTAAACTAATATTTATCTTCTGTCCTTTTCTTAATGAAATAGAAAGAAAAAGATGCATGAACTTAAATTTAGTTTAGTTTGTGAACATACAGAATCGGCGCCAGTATCTACTTAAAATATTGGCAAAATTGTGGTGTCTCTTTCACAATAGTATCTACATTATGACACATGTGTGGTGTGTAAAGATCAGTGCACACGCGTTTCATACGACGTTTTTCGACACACTTGCGAGGAAAAAACAGGCTTGTATTGTTATTAACTTGTAAGGAAAATGGCGCGCTGGTTTTGTTTTTCCGCGCGCCGCGCTCTGGCGATGCGCGCGCACGTGTAAATAAAGGCTTTCTAAACAGCTTAAATAAAAAAATATAATAAACACAAAATAATGTTCGTTGTTGTTTATGGATTTTTTATTTTTACAGACTGATCGTAGTGTTGTCGTATTGGTAAATTGTAGTTTAGTTAGTATGGAATTGGAAAGTACTATTGGCATTGAGAAAAATACATTAGTTCAGTGAGAATCCGCAATTAGAACGCCCCAGTCAGGGTCTTTTCCGTTTGGTTCCGGGAGGGACCACGGACAATTTAATGTAAATAAAATTTTGTTCAATAAGGGACCAATTAAGGAAAATTCAGACTATTTAAAAAAAAAGTGAAATATGGCCCGCGGATTCCTTTTGGCATGAAGTCTCTTTGATGAGATTAAAAAAAGCGCACATCTCCGATTAGTAAAAAGTTATCTGTGGCGTTACCGCATTGGTGCGGTAACATAAAGTAAAAATTATATACACTGCATTATGGATCTAAAATCGGTTCATTAAGAGCCACTCTAAGAGCCGAGTATTGAAAAAGCCTTTAATGAAGAGTAAAAGTTGTATTTGGTGCATAAAACCTTCGATCATATCTCAAAACTGTTGACTATTTTAAAATATATATTTATAATCTTTTAAAGTGACATTTGAAGGCCGTGTTTGAGAGCATTTCCGCCGGATACCTTTATGAACTTTGTTGTCAAAATATGTAGATATTTAGTTAGATAACAATAAGTACGAGTATCTATACATATGCATAACGTGACGTTTTTTCTCGTAAAGGATAGTCAGACGAACAAATATCCTGTTCAGTTTGAGATGACGTTTGTTACATATGTACACACTACACATACATATATAAACTCACCGCTTCATCCCAAAAACTCACCCCTTCATCCCATAAACTCACCCCTTCATCCCATGAGGGTAGGCAGAAAGTACAGCACGCCACCTGCTACGATCCTCACATACTACTTTTGATATTCTCAAGATTTAGATACAGGCTAAAATGCAATGACAAGTTTTCCATTTAAATCTAAATTTATGAAAGTCCATACAATAACGTATCGAATTATATCGAAACATTTACTTTAAACATAGTTTGTAATAATTTATTTAAACAGAATACCTTCTGTGTTGACCGTTGAACAGTTGTTCAAATAATTCTTGCGTTACATACTCGATTGTGCTTGTTAAAAGGTTATTATTTTCATCGTTTTTACTTCAAAGAATTTGTAAGTAGGAAAGTTAGGAAATTAAAATTAATTATGATTTAATTGAATTAATTTAATTTTTTTTTCAATGGGAAGAAACGGCGCGAACTCAACGGCCGATGAAATGATGATGTAACTACAGTACAGGGAACTTAATTGTTGACCAGTACCTTTTTTTTTTTTGTTGGGGGGAAACCTTCAAAACGCACCCGACTTCCGGGGAGGGAGTCGGGGCACTACCTCAATATTTTTTTCCTAGAACCAAAAATTTGAAGACATGTGACATCTACCAACCCGCACTGGGCCCGCGTGGTGGAAGGCCTGTGTCCCAGCAGTTGGAACATTATAGGCTGAAAAATAGGGTCATCGCTTTCGATTTTGAATGAAAATTATTTTAATTTTTAATTTTCGTAATGTAAACAAACATTAAAAATAAATGATTATTTTAATAAATCTAAGTCTCTTAAAGTTACGAAACAAGTTTTATAATCTACCCTGGTCTATCCACTTAAAGAAACAGCCATTAGTTTAACAGCGGTCCATAGAATTTTTTTCTGTACGAGTCGTGTATGAGTGGCGAGGGCGCCCCGCGGCGCGTCGAAAAAAATGTAGGCACTTTGTGATGACGTAACCTTGGGACGCGGGACACCTAAGCGGATACGGGAGGAGCCCGTGGCTAAATAGTAACAGCCGCACAGGTCGATCGATCAGGTTAAGGTACGCTTGCCGCGGTTGGCCTGTGGATGGGTGACCATCTTTACATACCGTGACCCCTCCGTGCCTCGGAAAGCACGTTAAGCCGTTGATCCCGGCTGTCATTCGTGGATCTTTGACAGTCGTTACGAGTAGTCAGAAGCCCGAAAGTCGGACAATCAGTCTTACCAAGGGGTATCGTATTACCCAGTAACTGGGTTGTGGAGGTCAGATAGGCAGTCGCTCCATGTAAAATACTGGTATTCAGCTGCATCCGGTTAGACTGGAAGCCGACGCCAACATAGTTGTGAAAAGGCAGGCAGATGATGATGAGGCTGATTTATACTACACATTACGAACAAGGTTTCGTCAATGCCTTCATCGATAGATGTAATGGCTTAGGCTTATAATGACGGATTATTGTGGTTTGTAAAACTGGTTGAGCGACAATCGATTGACAACCTTGTGCTAGTGAGTTGCAGTGCTATATCCATACTAATCTATATATATAAAAGAAAGTCTGTTAGTTACACCACTTATAACTCGAGAACGGCTGAACCGATTTGGCTGAAAATTGGTGGGGAGGTAGCTTAGGACCAGGAGACGGACATAGGATACTTTTTTTTATTTTTTTTTATTTTTTTATAGTAGGAGTAGGGTAGGAGTAGGGTAGAAGTAGGGTAGGAGTAGTGTAGGAGTAGTGTAGGAGTAGGGTAGGAGTAGTGTAGGAGTAGTGTAGGAGTAGGGTAGGAGTAGGGTAGGGTAGGGGTAGGGTAGAAGTAGTGTAGGAGTAGTGTAGGAGTAGGGTAGGAGTAGTGTAGGAGTAGGGTAGGAGTAGGGTAGGAGTAGTGTAGGAGTAGGGTAGGAGTAGTGTAGGAGTAGTGTAGGAGTAGGGTAGGAGTAGGGTAGGAGTAGGGTAGAAGTAGGGTAGGAGTAGTGTAGGAGTAGGGTAGGAGTAGTGTGGGAGTAGGGTAGGAGTAGTGTAGGAGCAAAACAACGTTTGCCGGGTCAGCTAGTAATATTATAAATTCGAAAGTAACTCTGTCTGTCTGTCTGTATGTTACCTCTTCACGCCTAAACCACTGAACGGATTTCAATAAAATTTGGCAGAGAGATAGATTGCATCCCGGGGAAGGACATAAGATAGTTTTTATCGACATACCTCGCGGGCGAAGCCGCGGGCGGAAGCTAGTCTTCTATACTAATAATAAAGCTAAACAGTTTGTTTGAGCGTGCCAATCTCTGGAACTAGGTACCAGTCAAATTTGAAAAAATATTTTTGCCCATTTCTTAGCCCAATTCTTGAGGAACACTCCCTTGGGAGTCGAGCAAAAAGAAAAATAAGTCAGAAAGATTTTTTTTTAGATCGCTAAGCGTAAACGAAGTTATAGCGCGGGCCCCAAGGCTAGGCAGATGATGTTCCATGTAATAGGGGGCGAGCCTATCGCCATCAAATGGGCCCTAATCCAGACTTTGAGCTGTTACTGAGAAATACAAGATAGAAAAACCCAATAACACTGCCCGACCCGGGAATCGAACCCAGGATCTCATGTTCAGCAGTAGCGCTTGCCACCACTGGCGGTCAGTGTAAGCGTCACTGAGTATTTTTGAAGTTGAAGTGAGCGTTTCAAAGATAGCATATTATCAGTACATTTACTCACATACCAAAGCCTTGACGCGGCGTACGACAGCACAACACGCTGTATTATTTTATTTTATTAATTTTAGGAAAACTTACAGCTAATACATTTTAATATCTAGTACAATGTGTACCTAAGCGATGGCGAGTTGCAAGCTTCCACTAACGATTAATGTGAGTAGCATTAACAAATACGCGAAAACATCGATGTAAGAGATACGCAAATGAATTATCTCACGCTCAAAAAAACAATACTAAAGAGAATAAACAATAATAAACAAGTGCGAGTCGGACTCGTACACGAAGGGTTCCGTACCACAAGGCAAAAACGCCGAAAAAAACATGTTTGTTGTATGGGAGCCCCCCTTAAATATTTATTTTATTTTTATTATTTGTTATTAAAGTAAAAATACAACTGAGTATTATATTTCAAGTGCCTACCTGTTGTCATTATTGATATCGAGCAAAAAAGGGCAAAAAAATCGCGTTTGTTGTATGGCAGCCCCCCATAAATATTTATTTTATTTTGTTTTTAGTATTTGTTGTTACAGCGGCAACAGAAATACATAATTTGTGAAAATTTCAACTGTCTAGCTACCGCGGTTCTTGAGATACAGCCTGGTGACAGACAGACGGACGGACGGACGGACAGACAGCGAAGTCTTAGTAATAGGGTTCCGTTTTATACCCTTTGAGTACGGAACCCTAAAAAAACAAAATTATGTTTAAACATCGAAAAAACAATTGTTCAAACTTTGCTTTACTTCCTTAACACTACTAGTAAATAGATTTAAATCTAAATCGACATCCTGACACACCACATTAAAAGTACGACAAGCTCTTATCACGTACGAGTTCTGTCTGTAGATAGTTCTGCCTTGAGGCACATGAAGAAGACTTGGTCTACGAAAGAATGCACTCGGTACACGAAGCCCGATCTTGCCAACCAACTCAGGGACGTCAGTAGATCCGTTCATAACGCTAAATAAGAAAGCAAGATCTGTAATTTTTCTTCGCTCTTGTAGAGACAGAATATGAAATTTTTTACACCGACTTAAATGACCGATATGTGACCGAAGACGTTTGTAGGCTCAAGTATACAGGGTGTATGTGAAATAACATAGACGGGGAGATGGCCAAAGGAGTAGAGCTGTGACCGAATGGTGGCCAAGGTTACCCCAAAGAAATCAGGACTTTCCAAACGCGTGTTGGGTTAACGATATCGTCAAAGTCGCGGGAAACACCTGGATGAGGGGACTCACGGAACCGGGAAGTATGGCATACGAAACGGGGTCATTGTTCTCATCTTTTTGAACAAATTTTACTATGGGACCAACCGGGACGAAAATGGAATTGCTGCTCCATACATTTGTGCAATATTTTTTTCACGAATTCCATTTTCGTCCCGGTTGGTCCCATAGTAAAAGTTATATTCGCGCATTTAAATTCGCGTAACTCGACAAAATATAGGAAACAGCTGGTTTTTTGCCAGTCTGCTGACCTAGTATGTTGGGTGACTCAAGCCTAGCTTATTGGCGTAGCGGTTAAATTATCTACTGCTCTCTAAAGGTCGTGGGCTAGACGCCACTGAACTCTTGTGCAACGAAAATATTTGAATAATTTCGCTCAAAATCCAATTTGCTCGTTGCTCAATTACTAATCTTCACGCTATGGTCATTCCAAGGTGTACAGAGTACAAGTTTCGACATCACGTGAATAAATTATTTCTTTTTACTGCAAAAAATGTCAGGTCAAATCAATTTGTAGCCTGTACCTTTGCCAACTTTGCAGAAAAAAATATTTAAGACAATGTCAAAGAAACGACGTTATTAGTAAAAAATGTGGTGAAGGTCGTGGTGATCTGTGAAGCTGATCTATCAAAATATTGATGAATGAACATCATGAGAGGCTCGTGGTTAAATAATAACAGCCGCACCAAATAATGTTGTATAGTGAACGCACTATACAACATTATTTTTATTATATGCGAAACCCGAAACACATTTCTAGTATTTTTATGTACTTAAAGAATCTATGTACAAAATTTCAAAACTGTATCATGAAAAATCAGAAAGTTATGAGCTTGTTAAGTTACCTGTTTGTCCGTACAAAAACATGCTCACCCGCGCCGCGCCGTCTTGCGCTCATTGATAATAGTACCTAGGTACCAACAATAGATTTTTTGTAATTAAATAATTGCTTCATATTTTGCAATAAATTACCAGGGTTGTGTCATCGCGCTTCTCTTTCTTTTCTATGCAGTCCGACACAGTGACCGCGCTTAAGGGCATGTAAGCCCCTTAAAAGAATTCTCCCCATTGTAACTAGAATAAGTTATTTATGATGATGCAATAAATATTTTTATTTAATATAGCCATCTTCAGGAAGCCACGTATGTCAGATAAAACTCCCTATTGTTGTATTAATTATTGAAATCACAACAGGCCGTAGAATGAAGACAATACTATATTCATATAAGTATTGTTTTCAAAACGTTGCGGCGGTTCTAAGAAATGAAATGACTGTAGCGCCAACAGAAATGTGAGCTGGGTAGAGAAATATTGTTCCTGCAAATTCTACCTTGTATTTCCTTGGCTTGTGTTTATTAAACGCCTACCAGAAAAGTACCTATTTTACCACCAAAAAATTCGAAATACCTGCCAGAATGGATACATGCTCATCAAATTGTGTTTCACAAGTAAAGTATTGTAGAATTGAACCTCTTTTCCTTTTTATTCTATGTCGACGGAGCCCCGCGTAGCGGGGCCCCCTATTTCTGTAACCTAACCAAGCCTAACCTCGGGGTGCCCTTCGCTCGCTCTTGCATCCTACGTCGCCAATGTTTTTCATTTTGGGTATTAATATTATATTTCAGGGAAACAAGATTTGGTGAGCATTTATCCATTTTGGTAGGTTCAAAAATTATTTTGGTGTGTATAAATATAAAACAACATTTGTAAAGGCAACGTTGCGGCTTAAAAGATGATGTAGTGATAAAAATTTAGAAGAGTATGCTTAGATGGTTTGGTCATGTTGAAAGAGAGGATGAAGGTGACTAACAAAAGGTTCAACATTAACAATGCAGATGTGAGTGGCAACCGCGCCGGGGGGGACGCTCCAAAATGACCTTTTATATAGGTAATTTTCTTCAGAAAGGTTAGGTCTGTGCCTAGTACTCGCAACCGGCAGGCGTGTATAACCAGATGTATGAACGTAAGGGAAGCAGAAGGAGTGTGTAGGTCAGCAGGATTGTCCGAAAGGGTTACCGCTGGCCCGGAACATAAAGGACTAAGGAACACTTCCTTTCCTTAAAATACTAATATTTTAAGGAAAGAATCTATGCACAAAATTTCAAAACTGTATCATGAAAAATCACAAAGTCATAAGTTATCTGTTTGTCCGTACAAAAACATACTCACCCGCGCCGCGCCCGTCTTGCGCTCATTGATGGTACCTAGGTACCTAACCGTTCGGCGCGGAGATTGGATAACCTACTTAGTGTCGCTCGGTGTCCAACTTTTAACCTTTTTTAAATATTTTTGGGACAAAATATAACATGGGGTAAAAATTATTGGAATCGATTCAGTTACTTATTCTTCAAACTATATTCAGGTGTCATATATACAAAAAATAACGTTGTATAGGTCAATTCTAGGTCAACGGTACTTCCCGTTGACCTAGAATTATTAAATTTGGCAAGAAGCATGGTCATGTAGCACAAGTAAAGAAAAAAAATCCGAAAACCGTAAAGTAGTTACATAAAAAAAAACCCGTGATAAACTATTTACATACCTACTTTATACAGAACCCTCGGTGCGCGAGTCCACTCGCACTTGTCCGGTTGTTTTCTTTATCTAGACTACCTCGCCTCGTTGGTCTAGTGGTCGGCATTGCGAAGAACTGCTGAGCATCCATGATGTTTTGTGATCTATTTTATTGGCGCGATTCCGACTTACCAAGATTCTGAGATTCTGGGAGGATGGTATAGAAAGACCCATCCTATAAAATAGAAAGAGATACGTAGGTACAAGGAAATCTGGGGGCACGGGAGTGCCCCCGCCAAGACGAGCCAAGCGAAGCGCAAGCGCAACCTACCTTTTCTCGAAGCACTTCGTCGTATTTTTGAACCTTCTTAACTTGGGTTTGGATTGATTTTTCAGCAGATTGAATACGTCGATTTGTCGTGTTTTTATTTCAGTTTTAAGATGATTTTTTTTTTATATGCCCATAGACGAATTTTCTTGTTATTTCATACGAGTATACGACTTTAATATACACAGTAACTCGGTGATTCGATAAGCAATAGTTTTCCGGAACTTTACTGCATCCGCATAGCCACTTTAATTATTTTTCTCGCTTCGAACTTAATTGCACACTTCAAGATTTAATGAATGGTGTTTATTTTTACACTTATACTACCGTGTAATTGCATAGTCTAAGATACTGCAATCCGAATTAATTATTATACTGTCTTAATAACTATATTTAAGTCGTTCATGATCTGTGTATGACGTACTATGTACTTGCGTATGATTACTGACCTTCTAATTAATACGACACCTTACTCAATCAGCAAAATATATCCACATTTTAACGCGTTCGTAACGTAAACACAAAACACAAGTTTCCGCGTTAAAATCGCACTGAACGGAACTCTAAAAAAAAATACAACAGAATAACGTAAAATGTAACGTTTCGACTGGCGGCGGCCAGTCACTCTCGCGCATTCGGGCCGCGTGATGCCGCGCTAAACCAATCGCGGGTAATTCCAAATTTGAAAAGTTTGCAAAGTTTTCGCTCATTTCCACAATGGCTATCCGCTCTTTAGGACGTATGATAGATTATGTGAAAGCTAACGGAAAGATAAGTGAGTGTTATTTTTTTAAATGTGCGAATTTTTTCTTTGTTTAATTTTCCTGTGTTGCGTGTATTGTTCGTTGTTGAGTAACTTGTGACCTTTGGTAATAGTATAATGTGTGGTTCACATTCTAACGCGAGTTTTGGAGTGAAGTTACGCTAAGTATATTTATGTTCAACCTTCAGAAGCAATCGTGCGGATTAAGAAATCATTGGTTTTTTCTTCGCTTACCGATTTGATTTGCAATTAAGTGAAGTGACATTGCTTTGCTTAACTGCAAGTTTTTTTACTGGGTTTTGACCCAGTTTTATTTGAAGTTTTCTGTAACTATTATGGCGTTTTTGGGTGAAGCGTTTCACGTAAATTCAGGAGAATTTAGTTGGCTTTTCATCTGTGATAATATTATCATAATCTAACCAGTAGTTTCGGAGTAATTTCTTTTTAAATATAACTTACTTTTACTCGCCACAAGTATGGAATTATAGCACGTCTTTATATTATTATAAGAAGAATCCAGATTAGTGTGTGTAACGATATAAAATTGCGAATTTCAGTTTCTTAAAACTCTTTAAAGCAAACTTTTTGATTATCAGCAAGTTTATTTTAAGAAAACGGGTTCGAATCGAGCGCAGACCACTTCTTACGGTTAATTTTGTCTTAGTATGGTACCTGTTTAGGATAGCAAGAAAAAGGGGTTTATTCTCTTTGAAAAAATTATTATTATTATCATCAAAACATGTATATATATATATATATACATGTTTTGTATATATATATATACTCCACGATGGCTTAGTCAAAGGTAGATAGATAGATAGATAAACCATTTATTTGGCCTGGTGTAAGTACTTATCGTATCTACACCACATTTCGCCAATTATGTTTAAGTCACATGTAATAAGGGGCTAGTCTATTGCCATCAGAACCCAGGCTGCTATTGAGAAATTCCATATGGAAACACCTAATAACACTTTACCCGGCCCGGACATCGAAACCAGGCCCCTGCTCAGCAGTAACGCTTACGACCACAGACGAGGCATTATTATTGTCCAATAAAATCCAATAACTTTTAAATAAACAACTTTGTGAATTTCTTACAAGAACACCTCAAAAATACGTAATATTTTTCATAAATATTTCACGCCCAGCATTTAGCTGCATGACCACAGACTACCAATGACCCAGTTCTTGATAATTTCCGCTCAAACTCGCGCGGGAAAGTAAAAGGCACGCTAGACGCTTAACGGAATCCAACCGTGAATCCTAAGCTGACTGACAAAACATCTAAAGAAATTATTACTGAAATATTTGTCTGAGACTGCTATTTGCAATCATAGTAATAATACAGTGTAGCTGATATTAGGATACAGTAGGTTAATGTCAGTGTTTTTTGTAAGACTGTGGCACACACACAACGCATGAGTGCCCTATTGGGGTTTACCATACAGTCCAGTATTAGACGAAAAGTGAAGTGCCGCACGATGTTGTAGCGTATGCGGTGCCACTGTTAACTGTCACCTTGACCTGCCCTGCTCATCCTAGCCAACAAATGATTATAGTACATTCAAAACGACTTTATTACAGTGCTGCAATTTATTTAAAGGAGAACCAACAGCTATTACAGAAGCATAACAATAGTATATGAGACATAAAGCCAATTACAGGTTGTCACGGGTAAAAACAGAAAATGTAGTAGAAATCTTAGGATCACTAACAAGCACTTTATAAGGCAATACAAATAAAAGGTATATAGCAATATGCACTTTTAAAAAAGTCAACAAAACTACAGAAAACGTAAGGAAATTTGGTTCTCGCGGGCTACCTTACCACATACGTCCTCTATTTTAAAATTTCCACACTCACGGATTTAATTTAAGGCTCCCCAGTCCACTTTATTCGGATGTCTTTTTAATATCTTTGTCTACGAACGAAGCAAAAAGGAGTATATAAGGATCGTATCAGGTGGCGTTCTGTTAAATCATACATGATTTTATTTCTGTAAGTAGATTTGTACAAACACTTTTACAAGTCTATCATATTTTAAAAACTATATGACATCGGTGTTTCCTATCTGAGTACTCTGAGAAGAAAGGCCGAAACAAACTCGGAGGTCACAGTATTTTTTAAAGTTCAGACATATATCTTGGTCAGATCAAGTGAAGACCATGTAGATTGATGTCTGAATTGTTTGGAAAAGGTATAAAAAAGAAATCTGAAGTTTCTGCCTTGGGAAAAAAGCATGAGTTTATGTATGTACCTATGTATCTTTGTCTATAGAAAATCTAAGATTTTTTGAAAAACCAGACATTGATAAGACATCTAATCTGCGAATATGATTGTATCTTGAGTAGGATCAGATTAGTAAACAAATTTGTTCAGTTATTGTTTATGAGTGAGACATATTTTAGAATGATCTAAATTGTTATAAGTACGTTACACGTTTCATGCATTGTTTACTGCGAAAATGACATAATAATCATAACACTGTAGGTCTAGGTTCCTATGTATCTAAGTTATTTTTGTGCACTTCAATTAACTCAGCCATTCGCGGTACATTACTGGACATAGCCTCTCCCAGGGTGCGCCACAAGGCCACAACACCCTATAGCGGTATCTACAACGCCACATGCGAACAACGCGTCATACTGACGTCACGCAAAATCCTGCATCGCGCAAGCAGAGTTTACCGCGCAACTAGCATAAATATAACGGCCCGACATGAATCATCGGGCAGTTTTCCGCCAGACACAACACCCGTCTGGTCGGAGGATCCTCCCTTTTCTATAGAGTATGAGTGAATTTTACACCCTGTTCCCCATACCTCTATAACCCTGTCCTCCACCTTCCGCATCCAGTCCCTCCCAGCTACCTATTTAAGGTCGTCGGTCCATCACTCCAGGAGTCGTCTGCTCCACCGGCTATCGGTCCTTCGACAAACATGGCCATTGGCCAGCCCACTGCCACTTCAGCATGCTTACTCTGCAAGCTATGTCGGTAACTCCGGTTCTTTTCCAGATTTTTTCTTGTGTACTTACACTGTTGAGCATCTCTCCCTTTTCATTCAGTTCATCAAAAGGTGGTCGTGTATTGGAAAAGATCAATTTTGCGATAAGACAACCTATTACAAAGGCAGTGATAATGCTTACTTAGTAAATTGATAATCAACTTATTGTCCATAAATTCTAATCACAACAACTGTCATTCTTTGACATGTGGCAATCGCAAAGACCACGTTTACATAAGCAAATGTTTTTGCTGGAAAATGTACTTATTATAATAACTTATTAGTTGAGGGCGCCGTGTCTCTCTCCAGCTACTTCATAAGTTAGCTTATGTTAGCTACTTACACAACACATGGGTACATAATACATTACATGAACTCGCGTCTTTTTCCGATAGAATGATCCTCCTACGCACGTTTTATGAACTGTTTACTTAACCAACCACCTACGTATCTTTGGTCTGAGGTCTTTGGCCAATCGTTTAAATTGGCAAATAACACGTCAAAAACGACGTGTAACGATCTGCGAAAAATTTTATTTCCCTGATTTATTATTAATTTTAAACTTTTCGATTCTTTATCAATTCACTTTAGACATTGGTAGAATGGTCGACATTGGCTAGGTATGCTCGAAAAACAGAATAAAATAGATATTTTCGATTTTTCCCCCCAAAAATCCCTAATTAGGAGATTAGGACTAATGCGAATATTTTAAAACAAAAAAAATAGCCAAATCGCTTCAGGTGGAGGAAGGCTATAGGCTCTTTAACATCACGCTAGAACACTTTAGGAGCCTAGAAAAAAGAAAAAAAGTCAGAAAGTACGCTAAGAGTAAACGAAGTAATAGCGCGGGCAGGCGATGCGATGCGACGGGGTGGGTCGGTGGAACAAGAAATTTCACGCAGACGAAGTCGCGGGCAGAAGCTAGTTTATAAATAAATAATTACTTAAGGGGGAAGCGCTAAGGTAGCCCGCGAAATTCAAATTTTCTTACCTTTTTTGCAAATTGCTGGTCAGTATTAAGTTGTACGTTGATTAAAATATGATTCGCGACCGTAACAAATATGTATTTAGAGAATTATAATCATTAGAATCAGTAACACAACTTGGTAAGTTAGTATAATCCTAAAATGTCAAGATTTCATGAAATAGTCATTCAATAGGATTACTTGGTCTTAGAGAATTGTGTCGATGACTTTAATGATTTTAATTCTAAGTATAAAAACCTCAAAACCCCTGTCCCACCTGCAAAGGAAACAGCGTATGAATATTAAAAGCTATTGAATCGATTCGTGATACAACAATAAGTTATGTCAACATTGCACAAGTACCTACAAATATTAACATAAACGGAAAAATGTAATTTTCTGAGAATATCGACCGCACATGACATGTTTGACTACGTTTGATGTAAACACGTGATGAGTTTGTTAAACATATTTCATCTAAGGTGTACCTACTTGCTATGAGTACCTACGCAGAATCTGACGTCTTAAAACTATTTTACATTCAATTTGGTAAGTACAACTTATTCGCAAAAATCGCAAATAAAAACCACAAATTATGTAAAGGAAAACAACCAACTTTAAAATGTATTTCGAAAACCGCCCTTATTGCTACGACATAAAAGCGGTGTCAATGTCAAATTTTCACCACTGATGTACTAATCGAAAAAGTAACGTTCGATAAATTAAAAAAAGTTGGGGCGAATATGGAATCTTTATGTGGCCTGTGTGGGGCGAATATGGAACAAATGGAAAAACAATTTTAGTTCTGGATGTTGTCTTGTTTAGCCACAAAAAATTTTATCATTAAGTACTTTCATCGTAGTACCTACTGTGTAATTTTTTCACTGTTTCATAAGATGTATAAAAAAATGCATTGTCTTCGAAACAGAATCAACATGTAAAATTTCAACTCCGTGGAATAAGGGGAAGTGGTTTTAATTCAGCTTGCAAAGTTTGAATCATACATCCTAACTAACTAACTAGGCAAGTTAAATAAAAGATTGTGTAAAAAGCCTCCTTAAATAAAAATTAATAAATTGAGAATATTACATAGAATTTCAAAAGCCACAGTAAAATAAAAGTTAGTTAAAATTAAAGTAAAAAGTTAATATACTAACCTAATTGGTTACACAATTAGCGTAATTGTTCCATAAATTAGCCAAAGAACGCCATTATTCATTGCGCAAGTGCAAGTGAAAATATCAAGATTGTACCTACACAAAGTATAAATTAGACTCGAATCTCACGTACTTACGACTTTCCAACGACATTATAAGTAGAAGTAGAACTAAAAAACATCTTGGAAAAAAACTCGTGGCTAAGTAATAATAGCCGCAAGGGTCGATTTATCAGCGTTAAAGTACGCTTTCCGCGGTCGTTCTGTGGATGGGTGACCATCTTTACGTACCGAGACCCCTCCTCGGAAAGCACTTTTTTTCCTGGCTGTTATTCGTGGATCTTTGACAGTCGTTACGGGTCGTCACAAACCCGAAAGTCTGACAACCAGTCTTAACAAGGGGTATTACCCAGTAAATGGGTTGTGAAGGTCAGATAGGTAGTTGCTACATCTAAGTACTGGTATTCAGCTGCATTCGATTAGACTGGAAGCCAACCCCTCCAGTCCCTCCATCCACCAACCCGCATTGTGGCTGCGTGGTGGATTACAGCCCATTCCTTTTCCCAGAGAGGAGGCCTGAGTCCCAGTTTATAGAACATCGTAGACTGATTTATTGAACGAAAACTAATCGTATTCATCAAGGTTTCATCAAAACAATGTCAATGTTTTTAAACCCAGTGACACAAAATTGACGGTCCATGATTATAATTAGATCTGTTGATAAAAACCTATTGTTTTTTTTTTTAGTTCAAATTTACAACAATCTGACCTTCGTATTACCTCTGGTCTGGTTAGCTCTGAGTATGAATTTGAATAGCTGTAAGAGTAGGAGAAGACAACAGAAAGGTCAGGTCCGTAGTACTAGCACGCAACCGGCGCGCGTGCGTATAAGACCTGCGTATTTGCGTAACATACCAGTGGGAATGGCTGTCAATTTGACAGTTCAGCAACATTAATTGCGCTACTTACGTTGTTGAGCAAACAATTCTAACATAATTATGGAGCAATGGATTAGCAATATCCATATAGTGTGTTACGTAATTAAGGTGCAGATGCATGTACGTAAACGAAGCAAAAGGAGTACCTATGTATTGAAATGATGAAATGAAATGAAATGAAATGATGAAATGAAATGAAATAATGAAATGATGATTTATTTGCAAGAATGTATTGTGTGGGAATAGCAGGTGACGTTCTGTGGTTTTACCTGGGTAGGCAGGTTGCCATGGGAAGAAGGTATCTATGAGTTTATGTATGTAAGATCACAGAAAGGATGGATGGATTCTGTGAAAGATGATATATGGCTAGAAAGGGGCTGACTACCGAGATGACGACTAATAGAAATGATAACATTATGAATCATAATGGACAGTTAACTGTTAACTTAATCGTATCAAATCCTATTGGTGAAGAATTTATCGGTACCTAATTTTTTTTTGTCTGTGCAAAAAAAACAATTAATCCAATCCCAATCCCTTTGATTATACTTACGTAGTGCAGCGAAAAAAAGAAAAACACGGACTGTCTTCGCCATATTTTGATTCATAATTTTATCCTTTTATGATTCTGCCAAAGTGGCCTTTTTAGGCCGCCTGGTAGTTCTCTTCTTGCTAACGCCAGTACAGAAATACTCTGGAAGCTAGAATTGCATTATCAGCCTATAATGTTCCCACTGCTGGGACACCTCCTCTGTGAGAGGGAGCGGGCCGTAATACACAACGCGGCCGACCCCAGTGCGGGTTGGTGGCTGTCACATGTCTCCGAAGTTTTGTACCTAAGTCTATCCATCAGCAACTACTTAATGGATTTGCAAGTATCATACTATCAAAGATAATGTAACCGACCCAGTTTTTGAGTAATTTAATACAGAGCAAAGAGATCTTTCTAATAGTAGCCATTACAACTCGCACTTGACCATTTAAATGACATAACAAAAGTGGACCCAAATGATAATGTTGCCATTATTATAAATGAATTTAGTCAATTTCTCTTTTTTTCGTCATAACAACATTACGGCTGTTCCGCTTGTGTGGAATTTTCAAATGATGAATGACATTATTCGTGGAATAATATGTCAACCTGGTCCCCTTTGGTAACACCGTGAATATATGCTAATGTGAACCGGTCTAGACTTAGTAGGTACGAACTAGGTTCTAACTTCGTTACTTGGAAATCTAGGGCATTCTATAGGTTCCATTCACTGGGAGTGGGGGCAGGGGTGTCGCGTACGCGCAGTTTAATGTTAAGTATCCTTAATCTGATCCATTTACGGGGCTCGTGTCGAAAGAAGGTTAAGCTACGCATGCCGCGGTTGGTTCGTAGATGGGTGACCATCCATTACAAATCCAGAAACTTCCGTGTCTCCAAGACACCGGAGACACTGTCTCGGAAAGCACGTTAAGCCGTTGATCCCAGTTTTCATTCGTAGATCTTTGACAGTCGTTACGTGTAGTCAGAAGGCCAAAAGTCTGGCAAATAACCAAGGGGTATCGTGTTACCCAGTAACTGGGTTGTGGAGGTTAGATAAGCATCGATCGCTTCATGTAAAATACTGGTACTCAGCTGCATCCGGTTGGACTGGAAGCCGACCCCAAAATAGATAGGAAAAGGCTAGGCAAATTGATTGAATCATAGAAATCATTAACATATTTCTGGTCGAGGTAAAATCTATAATTTTAAATGCTATGAATTTATTTTGAGCTAATACAATTGTTATAAATCAATTTAAAATATTTAAGTAATTGTTAGGAATTGACTGGATCTTGTATGCGTATAACTAAGAAACCCAAACGATTTTAATGACTTACTAAACTATTGAAAATTGCCTGAAGCTGTATTGTAAATGTTAAATGTCATTGTTCCTTATAATTTTATTTTGACTTAACATTTGCACAATCGTAAGTTTGAATATAATGTAACAAACATACTATTTAACATCTACCTAACCTATATTCTTGCAAATAAAGATATCATTCATTCATTCACATTCACAAACTTTCGTCTTATAATATTAGTGTGATAGTGTGATACTACAAGCGGCCATAGACCCCAAAAAATATATTATTAAATATATTTTTATAATTTATCGTGTTTAGATATGGATGTCTGCGGAGTTTCGCTAAGTAAGTTAATTTGACCCTGAATGTTTCCTTTCATTCTTATAAGTATATTTTTTTCATTTTGTCCGTGACGATCAGCCCTAGCTGGAAGCTACATACTTTTTATGGAGTTTGCGCAAACGCTCGCTTACCTTCATGCTAGTTATCACTCAGTGGGTCAGCTTAAGTACAAGACAAACATTGTCTGTGATTCTCACGATCTAACAGAGCCCTTTGTGAAGGAACTCGACTACACCCTAACTACGTAACACACTATGAATCTCAATCTGAATCATTTTGATGGACTGCTAATCAAATGTCTTTCATTGACTTGAATGTGCCCTGGCGGCTGATAGTATGTCATGCTTACTCAAATGTCTCGCTGACGGTGGCGTGTGTGTTGGATCATTTAGCTCCCTTCAAAATGGTTGAGCTGAATGGTGCTGATCTATGCGTCATGTTCGTGAACGGGCGCCGTCAGTTGGAGCTGGTCATCACTTAGCTGCCTCGGCTTATTTTTAATTATTTTATTTTTGGATTGTTGTTTTAGTACTATTTGTTGTACTCTGGACGCTTTTAACGCATACGTCTTGTTTATTTTTTACATCGTTCTCACATTATTTAATTATAAATTCAAAAGTCATGATGTAACTAATATTTTTATAAAATATAATTTAAAAAGAGTGTCCATGGAGTTTCTTGCCCGTTCTTCTCCATAGGTACCTACGTTTTGGAATGGGCTTTCTGACTGACCGACTTCTTGACAATTCAAAAGTTGAGTTTGAGTTTGAGATTGAGTTTTATTGCTTTACTTATAGGTTCGAAGGCCCTATAACTCGATCTCTTCCAATTTTATTGCGCTAAGTTCAAGCGCGAATGTGTCTGCTATGGCAAGTATATTTACAACTGCAAGAGCAGTCTTGTTTGCTCAACATAAAAAAATAAACAAAAATATTGCAATAAATGTTGTTGAACTGTCAAAATGCAAGCCATTGCTTACCCCGCTGGGACGTACCACCTTACATAATATATCTGCTGCTAATCAGCTTTGCTGAGGTCCAGTTAGAAGGGTACGTGTGCCGGTGTCGTTACAGGCACATGACACATTGTAGCTTTGTCTCTGGGATGGCAATACATCTACGAAGCCTCTGGTATTGCAAATTTCTATAAGCGGCGATGCCCACTTACCATTAGATGTTTTTTAGAGTTGTTATAAAGCCATCTAATATCATAGAAAAAGTTAACCATTGTCCGTTAATTCCCAAGCTGTTAAAATGAACCATGACACTAGTATTTCTCACAATGGTGAGCATCCACATTTCACTAGTTATGTTTAAGTCCCATGTAATAGGGGGACAGTCTATTGCCATCAACCGGACACAATCCTAGACTCATGGCTGCTACTGAGACATTCCAAGCCCAGTAGACGTGCTTGCGACCACGAGAATAAGAGGCACTCAGCTTACAAAATTTTAACAACGCTAACGGTGAAGGAAACCATCGTGAGGAAACCGGCATGTCCTAGAACCAAAAATTCGGTCAACTATGTTGGGGTCGGCTTCCGGATCGGATGCAGCTAATTATTTTTACCAGTATTTTACATGGAGCGACTGCCTATCTGACCTCCACAACACAGTTATTGGGTCATAGATTCCCCTTGGAATGACTGGTTGTCGGACTTTCGGGCTTCTAACTAACCTATGATTGTCAAATGACAGCCGGGATCAACATTGCTCTTAAAACAGAGAAGGAAAACATCGTGAAAAAACCGGCATATAGAACCAAATATTCGAAGACATATGACATATACCAACCCGCACTGGGCCCGCGTGGTGGATTAGGGCCCACTCCCTCGGCCAATTAGGCTGAGAATCAGCACTTTTCGAACGTCAAAATTATCTAAGACAGTCCCCCAAAACGCCCGCTCTTCAACACTTCCTAGTGCTTTCGCTGGGGAGAAGAAGTGGCGCAACAAACTCCCCAGCAGCCAAGCTGTCTGTTCAGTTAGAAAAACTTGTTTCTATAGGTACAATAGTAGATATGCAAAGTAATTGTTAGACCTGAGGCCCAAGGAGGCCTATGTCCCAGCAGTGGGAACGTTATATAGGTTTATTATGCTTATTCTAACCAAGTTATCTGTTTGTTTCGCTTCTCCGTCAACACAAGCAGTCTCCAATAACAGTGTAACGTGAACACAAACTCATAACAGACAGTTCTTCATTTCATACAAGATGGCGGATGTTTTCATAATAGTCTCATGTTCCAACTGACGTTTCCTTCAGTTTCTATGTAATGGCGTGTTGTTGGTGTCAATGTGCGGAGCCGAAATGTGGACACTCACGGTACGGCTGGTCCATAAATTCAAGGTCGCTCAGCGAGCTATGGAATGGGCTATGCTTAGAGTCTCTCTGAGGGACCGGATACGCAACGAGGTGATCCGACAGAGAACCAAAGTTGTCGACATAGCTCACAGAATAAGCAAGCTGAAGTGGCAATGGGCCGGCCATATTAGCCGTAGAACCGATGCCCGTTGGGGTAGACGTGTTCTTGAGTGGAGACCGCGAATCGGCAAACGTAAGGTAGGACACCCTCACACC
Source organism: Oligia latruncula (assembly GCA_948474745.1). Taxonomy (NCBI): domain Eukaryota; kingdom Metazoa; phylum Arthropoda; class Insecta; order Lepidoptera; family Noctuidae; genus Oligia; species Oligia latruncula. The sequence continues at coordinate 1,051,689 of OX419711.1, read as the reverse complement.
AGGCTAGGTGGAGCAACGATCTTCGCAGGGTGGCTGGTAGCAGCTGGATGAGAGTCGCCGAGCATCGAGCTGGATGGCGTGCAATTGAAGAGGCATATGTCCACCAGTGGACTGCTGTAAGCTGATGATGATGGTGTCAATGTCGTTATCCTGCTGGAGAGTTTGTTGCGCCACTTCTTCTTCTCGGCTACAACAGTTCCTCAGGTTCTGAGCTACGCACTGACAAATGCTTGCACTGATTGTACCGGTCCACTCAAAAGTCTGTGTGGTACTTTCCTCAAAAGACCAGTTCAGACATCAATCTACGTGGTCTTCACGTGATTTGACCAAGATTATGTTTGGACAGAGCTCAGCGCGCTATGGAGCGAGCTATGCTCGGAGTCTCTTTGAAGGATAAAATCAGGAATAGAATAGATTTTTATTTATTAAAGTGACCAAGACTCAAACTCAAACAAGATTGTTAGTAAAACTTACGACTATGTTAGTAAGCACAGACACTAAACAAAAACACAAGAAGTAACGGTTGGTCACCGTTGTGACATCCCATGAGACACGACACAACAGTGACCCAAGACCAGTGATGAAATTATCCGGAAAAGAACCGGAGTTACCGACATAGCTTGCAGAGTAAGCAAAAAGAAGTGGCAGTGGGCTGGCTATGTCTGTCGAAGGACCGATGGCCGCTGGAGTAGACGAGTCCTGGAGTGGAGACCACGTATCGGTAAGCGTAGTGTGGGACGCCCCCCAGCTAGTTGCACGGAAGACCTAAAGAAGGTGGCTGGGGTAGACTGGATGCGGAAGGCGGAGGACAGGGTGTTGTGGCGCAGTCTGGGAGAGGCCTATGTCCAGCAGTGGACTGCGATAGGCTGAGTTGATTGATTAATGTCTGGACTATAAAAGAGACTGTGATCTCTTTTTATTTTTTTGGCGTTTTTTTTTCTCAAAATAGTCAGATAGGAAACGCCGACCTCATCTTAGTCATGTCATATTTTTTTTTAATAATATGACGTGTTAAAGTCATTCCGGGATAGTTACAGAATAAATAATTTCGTTTCATTTCAGCACTTAGGAAGTGGTGAAGGGCGGGATTTTTATTTTGTTTGGTTATAATTTTTTTAAGGTTCCGTACCCAAAGGGTAAAAACGGCACCCTATTACTAAGACTCCACTGTCCGTCTGTCACCAGGCTGTATCTCATGAACCGTGATAGCTAGACAGATGATTTATTTCTGTTGCCGCTATAACAAGAAATACTAAAAACAGAATTAAGTAAATATTGGGTGGGCCCATACAACAAACATGTTTTTTTCGGCGTTTTTGCCTTGTGGTACGGAACCCTTCATGTGCAAGTCCAACTAGCACTTGGCCAGTATTTAGGAATTACCGGCAAGCTACCGGGCTGCTACCTGCTAAGAAAAATTGCCCGTACACTATAAATACTCATCTTCATAAAATCGACTTTGAATCACTCGCTAGCAAATAGTTTTGACATCTTATACAATATGACATTTAAAGCTAGCGTTGTGAAATGTTGTAAGCGGGTCACTTTCGAATGGCAGCTAGCAGTTTTCGAGATAGCCGTGATAGACACGCTGACAGATTATGATTCCGTGCGTAGAGGCATGAGAATACATTATTTGCGTGTTTTTTTCCTTGTTAACGCAAAAAATATTATCACCCGTGTATTTCCCGAAGAGGTTAGCACAACCCAAGGTCAAAGCATTTATTTCAATTAAACCAGTCACAGGCACTTTTGAATTGTCAAGGAGTGGGTCAGTCAAAAAGATGAAGCTAGTTACCCATTCCAAAGCGTAGTGGGTTCCTATGGAGAAGAACGGGCGAAAAACTCCGTGAACACTGGCCGTATAAGAACAGATGCAACGGAAGGACGCACGGTACTATGTATAGACTTTATCTATTCCACGATCTACCTTTAATAATAATACCTTCATTTTCAGGCTGCTTTGGCCCATAGATAAATACCTTACAGACTAACATATATATTATAATAATACAATGTGTGTTAGTGTATAAACTTAAAACTATGTTAGTAAAACTCACTTCACTCGAGCACTGTCTTTGTGCGATCGTGTGGCACTTGTCCGCGGAAGCGACGGAACATTACACCTTGCGGCCAAAAGTCCTCTGCCATGACGAGGTGCAGGTAGCATGTAGGTACTCGCACCACGAACGCCTTGAAGTTGACGTTGCGGCGCGATTCAAGCAACTGCACTCTCGGCCTGTACTTGGTCCTTTGGCACACGTACTCCACGATGTCCTCGGCCTTAGTGGTGTAGTGTAGGCGGGAAATATACACGGGAGTGTTCGGCTAAAAGTGTTTACGGTAAAAATCTAACGAAAGATGTATTAATGATTCTAATGATTATAAATTTGTAAATATGTACCTGTTAATGTCACGAATCATATTTTGATCAAGATACAACCTGACACTGACCTGCAAATTGCAAAAAACGTAAGAAAATTTGAATTTCGCGGTCTCAACTACCTACCCATTCACCTTATTTCTAAAAAATCAAGCTACATCTTTGCCAAATCCCATTAAAATCTATTGAGTAGTATTCACAGTAAAAATGTTGCATAGTAACAGATAAACAGACACACTTTCGTGTTTATAAATTACCTATACCATCAATTTCTATGGCGTTGGCTAAGCAATAACTGAACTATCAAGGTCAGTGTGTTATGTCACTTGAATATTACCATTACTTCACATACCATTCGGTTAGCAAATAGTTTTGAAGTGAAAACTTCTTCATTCGCGCTGGGTATTTTTTGAGATGCGAAAAAACCATTGAACTCGCGCCACTGTTACCGTAAGCGACACCACGCGTGTTTTGTTTAAAGGACGATTAAAAAAATCCCCGCTTCGGATGTGTTCGGCTGTCCTCGGTTTTAATGTATATCCGATATGTCAGTGAGTGATGGCAAAGTATTCTGTTTTCACTTCTGTCGGCACTCCCGGAGTGCCACTGTTTTTTTTCTTTTCATATAAAGCTTTTGTAACTTAGAAAGCGGATAGCTCTGGGATTCTCTATCCGGTGGTTGTAGTGACAACTGAGGAACTTCAAAGAATGGGCACCAGTCTTTTTGTCTGCTAAAACATTATACTGCGGTCACCAATCCGTCTGAAGGTCACACATGGCTAGTTCTCCCTTAAACCCATCTGAACAGAATTAGTTACGACCTCAAGATCGATAGAGGACGATCAATCCTGTCGAACCTACAACGTCTGGAACGAACAAACTTTTCACCACGCCTTGATTGAGGTTTTCTCAAATAAGTCGACGGTAGGGTCGACGCGAACCGTCGCCGGTAAGCGCCGACAAGTTCCTATTTCAACTAGTCGGCGCCGGTTCGCGCTGGTTTCCGCTGATTTGGCAAAGAGTATGAAAACTGCGTGCGCCGGCCAGCGCTGGCATATAGGCGCCGGTTACCAGCTCTCAACGTGAACACACAAAAAGTGGCAGACAGGCCATTTATTCGGAATCAGAACAAACAGACCGCTTTCCGCTTTCAATGCAGCATAGGGTTTATATCTATGCCTAGTGTAACATCAACTTTCGACCCTGAAATTATAAGAACATGCTAATGATGATAAATTAAATTCACATTTATATCATTGAAATATTCTTATGCAAAGCCATTTTATTTAACAGACGTTTTGTTTGAAAATCTGATAGACTTTGGTTAATTCATAAAAACTAGGAGGTAAAGAATTATATTAGGTAAGTACTTCCGTATTCTGAACTTCACATAACAATGTTTATATTCATAAAAATAAGCAGAAACAGTGGTTAAAAACTTCTTCAAAATCAAAAGTCATAAATCAGCACTTTTTGAACGTCAAAATGACATAAGACAGTCCCCTAAACGCCCGCCCTTCACCACTTCCTAGTGCTTTAGCTGGGGAGAAGTGGCGCAACAAACTCCCCAGCAGCACAGCTGTCTGATCAGTTAGAAAAACTTCGTTAAATAATATTCTCGATGATGTCCGAATCTGAAATCTGACGCAGAAACTCTCCATCTAAGCATTCCAAACACAACGCATAACGTCAAACACGCAAAAATACCACATCGCAAAAATACTAAATCGCAAAATGACAAAGTCACAAAATTACAGAGTCACAAAATGACATTGTGTTGTGACTAAGTCGCTAAATTACAAAGTCACAAAATGACGTTGTGTTGTGTTGTGACTCTTGTGACTAAGTCGCAAAATTACAAAGTCACAAAATGAAAACTTCGCAGTGTCGAACGGTTTTCTAACGTGCTTTTCTTCTTCATTTGCAGGGTTTGTGCTGGCGTCAGCGGTAGTGTTACTGCTCGCGGGCATCATCTGTGCCATCTTCTTCGGGTCATGGGTGCGGATGTTCATAGACCACGTGAGTATATTTTTTATGTTTTTTTTTTTATAAATATCTCAGAGTTTTGACCCCAATCTTGCAAGTAAGCGATGGATGAATATGCCTGTGCGTAGACCTACAATCCCTTTCATTGTGACAACATAACACAATGCATTTTGCGCTTTTGTAATTTCTAACGTGATGATACTATCGTGGACACGTCCATAAAATATATATGGAAATACGTGCATCTCTCATCTCATCTGCAATCTTCATATATTTCCATACATTTTTTTTTCCTGTGTTATCGTGATGGCGTAACGTGAACGTAGACGATAATTTCAAAAACGCACATTTTCAATACCCGTGTGTTTCTTTTGCAGACCAAACTAATACTCATAAAATAATTTTAGATTTACAATTGTGTCCAAATTCCACACACAAATTCTCTCATTAAAAATGCCACTGTGATTTATTTTGAGATGGACAAACAGTATTGAGGCACCTATATTCATCTGTAAACATAGGTACCACTGATTATGTCATACTGCAAAAACCCAGCTTGTCTACAGATTGACAAGATAAGACGCATAAAAACCCAAAATGTTGCTAAGTCATTAAGGAAAGTTATTTCTGGCTAGTATAGGTAACATAGTAAAAAATACAAAAAAAAACAGTGGCACTCCAGGAGTGCCGATAGAAGTGAAAACTTGAAAAAGCATAGTAATTTTATAAATATTATAATAGTTTGAAGGTCATTCTTCATAAAGAAAATGTTCCGCGCGTTGATGTCTTTTTAATGGCCAAAACTTAAAAAAGAGGTGTCGGTTACGGTAACAGTGTCGCGAGTTAAATGGTTTTTTCCCAACTAAAAAAGAAGTTTACACTTTAAAAAAAACTGCTTATTATGTTCCCACTGCTGGGCTACCAAGATGACGACTAATAGAAAATTATGAAAGAAAGACACATGTTGCGATGACTACAAATCAATTAGGATATGAGCAGGAGAAACATTAATGTTCCCACTGCTGGGACACAGGCCTCCTCTCTGTGAGAGGGCCGTAATCCGTAAGAATTGGTGATCAATGCTCATGTCTTGTCTGTATGAGAGGCCTTTTTGCCCAGTGTGTGACAATTATATACTGGTATTTTATAGAGGTATGAGGAATAGGGTGTAAAGTTCACTCATCCTCCATAGAAAAGGGAGGATCCTCCGACCAGACGGGTGTTGTGTCTGGCGGGCAACTGCCCGATACTTCATGTCGGGCCGTTGTATATAATTATGCTAGTTGTGCGGTAAACTCCGCTTGCGAGATGCAGGATTTTGCGTGACGTCAGTATGACGCGTTGTAGATACCGCTACATTTTTATATTATTACAGCGAAAACGATTGCAGAGGGTCTTTACTTGATTATGGTGATTTTATGCAACTATAATGACGTTTTCGGTCCATTACGGACGGAAGATAGTGATACAGGCATCACTACAACTATGTACGTATGCATGTGTGTCGGTGTCCAAGGATGGTTGCGCTCGAGCGCGCGCATACGCATCGCTTTCCACCGCCATCGCCACCGACACAGTAGCCAGTAAACCGTGTTTCAATGCAAGTTGATCGAAATGTAAACAAACTCGTTTTGTTATCATCCTAACATAGTGAGTGACTCGGTAATGGGACACAGTAATATAATCATCTGTATTTCGAAACATGGCATGTATTAGAAATAAAAATTCAAAGATATTGTGACGGTAACAAACTTACAACGATCGGTTCCATCACTAAAACAACTGAGGGGCAATTTCTCGTAATTTTAAGAACGTTCACAATCTGATCTCGGTCTCAATCTGTCAAAAATACCTCTAAAATCCACATTTTTGACAACTTTTTGACATTGATTGTCGCCGAGATGAGTTTCCGACTAGATTTTGAACGTTTTTAATTACGAGAATTGGCCTTCGGATGTCACTCGGAAACCTGCCACGCTTATATCGAATTAGATTAGACACATCTGCCGCATGTCAGACGACCAATGGACCAAACGTACGACCCAGCGGGACCCCCGCTGAATACGAAACGACTTCGCGGCAGGCCCAGACGGAGATGGCAGTATGAGATGGACTCCTTTATCAAAGATTGGTCCTTGGAAGCTTTGGTCAGAGAGAGGTGGAAGGAGAGTATGCAGGCCTTTGTCCAGCAATGGAAGAGTAATGATTAAGAAAAAAAAAGTGACAACAACCAACCCACACTGTACCCGCGTGGTTGATTACAGCCCACTCCGTCTCACAGAGAGGCCTGTGTCCCATCAGTGGGAACATTGTAGGCCGATTATGCTGCAATACAGTTTTATGTAAGCGTGAGTTGCAGAGATAAGTAAATTATATTTATTCTCATCCGGTTTCATGATTTCACAGAAACAATGTCATGCCGTGATTGGAAACAATTTGTTGAAGATGAGTTAACAGAACATAACCTTTTGTTAAATGTTGCTGTTTTCCTCATAACAATTTCACTACAATAAGTATAACTTGTATGAAGGTACGGTAACCTCGGGCCCTAAACGCAAAAAAACGCAAGTTTTAAAAACAGCAGGGTAATTGCGTAACACAATATCAGTAGCAATGGGTTTCCATCACTAATGCTCGGTGCATTAGTGGTCGCAAGCGCTACAGTTGAGCACGAGGTCCTAGGTTCGGTTCTCGGTTCGGGCAGTGTTTTTGGAGCGGTGAATTTTTATGAGAATCCCGCACCATAGGTAGAGGTGGAACACCGCGGTGGTTTTAGCCGGTAAGAGTCCGGCATGCCCCTCTGTCACCCCCACGATGAAGGAAGTCCAACAGGATTTCCACCGGGCACCAAAGTGTTATTGGGTCCTGGGTGCGATTCCCGCGTCGGGCAGTGTTATTGGGTTTTTCCATCAGGATTCGAACCCAGGACCTCAAGTTCAGCAGTAGCCCTTGTGACCACTAGACCAGGAGAAAAATTACCCTCAAAAGTACTGCTATTCATCATCATCATCAGCCTATAAATGTTCCCACTGCTGGGACACAGGCCTCCTCTCCGTGAGAGGGAGTGGGCCGTAATCCACCACGCGGGCCCAGTGCGAGTTGGTAGATGTCACATGTCTTCGAACTTTCGGTTCTAGGACTTGCCGGTTTCCTCACGATGTTTTCCTTCACCGTTTTGAGAGCAGTGATGATGAAATAATTCACACAAAGTAAAGCGCCTGTCTGGGTTCGAACCTACGACCTACAACTCGTCAGTCGCGGCCGTCACCACTTGGCCACCACTGCTCTCAAACTCTCATCATCATTTCAGCCGAAAGACGTTCACCGCTGGACATAGGCCTCCCCCAAGCACCTCCACTTGGACCGGTTCTGCGCTTCTCGCATCCAACAGGTTCCTGCGGCCTTCACAAGATCGTCGGACCACCATGTGGGAGGCCTTCCAACGCTACGTCTTCCTGTACGCGGTCGCCACTCCAGAACCTTTCGGCCCCATCGGCCATCTGTTCTGCGAGCAATGTGCCCTGCCCACTGCCACATAAGTTTGGCAATTCTTCTCAAACTCTTAACTACTGCTATTACAACAATTTCAAAAGCCCATAAGTACTTGTGAGCCACAAATATTGACGGTACCACTGTACAGCATTGTCTTACACTGACGTGGTGTCGACACCGGCGTGTGAGTCGATCAGCACCTTGACCGAAATGCTAGCATTGTGTGTTCGGTCATTAGGTAAGCTAGGAACGCGGGTTTTAGAAGAAAGAATTTTAGTAAGAGGAATAAATTACTGGTCGTGAATACGGCGACTTTTATATACTCGTAGATTAGATAGTATTTTTATCTCACTAAGGCCTAAAACACACACAAGCGACGTAAGGCGAAGGCACGGGGCAGGCGCAGCGCAGGCGTGGGACAGATACGGCGCAGACGCGATTTGAATTATATCAGAAGAGGCGTGGAACAGGCAAGAAACGTTCAGATGCGGCATTTTATAGGCTGACTTTGGTGCGATAAGATGTATACCGTATCACAAGCGACGTGCTCCTTGCGTGACTCACGAGAACCGACTGCTAGCGACGCGGCGCAGGCAACGAAACGGCGTGTCTGCGCCGCGTCGCTTCAGTATAATTCAAAAACGTCGCCTGCATACATTTTGTATGAAATCGTTTTGAAGCGGCGCACGCCTGCGCCACGCCTGTTCCACGCCTGCTGCCTTACGTCGCTTGTGTATGTTTTAGGCCTAAGTCACGCGCGTTTTACTTGGTGGACTTCACTTAATTCACCAGGGTCAAACTTGTGGTAACAAACCCCTTTATTCATAAATGTTGCTTCAAGGTTATAGTAGTGATTAGCGACGACTGTTTAACCATACATTTTTTGACGTTTAAAAGTCACTTAACTTTATTCGTCACACTAATATTCTAAAGGCGAAAGTTTGTGAGTGTGTGTTTAAATGTTTGGTACTTCTTCACGCTCAAACAGCTGGACCAATTTTGATAAAAATTTGGTATGGAGGTAGCTGACACCCTGGATTAACATATAGGCTACTTTTTATCCCCATATTTCCACGGATCGAAACTTATGCGGGTGAAACCGCAGGGCGCAGGCGCAGCGAGTCTAAATAAACCTTCAAGTGTACGCTGTGAATGTGTTTGTGAAAACGAGTAGCGTCAGGACATAATACACACACCCACGCGGCCCGCTTGGTGGATTATGACCCACTCGCTCTCACGGAGAGGAAGCCTTTTTTTGCAGCTGGATTGCCCGAAAGGGTTACCGCTGGCCCAGAACATAAAGGGCTAAGGAAGGAACACGGGTGGGTTTTAGTCAGTAAGAGTCAGTCACTCACTTCCGCTCCACCCAGAGCGGGAGGGGTCATTTGAAGATTTCCCATCCTCAAGAAGAAAAAAAAGCCTTTTTTTTGTGTGGGAAAAAAGCGGAAGGGAGTGTCAGACTTTTACTGACTAAAACCCACCCGTGTTCCTTCAGTTGAGTGTGCCAGGGCCACGGTAAGTCTTTTAAACAACCCGCGACCCTGACAGGGAATACACACACCCACACGGCCGGCGCGTGGTGGATTATGACCCACTCTCTCTCACAGAGAGGAGGCCTGTGTCCCAGCAGTGGGAAGATTATAGGCTGATTATGTTATGAAGTGCTTTTCGAGAGACGGTGGAGGTCATCAACATCCTCTCTTTTTTTTGTGTTAATCCCCCCGCTTCTGTGCCAATCTCATCCAGGTTCTATACCCGCGATGGTAACAATGTCATCCGCCCATCTCGGTAGAGTTAAGAGCCTATACTACCTCAGCTAAAATTCACTCTTTATCTCGCTCGCACGATACTGCTCGCGGACTGTGTGAAAGCGAGACAGAGTGCGGTGCTGGGCGGGAGGCAGCGCCAATAGTTTAGGTGCTTTTTACGGTGAAAATAAAGGTAATTAAAAAAAAACTAACTAACTTATGACCTGCTTTATAGTTAGTTCAGTTAGTATGCAAAGTTTCATGATCTAATTTGAAGTATTTTTTGAATACCAGCGGTTTATTGTTCGGTTTGGAGGTAACTTTGGAATTTTTTTCTATCGAGAAAATTTTATGGAATGGTGATTTCGTCTAACATAAGACCTTACATTAATCCTCAACTTTAGCATATATTTATTTCAAAATTAATGCTGCGAAATTTTCGACATAACGGAGGATCATGCTAAGCCATTTGAGGTAGTATAGGCTCATAAGGTTGAGCTCATCAGAGCCACCCGGCACCCACTCCGCACCGCCTCGCCTCCTGCGGCTAGTATTCTTTTTAGGGACTTTTATGGGTATACGCTCACTTCATCAACTACGTAGCGTCACCGGATCGTAAGCCCACCACGCGCGGACCACGGGTGGACCACTCGGTGACAACTCGCTGCTCGCAAGCTTGCCGTGCGTTGACTGCGCATTGCCAACGCGATAATGTTATATGCGACGCGAGGTCCACTGGTTGACCGCGCGACGTTTATAGGTGATAACGCGGCTTCCACCCGTGGACCACCTGTCGACAACGAGTGGACGCCGTGTGACGAGGCGGTGCGGGATGGGTGTCGACTGCCGGGTGGCTCTAATGAGCTGTGACCTTTACAGTGTTGTTAATAAAATGACCGACGCGGACGTCGTAAGTAATAATTTAACACGTCTACTATGTTTCAAGCGTTACTTACAACATCACGGAAACCAGCAGAAACTCATACTTTTACAAACACTCGAACTAAGGAACTTACGTCATAGGATATGACACACACACGGTATTTACACATTACACACAATATGTAAACGATGGGGCTTGTGGCTAAGTAATAATAGCCCCACGGTCGATTGATCAGGTTAAGCTACGCTTGCCGCGGTTGTTCCGTGGATGGGTGACCATCATTACAAACCAAGACCAGGGCCGTGCCTCGAAAAGCACGTTAAGCCGATTTTCCCTGCTGTCATTTTCACTTTGACAGACGTCAAAAGTCCGAAAGTCTAACAACCAGTCTTACCAAGGGGTTTCGTATTGGGTACCCAGTAACTGGGTTGTGGAGGTCAGATAGGCAGTTGCTCGATGTAAAATACTGGAACTCAGCTGCAGCCGACCCCAACATAGTTGGAAAAAGGCAGGCAGCTGGTGACACATGTAAACGATGGATTGACTGTGTGAATGATGATATGGTTAGAAAGGGGGTGACCACCGAGATGACGACTAATAGAGAAGTATGGGAGAAGAAGACATGCTTCGCCGACTTGACAAGGGCCCCAATCAGTGGCGTAACTATAGGGTGGCATTGGGGGGGCCCCCAAAACAAACAAACATACAAACTTACTTTCGCATTTATAATATTAATAGTTAGGATTATAATTTGATTTTTTGTAGGTTTGTTTGTTACGCTGTCACGCTAAAACGGCTTAACGGATTTGAATGAAATTTGACACATGGGTAAACCATGATCTGGATTAGGACATAGGATACTTTTTATCTCGATTATTTATTTATTAAAACTTTATGCACAAGTAAAAAAACTGTACAAAGGCGGACTTAATGCCTTGGGCATTTTCTACCAGTCTACCTTAGTCTATCTTACCTTTATTATTACCACGGGATCGAGACTTATGCGGGTGAAACCGCGGGACATAGCTAATTTTATTTATAAGCCTGTGTTGCTTGTCCACAGCAGGGCAAAGGCCTCCCTCCCCTCTATCCAATTTTCCCGGTCTACTGCGATTACGGGCCAATCCTTTTTAAGGAGTCCAGCTCATCCCCTTTTTTTATTTTTTGGGTGGGAAATCATCAAATGACTCCTCCCGCTCTGGGCGGAGCGGTAGGGAGTGTCAGACTATAACTGACTAAAACCCACCCGTGTTCCTTCCTTAGCCCTTTACGTTCCGGGCCAGCAGTAACCCTTTCGGACAATCCCACTGACTCGGCAGGCTTCGGCCCTAAGGGGCCCCTCCTCGATGCTGACATCTATTTGAGGCGCGCGTGGCACACGTACGTGCCGTCCGGCACGGGCCTGGTCCTGATCGGACGGTGAGCTACCCATTACTCGCCGCCCGCAGGCCCGCGCCAGCTCATCCCCTTGACTTACCTTTTAAACCACCCATGGCTGAAGTCTTCACCTATTCTTTTGTTGCTCAAGACGAGTAATTTCATGCAAATTGTATGATGTAAATTAATCATACATGCGCACACGTTCCCACGCGAATATTATTATAATTAGGCGTGTGATGTATGGTATGAAGACAGTAAGCTTAAGGCTTCGCTCTGATGGATAGACACGCGATTTTATTCATTATCATCTGCCTAGCCTTTGCAAACTATGTTGGGGTCGGCATCCAGTCTAACGGATACATTTTACATGGAGCGATTGCCTATCTGACCTCCACAACCCAGTTGCATGGTAACACGGTACCCCTTGGTAAAACCGGTTGTCAGATTTTCGGGCTTCTGACGACCCGTAACGACTGTTAACGGACGCGACACGCGATACGGTTATGCGTGTCTTTTGCATGTCAAACGGTAGTTTTAATTGTATTTATTGGAATAAACACGGATAACGTTACATGTAACTAAATTGTTGTGTAATTTTAATAATTATGTAGTTTATTTTGGCCAATCGACAGCCCGATTGGTGGGAATGCCGGCTGCAAACCACATCTTTTGTAGATTTCGAAAAAGCGTTGCCAACTTTAAAGGCAACACTGAAATGTCAAACTCAAACACATGCCCTAGTAGCCCCACTTCGAATTTCAGACCCCCTTTCAGTTCCTGTTGCAAAATATATACATATATTTTTATTCCTTTCATATTTGCAAAATAGTCGGGCAAACGTCATCTAAAACTATTCCAAATTTCAAGTTGATAGCATTAGTAGTTCTTGAGATATCCAGTTGTGACAGACAGACTTAGTCTCACCATAAGGGTTCCGTTTTTAGCATTTTGGTACGGAACCCTAAAAACGCGTAAATAAGTCGCGTCGTGCCAATGCCAAAATACATTCCAGCGTCTTGGACTATTTCCCACTTCTTGACCACCATTGAAAAGTTAAAAACACGAAGAATTTCAAAATGGCGCGTGTCAATGTCTGTGTCCACCCTAAGTGAAGGCAAGCCGTTGCAGCCGGTCGCAACAGGCGATCAATGCCAACGAGTCAAGTTTTTAGATAATTGAAGTGTCGTAAAATAAGAATTACAGTATTATTGTGAAGTTATACGTCTTCACGAGTTTTTACAATTGAACTTTGAACCAATTTTTTCGTGGCATTGACTTTTGACATTGGAAGATTTGGCAGTCTTACTGTCTTTATACGTAAAAACAACTCCTAGATCTAAATCGTGACGAAAATATACGAACTCCTTCTACCCGTCCGTGTTATTGACGTAAGTACCACTGCAGGGCAAAGACCGGGACTCTCTTTCCACTTCTCTCTGTTCAAAGCTACTAAGGACCAGTTCTTGTTGAAGGAGTCCAGCTCATCCCGCCATCCGTCTACCTGTTTATTAAGTTTCTCTATATAGTCTAGTAGTACTCAGCGATTCTCCTCCACATTTATTATGCGCACAGCCAAAGTGAGCCACTCTCTGCCAGCGTCTGTGTTCCCTCCCATATTTAATTGCCTTCAAAGCAAGAGTGAACAGGCATCTTCTGGGCACGCTCGTTCCATCATAGACCTCATCTATCGCTTACCATCAGGCGTGATCGGGGTCAAGAGCGGGCCCATTTAGTAATAAAAAAAGAACCTATTTATAGATTTATTTTTTAATGTAGGTAATACGCACATAATTATTAAGTATTTTTTTAAGTTTTTCATTAATCACAATACACATGTATGCCACAACATTTTATTTGATTTTGTACGAGCTATAAAAAACTATCACAATTAATTTATTATAACGGATACACACTTCCCTGTGTGTTTGTTATTTGATAGCGTATGGCACTCGTGGGTTGCAGCTGAAAATCAGCCTCAGTTGTCACACCTTGTGTCGTCATCTGACATTATGCTGAGCTGAGGCCCTTTTGCCATCTTTATTTCCTGTTTTTTTATAGTTTTAAAGTGTATTTTTTTTGCTGTATCGAATTTTTCTTACTTTCTTTCTTTCAACATTCTTCTTACCCGCAGGAGCTGGTCCTCAGACAAGGCTCGATGACGTTCGAGTGGTGGGCGCGCCCCCCCGTGCGGCCCACGGTGTCCGTCTACGTGTACAACGTGACAAACGCTGACGAGTTCCTCAACAATGGCTCCAAGCCTGTGTTGGATGAACTTGGACCTTATGTATACTCGTAAGTATTTATCTTTTTACTATGAAAATAAAGTATAAAGGTCATAGCACACGTTTCAAATCGGAAGGAGATCGGCACCGTATCGCCTTTCGCCTCGCCGTCAAACAGGCGTCAACCTAACGTAAGCACGTAACCAAAGTGGATCAGAAGCTGGTCAGCGGGATTGTCCGAAAGGGTTACCGCTGGCCCGGAACATAAAGGGCTAAGTAAGGAACAGGGTGGGTTTTAGTCAGTAAGAGTCTGACACTCCCGTCCGCCGCGCTTACGGCTCGCCGACCGCTGGTTGATGGTTTAGGCATGCCGCGTGAGGTGTGAGAGGGGCAAGGGTGCACGAAGAGACGTAAGCTCGGGTACGGAGAGACGTAAGCGCGGGGATGCCGAGCCGTAAGCGCGGGGATGACCTCATTGAGTCATTGGTCCTTAGGTACAGTCACGAGCAAAAGTACGTATACACTTGGCTATATTCAAAAGCGATTTTCTCCTTTATTTTTAAATGAAATTTTATATTAGTAGGAACATAGTATTTTCGAACCCATAGGTATGTAAAGTGTCGTATTTCAACGTTTCATTCTTTATTTCGTGAAAAAATCGCAATTTAAAGTTGCAAAGTGTTGACATATTGGTGCTCGTGACTGTACCTGTAACGGAAAGCGCTCATTACGTTACGAAATAATTATAAAATAAATGAGTTGATATAAATGCAAGTTACACTTCCTTCCAAACTGGATTGGCAGCAAAAAACGATAATCCTCATTATAAACATTCTTAAAGATAACTTGCGAGATAAAGTTAATGACATCATAATCACCATATCGTCACTGGACAGGAGAAAATGCTAAAGCGCCATTTGGTCCAAAATGATTAGTGTGATGCGAAAGTGTGTCTCTGTCTGTCTGTTACCTCTTCAAGCTTAAACCGCTGAACCGATTTAGATGAAATTTTATATAGAGATAGTTTGAATCTCGGGAAAGGACATAGGATAGTTTTTATCCCGATATTCCTACGGGATCGACACTTATGCGGGTGAAACAGCCGGCCGCTGCTAGTCAAAACATAAATTTTAAGCCATATCATTCACATCCTCTGCTTCTACTCCACAGCGAAGAATGGGAGAAGGTGAACATCACAGACAACGAGAATGGCACGCTATCATTCCACTACAAGAGGACGTACACGTTCCAGCCGGATAAGAGCAGGGGGCTCGACGATGATGCTGTCGTGGTGCCGAACATACCTATGTTGGTGAGTACATACCAATAATATTTTAGGTCAAAAATACGTTTGGCTAATCTCAACTCAACGACTCGACGATGTCAAAAATGTATACAGAATGATTTTTTTACCGGTTCTAAATTTTTACAGGGTGTTCTACCCATGAATATGAATAACTTTCACTATGGGACCAACTCTGAAATCACGAAAAAAAAAACTGCTGTTTCATACAAAAGCTCGATAAATACCTACTTGACCAAAATGTTTTTCGTGATTTCTGAGTAAAGACGACGTATCACCCGCCGTGATCTTTACGACGAAACAGTTTTTTTTTTTATTAAAATAATAAAACAATGAGCCCTTAAACTTTTAAGAAAGACATTTTAAATAACCTTCCTTCTTCACCACCTTATAAGTTTTAAACAAAAACCGTAAATAAATCGTAAAAACATCGGTATTTTCCAAAATGTTGCAAGTAAGGTCGTCATCTTGGATCGAGGAAGTAACTTTGACAATTTAACATTGAAAGATTGAAAGGAAAATCATTATTTTAATTTTATAGCAGTTTTAAGAGCAAGTAAAATTGTCTTCCATTTTACTTGCTCTTAAGACTGCTATAAAATTAAAATAATGAGATTTTAACGATGTAAAATTACTAGCTTCCGCCCGCGGCTTCGCCCGCGAGGTATGTCGATAAAAACTATCTTATGTCCTTCCCCGGGATGCAATCTATCTCTCTGCCAAATTTTATCGAAATCCGTTCAGTGGTTTAGGCGTGAAAAGGTAACATACAATAAGTGCTTGTTTGAAGGAGACTTCAGGCGCCGAGGCGGCTGCCTCCCAACGCCTACCTAGGTTTTTTTACACCCTGTACTGTGTAGATTTTTCCTGAAATTAAATTTCTTCAGTTCTATTGTTCCTGAGCAACTTGTAACAGAAACTAAACGTGTTTCAACCTCAACTTCAAGTTAATTATTTAACAAATTGTCACTGTCATTGTGGCACTTAACCAAAGTGACGTGTTTTTGTCGAGTTAGTTTGTTTTAAAAGATAAAATAGTCTTCAAATTTTTAGCCTTTTCCCAACTATATTGGGGTCGGCTTCCAGTCTGACCCGATGCAGCTGAATTTACATGGAGCATGCTTATCTAACCTCCACAACTAAGTTACTGGGTAACACGATACCGCTTGGTAAGACTGGTTGTGAAACTTTCGGGCTTCTGACTACCCGTAACGACTGTTAAGGCGAAAGCGCCAAGGTAGCGCGCGAAATTCAATTTTTTTTTGGTTTTTTGCAATTTGCTGGTCCGTATTAAGTTGTACGTTGATTAAAATATGATTCGCGGCCGTAACAAATATGTATTTACAGAATTATAATCATTAAAGTCATCAACACAACTCTCTAAGACCATGTAATCCCCAAGAATGACTATTTCATGAAATCTTGACATTTGGGGATTACATGGTCTTAGAGAGTTGTGTTGATGACTTTAATGATTATAATTCTGTAAATACATATTTGTTACGACCGCGAATCATATTTTAATCAACGTACAACTTAATACTGACCAGCAAATTGCAAAAAACGTAAGAAAATTTGAATTTCGCGGGCCACCTTAGAGCTTCCCCCTTAAAGATCCACGAATGACAGCCGGGACCAACGGCTTAAAACGTGGTTTCCGAGGCACGGAGGAATCTCTATATCTAATCTAATAATTATAACGAGAAAAGATTTGATTTTTTTGTATATTTATTTGTAACGCTAAAACGGCTGAACGGATTTCGATGAAATGACCATGACCTGGAGTCTTATGATACTTTTTATCCCGATATTTCTACGGGACCATGACTTATGCGGGTAAAACCACGGGGTGCAGCTAGTATAGAGTAAGTACTCATTTCATGGCGTAGAGTCATAAGTATGATGTTACAAAATGAACCAGACGGCAATTAAGAAATATTTTAAATGATCACCATTAACCAAGTTTTGCAAAGTCAGTGAATTTAAACGAGAGATTATTATAACTAATGTTTCGTAATTAAACGTCTTTAGTTAAATTAACTAGAATTATTTGCATGCAAGAATATGAGGCAATTTTAGCATCTGGTTTGTAGTACAGTACTGTCTAGCCTTATCCCAACTATGTTGGGGTCAGCTTCCAGTCTAACCGGATGCAGCTGAATACCAGTATTTTACATGGAGCGACTGCCTATCTGACCTCCACAACCCAGTTACTGGGTAGTACGATACCCCTTGGTAGGACTGGTTGTCAGACTATCGGGCTTCTGACTACCCGTAACCACTGTCAAAGACGTAGGTAACACACACTTTCAATCACAATCTGAATTATTTTGAAGGATATTGCTAATCCATTGCTTCATATGTTCGAAAAATTGGTCTGTTCAGCAACGTAAATTACGCAATGAATGTTGTTGAACTGTCAAAATTAAACCCATTGCTACTGTTAGTGTTTCGCAATTACCCCGATGCACGCTGGCGTAAAATGACTTTATTGTACAGTCACGAGCACTAATATGTCAACACTTGGCAACTTTCAATTGCGATTTTTTCTTTAAATAGCGAATGAAACGTTGAAATACGACACTTTACACAAACCTATGGGTTCGAAAATACTTTGTTCGTAATAATATAAAATTTCATTCAAAACTAAAGGAGAAAATCGTCTTTGAATAAAGCCAAGTGTATACATACTTATGCTCGTGACTGTACACCTCTGCATACTCCTTTGGTTTATAACAGGCGTGATAATATGTATGTTAAAACATTCATTCAAGTACTAACAGCTTGCCAAAGTAATTACCTCGCGGTCACCTTCTAATTCGCGGCCGCGACGCGCGTTGCTTAACTTTGATGACCTAATCAGTAGCTACTGGCAAGATTACGCAAAATATGCAAAGTGGTCCTTGACAGAATACGAGACACTTTTAGTACTGAGTAAGTAACTTAGACAGGGCAAAAAGTGATTCATTTTGTCACTTACCGACTTATATTCTGTTCCAAAATTGTCTGACTAAAATGTAAACAAATGAAGGTCAATTTCCGTAATTAAAAACGTTCGAAATCTAGTCGCAAATCGTAATCCCATCTTAGCGACTTTCGATGTCAAAAACTTGTCAAAAATGTAGGAAAACTAGAGGTATTTTTGACAGATTCAGACCGAGGACTGTGAATGTTCATAAAATTACGAGTTGCTCTTCAGAAAACGTACCTGTGGATGCCAATTTATAGTACGATTTACAAATCGAGTGCTTTTGTTTGGTTATTTAGATACTTAAACCCGAAATTAAAATTTTAAATCTTCTTGAAAATGTTATCGTTTGACAATTGATGTTAATTTTATAACCTCAATTTTCGTTGATGGTTTTTCAATAACAATTTAATCATGTTATTCAAACAATGATTGTTGGTAAAAGTAGTGAGACATGAGTTGAAACATTCTAAATACAGATGAATGTGTTACTAATAGGTACCTTCATGCTTTTAGTGACAGATTGGGTAAAAATTTAACCTGAACAGGGTTGTTTACACTTTCACCAGATACTTTTGAAACAGACATTACATGCGGACGCGACGTTACTATGGCATTTCGAGTTTTAGAAAAAGTTTGGTTTTGTATTTTAATTACTTACGTCAAATTAAACATTCATCATCTGCCTAGCCTTTTCCCAACAATGTTGGGGTCGGCTTCCAGTCTAACCGGATGCAGCTCTGCTGAATACCAGTATTTTAAGAAAACCTCGTGAGGAAACCGGCATGTCCTAGAACCAAAAGTTCGACGTGTGATATCTCCCAACCCGCACTTGGCCTGCGTGGTGGATTACGGCCCACACACCCCTCTCACAGGGAGAAAGCCATGTGTCCCAGCGGTCATAATGGTAGTGCATTTTGGCATACCTAATTGAGTTAGTATGTCAAAATGTACAGTCAACAAAAGAGATAAGTATGCAGGATCGTCGGATATAGTTGAAGTTTAGTAAGAAACCGATGGATGTTCTCGAATAAAATTTAATCTTATTAATAGAAAACAAACTGCTCATTTATCAAATTAAATTTCAGTCGACAACATCCATCGGTTTCTTACTAAACTTCAACTATATCCGACGATCCTGCATACTTATCGCTTTTGTTGACTGTAGGTACCAACCTAGCATCCCTGTCTGGTGTTTCTAAGATAATACAGTAGTAACAAAAACTGAATAACTACGTAATCGCGTTACTTGTGGGCGCGAACAGAGAAATCGTTGCGCTCTGATTCTGCTGAATTAATGTAACATCACACTCGATATCACCCAGGAGGTAGGCTGTATGGTGTGATAGAAAGGTGCAAATAAGTCTACCTACAGTACGTGGCCGTTGATATGACACATCGGGCTTTAGAAAGAGACTGTCACAGAGGTATGAGTGACAGAGACGACGTGAGACAAAAACGATGTGTCAAACTCGAACCCAAAGCATCAAGGAGTCGGTCAGTCAGAAAAATATAAAGCCTGTTGCCCATTCCAAAGCGTAGTAGGTACCTATGGAGAAGAACGGGCAAGAACCTCAATGGACACTCTTCTAAATTATATTTTTATAAAAATATTAGTTACATCATTCATCATCTGCCTGCCTTTTCCCAACTATGTTGAGGTCGGCTTCCAGTCTAACCGGATGCAGCTGAATACCAGTATTTTACATGGATCGACTGCCTATCTGACCTCCACAACCCAGTGACTTGGTAATACGATACCCCTTGGTAAGACTGGTTGTCAGACTTTCGGGCTTGTGACTACCCGTAACGACTGTCAAAGATCCAAGAATGACAGCCGGGACCTTTCCGAGGTACGGAGGGGTCTCGGTATGTAAAGATGGTCACCCATCCACAAACCAACCGCGGCAAGCGTAGCTTAACCTGATCGATCGACCTGTGCGGCTGTTAATATTTAGCCACGGGCCCCTCTTTTAGATATTAGTTACATCATTATCGTGTCATTTTAACGCACTGTTATTTTATTGAGTTGTCATTCATGAGCAGTCAGGACAACGGAGTGGTTAGCCAATTTACTTAGTATCATTCTCATCTCTATATCCCAATTTAATTGGGGTCCTTCTCTATTAGCCGTCATCTCGGTAACCACCCCATTTCTAACCATATCACCTTGCAACCAGTCCATCCAGTGCTAATTTGGTTGGCTAAAGAGTAGGGGAAGACCAAATTCCCCTACTCTTTAGCCAACCAAATTAGCACTGTCAACTGAAATTGTCACATAAAACTTTTGTAGTTACCACAACGCAACTGCATGAAGGTGTAGCTACACTATAACCACTGCTTACCCGCATTTTGTCGCAGCGATGTGATGTGGCTTGGTCCATGTGTTCGGGCTCTTGATAGGCCTTCGACTTGTTTGCCATCCAATATTAACTCCGCCTATCGTAGTTCGCTGCTGGACATAGGCCTCCCCCAGACTGCGCTACAACACCCTGTCCTCCGCCTTCCGCATCCAGTCTGCCCCAACCACCTTCTTAAAGTCGGTCCATCTAGTGGGGGACCATCCCACTACGCTTGCCGATACGCGGTCTTCACTCCAGGACTCGACTGCTCCACTCGCCATCGGTCGGTCCTTCACTTCAGTTTGCTTACTCTGCAAGCAAAAGACGCTATGACGTTTAAAGACGTCACTGTTTAAAAGGTGCCTTAATAATAACTGAAAGCAAATACTATAGACACGTACAATGCCGGAGTAATTGACGCTTTAACACAAAAATGCACTAAGATGTGATATACGGCTAAATTCTATTCTCTCTGGTCATTAACAGAGCGTGATGGGGAGACCAAGCGAGACGGCTCAATGAGCGATTTCAGTCATTTATTTTCAAGTACATTTTCGGTTTTTATCGAGAGTTATGATGGTGGCAAATAAGCCGTCGGCCTACCCGTACTTAATGAGAAAACTGCCATGGTCTACTCGTAGAACCACGGTCAGCAACAGGCGAACCGCGATGCGTTTGCAGACCGCGAAAGGTCGAACCTCGGGCCGCCAAATTTGCTAATGTATTGTATCAATTAATACGTATACGGAATACTATACCTTTATTAATTAAAAATAATATGTTTATGCCACATCGAATCTAACTTACCACTTATTCTATTTTAAGAGGAGGCAAAGGCAGAGGTGGGCAAGCTGTCTCCGTTTCTTCGACCGCCATTTGAAGTTGATGCAGCGGCAGAATAAACAGATGTGACTGCCAAGCTGTTTAATCTGTCAAAGCCATCACTTCAAATAGAGATAATTGATTTGCAAGAAGATGTATCTTTGCAAATGTATAAAACGGTATCCACTGAAGAATTTTGGGCCAAACATGTCCCAGAAAAAAAGCAAAAAACTAGTTATCAATTTGTTTTCAAGTCCCAAGTTTTCAAGTCGTGTGTTCAATGTTTGGTTCGACATACACGGTATGTGAAACATCTTTCTCAAAGATGATTAGACACACTTCGAATTTGCTGTTCCTCTCGAGAACCAAACTATAAAAAACTAGTTCAAGACCGTCGGTGTAGTTTCTTACATTAATTTTAGGTATTGTGTTTTATCTTTTTGTGTTTTATCGTTTTATATAATAGGTAGCACTTCATTATTATCAGTTGTGTTTTCACCCAAAGGGCAATGGAGAGGGCTA
Source organism: Oligia latruncula (assembly GCA_948474745.1). Classification (NCBI taxonomy): domain Eukaryota; kingdom Metazoa; phylum Arthropoda; class Insecta; order Lepidoptera; family Noctuidae; genus Oligia; species Oligia latruncula. The sequence continues at coordinate 1,029,638 of OX419711.1, read as the reverse complement.
TGCTTGGAGTTTCCCTGCGTGATCGAATCAGGAATGAGGAGATCCGCAGGAGAACCAAGGTAACCGACATAGCCCGAAGAATTGCCAAACTTAAGTGGCAGTGGGCAGGGCACATTGCTCGCAGAACAGATGGCCGATGGGGCCGAAAGGTTCTGGAGTGGCGACCGCGTACCGGAAGACGTAGCGGTGGACCGACGACCTTGTGAAGGCCGCAGGAACCCGTTGGATGCGAGAAGCACAGAACCGGTCGAAGTGGAAGTGCTTGGGGGAGGCCTATGTCCAGCAGTGGACGTCTTTCGGCTGAAATGATGATGATGATGATGTGTTTTTCTGGACCTTGTTCAAATTTTCCCACAGTAGGTATCCGGACCCCACCTAAAAATTCAAATTCATGTTATAAGTATCAGTAACATTAAGCTTATCCGCTTGTAATAACGTTACAGGTGAAACGTTACAGGTTCATTTGTAACGTTATTCTTTATACTTTTGTCGTCTTTTTCGTTATCTTTTATGTCATGAAGCTGGCAAAATTGAGTATCGAAATGAATAACGTTATTATATCGTTATACTAATAACGATATATTGATAATATTTTTAGTGAACAGTTTAAGATTTCGTTCCGTTTATCAGTATCGTTATAGCTAAGGAATTTATTTTGCTACGATCCTAGTGGAACGGTACAAATTATCGGTACCAGAACTACGCGTAACGTTATTTTGAGTAACGTTTCAAGTCCCTGGTGCACACATTTGTCAGTAAACTTGATTAGACTTACTCATCCTTCAAAACTGCTGAGCCTAAAGTTATGCAACTCACTTAGAATGACAACCCACGTCTTCATTCCCCGATCACGAACTAATATAAACCCATAATGAAATATGCAAACATACATTATATACCATGACCGGGCGTTCAACTCGACAGAAACACCATGACAAGGAAAAATACACCTTACTTCTCAGCTCCAAAGTTGATTTTTCTAAAAATAGATGTGAGGTTCTATCAGGAGTATTGGTTCAAGGGAAATCCTACTTCAAAAGTGAATGAATAGAGTTGAATTCAGGTTTGTTATGTAAACTCAGGTGTAATGTTCTTGGCTAATTGATTAAGCGCTCATATTGTGCTAGTGAGTATGTTTACGACTGTTATTTTAATGGAGGATGAGCAGAGTTGCAAGTCGAGTTGATGAAACCATGTATGAAATAGTATGGGGTGGGACTTATAAATAGGAATTGACCAAAGAAACGTTGGATGAAAGAATCACACTAATATTATAAAGGTGAAAGTTTGTGAGTGTGTGTGTGTGGGGGTGGGGGTGTGTTTATATGTTTGTTACTTCTTCACGCTCAAACGGCTGGACCAATTTTGATAAAATTTTGTATGGAGGTAGCTGACACCCTGGATTAACATATAGGCTATCCCGATATTCCCACGGGATCGACATTTCTGTGATCAGCCGCACAGGTCGATCGATCAGGTTAAGCTACGCTTGCCGCAGTTGGTCTGTAGATTGGTGACCATCTTTACTTACCGTGAACCCTCCGTGCCTCGGAAAGCACGTTAAGTCGTTGGTTCCGGCTGTCATTCGTGGATGTTTGACAGTCGTTACGGGTGGTCAGAAGCCTGAAAGTCTGACAACCAGTCTTACTAAGGGGTATCGTATTACCCAGTAACTGGTTGTAGAGGTCAGATAGGCAGTCGCTCCATGTAAAATACTGGTATTCAGCTGCATCCGGATAAACTGGAAGCCGACCCCAACATAGTTGGGAAAAGGCTAGGTAGAATATGATGAGGAAGTTACATAAACTAAAAAGCTTTTCTATAGACTTAGATATTTATCTGGAGTTATCTACTGGCCGCTAAGGGACTATAACAAAAGGCATATATATTTCAATTAAAATATTACTATGTACCTAGTTTCTTAACGCCCGCTGTACTTATAATCACAAAGTACGGACAGGCCATGAGCCAACGAATGGAGTCGTTGTGTGGCCCACTTTCACTTACTGGTGCGCCTGCGCAGCGATGACGATGACTATTTATGACGGTAGCTTTGCACTTTTAGAGGCAGGGAAATAATTATGGAAGGTATTTAAAAGAATTACAGAATATATTAAAAGAAGAGATCGCAGAAAGCGATAAGGCCGCCCATTTGTATGTTTTGTAGTACCTATTTTGTTTTGTGTTTTCTGGTGGACAATAAAGTATACACCCTTACATTTTGATCGTTGAAGACTGGCAGCATTGCCACGTTGAATGGCAATGCTAAACCTAATTAATTAATAAAAATAACAAAATTTAATCCTAATCCTTCTAATTGAAATGCTTATGTGGGGAAAGCTCTACCCTTTAAAGCCTTTAAATTCGTGCACTGATTGTAGGGTCTATTAAATTAGGTACTTACTTACTTATTTCAATAAATAAAAGAACTTACCTAATAAAATATTTCGTAAATGTTATCAAAATTCCTATCGCGGTACCTATTCTTTACATATTATTGCGTAAAACTTATTTTTGTAACTTGATTCTCGTACCTACCTATGTATTTTGCAACGAAATAATTTAGTGAATTTTTAAACCCATAATTTTATTATATCATCTGACAGCTGTCAAAATGACAAGTCTATTGTTTGTGGAGACAAAAAACACATATTCTTTTGTTTACTTTTTTATTTGAAGTTATTGCAAAAACGGTATTGATAATTATGTGTGTTTAGGTACCCTCTTCTTAATAAAAATATTTTTTTTAACCATTTATAAAGTAGGTACTAGCTCCTGCCTGCAACTATGTCTGCGTGAGATTTCATATTTTAATATAGAATATATCCTATGACACTTGGTGATATTGTAACTTTTTATCAGTGAAAGATTTTTTTCAATCGGATCATTACCTACTTCCATTGATTATCTTTGAGAAACATAATTATCAATCTGTTTGCCTTTTCCTTACTACGTTGGGGTCAGCTTCCAGTCTAAACCGATGCAGCTAAATACCTGTATTTTACATGGAGCGAGTGCCTATCTCACTTCCACAACCCAGTTATTGGTTAACACGATACCTCTTGGTAAGACTGGTTGTCAAACTTTGGGCTTCTCACTACACGTAACAACTGTCAAAGATCTACGAATGACAGCCGGGACCAACGGCTTTTAACGTGCTTTCCGAGGCACGGAGGGGTCACGATATGATTGTAATGAATGGTCACCCATCCACGAACCGACAGTGGCATGCTTAGCTTAACCTTCGATCGATCCTTGCGGCTGGTATTAGTTAGCCTCGAGCCCCTTTTACAAACATTTAAGTAAACAAACAATTTTACCTCTTGTAATTAGTTCAGAATAGATTATAATACGGGTGTTCGTTACTTTCATGAGAATTACATAATAATACTGCTTACTACATAAACTTAAAAAGCCGTGAACATATAGCATTATCAGGAATATGCATTGTGTAGTCGAATAAAAAGAAAGCATTCTGTTGGAACCAAACAGTTAACTTACTGTTAGACTTAACGCATGGTTAAATACAGCATGATCAGACATGACTGTGTGGTCATATGTACAGTAAGGGTGTAGTTGACTGCCCCGTTAGTCCCATGGGGTCCTGGGTTCGATTCCCGAGTCGGACACAGTGTTATTGGGTTTTCCATTAGGAATTTCTTAGTAACAGTCCGAAGTTTGAAAGTTGGCGTGCCCCCGTGCCTCGGAAAGCACGTAAAGCCGTTGGTCCTGCGTCTGAACTCTCCCCGGTCGTGTCGGATTGCCGTCCCATCGGACTATGAGAGTAAAGGAACAGAGAGTTGAGAGAGTGCACCTGTGTTTGCGCACACACTTGTGCACTATAATATCTCCTGCGTACCTGACTAATCTCCATTGAGATTGGCCACCGTGACCGAATACGGTCGGGGAGGCCATTATTAAGGGTGTGGTACAGAAAGGGCCGTCTTTAACCTGTTAGAGAGCCTGGGCACATAAGGATCACATGGCCCCTGTGTAGATAAGAGACAATAAGAGAAACATACTAATATTTAATAACTGGGAGGTGTAAATCGCACTGCAAATCACTTATTTTGTCATTGAATCTGGTACTAAATACTAATAATGCGTAGAATGGAACGGTGGCTGCAAATAATGTTTTTTTATGAGAGCAGGCCGGGGCCCCCGAAGATCGCGGGGCCCTGGGCACTTGCCCAGAGGGTCCAATGGAAAAGAGGGGCCTTTGTACAGACCATAAAACTGAAGAACTTTCTCCATGGAACCAACCGTGATTGCGAAAAAATTATCAGCTGACCCATACGAAACTTCAATACCTACTCGACCCAAGTGTATGGGATAGATGATCCTCCCATACCTACTGTAATTTAAAAAACATTGTAAAAGCCAATAATTTTTTTCATTGCCGGCTCTTCTCCTTTGGGAACGACCAATTGGAACCGTGCACCTAGCTTCTGACGTTTCGAAAGTGTCCATGTAGGTTTATGTGAAATAAAATATATTGATTTTGATTATTGATGATACTATTTTCGGCGACTTACGAGTTGTAGGTTCGAACACAGACAGGCACATTACTTTTGTGTAAATTATTTCATCACCACTGAAAACGGTTGAAGGAAAACATTATGAGGAAACCGGCATGTCCTAGAACCAAAAATTCGAAGACAATATGTGACATCTACCAACCCGCACTGGGCCCGCGTGGTCGACTACGGCTCACTCCCTCTCGCCGAGAGGAGGCCTGTGTCCCAGCAGTGGGAACATTATAGGCTGATTATGCCCTGCCAACATTTTAGTACCGCACTTGTACTTCAGGCTAAATTAATGTGATCATATTTAGTCTTACATAAAGATAGTATGTTTAACTTCGCTGACGTCATTTCATTACGTCTGTGTCAATTTAAAACGTGTTGTACATTTGGATTAGCTCAGCATGGCCAGTACAGATAGACACGTAGCGTAAATATTATGGCATAGGTATTTCTTCTTGGTCTTGTCGATAGCACGAGTAATAAGGGCAGACTTTTCAATCGACAGAAAATTTTTATTCGTGGAATAAAATTGACGTCTGACAGATTTTGTATCGGAGAACTGTCAAAAATGTCAAAATTATTCCTCCGATAAAAGAAGAGATCAAGATCTTTACACACTGACTGAATGCGAACACACATTGTTTTTTTTTCTATGTGAAAATCTTAATGCGGTTCACAGAATACATCTACTTACCAAGTTTCAACAGTGTTGTTCTTATAGTTTCGGAAAAAAGTGGCTGTGACATACGGACGGACAGACAGACATGACAAATCCATAAGGGTTCCGTTTTTGCCATTTGGCTACGGAACCCTAAAAAAAGCCCTTGAAGCAATTCTTGTCTAACCGAGTTGTAGCAGCATGGAATAGGCTCCCGGAAAATGTTGTGACGGCTCCCACACTGAACTGCTTCAAGAATCGACTGGACAGACTAAATATCTCCAAGCTATACGATACACACGCATCAGCTAATTAGCTGCTGGTGTGTCTAACCAAATAATAATAAAGAAATTATCTGGCGTTAAAAAAATCCGTGTGCGAGTCCGACTCGCACTGGGCCAGGTTTTTTTTTTTTTGAGGATGGGAAATCATCAAATGACCCCTCCCGCTCTGGGTGGAGCGGGAGGGAGTGTCAGACTCTTACTGCCTAAAACCCACCCGTGTTCCTCCCTTAGCCCTTTAGGTTCCGGAGTAGCGGTAACCCTTTCGGACAATCCCGCTGACCCGTCAGGCTTCAGCCCTGACGGGCCCCTTCATTTGTTAGTCGCCTTTCATCCTCTCAACTTGACCAAACCTGAAGTAAGTCTAAATCTATGCCTGTATAAGTGACGTGTAGGTCTATTATAGTTAACGGTAAATTATGCAAATTTTTACCGCTACGCGAATTCACGTGGGTGACGCTATATTGACCAATGGGTTAATGACCATACCTTCCTTATTAGGTTCGGTTTTTGATGAATATGACCTATCAGCTGTTAATAATAGCCTCCCCGACCGTTTTCGGTCACGGTGGCAATCTCAATGGAGATTAGCCAGGTACGCAGGAGATATTATAGTACACAAGTGTGTGCGCAAACACAGGTGCACTCTCTGTTCCTTTACTCTCATAGTCCGATGGGACGGCAATCCGACACGGCCGGGGAGAGTTCAGGCGCAGGACCAACCCGAGGCACGGGGGTATTAAACCGCCAACTTCCAAACTCCGGACTGTTACTAAGAAATTCCTAATAACACTATCAGCTGTTACTACACCCTTATCAGCACATCAAAGTGAAGTGTCGCGCGATCAAAATCAAGTCATTTATTCAAACTAGGCTGACAATCAGCACGGTTGAATGTCAAAATTACATAAGACAGTCCCCCAGCACGCCCCCCCTTCACCACTTCCTAGTGCTTTCGCTGGGGAGAAGAAGTGGCGCAACAAACTCCCCAGCAGCACAGCTGTCTGATTAGTTAGAAGAACTTGATTCTATACAATAGTACGTAATTAACATTCATCATCATCATCATTTCAGTCGATAGACGTCCACTGCTGGACATAGGCCTCCCCCAAGCACCTCCACTTCGACCGGTCCTGTGCTTCTCGCATCCAACGGGTTCCTGCGGCCTTCACAAGGTCGTCGGTCCACCTTGTGGGAGGCCTTCCAACGCTAAGTCTTCCGGTACGCGGTCGCCACTCCAGAACCTTTCGGCCCCATCGGCCATCTGATCTGCGAGCAATGTGCCCTGCCCACTGCCTGTAATTAACATTGCGAAACACAAAACATTGAATTATTTGCCACTGGCTTCTGCCCGCGACTACGTTCGCGTGAAATTTCTTGTTCCCCCGACCCACCCCGTCACATCTCATCGCCTGCCCGCGCTATTACTTCGTTTTTGCTTAGCGTTCTTTCTGACTTTTCTTCTTTTTGCTCGGCTCCTTAGGATCATATCGTGATGTTAAATAGCCTATAGCCTTCCTCAAGAATTGGGCTATGAAATACATAAAGATTTTTTTCAAATCTGACTGATAGTTCCAGAGATTACCTCCTACATACAAACATACAAACTTTTCCTCTTTATAATATTAGAGATCAGATAAGTATGCTAGCACACGCCAATATACGAACAGAAACAAAACAAAAATGATTATGGCAGGGCCCCGGGCAGCCCTAAGAAAAAGTGATCCATATTCGTAGAAAGGCGAAACTCGACGATGCGTGTGCGCGGTTGACCGGCTATCACAAATTGACACTTTTCTATTTAATACTACGCCCGACACGCTTTTAGCACATGTGGGGTAGATAGAGGCGTAGGTTTCATCCATTAACATACATAACATCACGCTTGTATACACAGAGGAGATAGGCAGACTAGCAGAAGTGTTCGAAGCGCTAAGGTAGCCCGCGAAATACAAATTTTCTTACGTTTTTTGCAATTTGCTGGTCAGTATTAAGTTGTACGTTGAAATACGATTCGCGGTCGTAACAAATATGTATTTACAGAATTATAATCATTACAATCAGTAATACAACTTGTTAAGTTAGTATAATCCCCAAATGTCAAGATTTCATGAAATAGTCATTCTTGGGGATTACTTGGTCTTAGAGAGTTGTGTTGAAGACTTTAATGATTATAATTATGTAAATACATATTTGTTACGGCCGCGAATCACATTTTAGTCAACGTACAACTTAATACTTACCAGCAAATTGCAAAAAACGTAAAAATAATTGAATTTCGCGGGCTACCCTGGCACTTTCGCCTTAAATTCAAGTCCCATGTAACAGGAGGCGAGCCTATTGCCATCAACCGGGCACAAATACAGACTCCGGGCTGCTACTGACAAATTCCAGATGGAAAAACCCAATAACAGTTTGGCCGACCCGGGAGTCGTATCCAGGACGCCATGCTCAACAGTAGCTCTGGCGGCCACTAGACCAACGACGCAGTCGAGCTTTCATTGAAAAAGAAAAGTAATTATATGTAAATATCAACCTTACTGATAGTTACATAAGAGTGACCTTGAGGTTATAGTGAACTCGGCAGTCGGCACACGTGACAACATCAAGGTTCAGTATACAGGAAGATCTGTAAACCCGTCGACCTTACTTCGTGCAACAGATTTAGGGTTCCGTGAAAGAGTGAAATAATAAAATGGTTTTGTTTTGTTTTGATGCAACTTTATTTTCGAGTTTTTAGAAGACTATTACTAGCAATGTTGGTTGGCTAATGCAATTGTTAAACAAAAACTGAAAAATTAAACAAACTCTTCAGCTTTATTATTAGTAGGTATATTTGTCTGCCAAATTTCATCCAAACCGGTTCAGCCGTTTTTGTGTCAATCCGGAACATACATCCAGACAAAACAAAAATTCTTCTTTATTTTATATAGAAACTGGCAGCGCCCCGCGGTTTAACCCGCATAAGTGTCGATCCCGTGGGAATATCTGGATAAAAACTATCGGTTATTTCCCGGGACTCAATCTATCTCTATACCAAATTTCATCTAAATCGGTTCAGCGGTTTAAGCGTGAAGAGGTAACAGACAGACTGACACACTTCTTTCGCATTTATAATATTAGTATGGATATACTACACTCTTGCGCTTGTCTATAGTTTATTTTTCATGTACTTGTAATAACATATAATATTATTGCCGTAATAACTTTGAAAACGTACGTAATCTTATGATTAATTTCAAGATTTTTTACCGCCATGACAGCCGTTTAATATTTAAATGTTAATGCTATTAAATCGTCGTTTTTGTCTGTTATTATAATCATGTTATATTACAATAATATTGTAAATTATAATTGCCGCCTGTTGTTTTAAACATAACACAACGTCACGCATTAAACATTCTTTAAAAACAACATAACATCACGCATTTAAAAAAAAACAGTGGCACTCCGGGAGTGCCGACAGAAGTGAAAACAAAACACAAACAGAATACTTTGCCATCACTCACTGACTTTATCGGATATACATTAAAACCGAGTACATCCCGAGGACAGCCGAACACATCCGAAGCGGGTATTTTTTGAATCGTCTTATTAACAAAACACGCGCTGTGTCGCTTACGGTAACAGTGGCGCGAGTTCAATAGTTTTTTCGTTTTCACTTAAAAAAAAAACAAGGCTTCCTTATTTGTCTAGTAGTCGCAAGCGGTACTGCTGAGTATGAGGTCCTAGATACGATTCCCGGGACGGGAAAATTGTAATTGGTGTATAAAACAAGGTTGCAGGGATATCGACGCAACCTGTTACCATCCATGGATTCAGTTACAGCATTTTTTAGGGTTCCGTACCTCATTAAGTAAAAACGGAACTCTCGGTCTGTCTGTCAAGACCCTTTATCTCGGGAACGCGTGGAGATATCGAGTTGAAATTAAAACCATGTACTCAGGTCTACAGTCTCTTGAAGCTGTGAAAAAATCAAACTTATAATTAAAGTAAAAAAAAGATACGGCTGTTTATGCCGCACAAAACGTATATTTCGACTCTCTCAAGGGAATCAAAATTTATAGGGTACTTCCCGTTGACCTAGAATCGTGAAATTTGGCAAGAAACAAGGTCATGTATCACAAGTAAAGGAAAATAATTTGAAGTTACTTTTTTTTTTAATCCCGTGATAAACTATTTACATAGGTACCAACAATATGTGTAAGGAATCCTCGGTGAGCGATTCCGACTCGCACATAACCGGTTTTTTTTTTTCTTTATAAGCTAATGATGAATTTCTTGTTGCTCGCTTAAAGTTAAAAGGGCTACCTATGTTAAAACATCAGCGTTTTTCCTCAACTATTGTACCATTTTATTTAGAAATTATACCTTGACGTGGCTAAATAATAACAGCCGCACAGGTCGGTCGATCAGGTTAAGCTACGCTTGCCGCGGTTGGTCTGTCGATGGGTGACCATCTTTACATACCGAGACCCCATAATATGTGCCTCGGAAAGCACGTGGAGCCGTTAGTCCCGGCTGTCATTCGTGGATCTTTGACAGTCGTTACGGGTCGTCAGAAGCCCGAAAGTCTGACAACCAGTCTTACTATGGGGTGTTTTAGTACCCAGTAACTGGGTTGTGGTGGTCAGATAGTCAGTCGCTCCATGTAACATACTGGTACTCAGCTGCATCCGGTTAGACTGGAAGCCGACCCCAACAGAGTTGGGAAAAGGCAGGCAGATGATGATGACCTTCGAGATGCCACGATTTCCTCTTTTTAAAAAGTCATGGCCATGTACAAAGTGGGTATTTAAAGTACATGTAGACACTTCCTCAATTTTAATTTAAGGTTTTCGCACTTAAACCTGGCCCTACGCAGGTAGTTCAAGACCAAGTTTATTTCTTAGTGTTTTTAATTGAGTTCAAACAGCGAGGTTTAATATTAAATAATTATTTTATTTTTAAGTTCAAAGTTTTCTCCCGATAATTTCCCGTACTTACCGGTATTTTTAATAGCAGCGTCGGATTTATACCGGTATTTAAAAAAGATTTCGTAATTTATAATTGAATATGTGCTATTTTAGATTATCTATAAGTATAATAAAGAGATAAAGTTCGAGAGTTTATTATATGTAGGGTGATCTTCGAAACTTCTGATCTGATTCCGAAAATTCTTTGACTAATGGGAAGCTACAGTATTGCCGAGTCATAAAATATCTATACTTCTTCTATACAAATAAATAAAATTGAAGTGTCTTTAAGTTATTTTAGAGTATAACTACCGCGCAAAAAAAAAACCCTCGAAATCTAATTTGTTTTCCGAGATGCACTCGAAAGAAGTCGCGGGCACAGCTAGTTTTATGTTAAAAAAAGAAATTTCACGCGAACAAAGTCAGGCAGAAGCTTGTTAAGTAATAACTTGAACAGGTTCTCCCGCTACGTCTGAGGATTAAGATTTAAAACGACGAAGGTTAATACAAAAAAAAAGTTGGCATCTACTTACATAGCCAAAGTGATTAAGATTTTTTGCGACAATCATTTTAATAATTTGTTGTCAATCAAGTTTGCTTAAAATTGCTAAATAATTAATTTACTTTACAGATTTAGCTCGGCAAGGTATGCACAAGGACTTTTTTTTACACGTTTTTCGTGTTTCAAATGACCTTCACAATAAGTTGATTAATCCAGTATTTTTCTATGTACAAGTTAGTGAAGCGTCATGTTGCTCTTATAATAAATGCTATGTCGTGAAAGCCAAAGGTTATTATTGGTTAATTAGTAAGAAAATATTTCAATACAACTCTCGTGGTTCAAATTACACTAATCATGAAATTGTGACACCTGAAGCCAAAAACACATTAGAGAATTGTATTGGTGATTCTAACGCGAATCATATGTTGATCAACATACAACCTAATAGTAGCCCGTAAATTGCAAAAAAAAAATGATGAATATTTGAGGTTAGGTTAGGTTTGCGCATACTTCATATAAGAAAAACTCAGTAACTCTGCCAAACAACAACTTTTTATGTCTAGCTGCACTTTTGTTCTTTTTGCGTATTCTTTTTTTACTACTTAGATATACAACATTTATCATTTTTATGCTAATCAATTTATGTTTTTTTTTTCTCACAATCTATTGGTTTCTGCGATACAAACCTTGAGCTTAATGCAGACATCGCCTGTAATCACATTAATTATGCACCTACTACATAATATAGATATATATTCTATCCCTTTGATCGAACACTGCAAAATTGCTTAAAAAACTCGGAATGACAATACTTTTCCTTTTGACAATTCTACAACACCCATTGCGATATTTTTTGCATCGAGCTGACGAGGCGATCAAAGCTTCGGAAGGCCAAGTCTAGGTCTCTCCATTATGAGTTTTTGACCGATTTTCCGTACAAAATCGTTGCATTGCATCAAATGCCTTCAAAGCAAGAATAAACAGGCATCTTCTGGGCGCGCTCATTCCATCATAAACCTCTTCCATCAGGCGAGATGAAAGAAAAAAAAATACATTCTAACACCCCAATTCTCTTCTCTTCTTCCAGAGTGCGACCTCCCAATCGAAGCACGCAGCACGTTTCCTCCGACTCGCCATGGCTTCCATTATGGACATTCTGAAAATCAAACCATTCGTGGAAGTGTCTGTGGGACAGCTCCTCTGGGGGTACGAGGATCCTCTACTCAAGTTAGCTAAGGATGTGGTGCCCAAGGAACAGAAGCTGCCGTATGAGGAGTTTGGGCTGTTCTATGGGGTGAGTTTTGAAGAGCAAAGGCTTTTTTAGTGGTGTAAAGGTGGCCTGTTTTAGTCGAGGTTGTTTGTAATTGGGTTTCCTTAGAAAGCGGTGGCCTTCACATGACGGCAGGAATGACGATCATCAGGAAAATTATGGTGGGTAGTTTTAGAACGGCCGTTATAAGAGGACACCGCAGTCTAAGGAAACCAAAGCTTTATCTAAAAAATACATACCTAGGATTTTGTTTAAAAAAATTGTACGAACAACAAAAAAAATTGTCTGTTACAAAAATAAGAACAGCAACCATGACAACCATGGTGACAATTGCTCATTCCAAAATATTATGAAACTTCGTATTGAGAATTTGTTCTCCAGGAAGTTTTCTTCTCTATAGGGCAGAGGAAACACAAAATATAACCGTTTTACAATATTTTTTATAACATATTAAGGAAACAAAAATATGAAAACCATGTAAAATAAAACTGTTCTCCAGCAGATAACTACAAATTAAACCATGCCAGATAATTAATTTGCAAATTCTCATCCCTAGAAAAACGGAACAAGTCCAGACGTGGTCACAATGTTCACTGGGGCCACGGACATGTCCAAATACGGCATTATCAACCGCTACAACATGAGGGACAAGCTGCAGCACTGGAGCACGGACCAGTGCAACAGTATCGCCGGCTCTGATGGCTCCATCTTTCCTCCGCACATCAGTCCTAACGATACACTGGCTGTGTATGATAAGGATCTGTGCAGGCTGCTGCCGCTCAAGTAAGTTGAAATTAAATATCATGTTTATTTCTGTACTAGCAGCGCCCCGCGGTTTCACCCGCATAAGTTTCGATCCCGTAGGAATATTGCGATAAAAAGTATCCTATGTTTTAATCATGGTTATAAACTATCTGGGTGCCAAATTTCATCCAAATCCGTTCAGTAGTTTTTGCGTGAAAGAGTAACAAACATCCAACCATCCATCCATACAAACAAACTTTCGCGTTTATAATATTAGTAGACATTTTATGACATTTTTACACTACAATTTATGAGTCAATATATTTCCTAGCTGAATGAACCCTGAGAAGAAATGCCGAAACAAACTCAGAGGTCATGATCTCTTTTAATGATTTTAATGTTGGCCAAAATGTACAAGAAAAAATTTACGTTTTTCTAACTGACAAGGACTATGAATAAGAATAATTATTTGATTTGCTATCCCACCAATTAACACCTAGATCATTTTGAGCATGGAAAACTGTGAACAAATTAATATTGGCTCAATTAGAATTCTCTGAAACTACAAGTTTGAAGAAATTGACGTTTAGGTAGGTATTAGCTGATTGTCGATGAAATCTTAAATAATGTTATTTCAAAATGTTGGTATATTTTCTAATAACCACCACTTCTGTACTTGTGTAGTGACGTAGTCATTGTTGACGATATAAAGTGTTGTTTACACTGACTGTTTAGAGCTTACCTAATGCTGTATCAACAGCGGAAGGTATTGTTATATTGCGCACATAATTATTTGTAATGAGTATGAGTCATCGCGTTAACTAGGAATTTATTATTTTATGTTAATTGAGCTAAATTCCATTTCGGTGTCGCAGTTTCTTGTGGTCATACGCGCGACTGCTTACTCAAACTCGAAGAATTTATTTCAATTAAACCAATTACAGGCACTTTTGAATTGTCAAGGAGTCTGTCAGTCAGAAAGATGAACCTAGTTGCCCATTCTAAAGCGTCATCAACTCAGCCTATCCCAGTCCACTGCTGGACATTAGCCTCTCCCAGACTGCGCCACAACACCTCCGCCCTGTCCTCCGCCTTCCGCATCGAGTCTACCCCAGCCACCTTCTTTAGGTCGTCTGTCCATCTAGCTGGGGGATTCCAAAGCGTAGTAGGATCTTATGGAGAAGAACGGGCAAGGAACTCTATGGACACTGTTTTAACTTGAAATATTGGTTACATCATTCATGTTGAAATTGTACAAGTGAGAACGATCGATCCGTAATAAAAAAATAAATAAAAAAACAATTAAAAAACGAAAATAAGCCGTGGCAGCTAAAAGATGACTAGTCCCTTCTGGCGGCGCTCGTTCACGAACATGACGTATGGATCAACACCATTCAGCTGAACCATTTTGAAGGGAACTTATTGATTCAACCCACACGCCACCAACAGCGAAACATTGGAGTGAGCAATTAGTTCTTGCCTTGGGTTCATTATCCAGGTAGGACAAGTGTGATTGGTTTTTTCGTCAGGAATTTTTTAGAAGCAGCCCGGTGTCTAAATTTTTTTCACTTCTTATGCTTAAGTTAAACACTGCTGTACAAAGGCTGACTTACCCCTTTATTCATAAACGTTGTTTAAAGTTAAGTAGTGATTAGCGACTGCTTAATCATACTTGTTTGACGTTTAAATGTCACTTAAATATAATCATTATTTATAAATAAACCCCTTAATGCCTTTTTCCACCAGTAACACTTATACATTTATGATTTACACATAACTGGCGAAATGTGGGGTGTACTAGACACCTCTACCTTCGAGGAATAAAGGCGTGATCATCATTATCTTGCCTTTGTCCCAATGTATTAGTGGCCGGTGCAGCATGTCTTCTTCCAACATCTCCATCAGTCGTCATCTCAGTAGTCACCCCCTTTCTAGCCATATCATCTTTTACACAGTCCATCCATCTTTTCTTTAGTCAGGCGTGATATTTAAAGTATTTCTTCTTTATTTCCAGGTTCTTAAAAGAAGTAGAATTAGGTGGCATCCAAAGTTACCGTTTCACTCCTCCAGAGGATGTGTTCGCTAACGACGAACATAACCGGTGCTTCTGCCCTGCCGGCCCGCCGTGTGCACCCAACGGACTCTTCAACGTGTCACTGTGCCAATACGGTAAGTTGTCAATGCGATCAATCAAATTAGCCTATTGCAGTCCAATGATTAACATAGTCCTCTCCCTTGCTGCGCCACAACACCATCTCCGCTTTCCGCATCCAATCTGTCCCAGCTGCCTTTTTAAGGTCGTCGTTCCATCTAGCTGGGGGCGTCCCACAAGCGTTTACTGGCAGTAAACGTGACTGCTAAGTGTGGATTTCTAAAATTTTCCATAAAACTCCATAACAGAATTCACAATATCACCCGGCTCGCTCTCTATTAGGTGCACGGGATTTATAAAATAAATAGTGAAACACGAATAGATATTATAAACCCCTGACTTCTCTTTGAGGAATTTACTCGTGATTAATTGGTATTATTTTCTTGCTTTTCCAGACTCTCCGATAATGCTATCATTCCCTCACTTCTACTTGGCTGACCCTAGCCTGAGAGAGCAAGTGGAAGGTATCTCCGCGCCCGACCCAGAGAAGCACAGACTCTTCATCGATATTCAACCGGTAAAAAGCATCTGTCTATTATAATAATTTTTTGTCGGTTCTTTTTCCAATAAAATACCGAGAAATTTCAAAATACCGGGAATATCAAAATAACATTTCTAATACCGATTAAATTCCGGTACCTAAAATCTCGAATACCTAGGTATCGCTATGGCCTATGAGGACCACTTGTAGTCTGTACATTAGTCTCTAGTTACATCAGATTGTATTTGACTAAATGGTAAATAAAAAATATATAAGTATTACGTTTTTACGTAAACATTTTTTTCGTAAACATTTTTTTTTTCATTTCAACAACACAATTTCTCGTTTAATTTACATTCTAACCTTACATTTTTATTTCGTTTCTAGGAGATGGGTATAGCGATGCACGCTCGCGCTCGTATCCAGATCAACTTGGCTGTGTCGCAAGTTGTCGACATCAAGCAGGTCGCCAACTTCCCCGATATCGTGTTCCCTATTCTCTGGTTTGAGGAGGTAAGCAGAAATACATTTATCATATCCAGCTTTAAAAAAAAAACAGTGGCACTCCGGGAGTGCCGACAGAAGTGAAAACAAAAGTGTGTGTTTGTGTGAAGTGGCTTTAATGTGTATCCGATATGTCAATATCGGATATACATTAAAGCCGAGTAGGTACATCCCGAGGACAGCCTAACACATTTGAAGTGGGTATTTATTTAATCGTCATAAAAACAAAACACGCGCGGTGTCGCTTACGATAACAGTGGCGAGAGTTCAATGGTTTTTCCCATTTAAAAAAATGCCCAACATAACCGTTATTTAAAAGTTAACCGATTTTTTTTTTTTATTATTAAAAAACACGATATTTTACCAATAGGATCGTTTGCTGGAAGTTCCACCGTGATAGAGCGATATGCGTTTGTCACTTGTCAATGTCAAGACAAAAGAAGACAATACACTTAGCGCCATCTCGCGGAAAAGTTCACATGGAAAAACTTTTCCTCGAGATGGCGCCAAGTGTAGTGTGTCTTGCTGCCGATTGGTCCCTTTTTGTTCAAGACGAATTTGACAAATAACAAACACTTAGCGCCATCTCGCGGAACTACTTTGTCAGTTTGCTTCCCCATTTACCCAACATTTTAGAACCATCACACTAACGCACACCTCCCCTCAGGGTATCGACGAGCTCCCCGAGCAGGTGACGTCACTGCTGCGGCTGGCCACGCGCGTGCCTCCCATCGCGCACTCGGCGCTCGGCTGGGGGCTGTCCGCACTCGGCTTGCTGCTCATACTGTTAGCTGTTACTTGTCTCATTAGGTAAGTGAAGTCTGAAGATTTCATCATTTTATTACAAAACTAGCTTATGGCCCGCAACTTCGTACGCGTGTTCCCTTAACCCACCGCGTGGCATCACATCGCCCGCCCGCGCTTTTACTTCGTTTTCGCATAGCGTTATTTCAGACTTTTTTCTTTTTGCTCTGCTTCGTAGGATCGTGGACCTAGCGTGCGATGCGCCATGTTTTTATCCTTTTTATAAAAGGTTTAGGTCTCGCCACTCCTCATCTGCCTAACCTTTTTCCAACTATGTTGGGGTCGGCTTCCAGTCTAACCGGATGCAGCTGAATAATAGTATTTTACATGGAGCGAGTGCCTATCTGACCTCCACAACCACAACCCAGTTAATGGGTAATACGATACCTCTTGATAAGACTGGTTGTCAGAATTTCGGGCTTTTTACGACCCGTAACGACAGTCAAAAATCCACGAATGACAGCCGGGACCAACAGCTTTACGTGCTTTCCGAGCCACGGAGGGGTCTCGGTATGTAAAAATCCCATCCACGGACCAACTGCGGCAATCGTACCTTATCCTGATCGATCGGCCCGTGCGGCTGTTATCTTATCCACATTTTTTTTTTACTTTATGGTTAAAATGTAAAAAAAAACCCTAATAGGTAGGTACTTTTCAACAAGGCAGTAGCAGGCAGTATTCTCATTTCAATGCTCTCGTTCCAGGTCATCCCACCGTCAAAGCACGTTAAGACTAGAAGGTCACGTGGTCGCGAAGCCTCCACCAGCCAAAACCCCGAGCAAAGACACGAATGGCTACGAGCTGAACAGCCGAAGATAATCTAAGTATACTCCAATCTATCGTAATGTAATGTTTATCGCGAATTTCTGGTCAGCTGGTCAAAGGTCATTTTGTAAACTTAGTTGATGTTGAAAGGTTATTTTGTAAACTTAGTTGATGTTGACAGGTGGTTTTGTAAACTTGGTCGACGTTGACAGGTGGTTTTGTAAATTGTTTAAAAAATCGTTTTTGTTTTTTTGTTAAATGTTTATGCGGTTTGTTTTAAATAATTATGACTGTTACAGATTTTTTTTAAACCGTATTCATTACCTAAATTCAAAAGACTCAGATTTCCAATCGTTTTGGAAAAGCCCTCCGAAATAACCATGTACTCGGATAAAAAGTAATCCAGGTCATAATTTACTTGTGTGCCAAATTTCAGCCAAATCGAATAAACCGATAAAGCGTGATTGAGTATCAAACATACGTACATAAAAATGTATAATGTCTTGACATGTGACATTTGTGTGATATGTTATGACATTGTGACACTGTAAAATGTTGTGACATTTGACCTTTCAACTCTCTATCTCAAATATCAGCTTTTCAGAAATTCGTTCTAAAAGAAAACTGTCTTAAGACTACGATTATTTTTATATTCGTATTTAGAGAAATCGCTTGCCTAGGAGTCGAATCTCAGACCTCAGTTTGAGGCGATTTTAAAAGATCTTTTTTAAAGTGATTTTTTTAAACGATTATAAAAAAGTATAGCTGAAATACCTTCTTACCTAGTTTTATTTTTAGAATTATAATCTGTAGTCACAAAGTATTTTTAATCTATATTACAGTTGTGTCGCCAGACCAAAAAATATTTCCAATATGGCGACTAAAGTCTTAAGGCAGTGGTTTTTTTACAATTACTATTATTTGATATTTTAATTTGACATAGATATTGTGAATAATCGATGTATCAAGAGATGCTTGACTAATAGCCTTTTTAGTTGTGAAAAGGCTATAATTTACTACCTACAAAGGCTATCATAGATACAATAATTGTTTGCAATATTAAAGAAAAATGTACTCAATTTCTTAAAGGAAATATCAGTAATGGGAAAATTTTAAGACATCGAAAAAAAATGGTCATTTTATAATTTAATTACTATGATACGGTTTTTCCAATTTGTAACACTGTTAAGGCGATCATGCATTTGCGATTTAGTCGCGCGATTTTGTGACTTATTTAATTTTTAAGAAGTATTTTTTAATTGGCTGTAAATATTTTTTTATAGTATTGCTGACATTTGAAATTTTTTAAGTATTTATTTATTTGCATTTTTATATTCCGCCATGGTTCTTCGAAGAACTAAGCACACATCACATTATAAATGTAAACTCTTTCAAGAGCCTTTGACTAATCGCGTTTTTAAATCGTAAGTGTGTACGCAGCATTCAAAGAGACAATTCCATAGTTTGATATAATATGAACATATTATGCATTTGCGATTACTTTTGTACCACCTTACTTTTAAGTTAGAACTTGTGAACTGAAGGCGGTGACTCTTCAAGACTTCCATACATGGTCAGACCTTCCTTCAGATCCGTCAAAAACTGACCAAAATCCATACCGTGTGTAGATGTTAGGGCTTTGGTTTCCTGAGAATCCGGACAATGGTTATAAAATAACGGCTGTCCAAGTACTGATTGTTTTTTGACACCTTAAAATACGGGTAAAAATGACAGATTTTTATGATGGCGGCCATTATAATATGACGGAACCCTTAGACAAAGAAAAGTATAGACGGCGGGTAGCGCCATTTCATTTCCACAAGAAAGGGATAAAGTATTGAGTTATTATAAGTAACAGAAAAGGATAAAGCTATACTATTTCCGTCTCTCAGTGCGTGCCCGTTTTTTCAAAGCAGCTACACAAGTAGCCAATGTTATTTAAGTTAGTTTTTTATCTCATGTGTGGCCACGCTACCCGATGCTCTATAGCTTTCTTACTCTAAGGACGGAATCGCTTTCCTAGAAAATCAAAGCTTTACGGCCGAAACACGCAGTAGAAGCAAAAAAATGGGGTCATGGCCCCATTTTAATTTCAATAGTCCAAATACTGCTAAAGAAAATGCCGCCTTCAGTTCAAAAAGCTCTTAAACCTTTTTAAAACTATGTGTCTTCGAATGTGATAAGAAATTTTCCATGTTTTTGTAATAAATGAGTAGAATTATATTGAACAAAATATTGTAAACCGTTATTTACGATTTGACATTTTATAAATGAGGAAAATTTATTTTTTAGACACAATGTTGACATATCAATTTGACTGTATTTTTTAATCTGTAAATATTCATTGGTGGGGTTCGCTGCGGCTATGGTTAAGGCTATAAATCGTTTATAGACTTTTTACGTCTTTGCTCTATAAAATACACGCTTATAATCCTAAAAGTAGTTCTTACAATATGAACAAAAAAATTATGTTATTATCTCAAAATAGTTGATCTATAAAACATTTATAGCCGTAACCATAGCCAGCAGTGTAATGTTGCCCACATTATACTTTATTTTTAATTCTCTGGGCTTCGGGTTGCCATTAAAATCTTATTGTATCGGTTCTAAAAATAAGAAGGGTGTTATTGTTGGGACTGCGAGTATATCGATACCTATTTTATCGACTAAATTATTTAGTCTTATCTTTTACTACTTTACTTTTTCAAATATTGACTCTTGACTATTCTAAAACTCGACTAAAAGGTTTAGTCGATGTATCGATAAAATTGTAGCGGTTAGAAAAATATTATTTTTTATTAAAAAAAACTAATTTACCGATAGTTGCTAGTCTATTACTTGTGGGTCCGTCCATTAGATTTCTTAGCTTAATATATTTTTACCAATTATCAAAGTTTCGTAGTTTTATAAAAGGAGCGGTTACTACGTATGTTTTAAGTTTTTCTGGGCGTACAAATGTTGAACTATCCTTTTTTGTAAAAACTTTGGCAAAATGTAACCTGGCACTATTGGCCAAGTGTAATGTTATGTTGAAATAACTTGGCAGCACATTTACAAGAACAAATTATTACTCTAGTATTTCATATAACGGTAATTACATCATCCGCCAAGTCTTGGCCAAGTTAACATTTGCTCGTCCAGACTTTTATGAATAGTTAATCAATTAGAAAATATCAAAAACTATTTCGGAATACGTACTTAGGATTATGAAAATGACAATATTATGATGGTGTTGCAACCATACTGAAGGTGCCTAACTTATACTTTACAGGCAGCTAGAAAAAGGTGCTTAAATGATCACCACTATTTAAAACTGGCGCTAAATATGTTTGACTTTACTATTACTTTAACAGTACGCGGCCGTAAATATGGCTCATCGAGTTTTAGAAAAAGTTCGGCATTGCAGAGCGTTGTCTCTGTCACTCATATCCGTGTGACAGTCTCTTTCTAACACTCGATATGTCATGCTAACGGCCGGGTACATGGATTGAAATCGTTAGGTGTCACTGCAAATTCGTGGCATTTCTGAATTTGACAGACTTGCACGATCACGCACTAAGACATGGCGCACACTATGCAACTGCGAACGGCGACTAGACGCACGCAAGGACAGGCTGCGGCGGACAATATTTTCACATATTTTGTTCAAAGCTCCGTACACTTGGCATCGAATTGCAGAGTCGCAACGATAGGCTAGGGGGAGTCGCACGCTCTCGCTACTTAGCGTCTAGACACCCGAGGACAGTCGCATGCTACAGTCTTGTCGTCGGGCTGTCATGTCGCATATCGCATAGTGCACGAGGTGGTTAATACTTAAACTATGTCCATCAATGACGTTGATGCATTCCATGCTTGATATTCGATTTGTTGCATCAAACTTGGTGCTATAAAGGCGCGAAAGAGAGTTTGCGTTTACTCGGATTTTACAATGAAAATATAACATGTTGAAAATACGTTTTGTTCCTACGATGTAAGCAGAAGTCAAGGATAGACCACCATTCTATACGGTACCTATACAGATCCAAAATAAAAAAAAATCCTGTTAAATAAAAGTTAAATAAAAGAGAAAATACTACTCGTGTTTTTTAAACTTCTGCTTACTTCATAGAAAAAGTTAAATGTATCCTGTAAAAATAACTACAGCAACTTATTGTTTTTGATAGAAAAATATTGTCAGTTTGACTGAAGACCGACTCTTGATTTTTACGACCAATGTTCTTCCAATAGAATAATTATGAATGTTTATTGAAATGCAATTCATTGTTAATTAACAACAAAAATATTTTCATATTTCATTGATTAGAATAAAAACAAAATATTTTTGTACGAACATGAGATGAGATTAGTGTGCAATTGTGCATACGCACGAGCGACATGCGTTGACAGCTGTCGACGACGGTTGCAGTGGTCTCAGTTGACAGCTGTCGACGACGGTTGCAGTGGCCTCAGTTGACAGCTGTCGACGACGGTTGCAGTGGCCTCAGTCCTCAACGCGAGTCGCTTGTGCGTATGTACACTTAGACTAAATTGTTTCACGCAATAGGTACTTATTTTTGTAATCGGTTTTTATCTTTTTTAAGTTTATATTTTTTGTTACTTAAATTATACAACATATCCATCATTATATTCTTGGCCACATATTATGACCAAGTGTTGACATTGTAAACTTGTTGTAAGTAACTTGGCCAAGTTTTTGTCACGGGCCAAGTAAACAGAACTAAACGATTGTTGCTCAAATTCAGTAATATAGAACATCACTTAACTATATTTTTTAATATTAAAATTGTTCGTAATTTGTAAATAAATGAAGGTGTAAGATATAATAAGAATGTGTTTTTGTTTTCAAAATTATCAATAAGGACTTGATTTATAGACCGCACTTTACTTTCCTAATTAAAGTTAGCGCTGCTTAGCTTTTGGCTGACAACACTGCCCGAGTAACATGTCAAAATCTCGTTCCTTATTTTTAAATTCGTTCGTCGGCTGGAAATCTCGAAAAAAATTAATCCTAACATTAAAAGACTTATTACTAGCAGCGCCCCGCGGTTTCACCCGCGTAAGTTTCGATCCTGTGGGAATATCGGGATAAAAAGTAGCCTATATGTTAATCCAGGAATGGTCAGACATGCGTAATACTATTGATGAAAAGCATAGTATCGATAGTATTGAGTGTCTGACGATTGATACTATCGATAGTATTGCAAAATTCCAATATTCTCGATAGTCCTATCGATAATGTTACTAGTTTTCAAGGTCAAATATCAATAGATCAACTATCGATAGTTAGGCAACACTAATTGCTACAGATAGTTACAGAATTAGCCCGCTGTACATAAAGTTACTACTCACAAAATTTAAAATGTTGAACTTAAAAATGTAAAATGTCTGTAGCTAGCTAATGTCTTTTCAGAATCACAATATGAATTAGCTATTTTATTTTCTTTACCATGCATCCTAGTCCGAAACACTGCATCGTTTGCAATGGTGGTTTCATTTTGTAAGTCATGTCTGATAGTTCATATCCTATATCCACCTACTAATATGACGGGCTTAGCACGAAAGAGATACTCAACAGTACAAAAAGGAGCTATGGCCCGAATTTTCAAGCTGTTTGAAACGAAACAGCAAAGTTCCAAATTATGTATGTACGGACATTGTAGGTAAGGACATTTCTTCTGGTATCAAAACCTTACAATAACATAAATTAGTTTCTAAATTCATGTACAGACGCCAGCACATCAAGCTACTACAATCTGTCAGATTTCTTTCATAGATTTTCAACTTTATTGCTACATCCTAAGGTTCAAGGTTGATTACGAAAATATGACAGTTTCGGGTAGCTTGACCTGCTGGCGTCCGTACCTAATGCAAAGTATTTAATTACATGATTAATGCATAAATACATTCTGTGATTTATTGAACAAGGTTAAAAAACAATGACAATGATTAGATCAAACTTACGACCCAGTTGGTCCAGACGGAGAGGCCGGGATCAGCTGGACAGAGAAGGTGGAAAGAGAGTAGGGAGTCCTAAGGAGGCCTTTGCCCAGCAGTGGGACATTAACGGCTAAAAATAAATAATAATAATAAATGACTGATTAGATTTACAGAGATTATAGGTTCATATTATGTTTTTTTTAAAGCAGTGGTGGCCCAGTGGTAACGGCCATGACTTACGAGTTGTTGGTCGTAGGTTCGAACCCAGACAGGCGCTTTACTTTGTGTACTTAAATTATTTCATCAAAGATTTCAAAACGGTGAAGGAAAACATCGTCAGGAAACCGGCATGTCCTAGAACCAAACATTTTATGATATGTGACATCTACCAACCCACATTGAGCCCGCGTGGTAGATTACCGATTACGGCCTACTCCCTCTAACAGAGAGGAGGCTTGTGTTCCAGCAGTGGGAGCATTATGGCTGATTATGCCGTTTTTTTTAAACGACTTCTAAAAAAGGAGGAGGTTCTCAATTCCAAAACTCAAAATCAAATCATTTATTTCAATTAAACCTTGTACAGGCACTTTTGAATTGTCAAAATTAAATAGTCTGTCAGTTAGTCAGAAAGTTGAAGCTAGTTCATAGATAAAATACTAATGTATAAAGCTAGTTGCCCATTCCAAAGCGTAGATCTAGAATTCGAATGCCATTTAAATATTTTTGCACGTAGGTACAAGACAAAGCCTTTTAAACACTGACCTCTATCATACATACTTTTACCATCTTTTTATACCGTGTTTTTATGCAAATAAATATATTATTTCGTTTAAGTATTTATTTACTCAACTTATTTTATTACGTTTTTAAATATTTCTTAAAATATAAAAAATAAGTATAAAAAACATTTATAAATATAAAAAAATATCCGCCGGTGTCGGGAGCAGGGTCCAAGCTACCGGTGGTTAGGGCTCCAGAGACGGGAACCTCCTCACAATGCGACCGTATCGAGGAGTACAGCCAATGATTTCAAAAGTAAGGATACGCCCGTCTGAACATTTTACATAGAAGTTCTTCGTTCGAAATTCGAAGTTCGCGCGCACCTCTGTCAACTGAGTCGCGTTGGCCCTAAAACCGTCATTTTAGGGCCAGCGCGCTGGTGCCATTTCGTCGCGCCGTTAGCCCGGTCCTTACGCTAGTAATATATATGTCAATGAGTACAGCCTTATCAGGCCCTTGATCCAACCGCCTAACGAGAGACCATTGGCCGATACGACAATCGGCACAATGACAGCAGAGCTCACATTTTTCACATGTCAACAACCTCGTGTGCTAAGTCGAGATATTTAATTTGTTTCTCTTTCTCAGCTTTCACGAGGTTCCCGATATGTGGAATGGTGACATCGACAAACATTATCTCGCTTTTAAATCTCACTTTTGCAACACTGCACAGACAGCTGTCCGAGTTGACGTTTTATTGTTATCATCAGTTTGTCAATGTCATTCATCATCACAGACCATCTGAAAATCTGAAGTATTGTTGTCATTTAATTTTTATTAATTAGAAAAATCACAACGTTAGAAACTTTTTATTATTATTAATAAAAAATGAATTGTGATATAAAAGTTAAAAGAGCAGACAAAAAAACGAATGCACAGAAATGTAAAGAATATCGTGAGAGACAAAAACTAAAGAAAGTAAGAGTACACAAAAAAAGTCCACAACAAGAATTAAAAAAACCTAAAACCGCTAGAGAAAGATCTAAACTATATCGTGAGAGACAGAAATTAAAGAAACTTAATGAATTGCAGCTGAAAAATACTGACCATCTTCAAAAGTAAGATACCACTCACATTTTACAGTTATTATTTGATTACTCACTGCGGCTCGTAGTAGTCGTAGCCAAGTAATAACCGACGCACGTGTCGATCGATCAGGTTAAGCTACGCTTGCCGCGGTCGGTCCGTGGATGGGTGACCATCTTTACATACCAAGACCCTCCCGGCTGTCATTGTGGATCTTTGACAGTCATTACTGGTTGTCGGAAACCCGAAAGACTGACAATCAGTCTTATCAAGGAGTTTCCTATTACCCAGTAACTGGGTTGTGGAGGTCAGATAGGCAGCCGCTCCATTTAAAATACTGGTACTCAGCTGCATCCCGTTAGACCGGAAGCCAATCCCAAAAATTGTTGCTAAACGGGTAGGTAAATGAAAATTTTATAACTCACAAGCAACCTGCCCTGGCTATGCACCTGGCTATGCATGGGTATTATTTACATGTGAAGACGATAATATTCTTTTCACAACACAATGTGCACAAGATCTGGGCAGAACCTAACAAAATATATAATGCTAGGCTTACATGAATACAAGATAGTTGAAGATAGTGTTTCATTAGTAATATTAAGTTCTTCTTTTTGTATATATTTAATATACTATAGCCTATGTCCATCTGGAATAATGTACCTTTGAAATGGTGTATTTTCAAATAGGAGCTGTGATTCCGGAGACTACCCTCACATATACACAAACACACAAAATTCGCTCTCTCATTATTATCAATATACTAATAATAAAGCTGAAGGGTTGGTTTGAACACGCTAATTGCTGGAACTACCAGTCGGATTTGAAAAATTCTTTTCGCATTTTATGGCCCAATTCTTGAGGAAGGCTGTATACTACTTTACATCATGTTAGAACTCGTAGGAGCCGAACAAAAAAGGAAGAAATAAAGTAAGCAAAAACAAAATAGTGCCGAAGGAGAGTTTTATAAAAATGTGGCTGTTATTTTAGTATAGGCTTTGTGTATCTTACGACATCCATGCAATCGAATTCGCAGGAAGAAACTAGTTAAGTGTTAAACTCATTATGATAATTTTCTTTTAATAGAAAACCAACTATGACTCGTGCTGAATATATGAAAGAATATCGACGAAGAGCGAAATTAAAAAAACTAAATATTCAATTAAATGGCTTGCCAGCAGGAGATCATTCAGATGCGTAAGTAATTTATATATCTTATCTTATTTATATATCGGTATTTTTTTTTTTACATTTTTCATCAAAAGTCGAAAACTATGTGACCTAGAAAAAAGAAAAAAAATTTGATAATGTGCAAACTGCGCTCTTTCATATGATACCCCACATGCCCTAGTAGCCCCACTTCAAAATTTTCAGACACCCCTTCAGTCCCTGTTGCAAAAAATATACATAGGTATATTTTTATTACTTTCATAGTAGTACACGTAATATATCAAAAATAAATTAAAATTAAGTAAACCAAAAATTAAATTAAAATTAAAATCATCCTAAGCATTAAAATAAATATTAAAATCACAATCAAAATTAAAATCAAAAAAATCACAATCAAAATGAATTATAAATTAAAAAATTACTTACTGCAATTATATCATAATCAAAATATTAATTTAAATACCGTTCCTCAGCACCAGGCCCGCAGCTATGTGCTACGGGACCAGTGCCAAAAAATTAATGCGACCCACCCAAGCTGTATTCTTCTCGATATATCTGTCTGTTGATACTCTTTGGCAAATAAAAGAATATTGCCAATAAACATTCCGGTCAACCATCTCCGAAATTTCGTTTTGAATCGTCTCATGTCTCCACCTATTCCACACACAAAAAAAAACTTTTTAATATCTTTATTTTAGAAAAAAGAAGAAAACAGCTGATGTTCAGCAGCGAAGCCGAAACAAAAGAGTATCCAAGAAGAAATCAGATTCTGAAAGTGAGATGAAGGCATCAAAACAAGCTCGTAAGCGAAGGTACAGTATTAGATACTAACCTAAATCTTTGTTTTTTCATATATTTTTTTATTACATTTGAACATATAATCTACAACAGGCAATTTATATCTGTAATTATATCTGTAATTAGCCATAATGTATTATGGCTGATTATACAATCCGACTGCGACATATACACCGAATATGTCGCAGTCGGATTGTATAATCCGCCATAATACATTATGGCTAGCCGTTATCAAAAACAGGGTCATTTTGAAATGCGGCGGTTCAACGATTAGCCGGATTGAATGCAGCTGAATAAAAAACCGCCGGAATGTACCTATTCGCCGCCATACGTTATTCAACACGGCTAACCATAATGTAATACAGCGAGACATTAGCCGCCTCTTTGACAGTTCCGATTCTTAACGAAAAAAGAGAAAAAAGAAAGAAAAAGAGTATTCTATTCTATTTTATTCTTAACACTCGTGGCGCTGCGTGACATAACAACAACAATGCCGTCGGATACAGAACTACGTCGACATAGGATGCAAGAGCGAGCGAAGGCCAACCCGAGGTTCGGTTTGGTTAGGTTACTTTAAACCTTTTACATAGTCACCCTACAATCTAAGTAGTAGTACGGTGCGGCTAAACGTGGCCCGCCTTATTGAAGAACATATCGCAATGACAATCCGGCTAATCGTTGAACCGCCGCATTTCACAAGGGCCCTGTTTTTGATAACGGCTAGCCGTACCGTAGCACTCAAACGTTTTAATTGATTTAATTGTGCCTGTTATTGAACTCAAACTCAATGCACTTTTGAATTGTCAAGAAGTCGGTCAATCAGAAAATATGAAGCTAGTTGCCCATTCCAAAGCGTAGGTACCTATGTAGAAGAACGGGCAAAAATTTGAATTGAATATATAACTTGTAATATACAGCGAAAGGAACTTCGTTCCAACCGGGTGTGCCACGACACCTCTCGACTTTTTAAATTACGTTTTCTTAATTGTTTCAGAATAAAGACGAAATTAATAGACCCTCCGCGCTCAACGGACGACTCACAGACAAGCGAAGACTCCTTGCTGGTTCCTATCCAAGAAGAGGTCAAAGAGATCCTCCCTGAAAAATACCAGCAAGTTACTATCAAAGAAGAAGTTCTGGAATCTGAGGATGAAACTCTCAAAACCAGTAGAGCTCTTTGTGAAGGAGCTCATCCCCAGCTTGTCCGGATCAAGGAGTTGAAAGAGGTCTTCTGTGATATTTACGTGGAAGTTACTATAAAAGAAGAAGTTCCAGATACTGAGCATGTAAGTTAGCAGTAGTAGTAGAGCTCTTCGTGAAGGAGCTCGTACGGGAAAGTACTACCACCATACATACATACATACTAAGACGTGTGATGAAAGTGAAGAGAAATGCAAAATCAACACTATATTCGCATTGACATTCATGAATTTTTATATGAAACTAGCTGACCCGGCAAACGTTGTTTTGCCATATAAATTATTTCTAGCTGCCCGGCGCTACTTCGTTCGCGTGGTGTCCTACCCCTTACCCTACCCTACTCCTATCCTACACTACACCTAACCTACTCCTACCCTGCTCCACCCCTACTCCTACACTACTCCTACCCTACTCCTATAAGTAAAGTATTTTTAAAAAACCGGATAAAAGTATCCTATGACTGAGAGACTGGGATCGACATTATTTATCACAGTTTAATTTAATGTCGTCTCGAACTTGTATATTTTTTTTCTCTTTTATGTGTAGGTATGTGTAATAATGTGTATATACAAACTATGTGTAATTGGTTGTAAACCGCTTTAATTAATTAAAGAAAGAATGAAATTAATTATTGTGAATGTGAGAATGTGGGTAATTTTATTTCTTTCTGTTTTTTATGATGGTCTCGGGCCCGTGGCCCCTTAGCCACGGGCGGCGGATCGATCGACCTGCTTAAGCTACGCTTGATGCGGTTGGTCTGTGGATGGGTGACCATCTTTACATGCCGAGACCCCTCCGTGCCTCAGGCCGGCTGATGGCAATACGCTCGCCCACTATTATATGGGACTTAACTGGCAAAATGAGGATGTACCGACGCCAGCACATCAAACTACCCGAAACTGTAAAATTTTCCCAATCAACTTTGAACCTTATGCTTTAGCGATAAAGTTGAAAATCTATTAAATAAATTTGACAGATTGTAGTAGCTTGATGTGCTGGCGACAATTCTACTCTTGTTGTGTCATTTTATGTTAGTCACAAACTCACATTGAAGTGTGTAATTGTATGTTAGTCACAAACTCCCATTGAAGTGTGTAATTTTATGTTAGTCACAAACTCACATTGAAGTGTGTAATTGTATGTTGAGTCACAAACTCCCATTGAAGTGTGTAATTTTATGTTAGTCACAAACTCACATTGAAGTGTGTCATTTTATGTTAGTCACAAACTCACATTGAATTGTGTAATTTTATGTTAGTCACAAACTCACATTGAAGTGTGTCATTTTATGTTAGTCACAAACTCACATTGAAGTGTGTAATTTTATGTTAGTCACAAACTCACATTGAAGTGTGTAATTGTATGTTGAGTCACAAACTCCCATTGAAGTGTGTAATTTTATGTTAGTCACAAACTCACATTGAAGTGTGTCATTTTATGTTAGTCACAAACTCACATTGAATTGTGTAATTTTATGTTAGTCACAAACTCACATTGAAGTGTGTCATTTTATGTTAGTCACAAACTCACATTGAAGTGTGTCATTTTATGTAAGTCACAAAGTCACATTGAAGTGTGTCATTTTATGTTATAGTGTAATTATTAATTTACTGGAGTAAACTGACAGATGCTAAGCCATATTTATTTTAATAGTGATGAGTTCCGTTCGTTGTGATTCAGTTCATTCACACAAAGTCACTAAAAACATTGACTTTGTATGAATGAACTGAATCAAAACGAACGGAACTACTGCTATTTGAATTACTGACGACACATTATGCCGAAATTACGTTGCGTTATAGCGTACAGCCGAACTTCGGTCGGGCGTAAGTTCGACGGCTACGTATTCTATAGAGCACACATTATACGCGACCGAAGTTAGGTTCGGTTCGACTCTTCTAAAGCCTCTGCAATTGCTATTACTGTAAAATAGTCCATTGGTTCCATAGTAAAAGTTGTTCATAATGATGAGTACCGAACCGGTGGAAGTGGAGGTACTTGGGGGAGGCCTATGTCCAGCAGTGGACGTCTTTCGGCTGAAATGATGATGATGATCGACACGCTAAGGTAAAAATAAAAATACAGAAAATATGTTTTTAAATTGATTATTTAAATTAAACTAATTAAGACAAGTATAATAATGCATTACCAGACACAAATTACACACACACATCACACGAAATGTAGATAGTATTTCGAAAGAAAGAAAAACTATTAAAAATTATTTCTTTCGTTAATTTCTAGCGTTAATTTTATTAACAAAAAATACGTGTAAAATTAGTAGTCCATTATTGCACGGCGTGAAATTAGAAACTAAATGCCGTGCATTAATAGACTATTTAAGACAAACGTGTCATATACTATTTTATAGCTCGTGTGAACTAAAACCGCACTTTTGTCAAGCTTTTCTGTGTAAAAATGGACTACTTAAGTCACAGAAAAGCGTGACTTAAGTGCGGGATTAGGTCACACGTGCTATAAATGGTATTTCTAACAATAAGTGACTAAAGTACATAATAGTTTTAAAA
Organism: Oligia latruncula; assembly: GCA_948474745.1. Classification (NCBI taxonomy): domain Eukaryota; kingdom Metazoa; phylum Arthropoda; class Insecta; order Lepidoptera; family Noctuidae; genus Oligia; species Oligia latruncula. The sequence goes on along the minus strand of OX419711.1, from coordinate 998,557 downwards.
TAAGCGACATTTTAGTCAAGATTCGACAATTTTTTTTTTAGTTTAGTCAATGTTTTATAGTAGGTACTTAGGTAGTCGGAGTTAAATTAAAAATAAAATTAATTGTCAAAGTATATTATTATTACAATAGCATAGCTGCGTGAGATAACATAATATTATTATAATGCTTAAAAACTATGCATTTACCAAACTACTTGCAATTTGCCTAAAATATAAAAATAAACCTTAATAATTAGTTAAACAAAAAATATATAACTCAGCCACGGTTCGCACGGCGATTTTTTTTCGCACACTGGATTTTCAACGCTCTGTTTAGCGCCAAGAGTTGAAAATCCAACAATATATGTATATTTTTTGACAGGCTGTTGGATTCTCAAATCTCTGCTCTATACCAAGAGTTGAAAATTCAGTGTGCTATAAAAAATCGCCCGTTGACTTGGCTTAAAGAATAATAAAATTAACATAAAACAGTGTAAGCAGCCCCTAGCATCGGTAAACTGGGTATTACCCGGTTATACAGCACGTATAAGAAAGATGTGGTCAAATTTAAGAGTGTGGTACCATATATATATATACCATCGAACTGAACAACTTTCTGCATGGGACCAACATTGTAATCGCGAAAAAATAATCCGCCGTCCCATACATTTGTATTGAGGTTAGTATTTGATTATTTCACTTGGATGTAATTTTGAGATCGTAAAACGAAAGCAAACGAAAGTGTCAGTCAACGAGCATATGTGACGTGACGCAATGTTTTTTTTTCCAAGCGTTTTGGCTTTGGCACCTAGTAACGTAGTCAGTTCAAAGCCCTCTACAGAGATCTTGGAAACCATGTTTTTTTTTAATACTCAAAAAAACAAACCTCTCATTACGATGTTGGTCCCATGCCATGGAGAAAGTTGTCCAGTTCGATGGTCTGTACCACACACTTAAATTTGACCACACCTGTCAGCGGGGTAATTCTCGTAATTTTAAGAACGTTCACAGTCTGATCTCAGTCTCAATCTGTCAAAAATACCTCTAATTTCCTTACATTTTGACAAGTTTTTGACATTTGTCTGTCGCCAAGATGAGACTGCGACTAGATTTTGTACGTTTTAAATTACGAGAATTGGCCTTCTAATATGTGCTGTAAATGTCAAAATATGGACATTATTCCCAAATTCTTAAAATTAAATCAGAATCAAGATATTTTATTTCACTTACGCCTACATGGGCATTTATGAAACGTCAGAAGCTAGGTGCACTTATTAACTATATAATATTACAATTAACCAACTACATTGAAGGAATTATAAATATTATTATAATTTTGACTTAATTCCAAGATTTACATATTAATTTCATAACCCTAAAATCGTGAGTTAAAAATATTGTTTAAAAAAAATATGTCATCACTCCATGTCTAAACAAATAAGTAGATAAAACAGTGTGGCACACACCGACGCGCATCCTGTAACCATGGATTCAGATTTCAGAACATGATTCTGCCCCCCTGGCGTTGAAATATTTCGTCAGTAATAAAAAAAAATGCTGCTCCATACATTTTGACCGCGTTGGTATTTTGCACTTTTTTAGGAAACAGCAGATGTTTTTTTCAATAACTTACTGTCATTAACCCTGATATTTCGGTCCAGTGGTGTAAAACTTAATTGACGGAAATATTTTCAAAAATATATTGTGTGTATCGTGTATTATAAAACTATACATTTTCCAGTTTTAGGCTTAGCCTGACCTCACATTCTATAGGTTTTCCGTACAATCAGAAGTCGGCTTATACTGGTAACGTATAGCTTGATGTGTAGCTGTGCGTACCTACATATAAATTAATTAGTATATTAAAAAAAAACAATACAACTTAAAATTTACTACGAAACTCGTCAGTCAAAATAAAAAAAAATATACATTAAAACCTCATATAAATAATAAAAAAATCCTAATATTCCAGCTAAGTTATTTTTTTTTAATAAATATACGTGCTTGGATCGCTAGTCTAAATTATTCAGAAACTTTAAAATAAAAAGGTACATATGCCAATAAAAAACAAAACATTAGTTATTTAATTCAAAATAACTTTTACCAAAGATTTATATCGCTAGATTTGCCCTGACCGTACTTAATGTGTCCATACTGAGAAGAGTGAGCTCTCGAAATGAATTGATTTTTACGGGCCCGTCGAAAATTAGTTGAACCGTCAAATCAAATGTCAAATTAAACTTTTCTGACGGGCAAAAACACAACTGACAAATCATGTTGTCATTCATTCTTAGTTCGGAAACCGAACTAATTTTATGTCCGTAAGTGATATGGGAGACCTTTTGGGCCGAAGCTACGGACTTCGTGCTAAGGTAGTAGACCCCCTGAGGTGTTAAAACGGAATAGAACCGCGACTATCTTTGACGCGGTAGAGCGAATCAAACGATTTCAATCTTAGCCTTTTACATACTAATCTTACAACTCAAAATTATCCTAATTTTTTCATAATACCCGTTTTGTTTTATCTCCAGTCATTTCGCGCAATTTTCATTGTTTAGTGATCAATTCGTATGATCGATTTTATTTTCGTTTTATTTTTTTAATATACAGAATCAATTTTAATTAGCTAGAGAAACTCCGCTGAAGTACCGATAAAATAAAAATATAAAATATTTGATGTTTTTTTTTGGGAGGTCAACGACAGCTGGGGGTGTTGTGTGCTGAAAAAATATGTTTTATCGTATTGAAATATTGATACTAATCACGTCTATGAAGTTTACAAAAAAAATTGATTCAGATCAAATTAATTTCTTTTTTGTTTTATCATGTTTAGATACCGGAGTTTCGCTAGCTGATGTAATTTGACCCTGTATTATTTTTCAGCTTATCGTTAACTAGCTTCCGCTCGCGGCTTCGCCCGCGAGGTATGTCGATTAAAAATTACCCTATGTCCTTCCCCGAGATGCAATCTATCTCTCTGCCAAATTTTATCGAAATCCGTTCAGTTGTGTAAGCATGAAAGGTAACATACAGACAGACAGTTGCGTTGGTCGCAGTTTCTTGGCTATTTAATATTTTTAGGACCCCAAAATTGTTTTTTTTTTTAAGTATACAAAAAGAGGCGCAATTATTATATTAGATGTTCAATAATATTTTTAGAAGCTCAAATGGAAATGATTAGTGGTTCGATTAAATACATGACATTTCGTTTTACCATCTTTCTTGTTTTGAAGATTTTTAGTATTACTTTATAAACGCAAAAAAATCCAACATGTATTTTTTCAAGATTTATGGTTAAACGATCCTGTGTTTTCGAATACTTTGTTGTTTTTTGACTCCCTAGTTTGTTTCTCCATTTCTTTACAGGGGTAGTCAGAAACTGTAGACCCCACCGAGCTTCTTTTTTTATGTGACTCGTAAAATATCCTCTATTAACAAAATAAACAATTGCATTTCATTTCAATAAAATACATATTCGGCTATTTTAAAAAACAGGGTGAATAATGTGGATTATTTTGGAGTTCACAATTTACACCGTAGATACGGTTTACACGAGTATTAGGTACAGACGCCAGCACATCAACCTACAATCTGTCATCATAATCAGCCTATAATGTTCCCACTGCTGGGACACAGGCCTCCTCTCTGTGAGAGGGAGTGGACCGTAATCCACCACGCGGGCCCAGTGCGGGTTGGTAGATGTCACATGTCTTCGAATTTTTGGTTCTAGGACATGCCGGTTTCCTCACGATGTTTTCCTTCACCGTTTTGAGAGCAGTGGTGATGAAATAATTTACACAAAGTAAAGCGCCTGTCTGGGTTCGAACCTACGACCTACACTCGTAAGTCGCGGCCGATACCACTGGGCCACCACTGCTGCACAATCTGTCAAATTTCTTTAGTAGATTTTCAACTTTATCGATAAAGCATAAGGTTCAAAGTTGATTGGGAAAATTTGACAGTTTCGGGTAGCTTGATGTGCTGGCATCTGTACATATTTATGTGTCTAAGATTTAAGTTCACAACCTAAGTAGATTTCATTAAAATCATTGTAGAATTTAACAAGGTAAAAAAAAAAGTTGTATAAAGGAACTATTTCAAAATCTATAAATTCATGGCATTTGTTACTGAGTTTTAAAAAGCATAGCCATTTTTACCCGACTGCAAAGAAGGGTTATATGTTTTTGGCGTCGTGGTGACTTTTTGTATAATTTCTCATAATGGTCAGATTTTGTGGGAACCATGTAGGTAATGTATGTTGAACCTAAACGCAGAGACTGACTTGCAACCTTTGTTTGTAATGTATCATTCGAGGCGAGCTTGGTTACAAAACGGCGATACACAAGACGAATGTTCGCTTCGAGCACTTGACTCAAGCCTGCTCCAATTTTATTATTCAGACCGGCTGACGTAGAGGTTGTGTGTGCTTCATTAACTTTGTTGCTTGTAAAGCTGCAAGTACTGTGACGCGTTACAAAAACTCGATACATTACAAACAAACGTTGCAAGTCAGTCTCCACTTATACAGATGAGTGGCCCTGTCCTGACAGTTGGCAAGCATAGTCATCGTGTAGCTCAACCACAGAGCACGGACACGCGTCGACAGCTGCTAAAAGCGGCATTGTCAACACTTCCCGTAGACAGAGTAAACTATAGACTGCTGCACATCTTCTTTTTCATTCGCACAAGAAAAAGAGAAATATATTAACGTCACTAGCAAAGAAAAGAGACAGAGTAAGAATATTTCTGTCCCTTACTGCGTGTTGGCTGAGCACATCAATGTGCACAACAAGTTTGACGTTTATGAATGGAAATAATAAATACTACACCGCGTTTAAACGGAAAATAAGATTTTTTTTTTGTGCATAATTCAATAATAGTACATTTGCGCAACTGCGAAAATGGTAAGGTGCAGTGTAATAAGCTGTAAAAATGATAGTATGATGAAGATTGGCGGATTTTTTTGTCCCTTTCGGTGACACGGATACCATGAGTCTATAGATTACTCTGTCTATGATACTTCCACACAAACCAAATGTCAGTTTACTCAAACTACGACACTAATGTCGTATAGAAATTGACGGCTTTTGAATGTCGTCTGTGACAGAAGACTCAACGCAATTTTGGTTTCACAAATTTTATTAGTACTGCAGTGTCTAGACGCTGCCGGCGCGGTGATTCCGTGCTCTGTGAGCTCAAAGGTTATCGTGTAGCTCAACTCGGACTTAAGGAGCTCAACATTCCGTTTTACGTTGTATATTTATAAAGTGTATATTTTTTTACTAATATTTTCTTTTTTTTAATAATCCGTTATTGGCAGTATTTGTGTGTTGTACTTCGTAGCACGACCATGAACGCATTCATTATAACTTTTGATGGTAATAAAATCCTTTTAATTTATACAATTTTATACCACTAATTAGAAATTTTATACCTCTCAATTATCCTAGATATACAGGTCGTGCTGGGAAGATTCCTTCCCAGCACGACCACGCTAAAATTCTAGCTGGCATTATAGCTTTAGATGGTAATAAAATCCTTATAATTTGTACTATTTTATACCACTAATTAGAAATTTTAAGATATACAGGTCGTGCTGGGAACATTCCTTCCTAGCACGACCACGCTAAAATTCCAGCTGGCATAAAACTTGATGAAACAGGAGTATGCCTAAAAATTTTTACTCTTTATTTACTCCTATTTTATTACTGGTAAATTGTTAGAAAAGCAAAAAAACATTTTCTGCCTATAAGCCTGTATATGATTTTTGTACTTGACACTAGATGGCGTTGGTTATAGGCAGAAAATGATTTTTTGCTTTTCTAATAATTTGCGACAATTTACCAGTAATAAAATAGGAGTAAATAAAGAGTAAAAAATTTTAGGCATACTCGTTTCATCAACTTTTATGCCAGCTGGAATTTTAGCGTGGTCGTGCTAGGAAGGAATCTTCCCAGCACGACCTGTATATCTTAAAATTTCTAATTAGTGGTATAAAATAGTACAAATTAAAAGGATTTTATTACCATCTAAAGCTATAATGCCAGCTAGAATTTAACCGTGGTCGTGCTGGGAAGGAATCTTCCCAGCACGACCTGTATATATCTAGGATAATTGAGAGGTATAAAATTTCTAAATAGTGGTATAAAATAGTATAAATTAAAAGGATTTTATTACCATCAAAAGTTATAATGAATGCGTTCATGGTCGTGCTACGACGTACAACACGTATTTGTTAGTTACTTAAGAAACTTACGACTCCGCATACAAATTCCGTATTGAATCACGCGTTTTAGGTGTAAAGCTACGGTCTCCTTGAAGAGCGGCCGCCACATAGCGTCCGCAATTTTCCGGTGAATGACGTCACTGAAACGTTGTTTATGAAAGTTGGCGTGTTTTCGTAGAGGTTTTTGACACCGTAAAGGCTAACCATGCTACCAGCATTTTCATGACAGCAGTCACTGCGGCTTGTAGAAAGAAAGAAAATCCGTTTTTTGCAGCAAAAAAAAAAGTTTTTTTTTTTTTTTAGAAAACCGTGACTAGCAACTGTTTACATTCGGATTATCAAAATGTAGAAGCGAGACAAACGTATATTGTTTTCTTAAATCCACTTAAAAGGTAGTCAGTTTTAGTGGAGGGATTTTTATTTATCGACACCTCTGGGTAGGTTTTTGACTTTTAACGATGTAGAATTTTATGCATTTGCAATTATCTTCAGACGAATAGTTCGTTTATTGCCCACCGAATATGCAAACTAGTTTTATTTCGTTTAAAATTGCCACTGTTGGCAATGCATAATAATCTTTTTGTGAGCTTTGTTTGACTTGATGTTGTCGCAACCAGTCTTACCAAGCAGTATCGTGTTACCCAGTAACTGGGTTATGGAGGTCTGATAGACAGACGCTCCATGTAAAATACTGGTATTCAGCTGCATGCGGTTAGACTGGAAGCCGACCCCAATATAGATTTATTGGGAAAAGGATAGGCAGGTGAAGATTTGATGTTCAAACTCCTCATATCAAGATGTTCAGTGACTTCTTTTGTATTTTATAAACCTAAGAAATCATTATTTCCTCTTGTTCTGTTTTAATTCACGTCCAAGTGTCAAAAAATGACAGCTGTCATTTTTTTTATTTCCAGCGATTGTTAGTCATTTATATTGGCTTTCTTACTTTTGCCCGAGTCAACAACAATATCCAATTTTCTTTTATTATTCATTATTTCAGAAGTAATTAATAATGGTTTATTCAATCTGAAACTTTTTACCAATGGCGTGCTAATTTGCATTATTTTTACTAGATCTTGTTTTGTCTGACCATTGTCAACATTACCCGGACCAACTTTGACTGTGTGTTTTGTCTGACCATTGTCAACATTACCCGGACCAACTTTGACTGTGTGTCTTCGTAAAGGTTTCGAGACGGAAGGTGTATTTAATGTATTGCTAACTATGACCTGCGGTTTATATTCAACATTTTCAATAATAATAGGGGAAGTTTTAGTCTTGGTAACGGTGGGTTTAGTATCATCATTTTTAACTGGGGGAGTTTTAACTGAAGTATCTTTTGGGTTATATTTTCTCCCTTTCTCCTCTTTCATTTCTCTTAAGTCGACTTTCCCTTGGTCGTCTTTGAAAAGCATGAAATCGCTGCCTTTTATACCGTTTGGTAACTGTCCATCGAAATACCTAATTGAAGTTAGTTTGTTGGCGATTAACATTGATAGCTCGGCGATGTTGAACTCTGTTAATAAGTCATTAACACTGGAACCTGCGAAGTTGTCGATGCCAGGGTCTGCGCCATTTTCTACTAGTATTTCGACTGTTTTACTGAAGTGATCCACTATTTTCGCTTTGTTGCCTCGCTCTGTAAAGACAAATTATGAAATATATTAATTTTATTATTATTTATTTAATACTTCACGCACATAAAGTACAGAGGCGGACTTAATGCCATAGGCATTTTCTACCAGGCAACCTTTGGGTGATGCAGAGACAAACAGTGGTAGGTGCAATCATGAACATTGAGGAATAAATATTTTAAATATAAAGGATACGCATAAACCTATTAAAACTATGAATATAATAATAATTAAATAATGAATATATTATTATTTAATTTATTATCTAATGTAATAAATTAAATAATAATATATTAATTAAAAAAAAAAAAAATCTTGTGCATGTAATGCGGAGGACTAAGGAAAGTGTCGTGAGGAGAGTTTTTAGTATGAATGTGGATGGTTATTATAAGAGTAGGGGAAGACCAAAGAACAGATGGAAGGACTGTGTGAAAGATGATATGGTTAGAAAGGGGGTGACTACCGAGATGACGACTAATAGAGAAGTCATCTTCTACCTGCCTTTTCCCAACCAATATTGGGGTCGGCTTCCAGTCTAACCGGATGCAGCTGAATACCAACATTTACATGGAGACTGCCTATCTGACCTCTACAACCCAGTTACTGGGTAATACGATACCCCTTGGTAAGACTGATAGCCAGACTTTCGGGATTCTGACGACTTGAACGACTGTCAAAGGTCCAGGAATGACAGCCGGGTCCAGCGGCTTAACGTGCTTTCTGAGTCACGGAGTGGTCTTGGTATGTAAAGATGGTCACCCATCCACGGACCAACTGGGCCTCAAGTCTGCTATTACAATAGTGTCAGAATGGTCTATCATTGATTTCATAATTGTTGATTTTGACAAGTTTGGTAATCTACTAATATAATGGCGTCATTATGACTTTCCAATGGTCAACCACTGACACTCCATTGAAAGAAATGGCATAGAATGGTAATCTCGTACATAATGACAAATGGATTTCTGACTTAGGCGGTAATCTGCTAAAATTTTGACAGTTCCTTTTAACAAGTGACCTACCATTAGAACGTCATTGTGCAGTCATTGCTTTTAATTCGTTACGAGTATCGTATATTGTTCTGTGCCATTTACCGACCGATGATGGACCATTATGAATTTAGCAGATTACGAACTTTTAGCAAAATGACAATGGGATCGTGTTGGAATGACGAATTTATAAAAATAGCAGACTTGGGTCCCTGATGCAAGCGTAGCTTAACCTGATCGATCGACCCGTGCGGCTGTTATTACTTAGCCACGAGCCCCTCCTAGACTAGTAAAGAAGTATTGGAGAACAAGAAGAGATGTTGCGCTGACGACTAATATTATAATTAGGGCAGGAGAATGATGATTTTATAAGCCAAAGTAACTTACCAGCAGCATCCATACACGCGGCGCCCACGGCGAGATACAGCGCTGTATTCCCACTGTTGGGCATGGTCAGGTTCACGGTCGCCCGACAACTCTCAACCAACGTCATCACGTTGTTGTACTTCCCCACTTTACTGGCCAGCATTAGGGGGGTGTAACCTAAAAATAAAAGGGGTTATAAAGTATATTTGTTTATCCATACTATAATATTATAAATTCGAAACTAACTCTGTCTGTATGTTACCTCTTGCGCCTAAACCACTGAACGGATTTCGATAAAATTTGGCAGACAGATAAATTGCATCCCAGGGAAGGACATAGAATAGTTTTTATCCCGATATTCCCACGGGATCGACACTTATGCAGGTGAAACCGCGGGGCGCTGCTAGGAAGAAATATTGAACTGACCCTGTAACAACTTATTGACCTTCTAATGATGAACACTTTTTTAAATTATGAACCTCTTAATTTTTTTTTTGCATTTCTAATGTTGCTCACTTTTTTTGAATAGTTGAACCGCTTTTTAACTTTCCGGCATTTTCTCAGTTAGCCAAATCTTGAGAGAGGCTTTATGCTATATCAGGCTACAACACTTAGGAGCCGAGCAAAAAAAAAAACAAAGAACGCTAAGCGAAAACGTTGTGATAGCGCGAACGGGCGACGCGATGCGACGCGATGGGTCGAGGGTACAAGAAATTTCACGCGGACGAAGTATCGGGCAGAACTTAGTTTGAAATATACCGCTGATCTCAGGTCAAATGCATAGTGCATGAAATTATCTAAGACTACCTGCGCCTCTCGGTTTCACCCGCTTAAGTTTCGGTCCCGTGGGAATATCGGGATACAAAGTAGCCTATATGTTAATCCAGGGTGTCGGCTACCTCCATACAAAATTTTATCAAAATTGGTCCAGCCGTTTGAGCGTGAACAAGTAACAAACATATAAACACACCCTCACTCACACACACAAATTTTCGCCTTTATGATATTATTGTGATTCTGAACTGTTTGAATAAATATGACTTACCCTGATTGTCATATAACTTGTTGATGTAGGTTAATAGTATCGGGGTCAACTCTTCATCTGGCTTACATGCATAGGCTGAATTCCATAAATGTTCATTTTCCTGTAGTATTTTTCTGGAAAACACAAAAATAATATAAAGGAGACATGCATAATTATGAGAAGCGGTTTAAAAAAAAACAGTGTCACTCCGGGAGTGCTGACAGAAGTGAACAAAACACAAACAGAATACTTTGCCATCACTCACTGACATATCGGATATACATTAAAACCGAGTACAGTCACGAGCACTAATATGTCAACACTTGGCGACTTTCAATTGCGATTATTTCGTGAAATAAACCTATGGGTTCGAAAATACTATGTTCTTAATAACATACAATTTCATTCAAAATTAAAGGAGAAAATCGCCTTTGAATAAAGCCAAGTGTTTAGTTATACACTGTATAGTAGGCACTTGAAATATTCACAAAATAATCAGTTGTATTTTTACTTTAATCTTCTTAATTCACCTAGCATTCTGTTGGCAATGATTAATTAAGATACACACTCACCTAGCATTCTGTTGGCAATGATTAATTAAGATACACACTCGCCTAGCATTCTGTTGGCAATGATTAATTAAGATACACACTCACCTAGCATTATGTTGGCAATGATTAATTAAGATACACACTCACTTATGATTAATTAAGATACACACTCACTTAGCATTCTGTTGGCAATGATTAATTAAGATACACACTCACCTAGCATTCTGTTGGCAATGATTAATTAAGATACACACTCACTTAGCATTCTGTTGGCAATGATTAATTAAGATACACACTCACCTAGCATTATGTTGGCAATGATTAATTAAGATACACACTCACCTAGCATTCTGTTGGCTATGATTAATTAAGATACACACTCACTTATGATTAATTAAGATACACACTCACTTAGCATTCTGTTGGCAATGATTAATTAAGATACACACTCACCTAGCATTCTGTTGGCAATGATTAATTAAGATACACACTCACTTATGATTAATTAAGATACACACTCACTTAGCATTCTGTTGGCAATGATTAATTAAGATACACACTCACCTAGCATTATGTTGGCAATGATTAATTAAGATACACACACTCACCTAGCATTCTGTTGGCTATGATTAATTAAGATACACACTCACTTAGCATTCTGTTGGCAATGATTAATTAAGATACACACTCACCTAGCATTCTGTTGGCTATGATTAATTAAGATACACACTCACCTAGCATTCTGTTGGCTATGATTAATTAAGATACACACTCGCCTAGCATTCTGTTGGCAATGATTAATTAAGATACACACTCACCTAGCATTCTGTTGGCAATGATTAATTAATATCTGAAGATGGTCGCTCGCCATTTCTGAAGCAATATGGAAGGTGGTCTTATCTTCGTCGTCTGAGTCCAGAGGGTCGGCTCCAAAGTGCAGCAGAATTGCCGTTATTTGGGTGTTTTCTTGGAACAGTGACATTCTAAGGGGTGTCTGGAAAAAAAAACAAATAATAAAGGTGATTGAAGATTTTTACACATGGAACCTTGGCATATCTACTGTCACGCCACTTTGTATTTTTTTTTTTTTTCAAAATGGCGGCCACGCATGAAACATATACATGGTGGGCAAAAAATCGTGGATCAAACGAAACAGGGCTATAGTTGGGGTTTTGGCCTAGGCGAAACTAGATCATCCTACAATCGGGTTTGGCCGGTAACATATACAAAATCTAAGTCTAAGTCTAACTAGCCTGTACTGTCCCACTGCAGGGCAAAGGCCTCCCTCTCCCTTTTCCACACAATTCTGTCTTCTGGTTGTAAACTAAAAATTTGTCAATGGAGTTTTGGTGAAACATTAGTGAACCTTTAATCAAATTAGTCTAAGAATCAGTAGTTGTTTAACGAAAATTACAGGAGACTATTCCCCAAAACGCCCGCATTTCACCACTTCCTAGTGTTTTTACCCGACTACGGCGAAGCAAAAAGGAGGGTTAAGATTTTAACCGGTATGTACCTATGTATGTATGATGTAATGAAATGATGATGAAATGAAAGTAAAAACGGGACCCTATTACTAAGACTTCGCTGTCTGTCCGTCCGTCTGTCTGTCACCAGGCTGTATCTCAAGAACCGCGATAGCTAGACAGTTGAAATTTTCACAAATTATGTATTTCTGTTGCCGCTATAACAACAAATACTAAAAACAAAATAAAATAAATATTTAAGGGGGCTCCCATACAACAAACGTGTTTTTTGGGTGTTTTTGCCTTGTGATACGGAACCCTTCGTGTGCGAGTCCAACTGACACTTGGCCAGTTTTTTTTGTGTTTGTGTTCTTTATCTGCGTCGTGTTTACCGCAAATAAAAGTTTTTTTTTCTTTCTTTCTTTAGCTGGGAAGAAGAAGTGGCGCAACAAGCTAAGTTAGATGAACTTGATTCCATACAATAGTGTACGAGTAGAAATGTAATGGCGCCAGTCTCTTGGGTACATTACCAGTCGACAGCGACGCGGATGAATTTTTCGACGCTATATTTTAGTTTGTCAAAGTCAAATCATTTATTTCAAATAGGCACATTAAAGGCACTTTTGAACGTCTAATAGAAATTATTCTAGTCGCCCATTCCAAAAGGTAGCTTTCGTATGGAGAAGAATGGGCAAGAAACTCCACCGTTACTCTTTTAAAATGTTTTACAAGGTCTTGTATACATAATATAATTATATGTGAACACGATGCACCCATAATAAAATTAGCCTACCACAAAAGGTAAAAAGAATTAAAAATTAAGCAATGACAGGTAAATCAAATAAGTGATAGATATAATTTGTGTATAGTTTTAGTTATGTTAGGATTTAATTTTGTTATTTTTATTAATTAATTTGGTATTAGTTATTATTTGCATACTTATTATTATAATTTAAAACAATAAATTATAGTGTAGAAAAAAACGAATCTAAAAATATCTTAAGCGACCATATTAATACGCCATAAGTATACAATATAATGTCTAAAATTACGTCACTAGAAATCCGGTACCTATTCATTTTTTGCATAATCTGAGTCAATACAATTAATGATAATAAAATAAAATAATAATAATAATGTAATGTCCAGTCATCAAACTTCGTTTAAAATGGACTCTGACGATGTTTTCGTAGAATAGACACTCACAAAGGTCGACCTATAAAAGGCCACGATATGTCCCATATTTAAGCGATTAAAATAATAATTGTATTAAGAGTAAACTAGTCGGGAGCTCGAACTCACTGGTGGTCATGGCCAAAAAGCACGCTGTCTCACCTGGCATCGTGTCCGACAGAGATAGTATCAGCGATGAGCAGTTAGACGCTAGTCTACACGAACAACGTCTAGTTCTCACGCACAGAAACACCGTTCCGAACTGATAGGCGCGTAAAAAAAATCGTAGTGCTTCGGAAAATCGAGTTTTATGAAAAAACCACTGCACAAATCAATTACAAATAAAAGTTTATTGAACTCTTCGATAACTGAGTTTTGTCGGTACGGACTTGGTTTTGAAGAATTTTGTTATTTTATTACTTACTAGCCGCGGATTCGCCCGCGAGATAAGTCGATAAAAACTATCTCTCTGCCAAATTTTATCGAATTCCGATCAGTGGTTTAGGCGTGAAAAGGTAACATACAGACAGACAGAGTTACTTTCGAATTTATAATATTAGTAAGGATTTGGACCCAAAGATACGTTAAAAATAGCAAGAAAAAAACGAATGTTTGTTAGCTCGTAACTTTTTAATGGCTTTTTATTTTACTATTCTGTTTCCGTACAGACAAAATTAATAATAAGTCAAAACGATATCATGTTTAACATTGGATTCACAATGGTGCCGATTCTGTTATTCACAAACTAAACTAAATTTAAGTTCAGTGCGTCTCTTTCTTTCTATTTCACTAAGAAAAGGACAGAAGATAAATATTAGTTTAGTCCTGTCAAATTAGTCGGCGCCTGACGTAAATTGACGTATTTTTAATAGCCAATATTTTAATCTCGTCTAAATTGTCTATGGAGTATCTTAATTTGACAGGACTAAACTAATATTTATCTTCTGTCCTTTTCTTAATGAAATAGAAAGAAAAAGATGCATGAACTTAAATTTAGTTTAGTTTGTGAACATACAGAATCGGCGCCAATGTCAAACAGTGGAGTAATACTCTCCCGAAAAATTTGTACGGAAAAAATATCGACTCCCTGGGTTGTATATTTAAGGATTTTTGTTTCAATTCATACCCAAAACTCCTAAAAGGTTTATATGGGGGGAGGAAACTGACATTTTTGCCGATGGAAAATCCCGGTCCCGGCTTTGTTTATAAATAAATTGTCCCATCCTTTTGTATGAGGAAGACATCTTTCCTGGAAGCAGTACAACGATTTACAATGTATTAGACCGAAATTACATAGAAATCGATTTATCAATTCCCTGGAAATTACTATCAATGTACATTAAACTAATACTACATGCTTGAGGTAAACTTTAAATGCGGTTTCCTCAAAAGAATTCCTAACTGAATTGTAACGTCATTAAGTTAACGATATGTTTAAGTAAGCTATTAAACTATCATTTAGACAAACCGGCGACATGAAAAAGAATAAATAGTTGTCTAATTATTTGTAATTACTAAGTAATTAGTTATCCGAATATGTCATAACATCAAGCGTGTGGGTTGCCAACTTTTTTATATCAAATATAATATTTTCGAAGCCATTGCAGGTAAAAATATAGTAGCAGTTTGAATAAAAAAAAAATATGCAATTTTTTTGGTGCAGTCAACAAAATAGATAAGTATGCAGGATCGTCGGATATAGTTGATGTTTAGTAAGAAACCGATGGATGTTCTCGAATAAAGTTTAATTTTATTAATAGAAAACAAACAGCTCATTTATCAAATTAAATTGCAGTCGATAACATCCATCGGTTTCTTACTAAACTTCAACTGTATCCGACGATCGTGAATAATTATCTCTTTTGTTGACTGTACATTGAACATTTATTAACAAGTTTTCTTTTTAACGTCTCAATAACCATTATTAGCGTTACAAAATACCATTAATTCAGCTTTTATGAGATTATTACTGGCCACATTGCGCTCATCTCGCAGTTTTGTATTCAAAATAAAATATTTTAGTTTCGCCTACTATAATTTTTTTTTTAAATATAATGTAGTTTTTTATGGTGGAAAAGGGAGCCTTTGCCCTGCAGTGGGACAGTACAGGCTAGTTAGATTAGATCAGTATTTAGAGCTCTAATATATAGCAAAATACTTTACTGGGTCAAATTAAATTAGCGAAACTGCAAATGTGTTATAACAAAAACGTTATGATGTTTTTTTTTTTGGGTTTAACGACCGCTGGTTGTGTTGTTACTCTCACGTCTGTGAGTTTCACACAAAGAAAGCAGATTTTTAAACTGATATTTTAACCTTTTGAACGCCAGAGCATAAACGCACGGGCGTGCCCTCCACGCCAAGCTACAATTTTAAATATTTAAGGTATACAAATATAAACACAAAAGTAATGATTTAATTGTATAGTTCGTGATAAAGTGCACCGCATTTTTTGTCACATATATAGGTCGCTTGTAATAGGATAGGCGACACACGACTGGCGTACAGGGCACGCGCTTGCTTGTCACGTATATGTGACAATGGCGTTCAAAAGGGTTAAGTGGCTACAGTAACTGTGCCGCCGGTGACCCCATAGAAAAAGTTGTAAAATTTAATGTACTTCTTTTTTGTTTTATCGTTTTTAGGGTTCCGTAACCAAAGGGTAAAAACGGGACCCTCTATTTACTAAGGCTCCACTGTCCGTCTGTCCGTCTGTCACCAGGCTGTATCTCATGAACCGTGATAGCTACACAGTTGAAACTTTCACAGATGATGTATTTCTGTTCGCCGCTATAACAACAAATACTAAAAACAGAATAAAATAAATTTAAGAGGGCTCCCATACAACAAACGTGTTTTTGTCGGCGTTTTTGCCTTGTGGTACGGAACCCTTCGGTGCGAGTTCGACTAGCACTTGTCCAGTTTTTCATTTCTGTCGCGGCACATGATTGTAGATATTTTTCTCACAAATTCTAATCGAAAAAATAATATCTGCTGTTTCCCGCGGTCAAAATGAAAAATAGGAAAATAGGTATTTCCTCAAAATAATGATAAAAAAAAATACATTTCCCTCGCATTTAGGTACCTATAAAAGTTACTGATAAACGAAATATGCATGACAAAGTGTATCGAATGATAAATTAGTCATTGTATGGGGACTTTCCCTGCATTCCGTAGCTAGTAAAGTAGGTAGCAAGTATAGTAATAATATAAATATTTACCTTTTGTTATAAAGATAGAAAAAACTTAGGTACCTATTGATCTTCTAAAGATGCACATTTTTTTTTTCATAAATGAACCTCTCTTTAACTTTCTGGCCTTTTTTAAGGTTCCGTCCGTACCCAAAGGGTAAAAACGGGACCCTATTACTAACTCCACTGTCAGTCTGTCCGTCTGTCACCAGGCTGTATCTCAAGAACCGCGATAGCTAGACAGTTGAAATTTTCACTAATTAGGTATTTCTGTTGCCGCTATAACAACAAATACTAAAAACAGAATAAAATAAATATTCGTGTGCGAGTCCGACTCGCACTTGGGCAGTTTTTTTTTTAAACTCGGTGGCGCCTGTATTTCCTAGCTGACTAATCCCTGCAAAAAAACGCCGAAACAAACTCAGAGGTTTACCTCCGAGTTTGTTCTCCTCTACGTCATGCTCACCGCAAATAAATGTGTTTTCTTTCAACTACGTAGTAATGTTATCATAAATCATTAAAAAACTGGCCAAGTGCGAGTCGGACTCGCACACGAAGGGTTCCGTACCACAAGGCAAAAACGCCGAAAAAAACACGTTTGTTGTATGGGAGCCCCCCTTAAATATTTATTTTATTTTGTTTTTACTATTTGTTGTTATAGCGGCAACAGAAATACATCATCTGTGAAAATTTCAACTGTCTAGCTACCGCGGTTCTTGAGACACAGCCTGGTGACAGACAGACGGCAAAAACGCCGAAAAAAACACGTTTGTTGTATGGGAGCCCCCCTTAAATATTTATTTTATTTTGTTTTTAGTATTTGTTGTTATAGCGGCAACAGAAATACATCATCTGTGAAAATTTCAACTGTCTAGGTACCGCGGAAAGCTTAGGAAAACTTTGTTTTCATTAACTTGAGTTTTTATACTTTTTATTTTGAGTAGGTATATTTTATCACGGTAGGTAGATTGGTAGTTGAAAGTAGATTACGCACCTTGCTAAAGTGAGTAATTAATGCACTCGTTTTATGCCCTCGCTTGGGCTCGGGCACCAACATAACTCTCGTGCATTAATAACTCACTTTGTGCTCGATGCAACAATCTACTATTTCTTTCTTTTCAGTTACTGGATAACAAGATACCTCTTGGTAAGACTAGACTGGGAATCAGAATTTCGGCTTCCTGACTACCCGTAATGACTTTCAAAGATCTACAACGCAGAAAATGCAAAGCGAAAAACGAAGTAACAGTTTATTTATCACATACCAAACGATATTATGTAAAATATATAAGTCGCGCAAATAATTAGTATAACAAATACGTAATTAGATATCGTGTTGTGCGATAAGAGCGCCAATTGTATGTTTAATTTAGCTATTGCTCCCTGCGTCAATTAAACTATTATTTAGTCGCTCAGCGCACTATGCTCGGATTTTCTTTGAAGGATAAAATCAGGAATGAAATTATCCGGAAAAGAATCGGAGTTACCGACATAGCTTGCAGAGTAAGCAAGCTGAAGTGGCAGTGGGCTGGCCATGTCTGTCGAGTGTCGAAGGACTGATGGCCGGTGGAGCAGACGAGACGGTGGAGTGGATACGTCCGCCCAGCGTGCGTGTAGCTATCTAGCTAAGGGGGCGTCCCACACTCCGCTTGCCGATACGCGATCCGATGCGATGCAAGCCGTTTGGTGGAAATCATCCGTTACACGTCATATTACAAAAAAAAAGCTAGAAGGAGTCGACATTTCCTATCGGACTGCCCCTGACAAGACATGGCGAAACAAACTCAAGGGTTGAAGTCCCTTTTAAAGTTCAGACGAAATCTTGATCAGAGCATGTGAGGACAATGTAGATTAGTGCCTGAAATGGTCTTTTGAGGAAAGAACCACACAGAATTTAGTGGACCTGTCCAGTCAGTGCCAGCATTTGTCAGTAATCGTGGAACTCACTCAGAACTTGAAGATAATAATATGTTTGTTTTATTGCTCCGGCTTAGAATTTTGACTGACCTAAGGCGTGCGTGACACGGGTGGGTTTTAGTCAGTAAGAGTCTGACACTCCCTTCCGCTCCACCCAGGGCGGGAGGGGTAATTGGATGATTTCCCAACCACAAAAAAAATAAAATAACTGAGAAGGGAATAGGCATTAGGCATTTATTCTTATATTTTAGTTATTTTCTAAGTTGTTTTCCGTATTTGCACCTACTGTGTATTGTCTCTGCATCACCCTAAGGTAGACTGGTAGAAAATGCCCAAGGCATTAAGTCCGCCTTTGTACAGTTTTTACTTGTGCATAAAGTTTAATAAATAAATAAATAATAAATAGGCGAGAGTTTAGTATGTAAATATGATTGTACTTACAAGTCCATCAGCTGGAACATCGACAGAGGCTCCTCTCATCTTCAGGACAAAGCACTGACGTCTTAACAGATCCACATCATTCGATAGAACAGCAACATGGATTGGTCTGAAAAAAAAAACAAATGAATGAGCTCTTTTTAGGGTTCCGTACCCAAAGGGTAAAAACGGGACCCTATTACTTAAGACTTCGCTGTCTGTCCGTCCGTCTGTCTGTCACCAGGTTGTATCTCAAGAACCGCGATAGCTAGACAGTTGAAATTTTCACAAATTATGTATTTCTGTTGCCGCTATAACAACAAATACTAAAAACAAAATAAATATTTAAGGGGGGCTCCCATACACCAAACGCGATTTTTTTCCCCTTTTTAGCTCGATATCAATAATGGCAACAGGTAGGCACTTGAAATATTCACAAAATACTCAGTTGTATTTTTACTTTAATAATAAAATAAAAATAAATATTTAAGGGGGGCTCCCATACAACAAACGTGTTTTTATCGGCGTTTTTGCCTTGTGGTACGGAACCCTTCGTGTGCGAGTCCGACTCGCACTTGGCCAGTTTTTTTTTCTCAAATCATCATCATCCTTTCAGCCGAAAGACTCAAGAGAGTCTGCCATCCGGGAACAAGTTACCTTGGCCTCCTTGGAAAACCTATCTAAGTAGGCCGCAGCAAGGTAAATCTCCACAAGTCCCGGGTTCATGGACGGCTCAGACCTCCGGGGTGGCGTCTCCCCATAGACAATGACTCACCTCCCATCTTGCACCGCATGCTGTCACCTGCACACGTGAGGACCTAATGGCGGAATTTTAGGCCATCGAATTTGAAAAACTTTTTTTTTTTTCGAATTATTTTTGCCATTGCCACGCTAAGAGAAAGCCGAAAGACGTTCACTGCTGGACATAATTATGTATGTGCCTGTATGAACATTGAACAGGTCTCATCCAAGCATCATCGTCACACCAAACGGTCCTGTGCGGATATGCGGATTCCCCCTACACCAAAGAGAATAAATTATCTATCGTCGTTGCCCTACACACTAAGGTTACCAGATCCGAAAATAAGTTTTCCTAGAAAAATCCCTGCCGAAAGGGATCGGTCGAAACCTGACGTTTTAGGATATTATATTACACTAGCTTCTGCCCGCGACTTCGTCCGCGTGTTATTTCTTGTACCCCCACCCCGTCGCAACACTTCGCATTCGCTTAGCGACTTTTTTTCTTTTTGCTCGGCTGCAAAGGGTCATAGCGTGATATTATAGCCTATAGCCTTCCTCAAGAATTGGGCTATCAAATGCAAAAAGATTTTTTCAAATCTGACCGGTAGTTCCAGAGATTATCGCGTTCAAACAAACAAACTCTTCAGCTTTATTATTAGTATTAGTATATAGATATAGATTTTTGGTTTTTATAAGTGTCCTCTATCTAAATAATTATATAACTTTCGTTGTGCACCGCGATTCTGAAAAATAAAAATCAAAATGGCGGCCGACGTTTAGGGACACCCCCCAACCCATACAAAATTGTAGTAGTTTTAAATCGTAGACAGAGTAATCTATAGACTCATGGTATCCGTGTCACCGAAAGGGACAAAAAATTCCGGCAATCTTCATCATACTATCATTTTTACAGCTTATTACACTGCACCTTACCATTTTCACAGTAAAGTTGTGCAAATGTACTATTATTGAATTATGCACGAAAAAGATCTTATTTTCCGTTTAATCGCGATGTAGTTTTTACTAATTCATTCATAATTTTTAATATTTCATTCATAAACGTCAAACTTGTTGTGCAAAGACACAACGAGTTTGACGTCTCTGTCTCTTTTCTTTGCTAGTCACGTTAATATTTTTCTCTTTTTCTTGTGCGAATGAAAAAGAAGATATGCAGCAGTCTATAGTTTACTCTGTCTACGTTTTAAATAGATATTTTTATTTTGACATTGACTTGACCAACTGGTTTTTTTTATCACCTGTTATCAACATAATTTTATTTATCATATCTTATTTGATCTTCCACGTCAGAGGTGACAATTTGAACTACGAAAACCACCTTTAATGATAGCCTAAAGGGGCTGTCAATAATTATCAAATTTTTATCATGTACGTGCGGTTGGCTGTACTGTTTTGTGCTCTAAGACAACACGGAAAGTACTGACCTATCATTTGCTGTTAATCTTATCAAACATCACACTATTACACTAATATTGTAAAGGCGAAAATTTGTGAGTGTATTTGTATGTTTGTTACTCTTTCACGCAAAGACTACTAAACGGATTTGGATGAAAGTTCTTCTCCATAGAGATCTACGTTTTGGAATGGGCAACTAGCTTCAACTTTCTGACAGACTATTTAATTTTGACAATTCAAAAGTGCCTGTACAAGGTTTGATTGAAATAAATGCTTTGAGTTTGAGTTCGACTTTCTTCGCGCGTAATTCCTGGTTGCCCCGACCCACCCCGTCGCATCGTATCGCCTGCCCGCTCTATTACCTACTTCATTTCGCTTAGCGTTCTTGCTGACTCTTTTTCTTTTTGCTCAGCTCCTAAGGGACCTAGCGTGATATCAAAATAGCCTATAGCCTTCTTCAAGAATTGGGCTATCAAATGCAAAAAGATTTTTTCAGACCCGACTGGTACTTCCAGAGATTAGCGTGTTCAAACAAACAAATTCTTCAGATATATTATTAGTATATATATATACATTTAAATCGATTGGAAAGCAGTTTGTCTCATTATACTCAACTCACAGTATTTATTTCAATTAAACCAATTACCTACAGGCACTTTTGAATGTCAAGGAGTCGGTCAGTCAGAAAGATGCAAGCTAGTTGCCCATTCCAAAGCGTAGTGGGTTCCTATGGAGAAGAACGGGCAAGAAACTCCATTGAAACTATTTTAAGAGCGTTTACGACGTAAGGCATTTTCATACAGCCCGTGCCGGACGGCGCGTACGTGTTCCACGCGCGCCTCAAAGAGATGTCAGTATCAAGGAGGCCAGCCGGGTCAGCGGGATTGTCCGAAAGGGTTACCGCTGGCCCGGAACATAAAGGGCTAAAGAAGGAACACGGGTGGGTTTTAGTCAGTAAGAGTGACACTTCCTTCCGCTTCACCCAGAGCGGGAGAGGTCATTTGATGATTTCCCATCCGCACAAAAAAAAAGGCATTTCATACAAACTTTCAAGCCCTTGTTTTTCGAAATGAATTAACCGATTTTAATCAAACTTCATACCCTTATGCAGGATACAAAGGTCTAAAAAGTTAGTAGAGAACATTTTCGAAAAATAGAGTTACAGCCAAATTAGACCGATTTTAAATTTTCCATAGAAATACAGATTTCCAGTCAATCTTTTTTAAATAAGCCATTTCCAAAATGTCTTTACGTAACAAAACCCTCCGTGTCTGGGAAAGCACATTAAACAATTCATATCATATCATATCATATCATTTATTCGCATTCGTCCTGGCCATGTCCCGGTAGTCACTCGTGAATCTTTGACAATCGTTACGGTGTCAGAAGCCGGAAAGTCTGACAATCAGTCTTACCAAAGGGTATCATATAACCCAGTAACCGGGTTGTGAAGGTCAGATAGGCAGTCGCTTCATGTAAGATACTGGTATTCAGCTAAGTTTTTGACATTGATTGTTGCCGAGATGAAATTGCGACTAGATTTTGAGCATTTTTACCGACTTCAAAAAAAGGAGGTTATCAATTCGACACGTAGGTATGTATGTAATATTATTGGAATTGCACTATATTCACATATGACAATCTATTAGGGCTTCCAAACAAATATACAAAATTTTATAGACGTATGTATGTATGTTTCTCCACGCATATCTCCGTAACTATTAATCGGATCGTGACCATTCTTTTTTAATTGGTAATTCATTTACTTCAACTTAGGGAACAGTGCAAGTTTCATCAAAATCGATTCAGTAATTTTCAAGATATGGACTAAGACGTGAAAGTGTGACGGCCTGGCTTATTGATACGAGCTACGGGTGTAGTGTCAAAGCGAAAACATCTCAAAACCTTGGTCAAATTTATTTTTAGTTGTTGCACTAGGCAACAACTAAAAATTACCAAATAAAAAGTAATTTAAAAAAATTAAACCGTCTTCAAAAAGAAATGAACTCAAAATTATGAAATAACTTTAATTTCGGAAGTCGGTGGCAAAAAACTAAAACTAAAATACAGATCCCAAGACACCGACTTCCGAAATTAAAGTTATTTCATAATTTTGAGTTCATTTCTTTTTGAAGTCGGTTTAATTTTTTTAAATTACTTTTTATTAATTATGAGAATTGACCTTCAGGCGGGTAATGAGAATTTTAAGCTAACTGTCAGATTGATAAAATTTAAAACTGGCCACACACACACGAAGGTGTCCGAAGGAAACGAAGGGTTTCGTACTACAAGGCAAAAACGCCGAAAAAACACGTTTTTAGTATGGGACCACTTAAATATTTATTTTATTCTGTTTTTAGTATTTGTTATTATAGGGGCAACACTGCAACAGAAATACATCATCTGTGAAAATTTCAACTGTCTAGCTATCACGGTTCATGAGATACAGCCTGGTGACAGACGGACAGTGGAGTCTTAGTAATAGGGGCCCGTTTTTACCCTTTGGGTACGGAACCCTAAAAAATAACTTAAATTTAAAAAAAATAACATCATGCCTGTAATCCCTGAAATGTTAAGCAGAGGTGCACCTATAATGCCGAGCTAAATGCAAAAGCGGTATCTCAGGAAAACCTAGTTTCGTTTTTTTTTTCTTTTTGGCAACTGAGCCTATGTCGACTATTCTGCCTGTGTCATGTGGTGACGGTAAGACAGCGAGGTGAGCCGTCGAACTTTGCACTTGCTTTTATTCTCTTAAAGCTGAGATCGGGAAAACTTTTATAAGGGTTTTTTTTTTATTAAGATACTGCTATTTGGCTTAGCTCATTGGATGGCGTATTTTTTTAAGCTATTGAATGCCACAAAAATCAACTTTTCGATTTTATTTTAGAATACCGCTTTCGAGCTTAGCACAGCAATATAGCACCAGTTATCGTTAAGTCCCATGTAATAGGGGGCGAGCCTATTGCCATCAACCGGGCACAAATCCAGACTTTGGGCTGCTACTGAGAAATTCCTGATAGAAAAACCTAATAACACTTTGCACAACCTGGAAATCGAATCCAGGTCTTCATGCTAGGCCAACTGAGTAACAAAAAAAAATAAAAAAATGGGTGAAATACTCACAAATGACCATCACTATCTCTGGTTAAGCAATCCTTTAAATCCGTGAACCCCTGTCTTAGAAGTAACTTAATCCTCTGCTCCGGCGGCGTCTTATGCAAGACATCTTGCATACCAAATGGTAATGTCTCATTCGAAGGGCTCAAATCCCCTATAGAATCCAAATTATGAAACCGTTTCCTCGCATCAATTTCTCGCTGGTTCACATCACTACTTATATCCCTGGTATGTTTATCAACGTTGGTTAGAATGTTCAGAGGATTAAGTAAAAGATCTTGTGTAGTCATCACGGATAGGGACGAAAACCGACCACTGTTCACACTGTTGTTGGAATCGTCGCCGAACAAGGATCCAAGTTCCGGTAACGAGGACTCTGTCAGAGATTCTTTTTGAACCATTTCTTCTTTAACAGAGAATGATTCGAATTTCGCTGGTGATATCACAATTCTCCTAGGCTGCTTCACTTCTGGTGCATCCTTAACTACGTATGGAGCTAGCTGTTGTCTTTTATTACGTCTCCGGGGCTTGGTGAACTTTATACGTTCTTGCACGCTTGTTAAACAATCCGCTGCCAACGATTCATTGGTCTGACAAGAAGATTCTACCACATTTCGTAACACACTATAATTTATTGGGTTGGTGTCAGTCTGACAGGCGATACTTCGGACTTTTTTCGGAATTGTCAAGAGAGCATTTATGCTACGAATTTTTAGCTCCTGACTAATTATCGAACACAGAGAACTGAACAGAATATCGTAATTATCCTGGCCTATTAGCTTCGTTATTTCGTCCGAGGTCTTCTCGAAGATGTGGCCGGAGTGACTCTGGCAATTCGCGACAGTTCTACTCGACTTTGTCAAAACATTTAACCGATTCACTATTGTCATACTACGGACTTCCCCCGCGGTGAAGTCACCCAATTTCGATGTGTAAATAATATCCTCTTGCACGGAACTCTGTAACGATTTCATTACTTTTATATTCCTGTTCATAGGCTTCTTTATTATTATTTTTCTGTTCAATATTAGTGGGAGTTTTTTCACCGTGATCGGTTTCACGTCTTCTGTAGACATTTTGTACACTTTTTGAACTGTTTAGCACTAAATTTTATGACGTCACTGTGTATTGACCCTACTATCAGCAGATTGAACGCGCGTAATAGCCCACAACGCGAGCTAAATTCATGTTTTTTCAATAAATAATACGACAAATACGAGATTTCATTGGGGTATCCCCCCGTTGGACTGACATTACGAAACGTCGAACTTCAGGTTGTATTATTATTTCTTTGGTTATGGTGCTTTTACACTGTACGATTTCGACTGACATGCGATCCGATCCGGTCCGATCCGATCCGTGCTTCTGTAAAGCAACATGCGATGTTTAGAATTTTACATAAATAATTTGAAGTTAAGTTTTATGTTTGTTTATACTTTTATAATTGTCCGCTTATTGTAAAGTTTTGTTTGTAATATTCCTCTGTAATACATGAAACTTAAGAAAAAAAATAAACCCAGTCCCTATATTTTGCTGCGAAATCATCAGCACTGCCACAGTCAATATATTTCACGGCTAAAGCTTTGGTTCCCTAAGAAATCAGTGAACGCTCACACCATAAAAGTTGTCTAAATACAGTGTTTTTTGACACATTAGTGCCAAATACTGGTGAAACCGTAAAACTGACAGGTTTTCATGACGGACGTTATGTTATGACAGCGTAGACAGAGTAAATTATAGAGTGCTGCATATCTTCTTTTTCATTTGCACAAGAAAAGGAGAAATATATTAACGTCACTAGCAAAGAAAAGAGACAAGAATATTTCTGTCCCTTACTGCGTGTCGGCTAAGCACATCAATCATAGAGTCTGTCTATTGAAAGCTGAGAGTGAAAATGAGCGGCAAATTTAAAAAAACAGGTCGTATATCCCCGGATCAACTAGGAAAAAACATGTTTGATAGAAATTTTAATATATTTTAAGATATTCAAGAAATTTTAAGATAGTCAAGTATCAAATATGTTTTTTTCCTAGTTGATCCGGGGATACACGACCTATTTTTTTTTAATTTGCCGCTCATTTTCACTCTCAGCTTTCAATAGACAGACTCTAGACTCATGGTATCCGTGTTACCGAAAGGGACAAAAAATTCCGGCAATCTTCATCATACTATCATTTTTACAGCTTATTACACTGCACCTTCCCATTTTCACAGTAAAGTTGTGCAAATGTACTATTATTGAATTATGCACGAAAAATATCTTATTTTCTGTTTAATCGCGGTGTGGTTTTTATTATTTCATTCATAAACGTCAAACTTGTTGTGCACATTGATGTGCTTAGCCGACACGCTGTAAGGGACAGAAATATTCTTACTCTGTCTCTTTTCTTTGCTAGTGACGTTAATATATTTCTCTTTTTCTTGTGCGAATGAAAAAGAAGATATGCAGCAGTCTATAGTTTTTTCCGTCTATGGAAGAAATATAACTCTCTCTGTCTCTCACTCTTAACCCCTCTATCTCTCTTTAAAATGTTTCACTTCTATCATGTCCACTGTGCTGCACACGCATTTTTTTTCCCTGTGTTTTATCTGCAATCAGTTCTCAACCATAATCGGACGGTGGTTTTGCGATAAAAAGTATTTTTTTTACTTGAGCTTGATACGATGTCGTGCGGTGTAAAATGCCTTTAGAACTTTCCATCAGGCATTCCCCTAGCGGCCTCATGCCGTGATTGCAGTGTTGCCAGAACACTGTTTTACAGAGTGGAAAATAAAACGTTTTTCCAATGTCAGGGTTGTCATTGAAAAAACTCGTTTTAGCGATTTAGCCCGTATTTTTTAAAACCTGTATGGTTGATTATACTAACTAACGATTGTAATTTATCTGAAATAAATGAATTGAATTAGTTTATTGCTTTTTTACTATAGTGTTTTTTTAGAAAGCTCTTGGGCTCCATAGACGTGATGGCTGTCACAAAACATTCACGATTTTTTTGGGTCAAACGACCGGAAGTAGTGTAATTACTTGAAATATAAAACATTCACGATTTTTTTGGGTCAAACGACCGGAAGTATTGTAATTACTTGAAATTTATTTTTTTGTGTTAACTTTACCGACGTGATGGGTGTCAATGGCTGAGGAGGTTCACCTTTTTTTTTTTTTTTTCGTATTTTTATCATGTTTAGATTAGATATCGATACCCATTTATATACCTAGCGAATTTGACCTTAGATAATTATAAAATGTTATGTTGTTTGTTTATGTTATTTCCGTTTTCTACTGACTTTTTATGCCAATTTACTGCTTATTAGTTTAGTAGGGTTGGCAACACAGCGTGAGCGTTCAGAATACCTAATCAAGTAATCAGCACAGACTACCTAATGATAATATGACATACGTAAAAATATATATACTTCTTTAAATTACGTCCACATTCTATAATAAATAGGGGTATTTATTTTTATTGAAGGCTTCAAGAATCCTTTTATTTAGGTACTTAGATGCTTTTTGCGAATTTTAATTTCTTTGATTTCTAATTCTAGTTTGAATTGAAAAAAGTAATAAAATCTTAGTTTTTGAGCTTACGTAACGTAACCTAAAAACATAACAATTTACGATTCTTAATTGTCACAATTCTTTGTTTGTGTAATCACGTTTTATGAATGAATATTTATGGAAATAACATAGTGACGCAGTGTTATTATGTTCTTCTATCAATAATACGACAAATAAGTTAGAAAAATGGGAGTTTTCACAGTTTAATTTACAAATGAATTTCATCTAAAACTTTTAATGGAACGTCTGTTTTCTTATCAAAATACTCCTTATTCATTATAAAAGTGCTTTTAATTCTGTATTATAATTAAATAAATTGAACCTGCTATCAAATTTGGTGGAAATGGAATTGATACACTACAGAAATTAGTCAAAATAATATTAAGTACTAGATAAAAGTTTTAAATTCAAATTTTGCGCGACACGATATCACTTAGCGTTTAAGAACCGATCAGTAGCAGAAGTCAGCAGAACATTCTATAAGAATATTTCTTAGAAATCATCAATATTTTAATTATCAAAATATAAACTTATATTACCACAATCACAAAATTTCTGTACCAATACTAATGTTAATATGAACACTGATATTAATTACATCTTTCTAATTAATTTGAAACACAAATCAGACAAAAGTTACACTGTAATAACTACTACGGTCAGCGTTTTGTAGTGGGTATCCGATATGAACATCTGACCGCTGACGACAAACAATAATAAAAACTCAGGGGAATTCCCTCCATAGAGTCATAGACAAAGATTTTTAAACAGATTTGAAAATGAATGCAGGTAGAATAGGTATTAGAACTGTTTTGATGTTATGTTTAAAAAATATGATTTTTTTTTTATTCAATGCACTGCTGGTTGCTAATAGAGATTTATGGAAGAATGCACAGACTACAAAGAAAATGGAATTAGGGCAGGGACTAAGATGCAACGCAAATACCTTAAAAGCAAAGTTATCATACCTATTATTAGGTATTTAAATTAAGGTGAATGGGTAGTGGTAGACCGCGAAATTCAAATTTTCTTATGTTTTTTGCAATTTGCAAGTTAGTGTCAGGTTGTATCTTGATCAAAATATTATTATGATTCGCAACAATAACAGGTACTTGTTTAGAGAATTATAATCATTAGAATTATTATTACATCTTTCTAAGTTAGATTTGTAGTTTGTACAGTCAACAGCAAAAGTAGATGATCAAAATCAGAAATTTAATACTAATGAACGGAGTTCGAGTCAGAACTGTGTGGCGTCGAAGTGAATCAAAAGTATTCTACATAGAGTAAGTATTCTAAGTAGAAGTACTTCGACGCCACACAGTTCTAACGCGAACTCCGTTCATTAGTATTGAATTTCTGATTTTGATCATCTACTTTTGCTGTTGACTGTACCATAAGAACGTCCAATCTCTTAAGGAAAAGTGCTTATGGTAAAAACCATTTTTGGCAAATATGAATTAATGGAAAAACAACTTTAATTCTTACACAATACAGTTCAGTTTACGCTACAACTTCAAACATTTTTATAACTTTGTCAATAGTGCTAGTCACTCTGAAATGAACTTAGTTGTTATTGAAATAAACTTGATATTTGTTTAACTTGAAATAGGGTAGGGTGTGCAGCATTGCGCACTTTTACTTTAGGTCTAGACTGCCTCGTTGGTCATGTGACTAGCTAAGCGGCAGTTGAAAATGAGGATTACTCACACGTATTAAATCGGAAAGGGATCGGCACCGTATCGCCTTTCGCCTCGCCGCCCGTCCAACAGGCGTCAACCTAACGTAAGCACGTAGGTAACCAAAGCGGATCAGAAGCTCTGATCCGTCTCGACTCGGCTACGGCTAGGCGACGCCACACTTACGGCTCGCCGACCGCTGGTTGATGGTGCAGCGCAGGCAGGCCGGAGGGGTGAGAGGGGCAAGGGTGGACGAATAGACGTAAGCTCGGGCACGGAGAGACGCAAGCGCGGGGACGACGAGCCGTAACGCACCGCACCGCGGTTCTGAGCTTGTCCCGAAGCGAGGCGAATACGTTACGATTCCGATTAGTGGTGCGTTGCAGTAGGGAGTTTCATACAAAGAATACTGAACGGCTCGAGTTGATACGGTGCCGATTCCAGTCCGGTTTGATACGTGTGCTACGACTTACGGTTTCTATTCCCGGATCGCGCAAAAAGCGCATTGGATTTATCTCACAAAGAATTCTGAGTATTACACCCTAGAGTAGAAAGTTGGTGGTATCCTCCTCCTTGCCTCAGAGAGAACGTAAAGCCGTGTGTCTTGCGCCTCCTACCAATACATAATCAGCCTATAACGTTCCCACTGCTGGGACACAGGCCTCTAGAGGGAGTGGGCCATAACACCACGCGGGTACAGTACGGGTTGGTAGATGTTACATGTCTTCGAATTTTTGGTTATAGGACATGTCGTTTTCCTTCACCGTTTCGAGAGCTGTTTACTCTCACACTTGTGTACTGATATACCTTCAGCGTAGTTGGCTGGTGACCGCCCTAACCGTTACCGTTGTTACGGCTATTAAGTAAAGTGACAACCAGTCTCACCAAGGGGTATCGTGTTACCCAGTAACTGGGTTGTGGAGGACACATAGACAGTCGCACCATGTAGAATAATGGTATTCAGCTGCATCCGGTTAGACTGAAAACCAAGCTCAATATATTTGGGAAAAGGCAGGCATTTGATGAGATAGGTAGGCACAGTTTCGTCTGTACATAGTTAGGCATTGAATTACTCTGCGTATGCGCTTTTTGTTCTATATCTAACCAGAAAGTTTTGAACTCTCGGTAATTTCCCTAGACATTTAATAAGTTAAACAAACCTACCTACTGTATTATTTTGTAATAAATGACTGCTTATTGATAATTATATTTATAGGTATTGCTATGAGGAAGTAATTGTGTGTGGACAGTGACTTACCCACGGATGCATATGTTACAGTCATAGTATATACATAATGACAGGTCAACCAAACCGAACCTCGGGGTGCCCTTCGCTCGCTCTTGCATCCTATGTCGACGTAGCCCTGCTTCGCGCGGCTCCTATTTCTGTGTAAAGGGTTTAAAGTAACCTAACCAAACCGAACCTCGGGGTGCCTTTCGCTCGCTCTAGCATCCTCTGTCGACGTAGCCCCGCTTCGCTAATGTGATTAATTCTGTGTCAATTATCACTTTATCTTAATTGAGTAGACATTATAAATAAAATAATGGCTAGATAATATATTATATAATATCCGGATTTATTACTTTGGCTGTAACACATATACCTAATGTTCACCGAAAGACTCCGAAGATTAGGCGAACATTTTGTGACGTGTTATAAGTAAGTGCGTCATAAGGTTTACAATTTAAACGACTAGCTTCTGCCCGCGACTTCGTCCGCGTGAAATTTCACCCGATCCCCCCATCCCCCATTCACCCTCTTAGGGGTGGAATTTCGAAAAACCCTTTCTTAGTGGACACCTACTCTTCACAAACAACACACCCTCCAAATTTCATGTCTCTAGGACCAGCGGTTTAGGCTGTGCGTTGATATAACAGTCAGTCAGGACTTTGAATTTTTCAATACCGAAACCAATACTTTCATACTAATATTATAAATGCGAAAGTGTGTCTGTCTGTTACCTCTTCACGCTTAAATCGTTGAACCGATTTAGATGAAATTTGGTATAGACATAGTTTGAGTCACAGGAAAGGACATAGGATAGTTGAAACCGCGGGGCGCAGCTAGTATAGATATAAAATCACGCCTGAATTCCCCGAAGGGTTTGGCAGAGGCGTATAAGTATAGGTACTCACATTTCACCAACTAACTAAGGTACCTACCTAATAGGAAGCGAGCTTACTGTCATCATCGTCAGTCTGTGTTAAAGCCTCTTTGGCATGCTACAGCTGCAGTGACATAATATATAGATGAAGAAAAAACATTGTCAAGTAAAAGCTGTCATTTTGTCTTGTCATTCTTGTTCCTTCTCTTTACGACTTTCATACTATTATAAATTATCTACCATTTTATAAGTCTTTCACTGAAATAAGTACCTGCATTAGGGCTCTTACCCTTATACCAATTTATTCGTGGTCGGC
The DNA here is from genome assembly GCA_948474745.1 of Oligia latruncula. Classification (NCBI taxonomy): domain Eukaryota; kingdom Metazoa; phylum Arthropoda; class Insecta; order Lepidoptera; family Noctuidae; genus Oligia; species Oligia latruncula. The sequence continues at coordinate 966,697 of OX419711.1, read as the reverse complement.
GCAACATGTCTTTTTCTTCCACACTTCTCTATTAGTCGTCATCTCGGTAGTCACCCCCTCTCTAACCACATCATCATCCACACAGTCCATCCATCGTTTCTTTGGTCTTCCCCTACTCTTACAGCCATCGACATTCATACTCAAAACTGTCCTCACGACGTTTTCCTCATTCCTCCGGAGCACATGCCCATACCATGACAACCGGTTTCCACACAACTTTTCAGTTACCGATTGCCTATTGCCATCAACCAGGGACAAATTGATAACACTTCAGGCACCAGACTGAAGTGTCATCTCAGTACTAGCTTCCAAGCTACTGAGAACCTCAGGGTGTATACCCTTTTTTTTTTTTTTTTTTCGGATGGGAATTCATCAAATGAGCTCCCGCTCTGGGTGGAGCGGAAGGGAGTGTCAGACTCTTACTGACTAAAACCCACCCATGTTCCTTCCTTAGCCCTTTATGTTCCGGGCCAGCGGTAACCCTTTCGGAAAATCCCGCTGACCCGGCAGGCTTCGGACTTATGGGGCGCCTCCTCGATGCTGACATCTCTTTGAGGCGCGCGTGGAACACGTATGCGCCGTCCGGCACGGGCCTGGTCCTGATCGGACGGTGAGCTACCCATTACTCTCCGCCCGCAGGCCCGCGCCTACGGTCGCCGGGAGTCGTCACGCGGCTCCCGACGCCCGGAGCATCTCCCGCGGCGGCTGGGACGGGAGGCTCTCTCCCTCATCCGTCCCGCCACCTCCTTCGCTAGCATGACTGCTTCACAGAAGGAGGTGACTGCCTCCCACTCCCTCTCGCCCCGGACCATGGCTTGCACCAGGGCCGGACGCGAGAGGTCGCCGCCGCTGCCGATCGCCTCTACGAGGACACGGCGGTGCTCCGCCCAAGCGGGGCAGCAGACCTCCACCGTGTCCTCTCTCTGTATACCCTGAGGTAAACTTATCCTTTCTCCTCTTATCCTGGGGTACTTATCCCAGGCAGGGCCGTCTTTAACCTATTGGAGGCCCTGGACACAAGGATCACGGCACACGGGGCCCCTGTGTAGATATAGATAAGAGACAATAAGAGAAGCATACTAATATTGAAGTGAAAACTTCTTTAGGCGCCTTGGGCATTTTTTGAGATGGGAAAAAACCATTGAACTCGCGCCACTGTTACCGTAAGCGACACCGCGCGTGTTTTGTTTATAAGACGATTAAAAAAATACCCGCTTCACTTCGCAGTGTGGGTTGGTAGATGTCACATGTTTTCGAATTTTTGGTTCTAGGACATGCCGGTTTCCCCACGATGTTTTCCTTCACCGTTTTTGAGAGCAGTGGTGATGAAATAATTTACACAAAGTAAAGCGCCTGTCTGGGTTCGAACCTACGACCTACAACTCGTAAGTCGCGGTCGTTACCACTGGGCCACCATCTCTATTAAAAAAGGTGCACCCTCTTAGGGGTGGAATTTCGAAAAGCCCTTTAGTAGATACCTACTCTTCACCGAGAACACACCCTCTAAATTTCATGTCTCTAGGACCAGCGGTTTGCTGTGCGTTGATATATCAGTCAGTCAGGAATTTGAATTTTATATATTTAGAAGATGAATGATCCGATTCTTTATTTTCAATGCAGCAATGGTCAAATAAAGAAGAGATCAGGGGGCCTAGAAAGGTCACTTTTGCAGAATCATAAAAGGAATTCATCAAATCATTATAAATCATAATAGACAGTTAACTGTTAAGTTAATCGTATCAAATCCCATTGGTGAAGGATTTTTCAGTTATTTTTTTTTTGTCTGTGCTTAAATACCTACCAATCCAAATCCAATCCCAATCTCTTGCAACGAAAAAAAGCAAAATACGTTTATGATTCTGCCAAAGTGGCCTTTTTAGGCCCCCAGAGGAGCAATTCACGTAACTTCAGTCTGATCTCAGTCTCAATCTGTCAAAGATACCTTTAATTTCCCTCCATTTTTGACAAGTTTTTGAGATTGATTGTCACTGAGATGAGATTGCGACAAGCCCAATTCTCGTAATTCAAAACGTTCATTCAAACGGTTTTGAATTACGAGAATTGGGCTTGTCGTCAGTGACTGCGGGCAAAATTCACAGAAAGTATTTTTAATATGTACCTAAGTAAACGTCTCATACGAATATGAACTTTATTTCTACATAGTTAACGTGCATATTCGTATGACACAAATCAGTTTCGCACCTATCGACTGTGTCGTGTATGCTTATACGAGATATGAACAATAAATGTATGCAGATAAGGTTCATATTCGCATGAATGGCTTAGTTAGATTATACGTAGGTACTTACTGAAAGTGCTATCTGTGAATCGTGCCCTCCCCCTCAGTTATAAGTTTGGCACTACATGTCACGGGTTTGGTTCCCGCTCGGAACAAAAATATTAATCATAGACTACTATTAAATATGATATTAATGCCTACGTCATCTCCACAGATGGGTGTTCACAGACGGCTCGGATCTCTTGTGCGTATGCGGCGCCTCCCCACAGACGCCGTACCTGTCACCTGCGCACTTGAAGATCTTATGACTGCGTCAGTGAGCGGAGTTGAATTTTGGGCCAAAAATGTTCAAACTTTTTGCCATTGATTGATACGCTAAGAAGAAGCGTTAAAAGTAGCTCTAATTTGGTACAGAAGACGCCAGCACACCAAGCTATCCGAAACTGTCAAATTTTCCCAATCAACTTTGAACCGTACGCTTTAGCGATAAAGTTGAAAATCTATTGGAGAAATTTGACAGATTGTAGTAGCTTAATGTGCTGGCGTCTGTACTTCCCTACTACACTTACCGCAAAGTTTCAGACGATATTTACAATTCGACGCCTAGTGAAAACCTCGTAAGTGTAAATTTCAGGGGGAAGAAAGAATGAAATTTTTGTAAGTACGGCGTCTTTTATGTTTTTTTATCCGACTTCAAAAAAGGAGGTTATGTATTCTTTTATTAATTAATATGGAAATTTAATCCGCTTTTATAGGTATCCAGAATCAACTGTTCGATACTATAAGATTGTCCGAAATGCATAAAATGCTACTTAGGAGGAATTGCATTCCTGAGGTTTTCACTCTAAGGCGACGAAATGCAAATGAATGACCTACCTATGTATTTGTGTGCTGCCGAAGAGTAACAAATACTTAGTTTAAAAAGAACGAACATTTTATGTTATCTAGGCATAAGCACAATCAGCCTATACTTAATGTTCCCACTGCTGGGACACAGACCTCCTGTCGGTGAAATGGAGTGGGCCGTAATCCACCACGCGGGCCCAGTGCGGGTCGGTAGATGTCATACCTATATATAGGGTGACTGGTAATTAGTGACCGATACTTAAACACGTGATTTTACTCATCATTATGAACAACTTTTACTATGGGACCAAACCTGAAATCGCGAAAAAAAAATCAGCTGTTCCCTACATTTATGTTCGCTTAACCCGTCAAAATGTAGGGAACAGCTGATTTTTTTTTCGCGATTTCAGGTATTTACTTAATCTTTTCGCACAGAAAAAAGGTCTAGACGCCATCAAGCTACTACAATCTGTCAAATATCTTTCATAGATTTTCAACTCTATCGCTAAAGCATAAGGTTCAAAGTTGATTGGGAAAAATTTACAGTTTCGGGTAGCTTGATGTGCTGGCCTGGCGTCCGACGCCATAGGCTTTCTCTACCAGTCAACCAAGGGTGGCGAAGAGATTAGGTGGCAGGTACTTTGGTTGAGAGGAACAGAGATAAACTAATAACATTATTAATCTACACTTCTACACTAATATTATAAAGAGGAAAGATTTGTATTTTTGTGTGTATGTTTGTAATGAATAAACTCAAAAACTACTGTGCCGATTTAAAAAATTCTTTCGCCATTAGAAAGCTACATTCACCCTGAGTAACATAGGCTATATTTATTGCTAGAAAAGATTAGGGATCCTTACTAAAACTTTAGTAACGTAACCCAAGGTGTAAAAAAAATGCCATAAAACATCTTTCGTCGCATGCGCTGCGGAAACTATTGATGATAGAACAAAAATATGTTCTACAATATTAAAGAACATATCAATAACTACAAAAAACTATTATCGTTATGTCACAATAACCACTTTTTACATTTTAAAAGTTGATAGAAATACCGAGCAAAATTAGACTATGTTAGTCATACTTCTGTTTAAATCCCTATCAAGACTGTCTCAATTCATGTATATTAATTTTTGAATTGTTCAAATTGGCTATTCCATTCAATACATATTACGAATTTAATAAGGCATAGAAATATAAAAAATAAACACATCTATGAAATAGGTCCCTACGCAGCGGACGTAACCGACATTGAACATTTTTTTGACTATTTTATTTGCAATTTTTTTTTCAAGTTACAAAGTTCTTCTCAAAACTAATTAAAAATTGTTTATTTACGCTTTACCGTTTATTTTTTATAGTACCTATTCTCTCACTTTTTCAATAGTAAAAAAAAAGTTCTAAGTACCTATTCTTATTTTATCTGATTTAACAAAAAGTCAACAATATGTAATCCGGTTACATTTTATATGGGTGTATACCTGAAATAAAATGATTTTATTTCGTTTAATAATAATATCGTTATTTGATTATTTATTTATTTGATTTGATATGCCTAGGAAAAAATCTGTGGTCTCAACTAAGTATCTAAAAGTTGCTCCCAAGCGAGATTAGCAAAAATACGACGTATTGGAGAATCATCTTCTGAAAATTCAGAACGTCTCGCAAATCAGAGAGCGTAGGTACCATAGATATAAGAACATCAATCTATGGTAGGTACAATATGCGTCGTAATCGCGGGCCACAGAATCTAGCGCCGAACGTTCACAACGCCTTGCTGAAAATAGTGAACGAATTTCACGAACACGTACAAGGGAATCTAGCAGCGAACGTTCGCAACGATTGTTCAAAATAGTGACAGAATGTCACGAGCACGTACAAGGGAATCTAGCGCCGAACGTTCGCTTCGTCTCTCAGCACAAAATGCCCGATCATCACAACTACACGAATGACAATCGAGTGCTGAACGCTCGCAGCGACTTGCAGAAAATAGAGCTAGAAACTCGCAAGCACGGGCAAACGAATCTAGCGCAGAATGTTCGCTTTGCCTTGCAGAACAAAATGCCAGATCATTCCAACTATACGAACGAGAATCGAGTGCCGAACGCTCGCAGCGCCTCGCTGATAATAGAGTTAGGAACTCGCGAATGCGTGCCCGGGAAACCTAGCGCCGAACGCTCGCAGCGACTGCACAGAGAGAAAGACAACAGTCGTTAACAACTAGGACGCGTAATATAATTTTAGCTCATAGTAAATAGATCGGCATTCAGTTACGATCCACATATTGATTATGCTCATCAGAACAGCATCAAAAAATATAATTAAAAGGTAAAAATATTAAAAAAATCATGTCCACCCGTGCGAAGCCGGGACGGGCCGCTAGTTTATAAATAAAATAGGTAGGTATAAAAATAGGTACCTAGGTTATTAACTGTATCTGCCTATCCAGCAAATCCTCCCAGCAAGTCAGTTTGATGCGAAATTACCATTAAGTAAACCAACAACTAAAACTTGCACTATTATTATTAAAATCGTGCATAATAAACAGACCATTTTTCTCGTAGCAACCTATTTATTGTTACCTTTACCAAAAAAAAAAGCTTCTACAACTCTATGCCGCGGGGAATCCCCGACGTATATTTTGGGAACGACAAGGCCAGATAGATCCACATTCTGCTAAAGAATGAAAGAGACAGCATTAACCTTGATTTACTACGCAATAACATACTATAGATTATCTGTGACTCTGTGACGGTCTTGGTCTTGCGCATGGACGTAATACCTATATAGAATTAATACGTCCATGGTCTTGCGTTATTATTCTTTAGTTGTTTGTTCTTGAATTACATAACGGGTGTTAGATACTTGATATTTCAGTGATGAACTGAAGTTATGTCTTCTTCGTATTGTCGATGGCAATCTAGATTGAGTCACGTCTTTGGAATGGGTTTAATGATATCAGTAGGTACTTACAGCCTGATTCAAGCCGTAGGGCGGCCCTGAAGAGTGCTAGGTAGGCACCTACTCGCTGCGCAGTACCATAGAATAACTAGGTATAGTCGGACTTTTAATTATCTGCAGTAAAATGACGGCCTATGTGTTACATAAATGAGTGAAATTGGCGTCTTTTTGTTTTTTCGGGCCATCAACCAAATCTTGTTGTTCTGTAACAAACGAAACTTAATTGACATGCTTATCTATATCTATATATACATATAATAAATTTGTAGAAAAGTGGTGTCTGTACATTGGAAATATATAAAAAAAAAGTAGCAGGGGTTGTTATTATATCGATGCCGAACCCGAAAATGTAATTAATTTTTTTTTTGTCTGTTTGTCTGTTTGTTTGTGCACGCTAATATCAGAAACGGCTTATTCGATTTAGATGCGGTTTTCACTAATATATTGTAGTAGGCTTCACTTAACATTTAGTGTTTATTTCATGTCAATCGGTTCATAAATAAAAAAGTTATGTCAATTTAAAGAATCACGGCGAACATTTGTTAAGGTATTCTATCAGAGTACGTACACGCTTCGGGCCTGCGCGTCCGATCTTCGGAACTACTGGACGGATTTGAATGATTTTTTTTTGTTGTATAGTTATTATGGCTGGACAACATTCAGGCTATAATTTTTCTTGGAAACTTGAACACCTGATGCAGAACCGAAACAGACCAGCTTAACTATAAGAGATACAAAAATGGTACCATAGCTAAAATTGTTCCACGTGATGAGGATTTTCTGCTGAGAGAATAAATTTGAAGATCTGGAACACCTCATGGGGAACTCCAAGAGCCCAGCTACACCATAACACATATAGGAATGACGTCTTAGTAAAAGTTATTCGGTCTGATGGGCATTTCCTGTTGACTTATAAAAATCGAAGATCAGAAACATCTGATGTGGAAATCTAAGCTATCACTAATTTCACCTCCACGCGGTGAAGGCGGTAACAGTTTAAGACTGATTTTCGATGACGATGGTATATCATTGAAAATTTGACTCTACTGGCCAAAACTCCCATTTATTTTTTTTTAATGTGAAGAAATGCTCATGCATTCTGCACTACCACGGGGAGAATAGTGCAGTTATGTGGGACTCTAACCCACTAAAACTCCACTGTGTCCTCCTCTGCCGCTTACGGCGGGAACATGGGCACGCGTTAGCACTCATCCGTGAACCCGCCGCGGCTGTCCGTCACCGGACCCTCCGCTGGGGAGTACTCCCCATCACCGGCGCACCAGAACACATAGCACGCCATGACCACCCCAGGGACCAAACCAGCACATGGGCCAGACGATCCCGTGTCTGGGCACCCTTGGTAGGGGAGCAGTCACTTAGATTTTAATTGATCAGGTATCTTCATAATAAAACTATAACCATGCCTAGAAAGAGGTCAAATCTTTCCCAATGTTCCAAAGGAGCTAAAACATTGAGGATCATAAGATCCCAAGAATCTACCGAAGAGCGTCAGGAGAGACTTGATGCTGTTTGAGAACATCAGGCTGCAACTCGCTCCGTGGAAACCTCTTCGGATCGCGAAGCACGCCTGCGTTCTCAGCTTATTTACGCATCTACATCCAGATCTCTAGAGACCAGTGAAGAATATGATGCGCGACTGACCGCTGATACGGTGAGATTATCATACATTGTTCCGAACACGCACACAACAAAATATTCATAATCAGAAAGTGAGAAAGAAAGAATTGCTGGAGTACGGCATGAAGAGACAGATTAAGAAGAGCGCAACGAACGTTTGAATTCTGATCGACTTCGACATTCTCTGAACAGAATGTGTGAGTGCATTTACGTATACTCCTATGATTGACTACGCCACATATTCCGCCATCGGAGGTATGGTTAAAAATTTTACTTTTTGTGAAGCTGTTAAATAACAAAAAGAAACAAACGGTATGTGTTGCTCAGGTGGGAAAGTACATATTGAAATATTACAAAATCCTCCAGAAATATTAAGATCACTGCTAATCGGTGACCATTACAGTCAAAACATTTCTTGGACAACATACGTTCGTACAATAATGCCTTTCAAATGACATCTTTTGTTGCGGAACAGATTTCAGAAGGCCCATTTATGCCAACATTCAAAGTGCAAGGCCAAGTTTACCACCCACAGATATAGATAGACCTAGATAACGCAAGTATCACGAACTGTATGAAAACCAAGCGTGCCATTTTTTTGACTACCTACTATGACGTCAAAAGCTCGCGCTCTCGCTCACGCTTACCCAGCCAGCAGTACACAGGACTGAGCGCGAAAGTGGCGGCTTATGATTTTTTATCGTAAGCTGGTGCGATTTTTGGCACGCGAAGTAGTTGCTCTTGCGTTGTCTAGGTGTATCTATATCTATGTTACCACCCTATTGGTTCATTATTGCCTGAAAATGACGTCTCGAATCGTCTCGCGCATCCCGTTGTTATCCAGTCCCCGGGTTCTTAGAATTCGACATCAGACGTTTCAAATCTTCGATTTTGACTACCCCGTTGTCGCTGGCATAAGCAACAGGATCCGCGTACGAAGTCGCGGGCAGAAGCTAGTCTCTAATAAACTCAGTCCGAAATGAGTTATTAAGAAGTGTCGTTTTACTAAGTCGGACTATAATAGTAAGTAAGTACCTACTGGAGTAGGCACCTAATTTAATTAAATATTGTCCGCAACTGTGGACCCACCCCGTCGCATCGCATCGCCTGCTCGTGCTATTACTTCGTTTTCGCTTAGCGATAGTTCACTCTTTTTCTTTTTGCTCGCCTCCTAAGGGTCCTAGCGCCTCAAGAATAGGGCTATCAAATGCAATAAGAATTTTTCTAATCCGACTGGTACTTTCAGAGATTATCACGTTCAAACTTCGATCAATAATAGTACTATTATTATTGATCGAAGCGTTCAAACAAACACCAAACTAACGCTTCTTCAGCAATAAATTTTAAAATATATACCTACTAGCAGCGCCCCGCGGTTTAACCCGCATAAGTGTCGATCCCGTGGGAACTTTGTGATAAAAACTATCCTATGTCCTTCCCCGGGATGCAATCTATCTCTCTGCCAAATTTGATCGAAATCCGTTCAGTGGTTTAGCCCTGAAAAGGTAACAGACAGACAGACAGAGGTACTTTCGAATTTATAATATTACCTATAGTATGGATGCATTATCTTTGAATTTTCCCCATGTTTTAATACTTAGTTATTCTGCTATTCGGGGCGGAGACAAACCCAACAAATCAAAGATTATAAAAATCGGTCCAGCCGTTCTTGAGTTATAAATGGTGTTACTAACCCGACTTTGTTTAATTTATATAAGTAGGTACCTAAATAGATAATGGATGTAAGTGTGTAAACCTACTAAGGAAGGATTTTTGAAAAATTCACCCCTAAATGGGTTAAAAAAGGGGATGAAAGTTTGTGTGGAATTGCGTCTTTTATGCCGATGGCAGATCTCATCGGGCACACGGTTTGTGTGAAAGTAAAAGGACTGAATGATAGAGTGACGGCTGACAGGAGATAATTTAAGAAAAGCATAAATAAATCATATACTAAAGTTCCATTTTGATTGTGATTTGTATGTGACTGTTTCAGAATATTAATGCAAATTAACATAATTATCATTTAGGGAGCCTCCCCTTAAGCTACGCTTGCCGCAGCTGGTCTGTAGATGGGTGACCATATTTACGTACCGAGACCCCTCCGTGCCTCGGAAAGCACGTTATGCCGTTGGTCCCGGCTGTCATTCGTGGATGTTTGACAGTCGTTAGTCGTTACGGGTAGGTAGTCAACAGTTGATTTTTTTTCGCGATTTCAGATTTGGTCCCATAGTAAAAGTTGTTCATAATGATGAGGACAATGACCTCTTAAGAGGTTGTTAATGTTTTACCAATAACCCTGTATAAGGAAAATCAAAATCGTTTGCAAAAAATGTGTGTACCTACCTATTTTTCGTGTCTGCCTGTGCCTACAGCATGGAAATGTAAAAAAAAACATAATATATCTATGGCCTACACCATCGGGGCATTTAGGTGTGATGTAATATTATAGCCAATAATAAAAATAAACTAGTTTTAGTTGCCTACCTATCTTGCTGTTGTGATAGTTTTTTCCTCAATGGGTCTTGCCTACGTGATAATTTCGTCCATTTACATTTAAATGACCTAAAAAGGGACGTGCAATATATTTTTACTAGCTGCGCCCCGCATAAGTGTCGATCCCGTGGGAATATCGGGATAAAAACTATCCTATGTCCTATGGACTCAAACTAAGTATCTCTATACCAAATTTCATCTAAATCTGTTCAGCGGTTTAAGCGTGAAGAGGTAACATACAGAGACACACTTTCGCATTTATGATATTAGTATGGATTTATGCGATCTAGCCAAATGAGCTTGCAGAGTAAGCAAGTTATGTGACAGTGGGCTGGCCATGTTTGTCGAAGAACCGATGGCCGGTGGAGCAGACGAGTCCTGGAGTGGAGATGGCGTATCAGCAAGCGTAGTGTGGGACGCCCCCAGCTAGATGGACCGACGACCTAAAGAAGGTGGCTGGGATAGACTGGATGCGGAAGGCGGAGGACAGGGTGTTGTGGCGCAGCCTGGGAGAGGCCTATGTCCAGCAGTGGACTGCGATAGGCTGAGTTGATGCGTTCATACTAATATTATAAATTCGAAAGTAACTGTCTTTCTGTATGTTACCTTTTCACGCCTAAACCACTGAACGGATTTCGATAAAATTTGGCAGAGATAGGTATACATAGATTGCATCCCGGAGAAGGACATAGAATAGTTTTTATCGAGATACCTCGCGTGCGAAGCCGCGGGCGGAAGCTAGTCTATATAAATAAAACAAAGTCTAGTTACACCATTTATAACTGAAGAACGGCTGGACCGTTTTTGATGATCTTTGATTCGTTGGATTCCGCCGTTCCGATTCCGCCCCGAATAGCAGAATAACTGTGTTATAACATGAGAAAAATTACTTGGCTTACCGTTGCCCAACGCGTACAGTAAGTATTCTTGCCAAATATTTGCGCTCCATATCGCACCTCTGATAAAATAGGGTTACAACTCGAAAAAGGAATTTTCAGGAAAATTGAAAAACCGCTTTGCAAGCTTTTCTAGTATGTATAATTTTGATCACATATAATAATAGTGTAAGAATAAAGACTGATTAACAAGTCCCTGAGTTTATTTTCGCTTTTCTAAAAATCCAGGTTTTTCGAGTTGTAACTAACTCTATTTTATGAGGTGCGATATTATATTAGATACTTCATTCATACTTACTATCATTTGAGCCCAAAATCAACCACAGCTGCCGAACCTTTCGGCCCCATCGGCCATCAGGGGACCTAAAAAGGCCACTTTGGAGAATCATAAAAGGATAACATTATGAATCATAATATGGCGAAGACAGTCCGTGTTTTTCTTTTTTTCGCTGCACTACGTAGTTATAATCAAAGTGATTGGATTTGGATCGGATTGATTGGTATTTTAGCACAAACAAAAAAAAAAATGACTGAAAAAATGCTTCACCAATGGGATTTGATACGATTAACTTAACGGTTAACTGTCCATTATGTTATCCTTTTATGATTCTGCCAGTGGTTATTTTAGGCTGGTCTGCGAGCAATGTCCCTGCCCACTGTCACAATTCTTCGGGCTATGTCGGTTGTAAATAGGTATAGGTAGATATTTATCAATTAAAACAAAAAAATAAGGTATTACTAATACTTTTTATTTAATACAAACGTAATTTTTATCAGCTTTTTATTTTAAAAGAGATCAAAAGAGTAAAATAATTAAGTCTTTTTAAAAATACTGTAATGTTAATTAAATCAGTCGCATATCTTCAATTATTAGATTACAATTGTGGGTAAACAGTACTCTTACACAGTTTTTATACTAAAGTCGGACTTTTAATTAGCTGAAGTAAAATGACAGCTTATGTGTTACTTAAATGACTGAAAATGGCGTCTTTTTGTTTTTCGCGGCCATCAACTAAATCTTGTTTTTCTAGTACAGAATAGTGTAACAAACGAAACTTATTTGACATGCATATCTCTAAACTCAGTCCGAAATGAGTTACTAAGAAGTGTCATTTTACTGCAGCTAATTAACAGTCGGACTATAAGTTCGTTTTGCATTGATTAATATGACTTATTAAACCAACCTTTTACACTCGAACTTCTTAAAAATATATATACCTCATTGTACTCATAATTATGAACCACTAGCAGCGCCCCGCGGCTTCACCCGCATAAGTTACGATCCCGTAGGAATATCACAATAAAAAGTAACCCATGTGTTAATCCTGGTTATAAACTACCTGTGTGCCAAATTTCATCCAAATCCGTTCAGTAGTTTGTGCGTGAAGAGGTAACAAACATACAAACACACTCTCAAGCTTTCACCTTTATAATATTAGTGTGATTTTAATTATAGGACCAAGACTAATAAAATTGAAAGAAAATCTGCAGTTCCCCTAATTATCGAGTTATCTAAACTAATATTACCTTTACAGAGAAAAGATAGATTTTTTTTGTTTGTTTGTAACGCTTTCACGCTAAAACGGCTGAACGGAATTTGATGCAGTTGGGTAACCCATATTAGGACATAGGATACTTTTTATCACGATATTCTCACGGAATCGAAACTTATGCGAGTGCAATCGCGGGGCGCAGCTAGTACTAACATAATAAATTGTAAAAGGCTGCACCGACCGCCAAGTGGCGCCCTCATCGTTTGTTTGGTTATTTCTTTTATTTTACAAAGAAAATGCAGAAAATTTATACGTTAATATTATTATAAACGGTAGTTTTACAATGTTTAGTTTTATTAGAATGACTAAAACGGAAAATAGTGGCCACTTTTATCCGTCGGTCGGTGCAGCCTTAAGAACAAAGAGGTGATTTTAAAGGTTTTTAGTTATTTCAGTTTACCTTGTATAATCAAAATTGAATAACCAACCTTTGTCATATTATTCACTGTAAAATGAAAACAGTAAGTACTTTACATAAGGATATGGTAGGTACTACAAAAATACATTTTTAGTTAATATGCATTGATTTTTATCTACTTATAAAAATATTTGAAACTTACATTTTCTAAAAGCCTACAAAACTAGCCTATAATGTTCCCACTGCTGGGACACAGGCCTCCTCTCGGTGAGAGGGAGTGGGCTATAATCCACCACACGGGCCAGTGCAAGTTGGTAGATGTCACATGTCTTTGAAATTTTGGTTCTAGGACATGGTTTCCTCATGATGTTTTCCTTCACCATTTTGAGAGCAGTGGTAATGAAATTTAATACACAAAGTGCTTGCCTGGATTCGAATCGAAGACCCTAACTCAGGGCTGATACCACACGGGGCCACAACTGTTGAACATTATAGAATTCCGGGGTTATTCTAGCTAAAGAAAATCCGCAGGCTATTAGTTTCAAATTCAAGAGTAATGTAGAAAAATATTGTTTTACAAAATTTAAACGAAATCAATGCTATTCAGGTAGTCAGAGCTTCAAGTAAAATGATAAAAAGTCTTTTATGTTTTTGGATGGTAAACAAATCGACGGCCGAGGGGCTAGTGGCTAAGTAATAACAGCTGCACAGGTCGATCAATCAGGTTGGTCTGCGGATGGGTAACCATCTTTACATAACAAGACCCCTCCGTGCCTCGGAAAACCGTTGGTCCCGGCTGTCATTCATGGATCTTTGGCAGTCGTTACGGGTAGTCAGAAGCCCTGAAGTCTGCCCAAGGGGTCTCGTATTACGGCGCGTAAGTGTTCCACGCGCGCCTCAAGGGCCTTAGGGCCAAAGCCTGCCGGGTCAGCGGGATTGTCCGAAAGGGTTACCGCTGGCCCGGAACATAAAGGACTAAGGAAGGAACACGGGTGGGTTTTAGTCAGTAAGTCTGACACTCCCGCTCCACCCAGACCGTCAATCATTTGATGATTTCCCATCCGTAAAAAAAGGGGGGGTATCGTATTATCAAGTAACTAAGTTGCGGAGGTCAGATAGGCAGTCGCTCCATGTAAAACACCGATACTCAGCTGCATGCGGTTAGACTGGAAGCCAACCCCAACATAGTTCGGAAAAGGCTAGGCAAATGAAGATAATGACGCATTTCTTTATCATCGTAGGTACTACGTTTGTTAGTTAATACAACGAGTAGCTTTCATTGCAATAATGTTCTGAGAAATTCCCGCATGCATGTATTAAGCAATAATTGGTGTCTCATTTCACCGTACGATTTTTTATTTCAGGGGGAATAACCATTTCATAAAGAAGAAATACCTAGTATGACTTTAATTATTCTGGGTTTTTTTTTTCTGAAATGCTGGTGTGGCTTTTTTAATAGTCATAGGTACCTACTTTCAAATTAAAGTACGCACTGGGTTTAAACCTATAAGCAGGTAAATTCAGGGTGTAAAAAGATCCACCACATAGCCGTCATCTACTGTACAGACGGCAGCACATCAAGCTACCCGAAACTGTCAAATTTTCCCAATCAACTTTGAACCTTATGCTTTAGCAATAAAGTTGAAAATATATTAAAGAAATTTGACAGATTGTAGTAGCTTGATGTGCTGGCGTCTGTACATCAGATCACATTGACAGCTCTGATGGTGTAGTGGTTGCAATCGCGACTGCTGAGCATGAGGTCCGGGGTTTGATTCCCAGGTCAGGCAGTGTTATTGGGTTTTTCCATTAGGAATTTCTTAGTAACAGCCCGGAGTTTGGATATTATCGACATAAAAAACTAGCCAAGTGCGAGTCGGACTCGCACACGAAGGGTTCCGTACTACAAGGCAAAAACGCCGAAAAAAACACGTTTGTTGTATGGGAGCCCCCTTAAATATTTATTTTATTCTGTTTTTATTATTTGTTGCTATAGCGGCTACAGAAATACAATCATCTGTGAAAATTTCAACTGTCTAGCTATCACGGTTCATGAGATACAGCCGGGTGACAGACGGAAGAACAGTGGAGTCTTAGTAATAGGGTCCCGTTTTTACCCTTTGGGTACGGAACCCTAAAAACAGGTTTTTCGTAAAAGAAGTTCGATTGTTTACGTTGAATATCTCAGTAACTAGAAGGTACAAAAAAATTATCACATTGTCGGAGAGTACAAGTGACTCTCGACTTCGTTAAGTGCTATTTTACACCCGTTATGTATTAAAAAATAACTGGGTTGTTTGTGGAGGTGAGTTAAGAAGACGCTCCATGAAAAAAAAAATATAAACATTGGAATTGAGAACCTCCTCCTTTTTTGAAGTCGGTTAAAAATAATGGTATTCAGCTGCATGCGGTTAGACTTTGAAGCCTTCCCCAACTTAATATTTAGTATGTATTATATAATACCATTTACTAACAAGAAATAATTATTTTATTTAACGTGTTTTTTACGATTTGTCATTTCGAATTACTTTTAACCATATAAGTTGTATATATTTTTGTAATCACCTTTTAAAACCCTTAATTTTGATATTTCACTCGATGGTATTAGAAGAAAAAAAAAATTCGAACTCCACAATATGGCACCATAAATCCGCCATTTTCGCCAAAATCTAAAGACGTATAATTTATCCAAATCCGTTCATTCGTTTAGAAGTTACGAGGGAACAAAGAAACGGACATACATACATACAGGTCAAACACATAACCCTCCTTTTGGGCTTCGCCGCAGTCGGGTAAAAATGGGCCTTCATATTGTGGAAATCAGATGTAATACTTGAAGCTCTGTCATTCCCTTATAAATATGATAGTATTATAGCATAAGAATAATTAATTCGTATAGAAGCTAAAATAGAATTTAAAAAAAAACGCCGAAAAAAACATGTTTGTTGTATGGGAGCCTTAAATATTTGTTTTATTCTGTTTTTAATATTTGTTGTTATAGCGGCAACAGAAATACATCATCTGTGGAAATTTCAACTGTCTAGCTATCACGGTTCTTGAGATACAGCCAGGTGACAGACAGACAGACGGACAGTGGAGTCTTAGTAATAGGGTCCCGTTTTTACCCTTTCGGTACGGAACCCTAAAAATCACGTGTCACTAGAGCAGTGTTAGCATTGGTAACGGCCGCGACTTACGACTTGTAGGTCGTAGGTTCGAACCCAGACAGGCGCTTTACCTTGTCTAAATTTTCTAGTCACCACTGCTCTCAAAACGGTAAAGGAAAACATCGTGAGGAAACCGGCATGTCCTAGAACCAAAAATTCGAAGACATATGTTACATCCAACCCGCACTGTGCCCGCGTGGTGGATTACAGCCCACTCCCTCTCACATACAGGTCTGAGTCCCAGCAGTGGGAACATTATAGGCTGATTATACACATACATGTAACTGTATTCGTACACGCGAATCTCCGAAACCACTCAACCAATTTCAATGAAATTTTGTGAATGTGTATGGTTGGTTCCGGCTTGAAAGATAGGATAGTTTGGGATTGTTTCCTTATATTCAACACAATGTAAATTGTTTTATGAATAAATGAAATGATCCGACAGGTGGCGCTCAGGGGACGGTCCCTAACAGTTACTTATTTAAGTCCAAATCACCTCACGATGCACCCAGCACAACGTGATAAGTAAAACGGAAAAGACATTGTGATATAGATGTTTTATCTCACGAAAGCGGGTGACCCATACTTGTGTGTGTAAGTGTACCTATATGCACACTGTCTTTGCGTGCGTAAGCTCGGGAGCGCCCAGTCGTGGCCGATTCGCCGGCCGTGTCAGTAGTGCTTCTTGGTTCGCGCCAAAATTATTTATCGAATACCGTCAGCATGGAAGGTACGAAGAAAGAAAAATATGATAGAATAGAAAAAAAAAAGCAAAATATGACCAACACAGAAAAACTTATTTAAGAGAGTATTACAAAAATAACAAGTGAGACATGGCGTAATACTTGCAATAGTGTCATTAAAAAAGAAACTGATTATATGAAATATTTTGACCTTGATTCTGAATTAATAATAAATTTACAAGATGACAGTGAAGAAGAAACTGACTCTAAAGAACAGTCTAGTAACGATTCTACAAGAAATACTAATTTAAATAAAATATAAGTTGTATTCAAAATATTACTAAAATGAAATGTTTCTTGAATATAAGTTTCTATTTTATTGTACCAAGTCTTATCTATACATAGCAAAAATCTAATAACTTTATTATTTTATTCATTAGCGATGAGCTTGCTAGCGCTACCTGTAGTTACGCACACAAGTGCGCGTGTCTATACGCATTACAACTACAAGTATGGCTCACCCGCTTTCGTGGGATAAAACAACTGTATCTACCAACCCGCACTGGGCCCGCGTGGTGGATTACAGCCCACTCCCTCTCACAGAGAGCAAGCCTGTGTCCCAGCAGTGGGAACACTATAAGTTGATTATGTATTAACTTCTAAACGAATTAATTATTTTTATAAGACACATAATTAATTATCAAGTTTCACAAAAAAAAAAAAACATCTTCCCGTACAAAAACATTTTTAGAAAAGTTTAAATTTTTCCAAAAATCCTAAGTTATCTAAAACCTATGTTTTGTAAAATGCTTTATACAAAATCAATTTTTTTTTATCGCTTATTAATATTATTATAAAAGCTAACATCTAAGGCACTAAAATCGAAAACTAAAAACTAAAGTCTAGTTATTTTTTAGTTACATTTTATATTTAGTTGAGTTTTACCAAAAATGGTTAAAACTTTTGCAAAATCGGTGGTGAGCAGTCTTTTTAATTAAAATTCGCATTTTTAATTTACTTTTTTTCATACGTGGATATTAATTGCAGTTGAACGTAGTTACGAGTGGTCAGAAGCCCGAAAGTCTGACAACCAGTCTTACTAAGGAGTATCATGTCACCCAGTAACTGGGTTGTGGAGGTCAGATAGGCAGTCGCTCCATGTAAAATACATGGTATTCAACTGCATCTGGTGAGACTGGAAATCGACCCCAATATAGTTGGGAAAAGGCAGGTAGATTTAACATTTATGAATTTAAAGGGTAATAAAAAAATGCTGTAAGTAATTGAAATTATTACAAAAAAAGGAATAAGTATTTTTTTTTTTTACTTTGTTTTCCATAATTAAATAATTCGCAAGTGCAGTGCAGTTATATTTGGACGAAATTAATATTTGCAATGTGTGTTGCAAATCACAATAAAATATTTATCTAAAAAAAATCGAATTAGAAGACGGAATATAAAATTAAATTTAAATGTCGGCTCTCTCTGGCTTATTTTTTTCAACGAATAAGGTATGTATTGAAATATTAAACCAGCATTTTGAATTAATATAGGATCGGTATCGTGTTACCCAGTAACTGGGTTGTGGAGGTCAGATACACTGGACTGGACTGGTATTCAGCTGCATCTGGTTAGACTGGAAGCCGACCCCAACATAGTGGGGAAAAGGCTGAAAGATTGATTGATATGATCGAATAGTTTTAAAATATCCACAATATAATAATATTATTACTAAGGCTGAATTTGCATTTATATCCTATTTGAAAGTCGATCCAACATTCTGAGATCAATACACAAATTGGATCTTAAATAAAATAGTTGCCATAGGAAAAGAAACCTTATGTGTTCATTATGTAATTTTACTTATTTTTTTTACTAACATATTGTGTAAAAAACTGTATGAAATACTTTTAAGACTCGTATAAATAGCAAATCTTCAGTGATTCCTACATTTATGTGTGGAAAATACAAAAAATATACATCATCTTAAACGCTAGAGGTGGGTATCTACATTTATTATAATGACAGACTTAGGTCCACTTGCAGCACTAACCACTAAATATATTTAGCGCTAAACATAGTTCTACTTCGACCCTTAAACGATGGCTTTCGTGGAAGTGATACCAGGATTTTCCCAATATCACGTAGGTACAGTCAACAGCAAAAGTAGATGATCAAAATCAGAAATTCAATACTAATGAACGGAGTTCGCGTCAGAACTGCGTGGCGTCGAAGTGATTCAAAAGTATGTGATTGTAAATTATACCAAACATTTACTACTAGTACAGCTGCCATATATTCGTGATCAGTTTTGACTCCTATTGAATTTCTGATTTTGATCATCTACTTTTGCTGTTGACTGTATTAAGATGGACGGACTATCTAGCCAAAACGTATCGTGTTACCCAGTAACTGGGTCAGATAGCCAGCCGCTCCATGTAAAATTCTTGTATTCAGGTGCATCTGGTTAGACTGGGAGCCGACCCCAAGTCCCTAACATAGGAAAACGCACATGATGATGGCTATGATAGACCATTAAAGCCTGGTGATTGATCACTGACTGCTGGGGAGTTTGTGGCACCACTTCTTCTTCCCAGCTAAAGCACTAGGAAGTGCTGACGGGAGGGAGTTTTGGGGAACTCTCTTTGACGTTCAAAAAGTGTTGATTCTCAGTCTAATTTGTATAAATATACTTTTGATTTTGAATGCTCTAAACAAAAAAATACATCTTTCAGTATCTGTCAACTTCAAATGACTGTCAGAAATAGAACGCTGTTTTAAATTCGTTTAGCGCTAAATTTATTTCGTTACTTGTGGTGCAAATGGGCCTCAGTTTTAGTAGGTTTTACGTAAGTTGTTGGTAGTGTTTAAAATAATGTTTTTAATTCACGATTTATTCATTAGCAATTTTCGAACAGATGTTTTATGATAAGACTCCTTTCATCCCCTATTAAGGGGGATGTGCTAAGGTAGCCCACGAAATTTAAATTTTCTTACGTTTTTTTGCAATTTCCTGGTCAGTATTAAGTTGTACAGACGCCAGCAGGTCAACCTACCCGAAACTGTCAGATTTTCCCAATCAACCTTGAACCTTATGCTTTAGCAATAAAGTCGAAAATCTATTAAAGAAATCTGACAGATTGTAGTAACTTGATGTGCTGGCGTCTGTACGTTGATTAAAATATGAATCGCGACCGTAACAAATATGTATTTACAGAATTTAATTATAATCATTAAAGTCATCAACACAACTCTCTAAGACCAGGTAATCCTACTGAATGACAATTTCAGGAAATCATGACATTTTAGGATTACACTACAATACAACTTGTTAATTTTAACAAGTCGTATTACGGAGTCTAATGATTATAATTCCGTAAATACATATTTGTTACGATCGCGAATCATATTTTAATCAACGTACAACTTAATACTGGCGCCGATTCTGTTGTTCACAAACTAAACTAAATTTAAGTTCAGGCATCTTTTTCTTTCTATTTCATTAAGAAAAGGACAGAAGATAAATATTAGTTTAGTACTGTCAAATTAAGATACTCCATAGACAATTTAGACGAAATAAAAAAATTGCTTATTAAAAATACGTCAATTTACGTCAGGCGCTGACTAATTTGACAGGACTACACTAATATTTATCTTCTGTCCCTTTCTTAATGAAATAGAAAGAAAAAGATGCATTAACTTAAATTTAGTTTAGTTTGTGAACAACAGAATCGGCGCCAATGACTAGCAAATTGCAAAATGCGTAAACAAATTGAATTTCGCGGGCTACCCTGGCGCTTTCGCCTTAAGACCCTTTTCAGGGATGAATTTATAAAAATCCTTCTTTAGTGCTGATTTTCGTTTACATTTATTCAGAAACTTTTGTGAAAAACTTAGTCCTTCCAGAATCTAGAGAATGGTTTAGGGTGTGCGTTGTCTGTCAGTGAGTAAATAATTTCAATTTTTTTATTAAATAGATAACGCCCTTGCACCTGTTCGAAAAAAGCAGTCGATATTTTTAGAAAATGTCTAGCCTAGACATTTAGAAAGTTCTAACTAAAAACACAAAAAGAAATCCTACCAGTATTATTATTTGATATTATTATAAAGTCTGCCATTTTATAAGTGTATTATTATTAAAAATACAGTCTTATTATGAAATTCAAATTCTGCTAAAAAAAATTAACTTTAGATTTAATTTTTCCCTTTTTTAAATTTAGTCCTACAAGACTTGACTAAATATATTCAAAGTGAGTGTGTAATAGTGTTGGATGAGTTTATAAAAATTAGTTCCAAATCATTTTGGAATTATTTAGTCAAATGCAAGGTTATTTTTTTTCTTGAATTTTTCATGATTAATACACAAGGGTAAAACAAAATCGCCGGAATAGTTTCCAATTCATACCGAATTAGGACTCCAGTCCGAAACTAACAGAGGTACAACGAAACTTCGAATTTTCGCTTTTTTTTCAGCAGAATCTAATTCTTAAAAGTAAAGCTACTAAATCTAAGCTACATTCTCATCTATAACTAAATTACTATCATCTAGGGATTCACTTAAATCACTATTATCACATTCATCTTCATATTTAGCAACGCTTCGTAGATAATTTTCCATATTTGAAAAACTCACCATTAGCTGCTTCTCAAAAAGATTTTTCGTGAAATTCCTCTCCATGGTACTCTTAAGCAAATTCGCTAGTATAGGATTTGACTTCAACATTTCCGGTTTCAAAGTATTTAAATCAAAATTCTCTTTACCGTTGACTTCCGGATTTTGATGTGACCGTTTATGTAAGACGAAGACGTCAGGGTCTTTAAAGCATTTTGAACACTCTTCGCATTGGAATGAGGTCTTATTTTCTGTGTCCTGGTTGTCGTGGTTCGTTCTGTGTAATTCTTGGTTGGTTGTGTGGACCTGGTTGTCGTGGGTTTCTGGTTGTGGGCTTGTTGAAGTGTTTGGTGGTGGTTCGTCTGTGGAGGGTTGTGGTAGACCTGTAGAAGAGATACGGTAATAATTATTGACTGTGGGTCTAGTAAAATAATTACCATGTCTATCATGCCAGTCCTGACAAGTGAGGTGGAGCGAGGAGCAAGGGTGGCGCAGTGGTAGCGACCCGGACTTATTATAGTCGGACTTTTAATGAGCTGCAGTAAAATGTCAGCTTATGTGTTACCACTTTTTAACGAAATTTAAATAGTGATGTCAAAATAATCCTGCCGTACATTGTTTAAAATACGGTTAAACCCATAAAGTAGTTTCAGAGATATCGGACAAAAACCTGCGAAATGATGTCTCTTCCAAACGAATAAAGATATAAAAATCTTTCTAAGAGACAAATGTCACTGGTTTATCAACGATTTTTTTTTGGGGTATGAAAACTGAAAACATCAGATTCAAAACTAAAAAATGGCAGTTTGAGGCTTAACCGTGTTTTAAGTAACGTACGGCAGAATCTATTCATTCAAGTAATATTCAGTTCAAAATCGATGCATACAGCTAATTAAAAGTCGGACTATAGTCGTAGTGGGAACGTTATAGGCCGATTATCTTTATGCTCTGCCAGTGTCAGGGCTCCAGCATAATCAGCCTATAATGTTCCCACTGCTGGGACTCTCTGTGAGAGTGGGCCCATATGTGTGGCGATGAAATTAAATACACAAAGTAAAGTGCCTGATTGGGTTCGAACACACGACCTCGACTCGTAAGTCACGGCCGTTACCACTGGGCCATCGTTGCTCTAGTCTAGAGCGACAATCAGTACGATGTTTCGCTGTACTGTATAAGGGCGATATTTCGATGATTCTAAGTTGCATATAAACCAGTCTAATGATAACTTACCATTACACAAGGGGGTCAGTGCCATAGGGTCCTGTACTCCAGCCGCTTGCATCGCTAGCATTGTTTGCATGTAGATAGCCTGGGCCAGATGTTGCGCTTGATGATGTAACTGAAATGGAGAAGTTCAAAATCAAAATACCCAAAGGGTAAAAACTTCCTTTTTCCTTTTTGGGTTCCGTACCCAAAGGGTAAAAACGGGACCCTAAGACTTCGCTGTCTGTCCGTCCGTCTGTCTGTCACCAGGCTGTATCTCAAGAACCGCGGTAGCTAGACAGTTGAAATTTTCACAAATTATGTATTTCTGTTGCCGCTATAACAACAAATACTAAAAACAAAATAAAATAAATATTTAAGGGGGGCTCCCATACAACAAACGTGTTTTTTTTCGGTGTTTTTGCCTTGTGGTAAGGAACCCTTCGTGTGCGAGTCTGACTCGCACTTGGCCTGTTTTTATAAGAGGTAAGCCGGAGTAGATATCTTTAATATGATTATATTATTTGTCTATAGAATACTGACTGTGACATCTTTCAAAGAGAAGCCGGTAGGAATCGAGTAGTATGGAACCTCCGCCACTGTTGGTTACATATTTACCTGTGGATCTAAAGCGGGTACATTGCTAGGTACCCAGGCACCGGACTGTCGTCTTGTGTATGGTGCCGGTGTGTCCGAAGGTAGGTTCTGAGACGGTATCGCATCTTTACGTAGGGTCCGCCATTGTCCTGAAAATTTGCATAATTCAATAATTTAGTAATAGTTTGTACTGAAAATACGCGCTCAAGCTTAGTTATGCGCAGACTACAGCAATCAGCCTATAATGTTCCCACTGCTGGAACTCAGGCCTCCTCTCTGTGAGAGGGAGCCGGCCGCAATCCACCACGGTGGCCCAGTGCAGATTGGTGGATGTCACATATCTTCGCATTTTTTGAGATAGGACATGTTTTTATTTATTAATCATTTATATGTCGTCTTACATACCGCAGTGTCTCAAGACGAAAGTCTCTGACCTGGGTATAGTGTTACCCAGTATCTGGGTTGTGGAGGCGCTGCGCAGTACCTTACCCTTCACCCCTGCTGATATGTGAATTTGTTACTGTAGCCACCATAAAGTTTGCATTGGGCTGTACTAGTTAAGAAAACTGGTTAGAAATACTGCACATGAGTTTCTGTGCCAAAAGCATATTTGGGAATATCAAAGACTTATTTATACTCCATACTTCATCAACATGTACACATGGCTACACATAACCGGTATAAACTGACTTCCGATTGTACAAAACACCTATACAATGTGAGGTCAGCCAATACTGGAAATGTATAACTTGACGTGTAGCCGTCTGTACATTCACCGAAGGAGATAAGTAACCAGAGTCATTGGATATAGTGGAAGTTTACTAAGAATCCATTGGTATCTTGCTAAATTTCAACTTTATCCGACAACTTATCTCTTTTGATGACTGAACAACCATGATACAAAAGGTGGACTTCATGCCACAAAGCATGTTTATGCATGGTGGCTGGCAGATGAAATAGTTCCATGTCATGAATGGCAGGTAGTTTTAGATATCTCTGCCAAAAGATTAAAATTTGTGATAGAATGAATTTGGGTCAGTTTAGCAAAGCGAGTGCGAGGATTTTTGGGGACTTATTAGCCTAGCAACTGCAAAAAACTTGGATCTAGCGCTCACATTATGACACTTAGGTACCTAAGTAAATTATTGCTCAACCAGATAGGTAAGTACCAACATAGTTAACGACATAGAAAACATACAAGCAACAAATAACATAACACTATTTACATTTATAATTTTCAAACAACTACAAAACAGACGCGGACAACAAATAGGTATCGTAATCAAAGCGTAGGTAACTACTATTGAGAAAATCAAACGTGCGCGTAGGTACTTACCCTTGTTTTTTCCCGCACTCGTTATTGTGTAATCCTCGGGCTTGAAATGAAGGCTGCATACTTTGGAATACTTTGTATACGGTTTCCCTCGCTTCAGAATATCATTCCATAGCTTAGCAAGCTCCTCATCCCTCGGAAACTGGTGAAATGAAACGTTCTTCGCTTTCCCAGCCATTGACGTGCAACGCGGCACGGTGCAGTAGTAAGGCATCTTGTTAGTGCAAAACTAGTTCAAACACACAAATTAACATATCTAAGCAATTATACTGTTATTAAAACAGTTGTATTTTTTATAGAAAAACAAACAAAACTTCGCGCATAAACACCAAGCTCCGACATTTATCAAAGTTGAGAAAAAAAATCAGTGTTGCCAGTTTTGAAGATGTGTTGGAATGTCTATGATCAGCTAAATGATATTGAAATTTTTATTTAGTCGATTTGCTTTGCCTTTTCCCAACCATTTTGGGGCCTCCAGTCTAATCGAATGCAGCTGAACATTAGAATTTTATGTGGAGTGACTACCTATCTTATCTCCACAACCTAGTTACTGGATAACACGACCCTTTACAGGTTGTCAGACTTTTTGGCTTCTGACAACGACTGTCGTAAGTCTTAGACAGTCTGATCAATCTCAGAGTCTAAGATCTGCGATTACTGCGAATGACAACCAAGGCCAAAGGCTTAAAAGAGTGTCCTTGGAGCTTCTTGGCCGTTCTTCTGCTTATAGATCTACGTTTTGGAATGGGCAACTAGGTTCAACTTTCTGCATCTGACCGACTATTTGACAATTCAAAAGTGGCTGTAAATGTTTTAATTGAAATAAATGCTATGAATTTGAGTTTGTTCGTTATCATCTTATAGAATTTCAAACATGCACGACAAACCAATCCATCTCGCGAAGATTTTAAAGAACAATTATTCCTGTTGTTTGCCGTCGTATTCATCACAAATGAACTTAAGGCGAAAGCGCCAGGGTAGCCCGCGAAATTCAATTTTTTTGACGTGACAACGTCTTAAATTAGGTTGCGGCTGGGAGTCACTTATGAAAAAGTGTAACGCTCGGTAACGTTACGATGAGTCACCGAACGAGAGAGAGGCCCGCCGAATGCCTTGCGTCTCTCTCCCACTCAACTATGATCGGAATTCCTTGTTCCTATTGTGCAATTTAATTATATTCATATCAATAAATATTCTACCGAGAAAAAGACGTTGTCACGTAAAATCTTCGCCCGTAAAACCGACTTTACAGGCAACCATTTTTTTTTATTACAAGTCTATACGTGAGGATTTGTTTCGGGTGACTATGATTTGCTTTTTTGTTTGTTTTTATTAGCTGTAAGTCCTCCATGTACTAAAATAAATAAATAAATACAAAACAATGGCGGTTTCTGGACTAACAGCAGTGCTGCCACCTATCAGGAGCTTTCAGTTTTTAACCCAATCATGGCTGGTTCTAATTTACTTCTCATTATAGCCAAGTAAACTAACTGGACAAGGGGTTTTAAATTTTCGCATATCTAGTTAAATTCGGGCGTCGTTGTTTTTATTTCGCTTTCAGATTACTTTTTCTATCGCTGAATTTATTAGTTTTTTTATATCAATGGCAATATTTAGTCGATTCCTTGATGGCATAACAACAAGTACTATTGCATGGTTATTTTATTATATGAAAAGACGTCAAAGCGAAGTCTATGGTTCACAAGAGTGGCCATTTTTTTTCGGAAAAAAAAAGTGGGAAGGGAAAAATAGATGTCAAATATTTCAAGGCTACAGTGTGATGATTCCATTTTTTTCCAAACCAACGTGATAACGTTTTCAACAAATAAATTAAATAACATATTTGTGTCCGGGACTAGAGGTTACAAACTTAATCGATGTGTTGTGTTCGTTTCGCCGACTGTAAACATTCATAAGTTTGGGAAACCAAATAAGAAAGGAAGATGGGATATTATTGCACTGTCCCACAATGCACGTCGCTCGCCGGCAAAACGAAAAACGTGAAATTTCATCGGTTTCCTCGTGACGTGACTATGGCAGACAAGTGGAACCTGATTCTGAAGCGAGGCAAGCCGTATACGAAGTATTCAAAAGTTTGCAGTCTTCATTTCACTCAGGCAGATTATAACGTCACTACTATGGGTAAGAATAAAGGTATTTCGGGTTTTTCCATCTCTGCTAACAACATTAATAATATTTCCTTCGGCGATGACTCATAAAAGTTTCACCAGTTTATTTGTTTTGCTTCATTTATCTCATGCAAGGGTCGAATCGAATGCATTTCGTGATTAACCATACTTTTGTATTTCGAATTCTGTTTTGCAGTGCATTGAGTGCATGAACATTGTTTTTTTTTTTGCATAATTTTGGCAGACAATGAGAAATGATGTGGTCATTTTGCTCAAACACAGCTTTGTCTTTGGTTAAAACTGCAGAAAGCTACAAAATACAAAGATAATAAATAATAAAATATTCTAATAGTAATCTTGTTGGGATGGAATGATTAATGTAACCTAAAAATCTGTGTAAATGCAAAAGATAAAGTTTCTATTTATACACATAATATTTATGACTAATAATTTGCATTTTTAAAGTTTAAAAGACAAAGATTTGTCATTGCATCATTCTCTCAATACAATTCTCATTTGAGAGAATCCTCTTTACTCACGAAGGTCACAGAAGATGCACATTATGAAAAAAAAAATGCACTAGTTTTAATATTCATATAATATGTTTTGTAAACACTTCAACCGAACTGAACAGACAGCTGTGCTGCTGGGTTCCACCACTTCTTCCCATCTAAAGCACTAGGAAGTGGTGAAGGGCGTGGGGTTTGGGGGACTGAATCATGTAATTTTGACATTAGTTTAATAAATGATTGTTGATTTTGATTTGAATATGCAACATACTTTAAAGCATCATTCTGTGTTTCTGAAAACAGGTCCTAATATACTAAAACATTTGTAAATAACTTTACTAAAATAGTTCTAGTTGACAATTTATTTCAGGTTTGTTATGAATTATTTGATTATCTAATCATAATCAAGGATTATGCTATTTTAAGTAATATTTATTATTGTTGTGACTCACTGTTGCATGCATAACTGCTGACTGCGATCTAGTGGTAGGAGTAGTTTCATCAGTTTGTAGTGACCCTGAATCCGGATAAGTGGCTATAGGCTTGCCCCCCATTACATGGGGCTTAAACATAACTGGAGAACTGAGGCTATATTCTAAAGCTTTGGTTACCTCTTTGAGGAATTCAGATCTACTTTAAAAACAAGAGTGAATAGGCATCATCTGGGCATGTTCGTTCCATCATAGACCTCGTCCATCGCTTCCTTCGCTAGGTGTGATCGAGGTCAAGAGCAGGCCCATTCAGCAATAAAAAAGAGGACAATTGTCTTAGTTAAAAACATTCGAAATCTAGTTGCAATCTCATCTCAGCAACAATGCATTAAAAAAAAAACTTGTCCAAAGTTTATGTAAATTACATGTATTTTTGTCAGATTGAGACAGAGATTAGAATACAAATGTTCTTGAAAATACAGGAATTTTATAAAGTTATTTATTTTCAAATCTGTCAGGAAGTTTTCCTGTTGACGGTCATGTGAACAAATTTTTTGATGCCCTATGATTTTTAAATTTGCACTTTATTATTTTAATACTTTTAGCTTTTAAATTATGTATCAGCTATCAGCATAAGCATAATCAGCCTAAAGTATTCCCACTGCTGGGACTCAGGCCTCCCCTCTGTGGGAGGGAGTGGGCTGTAATCTGCCACGCTATCAGTCTTATTAGATTTTCCTGCTAGTTACCAGTTTGTTTAAAAATATCAAAATATCTCAGTAATAATGATTGAAAAACATTATGATTATTTTATTTAATTACTTCACTTTACTTTCTTACACTTTTACTTTTGTTGTGATGAGTATATAAATTATACTCATCACAATAGCATAAATCACAAAAAAGTTAGTCATCTGCATGCCTTTTCCCAAAAATGTTGGGGTGGACTTCCAGTCTAACCGGATGCAACCGAATACCAGCATTTTACATAGAGCAACTGCCTATCTGACCTCCACAACCCAGTTACAAGGTAAAACAATACCCCTTAGTAAGATTGGTTGTCAGACTTTTAGGCTTCTAACAACCTGTAACAACTGTCAAAGATCCACAAATGACAGCCAGAACCAACGGACCAATGCCTATGGCTGTCCTGATGAACTGGTTTTGGAAAGGACAGTCACAACAGGCAGTTATATCATTTAGATTAAAGAGGATGTGCTAGAAGCCTGCGAAATTAAATTTTTCTTAAGTTTTTTGCAATGTGCAGGTCAGTGTTATGTTGTATGTTAACTAAAATATGATTCGCGAGCATAACAAATATGACTTTACAGAATTATAATCATTAAAATCATCAATACAACTCTCATAAGTTCATATAATCCTTTTGAATGACTATTTTTGCAAAGTGCAGTACTGTTTGACCTTGTATTTTAATCAAAACTCAATATGTGGCAGTTATGATAAAATTATACTAAACTAGCTTCCGCCCGCGGTTTCGCCCGCGAGGTATGTCGATAAAAACTATCCTATATCCTTCCCCGGGATGCAATCTATCTCTGCCAAATTTTATCGAAATCTGTTCTGTGGTTTAGGCGTGAAAAGGTAACATACATACAGACAGACAGTTACTTTCGAATTTATAATATTAGTATGGATTATAACTATTTAAAAATTTAATATAGATCTCAAAATAATATTTGATGGAACTCATCATGTTTTCACAAAATAGTCTTGTTGATCAAGCTACTACAATCTGTCAATTTTTTAAAATAGATTTTCAACTTTATTGCTAAAACATAAGGTTCAAAGTTGATTGGGAAAATTTTACATTTTCGGGTAGCTTGATGTGCTGGCGTCTGTACTATAGGTGGCGTGGTGATATGTTATGTAATAAAGAGTATTATATATATAGATCTATAATCTATATTTTAAGTTAGGATAAGCGCATTTACCGCATTGCGTTATATCCTGTAATGGTACATGTAAGTAGATATTTTATAGAGATTTTTTTTAATTATGACATCTTATTTTAATTGATTTTTACAATCTGCGACTACAGTGGCTCACACACTTGTTAAAATTCAACTACTTTTGCATTTTTTTTAAAAATAACTTGTAAATATGTGAGCACCATGTATCTATCACTTATTTGATTTACCTGTCATTGCTTAATTTTTAATTCTTTTTACCTTTTGTGGTAGACTAATTTTATTATGGGTGCATTGTGTTCACATATAATTTATATTATGTATATAAGACCTTGTAAAACATTTTAAAAGAGTAACGGTATAGTTTCTTGCCCATTCTTCTCCATACGAAAACTACCTTTTGGAATGGGCGACTAGAATCATTTCTATTTAGTTTTTTTTTTGACGTTCAAAAGTGCCTTTAATGTGCCTATTTGAAATAAATGATTTGACTTTGATAAATAAATCTACAGGATATACAGGCTGTTTGGTTGCAGGACCGACACAATTTTCTTAGGGATAGGAAGTATCATATTATCCTAGTTTTCACCCACAACACTTGTCGTAAGTGTCACGGTAGGTAATTGAGATAATAATAATTATGTTTCTTTTTACCGACTTCAAAAAAAAGGAGGTTATCAATTCGATACGATGTATGTAATATTATTGGAATTGCATTATATTCACATATGACAATCTATTAGGGCTTCCAAACAAATATACAAAATTTTATAGACGTATGTATGTATGTATGTATGTATGTATGTATGTTTGTCCACGCATATCTCCGTAACTATTAATCGGATCGTGACCATTCTTTTTTTATTGGCTTACATTTACTTCAACTTAGGGAACAGTGCAAGTTTCATCAAAATCGATTCAGTAATTTTCAAGATATGGACTAAGACGTGAAAGTGTGACGGCCTGGCTTATTGATAGGAGCTACGGGTGTAGTGTCAAAGCGAAAACATCTCAAAACCTTGGTCAAATTCTAGTGCAACAACTAAAAATTACCAAATAAAAAGTAATTTAAAAAAATTAAACCGACTTCAAAAAGAAATGAACTCAAAATTATGAAATAACTTTAATTTCGGAAGTCGGTGGCAAAAAACTAAAACTAAAATACAGATCCCAAGACACCGACTTCCGAAATTAAAGTTATTTCATAATTTTGAGTTCATTTCTTTTTGAAGTCGGTTTAATTTTTTTAAATTACTTTTTTAATCACCCGAAATATCGTCACAAGTTTTTTGTTCGTGGTTTTATTAGTGCGTAATATTTTTGGTGTTACTGCAATGTACATTTATGTACAACTAGCTGCGCCTCGCGGTTTCACCCGCGTAAATGTCGGTCCGGTGGGAATATCTGGATAAAAAGTAGCCTATATATTAATCCGGGGTGTCAGCTACCTCCATAATTTTTTTTATCAAAATTGGTCCAGCCGTTTGAGCGTGAAGAAGTAACAAACATAAACACACTCACACACTCACAAACTTTCGCCTTTATAATACTAGTGTGATTGGTTCAAAAAAATAACTTGAGTGCTTCCAAAGTCGTAAAATTGTGTTAAGGAAAGAAAAAATTCAATTTAAAAATTCTTAAGTAATAAACCATAAACCATACTCAGCCTATAATGTTCCCACTGCTGGGACACAGGCCTCCTCTCGGTGAGAGGGAGTGGGCCGTAATCCACCACGCGGGCCCAGTGCGGATTGGCAGATGTCACATGTCTTCGAATTTTTGGTTCTAGGACATGCCGGTTTCCTCACGATGTTTTCCTTAAGTAATAAAAATGAAAATTAAAACAATTTTGGGCTAGTAAATGACATCCTCCCCAATCCCTCAAAAACATGTTTCCTTCTACCAAACATCCTGTATAAATAAAAATCAATGATTGTAATGTTTGTCATCTAAACCACTGGTCAGATTGTGATGAAACTTTGTTAGGGTGTTCTGGGGACGCCCGTAAGGGTTCCTAATTATTAAAACATGGGAAAAAATAACAAATAAAAATCTGAGGCGGTACTAAGTTTGTCGGGTCAGCTAGTACAGACGCCAGCAGGTCAACCTACCCGAAACTGTCAGATTTTCCCAATCAACCTTGAACCTTATGCTTTAGCAATAAAGTCGAAAATCTATTAAAGAAATCTGACAGATTGTAGTAACTTGATGTGCTGGCATAAATAAATCTATCCCCTTTTTTGCTACAAAAGCTTGCTGTTGTTTATCAAGACTATTTTTCCTCCTGCATCAATGGATTCTAGGGGACTCCCCTGGAATTGTCGAATCCATTACGAGTTTACAAACAATGAAGAATTATTAATCATTTATTTTCATAATATTGTGTTGCATTTGCTTTATTTTAAAACATTTTTAATAGGAAAATAGGTATGTTATTGATAAAATTGTTTTGAGTAAGCCAAGAATGTTTGGAATGTTGAATATTGAAGTTTTTGAATTTTAAATATTAGTTATCCCTAAGCTATAATAAACTTTATTATTTTTAGGGTTAGATCAAAAAAATGGATCCTTTACCATCAGATTCTATTGTTTAATCCATACCAATATTATAAACCAGCTGCGCCCCGCGGTTTCACCCGCATAAGTCTCGATCCCGTGGGAATATCGGGATAAAAAGTAATAATGTAATATGTTAATCCAGGGTGTCAGCAACCTGCATACAAAATTTTATCAAAATTGGTCCAGCCGTTTGAGCGTGAAGAAGTAACAAACATATAAACACACACACACACTCACAAACTTTCGCCTTTATAATATTAGTGTGATGATTATTTTTAATACCTATAAGCGAAACCCGAAACACGTGTCTAGTATTTTTATGTAAAGAATCTAATGTACAAAATTTCAAAACTGTATCATGAAAAATCAAAGTTATAAGCTTGTTAAGTTACCTGTTTGTCCGTACAAAAACATGCTCAACCTGCGTTGCTCGCGCCGGCCGTCTTGCGCTCATCGATAATAGTACCTAGGTACCTAATCGTTCGGCGCGGAGATTGGATAACCAAGTTGTGTCGCTCGGTGTCCAACTTTTAACATTTTTTTAAATATTTTTAGGGACAAAATATAACATGGGGTAATAATTATTGGAATCGATTCAGTTACTTATTCTGAACAAACTATATATATTTAGGTTTCGCATATAGTAAAAATAACGATGTATTAGGACTTGCATAACTGGCGAAATGTGGGTGTAATATAGGTATTATTCTGCCCAACCCTTCAGGAATTCCAAGCGTGTGTTATTATGAGTAATCCATGCCTAGTGATATTGAATTGCGTTTTATAATTACCGTGTTCTTTCCTACTACAGCTAAATTCGGTTTTAAATTATTTATTATTGCACTCAACACAATGATGGTGTAGGTACTTAATTAGGTAGATATTTAATGAGTTGTAAATTAAGGAAAAAATAAACCGGTTTCCTGTCATTTACCTAAAGGATGTGATTTGTACCGACTTCAAAAAAAAGGAGGTTATCATAATATCGACATGTAGGTATGTAATATTATTGGAATTGCATTATATTCACCTATGACAATCTATTATTGCTTCCAAAAAATATACAAAATTTTATAGACGTACGTATGTATGTATATTGTATACAGTATGTATGTTTGTCCACGCATTTCTCCGCAACTATTAATCGGATCGTGACAATTTTTTTATTGGCTTACATTTACTTCAACTTAGGGAACATTTCAAGTTTCATCAAAATCAATTCAGTAATTTTCAAGATATAAATACGTGTAAGTGTGACGGGCTGACTTATTGATACGAGCTACGGGTGTGTAGTGAAAACATCTCAAAACCTTGGTCAAATTCTAGTGCAATATTTACAACAAAACTACTTATTACCTACATAATACAAACAAATATTCCAGTTTTTACTTAAAACTAAAAGTTACGAAATAAAAAAGTAATAAAAAAAAAACAACTTCAAAAATAAATTAACTCAAAATTATGAAATAACTATAATTTTGAGTTAATTTATTTTTGAAGTCGGTTTAATTTTTTTAAATTACTTTTTATTTATTACTAGCAGCGCCCCGCGATTTCACCCGCGTAACTTTCGATCCCGTGGGAATATCGAGATAAAAACTATCCTATGTCCTTTCCCGGGACTCAAACTATCTCTATACCAAATTTCATCATCTAAATCGGTAAATATATTATACTTAATATATTTTTCTCTCAATAACGTTATCAGAAACAATTGCTTTTTCTGCAAAACGAGGGCACATGATAAGGTTTTAAAAAAAAAAAAAAAATGTATTACACAACATCTGTCCATCTGCCTGTTCCTAACTCGAAAACAGCTGAGCCGTTGTCTATGTAAATTGTGAGTTTCGATAAAAAAAAAGATGTTTTTATGACTAAGCGCGATATGAGATATGAATCTATACTCATAATAATAAAGCTAAAGAGTTTGTTTGTTTGAACGTGCTAGTCTCGGAAACTACCACTGGGATTTGGATAAGGAAAAATCTTTTTATCACATCTATTAAAAAAGAGTATTCTTCGTAAACAGGGACTAAAATAGCTCTATCCCAAGACTAAAATTAATTTGAATTTGTAATTTGGATATTGTTAGTAAAAGTTGCAATCACCAAAAGATCAATCACGAACATTTTGTATGAACGAGTAACGGGCTGTATGATAAATAAAAACACGCGCAAGCCAAATAAAAATAAAAGTTTGTGAAAAAATAAAAAACGCGAAAGCATTCTACCTTCGTTCGTAATTGTTTACTCAAAACTGTATGTTAATAAAAAAAACGTACTATTCTGATTAATAAGTTGCAATTAAGTACTTATTTTTTCATACAGGGTAATGTAATAAAAAGTAGAGTGTCCAACTGTCCACCTCGGGAGCAACACTATTTTTTTAAGCTCGAGTTACACCTCGGGAGCAACACTATTTTTTTAAGCTCGAGTTACACCTCGGGAGCAACACTATTTTTTTAAGCTCGAGTTACACCTCGGGAGCAACACTATTTTTTTAAGCTCGAGTTACACCTCGGGAGCAACACTATTTAAAGCTCGAGCAACACTAATTTAAACTTTGAATCCTTCCTCTGGATTAAAAGAAACACTCTCGCCTTCAAAATAGTTGTTTGCTCCCTTGGCAAACAATCTTCTATTTGCACTTGATAGCCCAATTCTTGGTGAAGGCTCTAGGCTATTTAACATTACGCTACAACCCTTGGGAGCCGAGCAAAAAGAAAGAAAGTCGGAAAGAACGCTAAGCGAAACGAAGTAATACCGCTGGCAGGCGATGCGATGCGACGGGGCATCGGGGGCAACAAGAAATTTCATGCGGACGAAGTCGCGGGCTGAAGCTAATGATTTGATATGATATGAAGTAATGTTTTCAACGGATTAGAGGTGACTCAGAATCTGTGACGTAATGAACTTTATAAATAGAAAAAAAAACGATTTGATAAAGATCTATTGAAGACCTATGAAAAACGGTTTAGTAAGCTTTTTCTAAGTTAAACTATTTTAAAGATCGGTCCACCAACGTTTCTTTGGTCCACCCCTACTCTTACAGCCATCTGAATTCATAATCGAACCTTTTCTCTCACGATTTTACATTTCATTCACATATTTTTCATTCCTATGCATCACATGCCCATACCAAGAGATCACAACATCGTCTGCCAAGCCTTTTCCGAACACTGTTGAGGTCTGCTTCCAATCTAACCGGATGGAACTGAATACCAATATTTTACATGGAGCGGCTGCCTATCGGGCCTCCACAACACAGTTACTGGGTAAGACGATCTGCAGGGTAATTGCGTAACACACTATCAGTAGCAATGGGTTTCATTTTGACAGTTCAACATCATTCATTGCGTTATTTACGTTGTTGAGCGACACATTTTTCGAACATATGGAGCAATGGATTAGCGATTAGGGTGCTGTATTTACCATCTCATGTCATAAAAAGTCGCTATGAAAAAAAAATATATCGCATTAGTCTAGATAGCGAGCTGACCTTAGCACAATCGGAATCAGCCTAGCACGTTTATAATTAAAAAAGAAAAAAAATCTTGAATACTTAGGCTCAAATCACACCGAGATGGCAGCGAAGCGGCGTGCAGTTTCAGTGTCATATAATTTTAAACTTTATCTTCATTCCTTTAATACATAGTATCGCTCGAGAAACTTGAAAAGGTCGCGCGATCGCCCGCGGCGCCGCGAGCACTCCGACGACTCAAGTTTCTTAAACGATACTATGTATTAATAGTAATGAAGATAAAGTTTAAAATAATATGACAGTAAAACTGCACGCCGCTTCGCTGCCATCTCGGTGTGATTTGAGCCTTAATCTGCCCCTTATCTTGCATATTACGTATAAATTACGTCATATATTTCAAATGATTGTTTGTAAAAATAATAGTAATATGCGTTCTTATCATTCCTCTCAGTAGTAAGTTGACGTGGATCACATGGATATGGTTTTTGTTGCTATTAAGCTTATCTCTCTATCATGGTTTACTTGAAAGGCTAATACAGAAATTATACCAGCGTTACAGCGCAGTCTAGCCTTCGTGTCTTTTCCCAACCTTGTTAGGGTCTGTTTCCAATTTAACTGCAAGCTGACCCCAAAAATACAGGTGTTTAGCTGCCTAAATACCAGTATTTTACATGGAGCAACTTCCTATCTGGTCTCCACAACCTCTCCAAACCCAGATACTTTTTCATAGCGTGTCGATGGCAATCTAAATGGACTCTGCCCAGAATTCTGCTACGTGTTTGTCGTCATCACTTGCGTCCATCAGTATATCATAGTGGTATCATCGAGATCTATCACCAGAAGCACAGTAGCGCAGTGTTTGCTGCTCCCAGCGTAAGCATAATATCCATCAAGTACTTAAATCTAGGTACTTGGTAACACTCCTTGTTAAGACCGGTTGTTAGACTTTCGGGCTTTTGACTACTTCTAACGGCTGTCAAAGATGACAGCCAGGACCAACGGCTTAACGTGCTTTCCGAGGCACGGAGGGGTCTCGGTATGTAAAGATGGTCACCACGACCTAGGCAAGCGTAGCTTAACCTTCACGCTAATTGCGTAACACACTATCAATCTCAATCTGAATCATTTTGAAGGATATTGCTAATCCATTGCTTCATTTGTTCGAAAAATTTGTCTGCACAACAACGTGAATAGCGCAGTGAATGTTGTTGAAGTGTCAAAATGAAAGCCATTGCTACTGATGCTGGTAGATCTACCTGTGTGGCTGTATTACTGAGCCGTGAGCCCCTCGTATAATATTTAAATGTATTCATCTAATATATCATTTCACCACTTCGTATTCCGTTTTCCTTATCCGTTCTTGCTAACGGTGAAAACCCCCCATTAAAATAACTCTTAATAGTCGGTAATTGGTTGCCTCGAGTCATGGCCGGGGAGTATGTGGTGGAACTTCTTCTTCCCAGCTAAAGCACTACGAAGTGGTGAATGGTCCCATGTTACTTGGGGTCGGCGCAAGCGCAACAAGTTTCTTTGTTCCTTTCTTTCCTATCAACCGTCACGCTACCATCCACCTTCACTTTTATTGGGTTTTCCCCAAAACGCCTGCCCTTCACGATTTCACCACTTCCTAGTGCTTTAGCTGGGGAGAAACAGTTGCGCAACAAACTGCCCAGTAGCACAGCTGTCTATTAAATTAGAAGAACTTGATTGTATGCAAAGTAATTAACGTTACGAGAAATAAATACAGATCGTGCCTCGGAAAGCACGTTAAGCCGTTGGTCCCGGCTGTCATTCGTGGATCTTTGACAGTCGTTACGGGTAGTCAGAAGCCTGAAAGTCTGACAACCAGTCTCACCAAGAGGTATTACCCAGTA
The DNA here is from genome assembly GCA_948474745.1 of Oligia latruncula. Classification (NCBI taxonomy): domain Eukaryota; kingdom Metazoa; phylum Arthropoda; class Insecta; order Lepidoptera; family Noctuidae; genus Oligia; species Oligia latruncula. Next base: position 929,204 of record OX419711.1, on the reverse strand, counting down.
ACTGGGTTGTGGAAGTCAGATAGGCAGTCGCTCCATGTAAAATACTGGTATTCAGCTACATCCGGTTAGACTGTAAGCCGACCCCAACATAGTTGGGAAAAGGCTAGGCAGATGATGATGATGATGAGAAATAAATACAGATGTAATGTTAGTACACGGGTTTAACACCTCGTAAACATGTTTAGAGCTTGGTGGCCCAGTCGTAACGGCACCGACTTTGTTGTTGTCATGGGTAGGCACCCAGGCAGCCACTAAGTGCACTCCACCATAGCATAGCTTCAGTTAAAGTGAGGCAGGACGGATGATGTAATGCGCATGATTCATCTTACCAACATGTGCGCCTGTATTTAACATAACATCATGTCTGTAATCCCTGAAAGTTTAGGCAGAGGTGTATCTGCAGTACACCCACATTTCGCCAGTTATTTCTAAGTCCCATGTATAGTGCCACAAACTATCTGGCCCGGTGGCAAAAATAGGAACTAACGACGCCATTTTGAAATGTCAATCTGCCTGCCTGCTGAAATGCCAACCAAATGCGATACCAGCGACTCCCTCACCGGGCCAGATAAGTTTGTGGGACTGTAATGGGGGGTGTGCCACAGATATATATACACCTACGTAACGCAAAAGCAACTACTTCGCGTGCTAAAAATCGCACCAGCTTATGTACAGAAATCGTAAGCCGCCACTTTCGCGCTCAGTCCTGTGTACTGCTGGCTGGGTGAGCGTGTGCGCTGGCGCTAGGGCCCGGGGGTGGGGCGAGACGGGTGCCGCACGCGGCGGCGTGTTTGAATAGATTGGATTTTCCCATCACTAAATAGTGTATAGAGGTATGAGGAACAGGGTGTAAAGTTCGCTCATACTCTATAGAAAAGGGATGATCCTCCGACCAGACGGGTGTCGTGTCTGGCGGGCAACTGCCCGATGATTCATGTCGGGCCGTTATATCTATGCTAGTTGCGCGGTAAACTGCTTGCGCGATGCAGGATTTGCGTGACGTCAGTATGACGCGTTGTTCGCATGTGGCGGTGTAGATACCGCTACAAGTGCTTGTGACGTCATAGTAGGTAGTCAAAAATGGCAGATCGTGATACTTGTGTTATCTAGGTCTATCTTTATCTGTGGGGTGAGCCTATTGCTACTAAACGGGCACACATAAAGACTGCAGACTGCTTTTGAAAAATTCTTAACTGAAAAATCCAATGTCACTTTGCCCGACTTGGGAATCGAACCCAAGACCTCAAGGGCTAAGGAAGGAACACGGGTGGGTTTTAGTCAGTAAGAGTCTGATACTCTCTTTCGCTCCACCCAGAGCGGGAGGGGTCATTTGATGATTTCCCATCCGCAAAAAAAAAAAAGACATGCTCAGCAGTAGCGCTTGCGACCACTAAAATGAGGTAATGCGTATCAGCGCATGATTCATCTTACTAACACATGTGGCTTTATTTATAACTAGCACCGCCCTGCGGTTTCACCCGCATAACTGTCGATCCCGTGGGAATATCGGAATAAAAACTATCCTCTGTCCTTTCCCCCGGACTCAAACTAATAACTAATAATCAATGTTCCCACTGCTGGGATACAGGCCTCCTCTCTGTTAGAGGGAGTGGGCTGTAATCCACCACGCTGGCCCAGTGCGGGTTGGTAGATGTCACATGTCTTCGAATTTTTGGTTCTAGGACATGCCGGTTTCCTCACTATGTTTTCCTTCACCGTTTTGAGCTGATGATGTTTTCACCATAAATATTTAATATTATTTAAAGCAATGAATTAAGTTATAATTATAATACGTGGTTCCATTATCTATGGGAAATACCATGTTTTATGGACGTCAATGAAATTGTTATTATTCTCGGTTTTATTGCATCAATGTATATAATGAGTAAACAACAAAATAATGTGGTAATTACTGATAAGCTTCCAATGAAGCTGAACCCGTTAAAATTGGGATATTTTTTGTTATTTATCTAAAAACGAAAGGAAAATGTTTGTTGAAGCGTTTATCATCTGAGACCGTAAAATTATTTTTATCACAATTTTGTAGAATTAAGAGCGTTTACGCCGTACGGCATTCCATACAAAATTTCAAGCTCATATTTTTCGAAATGAATGAACCGATTTTAATGAAACTTCATACGTATAAGCAAGATACAAAGGTCTAAAATTGCCTTTAACCTTAGCGCATATTTGGACAACGCAACGCATTGCAGGAATCAACACCTTATTTTCGTACAATTTAAATTAATATATAGGTCAACTTTTTAGTGCGCATATCTATATAGATGACTAAAAATGTAGTCACAGTAAATTATTCTACTTCAAACACTGACTCTCCAGGAAAAAATATAAGTTATTGATGTACAGACGCCAGCACATCAAGTTACTACAATCTGTCAAATTTCTTTATTCGATTTTCAACTTTATCGCTAAAGCGTAAGGTTCAAAGTTGATTGGAAAAATGTGACAGTTTCGGGTAGCTTCATGTGCTGGCGTCTGTACGATATAAGGAAATGTTAAGTTGAATATTGTCGTCAACTACGAATGCGGAAGTTTTGAGTTGAAATCTATGATCGAATTTTTCACAGAAATTATACAAATATATTTTCGTAGAAGATAGGATAATGTTTTTTTACCTACAAACAGGTTTCTGAATTGAGAATTTGAAGTTGAGAACTTGTCAAACTCTAGCATTACTTCAAAGTCTAAAGATCATTCATTTATTTCAAACTAGCTGACCCGGCAAACGTTGTTTTGCTCCTACACTACTCCTACCCTACTCCTACACTACTCCTACCCTACTCCTACACTACTCCTACACTACTCCTACCCTACTTCTACCCTACCCCTACCCTACCCTACTCCTACCCTACTCCTACACTACTCCTACCCTACTCCTACACTACTCCTACCCTACTCCTACACTACTCCTACCCTACTCCTACCCTACTCCTACTATAAAAAAAAAAAAAAAAAAAAAAAAAAAAGTATCCTATGTCCGTCTCCTGGTCCTAAGCTACCTCCCCACCAATTTTCATCCAAATCGGTTCAGCCGTTCTCGAGTTATAAGTGGTGTAACTAACAGACTTTCTTTTATATATATAGATAGGCAAATCATCGTTCAACATTTTCCTGCCCTCAGGGACTCGAACTTTAATTTCGGAAGCCGGTGGCAAAAAACTAAAACTATAAAATACAGATCCCAAAAACACCGACTTCCGAAATTAAAGTTATTTCATAATTTTGAGTTAATTTCTTTTTGAAGTCGGTTTAATTTTTTTAAATTACTTTTTTATGTCCAAGGAAGAATAGACAAAATGACAAATAGAATTGACAAAATGCCAGTCCGTTGACAAAACCCGTTGCTATGGTGGTCATACTACGCGTGCAGGTGGATGTTACTCATATTATTAAATTTATTTAAAAATAATAAAAAATAATTTTAATGACCTATTTTATCAATTACGTACGTCCAAAGAGTTTCATCGAGGACAATACAATATCGTGTATATATGGTCATTCTGTGGTCGTATGGCGTGTGGTCGCTACGGGAAAGGCCCTTGACGTCAGTGATACTGATAATATGAACACTGCCATTTGTTTTAGCGACCTTCAGCAGGGCTAGCATGATGGGCTAGGGATAAAACTTTTGTCCACCGGTTATTTCCACTGACAAGGGATAAAATTATTTTATCCACCTGCCAAAGCACGGCAACAGGGGGAAAGAGAATTATATCACTTTTTGACATTAGACGTGGATACTCACCCCCCGCATAGAGCATGGCGACTAGTGGAACCAAGAGAAAAATTACAGATATTTTGACATAACAAAGGGAGAAATTTGTCCTCGTCTTTAGATGGTGGGTTTAAGTATATCTCTTGGAGAAAATATAATTAATTGTAATATAAAAATGTCTCGTGCTTACTGGAGCTTAGTGTTGTCGTCGGAAAGGGAGAAAATCGAGCGAAAAATACACCGGCGTTCAATTCGCGATTCGAGCAAAATTGACAGAGGGGAATAGTATTTTGTCCTCTCCCCGTGGATAAAATGTCTCCGGCCATGCTAGCCCTGCTGGTTTGTCCACCGTGAATAGTTTATCCACCCATGTCGCCATGCTCGGAGGGTGGACAAAATTGACAGAGGGGAATAGTATTTTGTCCTCTCCCCGTGGATAAAATGTCTCCGGCCATGCTAGCCCTGCAGGGGTCATTATATTGTGAAATGGTTCGTCGTCTGCCTAGCCTTTTCCCAACTATGTTGGGGTCGGCTTCCAGTCTAACCGGTTGCAGCTGAATACCAGTTTTTTACATGGAGCTATAGCCTATCTGACCTCCACAACCCAGTTACTGGGTGATAATAATAATAAGACCTAAATTTTCAGGCTACTTTGGCCCATAGATAAATACCTTACAGACTAACATATATTTATTATAATAATACAATGCGTGTAATACGATACCCCTTGGTAAGACTAGTTGTCAGACTTTCGGGCTTCTGACCACCCGTAACGACTGTCAAAGATCCACGAATGACAGCCGGGACCAACGGCTTAACTTGCTTTCCGAGGCACGGAAGGGTCTCGGTATGTAAAGATGGTCAGGTCACCCATCCACGGACCAACCGCGGCAAGCGTAGCTCAACCTGATCGGTCGACCCATGCGGCTGTTATTATATAGCCAACAAACAAGCCCCCACTGAAACTATGAATTCAGTAGGTACATGATTCTACACCCCCCAACGTAGATATTTTTCGTCAGTTATCAAAACAAAAAAACCAGCTGTTTTATTGAAAAGTGCAATACGTGGTCAAAATATATGTAATGTGATAACTTTTTGAGATGGGGAAAAACCATTGAACTCGCGACACTATCACCGTAACCGACACCGCGCGTGTTTTGTTTATAAGACGATAAAAAAAATACACATAATAATTGTTCAAGTTTTCATTTCTGTCGGCACTCCCGGAGTGCCACTGTTTTTTTTTTACTAACCTTCGAAAAGTTTCAATGCAGGGGGTTTTAGAGTCGTGTATTGAATTCAGGTTGTTCGTCTATAGGGTTGCCTTGTATACTTTGCTTACTAACTTCGGGGTATAAATGCGTGCTGTCACGTTATGCAATACATAAGGTTATCGGGATGTGTAACAAGATAAAAAGGTCAATTCAGGTGATAAAGTTGCCAAATTCGTCATTTAATTGTGACTGCGCATTATAGTTTGTCATTTAAGGAAATTCATAATCCATTGCTACATGTGTTTGAAGAATTTGTCTACTCGACAACGTAAATAACGCAATGAATATTGTTGAATTGTCAAAATGAATTAGGATTGTGTGTTACGAAGTTACCCTGCAAGGAGATCGCGTGGCTGTACTGTAATAGAATAGAATAGAATAGAATGTATGTATGTATGTGTAATGTCGCGGCGGGATTTTATTGCGCACGGTTTCAACTCCATACCTACTGTAATTTGAAAACATTGTAAAAGCCAATTATTTTGAAAAAGAGTAACCGTGGAGTTTCTTGCCGGCTCTTCTCCATGGGAAACGACCAATTGGAACCGTGCACCTAGCTTCTGACGTTTCATAAGTGCCCATGTAGGCTTATGTGAAATAAAAATATTTTGATTGACTTTGATTTTGTTGAGAAACCGGATGCTGCTGAATACCAGTATTTTACATGGAGCGATTGCCTATCTGACCTGCACAACTCAGTTACTGGGTAATACGATACTCCTTGGTAAGACTGGTTGTCAGACTTTCGGGCTTCTGACTACACGTAACGACTGTCAAAGATCTACGAATGACAGCCGGGACCAACGGCGTGACATACTTTCTGAGGCACGGAGGGGTCTCGGTATGTAAAGATGGTCACCCATCCACAGACCAACCGCGGCAAGCGTAGCTTAACCTGATCGATCTGCCTGTGCGGCTGTTATTATTTAGCCACGAGCCCCTCTACTCTTATAACCATCACATATTTAATGCTTCACAAAAATGGTTTATACAAGACAAGTCATTGTCAAAAAGAGAAAAAAACTGGCCAAGTGCGAGTCGTACTCGCACACGAAGGGTTCCGTACCACAAGGCAAATACGCCGAAAGAAACACGTTTGTTGTATGGGAGCCCCCTTAAATATTTATTTTATTTTGTTTTTAGTATTTGTTGTTATAGCGGCAACAGAAATACATCTGAATGTGTGAAAATTTCAACTGTCTAGCTATCACGGTTCATGAGATACAGCCTGGTGACAGACGGACAGACGGACAGTGGAGTGTTAGTAATAGGGTCCTGTTTTTACCCTTTGGGTACGGAACCCTAAAAAGCAACATTTGGCGGAAATTCCACTCCTGTTTTTATTATGTTCCAAATAAATTGACTGGAACTGGAGAGGATAATTACAAGTTTATTTTTCACTAGCAGCGCCCCGCGGTTTCACCCGCATAAGTGTCTAACCCGTTCGAATGACAAGTGGCGCCATCTTTTATCATAATAACGTTATTGTTGTTTTCCTCGGGAACAGCACTTTTTTCGGGATGAAAGGTACCCTATGTCCGTTTCTGTACACCTGACAACGTATATGCAAAATTTCAGTAAGATCGGTTCAGAAAGGTAACAAAGAAACTTACTTTTGCATTTATAATATTTTAATTTCTAATTTCTATGAAAACCACTAAAATTCCTCTCTTCTATAATTATCACTTCTGCTTACCCTTCAAGGAAAAGTCAAGCGTGATATTATTATCAATATTTCTTTTAATTTTAATGATCAACTGTAAAATGTACTGATTAATTGTCCATTACATTAAAAGTTTAATTCATATTATAATAAAATTCGTGAATTATCCTCTAAAATGCTGTCAGCGTGGGTAAAACCTATTTTAACGCGGGCAGTAGTTTCCTATATCGGCACACACATACATACATACAAATGAACTTTGTTCAATGATTCACTTGGCATGCAGATAAGGTAGTAAAAGTTATACAATTATTTTTATTGCAGTTGGCATTGTCAGGTTGAGATTATAAAACGGTTTTTGAAACGACTTTATGTTTTTGAGCAGTGGTGGCCCAGTGGCCGCGAATCACGAGTTGTAGGTCGTAGGTTCGAAGCCAGACAGGTGCTTTACTTTGTGTAAATTATTTCCTCAAAACGGTGAAGGAAAACATCGTGAGGAAACCGGCATGTCCTAGAACTAAAAATTCGAAGACATGTGACGTCTACAAACCCGCACTGGGCCCGCATGGTGGATTACGGACCACTCCCTCTCACCGAGAGGAGGCCTGTGTCCCAGCAGTGGGAACATTATAGGCTGATTATTACGGCGAAATTTACTCTCTAGACGTGTGTTTACTACCTACGGCGCGGCCGGCGTCATGCGTCAGTTGGAAATCATGGATGTAGAAAACTTGATTTTATTTACATATTCTTCATGTTCCTCTTGCTCTGCCACAAGGGCGATAATTACCTACTAAGTCCCAATCAACTATAGTGAACACGTCTGCCAATATCGGATTTTGGCATCAAAGCACGCCCGCCTCGGAAACCCAGAGCATTTTCATCGGAGCTTACACACGGAGGGGCGAGCATCCCGCCTGCATTGTCGAGCAGTCAAAATTTTGCTTGACCATACGCGAGCATTTTGCAGTTCGGTGCGCGCTGACCCTAGGCATATAATACTGCGTGCCACCTCTTAACACACCTTTGCCTACCCCTTCCAGTAAAACATGCATCATCATCATCGTCATTATCATCATTTCAGCCGAAAAATATCTACTGCTCGACATAGGCCATTCCAAAGGTTGCCTGGAAGAGATCGCAGAAAGCGATAAGGCCGCCCATTGTATATTTTGCAGTGATCATTGTATTTTTTGTTATGTGTTTTCTGGTATACCATAAAGTATAAATAAATAAATAGACCTCCCCCAAACACCGCCACTTCCACCGTTTCTGTGCTTCTCGCATCCGGAGGATTCCTGCAAAACATGACTTCCATAACAGTAACATAAAGTTCCCATCTTTCCAGGTCAATGGAAGACTTTAAGCAAGGATGCCGTGCCCTCACAGAACCTCCCCAAGCTGAACCCCGATGGTACCGTCATGGTCATCAGGAAGAGCCGCACCGTCAAGTACAGGGAGGGAAAGAAGGAGGAGATCCATGGGTGAGTAGAACAGGACTTCAAAATGGCGTCTTTCCTACCCCAGTAACAACGACGGTGAAATTGATACTATACTAAATCAAATTGTCTAGCCTTCTCCCAACTATGTAGGTTAGGTTAGGGGTAGGTTTCCTTCTGAGAAACAGTCGTCTCGCAGGAGGCTGCGGAAAGGGAGAGGGAGATCTCGTCCACTCACCCGGCCGGCAGCAGACGCACCGGGCGTCGCCGGATGGCTGACAACGCCCTCTTCCAGCCCCCCCTAAATGGGTCCAGAGACGACGGACCTGGGGACGTCTGTTGTCAACTGTCAATCAGTCTTACTAAGGTTAATCGTGTTACCCAGTAACTGGGTTGTGGAGGTCAGATAGGCAGTCTTTCCGTGTAAAATGCTGGTATTTAACCGCATCCGGTTAGACTGGAAGCCGACCCCAATATAGGGAAAAGGCTAGGCACCCTTGATATATGTAATATCTTTGTATTATACAAATCACTAATGATGAATAAAATTAAACAATCTTGTTAGGAATATATCAAAATGTTCGTGGTATGACTGAATTTAATTTGAATATTATTTATTTCAATTTATATTTATAAGGAAACTATTACTTAGAAGGAAAACCGTTTGAGGATAGATGGGCTATATTATAGAATATTGGTAAATAGCTTACAGGGAAGGATAGGCATGTTTCACCATGATTACTCACTGCGACGGTGAAATTTTGGACAATTCTTTACTAGGTTTTATTAGGGTTCCGTATCCAAAGGGTAAAAACGGGACCCTATTACTAAGACTCCACTGTCCGTCTGTCTGTCTGTCACCATGCAGGCTGTATCTAATAAACCGTGATAGCTAGACAGTTGACATTTTCACAGATGATGTATTTCTGTTGCCGCTATGACAACAAATACTAAAAACTGAATAAAATAAATATTTAAGGGGGGCTCCCGTACAACAAACGTGTTTTTTTCGGTGTTTTTACCGACTTACAAAAAAATGAGGTTATCAATTCGATACGTATGTATGTAATATTATTGGAATTGCATTATATTCACATATGACAATCTATTAGGGCTTCCAAACAAATATACAAAATTTTGTAGACGTATGTATGTATGTATGTATGTATGTTTGTCCACGCATTTCTCCGCAACTATTAATCGGATCGAGACCATTTTTTTACTTCTTATTGGCTTACATTTACAAGCAAGTTTCTTCAAAATCGATTCAGTAATTTTCAAGATATGGACTAATACGTGTAAGTGTGACGGCCTGGCTTATTGATACGAACTACGGGTGTAGTGTCAAAGGGAAAACATCTCAAAACCTTGGTCAAATTCTAGTGCAAAAACTAAAAATTACGAAATAAAAATAATTTAAAAAAATTAAACCGACTTCAAAAAGAAATAACTCAAAATTATGAAATAACTTTAATTTCGGAAGTCGGTGGCATAAAATTTAAACTAGAATACAGATCCCAAGACACCGACTTCCGAAATTAAAGTTATTTCATAATTTTGAGTTATTTCTTTTTGAAGTCTGTTTAATTTTTTTAAATTATTTTTATTGCCATAAGGTACGGAAGCCTTCGTGTGCGAGTCCGACTCGCACTTGGCCAGTTTTTTTTTTTAATTTGGCGACAGTACAGTAGCATAATCAGCCTACAATGTTCCCACTGCTGGGACACAGGCCTCCTCTCTTCGAAGAGGGAGTGGGCTGTAATCTACCACGCGGGCCTAGTGCGAGTTGGTACGAGTAGATGTCACATGTCTTCGAATTTTTGGTTCTAGGACATGTCGGTTTCCTCACGATGTATTCTTTTACCGTTTTGAGAGCAGTGGTGATGAACTGAGTGAACGGTTTTTTTTTCATTTTTCTTCAAAAGTCGAAAACTATGCGGCCTAAAAAAAAAAAAGAAAAAATGTCTGAGAATGTGCAAACTGAGCTCTTTTATATGATATACCCCACATGCCGTAGTAGCCCCACTTCGAAAATTTCAGACCCCCTTTCAGTCCCTGTTGCAAAAAATATACATATATTTTTATTTCTTTCTTATTTGCAAAATAGTTGGGCAAACGTCATCTACAACTGTTCCAAATTTCAAGTTGATAGCATTAGTAGTTCTTGAGATATCCAGCTGTGACAGACAGACAGACAGACTTAGTCTCACCATAAGGGTTCCGTTTTTACCATTTTGGTACGGTACCCTAATAAATGACTTTTGATTTTGAATGCGGGCCGTGTCCAGGGGGTCTACTCCGAAACGGTTAACCACTGTATCGGCCGAATGTTCGGTCATTTTCTGATTCGAATATTGTTGTCCTACTACAAATTAAAAAAAAAAAAAAAGGTAAAAAAAGGGTAAGGGTTCTAAAAAGGTTCGGATTGGCACAGTTTGGTCGGGACCAATAGTCAATATAGGAAATTAATGGTAGTAGAAAATGACCGAACATTCGGCCGATACAGTGGTTAACCGCTTCGGAGTAGACCCCAGAAGTACCGCTTTCTGAATCAAGCCCTTGATCCAGCTGCCTAACGAGTGCCTCCTCCTTTGTGTTTATTTTTCTTTATTATTAGAGTTAATTATCGTTTTGTATGCACGTGTTTATTTGACAAATAAACCTACTTTTAAACGACATCAAAAAAGGAGGTTCTGTATTCGACCCGTATGTATGTATGTCCGCGATTTTCTCAAAAACTAATGAAGCAATTTTGATAATTCTTTCATTAATGTGATCTACATACTTTCAGGAAGGTTTTAGTATACATTAGTTAATTATTCATTTTAATAATGAGTACCTATTCTATTATTTTTACAGTGAGAAAGTAGACAAATGGTCTTTAAACCTTGGAGCGCACGGCGCGCTACCTCTCAACAGTGACCAACACATGGCTTGTGATCCCCAGGACGATAATGTAAGTAGAATTCATGAGGGATTTTCTTTTTTTTTAAAACTCTTCCCTAGTCGCTGGATAGATGGCGCTGACCTTGGTAAGTTACTGCAAGGAACGGAACGTCACATCATTTTTTGATTATTTCATTTGGATGTAATTTTGAGATCGTAAAACGAAAGTGTCAGTCAACGAGCGTATGTGACGTGACGCAATGTTTTTTTTCCAAGCGTTTTGGCTTTGGCACCTAGAAACGTAGTCAGTTTAACGCCATCTACAGAGTTCTTGGAAACCATGTTTTTTTTTTAATAGTTAAAAAAAAAATCTCTCATTACTTACTTTAACTTATCTGTTAAAGGCATTCGATGTTGAAGAGATTGCATGTAATGTCTATTCAAAGTTATGTTTCAAATTAATATTTTATCTAGTTGAACAAATATCAACTTTATTTTAATGGTAATAATTTTGTATGCTTTTTGGCGGGGCACAGCTCGGATCTTATGTATTTACTAGCTTCTGCCCGCGACTTCGTCCGCGTGAAATTTCACCCTCCCCTCATTCACCCTCATAGGGGTGGAATTTCGAAAAACCCTTTCTTAGTGGATACCTACTCTTCACAAATAACACACCCTCCAAGTTTCATGTCTCTAGGACCAGTGGTTTGGGCTGTGTGTTGATATATCAACAATCAGTCAGTCAGTCAGTTTACCATTTTATATATATAGAAGATAGAAGATAGATAACACCTTTTGCATGTACCCTGTGTTCACGAAATAAATGAATTTTAAGATAATTTTAGTACCAATATCTAACATTCTCCCTTTTCAACTCCCCAGCTAGCCTACCGCTACTCCAGTCTCAACACGATGAACCTATCACCACAAATACCGAGCTCTCACTTAGCACCAGCAGTAATCAAGCCTAAGAAACAAGACGCGTTCATGCAAACAGACCCGGTTCAATCTGAGGAAGATGACTCCCAACCTAACAACAGCTATGCAGAAGCTTCAGACAAATACGCAGCAGAATACAGCCAGAATTATCAAAAAGATCCAGATTTTGATAAAAAATACTCCGAAGCGAAAGACTATACCAACAAACCAGACGACTACCTCCCACAGACCAATGAGGAGTACAATAAAGAAGCCGAGAAATATGCCCTCGAAAGGAACGGCAAACCTCTGAACGGCTACGAAAAACCGGTTGAGAGTTTCCCGAAGACTGTCGACAGCTATCAGAAGAATGACTTGTACTCGGGTTTCGAGAAGCCGTTTCGCCAGGAGTACGGTTTCCAGAACTACTCGGACAGTGTGGAGCTGCTGAGGCACCAGCAGCATAACCTGCAGATGCTGCAAGAGCAGCCGCATAGGATTACTGAAAATCAAAATTTTTTCAATGAAAACCACATAAAGCAGGAGATTGACATTAATGTTGAAGATGATAAATTCACTTATGACAGGAATAAGGAACAGTTAGGTAAGTTATTAATTTTTTTTTTTAGTTACCTACTAGCTGCGCCCCGCGGTTTCACCCGTGTAAATGTCGATCCCGTGGGAATATCGGATCTCCTCTACCTCCATACAAAATTCCTCATCAAAATGGTCATCTACCTCCATACAAAATTTTATCAAATTTGGTCCAGCCGTTTGAGCGTAAAGAAATAACAAACATATAAACACACACACACACACACACACACACTTTCGCCTTTATAATATTAGTATGATTATAAAGTGGGCAAACTGCCCCGTTGGTCTAGTGGTCGCAAGCGCGACCGCTGAGCGATTCCTGGGTTCGATCCCCAGGTGATCCCCATCCCGGTCCCCACGTGTTATTGGGTTATTAGGTTTTGCATCTAGGAGAAAGGCGAAAAACAAATCAACTGTTCCCTACATTTTGACGAGTTATACGAACATACATGTAGGAAACAGCTGATATTATTTTCTTGATTTCAGGTTTGGTCCCATAGACCATAAAAGTTGTTCACAATGTCAACATTGTGAACAACTTTTATGGTCTGTACTCAAGTACAATGACCTCTTAAGACATTGTTAATGTTTTACCAATAACTCTGTATATGTGTGTACATAAATGGTAAAATAATATAACAAAAATAATAAATAAATATATCCTAAAACAGGGCTTCCTCTCTCCTACCATTTTGCTGTGCCCTACAGGGTTCATAATTATCTAAATTATATAGTTATCAGCAAGTACACATTATGGTAAACCAATAAAGATATTGAGTATATTATATTATGAGCCCACAACACCTAGTATTATTAAAACATATTTAATAAAGAATAATAATAGTAATATTTCACATGAACCCCTACTTCGTTACTATAATAGTAAAATTTACAATAACATAGATACGTTTACTTTATAACTACTAATATTATGACAGAAGAAAAGAGTAATGACCTCATAGTATTAAAAAGCCATTTATTAGTAAAAACAATGGTTGTTGATATTACCGTACTTTGTGACGAGAATCTTATTTAAAAGTACGCAAGATAATAATACATCTCGCTTGTATTTCTTGAAGGGATAGACAGAGGAGTATTATAGTACGTAAGAAGTAGCGTTTGATCAAAGAAAATCGACCTTACTGCTACGAAATAAAGGCGCTTTCAAAGTCTAAAAATGACCACACTCTTCTCTTCTTCAATCGGTACCTCATTATTGAGCATCGTGGTAACTGGACCTCTTAAACCTTTTGAACGCCAGAGCATAAACGTACACGCGTGCCCTCCACGCCAAGCCACAATTTTAAATATTTAAGGTATACAAATAAAAACACACAAAAGTAATGATTTAATTGTTTATTTCGTGATAAAGTGCACTGCATTTTTTGTCACATATTTGTGTCGCTCGTAATAGGATAGGCGACACACGACTGGCGTACAGGGCACGCGCTTGCTTGTCACGTATTTGTGACAATGGCGTTCAAAAGGTTAAGTGGACAATCTACCTCCTAGTATTATTAAAACAGATTTATTTATTTACTAGCTGCGCCCCGCGGTTTCACCCGCGTAAATGTCGATCCCTTGGGAATATCACACTCACAAACTTTCGCCTTTATAATATTAGTGTGATTACATGAGCCATACAAATCACATTTCTTTTTAATAAGCTAGTTTTAAATGCGCCCGTGTATACTTAATAGATTCTGGTATTGAGTTTTACTCGTCTAAACTGAAACTTTGTGTAATGTTTCAGACGCAGACATGTACGGTAGCAGGAGACTGATGGAGCAGCAACGTTTGTTGGAAACAATACAGCACCAGGTCAAACAAGAGCCTGATACACCTAACGGTGAGTATTTAACTATTTACCACTCTTTTATATTAGTGAACTAGCTGACCCGGCAAACGTTATTTTGCCATATAAATTATTTCTGGCTGCCCGGCGCTACTTCGTTCGCGTGGTGTCCTACCGCTTACCCTACCCTACCCCTACCCTACTCCTACCCTACTCCAACACTACTCCTACACTACTCCTACACTACTCCTACCCTACTCCTACCCGACTCCTACCCTACTTCTACCCTACTCCTACCCTACTCCTAACCTACTCCTACTCTACTCCTATAAGTATATAAAAGTATAAAAAAAACCGGATAAAAAGTTTAAACTTTATACATGTAAATAAATAAATATATAATTTGTTCCAGGGTGTGAGAATGTGATGCAGCCACAAGGCAGCCCTTACTACCAGTCTAACAGCCACAATAATGTGACAGGTATGTATCTAAACAGCTGTATTCACAATTCGCTTACAATTTAAGTGATCTGGGGGCCTAAAAAGGTCACTTTGGCAGAATCATGGAAGGATAACATTATGAATCATAATGGACAGTAAACTGTTAGGTTAACACATTGACTGCTAGACCACAGACACAATAGAAAATCTATTGTTCGCGCTCACCGGTGACCGCGGTGACAGTCAATGCATTAATCATATCAAATCCGATTGGTGAAGGATTTTTTAGCTATTTTTGTTTTGTCCGTACTAAAATACCAATCAATCCAATCCAAATCCAGTCCCAATCTCTTGGATTATTGTCGCGAATCATATTTTGATCAAGATACAACCTGACAATGGCCTGCAAATTGCAAAAAACGTAAGAAAATTTGAATTTCGCGGTCTACCACTCACTATGCATTCACCTTAAAGTGTTGTTTCCGCTGCAAATTTTATATTTTTAAGAGGTTTTTAATTCTTAAAACGACTTGCATAGACGGGTACTCACTGTTTTTTTTCTGCGCTTTTATAATAATTATGTTCTTGTTGCCACACACTCAACTTGATCGTTGCGTGAGGAAACCGGCATGTCCTAGAACCAAAAATTCGAAGACATGTGACATCTACCAACCCGCACTGGGCCCGCGTGGTGGATTACGGTCCACTCCCTCACAGAGGAGGCCTGTGTCCCAGCAGTGGGAACATTATAGGCTAATTATGCTTATGCATCGCGATTATAACGCGTCTGTATGTCGGAGCAGTAAGGGTGGTTTTCGTAGAGCAAGTGCTGGATTCTTTAAGTAATAATCTATGGTAATGAATAAAGGTAACCGACATAGCCCGAAGAATTGCCATACTTAAGTGGCAGTGGGCAGGGCACATTGCTCGCAGAACAGATGGCCGATGGGGCCGAAAGGTTCTGGAGTGGCGACCGCGTACCGGAAGACGTAGCGTTGGAAGGCCTCCCACAAGGTGGTCCGACGACCTTGTGAAGGCCGCAGGAACCCGTTGGATACGAGAAGCGCAGAACCGGTCGAAGTGGAGGTGCTTGGGGGAGCCCTATGTCCAGCAGTGGACGTCTTTCGACTGAAATGATGATGATGGTAATGATAATCCTGTATATCTATGTTCAGGTGGTTACTACGACCAGCTCGCGCGACCCGGCCCGGAGCTACTCATAGCTAAGCAGAATGCGCTCGCGGCTCACACACAGCTATGTAAGTATAAACCCATCAAAGTCAAAGTCAAATCATTTATTTCAAATAGGCACATTAAAGGCACTTTTGAACGTCAAAGTCATCAGTGGCGAAGGTTCCATACAACTCTATTCCTCTTACAAAAATTGACCCTTCGCTACAGAAACACATATTCTTCTTATATTATAACTATACAGTGTGTTTGCAGAGTAGTTACCGATGTTTTGAGGGCATATTGTATACAAATTTTTATCGACAAATGACATTTTATACCTCTCTTATGTTTTTAATGGGCCGAAATAGCATATGTTCAATGAAATACTAATATTCTTAGATCTAAGAGATCTAAGAATAATAGAAGTAAACGTCGAGGCTATCGAATAGCTAAATATTTTAATCTGAATAAAGAGGCAAAAAGAGCCAAAAAAAAATTTTACTACGAAATTTTACACAAAAATTACTTATTTTTTTACATTTTCTCTAAATCAAAAATAACCCTGAATGTTGCATAATATGTGTGTATGTTTAATCAAATGTATTCGAGTCTCTACAAAATGATACCGAAATATTAACTCTACGTAACAAACATACACACACACACTCACAAACTTTCGCCTTTATAATATTAGTGTGATTTTTATTTGTTCTACAGGGCAGAACACAATGAAGCGACCTTTCTTCTATAGTGAAAACCCGCACTACAATAGTACTCCGTTACTGCATCGATATGAGGTGAGTGTTATTTTAAACTTGAAATATTTTCACACACAATTAAAGGCCTGCGCAGACGACGGACTTTTGTCCGCGGACTTTTTTGTCCGCTAAAATAGACCGCTTACAACTGTATCGAGTAACGCAAACGATGGATTAAAAGTACCGCGTACAATGTAAGCGATCTATTTTAAGTCCGTCGTCTGCGCAGGCCTTAAGAGGGCGCCGACCGCGCAGTGGCGCCCTCATTGTTTGTTTGGTTATTTCTTTTATTTTAGAATGAAAATATTCTAATCACTAAATCGGATAATAGTGGCCACTATTTTCCGTTTTAGTGATTATAATAAAACTAAACAATGTAAAACTACCGTTTATAATAATATTAACGTATAATCTTGTGGAGCACAACTTAACGTGCTTATTTTCTGCATTTTCATTCTAAAATAAAAGAAATAACCAAACAAACGATGAGGGCGCCACTAGGCGGTGCGCGTAGTCTTAACCATAAAAACATAACACTCCTTTTTTGCGCAGTCGTGTAAAAAATAAACACTAGGGATATCGTGTCACCCAGTAACTAGGTTGTAGAGGTCAGATAGGCAGTCGCTCCATGTAAAATACACTGCTGCATCCGCTTAGCTGCATCCTGGAAATCGACCCCAGCATAGTTGGGATAAAAAGGGCAGGCAGATTATTATGATAATATAGATATAGATTGTGCTGTTACGAGGGGCCCGTGGCTAAATAATAACAGCCGCACATGCCGCGGTTGGTCTGTGGATGGGTGACCATCTTTACATACCGTGACCCCTCCGTGCCTCGGAAAGCACGTTAAGCCGTTGATCCCGGCTGTCATTCGTGGATCTTTGACAGTCGTTAAGGGTAGTCAGAAGCCCGAAAGTCTGACAACCAGTCTTACCAAGGGGTATCGTATTATCCAGTAACTGGGTTGTGGAGGTCAGATAAAATCAGTCGCTCCATGTAAATTCAGCTGCATCCGGTTAGACTGGAAGCCGACCCCAACATAGTTGAGAAAAGGTTAGGCAGATGATGAGTTTGTGCTGTTACTGTTAGAATTGTTATAATAATGTAATTTATTTACAATCTGTATGTTTTCTTTTCAGGATATCTCAAGAATTCTCCAATGAGAAACATTCCAAAGTTTCGCAACAAAAAATAAACTTAAAAAAGAAAGGTTTATTGTAAAAAAATAATTCTCTTTACGACGATAATCTCTAGATGGTTATTTTAATTTTTTTTATATTGTAATAATTATTAATAGGAACGATGATAATATATTTTTTATTTTTAATTATTAAAAAAAAAGAAAACGCTAGGTCCCTTGTAGAGAAATTATAGATATTTTATTATTATTTTTATTTATTTAATTAATATTATTTTTTTATTTAGATTTTTTGGAGGGACCAGTCGTTAGATTACTATGCCACTTGTGATATATCTTTGAGTTTCGTATAAAATGGGATTTTAAGATTTTTAACAAAAAAAAAAATCTGCGTTTTGAAGGAATATTCTATACTAATATTATTAATTTTTATAAACATCATGATTTACAAGGATTATTGATCGCAGTATGTCGTTATTATTGCTTACCCTCTTCACATAATTCCTAAGTCGACACGACAAAAGACTGGCCTAATTTAGCAGCCGTTTTAAAACTTTTTTTTTAAATATTAATAATATTATTTTAAAATAAATATTCTTTCACGATGTAAGCATAAAGAATTGTCAGCCTGTTTTATACTAAACGCAAATAATAACATAGTAATATAAATAGTATCTTATATTTAAAATATGATTAAAAAATTAAACAAGAAATTGTACAAATCGTCTGAAAAATAAAATAAAAGTCGCTTTTTTGTAAATTTATCGTTTATCGAATGAAATGTTATTTTTTGAAAATGATTTTATAGTCTGTGTATTGTATGAAAAAGGTACTTACTGTAAGGCCTAAGAATCATTGCCGGTCCGAACTTTGCGCAGATGGCTTCGCAGTAACATATTTTTGGAACCATAATAATATAGTTACATGAGTAGTTGTAGCCCAGTGATAACGACCGCGACTTACAAGTCGGTCACAGGTTCGAACCCAGACAGGCGTTTTACTTCGTGTAAATGATTTAATCACCGCTGCTCTCAAAACGGTGAAGGAAAATATCGTGAGGAAACTGGCATGTCCTAGAACCAAAAATTCAAAGACATGTGACATCTACCAACCCGCACTGGGCCCGCGTGGTGGATTACGGCCCACTCCCTCTCACCGAGAGGAGGCCTGACCCAGCAGTGGGAACATTATAGGCTGATTATAGTGAAATGAGGCGAGAGTGCATGCGCAGAAGTTCGGAAGAGTCTTTGTTCAGACTGGCCATGAATCTTAGCCCGTATTGTACGGTTTCCTTTGGATTTTTTGATAACTAAGCTAAATGTACAGAAGGGTACTTGCGTAACACACTAACAGTAGGAATGGCTTTCATTTTGACAGTTCAACAATATTCATTGCGTTATTTACGTTGTTGAGTAGACAATTTTTTCCAACATATGGAGCAATGGATTAGCAATATCCTTCAAAATGATTCAGTTTGTGATTGATAGTGTGTTACGCGATTAGAATGCAGACTATAATATTTATCTTTCTCGATTTGCCTTTCCTAAGGAATAACCGTTTTATTTTCAAATATCGATTTTTAAGACAAGGTTTTCACACAGGTAGGCATCTAAATGGGTGGTTGTGGACCATTTAAAAAATACTAAATCGATGCCATTCTCTTGTTCAAGATATTTATTTTCTCGGTAAGTCAAAAAAATATATTCTGTTTTTTTTTTATAAAAAATATTATATTTTATTTAAAAGTTTCTTTATAAAAAAGAACTCTAAATCTGATTATTTTTCACGTTGTTTTTTTAGTATTTTAGTTTCTTTGTTTGTTATACTATAAAAATATATATTAATTGAATTTTTAATATGTTTGCGTGTGGAATTTCTGTGGGTTTAAAAAAGGATAAAAAGTACTTTCACTTTGTATAATTACGTCCAATGGTTGGAAATACGCTTCTTTTGCAATAATCCAAACCAAAGTTCGGGGATTACTGATCGCGGTATGCTTGTTTTTCGTCCAGTGACAATACGACCGGTCCGAACTTTGCGCAGAAGTTTTCGCAATATTTTTTTTTTAGGAATGAAATGGTGTCATCGAGAGTGAGTGAACACGGGCGAAAGTTCGGAGAGCTTGTGTTCAGGCCATGAGTCATCGGCCATATTGCACATGTGCCTATTTCCACCATTAAGGGATGTTAATATGCAATACGCTGATCCGATTTGTCACCTAAATATTTGAATGTCCTTTTAAATAAACCTAGCAATTTTACACACGGAATTTTTAATTTTAGGCCGTTTGGGTGAAAATGACTTAACTTAGTATAGTAGGTTTTTGTTAAAGCTAATATTTTTTAAGAAAAAAATCCTTTTTAACTGTACAGACATTTTTTTTAATTGACTGCGATTTAAAAAAGGCAGGGTATTTAATCGAACGTCTAATAATTCTCATATTGCGCTCCTAAAAATATTATTGAACACTCTAATATACATATTATGTATTTTTACATTTCACAGTGAAATACAGGATGTTTTAAAAAAAATATTACCAGTTTTAAAAATATTTAAAATTGTATTAAGTTAGGTCATTTTCTACTCTAACGATTTTCTTTGATATTATTTTGTAAAGAAAAAAAAAAATAGTTTATAATTAACGACAAATAGTTACCAGAACCGTACATGTCTTTTGCCATTTTAATGCTCTTTTTATATTTTTTATTATTGTTTATGGTTGCAGGCGATGTTTTGATAGTAGTTAGGATATTATTTTTTTAAATAAATATTAAGGAAAAAAAGTTTAAAATGGGTGTCTAATTAACCGTACAGTTAAAACGAGAGGTTTCGTAGGACACTCGGTTAAAACGAAGTTCTTTTCTCTGTGTATAATGGATTATATAACAGACACTATGAAAAAAAAAAACGTTTGATAGTAACTAAAAAAAAAAACCAAAGTGTTGTGACGATGAAAATGTTCTATGTTTTTCGGTCTAACTCACTTTCGCCAAGTGTTCAGAGTATGACGTGCGATTGGGAACTTCGTGACAAATGTTTATTCAGGGTCAAATTAAATTAGTTAGCGAAACTCTGCAGACGTGATGGGTATTTTGATATGGAAACATGATAAAATAAAAAATTTGGGGGTTGGGTCAAGTACGAGTTGAGAAAATCATCAACGTCTGTAAAGTTTACGCAAAAATAGCAGATTTTTAAAATTTGCTATTTAAAAAATAAAAAAAATAATATAATATATATTAAAATATATTATTATTATATTATAATTTAAACTTATTTAATGTTTTATTTGCTATTTTTTTTAATCTAACTGCGGTCGACGACCCCACAAAACATCATCAAATGAATTTTCGTTTTTGTTTTATCATTTTCAGATATCGATATCCATAACTTCTGCAGAGTTTCGCTAGTTTAATTTAATTTGACCCAGTTGATTTAATAAGTCGCCTTGACATTTAAATAAATAGTTTAGCTCGTTTTCGTTACCAACTTATAGTCACCTAAGCTTATGAGAATGTTTCATATTCATCCCAATTTCGTACGCGTAGATGTCTGAAAACAATAATGTGTCTGTCTTCAAGTCTTTTTTTTAAATATAAGGAACATAAGTTACCCCTTATGACATCAGCTATCTGCCAGTGAAAGTCCCGTCAAAATCGGTCAAACCGTTTCGGAGATTAGCCGGAACAAATAGACAGACAGACAAAAAAAATGTTTTTATTTTTTGTTATAAGTACCGTATATAGGGTGACTGGTAATTAGTGACCGATACTTAAACACGTGATTTTACTCATCATTATGAACAACTTTTACTATGGGACCAAACCTGAAAACGCGAAAAAAAAAATCAGCTGTTCCCTACATTTATGTTCACTTAACCCGTCAAAATGTAGGGAGCAGCTGATTTTTTTTTTCGCGATTTCAGGTTTGGTCCCATAGTAAAAGTTGTTCATAATGATGAGTAAAATCACGTGTTTAAGTATCGGTCACTAATTACCAGTCACCCTATATACTTTAAAGCTGTTATTTTTACATTACAAACAGATACTTTAATTTTATTAATTTAGAGAGAGAGCCATCCAAATACATTATCCAATAATCGAATATCTTTGTTTTCACATTCTGTCCTTGGGTGCACTTGCGTACAGGGATAATCTTCGGTTGGTGCCTGCTTATTAAAAACATTTAACGGGCCTCTGCGAATTCTCTTCGGCCCCTCGTACTCCTTCCAAAGGTCCGGGGCCCCAGGGTCCCGAGAAATCTCAAGCGAAGTAATAGTAATATCTCAAAATTGTAGCCAGTTTTTGAAAATTTCCTTTAAATGTATTTGCTAAGTTTTAATATTTTTGTTCTTGAATGTATGTTTTGCATTTGTATTTGTTATAACGATTACAATCGTATAGTCACCAGTTTCGTTACCAGTTAGTCTGTCAGTCGAAACATCGCCTGTGATCTCATCTGTCAGTAAGTTACAGCTTTGGGTTAAGTCGGACGATTGTTGGGCGACTGTGGGGCAACTGTGGGGCAACTCGGATTCCATTAAGTTCCGTCTTTTTAGTACTGTGTGTGTAACTTCACGAATGATATTTGCAGTTTTTTAAATAGGAAGAAAATACGTTTTTTTTGCGCAAAGAAAGAACACAAAAAAAGGACAGGTTGGGGAAAATATGCGTCACATTTACGCAAAATGGCCAATAATTGTCCTCACTGCAGGCAGGCTATCTTTAACGTATAGGAGGCTCTGGGCACTTTAGGTTAATGGGGCTTTTATAGCAGACCGCCCGGGAAAAGTTAGTTTTAATTTTGACATCCATCCTCTAGCTACAACGCACCTCTAGCTCCGGGCAATTGCCCAGAGTACTAATGGGCTAATGGAAAAGAAGGTCCTGACTTCAGACAGATGAGGACCGAGCATTGTTCACCACGCTCGCGTATACATTTTACCAATTTTGTTTGATGGAGAGTTAATTTTTTTTTTGCATGTGAGTTTGAAACGACTGTTCAAAGTAGATAAAAAATTGTCTTTCGAAAAAATATGCAAATGTCATTCGTGAGATATCCAGGTTTTTTATATGTTAACTATTGGTCAACAGAAAAAATTATGCTTGCAAAAAAAAATTCCTAAAATAAATTATATTGCGAAAGGAAATAAAATATTTTTTAAAAAGTGATAATTTATCGAATTTACATGGCAAATAAAAATAAAATGGAATAAAAAAGATTGTAAAAATTATAGTTTTTAAGAAAAAAATAACTTTTTTGGTCACAACAAAGAATTTAATTTCGTTGAGAAAAATCTTGCCAAAGTTTTGTTTATTTTTTTTTTGTATTTTTTCGTTTTTTGATTGTTAATAAAAATAGGTGATCAATAGTCATTTTTTTAAGAAATTATATAGTTTATATAAGTTTAAAGTTATGGGTGTGGGCGTGTCAAACATGACTTTAACTTTTAATTTTAATTATTTTTGGTGCTCGTTAAAAATATATCCAAATTTGCATTTTTTTCTACGAATTTTCTTTATGAGTACAATATTGAATTTTCAAACGCACAGTAGAAGGATCGCTAGATTTTTTATCTTTTTTTAGATTACAAGTCGAGAAAAAAAATCTTTTATTTACTCTAGAAATTAAGATAAGTAAGGAATGTGGGACAGTAGATGTAAGGAAGAAAAGAGCGCGAAAAATATATTTTTTTTGTGTTTTTTTTAAATATTTTTTTTCGGTCGGAATATTCGGATATTTATGGCAGAGTTGAAATGTTATATTTTTGAATACGCGCTCTACATAGACCAAAGCTGTGAAATAATGTAAAAAAGTTGAGTAAGATTAAGAATAAAGTATGCTTTTACACAAAATATGTTTATTTATTTTTTCCACCCTGTATAGTCGACTTTCGTCGAAGGATTACTTTGGCCGCTGTACAGCGCCGAGCGCCGACTTGGCCACCGGCGCGTGACAGTAGCAAAAAAAGTGAAGACAAACATCACCCTTTTTATACCTCAAAAACCAAAAAAAAGTATGCGTTAACCACTGACCTCTATCATATGTATTACAGGTCAGTGGAGGCAACTTAACAGAGTAGGGGAATACCAAAAAGAAACTGGATGGTTTCTGTGAATAAAAATAAATAAAAATAACAATGGTATGGCTAGGCAGGGGGTGATTTTACCGAGATGACGACTAATAGAGAAGTCCTATGGCAGAAAAAGATGGTTTGCAGGGGCAAGCCAAGCTACAGGCATCCCACGTGTGTAGGTAAAACATTATTGGCAACTAGCTTCCGTCCGCGGCTTCGTCCGCGAGGTATTTCGATAAAAACTATACTATGTCCTTCCCCGGGATGCAATCGATCTCTCTGCGTCGTTCAGTGGATTAGGCGTGAAAAGGTAACATCAGACAGTTACTTTCGAACTTTTTATATTAGTACCTATGGATAGATTTATTATCCAAATTCTCAAATTATCATTGATAGGAGAGAATGACCACTACCTAATGAAACCAACAAACCAACCTACCTGGCGGACCTACAGACAGGATTGATCCACACTAGCTCAAGATAGGGGAGTGTAAGGGAGAAAAGGAGGTCTTTTCACAGCATAGACTTAAAATAATATACCTAATGCCTAAAGAAAATTAACGTACGCCATGCACATCAAGCTACTACAATCTGTAAAATTTCTTTAATAAATTTTCGACTTTATCGTTAAAGGCTTGATGTTATGGCGTCTGTGCCTCCTACCTACAGCTGTTCCTTGCAGTTATTTACGTCTGATTTCGCATCACTGTCCAATTCACAGTGATCTTTACTCTCATTCTGTAAGGGTTGCTGCTGGGTTGCTGCCATCGGCAAGTCTGTCAAAATCATTTAAGTAGATCTTTATTCTCGTTACAATTAGGTTGCTTCTGTCGGAGTTAAAATAAACAGAACGGACTATAATTTGTTTATGGCTTTACAAAGGCCTCAACCACAGGCGCAGTGGGTACAATTCTCTAGCTCTTGCATTCATTTAGTAAAAGCACACAGAACAATATCCGAGTCAGGACGGGCCAAATTTCTAGTTCGCTTCGCGCACTCTTGCATTCTCCTAATAAGGTCGCAATGGTGAAACGTGGATCCATGGACCAGGTGGATTCGTGGACCTTTCTTAAAGGTATGAAAATCCTATGTAGTTCCGTGTTACTGGCAAATAAATTGCTTTGACTTTAACCGATTTAACGAGGGGGTTCCTTTATCGAGTCAACAATCCTTATACATCACATAATCAGCCTATAAAGTTCCCACTGCTGGGACACCTCTCTTCTTTTTTTTTATTTTTATTACTAAATGGGCCCGCTCTTGACCCCGATCACGCCTGATGGTAAGCGATAGATGAGGTCTATGATCGAACGAGCGTGCCCAGCCGGTGGGCTGTAATTTACCACGCAGGACCCACTCCGGGTTGGCAGATGTCAAATGTCTTCGAATACTCGGTTCTAGGACATGCCGGTTTCCTCACGATGTTTTCCTTCACAGTTTTTAGAGCAGTAGTGATGAAATTATTTAGACAGTAAAGCGGAATGGCCATAACAAGTAAAAGTTGGTGAGAACTTCGCTGGGATAGGTACCATAAACGTCATAATGGCGGGACCAACCCTGTACCAAGGTACGCATCACTGGGCGTGAACGATCAGGAAGCACAACACCACAATGCATTTTGTCATCAGTGACACTACCACGGAACGTAAAATTAACATCTGACCAAGATTATGTCTGGACTTTTTAGAGACTGTGCGACCTCTGAGTTTGTTTCAGCCTTTCTTCTCAGAGTAGTCAGATAGGAAACCTTATCTAGTTTTTAAAATATGATTGAATTGTAAAAGTGTTTGTAGGTATAACAATCCTACCTACAGCCGGTCGGTTCTGTAAAAATCTCACCGTGAAAACATAGGTGAAGTGAGTTTGTTTTTGCTAGGAATTGACACTATTGACACGCTCACTTCACCTAAGTTTTCTCGGTGAGATTTTTACAGAATAGCACAGCACCTATAGAGAAATAAAATTTATCATATATAAGTAAGGCTATCATAAAAACTCGTCATTAGGAACCTCCGTTTGATGTTACTTGTTAAATACGCTTGGAGTCTACAGTCGAGGGCCGTCATTACCGACTTTACAAAAAGGAGGAGGTACTATGTTCGGATGTTTGTATGTTTTTTTTTTTTTTTTTTTTTTTTTTTTTTTGTATGTTTGTTCATCCAATACGCCGCCAATTATCGACGGATTTTCAAAATTCTTTTTTTGTTCGAAAGTAGATAGTTCTGAGGTGGTCCCATTGTCACCAAGTTAGGATCTGATGATGGGATCTTAGAGAAATCGAGGGCAACCCTCAAATTTTATAGGCTCACTTATTGTTTTTCGCATATTTTATGAAGTATCTTGTGTATTTGTGTATGGTTGTCACCATCTCAGGTAGCTGGGCTGATGATGGAAGGTACAACTCCTTAACAGTAAGAAGTTACTCGAACAGGCAAGGACTGTTTTAGTAAATTGTTTTGATGTTTGATAGGGCATTTGCCACATTTGGTCTCATGATCATCAAGTCATAATGCTGCAGTCAGGATAGTCTGCAGAGTACCTAACTCCTCGACAACTAACAGCAGATATATCGTGTTTAGGCTCATTGAAAAGGGCTCGATGTGTGGATAAACGTACTGTTACTGAGGAACACCGAAGACCTGATGCTGACGCCAGGAGCATCAGAAAAAGTACAAACCTTTAAATTACAGCACCGTAGTCGTGTTTGGGCTCATTTTAAACAGGACTAATTTTAAGTTCAATGCAATGTTGACATAAGTCTGGCCTGATGTTGCAGCCAGGATTATCAGCATCTAATCTAAAAACTAATAAAAGGAGAACTCCTCAACAATTAACGTCCCTGCATCGAGAAAAGGAATATTTTATAAAAAGGCGGTGGGCAAGTTGACTTTAGGCTATTGTAACTTAGATAAATTATAAATAGACCCAGTAAAAAGCGAGAAATAAAAACTTTTTAACAAAAAAAAAACCGACTTCCAAAAAAAACACTACAAACTGAAAAAAAAAACACTACAAACTGAAAAATAACTTTAATTTCGGAAGTCGGTGGCAAAAACTAAAATACTGATCCTAAGACACCGACTTCCGAAATTAAAGTTATTTTTCAGTTTGTAGTGTTTTTTTTTTCAGTTTTTTTGCGACGGTTATTTATTATGAACTTAAATTACGACCACCGCATTTGAATAACTGCGTAATCAGAATCAAAGAAAATCGATTTGCGATGCGAATTTCAGACCAATCGCTGTCGAAAAATTGGTCACCCATCCACTCACAAGCCGCGGCATCCGTAGTTTCCCTTCGCAACCAGTAATCACTCCTACCCACCCCAATTTAAAACAAGCCCACCAATATTTTACTATATCATTATTTGGGAGTGGCCTCCATTGCTCCACCTTCAAAAGTAATTTCATCACAAAAAACAATATTTTGGCCGTACCCACTAACCAACTTAACTCGACCTACACACAACTTTCAAAACAACCTTGTCGCTTTAAAATAAGGTTGATATTCGAATGGTAGTTAAAGGCAGTAGAGGTTATACTTAGTTTGGTGTTGCCAGTAGCAATTGTCGAGTAATTAAGGTAGGATTTCTTGTTCAAAGTAGCGTTTAAGTGTTTTTCCGTGGATTATTTCGTGCAGTTTGGTTTGGTTTTTGTTTGAGTGCAAATATTTCGGGTTTCGAAGCTACGAAGATATTTTGGGACGGTTTACAACGGTGGAGTATGGTATTGGCAATATAGCAAGTAGTGGTCTACGAATTTGTGTGGTAGGTACCTAGAACAACTAAAAAGTAAAAAAATATTTTCCAAAAAAAAAAGCTGTCAATTCCTAGCAAAAACAAACTCACTTCACCGAAGTTTTCACGGTGAGATTTTTACAGAATCGAGCGGCTGTTTTCTGAACTGAATAAAGTTTTTATTTAGTCACTGGCTTTTGCCAGCGGCTTCGCCCGCGTAGAGGTCGCAAATTATCCCACGGGAACCTATAAAAAGATATGTGTTAATCCAGGTAATAAACTATTTGTGTGCCATATTTGATCCAAATCCGTTCAGTAGGTTTTGCGTGAAAGAGTAACAAACATCCATCCATATTCCATCTATCTTCACAAACTTTCGCGTTTATAATATTACTAGCAGCGCTCCGCGGTTTCACACGCGTAAGTTTCGATCCCGTGGGAAAATCGGGATAAAAAGTATCCTATCTGTTAATCCAGGAAATGGTCTATATATGTGCCAATTTTCATCCAAATCTGTTCAACGGTTTACGCGTTATTGAGTAACAAACATCCAAACATTATCACAAAACTTTCACATTTATAATAATATTAGTAGGATTATTTTTTTAATTTTTATAAAGTACCCACTCCAAACAATTCGCAGCTCCATCGAAAACAAACTTAACTGTCATTCAGAACTCGTTTCAGACATTTTTCTTGTGAAAAGCAAGAAGATGGTATTTTTTGGGGCACACCGACTCTCAGTACCACCATACTGCGAGCTCCAGGCACTTGGTGATTATAGCATATCAAGCATGGAGGACTGTTGACGATTTTAAACAGCATTTTTGTAAGCTGCAGTAGCTTTTTGGGGTACCTATGTAAAATAATTATGACGTTACATATCTACTTAGATAGGTACAGTGACTTTACACGAGGGGCTCGTGGCTAATAACAGCCGTACGTGTTGATCAAAGGTTAAGCTATGCTAGCCGCGGTCGGTTCGTGGATGGGTGACCATCCATTACATATCGAGACCCCTCCGTGCCTCCGAAAGCGCGTTATGCTGTTGGTCCGGCTGTCATTCTTAGATCTTTGACAGTCGTTACGGATAGTCAGAAGTCCAAGGCCAAGGCCAAGAGAGGGAGTGGGCCGTATTCCACCACGCGGGTCCAGTGCGGGTTGGTAGAGGTCTTCGAATTTTTGGTTCTAGGACATGCCGGTTTGCTCAGTTTCAAACCCACGACCCGGTCGGCCCCACTCGTAAGTCGGGTTCGTTACCGCTGGGCCACCACTGCTCTTTAACCAAGGCACAACATGACACAAAATCATGACCGGCGATTAGCGAGGAACGAGTAGAAACGGTGAAGGAAAATATCGTGAGGAAACCGGCATGTCCTAGAACCAAAAAATCGAAGACATGTGATATCTACCAACCCGCACTGGGCCCGCGTGGTGGATTGCGGCCTACTCACCGACACCGACAGGAGGCCTGTGTCCCAGCAGTGGGAACATTATAGGCTTATTATGATTAGTAGAGAGAGTAAGCAACTGAAATCTGAATTGTTTATTTGAGAATCTCGCCGCGGTGGCGTCAACAGTCAGCGATCAACGATTAATATAAATGTAGTACCTATATCTTGATTGACACGGGACCTACAATCTTTTGTACGTTACGTAGACACTCACGGTACGGCCGGCGAGCTATGGAACCAGCTATGCTTGGAGTCTCTCTGAGGGATAGAGTCCGGAATGAGGTGATCCGGCAGAGAACCAAAGTTGTCGACATAGCTCACAGAATAAGCAAGCTGAAGTGGCCGGCCATATTAGCCGTAGAACCTACTACCGTTGGGGTAGACGTGTTCTTGAGTGGAGACCGCGAATCGGCCAGGCTAGGTGGAGTGACGATCTTCTCTGGGTGGTTGGTACAGCTGGATCAGAGTTGCCGATAATCGAGCTGAAGGCGTGCGTTTAAAGAGGCCTATGTCCAGTAGTGGACTGCTAAGGCTGATGATGATGTACGTTTCTTGAGCAAGAAAATTGTCGATTCGTCGTCGGCATTCCGACAGGTGCCTTAGACAGGAACCTAGTTAGGATCCCAACGTAGTTGAGGGACGTAGTTGACTGCCCCGTTGGTCTCGTGGTTGCTAACGCGACTGCTGAGCGTCCCCTCCTGGGTTCGATTCCTCCTGTGTTATTAGGTTTTTCCATCAGGAATTTCTCAGTAACAGCCCAGAGTTTGGAAGTTGGCGGTGTGATACCCCCGTGCCTCGGAAAGCACGTTAAGCCGTTGGTCCTGCGCCTGATCTCTCTCCGGTCGTGTCGGATTGCCGTCCCATCGGACTATGAGAGTGAGGGAATAGAGAGTACACCTGTGTCTGCGCACACACGCCTGCACTATAATATCTCTCGCGCCGAAGGCTGTACTGCTGAGATTGGTCACCAAGGTCAAAATATGGTCTGGAGGACTAATATTGTACGAAAATACCTTTGCAGTAGCATACATGTCTCTCCTTACCCCGTTCGTGAATACTCCAGGCGTGATGTTCCTTAGAATAATGATTAATTACATTAAAACCCTTTACAAACCCACAAAATATTAACATCTACAAACGATTTGAAAAAGATCTGATTATTATCAACAAAACATACTCAAGTAAAAAAAAAAAACACGAAACGTTTCACAAAGATTCCGTTTTTGAGATACGGGCTCACAAAACGACGGACATTGATAATGCATAACTGGACGTTTTTTTGTTGGAGTCGGTTAAGATATTCCGTGCATGCTGCCCTAGACTCATCAATAATATGAGCTATTTGGGATTTAGGTGCGACGGGACGGACACGACACGATTTTGATTTCCCACCGATCGTTCGTTATCGTTTTACATATCCAGCCAAAAATCATTTTCAGCTATTTTCGTAGCAATTGAATGCGTGCTGCATTCAATTGCTACGAAAATAGCTGAATAGGAGAAAATCCTGAAAAAATACTTTTTTTGCATATGGATGGTACAGACGCCAGCACATCAAGCTACTACAATCTGTCTTTGTTTAATATATTTTCAACTTTATCGCTAAGGCACTAGGTTCAAGGTTGATTGGTAAACTTTGACAGTTTCGGGTAGCTTTTTTTTGATAACCGATGAAAGACGGGGTCTAGAATCTATAATGCTGAATTCATGGTTATCTGTGGTTATAGTATGCACGTCGACGTCCCTGACACCTTTGTAAACAATACCTAATCTATTTTTTATTACTAATTAAATTGATACCTAATTATGTTTTTGAAAAAAATATAAAGTACTTAGTGACCGACCAAAATTTCGGTTTTGGTCTGTTACAGTAAAAAAATACTGGTTTGCAAATTTCCGCTCATCTAGTATAGAGCGGAGAGCAGTCAGTGATGGCCCAGTGTAACGGCCGCGTTTTACGAATTGTAGGTCGTAGGTTCGAATCCAGACAAATGCTTTTTTTTTTTTGTGGATTGGAATTCATCAATTGACCCCTCCCGCTCTGGGTGGAGCGGAAGGGAGTGTCAGACTCTTACTGACTAAAACCCACCCATGTTAATTGTTAATAGAGACGCGCCGAATATTCGTTTTATATTCGCAGTGCCCGGCCGGCCACCAGTCGGGGGTTGCGAGGATCGTACGTTCCCGCGACCCCCGGCGTAGGTGTGAGATGAAACACCGGGGTGGTTTTTAGTCAGTAAGAGTCTGACAGAACCCGCCGCCCGTCCCAGGGCGGCGGACATCCATGAGGATGTTCCATCCCGAAAAAAAAAAAATGTCGTCGTCGTGTCGCAACCTCTAAACATCCTTGCAAGCGCAACATTTCTTAAATACAAGCCGGGTTAAGAGCGGCACTTTTTATCATAGAGACGTCTCACAAACAGGGTAGGCAGACATATTATGTGTTTTTATCATAAGCAGTTCAAAGTGTAGGGATTTGTGGGTTTAGGAGAATAGACAGCGGTTTGTGGGAGACGACATAAAGCCGTGTACGCACGAACGAACAGAAACATGGTGAACACGAACATCGGACACTTTGTTCGCACGTGCGTACCACCAACGAACATCAAGTTCAGGGGATTCTACTTTGTGTAAACTATTTCATCGCCACTGCTCTCAAAACGGTGAAGGAAAACATCGTGAGGAAACCGGCATGTCCCAGAATCAATAATTCGAAGACATATATGTGACATCTACCAACCCGCACTGGGCCCGCGTGGTGCCCTCTCACAGAGAGGAGGCCTGTGTCCCAGCAGTGGGAACATAGGCTGATTATGTATGTATGTACTGAGAAATTGCTGATTGGAAAAACCCAATAACACTTTGCCTGACCTGCACCCTAATCGCGTAACACATTATTAATCACAATCTGAATCATATTGACGGATATTGCTAATCCATTGCTTCATATTGGAGTTTCCCTGCGTGATCTAATCCGGAATGAGGATATCCGCAGGGGAACCAAGGTAACCGACATAGCCCGAAGAATTGCCAAACTTAAGTGGCAGTGGGCAGGGCACATTGCTCGCAGAACAGATGGCCGATGGAGCCGAAAGGTTCTGGAGTGGCGACCGCGTACCGGAAGACGTAGCGTTGGAAGGCCAACACAAGGTGGTCCGACGAACTTGTGAAGGCCTCAGGAACCCGTTGGATACGAGAAGCACAGAACCGGTCGAAGTGGAGGTGCTTGGGGGAGGCCTATGTCCAGCAGTGGACGTCTTTCGGCTGAAATGATGATGATGATGATTGCTTCATATGTTCGAAAAATTTGCCTGCTCAACAACGTAAATAACGCAATGAATGTTGTTGCACTGTCAACATTAAAGCCATTGCTTCTGTTAGTGTTACGCTATTAACCTGATGGGAATCGAACTCGTGCTTGCGACCACTAAACCATTGAGGCCGTTTACTTGAATTGAGAAAGCGTAGACAAATAGCTGATATTCAGCTGTGTCTTACATTGGAAGCTGAACAAAACTTAGTTGTGATATGGCATGGGAACCAAACCTGTCATCATCATCATCTAACGTAACCTTTTCCCAACTATGCTGGGGTAGGCTTCCAGTCTCTCCGGATGCAGCTGAGTATACCAGTATTTTACGTGGAGCGACTGCCTATCTGACCTCCACAACCCATTTACTGGGTAATACCCCTTTGTAAGACTGGTTGTCAGGCCTTTGGGCTTCTGACGACCAACCAAGAGGGGTCCTGGTATGTACAGATGGTCACCCATCCACGGAGCACTCGCGGCTAGCGTAGCTTAACTTGATCGATCGAACCATGCGTCTGTTATTATTTAGCCGCAAGCCCCTCGGGAATCGAACCTATATACCACCAAAAACATTTCAACCACTGCACCTAACTTCACACTAATCGACATAAATTACTAACAAAAAGAAGGTAGAAACAAAAAATCACAAACAATATTTGTATGGCAACATTGAGTTATAAATAATTTTACAAAATTAAATGACACTGCGCCGCCCCGCGGCGATCCCTGCGATTCCTTTTAAATGACATACATGGTATTCGTGATACTTGTTAAGAATTTGTTATTTATTAGTAGTATCGCCCTGTGGATTTGCTTGTACGAACTACAGTACTACTTAGAAATTGATGGAAAAAAGAAGAAAGTAAGAAAAAAAAGAAAGAGAAAAAAAAGAAAATAAAGAAAAAAAAAGAAAGAAAGAAAGGAGTCACCCCCTTTCTTTCTTTCTTTTTTTTCTTTTTTTTTCTCTTTCTGAACTGAGATGAAGGCTGAAAAGATGAATGGCGGTAGAGACCAAGTGGTAACGGTCACGACTTACGAGTTCGTAGGTTCGAATACAGACAGGCGCTTTACTTTGTGTAAATTATATCATCACCACTGCTCTCAAAACGGTGAAAGAAAACATCGTGAGGAAACCGGCATGTCGTAGAACCAAAAATTGAAAGTCATGTGACATCTACCAACCAGCACTGGGCCCGCGTGGTGGACTACGCCCCACTCCCTCTCACAGAGAGGAGGCCTGTGTCCCAGCAGTGGGAACATTATAGGTTAATTATGTAGAGATGTATGATAGAAGAAGACATGTTGGGATAGGGGCAGGAGGCTGATGAGAACGGTAACTGGCCCATTGAGTTTTAGAAAAAAAAAGTTTAAAAGCTAAAACCCGACTACTGAAAAGGATGAAACAAGTACCTTCCCGTGGTCGCTATAACTTTTTCAATAGTGCTAGTCACTCTGAAATCAACTTAATTATCATTAAAATAAAGTTTATATCTGTTTAACTTGAAATAATATTAATTTGAAACAAAAAAATATGAAAATATTCCAACCTGATTGGGAGTTATATGTTCGAGCCGTTTGGGGTTGAAACACTAGGGCCATGGGGTCCGAGTGCCCACTTGGTTTTTCGAGATATCGCCAAGCGGTTAGTCGACTCTTCACGTGACCAGAGGGCTGGCCTATTTCTTGGCCAAAGAATTAGCATTGCCATACAACGTGGCAATGCTGCCAGCCTTTTGGGCACTGTTCCTGTTGACAGCGATGCGGACGAATTTTGCTTATTTTTTTTTTTCATATAAATGTGCATATTATTATTATTTTAAATATTAGCATTTGAAATCTAACTTTGAATAGACTTTACATACATACATAGTTACATACAGAAGTGAAGTCACCCCTGCTTCCCAAGGGGGGTACACAGAAAAAAGAGTAAGGCGATTGGCACACTGCACCGCATCACGCAGCGGGTCGCAGATAACGCACTCACGCGCGTGATTTTTTACATACAAATTCAATAAAAACGCACTCACGCGCGTGGAATTTGACTCCGTTTCCCGCACACCGCTGCGTGATGCGTGGCAGTGTGATAATCGCCTAACGATGGAGTTTCTTGCCCATTCTTTTCCATACGAATACTACCTTTTAGAAGGGGCGACTAGAATCAATTCTATTTTACTGTAATTTTTGACGTTCAAAAGTGCCTCTAATGTGCCTATTTGAAATAAATGATTTGACTTTGAAACTACAGAATCCTTACGTATCCTTTTGCTCCCTAAACTTGTATTATGCTTTTATTTAACACCCACGTTCTCAAGGAAACTTGTTTCAAGTTATGTCTTCTTTGCTTTTTAGTCGATTTTGTTATCAATATTTCGGTTGTCCTTGTTTTCTCATTGTTTTTGACATTTTGTTATATTTATGTAAATTGTATTCGCTGCAAAAGGTGACGTAATCACTCTAAAAGAATTTATAAAAAAACTTTTTTAACCTTTTGATTTTGCGAAATTCTACGTCCGAGTGGCTTCATGTCTAAATCAAAAGTCATTTATTCAAATAAGGTTAATAATCAGCACTTTTCGAACGTCAAAATTACATAAGACAGTCCCCCAAAACGCCCGCCCTTCACCACTTCCTAGTGCTTTCGCTGGGGAGAAGAAGTGGCGCAACAAACTCGCCAGCAGTACAACTGTCTGTTCAGTTATAAAAACTTCATTCTATACAATAGTAGGTTATTAAAATTACGAAACACAAAACGTTAAATTAAATTATTTGACATATGTCAGCTAGCACACGCCAATATACCAACAAATCCGCCAATATACCATCATCAGTATTCAGCCGAATGACTTTCATTGCTGAACATTGTCCACAGGGCTCCCCAAGCATCGCCACAGCAATTAGCCCTGTGAGGCTCAAATTACACAAAGTAAAGTACCTGTCTGGGTTCGAACCCATGACCTACAACTGGTAAGTCGGGGCAGTTACCACTGGTCCACCACTGCGCTAATGATAATGGCTGGCCCCAAATCTGGTAAATGGAATTTCGGATAAGCCTGTTATAAAATTCTCGGTAACAGTCCGGAGTTTGGAACTGCGTTCGATGAGCAATAAGATTCGCTCTCAAAATGTAATGGCGGCAAAGATTGTGATGATCAAGAAGTATTAATTATATTTGTGGTTATAACTTAATTATTTGAGATATTAAAACTACGGTTTTATTAATTTTGGAGATTTTAACGATTCTTTAAAGAAATCAAAAGGATTTTCGTTTTTTTTTTTGTGATTTTCATTAAACTATAAACATTTTGCCTGACCTGCGAGCAGTGGTGGTCCATTCAAAACTTTATGTAATTTATTTCAACGCCATTCGTCTAAAAACAGTGAAGGAAAACATCGTGAGTAAACCAAGAACTATTATTACTTAGCGTAGAGTAAACTGACATGTTTTAGAACCAAGAATTGGAAGACATCTACCAACCCGCACTGGGCCCGTGTGGTGAATTACAGCCTACTGCCTCTCACAGAGAGGAGGCCTGTGTCCCAGCAGTGGGAACGTTAAGGCTGATTTTGCCTGACCTGGAGATCAGACCCAGAGACTCCATGCTCATGGTTCATCCCTAAGTCCAGCAGTGTCATTGGGATTTTCCATTAGACTTTTCTTAGTAGCACTCCAGATTTTTTGTCCCGTTCTTGGCACTAGGCTCTCCCGCCTAGTGCAAAGGTCCCCCTTATGACTAAAACATATGTGGCAAAATGTGGGAGTACTTACCCACCTCTGGCCAACCCTTCGAATACAGGCGTGATGTCTATTTACGTTATGTAAAATAAGTGATGTTCTGCAATCTACCTCGTTTGTCTAGTGGTCGCAAACACTACTGCTCAGCGTGAGGGTTCGATTCCCGGGTCGGGTAATATCTGGAATTTCTCATTATTTTTTTTTGTTTTTTTTTTATCCGATTGATGGCAATAGGATCCCCCATTACATGGGACTTAAACCTAACGGGCGAAATATTGGTGTACTTGTACAGCTCTGCCTAGCACCTAGGGGACTGCTGCTGGCGTGATGTTTATGTTATGTAAAACATGTGATATTGTAGAATCTGAAGGCGGGAGATATACTCCGGCGCATTACTCTCTCTGTGGCGTACCAACTTTATTTATACTGAAGAACAAAAAATATTTGAAGAGTATGTTACGATTTTAATTTTAGGTTGTGGTTCCGTATGTTTATTTTGGTTGTTTTATTGTGAAATGTCTCATTGGGTTTGAGTGTGTTTCACTGAGAAATACACAGGTCATAATATCCCTCTTAATGAATATGAATCAGTTACTTAAACAAATACTAATATTATAAATTCGAAAGAAACTCTGTCTGCCTGTCGTCTGTTACCTTTTCACGCCTAAACCACTGAACGGATTTCGATAAAATTTGGCAGAGAGATAGATTGCATCCCGGGGAAGCACATAGGATAGTTTTTATCCCGATAGTCCCACGGGATCGACACTTATGCGGGTGAAACCGCGGGGCGCTTCTAGTATTATACTATTATTATATTATCTCCTACTATTATTATAATTTCTTTTACATTGTTCAACACA
Organism: Oligia latruncula; assembly: GCA_948474745.1. Classification (NCBI taxonomy): domain Eukaryota; kingdom Metazoa; phylum Arthropoda; class Insecta; order Lepidoptera; family Noctuidae; genus Oligia; species Oligia latruncula. Next base: position 892,208 of record OX419711.1, on the reverse strand, counting down.
ACTATGTACACTAGGAACTACATTAAATTACTAACTATACAAATGAATGTAAAAATGAAGCCCGGTTACACCTGCACGACGCGACCCAGCAGCCAGCAGAGAGGTGGAAGCGCCTTATCCTTGACCAGGACGGGGCTCCCCACCTTAATGTCGCCCGATGTTGTAGGCCACTTGGTTTTTTGCTGCAGCAGATATATATGTATTCGGTGTTAAATCTTCTCCAAAAATGCTGCTTGATGTTAAGGACATTTAGGCGTCGAAGTACTCGTCCGCATCGCTGTCATCCGAAAACATGCCCAGAAGACTGGCAGTATTGCCACGTTGCATGGCATTATGCTAATTCTTTGGCCAAAGAATGAGTCACCCCTGTGGTCATGTGCAGTGTCGAGAACCAGTCGGCGAGAAATTGCCTTAAAAAGGAGACGCGTACTCGGGCCTCATGACCCGAGCGTTTTGTTAAATAAAAAATATTCGGTCCTTACCTATGAAATTGCCGTTTTACATAGAAAAAATCAAATATTTTTTTTAAAGAAAATTTACAATCATCTACTTTATCAACACCAACCCGTTTCACAATTCTCCCACGGAACCTTAACAATAAAACAACCGCGCACCGTTTTGTTTCTGTCCCTTGCGCCTGCAACGATGCTACATCCCTTTCTCTCACTAAACAACAGACGGAGACAGAGAGATCTCTTTTTAATCCATGTCCTGACCGTCGTAAAAATATAAAAATGAATATTACTTAAATATTTAGGATGTTTACTTTGATACCTTTCGATATTAAAATTTTGGGTTCCTTGGGAGTTTTAAATGTCGTTTTTTATTGTTAGGAAGTGAAAGAATGTTGTTTGGCAAATTTATCACCGGTTTTCGATATGTGGGTTATAAAAGATGACCAAGTAATTATCATGTCAACTTCGGTATTTCGGTCAACTGGTTCCGTCAAATGAAAACAAGAAATATGACAGTTCAAAGGCCCAAACATAATCAGGTCAGTTTTATAATGTTTATAATTATTTAAATCACAAAAACAAGTGTTATCATAATCCATCTGACTCCTTCAAAAAATTACTGCTGTTTTAACCTGAAATTATGATATAAAAACTAGTGGCACCCCGCGGTTTCACCCGCGTAAGTTTCGATCCCGTGGGAATATCGGGATAAAAAGTATCCTAAGTGTTAATCCAGGAAATGGTTTATCTATGTGCCAATTTTCATCCAAATCTATTCAACGGTTTACGCGTGATTGAGTAACAAACATCACAAACTTTCACATTTATAATATTAGTAGGGTAGTAGGATATTTCTTCATCATTAACATTTTGGACACTTTAAACATTTGAGAGCGAATCTTATTGCTCATCATCGGACGCAGTTCCTAACTCCGAACTGTTACCGAGAATTTTGTTACAGCATTATCCGAAATCCCATTTACCAGATTTGGGGCCCTACCATAACGATTCTTGGGCAGGTGATGTGCAGCGCAGGTCAAGGTGACAGTTAACAGTAGCACCGACCATGCTACAACATTGTCCGACACTTCACTTGTCGTCTAATATTGAGCTATTATTACGGACTATTCCGTAAAAATCTAACCGTCAAAATTTGGTGAAGTGAGCTTGTTATGAGTTGTCTTTCCATCTCCTAAAAATGCCACTTTGGCAGAATCATAAAACGATAACATAATGGACAGTTAACTGTTTAGTTCATCGTATCAAATCCCATTGGTGAAGCATTTTTCAGTTATTCTTTTTTTGTCTGTGCTAAAATAGCAATCAATCCAATCCAAATCCAATCCCAATCTTTTTGATTGTACAGTCAACAGCAAAAGTAGATGATCAAAATCAGAAATTCAATTCTAATGAACAGAGTTCGCGTCAGAACTGTGTGGCGTCGAAGTACTACTACTTAGAATACTTACTACGTAGAATACTTTTGAATCACTTCGACGCCACTTGTACCTACGTAGTGCAGCGAAAAAAAGAAAAACACGGACTGTCTTCGCCATATTATAATTCATAATGTTATCCTTTTATGATTCTCCAAAGTGGCCTTGGCACTATTGACAGCTGACTTTACTCACTTTTCACCGTTGTGTTACCGGACAGTTATACCAATAACTGTCCTTTTCTGTAGGTACAGAGTTCATACTCATCTGCCTAGCCTTTTCCCAACTGTGTTGGGGTTGTCTTCCAGTCTAATCGGATGCAGCTGAATACCAGTATTTTACATGGAGCGACTGCCTATCTGACCTCCACAGCGCAGTTACTGGGAAACCGATACGTAGGTTCACAGTTATAAAATAAATACATACTAAACCAACGGAACCTACACCAATTTACTACAAACTCTATTATAGCCTCATTCATAGAGATAGTTACAAAAAAAAAAACAAAATCCTTTTTGACATCTGTGTCCCTTTAACAAAAAAAAAAAAACTCCCGATCGTATCTGTGTTTAAAATAAATATTAATATGGCGGTCGAAATAGTTTAGATATTATTTATTGATTGAGACCGACCCCCGGGAGTTTAAGCCTGTCAAAATTAATTTTATCATGGGAAGATTCATCTCCCAGTCTTTTCCCAACTATGTTGGGTCGGCTTCCAGTCTAACAAGATGCAGCTGACTTCCAGGATTTTACACTAGCTTCTGCTTGCGGCTTCATCCGCGTGAAATCCCACCCCCAGTGCTGGATTTACTTGATGCCCTAAGCAATCCACGCCTGTGGGCCCCCTATCCACTAGTCGCCTCGTATTTTTTCTACAATCGACGAACGATTTGTAATATTGGCGCACGTCTCTAGAGTGACTTCTGGGTCTTGTAATATCTTGCTGACAAACAACCTTGCCTTTCATGTGCTAGCAAATATTTTTTCGGTGCTGTTTATTGTGCCCCTCGACTCCCCGAGACGTGATGCCCTAAGCAATTGCTTAATTAGCTTATGGGCTAATCCGGAACTGCCCACCCCGTCGCATTGCATCGCCTCCCTGCGCTCTTACTTCTTCCTGTTTTTTTTTTGCTCGGCTCCTAATGGTCGTAATGATAGATAGCCTATAGCCTTCCTCAAGAATTGGCTATCAAATGCTATCAAAACTACTACTGAGAATCAACACTTTTCGAACGTCACAATTACTTAAGACAGTCCCCCGGCACGCCCGCCCTTCACCACTTCCTAGTGCTTTCGCAGGGGAGAAGTGGCGCAACAAACTCACCAGCAGCACAGCTGTCTGTTGACTGGAAGCCGACCCCAACATAGTTGGGAAAAGACCAGGCAGATGAGATGATGAATTATGTAGGTATAGAAAAATACCCTACACATGTTTTATACCCTAAATACATAATGATATTATTATATCATTCTTTTATCCAACTGTGCGGGTATAAAACAGTAATAAAACGCTAATATTTATTTGACAAACTGTTTAAAACGCTCGTTCGAGTACATTGTTTTTGTAACCCCCGTGGTTCAGGCGAGAATCGCGCTAATATTATAAATACTGAACTCTTTTTATTTGTTTTCGTATATTTGTACTTATTATACGTAATTGGACAAACGTTGCTTTTAATTGTTAAGGACTTTTTTTTTTTTTTTTTTTTTTTTTTAGATCTGGTAGACTGTAGATATTTTTAGACCATTCAAACTCAAAGCATTTATTTCAATTAAACCATTTACAGGCTTTGCAGATGCTAGGTCTATCAACAAGTACTTAACAAAATAGAAAATGAAAATTCAAAATGGTTGAGCTGAATAGTGCTGATCTATGCGTCATGTTCGTGAACGGGCGCCGTCAGTTGGGGCTGGTCATCACTTAGCTGCCTCGGCTTATTTTAAGTTATTTTATTTTTCAATGGGAAAATTTGACAATTTCGGGTAGCTTGATGTGCTTGGCGTCTGTACTTGTCATGCTACACAGGTTTTCAAACATGACAAAATAAAAAAAAATAACAAGAAAACGTACCTACATGAACTTCTACAGCATGAATTAGAAAGGTGTGCTCAAATTCAAGGGTAGTACACACCATCAAATTGTACAACTTTCTTCATGAGACCAACATCGTGATAGCGAAAAAATAATCAGACGTATCTGGGGTCCGAGTGCTCATGGTCATTTTAAGGAAATTTCGAAACGACTGGTTGACACTTCCCGTGACCCAAGGGCTGGCTTTTACCTTGGCCAGAGGCTAAGCATCGCCATACAACGTGGTAATGCCGCCAGTCTCTTGTGTACATTACCAGTCGACAGCGATGCGGATGAATTTGTCGACGCTATATTTTAATTTGTTTATTATAGTTTTAGTTAAGTTAGGATTTAATTTTGTTGTTTTTATGAATTAATTAGGTAAAAGTCAAAAGTTATCATTTATTTCAAAAGGAGACATTAAAGGCACTTTTGAACGTCAAAAATTACAACAAAATAGAATTGATTCTAGTCGCCCATTTCAAAAGGTGGTTTTCGTATGGGGAAGAATGGGCAAGAAACTCCACCGTTACTCTTTTAAAATGTTTTACAAGGTTTTGTATACATAATATAATTATATGTGAAGACGATGCACCTAGAATGAAATTAGTCTACCACAAAAGGTAAAAAGAAGAATTAGTAGAGGGTATTACTTATTATTTGCTTAGGTTCTTATTATTTTAATTTGCAACAATAAATTCTACTCCATCAGCCGTATCATACATTTGGGTCGAGTATGTATTGAAGTATACAGTATGCCCAAAAAGAGATGGCGTGACGAATTGGACGCCTACCTAAGGGATTGGCCAGATTTGGCTAGAGACAGGAAAAAATGGAAAGACGGAAGGGAGGCCTTTGCCCTGCAGTGGGACATAACAGGCTCATAATAATAATAATAATAATGGAATCTCCTTTATTTAATGAAATAAAGGAGATAATAATAATGGGACAGTTGATATTTTTTTCTTGGTTAAGTTGTTGTTCCCATGGAGAAAGTTGTTCTGTTTAATGGTCTGTTACACACCCTTAAATATGAGCACACTTTTCTGATACGTACTGTATACATTGCCTCAAGCCATACCACAAACAGTCAAGCAATTTATTAAAATTCTTACATTTGGTTCCCCTAACATTACTGCTTACCACCCACAACAAAACATGCTTGAAGATATACGCGAAATTCGGCCACAGTTTCCGAGAAACCGTCATAATTTGAGACAACACATACAAAATAATAATTTATATATTATTCAAGAAATATATTCAATTATATCATTTTGACTCTTTATTTTAGTTTTCTGATGTTTACGAAAGAGTTGAGTGGATTTTTTTAGTTTTAGTTTTTTAACCGACTATTAGAGTTACCCCTGGTTTTGTGTTTGTTTGATATAACACTAATTAGCTTATTTCTCTCATAATCTGACCTTGATAGAAAGAAAAGAAAGAAAAACAGATTAGGGGGCGGGGGTTTTGCTTTGGGGACGTATTCCACATTGGGCACCCACTTTTTTTTTTTTTTTGTGATTGAGGAATCATCAAATGATCCCGCTCTGGGTGGAGCGGAAGACACAGAAACAGATTAGCGGGAGGGCGGTTTTGCTTTGGGGATGTATTCCACATTGGGCACCCGCTTAAGAGCGTAGACGGGCAGCATTTTTTCCATACAAACGTATTCCCCTATTCTCTTCCTGGATAATGCCTCTAGAGTAATCATTTTTATTTATAAAAATCTAGGTCTATTGAAGGCATGCCCTGTCATTTTTTTTTTCAAAAAAATTATTACAAATATAAATATGATTTTCCGAAAACCTAAAAAATGCCCCGTTTTTACCTACGTAATCAGACGATTACCAAAGAAAATTGAAAAGTTTTTAAGATAAAAACAAATAATAGGGGCATAGATCTATTCTTCCTTTAAATTTTGACATCAAAAAAATTTTAATCGGCTTAGGTTTCGAGGAGAAAACAGGGGAATAAGAAACGTCGATCGGTCATGGTTTTTTCTAGGTAAAATCGTTCTGAGCTGCAGTTGTCCCTATCGCACTCTACGGGGGGAGACTAGAGAGAGAGAGACGGCAATAGTTTCTTCAAATACCTATTTCTCAATTCTCGCCCAGCCCGTCTACGCTCTTAAATGGCAATTTTGAGTGAATGTGCCGCTGTGTGTCAGGTGCATCACTCAGGGTGCCCAATGTGGAATACGCTTTAGGGTATATTGTCTGCACCCTAAAAGCGTAACACACTATCAATCTTAATCTGAATAATTTTCACGGATATTGCTAATCCATTTCGAATCATAATAAAAAAAAAACTAAAATAAAATTTTATTGAAATAATATTATTATTTCGAAAAACTATCTGCTGAACAACGTAAATAGCGCAATCATTATTAACTAGCAGCGTCCCGCGGTTTCACCCGCATAATGATCGATTCCGTGGGAATATCGGGATAAAAACTAGCCTAATTAATGTCTCTTCCCGGGACTTTTCAAACTATCTTTAGATCAAATTTCCTCTAAATCGGTTCAGCGGTGTGACACAGTTGATTTTCTATTGTATCGTATTACATAGGATACGCGCGGAGCGTGTGAAGAGGTAACAGACAGACAGACAGACACACTTACCCATGTAGACGCACTTTCGCACTATAGACTGCTGCATATCTTCTTTATCATTCGCACAAGAAAAAGAGAAATATATTAACGTCACTAGCAAAGAAAAGAGACAGAGTAAGAATATTTCTGTCCCTTACTGCGTGTCGGCTAAGCACATCAATGTGCACAACAAGTTTGACGTTTATGAATGAAATAATAAAAACTACACCGCGATTAAACGGAAAATAAGATCTTTTTCGTGCATAATTCAATAAGTATCTACATTTGCGCAACTGTGAAAATGGTAAGGTGCAGTAATAAGGTAATAAGCTGTAAAAATGATAGTATGATGAAGATTGCCGGAATTTTTTGTCCCTTTCGGTGACACGGATACCATGAGTCTATAGATTACTCTGTCTACGCTTTCGCATTTATAATATTAGTATGGAGTTGTTGAACTGTCAAAATGAAAGCCAAATTGCTACTGATAGTGTGTTGCAAATTACCATATTTCCCCAACAAGGAAATCACGTCCCAGAAAATACTTTCCCAACTGTCAGATCAGCATTTTAAACGTCCATTTAGCATACATAGTTGGTATTTTTTGTGCTGGCAACATTTTTCCAAAGAAACAATATTATCGAAGCTAGTTAACAGTCGTTGGTTCTCAGTGTTGCCATGTATGGTGGTAAGCGGTTTTGTTTTTGTGTTCTATGCAGGGATGGATTAGGTGTTAGTATTTTAGATAAATATTTCATCTAGGTTTCGTAATTTCTATGTATATTATTATCTGCCTAGCCTTTTCTCAACTATGTTGGGGTCGGCTTCCAGTCTAACTGGATGCAGCTGAATACCAGTATTTTACATGGAGCGACTGCCTATCTGACTTCCACAACCCAATTACTGGGTAATACAATACCCCTTGATAAGACTGGTTGTCAGACTTTCGGGCTTCTGACTACCCGTAACGACTGTCAAAGATCCAGGAATGACAGCCGGGACCAACGGCTTAATGTGCTTTTCGAGGCACGAAGGGGTCACGGTATGTAAAGATGGTCACCAATCCATAGACCAACCGCGGCAAGCGTAGCTTAACCTGATCGATCGACCTGTGCGGCTGTTATTATTTAGCCACGGGCCCCTCAATCCCTGCTTATAATGTAACTTTTAATTTTGGGTTACTTTAACATAAAATATCGATTCCAATCCGTCCCTGGATATGCCTCTAAGAACTTACATTATTACTATATTAGTCTTGTGAGCATATCCGCATTTTTCTTTAACGGTCATACCTACAAAGTAGTTACCGTACGCTTCCTTTGCGAATTTAAAAGGGCTTATGTGGTCATAGTACTTATGTATAGTGGACCTCGCAAATGCTTTATCACCTTAAGGTCGAATGTCATCTGCACGTCATAAAACGAAAAGGTCTTTTTTGTGTATAGCGTAATCAGCCTATAATGTTCCCACTGCTGGAACACAGGCCTCCTCTCTGTATGAGGTTGTGGGCCGTAATCCACCATGCGGGCATAGTGCGGGTATGTGGGCCTTTTTGGTTCTAGGACATGCCGGTTTCCGCACGCAGTTTTCCTTCGCCGTTTTGAGAGCAGTGGCGACGAAAAATTTACACAAAATAAAGCGCAGGAGAACCAAGGTAACCGATATAGCCCGAAGAATTGCCAAACTTAAGTGGCAGTGGGCAGGGCATATTGGTCACAGAACAGATGGCCGATAGGGCCGAAAGGTTCTGGAGTGGCGACCGCGTACCGGAAGACGTAGCGTTGGAAGGCCTCCCACAAGGTGGTCCGACGACCTTGTGAAGGCCGCAGGAACCCGTTGGATGCGAGAAGCACAGAACCGGTCGAAGCGGAGGTGCTATGTGCAGCAGTGGACGTCTTTCGACTGAAATGATGATGATGATGTGTAAATGTACCATTAGGTTCTTTGCACTTCCTAGTCACAAATATTTTGTAGATTCACCACACGAAGACTTCTACTAATCATTGCCTTATAGCAAATAAACCTCATTCGTCATACTACATGACATTTCATAGGTACTAGCGACGACATCTTGTTTTTCTACGTCTAAGAAATACGTACGGAATGCTACTTTATGTCTTAGTTAAAGGAAACCCTGGAGTTTCTTCGTGGAAGTATAAAAATCCTACTGATGTAGGTAACGTAACATCACGCTTGTATCCCTCGAAAAGAAAGAAAGAAAATACGTTTAATAACGGTAAACATGACGCATTATAGAACATAAACACAAAAAAAATATAAGAAAGAGTTGGGGGAAACATGCGTCACATCCACGCAAAACGGCTATCGCTCAGCATTATGCTGCGACCCTATGCAAGATTGAGCCCCAGAGCGCTGGTTTTCAGCGACAGCCGGCGTGAAGGGTAGGTAGAGGTGTAGCTATAGTACACACCCACAGTTCACCAGTTATGTTTAAGTCCCATGTAATAGGGGGCGAGCCTATTGCCATCAACCGGGCACAAATCCAGATTCCGGGCTGCAAATAAGAATATCCTGATGGAAAATCCCAATAACATTTTGTCCGACCCGGGAATCGAACCCTGGACCTCATGCTCAGCAATAGCGCTTGCAAGCACTATACCAACGCGGTAGTTTTTTTCTAAATCTAAGAAATACGTTCAGAATGCTATTTTATGTCTTAGTTAAAAGGAAACCCTGGAGGGTGCCTGTGGGGGGTGAAGAATCCTGCTGATGCAGAGGTACTCGTAACATAACACCACGCGTGTATTCCTCGAATCAGTCCACCTGATGGTAAGTGGTTTGTAACACCAGAGGCATCGTAGATACGTTGCCATGAGACGAAGCTGCAATCTATCCATCTAAATATATAAAACTCAAAGGTGACTGACTGACATAGTGATCTATCAACGCACTGCCCAAACCACTGGAGGGATCGGGCTGAAATTTGGCATGCAGGTAGATGTTATGACGTAGGCATCCGCTAAGAAAGGATTTTTCGAAATTCCACCCCTAGGAGGGTGAATGGGGGGAGGGTGAAATTTCACGCGGACGAAGTCGCGGGCAGAAGCTAGTTTGTCATATGCCTGTAACTACACCGGCCCTTCTTCGTGCGCAGTGGGGGCCGAGGTTCGGACCCTTTTTTACTTTGTGTAAATTATTTCATCACCGCTGCTCTCAAAACGGTGAAGGAAAACATCGTGACGAAATCGGCACGTCCTAGAACCGAAAATTCGAGGACATGTGATATCTACCAACCTGTGGGGTAATTGCGTAACACACTATCAGTAGCAAGGGCTTTTATTTTGACAGTTCAAAAAGATTCATTGCGTTTTTACGTTGTTGAGCCGACAAATGTTTCGAACATATGAAGCAATGGATTAGCAATATCCTTCAAAATGATTCAGATTGTGATTGATAGTGTGTTACGCAATTAGGATGCTGCACTAGACCTGCATTGTGGATTACGGTCCACTCCCTCTCACCGAGAGGAGGCTTGTGTCCCAGCAGTGGGAACATTATAGGCTAGCTGATTATGCTATAGAGGTATGAGGAACAGGCTGTAAAGTTCACTTTACCTCCATAGAAAAGGGAGGGTGTTGTATCTGGCGGGCAACTGCCCGATGATTCATGTCGGGCCGTTGTATCTATGCTAGTTGCGCGGTAAACTCTGCTTGCGAGATGCAGGTTTTTGCGTGACGTTGTTCTCATGTGGCGTTGTAGATACCGCTACAATGATACTACAAATTGGCATCCACAGGTACGTTTTCTGATCCATTTGTTTACATTTTTTATCAGATCATTTTGAAACAGACAATACTTACTTTGAGACATAGTTGCTGGTTTTTTTTTGTAATAATAATACTGGTGTCTTAATATACCTTGTTATTACTTGTTTTTTTGTCTTTTCTACCAATTCCTTATTACCACGTTACAATATTTTGTAGACCAATAAAAAGTCCCCAAACCTGTTTTTAACACAACGAAAAACATTCGCTTACGTAGCCATCAAAAGTCTTATCCTCTCTAATCCAATATGCAACCAAGATTTTATATTTATGACAAAAATTACCCCGAAAACACTCAACCGGATTCAACCCTTATACCTTTAAAATAAAGTTGATTTTCCAATGGAGAGTGGAAGGAGAGAAAAAATACATTAAAATAGTGTTTTTTTTTTCGGAATCGTAAAATTGTGTTTTCAATGCGGGACCCATACGGATATGAGTGAACTAAAATACTGTCAATGTTATGTGGTCACTTTTGCGGTTATAGGCACACATACAGGTAAACCAGAAAAGTTTTGCACTTCGGTAAACTTCGTGTTTCCGAATTAGTACACGAACTGATTACTGCTGATGTTAATTTAATTTACTGAAACTGTTCTCTACTAACTTTTTAGCTTTTACCTTTGTATTCTGCTTATGCGTGTGAAGTTTTATTAAAATCGGTTCATTCATTTCGAAAAATAAAGGCTTGAAAGTTTGTATGAAATGCCGTACGGCGTAAACGCTCTTAAACCCCTTACTAATAAACATAGCGTCTGTATAGTTACACAGCACTTTGTCTTCTTCTTTCGAAAGTCAAATTACTGACGACTGAAAGAGAGAAATCGGTGTGTAACTATTCATCTGATATAATACGTCTGTTACTAAGGGGGTAATTTTGTAACCATGTTAAAACAAAATAGATAAGTACTTCAATCGTTGTAACAATCTCATGATCTCGTGTTCGTATTTCCGAAGAATGACGATGATTGTCGAAGCGCAAACCCTTTCTGTTTTTACTGTACTGTGTAAGTACGAAAAAGCTGTTAAAGTTGTGTAATAAAACGTGTATTTCTGTATGTTTGCAAGTTTTTAAGACTAAACTGCTTGAGGCGTTTTGATGAAATGCAAAGGATATGCAGCTTTGTATTACAGAAAGATGAAATGATCTTAGTATTTCGTTTAAACGGAATCCGTCAATACAGACCGCGACATTCAAAATTTCTTACTTTTTTCATATTGCAGTGCTGTTTTTCGTTGTTTATCAATCAGCCTATAATGTTCCCGCTGCTGGGACGCAGGCTTCCTCTCTGTGAGAGGGAGTGGGCCGTAATCTACTACGCGGGCCCAGTGCGGGTTGCTATATCTTTGAATTTTTTTTTGGTTCTAGGACTTCCCGGTTTCCTCACGATGTTTTCCTTCGCCGTTTTGAGAGCTGTGGTGATGAAATACACAAAGTAAAGTGCCTGCTCGGGTTTGAACTCGCGACCACATGCAGGCACTTTTCTTTGTGTAAATTAATTTATCACCAGTGCTCACTCACAGAGGCCTGTCATATTTTTTTTGGCATGTATCCTTTTTTCTTTTATATTAATACTAACAGTGCCCCGCGGTTTCACTCGCGTAAGTTTCGATCCCGTGAAAATTATCCTATGTCCTTTCCTGGGCCTCCAACTATCTCTATACCAAATTTCATCTAAATCTGTTCAACGGTTTACGCGTGATTGAGTAACAAACATCCAAACATCTTCACAAACTTTCACATTTATAATATTAAGTAGGATTATTTGTAGGTCATGTGTATACTGTGGCAGGAGACAGAGAGAACCTTATACTTTGTAATACCCTGTAATCTGTGTACATTAAATTTAAAATTTAAAAAACCCCCGACAAAAATAAAATTAAGGAATCCCTACAAAAAGCATGAAATAAAAAAATAAATTTGAAAAAATCTTATGGAAGTCGGGGGACCGTTCTGTGGAACACCTTCTATTCTGCTTCTGAGGTCCCCCGATTTCCATAAAATTTTTTTTTTTTTTTTTCAAGTTTTTAGTTTTCATTAAATTTGTTATAGTGTATAGTATTCTACTATTGAAGCCCTTTCATTTGATACCCATATTGAGGGGATTGTGAAAAAATATGTTACCCGCCATTTTGTAGCGGCGGCCATCTTGGACCGATTTTCATCAAACATAGCTAAGAACACTCCCGACTAATACACCTTTCAAACAAAAAAAACTTAATCAAAATAGGTTCATCCGTTCGGGAGCTACGATGCCACAGACAGACACACACACACACACACACACATTTACACCCCGTCGTTTTTGCGTCGGGGGTTAAAAAATAAACTTACTTGATGTTATTTGAAAAGGACAAGTTATACTGTAGAATGCGACTAATATTAACGTAGCTACTTATTTAGTTTTGTTTGTAGGACTTAACGCAGAGCGACACATTCCTGTGACTAGAATGTTTTTGGGATGCATGAAGAATCCTCCTCGTGTAGCGCAGTTTATTCCGCCAGTCCGCCTGACCCGAGCGCTCGGCGCATCCTGGACAGTCACACCCAACACCTTATTTGACTGGCCAATTCTTTCCTTGCGGTGGTAGGGCTAACGCTCGCCTGGTTTGCGACCACCGTCCCACCGGAGTCCGGTGTTCAGCAGCCTGCTGTGTTTCGTCGATGCGTCGGAGTTACATTGCCTTTGGCATCTTCTGAGCATGCTTGTTCCATCATAGACCTCATCCATCGGGAGAGGGTTGTATGCAATCTACCACACGGGCCCATTGCGGATTGGTAGATGTCACATATCTTCGAATTTTTGGTTCTAGGACATGCCGTTTCCGTTTCCTCACGATGTTTTCCTTTACCGTTTTGAGAGCAGTGGTGATGAAATAATTTACACAAAGTTAAGTGCCTGTCTGGGTTCGAACCTACGACCTACAACTCGTAAGTCGTGGCCGTTACCATTGGGCCACCACTGCTCCCTCTATTAGTAAGTATTTCTAATCAGTATCGGTACTAAACCGGTACCAAACAAATATTTCCGTTAATTAGTGTAAGATAACAGATATGGTAAGTCAAAAGGATACTTAGGATACCAGTCTGGAACCGGGTACCCGGTTCCAGACCGTGTACCTGTCAGGAACCGGTAATTACTCAAACCGAAAATCGGGTACTAAAATAACAAGAACCCCTAAGTACCGGTACAAAACCTGTACATTTGGTACCGGTTCTAAGCCCTGTTTGCTCAATAATACCTATTTATTATGGAGAAACCTATTGCTGCTCATAACTTTTAATGTCACCTATAATTTGGGTAAACATTACTATTAACAACTTCCCTAATTACTATTGTAAGTCAATGTTAAATGCATTTACTGTTGGAGTTCTTTGTTAAAAAAATAAATACTTATATGTTAACTGTCAAAATTCTCGTAATTTCAAGAACGTTCACAGTCTGATCTAAGCACTATCAACATAACTCCAAAACCCCTTACTAATAAACGTATTATATCAGATGAATAGTTACACACTGATTTCTCTCTTTCAGTCGTCAGTAATTTGACTTTAGAAATAAAAAGACTAAGCGTTGTGTAACTATACAGACGCTATACAACGTTTATTAGTAAGGAGGTGACTCCACAGCACACACCTGAAGATTATTCCCGTAATAAATTTAGAAACATTCAAAATCTAGTCGCAATCTCATCTCAGCGACAATCAATGTCAAACATTTGTCTAAAATGGAGGGAAATTAGAGGTATTTTTGACAGATCAGACTGTGACTGTTCTTAAAATTATGAGAGTCGTCTTTCCGATATTTTTCCCAACATATTTTCTACTACGCTAACTCCACAGCACACATATGGCGCGCGCGTTGATGTCTTTTGTAGGGAGCTACACATCTGCGTGTATTACGTTCATCACATATTATAAAGGCGAAAGTTTGTGAGTGTGTGAGTGTGTGTGGGGGGGTGTGGGGGTGTATGTGTGTTTATATGTTTGTTACTTCTTCATGCTCAAACGGCTGGACCAATTTAGATAAAATTTGGTAAGGAGGTAGCTGACACCCTGGGTTAACATAAAGGCTACTTTTTATCCCGATATTCCCACGAGATCGACATTTACGCGGGCGCAGCTAGTAATTTCTATATTGTAATTGTATTTTTAATGGTAGTTATTCTTAATTGTATTTTATTTCTATTTTTGATTGTATTTTAGTTGTATGGGTACCTACTGAATGTAAGTTTGCTCTATGTGTATCATTGTGGTAGTAATATTGCACTGGCGTTATAGCTGTAAATATGTTATTTACGAAACTGACCTGGGAATCGGACCCTGGACCTTGTGTTCAGCAGTAACAACTACGACCATTAGACAAGCGGGGTAGTCTACTTACAATATTTGATAAAAAAATAAAGATAAAAAATCGCTTCCGCTCCACTCATCGCTCCGCTCATGCACCAAGCTCGCTAGCTAAACAAGAAGTGGTGGACACTTCAGAAACATTTTTTCTGACAATCGTTTATCATGTAAAGTAGTAATCTATTCGGAACCCCTCTGGTTCATGTGACTCATCTTTTAGGGTTCAGTAAGAGGATTTAGTGTTTGGAAAACCCTTTTTTTGTTAATATTTGTTTAAGGCGTTCTGTACTTGTATGTGAGTTTATGTATGTATTCGTTTTAGTGTACATACAATTTTAATTAATTACCGTATTCGTTTCCGTATTTTTCTAAACCATTTCAAGGTAAACAGAGATGGATGTTCTCGAGAATTTTTTAATTTTATTACTAGAAAACAAACCGCTCATTATTAAAATTAAATTTCAGTCGACAACATCCATCGGTTTCTAACTAAACTTCAACTATATCCGACAATCCTGCATACTTATCTCTTTTGTTGGCTGTACATCGATAATACCTGTAGGTATGATAACAACTTAAACATTGTGTTATACATAAATTGAGGTAGAACCAGTAAGTTACAAAAGTACTTTGTCGGAGTGTCCTTTGTTTTTGTATTTTTTTTTTTTTAAATAAAACGTTGCCCCACACTAGGAATTTCTCCTGTATTGTGGGTGCGTTTACAAACATTTAAATTCACGTACACAAACAGCCAGACTCGGAACAACTACTTGTAGGTCATACAAATATTTGTTCCGTGCGGGAATCGAACCCGCGACACGCAGCGCAGCAGTCAATCGCTTAACCACTGCGCCAATCGTGCCGTCTATTTATTTATTTGTATAGTAAGTCATTTAATTTAGTATCTAGTGTAAATAGTTAGTTATCTATACATGCACACAATACTACATACATAAAATACATATAAAAAATATACTTAACAAAAAATAATAGAATAATAATATTCAATCTACGGAACCCACCGAAATAACTGCCCTTCACGCTCCACAAACATTTTTGAACATTAAAGATTAGGGCAGGTCAGTTTACGATAAAACTTTTGTTTGAAAACAGCTCTTTTTTTTCTTTTGAACATAATCTGTCCCGTGGGTATGTATTGTTGGAAGGTAAGATATTTGAGCTCTCTATTAATAGTAGGTAAGCAGGATTCTTAGTAGGACAAGGACATGAGATAAAAACTACGTCGAGGAGGTAAGCAGAGGTGTAAGGTACACTCACATTTCGCCAATTATTTATTTATTTTATTTATTTAATAACAATTTTTACATTGTGTCGAAAATTAAAAATGATTTTAAAACTTAAAAGATACAAAAAAATAAAACAACAATAAAATACATGCCACTTAATTACTATGAGGAAAAGTAATAATAATAATAAATAAATGTCATTTAAATAATTAGAATAATAATGCTACAAATAATTAAAAATAGCCATTGTCAGATGTCCATGTCAATTTCTTACTTATATGTCACATGAATGTAAAAGAACAATAGAAGGTTTTTAGACTAATAGTACCTAACAAAAAATAAACCGACTTCCAAAAAAAACACTACAAACTGAAAAATAACTTTAATTTCGGAAGTCGGTGTCTTAGGGATGAGTATTTTAGTTTTTGCCACCGACTTCCGAAATTAAAGTTATTTTTCAGTTTGTAGTGTTTTTTTTGGAAGTCGGTTTATTTTTTGTTAAAAAGTTTTTATTTCTCGCTTTTTAGTGGGTCTGTTTATAATTTATCTAAGTTACAATAGCCTAATGTCAACTTGCCCATCGCCTTTTTATAAAATATTCCTTTTCTCGATGCAGGGACGTTAATTGTTGAGGAGTTCTCCTTTTATTAGTTTTTAGATTAGATGCTGATAATCCTGGCTGCAGCATCAGGCCAGACTTATGTCAATATTGCATTGAACTTAAAATTAGTCCTGTTTAAAATGAGCCCAAACACGACTACGGTGCTGTAATTTCAAGGTTTGTACTTTTTCTGATGCTCCTGGCTTCAGCATCAGGTCTTCGGTGTTCCTCAGTAACAGTACGTTTATCCACACATCGAGCCCTTTTCAATGAGCCTAAACACGATATATCTGCTGTTAGTTGTCGAGGAGTTAGGTACTCTCCAGACTATCCTGACTGCAGCATCAGGTCATGACTTGATGATCATGAGACAAAATGTGGCAAATGCCCTATCAAACATTAAAACAATTTACTAAAACAGTCCTTGCCTGTTCGAGTAACTTCTTACTTTTAAGGAGTTGTACCTTCCATCATCAGCCCAGCTACCTGAGATGGTGACAACCATACACAAATACACAAGATACTTCATAAAATATGCGAAAAACAATAAGTGAGCCTATAAAATTTGAGGGTTGCCCTCGATTTCTCTAAGATCCCATCATCAGATCCTAACTTGGTGACAATGGGACCACCTCAGAACTATCTACTTTCGAACAAAAAAAGAATTTTGAAAATCCGTCAACAATTGGCGGAGTATTCGATGAACAAACATACAAAAAAAAAAAAAAAAAACATACAAACACCCGAACATAGTACCTCCTCCTTTTTGTGAAGTCGGTAAAAAATAACAATCATGATAAATGTTCAGTATGATATGTATATTTACAATTTAAATATCATATATATTATTATTTACTAGCTAATATTATTTACTAGCTGACCTTCGTACCGCCATCACGCCAGCCGCTCTGCCCCCGCTTTTTACATCTCTAATATCTTCTAAGATATTCATTTTAATGATATTTATGCTGTAAAGGGATTTTTTTTGCATGTTTGTTTGTTACGGTTTTACGCTAAAACAGCTTATTGGATTTGGATGAAATTCAGCACATGCGTAGACACATTACAGTAATTACAGCGCATAAACGAACAAACTATCATACAACAATACTATACCCGTTAAGGACTAGGGTTTTACGACGTTAACGGTCAGCATTCGATTCCCAGCTGGTGCAAAGGACTCCAAATGGCAGTAATTATAAATGACTCATTCTGTTGTCTTTAGTTTCATAGTTATGTGAGAGGTTTTTACAAAATCTAAGAAGTACTTTTATATTACGAAAGTTTAAGATTTTAAGGGCCGCTTTCACAGGCTTTTATTTATATTTGTGTGGTCCTTATTATAAAAGAATATTCCTTTATTTTCTGCTTCATTCTTTTCTCAATATCCTTTTTTTTTAATACCAGTATGTATTACCCAGTAACTGGGTTGTGGAGGTCAGATAGGCAGTCGCTCCATGTAAATACTGGTATGCAGCTGCATCCGGTTAGGCTGGAAGCCGAGCCCAACATAGTTGGGGAAAGGCTAGACAGATGATGCTGACATTTCTTATTATTTCTACAAGTATTCGGAGAGGCATCGACACACTGAATAAATAAAAATTAAATTCCGTACAGTCGTCCACACAAGTTTCACAATAGAATAAGTGCTTATTTTTTTTGTGAATGGCAATATTTACTGTAATGTGATAAGGGGTGGTTTTTAACTAAGACTATGTAATGTAGTTTAACTATTTTTAATCCATCTAATTTTATTCTTATTGACTCAATTATTTGAAATCTTATACGAGATGCAGGCAGGCGTTTACTTAGTATAAATAGTTTCATCAGCGCTGCTCTCAAACGGTGACGGAAAGCATCGTGAGGAAACCGGCATGTCCTAGAACTAACTAGAACTAAACATTCGAAGAAATGTGACATCTACCAACGCGCACTGTGCCCTCGTCGTAGTTTTTTTTTATTTTTTTATTTTTTATTGTAGTATTGGGAAATCCTCATAGACACCAAGACTGTCTCACTTGTGGCAATAGGCTCGCCCCCTATTACATAGGACTTAAACATAACTGGTGAGATGTGGGTGTAGGTAGTTACACCTCTGCCTGACTCTTCGAAGATTACAGGCGTGAAATTATGTCAAAAATCAATGAATTCAGACTATCACAGTCAACTGCTTGACATAAGCCTCCCCCAGGCTGCGCCCTAACACCCTGTCCTCCGCCTTCCGCATCCCGGCCACCTTCTTAAGATCGTCGGTCCAACTAGCTGGGGGGCGTCCCACACTACGCTTGCCGATACCCGATCTCCACTCCAGGACTCGTTTGCTCCACCAGCCATCGGTTCTTCGACAAACATTGCTAGCAGTGACGAAGGTTCCATACACCTCGGTTCCTACCGGCTTCTCTTTGAAAAATGGCACAGTCAGTATTCTATAGACAAATAATATAATCATATTAAATATATCTACTCCGACTTACCTACCTGTTAAAAAAATTGACCCTTCGCTACCGATGGCTGAGAGCACTGGTAGCCCAGTGGTAACAGCCGCGATTGGCGAGTTGTAGGTCGTAGGTTCGAACCCAGACAGGCACTTTACTTTGTGTAAATTATTCCATCACCACTGCTCTCAAAACGGTGAAGGAAAACATCGTGAGGAAACCGGCATGTCCTAGAACCAAACATTCGAAGACATGTGACATCTACCAACCCGCACTGTGCCCGCGTGGTGGATTACAGCCCACTCCCTCTCACTGAGAGGAGGCCTGTGTCCCAGCAGTGGGATCATTATAGGCTGATTACGTACCGATGCGATGGCTAGTACACTGCCACTTCAGTTTGCTTACTCTGCAAGGTATGGCAGATATGATATTATGTAGCTACAAATAAATACTGAATCATGCAAATTCCCAAGGCAACAGTTAATAAAGAATTAACTCAACGTTATTACGAGGGAATGTCATTAACTCCTGTTCATTACTCTCCCAATCTGGGGGAGCCCGGGCTCTGTCGGTGTCAAATTAATGTAGCAGGCGTGATGAATCTTACACCTGTGGGGATTGAGGTGTGTGCATAATGCGCTTGAGTTTGGGAAAATGGAACACGAATTTTTAAAATTTCTGATGCGTTTCTCCAGCACCTTTATTGCGTAAAACACATTCAATCAGAATCTGAATGATTTTGAAGGATATTGCTAATCCAATGCTTCATTTGTTCGAAAAATTTGTATGCTCAACAACGTAAATAACGCAATGAATGTTGTTAGCTGTCAAAATGCTACTGTTAGTCATCATCTGCATCATCTGCCTAGCCTTTTCCCAACCATGGTGGTCGGCTTCCAGTCTAACCGGATGCAGCTGAATACCAGTATTTTACATGGTGCGACTGCCTATTTGACCTCCACAACCCAATTACTGGGTAATATGATACCCCTTGATAAGACTGGTTGTCAGACTTTCGGGCTTCTGACTACCCGTAACGACTGTCAAAGATCCACGAATGACAACCGGGACCAACGACTTAACGTGCTTTCCGAGGCACGGAGGGGTCAGGGTATGTAAAGATGGTCACCCATCCACAGACAAACCGCGGCAAGCGTAGCTTAACCTGATCTATCGACCTGTACGGCTGTTATTATTTAGCCACGGATCGGAAATTAATTTTGAAGCTTAAGAAATGTCGGGCCATTTTTTTTATGTTTAGTTGCTTATGAGTTGTACGTCGTAGCTCGTAGGTTCGAACCCAGACAAGCGCTTTACTTTGTGTAATTTATTTCATCACCACTGCTCTCAAAAATGGTGAAGGAAAAAACCGTAGAGCCATATTACTTAACAAATTCAAAATCATTTATTTGCTAATAAGGGTAATTACATAGAGTTTTAAAAACTTAAAATATTTGAAATTACCAAAATTGTGTTAATAATTATTGAATTATTGACACAATTTTGGTAATTTCACCGTGGCAAATAACTATGAAATACTAGCAAATATTATTGCCACAAATGTCAAAAATCTCCAGGATATATTCAGACTCCCAAAATTCTTGGCAATACTCCACTGTGGAAACGCCTTTGCTCATCAATCATTATCCAGAATCCCCGATTCATTGATATAATTAGATTTGGCGAAAATAAAAAAAAAGTGAAATCCAAGATGGCGGCCGCATTGTACTGTTTGAGCAATATTAATGATATTTTTGACGGACTTTAATAAAAATTGCTCTTAAAACTGTTTGATTAATTGCTTGCAGTACAATATTGGGTGTCTTTACGCTAATTATGAAGAATGGAGTGAAGTCTGATTTAATATTAATTAGTCATTACATTTAGATTAAATTTTCGGACACAAAGACCGGTGCTTTTCGCGCGGACGAAAATGAATTGCCTAAATGATGAATGTTCTTGTCAAAATGAGCCAATTCCCTGGTCGTGGGTGTTAAAATATGCATCTTTTTAATAAATTGAGCACTATTTCACTTGATGGGAAGCGATGATGTGGCCGACGATCGTCTTAGCTTGCCTAGAAATAACCTTTTCACTCTAAACTTGAAGACTCCAGGTTATCATCATCATCATCATTTGCACTGAAAACCAGCGCTGGGGCTGTCTTGCATAGGGTCGCAGCATAATGCTGAGCGATAGCCGTTTTGCGTGGATGTGACGCATGTTTCCCCCAAATCTTTCTTAAATTTTATTTTGTGTTTGTATTCTTTATTGCGTCATGTTTACCGTAAATAAACGTTTTTTTTTTTCATTCATTTGAGCCAAAATAGGCCTCCCGAAGCACCGCCACTTCGACCGGTTCTGCCATGTGCTTCTTGCATCCAGCGGATTTCTGCGGCCTGCTCCAGGTCATCGGTACACCTTGTGGGAGACCTTCCAACGCTAATTTATAGCTATAGGTAAACACAAAAAGTTCGGCTCCCTAGCTGTACGCACAATTCACGTATTCCCAAAACGTTTTGTAGGATATATTAAGCTAACCTAATCACTTGTGGATACACTTTTATTACACCCCAGTTTAAAAACAGGCTAAATTAACTACCAAAATTAACGTATAAACAATTCGAAACTAACTAACAAACTTGCGCAGTCTTAAAACATGCGCTTCATATCTTTCCTGACATTCCTTCCCCATGTTTCATTGTAGAACCAAATCCTTAAGTATTTAAACTAAAATAAAAAAACTGGCCAAGTGCAAGTCGGACTCGCACACGAAGGGTTCCGTATCGCAAGGCAAAAACGCAGAAAAAAACACGTTTGTTGTGTTGGAGCCCCCCTTAATTATTTATTATTAAAGTAAAAATACAACTGAGTATTTTGTGAATATTTCAAGTGCCTACCTGTTGCCATTATTAATATCGAGCAAAAAGGGCAAAAAAATCGCGTTTGTTGTATGGGAGCCACCCTTAAATATTTATTTTATTTTGTTGTTAGAGCGGCAACAGAAATACATAATTTGTGAAAATTTCAACTGTCTAGCTACCGCGGTTCTTGCGATACAGCCTGCCTTATTACCGTTTGGGTACGGAACCCTAAAAACACAAAAGGTAGTCCTCGATGTTTATCATGATTAGTTGGACGTAAACCTTTTCTTTTGGGGGATTTTTAGTCCGTTTGTCATTTGTTTTTGGTCCCTTTGTACCTACGCTACGCAAAAAATGACCTATGACGCGTTTTGTGTTGTAGGTTGAAAAATGGAGCATGTTCGAACTTGTTCTAGACACCCTGATGTAGTGATGGCGAACCTCTATAAATCCACGTGTCAGTTTTACCAAATATAATTATACATTTTTTTTTATTGATGTGATGAGTCGTCATCACATCAATAAAAATAAATAATTATATATAAAAATATATAATTATATATAATTTTTTCGTCATGGTCGCATGACGTACCAAAAAACACTGGAAAATAACTAGTAGAGCAGTTGTAGGTCGTAGGTTCGAACCCAGACAGGCGCTTTGCTTTGTGTAAATAATTTCATCACCACTGCTCTCAAAACGGTCAAGGAAAACATCGTGAGGCAACCAACATGTCCTAGAACCAAAAATTCGAAGACATCTACCGTGACATCTACCAACCCGCACTGGACCCGTGTGGTAGATTACATACAATCTACTTCCTCTTAAAGAGAGAGGAGGCCTGTGTCCCAGCAGTGGGAACATTATAGGCTGATTATGTTAATCAGTTATATTAAATAAGACCCTGTGAACACCCACATTACGCATCGTTAATTTATTTCCCACTAGCTTCCGCCAGCGGCTTCGCCCGCAAGGTATGTCGATAAAAACTACCCTATGTCCTTCCCCGGGATGCAATCTATGTCTCTGACAAATTTTATCGAAATTCGTTCAGTGGTTTAGGCGTGAAAAAGTAACACACAGACAGACAGACAGACAGACAAAGATACTTTCGAATTTATAATATTAGCATGGATATACAGGGTCCCATTAAAATAGATGGACAAATTTTAACAGCGCTCAGTTCGTCTAATCAAAGATTATCATTATCATCTGCCTAGCCTTTTCCCAACTATGTTGGGGTCGGCTTCCAGTCTAACCGGATGCAGCTGAATACCAGTATTTTACATGAAGCGATTGCCTATCTGGCCTCCACAACCCAGTTACTAAGTAATATGATACCCCTTGGTAAGACTGGTTGTCAGACTTTTCTGACTACCCGTAACAACTGTCAAAGATCTACGAATGACAGCCGGGACCAACGGCTTAACCTGCTTCCGAGGCACGGAGGGGTCTCGGTATGTAAAGACGGTCAGCCATCCACAGACCAACCGCGGCAAGCGTAGCTTAACCTGATCGATCGACCTGTGCGGCTGTTATTATTTAGCTACGGGCCCCTCGTCTAACCAAAGATATCAAAGCAAAAAAAAAAACACTGATTAATGTGGTTTTATTTTGACCTAAAATTTTACCTACTTTACGCACCGTTAATTTATTTCCCACTAGCTTCTGCCCGCGACTTCGTCCGCGTCAAATTTCACCCTCTTAGGGGTGGAATTTCGAAAAACCCTTTCTTAGTGGATACCTACTCTTCACAAAGAACACACCCTCCAAATTTCATGTCTCTAGGAGCAGCGGTTTAGACTGTGCGTTGATATATCAACAATCAGTCAGTTTACCATTTTATATATATAGATTTAATACAGCGGGTCTACTATTTATCATTATTAGCCTGTGATGTCCCACTGCAGGGCAAAGGCCTCCCTACTCTCTTTCTACTTCTCTCTGTTCAAAGCTGCTAAGGACCAGTTCTTGTTGAAGGAGTCCAGTTCATCCCGCCATCTCCGTCTGGGCCTGCCACGATGTCGTTTGCCATTAAGAGGGACCTATTGGGTCGTAAGTTTGGCCCATTGTTCGTCTGACATGCGGCAGATGTGTCCAGCCCAGTTCCATTTTAGCGTGGCAGCTTTCCAAGTGACATCAGTTATCTTTGTGATGGAACGGATGGTCGTATTCCTAACTCGGTCTGTTAGTTTGATACCCAGAATACTCAGTTCCATAGCCCTCTGGCAAACCTCGAGGGTGGACCTCTGCTGATTTGTCAAACACCATGTTTGACCACCACGCTAAATATAAAAAAAACTGAACATACCACCTTAACAACGTTCTACTCACCAGTACACCATACTAACTCATTTTTATATCCACGATTGAAATAACACTTATACCGATCGAAGTCTATTATTTAAACAAACATGATGTGGTTATATTTATGTGGTTAAAACGTTGTAAGTTATAACGAAACGATCAGTTATAGGCGGCTCTTCCTCTCTCTACTTATTTCAAAATTTGCTGTGCCCGACAGGGTCCATAATTGTTTCGATTATTTTTTAGGGTTCCGTATCCAAAGGGTAAAAACGGGACCCTATTACTTAGACTTCGCTGTCTGTCCGTCCGTCCGTCTGTCTGTCACCAGGCTGTATCTCAAGAACCGCGATAGCTAGACAGTTGAAATTTTCAGAAATTATGTATTTCTGTTGCCGCTATACCAACAAATACTGAAATCAAAATAAAATAAAAATTTAAGGGGGGCTCCCATACAACAAACGTGTTTTCCGTGGATGGATGACCATCTTAACACACCAAGACCCGTTTCCCAACTACGTTGGGGTAGGCTTCCAGTCTAACCGAATACAGCTGTAATACCAGTATTTTACATCGAGCGACTGCCTATCTGACGTCCACAACCCAGTTACTGGGAAACACGACACCCCTTGCGCAGACTGATTTCCAGACTTGACAACCCGTAACGACTGTCAAAGATCTACGAATGACAGCCGGGACCAACGGCTTAACGTGCTTTCCGAGGCACTCATGGTATGTAAAGATGGTCACCCATCCACAGGCCAACCGCCGCAAGGTAGCTTTACCCGATCGACCCGTGCGGCTGTTATTATTTAGCCACGGACCCCTCCCATGAAGTACATAATTATGAATTGAAAAGTCAAATTGGTCCTTGTTCGGTCGGTTACACTAATCTATCTTTAAATGACAAATAAAATAGTTAAATATAGACCTTTAATAGAATATGTATAAGGTCGGCGTAACATGTCTATTTCTTCCATACTTCTCTATTAGTCGTCATCTCAGTAGTCACCCCCTTTTTAACCATATCATCATTCCCACATTCCATCCATCGTTTCTTTGGTCTTCCACTACTTTTGTAGCCATCAATGCATGCTCTGACTAGACATGTCCACTGTGTGGTTCTTTCCTCAAAAAAAGACCATTTCAGACACCAATCTACATGGTCCTCACATGATCTGATCAAGATGTCTGGATTTTTAAAGTGACCTCTGAGTTTGTTTCGGCCTTTCTTCTCAGAGTAGTCAGATAGGAAACGCCAACATCATAGTTTAAAAAAAAAAAAATGGTTGCCTGTAAAGTCGGTTTTACGGGCGAAGATTTTACGTGACAACGTCTTTTTCTCGGTAGAATAGTTGAGTGGGAGAGAGACGCAAGGCATTCGGCGGGCCTCTCTCTCGTTCGGTGACTCATCGTAACGTTACCGAGCGTTACACTTTTTCATAAGTGACTCCCAGCCGCAACCTAATTTAAGACGTTGTCACGTCAAAAATATAATAAAAAAAAAAATAAAAAAATCATAAGCTTAATACAATAAGGAGAGAGAACAACAATGCATTATGTACTTAAATATCTTATAATCCTTATATTTATAGGCTAAGTATATGCACGTTGTGTGAAACTCCTGACACCCAAACTAGGGCATTGTCCTGTATCTTAGGTGTCAGAAAAAGTGACGTGACGTGACGTGTAAAAGTGTTTGTACTAACCTACATAAAGAAATAAAATCATTTATCATTTACATTTGTACTAAAAACTTTCCTCATTATCATAACCGTAATAAAACATCTCAAATGAAACATAACTACTACAAAAAAATAAACTACCGTGACGAAATATCGGCATAAACCTATCAATTAACAATCGCGACTAATTGATATTACTACCAGCATTAATTAACTGATCAAACCAATCAACTATGCTTTACAACCATAGATTTTAAAACGCCCATCCATCGCCCGTAAAACAAACATCAAATAAAAAAAAACAGTATTAATCTATGATCATAAATCATAAATTTAACTCGCGTTTCGTGTCTGTCTGTGTGACCGCGTTGTTCTTCTAAACTGCTCAACGGATTCTGCTGCGATTTCCACTATCATTTAGACAATTTTATCCGGAAGGTTCATGTGTACGATACATTATTAATTTTTAACTTAGATATAAAGAAAACTCTGTATTTTGTCAAGTCCAGAACCGTGCGAAGCAGGGGCGCTGCTCTAGTCTTCCGATATTATAGTCTATAGTCAATGGATCCAAACGCGAGGGGGCATAACTCACGGCCGCTATAAAGATCTATAGACTTTTCAAAGAAATTAAAAAAAAAACGTCCACTTAGTCTACCATAATGCATGCCATTGTTGCTATCTCGCTCTAACTTCGACTTCGACAAAGGTAAGTGAGGGACAGGTATATGTCTTTATCCACGGTGTAAAGTACGAGCATTCTCAGTTTGAAACAAGTTGCTGTGGATAGCAGATGTGTTCGAATTTTTGAATTTTGATTTTTTGTTTGTTATACAGATACGATATCTTGGATTTTGGTTTCTGGTACTTTTTTGTGGTTATCTTCAAAACTTATGTGTTCAGTGATTGTGGGAAGTGACATTGCGAAAATATTTGACTTTTCTGGAGATTTCTTGGAATTAATTTTCATAAAGGTTGGTTGATTTTTTTTCATATTTTATTAAATGTTTTAGTTGTTAGCTTGTATTTACAGAAACATTGATAATTTTTTGTCAAAAATAATTTGGATTTTGCCAACAACATAATCATAGTTTTCATCTAAACTCACTGTTAAATAATATATCTACAATGAGAAATTAATTTTTAATCAAAAACTTGCAATTTTTTTACCAAAATTGCACTAACCTACACCTCTATAGGTCATTCTTATTCAAATCCAATGTTCCAAACACGATAAATTAACTCGTTACCAACACATAATTGAAAACTAAACTAAAATACTGCCAAAATCCTAAAAACTGTTAACTTAATCGTTGACCTCAGGAACTGCTTAACTCGCTTCATAGACCGTTCTCCGTTAACTGTAAATACCATAATTTTTACACATACCATAACATCTCGCCTGTAATTCCCCAAGGGTGAGGCAGAAGTGTAAACTACACCCATAATTCGCAAGTTATGATTAAGTCCAATATTGCCACCAGCAGGACACAAAGCCTACTCCGAGCTGCTACTGAGAAATTCCAGATGAAAAAACAAAAGTAGCTTCATAGGTTCGAACCAAGCCAGGCACTTTACTTTGTCAAAGTTATTTCATCACCATAGCTTTCAAAACGGTGAAGCAAACCAACCAAACAAACAGTGGCACTCCAGGAGTGTCGACAGAAGTGAAAACTTGAAAAAACATAGTAATTTTATAAATATGTTTGAAGGTCATTCTTCCCAAAGAAAATGTAGCGCGCGTTGATGTCTTTATAATGGCCAAAACTAAAAAACAGAGTTGTCGGTTACGGTAACAGTGTCGCGAGTTCCATGGTTTTTTCCTATCTCAAAAAATTTCCAACGCGCAAAAAAAAAGTTTTCACTTTAAAAAAATCGCAGTCTACCATTGCAATCCGCACTGAGCCCGCGTGGTGGATTACGGACCACTCCCTCTCGAAGATAGGAGGCCTGTGTCCCAGCAGTGGGAACGTTATAGGCTGATTCATTAGACCAATGAGGCAGTCCGATGTAGGTATAACAAGTTTGGTCATGTGACAAACTGCGACCACCAATTCCTTTGACAAGCGTGTTGGTTTTGTTATGAGGCAATAACTGTGAGTACGGCATGGATTATTTCAAAATCAAAAAAGGCTGAGAATCAGCGCTTTTCGAACGTCAAAATTACATAAGAGAGTCCCCCAAAACGCCCGTCCTTCACCACTTCCTAGTGCTTTCGCTGGGGAGAAGAAGTGGCGCAACAAACTCCCCAGCAGCACAGCTGTCTGTTCAGTTAGACGAACTTGATTCTGTAGCCAAAGTAATTTACATGACAAAACAAAGAAATACTCATTTTAAATTAAATTATTTGCCATATTGCACAACAATTTCGTACAAGCCGTGCGCTTGATAGGATTTCCCATTGACAAAAATGACGAAACTTCTAATACAAACTTTCATCCCCTTTTGGGATGATTTTCAAGAATCCTTCCTTGGTAACCTTTGCTATGTGAATTCTTGTGCGCATGCTTCCAGAACCAGCTGTGCGTTGCCTGTCAGTGAATGTTTTTCTCCATAGACGTCTACGTTTTGAAATTAAAAAGTGCCTGTACAAGGTTTAATTGAAATAATAATGCTTTGAGTTTGAGTTTGAATGAGTGAAACAAGATAGCAAAAGTCTCACGATCAAAACAACTTCCACTAAAATCTTGCTAATTAGTATATACAGAAACAAAAATTACTAGCGCACAAATTGTAACCATGAATCCATACTAATATTATAAATTCGAAAGTAACTCTGTCTGTTGGTCTGTATGTTACATTTTCACGCCTAAATCACTGAACGGATTTCGATAAAATTTGGCAGAGAGTTAGATTGCATCCCCGGGAAGGACATAGGATAGTTTTTATCGACATACCTCGCGGGCGGAAGCTAGTATAGCACAAATTATGATTCTAGACATAATACCGTCGGTTATCAAAAAAAAAAAGAAAATCAGCTGTTTCATTGAAAAATGCAAAACCTACGCGGTCAATATGTTTGCAACAAACGATATTTATTTTAATAATCGACGATTTTCTACCCTTCAACTATATCCGACGATCCTGCATACTTATCTCTTTTGCTGACTATACATAATTTAATTCATGAACGCTTCTGAAATTAAGCTCACCACCAGAACTTCCATTCTTATTTTAATGTAGAAACAACAACGTTATACTGTGGTCAGGTATGATCATTGAGAGGTTGTTGCTAGTCATGTTGTGCGATTACGCTTTTGGTGATACATAAGCAGCCTATAATGTTCCCACTGCTGGGACACACGCCTCCTCTCTGTGAGAGGGTGTGGGCCACGCGGGCCCAGTGCGGGTTGGTAGATGTCACATGTCTTTGAATTTTTTGTTCTAGCACATGTTTCCTCACGATGTATTGTAGAGTTCTATGTGTTCTAGCCTTTAGCAAAAGGCACTGGCTGGAGATGTTATTCGATTCGTAGGTATAAACGCATGTCAAGTATTTTATTATGTTATTTTGTTCTGAAAGCATTCATTCATATTTTTAACGCGTAGCTGTAACGTGTGACTTTTACAATATAATAATTTTTCCAAGTCTTAAAGCCGTATCATTTGTGCACCTCCCAGAGGGAATTCTAGAAGAATCCCTCCGACCCTCTACAGTATTCTTTCACCGCTTCGAGATCAGTGTTGGTGCCAGCAATAATTTACAAAAAGTCAAAGTCTCGGTTCGAACCTACGACCTACAACTCGTAAGTCGCGGCCGTTACTACTGGGCCATCACTTCTCACACCAATACTAATAATGACGCAATATTTGTAAATGTGACGAAAAATCATCAAAAACACTTAAGCTAACCTACAGACTAAAATCCGAACATATTTTACAATTGAATAGCCAACATTCTCTCATACTGTCGTTAAATATTTTTTGGGCTTTTCAACATAATATGCTTCCGGCTTATACAAATGCTAATTCATAATATAATAGATGTATCTTCACAATCTTTGGGAAGTACTGTTATCTGACTGGATTGAGATGTCGTTTGCTGTTGTAAATTTATACGTTAACAATAATTTGGTGAAGCTAAATAGGTCACGGAATATCTTGCAGATAAGTAGAAAAATGGTTGTCATTTTCAGGGTTTATATTATTTATTTAAAACCAGCTATTCCCGTGACTTCCTTCGCGTGCTTATTGGATTGCAACCCTAATAAAAGTAGACATTTTTCGTTGGTTATCAAAAATAAAATTTTTTTTCATAGAATAGTGCTATGTGTACGAGGTCAAAATGTATGGAACAGCTGATTTTTTTTTATAACCGACGAAACATGTCTGTAGATCTAGGATCATGTGTTGATATCATGGTTTCAGTTTGCGGGTCGATGACCCTGCCACCCTATACATATGTAATACTAGCTGCGCCCCGCGGTTTCACCCGCGTAAGTGTCGATCCCGTGGGAATATCGGGATAAAAACTATCCTATGTCCTTCCCCGGGATGCAATCTATCTCTCTACCAAATTTTATCGAAATCCGTTCAGTGGTTTAGGCGTGAAAAAGTAACATACAGACAGACAGACAGAGTTAGTTTCGAATTTATAATATTAGTATGGATTATAAATGCAACAGTAACTCGTCTTTTAACACCTAAACTACTGATCCAATGATTATGAAATTTGACAGATAGGTAGCCTGGAACCTGGAGACGGATATACATAATCAGCCTATAATGTTCCCACTGCTGGGACACAGGCCTCTTTCTGTGAAAGGGGGTTGGCCGTAATCCACCCCGCGGGCCCAGTGCGGGTTGGTGGATGTCACATGTCTACGAATTTTTGGTTCTGGAACATGTCGGTTGCCTCACGATGTTTTCATTCACCGTTTTTGAGAGCAGTTGTGATGAAATAAAGTGCCTGCTTGGGTTTGAACCTACGACCTATACAACTCTTAAGTCTGCTGCCCAGCTGCCCAGACGGATATGAGCTACTTTAATCCTGGATCGCAGACGAAGTCACGGGCTAAATCTAGCTTATTTTAAGAACCTGATATCAGATACGATTATAAATTGACTGGTCTCATGAGTCGCCTACAACAAACCATAAGTCAGGCATATTTTGAAAGTCTAGACTTTGTTAGGTAACAGTGTGCCTAGATTCCGATCGGATTACTCATAGAACAATGGTTACACAATAGTTTTGACTAATAACTATTCTCGAGTTCAATTGAGAAATAAGATTGAGAGTTTTTGGTATAATGGAGTTGTATCTTCATAATCCTTTCTTAATATTATAAATTCGAAAGTAACTCTGTCAGTCTGTCTGTATGTCACCTTTTCACGCCTAAACCACTGAACGAATTTCGATGAAATTTGGCAGAGAGAAAGATTGCATCCCGGGGAAGGATATAGGATAGTTTTTATCGACATACCTCGCGGGCGAAGCCGCGGGCGGAAGCTAGTATAAACTATATGAACGATATAACATGACAAATGAAATGAAATTGTTTATTCTTTAAATTGAATATCAGAATCACTTGTACACGTCATATTTATAAAAAAAAGCCAAGTAGATAAGGTTTTTTTTTTCTGTTTTTTTTTCCAAGTTTCTTATCTGACTACTGTGAGAAGACAGACCGAAACAAACTCAGAGCTTCGAACTTGAATTCGCTCGCTCTTGTATCCTATGTCGCCTATCGACCGACGGCAACCATGCAACCGATGTCATCCGAAGTACACACGAACCGCATGTGGCCGGCTGCACCTAGTTGTACCCGGCTAAAACTAGGTGTAGCCGCACTTTGGCTATTAGCCGTGACATATCTACCAAATTAAATAGACGCGAAAAATTCTCTGTTTGTTTGTTACGTTTCCACAGCTAAACTAACGTACCCATTTCTATGAAACTTGGCAAAACTATAGCTTAGTAGGTATCTAAAAAAGAATATGACATACTTTTTATTTTGTAAAATTATGTATATACTTTAAATGTGAGCGAAGCAGCGGGACGCACCTAGTAAGTTGTAGATCAAGCGAAGCAAATCACGGGGGGTCTTATCTTTGATTCTAAACAATTCTTAGCTTATAAGGATATGTTATTATAAGACTATCTTTGTAAGGATTTGTAAAATATGGATCTGCATCTGTTTAAGAAGCTCTCCTGGACAGGATAGGATAAACTATACGGTTTTAAAACACACAAGTTGTGAGTATGAATGTGGGCAAGTAAAAGTAAAAACATTTATTTCAATTAAGACAGTTAAAAGGCACTTTTAAATGTCAAAAACACAATTTTAAAGATAAAAAAGAAGTTTTGAATGTCAAAAAGCACTTTTTATTGTCAAAAAGGTACTTTTAAACGTCAAAAATGTACATTTGTTTGTCAAAAAGGAAGTTTTATATGTCAAAAATCAATTTTTTATGTCTAAAAGGCACGTTACTTTAGAATCGAGGAAGTCTGGGAGACCAAAGAATTGA
The DNA here is from genome assembly GCA_948474745.1 of Oligia latruncula. Lineage (NCBI taxonomy): Eukaryota > Metazoa > Arthropoda > Insecta > Lepidoptera > Noctuidae > Oligia > Oligia latruncula. The sequence continues at coordinate 859,912 of OX419711.1, read as the reverse complement.
TGGATGGATTATGTGAATAGTGATGGCTAGAAAGGAGGTCACTACTGAGGTGACGGCTGCCTTGAACGTTTTCACCCTTCCCCCATTCACCCTCTTAGGGGTGGAATTTCGAAAAACCTTTTCTTATTAGATAAGTACCTACTCTTCACAAAGAACACACCCTCCAAATTTCATGTCTCTAGGACCAGCTGTTTAGGCTGTACGTTGATATATCAGTCAGTCAGGACTTTGAATTTTATATAATAAAGGTAGATAAATAATTAAAGATCTCAGCCTGAAGACCGGTAATCAGATCCATCTTAAAGCCTTAATTTTCTTGAACAAAAATGTTGTTAAAACAAGTCGTTATGAAAACATGATAATTACAAGTTTAGTAATGACCGCGATATTATCTCGACGTCGGATGTTGAGTCGATTGGTTGCCGTTTCATTTTATTGTAATGTGGGTGTTATGGGACTGCTTATTATGGTGTCACACTTATTAAGGGGCTCACAGAACCTAAACGCAAGTTTTAGAAACAATAAAAGTATATGATCGACTACAGTAAACAAAAAAAAAAAAATATCTATGATATTCTTCAGGATATGCTAGGTAGATAGTGTGTTGAAAACATAATACTTACAACTAATTCGATACGATAAAAAAAAATCATGAAAATGTACAATTTTGTTACTGTTGCTGTCAGCTTGCATCAGTCCACTGCTGGGCAAAGGCCATGACTTCCAGCTCTTTCGATCAGGGCTAAAGTGGACCACTGGTCGTTTGTTTTGCCCACCTTGTCCCGCCATCTTCTACGGGACCTGCCGCGACGCCTTCTAGCTGTGTCACAGCTCCACGTGGTGGTTATTTTGGCCCACAGCTCATTGGGTATACGGCAGACGTGGTCATCCCAGACCCACTTCAGCTAAGCGGCTTTTTGAGCAATCTGTACTTTGGAGCGCAGTGTGGTGTTGCGAATACTGGCATATACCTCTATAAGACTATAATTTTACAGACGTCAGTACATCAAGCTACTACAATCTGTCAAATTTCTTTAATAGATTTTCAACTTTATTGCTAACGCATAAGGTTCAAGGTTGATTGGGAAAATTTTACAGTTTCGGATAGCTTGATGTGCTGGGGTCTGTACCATGTTTATAAATATATTCTATTCTATTTTATGCCTGTTAAACACATTCCAAACCAGTACAGCAGTACTGCCCCTGACTCATCATAATTCTCCTCCCCATATCCAAATTTATTAGTAGTCACCCCCTTTCTAACCATATCATCATCCACACAGTCCATCCATCGCTTCTTTGGTCTTCCCCACTCTTATAGCCATCGACTTTCATACTCAAAACTCTCCTCACGACATTTTCCTTATTCCTCCTCATCACATGTCCATACCATGACAACCGATTTCCACACAACTTTTCAGTTACCGGTTTCACTTTCAGACTTCCTCTTATATACTCATTTCTTATTCTATCCATTCGTGTAACACCACAAATCTTTCTTAGCATTCTCATATCAGTTGCATGCAATTGTTTTTCAATCATCCCTACAACACAACACTTTACAAGACTGATACTACGGACTTAAAATTTCTCCCTAACTTTTTGTCAACGGAAGGCTGACCATTGACCCAAAAATCTTAAATATTCTCAACAATTCTTTCACGTTCTTACACATTTTTTCTCGTAAACTATTCAAAATAAATCAATTACTGTGACTCGGCCACCTTCTCTAAACTATTACAGTGTCAAATCGTGACTTTTGACCTTAGGACCTTAAAATTTGAGGTCACGAAAATTTTCGAGTCGTGCCACAGTGACTTTTGAACGTAGTTTTTTGACCACATGGCATTGACACGGTCGGGTAAAAGAATTTGGAAAAAGACAGCTTTTCAATGATTACTTAAAAATAAAAAGAGTTTTTGATAAAAAGTGACCAGCAGGGTCGTTGCGCAACACATTATCAGTAGCAATGACTTTCAGTTTGACAATTCAACCACATTCATTGCATTATTTATGTTGTTGAGCATACAAATTTTTGAAACATATGAAGCAATGGATTGGCAATAAATATCCTTCAAAATGATTCAGATTCAGATTGATAGTGTGTTACGCAATCAGGGTGCTGGGATTCCGGACATGAACGGGGCTCCAAAGTTGAGTAAATTGTCGCAAGGTTTGGAAACAAAAAGTGAAGAGTATGTAGTAGATAAGATTAGAGGGGCCCGCGGCTGAATAATAACAGCCGCACAGGTCGATCAATCAGGTTAAGCTATCCTTGCCGCAGTTGTACTGTGGATGGGTGACCATCTTTACATACCGAGACCCCTCTGTGTCTCGGAAAGCACGCCAGTGATGGTTCTTTGACAGTAGTTACGGGTGGTCAGAAGCCCGAAAGTCTGGCAACCAGTCTTAACAAAGGGTATCGTATTACCCAATAACTGGGTTGTGGAGGTCAGATATTCAGTCGCTCCATGTAAAATACTGGTATTCAGCTGCATCTGGAAGCCGACCCCAACATAGTTGGGAAAAGGCTAGGCAGATGATGTGTATTAGATAAAATTGTGAAGGAGCTCCTTCAAAATGAAACTGACAGTACCATAGGTAATTACTTCTGCCGCCAAACAGCATTCCAGATTGAAGGGTATGTGCCGGTGTATAGTCCGACTTTTAATTAGCTGCAGTAAAATTATACTTCTTAATAACTCATTTCGGACTGAGTTTAGAGATATGCATGTCAAATAAGTTTCGTTTGTTACACTATTCTGTACTAGAAAACAAAGATTTTAAGACAAAAATACGCCAATTTTAGTCATTAGCTGCAGTAAAATGACACATAACCTGCCATTTTACTGCAGCTAATTAAAAGTTCGACTATAGTTACACATGACACATTACAGTGACAGGCAGCTACCCCCTTACCATAATCGGTATGTCGTACCGGGTGGCAGGGAAATTGACGCGTAAACTGTAACCATGGATCCAGTACCTACCTACATGATTCTAAACGCAACGGTTACTAAAAACAAATAAGCTTGTTCCATACATTTTATTTAAAAATGGCACTTTTCTATGAAACAGCAGTTTTTCTTTTTGATAACCGACGAATAGTTTCTAAGCTCGGTAGTCTAGAATCAATGCGGAATTCATGGTTTGTGCGTAGATGAAAATCGTTTACTCTTACCATGTTTGTAAATATGTGAGCACCATGTATCTATCAGATAATTCATTTATATGTCATGGTTTCATTTTTAATTATTTTACCTATTGGTGGTATAGTAATTTTATTTTAGGTGCATCGTCTTCACATATTATTATTATAATTAATGTATGCAAAATATTTTAAAACATTTTAAAAGAGTAACGGTGGAGTTTCTTGCCCATTCTTCTCCATACGAAAACTACCTTTTGGAATGGGCGACTAGAATCAATTCTATTTTGTTGTAATTTTTGACGTTCAAAAGTGCCTTTTATGTGCCTATTTGAAATAAATGCTTTGACTTTGACTTTGATGTCTCTGCATCGACTGCTGAATCACAGGCCTCCTCTCTGTGAGAGGGAGTGGGTCCACCACGAGAGCCTAGTGTGCGTTACATGTCTTAATTTTTTTGGTTCTAGGACATCCCGGTATTCCCACACCACTTTGCATTTCTATTATAGTTCTTGTTCATACGAAAATCGAATTTACATCATGAAATCAATACTTTCGACAAGTTTAAAGTTTCTTCAAAAACACAGAATCAATATTCGACACATAGTGTTATGAATGTTATGATGAAGTGAAATACAAGTTTTCATTAATATTTGTATTAATTTTAGGCCTAAAAGTAAAAAAGTCACACGAATGATCAAATTTTAATATTAAATCCACGACTTTCGGAACTCGTTTGTGGTCGCGAGGGGATAGTGTTGGGACATGGATTTTGGAAATAAAAAAAAAGTTTTTATGTCATCGTCATCAATTCATCAGCCATCTACATGGTCTGAACAATATTATGTTTGGACTTCAACTACTACTTTGACCCCTGAGTTTGTTTCACTAGTTCTTTTCAGGGGTGGTTAGATGGGAATTGTCGACTCCATGTAGCTTATTTTTTTTAATATGACGTGTTAATGTGATTCCGATATTCTATTTACGAGATAAACAATTTCATTTCATTACCTATTATATAGTAGTCCACTACTGGATAAAGGACTCTGTATTCGCACGACATTCAACAAGATCCTGGTCTTATCCAGCTGCTACCAGCCACCCTGCGAAGATCGTCGCTCCACCTACCCTGAGGGTGTCCTACCTTACGTTTGCCGATTCGCGGTCTCCACTAACGAACACGCTACCCTAACGGTCATCGGTTCTACGGCTATGGCCGGTCTATTGTCACTTCAGTATGCGTATTAAAGACTTATTAAAATTCAAAGCTTTCCTTATTGAACACACAAAATAATGTTGCTATTTTACTGAAATTGTGAGCTTACTTACTTCAGTTAAAAATACTAGCAAATAATTGGATTAAAAAATATGTATGTCTGTATGTAGTTGACACCAAGCACAACTCTCGCACACGATAATTTTCGTCTTTCGTTCGGCCTCGGCTTTCCCTATTCGGCCTCTTTCCCATCACTAGCAATAACTTTGACGGGTTCGCTACGAAATTGCCCATTTGTAAGCATTCTGTCATTTCCTTCGTGTTTTAATATAAATCAATATAAATTAAGTTAGTTCGATATAAACTTTGCTGTTTATGATAATATCTATGCTTTTGCCTAGCAATGGCGTAAACCAATAAATAAATAAGAGTTGACAGCAGTGGTGGCCGAGTGGTATCGGCCCCGGCTTGCGAGTTGTAGGTCGTGAGTTCAAACCCAGCCAGGCGGTTTAGTTTGGGTATTTAATTTCATCACCACTGCTCTCAAAACGGTGAGGGAAAACATCGAGAGGAAACCGGCATGTGACATCCAGATACCCGCACTGGGGCCGCGTCGTGGATTATGGCCTACTCCCTCTCACAGAGAGGAGGCCTGTGTCCCAGCAGTGGGAACGTTATAGGCTGATTATGCAAATTCATATTAAAAATATTTTAATGCCTGCCCCCGTTGGTCCAGTGGTCGCAAGGGCGACAGCTAGCCATGAGTTTCTAGGTTAAATTCCCAGGTCGGGCAAAGTGACTCAGTAGCATTGGAATCTGGATTTGTGCATGATTGACGGCAATACTTACATCAGGTCCTGGGTTAGTCTGTATCTTGGGGTTCGCTTTATTATTTATTTTGCTTCTTTTTTTTTTCTTTTTTTTTTGTTATTTTTTTTTTATTATTACGTGGAACATAAATAAATATAACTGGTGAAATGTGGGTGTATCTACTAATACACCTCTGCATGACCCCTTCGTGAATTTAGACAGGCGTGATGTTATAGGTATTGTGTTCAATCTATTTAAGCAACATGAGTAGTCCCCAAATAACGTTACATTAATTTCATCACACTATCACACTAATATTATAAAGGCGAAATTTTGTGAGTGTGTGCGTGTGTGTGTTTATATGTTTGTTACTTCTTCACGCTCAAACGGCTGGACCAATTTTGATAAAATTTTGTATGGAGGTAGCTGACACCCTGGATTAACATATAGGCTATTTTTTATCCCGATATTCTCACGGGATCAATACTTACGCGGGTGAAACCTCGGGGCGCAGCTAGTTAAAAATAAATGTTTTTTCATCATTCTCCTGCCCTTATCCCAATTATATTCGTGGTCAGCGCAACATGTCTTTTTCTTCCACACTTCTCTATTAGTCGTCATCTCGGTAATCACCCCCTTTCTAACCACATCATCATTCACACAGTCCATGCATCGTTTCTCTGGTCTTCCCCTACTCTTACAGCCATAAAAATTGTGTCTACATTTAAATAAAAACATTAAAAACACTTTTTCAATGAAAATAACACATAAAAATTATTGAAAATTACGTTCAAATGTAATAAATATCGCCATTTAAGAAATCAAGTTTCGCACTAAAAAACTAATGGTTTTCATAATACGATTATACTGACTGACACGTTTTTTTTATGTATTTATTAACATATATTATAAAAAATATATCTTAAGTATACTTTTTTAATATAAGGATTTTTCATACTATTCGACTAAGACAAGCTTACACTAGAGGGGCTTGTGGCTAAGTAATAACAGCGGCACAGGTCGATCAATCAGGTTAAGCTACGCTTGCCGCGGTTGGTCCGTGGATGAGTGACCATCTCTACATACCAAGACCCCTCCGTGCCTCGGAAAGCACGTCAAGCCGTTGGTCCCGGCTGTCATTCGTGGATCTTTGACAGTCGTTACGGGCCGTCAGAAGTCTGACAGTCTGATAACCAGTCTTACCAAGGGGTATCGTATTACCCAGTAACTGGGTCGTGGAGGTCAGATAGGTAGTCGCTCCGTGTAAAATACTGGTATTCAGCTGCATCCGGTTAGACTGGAAGCCGACCAAAACATAGTTGGGAATACTAGTATTTTACATGGACTGACTGCCTATCTGACCTCCATAACCCAGTAACTGGGTAACACGATACCCTTTGGTAAGACTGGTTGTCAGACTTCAGGGCTTCTGACTACCCGTAACGACTGTCAAAGATCTACGAATGACAGCCGGTACAGTCACGAGCAAAAGTATGTATACACTTGGCTTTATTCAAAGACGATTTTCTCCTTTAGTTTTGAATGAAATTTTATGTTATTACGAACAAAGTATTTTCGAACCCATAAAGTGTCGTATTTCAACGTTGGATTCGTTATTTCACGAAATAATCGCAATTGTAAGTTGCCAAGTGTTGACATATTAGTGCTCGTGACTGTACCAACGCCTTAACGTGCTTTCCAAGGCACAGAGGGGTCTTGGTATGTAATGGATGGTCACCCATCCGCGAACTGACTGCGGCAAGCGTAGCTTAACCTTCAATCGACCGCGTGGCTGTTATCGTTTACCCACGAGCCCCTCACTCTCTCACGATGAGTCACTATAGAAAAAATCTTCATAGGATTTTTAACAGCAGCGTCTGTCACAAAAATATTCTAATGTATTGTGTAGCATTCAAATATCAAGTTTTGCGGAGCTAGGCTTTCGATAAACCCGTCTGTAATCTGTAGGTATGTATATAATAAATGAATTGCCCGTTAACATAGCACTATAATGTTGTCATAAAAATAACATCCTAATACTCAACCAATTTATAATAAACAAATTGAACACACCAGCCAACCAAAAACAAGTTTAAACACAAAAAACCAAATAGACTTCTCAAACCACAGATTATTATGTAACACCACACTTAAAATAAATAAACCACCATTATAATACTAATAAGAAATAAACAATTATTTAAATAACACTATAAATATTAATGATGGTTGTAATTGCGACGCGTTTGTCGCGATTAAATAGTCGCATTACGTGGCTTTGGCCTTATTTATTTAATACTCATTCTGTAGCGTCGCTGGCCGGCGATATATCTTTTTTTATTGACCATAGATAATACTGTAGTTAAGGAACAAGTTTAATAGAGTTAGAAATTTTTGAGTTGAATAAGTTAGAAATTTATTTGACAACTAGCAATGACGTGTCGTTTCCGTGCCTCGGAAAGCACGTTAAGCCGTTGGTCCCGGCTGTCATTCTTGGATTTTTGACAGTCGTTACGGGTCGTCAGAAGCCCGGAAGTTTTACAACCAGTCTTACCAAGGGGTATCTTATTACCCAGTGACTGGGTTGTGGAGGTCAGATAGGCAGTCGCTTCATGTAAAATACTTCAGCTGCTATGTTAGGTGGGGTCGGTTTCCAGTCTCAAAATAAAAAAATCAAAATCAAAATATTTTATTTCACATAAACCTACATGGGCACTTATGAAACGTCAGAAGCTAGGTGCACGGTTCCAATTGGTCGTTTCCTATGGAGAAGAGCCGGCAAGAAACTCCACGGTTACTCTTTTTTTTAAATAATTGGCTTTTACAATGTTTTCAAATTATAGTAGGTATGGGAGGACAGCGTAGGCCTGTCAACAAGTACCAGGGTCAGCAACAAAAGTCGAATAACACTTGAGTTTTTTTAATCTCAGTTATTGAGCAAAATATTAATACTTTAGTTTTTTAATCTCAGTTAACTCGATAACTGAGATTAAAAAAACTTAAGTGTTAATCGACTTTTGTTGCTGACCGTACTTGATAAAATAAAAAATGGTCTACAGATCTAAAGTCAACAAGGCCTACAAAGTCCTCACATTTACAAAATAAGAATCTATTAAAAGGAAAAATAAGAAATAAAATATAAAAACCTACTAAAACCAAGTGATATGATTCCCATTTACAACCACTAATAAAGAGGTGAAAAATTAGAATTGTCTGTATATAATGTCAAATAATAAAAAGATTATGTCAAAGAAGTATGTAAAATATAAATAAAAAATAAACATCTTAATTTGAGAGCAGTGAATAGACATTTACATAGTTATGCCGTTAATGAGGTGCCAGGGAAGCCACATGAGCAGAAGGAATTATTGCCAAACTACCTTGTCTTCAACGTAGTCTTTAATCATATAGTCTAACCGGATAGACTGGACATAGTTGGGAAAAGGCTAGGCAGATGATGAACTAGCAGTGTGTCCAACGGGTTTTCTCAAAAATTTCAAACTTAAGAAGCGCGCGAGTGGAAGCTGGTATTTAATATACAAGTAACAATGGACTCAAATATGTTAGCAACAATATTTCTTAACAACTATGTTAGTAAACTTAACCTACCACTGCCATATAGTTATGGGAAACCCTGCGACAAGCTCAACACCGACGTGGAAAGCTTGCAGCTGTGATTCAATCACAAGAATTCCAGTCTGCTCGCGAATCGCGATACACCGCAGTACAATGTTGGGTCTGGCCAAGGTAGCGCATCTTTTTCGCGTGCAGTGCAGCGTAAAAACAATCGTCACGAGCTTCAACAAAGATGTGGATAAGGTTCATATTCGCATGGAACGTTTAAAAAGTGCGACCTACATCTTACTTACTACCCCTTTACTAATAAACGTCATAAGTATATCAGACTAGCTTCCGCCCGCGGCTTCGTCAAAAAAACTATCCTATGTCTTTCCCCGGGATGCAATCTATCTCTCTGCCAAATTGTATCGAAATCCGTTCAGTGGTTTAGGCGTGAAAAGGTAACATACAGACAGACAGAGTTACTATCGAATATCTAATATTAGTATGGATGAATAGTTACACACCGATTTTTCTCTTTCAGTCGTAAGTAATTTGACTTTCGAAAGAAGAAGACAAAGCGTTGTGTAACTATACAGACGCTATACAGCGTTTATTAGTAAGGGGGTAAAAGTGATGTTAACGACGCCTTACTGTAAGTACATACTTATCTTAAACAACAAAGCAAGCAGTCTTGTTTACGGCTACGTCCGCGCCCGTCGTTTGTCCCAGGCGTAGACAAAGAAAAGTATAGACGGCGGGTAGCGCCATTTCATTTCCAAAAGAAAGGGATAAAGTATTGAGTTATTATAAGTAACAGAAAAGGATAAAGCTATACTATTTCCGTCTCTCAGTGCGTGCCCGTTTTTTCAAGGCAGCTACACAAGTAGCCAATGTTATTTAAGTTATATTTTTGTCTCGTGTGTGGCCATGCTACCCGATGCTCTATAGCTTTCTTACTCTAAGGTCCCAGGTATGTCTTGTGGCCTTAGACCCTTAGCTAGTACAGCCTCGTAAAAACTGTAGTCTTTTAGTTGTTCGATGACACGTATAGCCACCTAACCACCAAGCTCACATGTAGAAGCAATAAATTTATTGAGTACTAGCAGCGCTCTGCGGTTTCACCCGCGTAAGTTTTGATCCCGTGGGAATATCGGGATAAAAGCTATCCTATGTCCTTTCCCGGGACGCAAACTATCTCTATACCAAATTTTATCTAAATCGGTTTAGCGGTTTAAGGGGCTTGTACGTGACCTAAAGCGCGGTCACTGTCGGACTGCATAGAAAAGAAAGAGAAGCGCGATGACAGAACGCTGGTAATTTATTGCAAAATATGAAGCAATTATTTAATTACAAAAAATCTATTGTTTGGACTAAAAAATGAAAACATTATTTTAGTATGTTGCTTGTAGAATAATCTGACAAAAAATCAGAATGATTGTATGTATATTAGTATGTTTTTTATTGTAAAAAGAAAGTTTTCAACCGATGGATGTTGTCGACTGAAATTTAATTTGATAAATGAGCTGTTTGTTTTCTATTAATAAAATTAAATTTTATTCGAGAAGATACATCGGTTTCTTACTAAACTTCAACTATATCCGACGATCCTGCCTACTTATCTCTTTTGTTCACTGTAAATGTATATTATTTTGATATAACCTATTAAAATCATAGACTCAACCCGCCAAAAGCAGTACCGAAAATCCGAAAAAACCGTCTGCCACGAAAAACGAACAATTCCAAACAATTAAAAAGTAACAATGAAAATTTTGCGCAGTCCGACAGTCGTGGTTAGGATGAACAAAACGCATAATTGTTCCCGATCGGTTTCCGAGAACGTAGGACACAAAGAGATTCCGGAGTCATTAGGGGGCAGCCGTCGTTTTTATTGTAAGGACATATTGGTATGCGAGTTGAGACGAACTAGATAGTTTGGGGTTCTTGTGTTTGAAAGGCTAGGTGTACCTACAGATGGTGGAATGAAGGACGGGGTTTTTTTTGGTGTTTGTAAATTATTTTTTACCAACTTCAAAAAAAAGGAGGTTATCAATTCGACACGTATGTATGTAATCTTGTTGGAACTACATTATTTTCACATAATATGACAAATCTATTAGGGGTTCCAAACACATATACAAAATTTTATAGATGTATGTATGTATGTAATGTAGGTATGTATGTTTGACCTTAATCCACCACAGGGGCACAGTGCGGGTTGGTGAATGTCACATAATGTGTTAGAATTTTTGACTCTAGGACATCATTGGGCACCCGCTTACATGGCACCTGAGTGAATGTGCCGCAGTGCGTCAGGTGCGTTCACTCAGGTGCCATTTAAGCGGGTGCCCAATGTGGAATACGTCCCGTTTTCTCACGATCATTTCGTTCACCGTTTTGAAAACCGTAGTAATGAAATATTTTACACAAAGTAAAATGCCTGCTTAGGTTCGAACCAACCACCTACAACTCGTAAGTCCCACTGCTGAATCCAAGTTCCATCCGTCATATATTGTATTTTCAGCATTATCATAAAATATTTGATAGTCGAAAGTCTGACAACCAATCTTACCAAGGGGTATGGTGTTACGCCGTAACTAGGTTATGGAGGTCAGATAGGCAGTCGCTCCATTAAACAGATAGTCAGCTGCATCCGGTAAGAATGGAAGCCGACCCCAATATACTAGGGAAAAGGCGGACAGCTGATGATGATCATAAAATATTTGACATGTCAAAGTAATGTCATTTGTCATTGTGCCTACCCCCTGTGGAAAAGTCGTACAGAAGTATTTTAATTTACGAGCATAACGGACATGTTGTAAATACATGTTTTTTACGACTTAAGCAATATGTTAATTTTATATTTTTACGTTTCAAGAGCAGTGGTGACCACTGGGTAACGACTGCGACTTACGAGTTGTAGGTAGTAGGTTCGAACCCAGACAGGCGCTTTACTTTGCGTAAATTATTTCATCACCACTGCTCTCAAAACGGTGAAGGAAAACATCGTCAGGAAACTAGCATGTTCTAGAACCAAAAGACATGTGACATCTACCAACCCGCACTGGGCCCGCGTGGTGGATTACGGCCCACTCCCTCTCACTGAGGAGGCCTGTGTCCCAGCAGTGGGAATGTTATAGGCTGATTATGCTTCAATATCATGTATTTTTCTTAATGAAAAAGAGTGAATGAGGGGACCGTGGCTAAATAATAACAGCCGCACAGGTCGATCGATCAGGTTAAGCTACGCTTGCCACGGTTGGTCTGTGGATGGGTGACCATCTTTACATACCGTGACCCCCCCGTGCCTCGGAAAGCACGTTACGCCGTTGGTCCCGGCAGTCATTCGTGGATCTTTGACAGTCGTTACGGGTAGTCAGAAGCCCGAAAGTCTGACTACCAGTCTTACAAGGGGTATCGTATTACCCAGTTACTGGGGTGTGGAGGTCAGATAGGCAGTCGCTCCATGTAAAAATACTGGTATTCAGCTGCATCCGGTTAGACTGGAAGCCAGCCCCATCATATGATAGTTGGGAAAAGGCTAGGCAGATGATGATCATGTATTTTTCTTCCACACTTCTCTATTAGTCGACATCTCGGTAGTCACCTCCTTTCTAACCATAAACCACCTTTCACACAGTTCATCCGTCGTTTCTTTGGTCTTCCCATATAGCACAATACAACAACTAACTCATCTTTTATATTGATTCTAGACCCCAAGACCCCATCATCTGCCTGCCTTTTCCCATGTTGGGGTCAGCTTCCAGTCTAACCGGATGCAGCTGAATACCAGTATTTTACATGGAGCGACTGCCTATCTGACCTCCACAACCCAGTCACTGCGTAGAAAATTTTCCTAGGTTATCAAAAAAAAAAAAACAGAATAGTGTGTCTGTAGACGACCTACACGGTTAAGATCAAAGTCAAAGTCAAATCATTTATTTCAAATAGGCACATTAAAGGCACTAAATTGAACGTCAAAAATTACAGTAAAATTGAATTTGATTCTAGTCGCCCCTTCCAAAAGGTACTGTTCGTATGGAGAAGAATGGGCGAGAAACTCCACTGTTACTCTTTTAAAATGTTTTACAAGATTTTTTTAAAAGAGTAACGTTGGAGGTTACTCTTTTAAAATGTATGACAGAGCTTTTCTTTTTTTAATAAGCTACTAAACATTTTAACGAATCAGAATCATTTACTGAATCTAATGGTAACACGTTGTATGTCGCTCTCCATACCATCCTGTAGGTACCTAAAATATTCTTACCAAGTTGCATTTTTAACAAAAATCAAAATTGAATATTTCGGTTGGTCACAGCGTGTATTATAGAGACATCTAACAGACCGGTCGGGAATCGAACCTGGTACGTTACGTGCTGATAACATCGCGCCCGGCGAGTTATTCGAAAAATTTCTGACGGAGATACCGAGTAGAGTCAGCAGAGGAGGCAAGGATGTATTTTTTTTTATATTTTTTGTTTTATCATGAAATGACGCGTTGTCCTTACAGGATTAGTCATAGTTTTTAATAATAAAAAGTATATGTACGAAAAATAACTGTCTCGTAGGTCTAGTAGTCGCAAGCGCCTTTGCTGAGCATGAGGTCGTGACCTCTGCGGTGTAATTGAGTAACACAATAGAAATGGCTTTCATTTTGACAGTTCAAACAACATTCATTGCGTTATTTACGATGTTGAGCAGACATTTTTCGAACATGATAATAATATTATGAAGCAATGGATTATCAATATCCTACAAAATAATTCAGATCGAGAATGATTGATGCTGGGTTTGATCCCCAGGTCGGGATTTTTTTAATTGGGATTTTCCATGAATAATTTTTTTTTTTTCGGAACACCACGCTGCGTTCTAAAACGGGCATACTGGATGTAGGAAAGAAGGCTGCCAGGCTCAAATGGGATTGGGCGGGTCACATTAGCCGTATGCACGATGACCGCTGGGCAAAAATCTCCACACAATGGGTGCCTGAAGATGGACGGCGCCGCCGAGGCCGGCCCAGAAAGAGATGGCGAGATGACCTGGACGCGTACCGCGAGGGCTGGTTCGAGGTGGCGCGGGAAAAGAGTTCCTGGAAGGATTTGGGGGAGGCCTTTGCCCAGCAGTGGGACAGCATAGGCTAGAAAAAAAAAAAATTTTTTTTGGTAGGTAGTAGCTTGGAGTCTGTACTTGTATCAGGTTGAGATAGACTCGCCCATTATGACATATTAAATTAACATACTGTCGAAATCTATGTGTACTATAAACCTTTTAAGGTAATTAAATTATCTGAAACCCTTTTACTGTTGGACCAACCCGGAAATCGCGTAAAAAATCATCTTCTGCTTTATACATTTATTTCCCTACTAACTGCGTCCCGCGGTTTCACCCGCATAAGTTTCGATCCTGTGGGAATATCGGGATAAAAAGTAGCCTATATGTTAATCCAGGGTGTCAGCTACGTCCATACCAAATTTTATCAAAATTGGTCCAGCCGTTTGAGCGTGAAGAAGTAACAAACATATAAACACACACACACTCACAAACTTTCGCCTTTATAATATTATGTATAAATAGTGTGATTGTGGTATAGTAAATTTATTCTAGGTGCATCGTCTTCACATATAATTATATAATAAATGTGTACAAAATATTGTAAAACATTTTTAAAAGTGTAACGGCGGAGTTTCTTGCCCATTCTTCTCCATACAAAAGTAACTTTTGGAAGGGGCGACTAGAATCAATTAGTCTTTTTTTTATTTTGACGTTCAAATGTGCCTCATATGTGGCTATTTGAAATAAATGATGTTCACAAACCTCGACAAAATGTAGGAACTGACTGTGTTTTAAAGTTTGGTCCCATCATAAAAGTTGTTCAAATAATTATGACTACAATGAACTCTAAAGAGGTTTTCAGTTATTTACTTCATTATTATGACCATTTGTGTAGGCACAAATTACTTGTGTTTGAGTACAGATAAATAATTTATGAGTTAAGTCTGATAACCAGTTATACCAAGCGGTATCGTGTTACCCAGTAACTGGGTTGTGGAGGTCAGATAGGCAGTCGCTCTATTTAAAATACTCGTATTCCGCTGCATCAGGTTAGACTGGAAGCTGACCCCAACATTTGAGAAAAGGCTAGGCAAGATTTATTTATTTAGGTTAGTCAACAAATACAATAAATTCCTTATTACTCCTTCGATTGATTGTAAACTGACAAAAAAATATTAATTTATTAAAACCGTATCCGCTTTTTTTGCTATCCCTACCAAAAAAACGTCAAGCAAGCCATATCATTGATGCGTACCTTTATACCTGTGTTCTACTTTTTTATTTTCCTGCCGACCGCCTGAAGGCACAGGCGCTAATATACATCCATATAGCATGTTGGAGCATGCAGTGTATGGGTTGGCAGCATGCATGCAGTTACAGCGAGCCAATTTTTAAATAGGTCGGAGTTCTTATTTTGTAAAAAGCCTCACAGGTTAAGCAACGCTTGCTGAGGTTACTCCGTGGATGGGTGACCATCCATTACATACCGAGACCCTTCCGTTCCTCGGAAAGCACGTTAAGCCGTTGGTTCTGGCTGACATTTATAGATCTTTGACAGTCGTTACGGGTAGTCAGAAGCCCGAAAGTCTGACAAGCAGTCTTACTCAGTAAAGAAAAGAAATAAAATACGTTTATTTGCGGCAAATATGACGCAGAAAAAAAAAACACAAAAATTACAAGTTAGGGGAAAATATGCGTCACATCCACGTAATTGGGTTGTGGAGGTCAGATAGGCAATCGCTCCATGAAAAATACTGATATTCAGCTGACTAGAAGCCGAAAAAGGATAGCTGATAATGATGATAGTATGTCGTAGCATACAATGTATCCTATCGGAATTATGTTTGTGAAAGGAGATAGTTTGTTTTCTTCGGGGATTAGGCCCACCAAAACTTGTAGCGTATAATAATGAGATGCATGTTGATTAGGTACTTCTGTAGCGGTATCTACAACGCCACATGAGAACAACGCGTCATACTGACGTCACGCAAAATCCTGCATCTCGCAAGCAGAGTTTACCGCACAACTAGCATAGATACAATGGCCCGACATGCCCGCCAGACAACACCCGTCTGGTCGGAGGATCCTCCCTTTTCTATGGAGGTTGAGTGAACTTTACACCCTGTTCCTCATACCTCTATACTTCCTTATGATCTCTAGGTTACAGTGGTAGTAATAATTATACTTCGTCTAATGGGATTACTGAGAAATACGATCATACGAGTAACTTAAAAAATCACAAAATCATTTTAGTTTCCAGAAATGTAAACTAATGTGTTTTTGAAAAATAAAAACTGGCCAAGTGCGAGTCGGACTCGCACACGAAGGGTTCCGTACCACAAGGCAAAAACACCGAAAAAAAAAACACGTTCGTTGTATGGGAGCCCCCCTTAAATATTTATTTTATTTTTAGTATTTGTTGTTATAGCGGCAACATAAATGCATAATAATTTGTGAAAATTTCAACTGTCTAGCTCTCACGGTTCTTGAGATACAGCCTGGTGACAGACAGACGGACGGACGGACAGACAGCGAAGTCTTAGTAATAGGGTCTTGTTTTTACCCTTTGGGTACGGAACCCTAAAAATAACTTTAATACCTACACATAAGATTCAGTTTGATCTACAACTTCAAGAAATGTGACATTTTAAATAGTAGGTACTAATCATTTTAAAATCAACTTAATTTACACCAGCATAAAGTTTATATTGGGTTAAGTGGAAATAACATCAAAAGGAAACAAGGATGTTGCAGACTTTATACTCCTAGTAGTCGAGGAGACAGCTGTTAAAGATTTTCAGAATGATCTTCAAAATAATTTGTGTTTTTGTTAAATCACGATGATAGGACAAGAGTCGATGACTTTAATTAATGATAGAGATCTAGAGATCATAGACTAACAAGCTCTTGTACAGACGCCAGCACATCAAGCTACTACAATCTGTCAAATTTCTTTAATAGATTTTCAACTTTATCGCTATAGCATAAGGTTCAATGTTGATTGGGAAAATTTGACAATTTCGGGTACCTTGATGTGCTGGCGTCTGTACTATAACGTGAGTAATCCCCAAAGGGGTGGACAAAAGTGTATAATACACACTCATTTTGCCAGTTTTTTTTTTTGTTTTTTTTTTTTAGTTTTGTTTAAGTCTCAAGTAATAGCGGCGAGAGTATGTCAAAAATCACACCGTGACCCCTCCGTGCCTCAGAAAGCACGTTAAGCCGTTGGTCCCGGCTGTCATTTGTAGATCTTTGGCAGTCGTTACAGGTCGTCAGAAGCCCGAAAGTCTGACAACTAGTCTTACCAAGGGGTATCGTGATATAATGTAACTGGTTTGTGGAGGTCAGATAGGCATTCGCTCCATGTTAAATACAGGTATTCAGCTGCATCCGGTTAGACTGGAAGCCGACCCCAACATTTGTAGTTGGGAAAAGGCTAGGCAGATAGAGTCGGCTTCCAGCAGAATACCAGTGTTCTACATGGAGCGACTGCTTATCTGACCTCCAGAACCCAATTACTGGGTAACACAGTACGCCTTGGTAAGACTGGTAGTCAGACTTTTTGCGCGTAAAATTTCTTGACATTTCATTACGAGTAGTCACCGTAATGAAATTAAATGTCAAGAAATTGACGCAGACGATGTCGCGGCCAGAAGCTAGTCTATAGAATATATAATAAATAAATAATACGTTCCTACCAAGTGCCACATCTGTTATCATTAATCATTGCCAACAATGTCAATGATCAGGATCGCCCTACCATAGATAATATCATTGTTCGTTCTACCTTTTTGTTGGAATCCATCTTTTTTTATGGAGTCCCTTACTCAGTTTATGTGTGTTTGAATGAATGATAGATATTTAAGTTTATTTATAGAATTTCGGGCTTTTGACTACTCGTAACGACTGTCAAAGATGCATGACAGCCGGGACCAAAGGATTAAGCTGCAGTTTCCTAGAAGAGCTGTGGCCGGACTTAACGGCTATAGTGACAGCTGTCATGACAATGATGACAGCGACATAGATTTAAACCAAAAAATACCTCAAAAGATACCTCTGACACACTAAGACGCAGTGACTAGACTTTATAGAGGTGTGAGGAAAAGGGTGTAAAGTTCACTCATCCTCCATAGAAAAGGGAGGACCCTCTGACCAGACAAGAGCTCCCCAGCAGCACAGCTGTCTCTTCAAAATCAAAACATTTTATTTCACATAAGCCTACATGGGCACTTATGAAACGTCAGAAGCTAGGTGCACGGTTCCAATTGGTCGTTTCCTATGGAGAAGAACCGGCAAGAAACTCCACGGTTAGAGAAACTCGCTTCTATAAAATAGTAGGTATGCAAAGTTATTAACATTACCTCTACCTTTCACTTAGCCACGAGCCCCTCAGAAATGGGCCCACCCCGATCGCCACACTGAAACATTAAACAATAATAGATTATCTTTACCCAGTCTTAACGCAAATCCAGCCGATAATTTAGACAAAACGGCTCCCTACTCAATATAATATTGTGTTCGGGTAACTACACTGTCCACCCACTCTCCGCTAAGTCGTAAATATATGGGAGGTATCGGGTGAGCTTCCGCCTTTACGAAATCTTATTGTTTGTTACGCTATAACGGTATATGATTGATATTTTGAATGATAATTGTATGGATTTTTGGTGGAATTTAGAAAATAATTGGAGTTCGTTTTGTATTGATCGACATCCATACTAATCCATACAAATTTATTATAAATGCGAAAGTGTGTCTGTCTGTCTGGTACGTCCCGCTGAACCGATTTAGATGAGTATAGAGATAGTTTCAGTCCCGGGAAAGGTCATAGTGTTGTAAATATCTAAAATGTGTACTGTGCTGCCATCTATTTACTTGTATGTGTAAGTCTTTACTTCATAATAAAAGAGCATCACTTTTCTTTCTGACACAGCATAGCACGTTGTTTTATTATAGGTTATGGGCCTTAAAATAAATAAAATATAGTGTTTTAACAAGAATTTCGGACTAAAACGAGTGTTAAAAGACTTCTATATTTGGAACGTGTTTTTTCACAGTGTAGTAACGGACGATTGGGCTTAGCGCGGAATAATAGTGATAAAAAAATGTCTGCTAACTATTTAATAAATGTACCCAAGTTACGCGGACGAGAAAATTATAGCGAATGGTGTTTCGCGGCAGAAAATTTCCTAGTCCTTGAAGGCATGAAACATTGTGTTAAGCCAGAAGTAGGGGTGATCATAGGAGCTGCAGATGACGAAAAGACCAGAGCCAAATTGATTATGACAATCGACCCGTCTTTGTATGTACACGTGAAAAGTGTAAGGACTACGAAAGAATTGTGGGATAAACTACAACAATTATTCGACGACAACGGTTTTTCACGAAGAATAAGTTTGCTACGGAATTTAATTTCGATACGCCTAGAAAATTGCAGTTCAATGACGTCATATGTGACGCAGATTATTGATACAGCGCAAAAATTAAGTGGCACGGGATTCGAAATTAATGATCAGTGGACAGGATCGTTGCTTTTAGCAGGATTGCCTGATCGGTTTTCACCAATGATCATGGCTATTGAGCATTCGGGCATTAGCATATCGGCGGATTCCATAAAGTCAAAATTATTAGACATGGAGTCAGTGACCGAGCAAGATGAAGTTAGTGGAGCATTGGTTACTCGTTTAAAACTCATTGGAAAGAATAACAAGTCTATGGCAAGAAAAAATGACAATTTTGATAGTAATCCGTCAAAATCAAATGTCAAGACAGTGACATGCTATCGATGTAAACAACAAGGACATTATAGAAACCAATGTACGAATAACGAAAATAACTCGTCGAGTTCGAAGGATAAAAGTCGAATGCATTCTAATGCGTTTAGCGCAGTATTCCTGAGCGGAAATTTCAACAAAGATGAATGGTATGTTGACTCAGGAGCCAGTGTACACCTAACAGCAAACGAAAGTTGGGTTCTGAATGCGTCTTATGATCAGAAGAAAGAAATTATTGTAGCAAACAAAGAAAAGTTGTCAGTTTTATGTTCTGGCGATGTGAAGATTACGACTACGACTGATAATATCAATTACGATATCGTGGTAGAAGATGTATTTTGTGTTCCAAGTCTGACTACAAACTTGCTATCAGTCAGCCAACTAATAAGCAAAGGAAACAAGGTATCTTTTTCGGAAAGTAGTTGTTCTATATACAACAAGAAGAATGACTTAGTAGCTACAGCATTATTAGTCAATGGAGTGTACAAAGTAAACTTGTTAAACATAGAACATTTAGCTGGATCAGTCGTGTCAGGTGTTACATGGCATCGCAGATTAGGACACATCAATAAAGACTATTTGCATCAGATGAAGACTGCTGTACAGGGAATGTCTTTTGATGAAAAAGTGGATATAGGAAAGTCTTCATGTTCTACGTGTTGTGAAGGCAAGCAGTGTCGCTTACCCTTCAAGAGTACTAGCCAGAGAAGTAGTAACCTACTAGATATAGTACATACTGATATCTGTGGACCTATGGAAAATGTATCCTTGGGTGGGTCCAGATACTTCTTGTTGTTTGTCGAGGATCATAGTCGTATGGCATTTGTTTATTTCCTGAAACACAAGAATGAGGCGTTGAAGTATTTTAAAGAATTCAAAGCTCAAGTGGAAAATCAAACAAAGAAGACAATCAAAGTATTAAGAAGTGACAATGGGCTAGAGTACTGCAATAGAGAATTTGACAACTATTTGAGTAGTGCTGGTGTGATACATCAAAAAACAAATCCGTATACACCACAGCAAAATGGATTGTGTGAGCGATTTAATCGCACAATCGTTGAAAAAGCCAGATGTCTACTCTTTGATGCCAACCTAGGCAAAGAGTTCTGGAGTGAGGCCACCAACACCGCAGTGTATCTTCAGAATCGAAGCGTGGCTGCAGCATTGGGAAATAAGACACCGTATGAGATATGGACTGGTTGTAAACCAGATGTTAGCCATATCAGAATCTTCGGTAGTACTGCAATGGTCCATATAGCTAAAGAAAAGCGTAAGAAATGGGACAAGAAGTCAAAGAAATGTATTCTGATTGGTTATCCAGAAAACATAAAGGGTTATAGACTGTATAATCCAGAAACAAAGACTGTACTGACTAGTAGAGATGTCATCATAGTTGAGCAGGAATCGAAATCTGAATGTCAGTTACAAGTTCAAAATCAGAGTTTCGATTCAGTGGGGGGAGAAGGAGTTAAGATTGATGAATTCAACTCGGAAACATCATCATCAAATACAAGTTCGGATGACACATTTCTAGATGTGAATGATGAGATGTATGAACCCAGTGATCGCGAACTGGAAGATATCTCACTCAGATCTCCTAGACCTACACGCGAGAGGAAGAAGCCAGATAGGTTTCATTATTCAAACCTTTGTACAGGTGAGGATACCTATGATGACGCGGCTGGTTTGTCTCTACGTGATGCTTTAGCTGGATCTGAAAAGGAGCAGTGGAAGAAGGCCATGGCTGAAGAGTTACAGAGTTTCAAAGATAATGATGCTTGGGAGTTGACAAGTGCTCCACAAGATGGTAGAGTTGTTAAGTGCAAGTGGGTGCTACGTAAAAAATATGATAGTGAGTATAATGTTCGATTTCGTGCGCGTTTAGTGGCGAAAGGTTTTACGCAAATCGAAGGTATAGATTATACAGACACTTTTTCTCCTGTAGTGAGACATACCACTTTAAGAATGTTATTTGCTCTGTCTGTTCAACTAGGTCTTGATACAACGCATCTTGATGTTACAACTGCTTTCTTAAATGGGTCTCTTGAAGAGGATATTTATATGCAAATACCTGAAGGTTTTTCTGAGACAGTACAGAAAGGACAAGTTCTTAAATTAAAAAAGTCAATTTATGGTCTCAAACAATCTTCAAGAGCGTGGTATAAGAAAGTGGAGAAATGTATGTTGAAAATTGGCTATGTTAAACAATGGAGACTAAGTTACAAGTATCTAAGGATGAGAATTTTGTAAATGAATTGGTTTCCTTATCAACAAATAATAGATTGTGTAACTGAGAGAATTGTAAATGTTAAATATTTGCCGTCAGTTGAGATGCCCGTTGATTTGCTTACCAAGAGTTTATGTGCTAGTAAGCATTATTATTTTTTGGATAAATTGGATGTTCAGCATATTTAAAATGTACTAATATACATGTGACCACATTGTTAGATTTAGTGGGGGTGTTGTAAATATCTAAAATGTGTACTGTGCTGCCATCTATTTACTTGTATGTGTAAGTCTTTACTTCATAATAAAAGAGCATCACTTTTCTTTCTGACACAGCATAGCACGTTGTTTTATTATACATAGGATAGTTTTATCCCGATATTCCCGAGGGATCGACGGGATCGATCAGGTTAAGCTACGCTTGCCGCGGTTGGTGTGCGGATGGGTGACCATCTTTACATACCGTGACCCCTCCGTGCTTCGGAAAGCACATTAAGCCGTTGGTCCCGGCTGTCATTCGTGGATCTTTGGCAGTCGTTACGGGAGTCAGAAGCCCGAAAGTCTGACAACCAGTCTTACCAAGGGGTATCGTATTACCCAGTAACTGGGTTGTGGAGGTCAGATAGGCAGTCGCTTTATGTAAAATTCTGGTATTCAGCTGCATCCGGTTAGACTGGAAGCCGACCCCAACATAGTTGGGAAAAGGCAGGCAGAAGATGACTTTCTGTAAACTAAGCAAATATATTATGAATAAAAATTCTACCCACGGAACCCTTGCTGCGATTTCAAAAGACACTTGTCATCTTAAACCCGGAAGCAAGTTGAAGATCTCAAATAGGTAGCAATTAAATTAATTAAAAATTATTATTGGTTTTTGTAAATAAATTTAATGAAAGAATACAACATTTTGACTCATAGGTACTTTCACCCTATTAATTGCAATGACGATACGATTTAATTGACAAACACGGAACACTTCTTTTTGAGTGAGATGGTTAAATATAAAGTATGAAGTACTTGACATGGATTTTAGGAATAAGGGGCAGCGCACACAGAAACGGCTTGGTGGGGAATTTAAATGAACATAGCACCACGCCTGCATATTTCTTAAAGAGGAAGGCCTTTTTTTTGAGGGTGAATCATCGAATTACCCTATAGAGGTATGAGGAACAGGGTGTAAAGTTCACTCATACTCTATAGAAAAGGGAGGATCCTCCGACCAGACGGGTGTTATGTCTGGCGGGCAACTGCCCGATGATTCATGTCGGGCCGTTGCCTCTAAACTCTGCTTGCGCGATGCAGGATTTTGCGTGACGTCAGTATGACGCGTTGTTTGCATGTGGCGTTGTAGATACCGCTACAACCGTCCCGCTCTGGGTGGAGCGGAAGGGAGTGTCAGACTCTTACTGACTAAAACCCACCCGTGTTCCTTCCTTAGCTATTTATGTTCCGGTGTAGCGGTAACCCTTTCGGACAATCCCGCTGAAGAGGAAACCTTATGTGTATGTAAAATACTGGTATTCAGCTGGATCCGGTTTGACTGGAAGCCGACTCCAACATAGTTGAGAAAAGGCTAGGCAGATGATGGAATAGGGGACGAGGCTATTGCCATCAACCAGTCCAGACTCCAGCTGCTACTGAGAGATATCTAATGGAAAAACCCAATAACATTTTGTTCAAACTGAAAATCAGACCCAGGACCTTTTTTGTTGTTGTTGGGGGGAAACCTTCAACAGGCACCCGACCTCCGGGGAGGGGAGTGTGGGATTTTTACCTCGCTAAAACCACCCCGGTGATCACCATCAGCACATAGGGTAATGTAAGTCATCATCATCTGCCTGCCTTTTCCCAACTATGTTGGGGTCGGCTTCCAGTCTGACCGGATGCAGCTGAATAGGTACCAGTATTTTGCAAGGTGCGACTGCCTATCTGACCTCCACAACCCAGTTACTGGGTAACACGATGCCCCTTGGTAAAACTGGTTGTCCGACTTTAGAGCTTCTGACTACCTGTAACGACTGTCAAAGGTCTACGAATGACAGGCAGGACCGACGGCTTAACGTGCTTTACGAGACACGGAGGGATCACGGTATGTAATGAATGATCACCCATCCACGGACCGACCTCGGCAAGCGTTGCTTAACCTTGAAGATCGACTCGTGCGGCTGTAAGTTTTGACCCACGAACCAATAATAGCTGAATAATAATATACAATTTACTGATTCTCATAAAATATCTCAAAATGTCATCTAACAATCATTAAATTTCAGAAAGCGATCACCAATCAAAATCAAAGCCTTGCCGACTGTCGCTTAACCTGGCTGACCTTTGGTACCCGGATATTAGTTTTAAAGCAAACAATACGAATTTGAGCGCACGTTCTAAGCAATCGTGGGGTACCTATCTTATTCATAGCTTCACTATATATGGGATAAAACAGAAGGTTCACATTCAAAATCAAATCAACATTTCTGTTACGGGTTGTCAAAAGCCCGATAGTCTGGCAACCAGTCTTACCAAGGGTTATCGTGTAACCGGGTTGTGGAGGACACATAGGCAGTCGCTCCATGTAAGAAGGCCACTTTGGCAGAATCATAAAAGGATAACAAATTATGAATGATAATATGGCGAAGACAGTTCGTGTTTTTCTTTTTTTCGCTGCACTACAGGTATAATCAAAGAGATTGGGATTGAATTTGGATTGGATTGATTGGTATTTTAGCACAGACAAAAAAAAATAACTGAAAAATCCTTCACCAATGGGATTTGATACAATTAACTTAACAGTTAACTGTCCATTATGATTCATAATGTTATCCTTTTATGATTCTGCCAAAGTGGCCTTTTTAGGCCCCCTGGTATTCAGCTGCATCCGATTAGACTGGAAGCCGACCCCAACATTTTTGGGAAAATGTTAGGCAAAGTTTTTATATCTCCCGTCATTCAGACTGGAGATATAAAAACTTTGCCTTTTTGTGATTGCTGCGTTTGATTGAGATATCCGCGTGTCAATATATCCACTTCGCGTTAATAATGTTGAAATATCAAAGTGACAGTTAGGCTTAGAGTACATAATTACAGTAGTAATGTAAACTGTAATTATATACTCTAAGCAGTTAGACTTTCAACTCACGAAAACTGTTGGACAAGTTTTTTTAATTGAACAGACAGCTGTGCTGCTGGGGAGTTTGTTGCGCCACTTCTTCTTCTCAGCGAAAGCATTAGGAAGTGATGAATAATATGGCGAAGACAGTCCGTGTTTTTCTTTTTTTAGCTGCACTACGTAGGTATAATCAAAGAGATTGGGAAAAAAATTGGATTGGCTTGATTGGTATTTTAGCACAGACAAAAAAAATTAACTGATAAGTCCTTCGCGAATGGGATTTAATATGAATAACTTAACAGTTAAGTGTCCATTATGATTCATAATGTTATCCTTCTATGGTTCTGCGAAACTGGCCTTTTTAGGCCCACAGTTTGCTAGCAATGACAACCAACTAAGCAGTGCGTTGAAAATCTAGTGCGCGAAAAAAAAATCGCCGCGGAAATAGAGCGCCCGTTAAAAGTGTTTTTTGAACCGATTTACAGAAATAAATATAATAATAATAATAATAATCGTTTATATATAAAAAAAGGAAACCTTTACAATGAATAGCTTAACAATTAAAATAAAATAGCGCACAGTTGCTAATTTGCCTGAACTAGGTTGAACCTGTGCTTCAGGCTAGAAAGTGCATTAAATTAACAATCAGTGTAACATAAAACTAAATTAAAACATAGGTAAATAAAAGTAAAATAGCATGTTAGCAGTTCTATTTGCAGACAATAAGTAGGTCTTCTGTCTGTGCATAGTCGATGGTTAATAAATATTTAAGTATAATTTGTTTACAGCTATAGTAATTTAGTAAATATTTAAGTATAATTTGTTTACAGCTATAGTAATTTAATAAATATTTAAGTTTAATTTGTTTACAGCTATAGTTATTTATAAATACTCAGTTTTCTATTTAATCTATTGTTCAGGAATGGGCCTAAGAAAGTTAAAAATCTTTCAACAAAGACATGATTTGAGGTAGCATTAGATATGCATACTAGATCATTCCATCTCTTGTTAGTGTTGTCGGCATTGTAGGCAAGCATGGTGTGCTGAAAAAATTTATCATTGGAGTTGGGTTTCTGCGTTTTCCTACACAGTGTAATTTAGTATCGATTGTGAATCTAGCCGAGATGTATCGAGTCGTTGTAATCAATTGATCTGTATTGTGATCTGCTGTGTCGCTGTGTCTGTGTCGAGCTAGTTTGTCTGCAACTACGATCTTTATTTTGATGAAACGACAGAGATTTTGATGTTACCGATTTCTATATTTCTTACTTTTGTTATCTTCGACTTAAGGTGAATGGGTAGTTGAGACCGCGAAATTCAAATTTTTTTACGTTTTTTGCAATTTGCAGGTCAGTGTCAGGTTGTATCTTGATCAAAATATGATTCGCGACAATAACAGGTACATATTTAGAGAATTATAATCATTAATACATCTTTCTAAGTTAGATTTCTACCATTAACACTTTTCCATAAGAGATTGGTGGTTGGTGGTAGAAATCTAACTTAGAAAGCAGTGGTGGCCCAGTGGTAACGGCCGCGACTTACGAGTTGTAGGTCGTAGGTTCGAACCCAGACAGGCGATTTACTTTGTGTAAGTTATTTCATCACCACTGCTCTCACAACGGTGAAGGAAAACATTGTTATTAAACCGGCATGTCCTAGAACCAAAAATTCGAAGATATGTGACATCTACCAACCCGCACTGGGACCGCGTGGTGGACTACGGCCCACTCCCTCTCACAGAGAGGAGGCCTGTGTCCCAGCAGTGGGAACGTTATACGCTGATTATATTTATGCTTATGCATAGATATCAGTAGTGGATAGCCATACCATTTTTCACACAATCCATCCATCGTTTCTTTAGTCTTCCCCTACTCATATAGCCATACCTACGTTTATATGAAAAAACCCGTTCATTAGATGTTTCGATAAGAATGAGTGACAGTGACAGGTAACCTGTGTCTCTTTTTTGCATACAAAATGGCGGTCGATCAATATATTTATGAAAGAATTATAAAAAAAAAGATATCAGCTTATTGAGACGGGCTACCGGTTGTCAAACTTGCATTTTTTTTAAGATTGCGAACAGTTAAAAGCGAAGCGGGTAAAATAATATGATTGATATGTTAGCTTTACCCGTGGTTTCTCTCAGTTTCACTTATCGTGTTTATAACAGGCTAATTCCATTCCTAGTGGTAGGTAACAGTTAACACTTCCTTGGAATTAGTATGTCCTCTAAAGCTTAAACAATCATTCGTATCATTCTAGCAGGCCAAAGCGCGGTCACTGTCGGACTGCATAGAAAAGTAAGAGAAGCGCGATGACAAAACGCTGGTAATTTATTGCAAAATATGAAGCAATTATCTATGTACAAAAATGTATTGTTTGGACTAAAAAATTAAAACACTAGTGCTTTAGTATGTTGCTTGTAGAATAATCTGACTGATAAATTAGAATGACGTTTATTTATTGTGAAAAGAAAGTTTTTAGAGGTATCTTCATGATTTTTTTTTATCGTATCAAAATAGTTGTACTAAGTTTTCAACACACTATCTAACTAGCATAATTATGTGCTGAAGAATATCATATATTGCGAACAGTTAAAAGCGAAGCGGGTAAAATAATATGATTGATATGTTAGCTTTACCCGTGGTTTCTCTCAGTTTCACTTACCCTGTATGGAACAGGCTAATTCCATTCCTAGTGGTAGGTAACAGTTAACACTTCCTTGGAATTAGTATGTCCTCTAAAGCTTAAACAATCATTCGTATCATTCTAGCAGGCCAAAGGGCGGTCACTGTCGGACTGCATAGAAAAGTAAGAGAAGCGCGATGACACAACGCTGGTAATTTATTGCAAAATATGAAGCAATTATCTATGTACAAAAATGTATTGTTTGGACTAAAAAATTAAAACACTAGTGCTTTAGTATGTTGCTTGTAGAATAATCTGACTGATAAATTAGAATGACGTTTATTTATTGTGAAAAGAAAGTTTTTAGAGGTATCTTCATGATTTTTTTTTATCGTATCAAAATAGTTGTACTAAGTTTTCAACACACTATCTAACTAGCATAATTATATGCTGAAGAATATCATATATTTTTCTGATTTTGTTTACTGTAGTCGATCATATACTTTTAGGCATTATAAAACTTGTGTTTTTTGCGTTTAAAGTGAAGTGTCGCACAATGTTGTAGCATGTGCAGTTAAGTACAACTATTAACTGTCACCTTGACCTGCTCGCACATCACCAGGGTTTGCTGGGGTGTACTTATTAGATGTTATGGACTTATGGCCAAAATCAATCTGCTTGACCTTTTCCCAACCATGTCGGAATCGGCTTACAGTCATAACAGGAGGCAGCTGAATACCATTATTTTACTTGGAGCGACTGCCTATCTGACCGCCACATCCCAGTTACTTGGTAACACGATGCCGCTCGGTTAGACTGGTTGTCAGACTTTCGGGCTTTGGACTCGGTAACGACTGTCAAAGATCTACGAATGACAGCCGGAACTGATGACTAAACATAGTGTCACTGGGGAAATATCACACGAACATTATAGAGGCGAAAGTTTGTGAGTGTGTTTGTATATTTGTTACTCTTTCACGCTAAAACTACTGAACGGATTTGGATGAAATTTAACACACATATAGTTTATAACTAGAATTACCACATACGATACTTTTTATCTCGATATTCCCACGGAATCGCGACTTATGCAGGACTGCTTAAATTCATATAAGGTATTTTTATCGCACGAAGTGACACGCGCTTCATTTGTGGTTATCAACAGTACAAACATGCTGTGAATGTGCGTAGCATCTCTCGGTACCGTGCAAGACAATGGCGAAGTCGAAAATAAGTATTAATATCACAGAAAAATAAATATAATTAATATCTTGATAAAACGCTGTCAAGTTTTCAAAACATCAACCATTTTTCATATCAGACTACTAGACGAAACTGCATTCCAAAATCAGCAGGGACCAATTCCAATATAAATACACTTAATATACATACAGCTTAACAAGACCTTTTTTGTGACCAGCGACCAACCTCGGCGACCATGTTTTTTTAGCCTTTTTTTCGACCGGTCGGAATTAGGGATCGTTCGGAATTGCAGTGGCTTGATTCAATTTGTTACACCTTGTTTGAGTTTTTTTAATGTTTCATTGGAGTGAGGGGTGGTTCGAAGTCTTATTTGGCGTTACGAAATAGGTCAGTTTTTTTTATTTTTACGAATGTTTTTGTTAAATCGTATCTACTGAGTCGAATGGAAAAGGTTTGTCAATGAACGGTTTTTTTTGTTAGTAACGTATTTAGTTTGGTAAAAGTAATTAGAATTCGTCAAGGATTTCTTTATAATTATTATTAATGAATTGTTAATTTATTTTCAGATTGCATTTATTTGAAAAGGAGTCTTGGCGATGGTGACTTATTTTTTTATGAATAACTAGCAGGGCTCCGCGGTTTTGCCCGCATAAGTTTCGATTCCGTGGGAATATCGGGATAAAAAGTATCCTATGTATTAATCCAGGGTGTCAGCTATCTCCATATTAAATTTGATCAAAATTAGTCTAGCCGTTTGTGCGTGAAGAAGTAACAAACATACAAACACACTCGCAAACCTTCGCCATTATAATATTAGTGTGATGAGTTTTTTTTATTTTTACTTATTTTACACTGTCATACTGCTGAGTAAAGGCCTCCCCCAAATCCTTCCAGGCATCCTTTTTTAGAACCATCTCGATCCAAAGAGCAAGGGTTGGATCGAGGTGGCTCTAGAAACGGTGGTGGTAGGTACGGTATGAGTAAATAACATGAATAAAATCGAGACTTAGATATAACAGTCCTACTGTGTATAACACTGATTAAAAAATGAATGACTTTATTTATTACGGAAATAACGTTTAAATTAACATTTAACAATAAACCAACAACAACCAACCAAGTATTTCTAAAATGTATTTTAATACTCAAAAAATACCAATACCAATACAAAATCTAAAAAAAATCTACAGAACCCTTTACCTTACTTCCGACCACACTTAACAGACTGTGTACCTTTTTTTCCTTTGCCAGTTTGTAAGAATTTTGTTAAACACATCGCTGGGACAACACACGGACCTTTTTTATAAAAAAAACTTTAAATAATTTGTAACTATACCGATTTGGAGCTAAATAACTATGTTTTAGCGCTTAATTTGATTTACAAGTTCGGTATAATGCTTACTTATTATTTTAAATGGAAGATGTGGATATGATTTTTAGTCCTTTTCGATCTGCTCGGCTTTTCTCAACTATGTTGTAAGTATTTTACATGCAGCGTCTGCCTATCTGGGCCCTAATTCACTGTGACACAATAAAAGTATATGATCGACTACAGTAAACAAAATCAGAAAAATATATGATATTCTTCAGGATATATGCTAGGTAGATAGTGTGTTGAAAACATAATACAACTAATTAGATACGATAGAAAAAAATCATGAAAATACCTCTAAAAACTTTCTTCACACAATAAAAACCATACAAATATACATACAATCATTCTGATTTTTTGCCAGATTATTTTACAAGCCACATACTAAAATACTAGTGTTTTAATTGCTTCATATTTTGCAATAAATTACCAGCGTTGTGTCATCGCACTTTTATTTCTTTTCTATGCAGTCCGACAGTGACCGCGCTTGAGGTCATGTAAGCCCCTTAAAGAAAGAAGGAAAATATGTACATTTATTTAGCACAGACTAAAAGACACAGTACACCAGATACATACATCAGATAAAAACAAAAAAAAAAAACGATCAAATCATTCCTTACTTTGAATTCTCGTCAATTCCTTATATAATTACATCAGCTATGACACAATGGCGTGGTTTGAACTGTCAAAACATATGTTGTCCGTACGGTTGACATATGGTTGACATTTCGATTCCTTGCCGTTAACAAGACACTAATATTGACGTGGTTTGCACGTGGCAAGATTTCGTGGGGAATTATACTGAATTGGGGCCCTGACCTCCACAACCCAGTTACTAATACCCCTTAATAAGACTGGTTGTCAGACTTTCGCGCTTCTGGCGACCCGTATACCCAATGTCAGATCACCAAATAACAGTATTCGCGCACCCGTCGCGCGTCTAATGAGCAGACACAATAGAAATTTTGTTGTTATCGACCTACACATCATGGTGTGCACTAACCGTGCGAAGAATTAATGGCAAAAAAGTAGTTTCATTTTTTATATTATAGTACGTCGTTTCATTTTTTATATTATAGTAGGTACCTATTTGTGTCATAATTATCATGTATAGTTGACCACGAAATTGCTTCATCATCATTGACAACAATTCCCAGTAAATAGAAACTTCACTAAGGTTGAAATTATCTTACTGTCACATGGGCAAAAATAGACCTTGTTGTTTTATGACGTGCAAGTAACATTGAACTTTGAGGTCTACTTCCTAGGAAACCTGGGGAACAAACTTTTGAGTAGGAAAAAGTCTTCAACTCCTCATCCTCATTCAATAGGAGTCGTCTCATAATCAGCTTATAACGTTCCTAATGTTGGGACAGACAGGCATCCTCTCCACCACGCGGGCCCAGTGCGGGTTGGTAGATGTCACAATGTCTACGAATTTTTGGTTCTAGGACATGACGGTTTACTCACGATGTTTCCCTTTACCGTTTTGAGAGCAGTGGTGATGAAATAATTTACACAAAGTAAAGCGCCTGTCTGGGTTCGCAGCAAGGTCGATAAAATATGCCCATCCATAGATAATAATTACCCATCTCTCCACTAGTCCAATGCTTACTCTAGGATGCATGTCCGGTAGGCTCTTAAATCCTTTACCTATCCTACGGGCACGTCTTCCTTATCATTACCGCGCCCCCCGGTCTATTCCTTGATATGCAATGGTCGCTGTAGCACCATGAACATGAGGCTACAGGAGCTAGTGCGAATCTTGGGGTTCATTCGATTAATCGAGTCTGGTTTAACCAAGCTGGGATCGGTGCAATTCATTCATTCATTCATTCCAGGACATGACGGTTTACTCACAATGTTTTCCTTCACCGTTTTGAGAGCAGTGGTGATGAAATGCTCCGTCAATGTCAACACCGGAGAAGTTGTCTGAAGTGGCAATACGTACGTCAGAACGTAGTCTGTCAATCTTCTAAATAAATTACACTGTACAAAAAACTCAATGAATACGGATTTTTATTAATAACAAAGATACCCCGTGGCCGTATTAACAACACATTTAAACAAAAAAGTGGTTTTAACAGCACCTTAAAATACAAAAAACTCTACTAATTGAATGATTGTTAAGCAACTAACTGGGGGCGGTTGAAATGTCTTGTGGGCGGGCTTAAAATGTAAACCCGCAATTATGTTCGAGCTTACTGTAAGCAACGGATTTGAGCGAGGGATTCGATTCATTGTTTACCCAGTGATTTTTTACTGTTCTTGTTATTTTTTGTAAGTTTTTAGGTAACATGTCAATCCCATTTTTGTGGGAAAGGGTCAAAATATTTAAGACATTTTGGTTTTTAATTTTTTGTTGGGCCTCGGAAAGTACGTTAAACCGTTGATCCCGGCTGTCATTCATAGATGACAGTGGTTATGGATAGCCAGAAGCCCCAAAATTCTGACAATCCGTCTTTCCAAGGGGTATTGTGCTATTCCGTAACTGGGTCGTGGAGGTTAGAAAGGCAGTCGGCAGTCCCTGTAAATTACTGGTATTCATCTGCATCCGGTTAGATTGGAAACCGACCACAACATAGTTGGAAAAGTCTCAGCAGATTGACATTACTAGCATTCCTGTCAATCACTCCAATTAAGTTAAAATTATGCTTTCTGATTTTAATTGTTATTTTTCATTTGTTACAGAAATTCCATAAAATGGCTGCAGTTGAAGAATAGAACGAAAACAAAAGAAGGATTACAAAAATGGACAACACAAGAGATGAAAATCCCCCCACTCTATCTTTTACCGATAGAATACCGACTGTAAAAGATATAACTGTAAAAGAAAAGAATATAGACAAAATTAATATGACCATAGATTTTAGACATAGGCCGTATGTAATATACAACGATTTTAGCAACAATAAGATGAAAACTAGAAGAGAAGGAGTCACCTATTGTTTTATTAGTGTCATAATTAGTTTTGTATTCGGCCTAGCAATTGGAATAGTCCTAATGAGTGGCCAATACGAAGAAAAAGTAATTGTAAAAGATAGACAATCAACACCACACAATGTGAACACAATAAAACCAGAAACGAAAACAGAAAGCAATAGATTTGCCGCCGTATCTTTTACTGGAAAAGAAAATAAATATAACAAAGATATTTACCCAAAAGGACTTACAGAAGTCATGAAAGATATCTTAAAAGATACTAAAAATGACAAACACCCCTTTGTTTTAAATAAGACTTTTGTACCAGATGCTACGACTGTGCTATACGATAATATATTCTGGGGACCTCAGATAGAAGATGCAATGCCACAAGGCTATGGAGAAAGCTCAGCACAGATATGGGAGGAATATATCGACGAAACTGAAGTTATAAAGATGGAAGCAGGATGCGGGAGAATGCAGAATCGTCTAGTCACTTTCAAGGATGGCCTGCAAGCCTGTGTGAGGTACAGACAAAACACAGACCAAATTCAAGGAGAAATATTCAGTTTTTACGTCGGGAGGCTGCTAAATCTAACAAACCTTGCCCCTTCTGTGGTCAGAATTGTCGATTTGAAAGACCGGCTCTGGAGAAATGTGGCTAATGATATTGTTACAGCCCAATGGAGTAGCAACCGAGCTGTGGTATTAACACAATACATCCCCAGCTTAGAATCAGCATCAATACCAGATGTTTTCAGACCAACGAATAGACATCTGAACAAAGTAGACATTCTCAAAATGTCTCTAAAAGAAAACGATACTGAGATCAATAAACAAATCCTGATAGATAAATTAAGAGTCAAAGAGTTAAAGTTAAAGCAAGAATTGCAAAATTTCACTCATATAGATTTGAAACTT
The DNA here is from genome assembly GCA_948474745.1 of Oligia latruncula. Taxonomy (NCBI): domain Eukaryota; kingdom Metazoa; phylum Arthropoda; class Insecta; order Lepidoptera; family Noctuidae; genus Oligia; species Oligia latruncula. Next base: position 825,973 of record OX419711.1, on the reverse strand, counting down.
AACAAAAAAACTATTGACAGATTTTTAGAGCTTGCACAGTGGTCGGATTTAATAATTTTTGATTATTTAACAGCAAATTTAGACAGAATAGTGAATAACTTATTCAATTACCAATGGAATGTCAACATTATGGATGGTCCTGCGCATAATTTAGCGAAGAAAATGGACAGTGGACTCCTAATATTCTTAGATAATGAATCGGGATTGTTACATGGTTACAGACTTTTGAAGAAATATAATGTCTATCACAGTTTGATGTTAGACCATTTGTGTGTGTTTAGGAAAAGGACTATAGACTCTTTAAAAAGACTGCATAATTCTAAATCTGTAGGGTCATTATTGGGTGACATGTTTCATAAGAAGAATTCGGTCGTTATTAGGGATATTTTGCCTTCTTTGCCGGAGAAGAATGCGAAGATTTTAATTGAGAGGATAGGTAAAGTTTTGAATCAAGTGGAGAAATGTGAGCAGAGTTTTAGATAGCACACTCTTTTGTTAATCTCGCACTGAAAATTGTTTGAAATAGGTCCGTTTTTTTAATTGTAAAACATACAATTTGCATGTTGAGAAAATATAATATCAAAATAAAAACCGGCTTGTCTATTCTTTATTATCTCACCGTGAAAACTTTGATGAAGTGAGCTGTCAATAGTGTCAATACCAAGCATCAGAATGGCAATTCTTGTAATTTTAAGAACGTTCACAGTCGGATCTTAGTCGGAATCTGTCAAAAATACCTCTAATTTACTTATATTTTTGACAAGTTTTTGATAATAATGATTGTCGCTGAGACTTAAAACTCAAACTCATTTCATCTAAGTTTTCATGCTGAATATTTTACAAATCATAAGACCAGCTGCTTGCATTGACTGTAAAAACTTCAATATGTTGTCTTTCATAATATTTTCTGTTTAAAAATATTTTTATATTCTCTTTAAACAGTGCGAAATAAAAAAGTGATAATGTAATTATGTTTTGATGCCAAATAATAATTGTTATTTATTGTAAAAACTATACTATTAGTTGTATTAAATAAATAAATGTGCCAGTTGTCATTGAGAGGTCGAAAAAATTTGTTAAAAGCCTCCCAAGAAATTCCTAATTGCGTAACACAATATCAATCTCAATCTGAATCATTTTGAAGGATATTGCTAATCCATTGCTTCATATATTAAAAAAATGTAAATAACGCAATGAATGATGTTGAACTGTCAAAATGAAACCCATTGCTACTGATAGTGTGTTACGCATTACCCCGATGGATGTTTGACATTATGTTTCTTCCTAAAAGTATTGCTTCTAAGGGTGCGTCTAGAGTACGTTATATACGTTATGTATTTTCCACATACTGTATATAACCTGCCTTGTATATTAAGCATCAAGGATTCGTAGTCACCATGGCCCAAAATAATTGACAAAAAAAAACAATGGTACACCAGGAGTGCCGCTACTATGCTTTTTCAAGTTTTCACTCACGTCAAGTTCAAGTCCAAAATCAATTCAATCAATCAAGTCGATTCTTCCCAAAGAACATATACCGCGCGTTGATGTCTTTATAATGGCCAAAACTTAAAACAGAGACACCTCTGTTTTAAGTTTTGCCGGTTACGGTAACAGTGTCGCGAGTTCAATGGTTTTTTCCCCATCTCAAAAAATGCCCACCGCGCCTAAAGAAGTTTTCACTTCAAAAATGTGGCCTCTCTTTCTCTGTATCGCTTTTACAGTATTTTTTCTCTATTTTCTAACAAAAATACTAAGAAAATGTGTGAAATAATATAGTTTTTTCGATCTCCCAATAAAAGAAGTGATATTTCCTAGATAGGTAATTTTATAATTTTGTAAAAAATAAAACTGTAAATGTTAATAATAATTTATTGAATTAATCCAGCGAGTAACACTAGCAATATTGGGTTGTTCCGTTTATCCACCCCAAAAAATCCACCCTAAGGTGGATACGGCCTAGTTGGATAAACGAAATTTATAGGCTTAGGGTGGATTCTCGGACATGCGTTTTCGCGTATCCGCCTTAGGGTGGATTTTTTGGGGTGGATAAACGGAATAACCGGTATTATTTTGTAAAAATCTCGCTGTCAAAACTTGTGAAGTGATCTGTCAATAGTGTCAATCCCTAGCGTCAAGTGAGGACAACTCTGTGTGTGTTTTTCTGACGACTTTTATATGGAGCCGAGCATACCTAGTGTCCGCCATTTTGATTTACCTTCAAAATCTTGGCCACGCATGAGACCTATACAGGGTTATTGGAAAACATCAACAACCTCTTAAGAGGTCATTGTATTCATCATTATGAACAACTTTTACTATGGGACCAAACCTGAAATCGCGAAAAAAAATCAGCTGTTAATTACATTTATGTTCGTATAACTCGTCAAAATGTAGGGAACAGCAGATTTTTTTTCGCGATTTCAGGGTTGGTCCCATAGTAAAAGTTGTTCATAACGATGAGTACAATGACCTCATATGAGGTTGTTAATGTTTTACCAATAACCCTGTATATGCCACGGACCTTGAAAGCTTTTTGCCTCGCAGTTTTCTTGGTAAATATCAGAGGGGCAATTCTCATAATTTTAAGAACGTTCACAGTCTGATCTCAGTCTCAATCTGTCAAAAATACCTCTAATTTCCCTACATTTTGACAAGTTTTTGACATTTGTTTGTCACCGACATGAGACTGCGACTAGATGTTCAACGTTTTAAATTATGAGAATTGGCCTTCTTTTCATCTAAAATAACAATAAAGTCCTTATTAAATATTGTATTATGTTGTAAATAACGTAAACCTTTTAGCGCCAATTAAAGTTAACTATTTGCCTCATGTCTTGTCTCATCGTTAAAGTGATTAAAATGTTTATTAAATCACAAGCTTTAAAAGAACTACGTTGTAAATAAATTGTAAAAAAAATGTATGTTAAAAATAAATGAAATTCAAATTATCTTTGTTGTTTTTTCTTTTGTTTTCCATTATTATAGAATCGACCTGGGCCCGCGTGGTGGATTGCGGCCCACTCCCTCTCACTGAGAGGAGGCCTGTGTCCCAGCAGTGGGAACATTACAGGCTGATTATGATGATGATGATTATGACCTGGGCATCACACCTGTATTCCCAAAAGGGGTTTGCAGAAGTGTTTCGCCAGTTATGGGGTTAGTCCCATGTAATAAATGGCGAGTCTATTGCCACCGAACAGAAAAAAAAAACTGGCCAAGTGCGAGTCGGAATCGCACACGAAGGGTTCCGTACCACAGGGCAAAAACGCCAAAAAAAACACGTTTGTTGTATGGGCGCCCCCCTGAAATATTTATTTTATTTTGTTTTTAGTATTTGTTGTTATAGCGATAGTGGCAACAGAAATATATAATTTGTGAAAATTTCAACTGTCTAGCTATCGCGGTTCTTGAGATACAGCCTGGTGACAGACAGACGGACGGACAGACAGCGAAGTTTTAGTAAGAGGGTCCCGTTTTTACCCTTTGGGTACGGAACTCTAAAAATAATAATAATAAATCCAGACTCCGGACTGCTACTGAGAAATTCCATAAGGAAAAACCCAATAACACTGCCTTATCCGGGAATCGAACCCAGGATCTCATGTTCAGCAGTAGCGCTTGTAACCAGTAGACCAACGAGGCAGTTGGTGGTTTTGATATCTAGTAATATCCAAGAATTCTTAGTAAGTATTGCTACGAAATGACGAAGTCAAAAAGTTTTAAAGTCTAAATGTTACAGAGTGTATTTAATTTTAAACATCAACAGACAAACCCTGGAGCAAACATTGTAGTGTCAACTAAATCCCAGTAATGAATGGTCACCCATCCACAGACCGAGCTCGGCAACCGTAGCTTAACCTTTGACAGATCCGTGCAGATGATAACATCTGCACGGATCTGTGTATAGTCGTGATATTATGAAATTTCTTTAATAGATTTTCTACCTTATGTCTGACGAATTAGGTTCAAAGTTGACTGGAAAAATTTGACAGTTTCGGGTAGCTTGCAGTGCTGGCGTCTGTACTTCAAAACCATAGATATAAGAAAGAAGTTCAAAACAGAAACAGAGCGTAAGTATGACACATTGAGCTATATTTATTTCAGGCGCGCAGGCCCATATAAAAAAGAAAACAAAAGAGAAAAAAAAGAGAGCTTTAAAAAGAGATTGTCACACAGATATGGGATATGAGTGATGTTATGTTAAACTATAGCTGCGCCCCGCGGTTTCAACCACATAAGTTTCGGTCCCGTTGGAAAATCGGACTAAAAATTTTATCAAAATTGGTCAAGCCGTTTGAGCGTGAAGAAGTAACAAACATACTAACACACTCCCAAACTTTCTTTGGCAGCTGAGTGTCAGTATTTTACACGGGCGACTGCCTAACGACCTTCACAACCCAGTTACTGGGTAATATGATACCCCTTGCTAAGACTGGTTGTCAGGTCAAGGACCTTGCGAGCGTGGCTGGGACAGACTGGATGTGGAAGGCGGAGGAAGCGTATGTCCAGCAGTGGACTTCGATAGGCTGAGTTGATTTATTGCCTTTAAAACCCGAGCGTATGACACATCGAACTTTAGAAAGAGACACAGGTATGAGTGATAGAGACAACGCTCTACAAAGCCGAACTTCTACAAAAACACGATGCGCCATATTTACGGGCACTACACATAATATGTTCTGCCAAATTAAAATGCTTGCCCCAAATTCTTAAGATAACGCTAAAATATATTAAAACTGCTCAGACTTTTTGTAATACATATAAAGGTGACATACAGACATACGGTTTTTGATAACATGCCAGGGGCGTAACTGCGGCGTATCGACGATACGGGGCCCCTGAGCTACAGGGGCCCACGACGCGACGTTTGTAAGCATTTTTTTTTAAATAATAACCAACACCTAAAATTATTACTCTTAAACTAATGAGATTTTTTCAATGTTTGTTTACTACGCTTTCACGCCAAAACAGCAATGATCTAGATTATCTAGATTAAAACATTATGATATTTTGATTCCGATATTCCTAGAGGATCGAGACTTATGACGGTAAAACTGTGGGCGCAGCCAGTGATCACTATGAGGCCTGTAATGAATGAATACCCAATGAAAATATGGAAATTAACGTTAAGTGCATATGGACCTCATATTACTTAGCCACGAGGACCTCACTTTTAAAATCAGTATGCTATATTATTTACTAGCTCTGCCCCGGCGAACTTCATACCACTATCAAAATCAGTTAATCCGTTCTTGAGATATCATAAAAAAGCCGTTCCATATAAAATGTATGAGAAAATGTTTTTTTTTTTTGTGAATTACTTCCCTGTATTAATATTAATTCTGCTATTCGGGACGTAGATAAATCTAACAAATCAAAGATCATATAAATCGGTCCAGCCGTTCTTGAGTTATAAAATGGTGTAACTAACTCGATTTGTTTTTTTTTTTAAATATTAGGTTTTGTAAAAACAAATAGTAATAGAGCTTCGCCGCAGTTGGGTAAAAAGGGTCCCAAGAAATTTTGATACAGGGCCCCAAGAAATTTTGATAGGTACAGGGGGGGCCCTGTACCTATGAAAATTTCTTGTGGCTCTAAAGGGGTTTAGGATGAGCTGCGCCACTGACACATACACAAACATAACATCTTGCCTGTACTACTGAAGGGGTAGGTAGACACAGGTGTACAGCCTCATTTCGCCAGACGTTTTTGATAACACGTAGTTGTCTCTTCAGACGAAGTGTAATACACTTTACTACATGCACTTAAGGAGGTGAATGACCGATTACCGCAGTATTTGTGGCAGGAACGGTGGGTTTTTTTAGAGCGGGTTCTGTATGTCTTTTTGGGAAATATTTAACTGATCCTCTAAAAACTTTTCGAGCTTCTAATGATGGACACTTTTTTAAATAAATACATTTATAGCCTTTTCTCCAGTTGTTCGCAGTTACTTGGGTATTTGGTATTTTCAGGTCCCCAAGATAGAAATAATTTGAGGTTAACAAAAAGAAGCGCTATCATTACTCGTATATAAATTAGAATTTTCAACAATATATTTAGGAGCGCAAATTGGGAATTAGGTTTGATGAAAAACATACCTTTTTTTAAAGTTTATTGGTAAATTTTGCTGAAGTGATTGGAATTTAGTATTTTTTTTTAAAGGCATGAGACTTACATTACACGTCGAAGAGGTAGGTAGATGTGTGAGGTATATAGTCTCAGTCGCTTACATTTCGCCATCTATGTAATATGGGCGATCCTGTTTGTCATCAACTGGACATAATTCCAAACTCCGGCTGCTAAGAAGAAATTCCTGATGGAAAACCCGTAAGCAGTTTAGCCGGCCTAGGAATAATATTCTTAGGTCTGGTAGGTTTTTCCATCAGGAATTCCTTTCTCAGTAGGATCTCAAGCAGCTCTTGTGACCATTCAAGCAGCCTCAGCGTGGACAAATTAAAAAATGCACGACAGTGAGCAACTCAATCTTCCACTTTTGATGTCAAAGGACACTTCTTGTCTTTTACCTCAAATTATATTTGGTCAAAAAAAATAATGTACAATTTTTCGATCCCGTCACTGAACCCTAAAAGCTCACCGCTAGGACACGGCCTAATGGCGAGTACATTAAATAAAAAACGATTCCTTATGAATCATCCGCTATCTGCATCTTAAAACTTTTGATAATGGCGTCTCACAGAGGTAAGGTGTAGAGCTGACACTTGGTTATAAGCGATTGAGTTTGTGCCTACATTTTTCATGGGAATAGGTATTTTGTTGAACTGTCAAAATGAAAGCCATTCCTACTGTTAGTTTTTAACCCACAGCTTCTTTTGTAGCAACAATATATCAAACTCAAACTCAAAGCATTTATTTCAATTAAACCATTTACAGGCACTTTTGAATTGTCAAGAAGTCGGTCACTGACTATGAAGCTAGTTGCCCATTTCAAAGCGTAGGTATCTATGGAGAAGAACGGGCAAGAAACTCCATGGACACTCTTTTAAATTATATTTTTACAAAAATATTAGCTACATCATTAATGTTGAAGTTATAATAAAATTATACTAGCTGCCCGGCGCGACTTCGTTCGCGTGGTGTCCTACCCCTTACCCTACTCCTACCCTAACATACTCTTACCCCACCCATACCCTACCCCTACCCTACTACTACATAAAAAATAAAAATAATTTGTTAGGGTGGACCACCCTTATTACCTAAGGGTATGAAAAATAGTCTTCTTAGTCCTACTGATTCTTAGTCCTACACACAAAATTTCATAAGAATCGGTCAAGCCGTTTCGGAGGAGTTTTGTTACAAACACTGTAACACGAGAATTTTATATATTAGATGTGAGATGTAAAAAAAAAAACATATAAAGTCGAACATAATAAATAACCTCCTCCTTTTTGGAAGTCGGTTAAAAAGACGTACGCGTTAAAAGCGCCCTATCATATTACCCACAAGTGAAACGTGGGTGTAATATACCTCCGCCCTGCGAGGAATGCAGGCGTGAACCGGAAGCCGACCCCAAGGTAGTTGGGAAAAGGCTAGGCAGATGATGAGAACAATGGCAACAGCTTATGAACAGCTAAGAACGGAGGAGGAATTACCTATAAAGGCTAAGAAAGAAGGTAAGCTAGGCAGTAAGGGGGAGTAATAAGTCAAAACGGAGAATTAGGTAAAAAACTATAAACTCGCCCTCAACCTGGAAACCGACTTACCTATCTGCAGTTTATTTTATAGTCTATGCCAAAAGCCCACTTGCTCCGGGAGGTCTCAAAGTGACACGTCTGTCCCACTTGCCACTATAGCTTAGTGCCACCCGTCGCAGTGACACTAAAAGTACCGACTTACTATATGAGAAATATCGCAGCACACATTCCTTCAATAAATAACATGACTTCACGCTTGTATCTCACGAAGGGTTGGCAGAGGTATATATTAGGTACACTCACATTTCACCATTTACGTTTACGTCCCATGTAATAGGGGGCGAGAGGGCGAGGGGCGAGGGGGTATTAAGCTACGCTTGCTGCAATTGTTCAGTGGACGGGTGACCATTAGGTACATAATTATCAAGACCTCTCTGTGTCTCGGAAAGCACGTTAAGCCGTTGGTGCCGGCTGTCATTCGTAGATCTTTGGCAGTGTTGTTCCGGGTCGTCAGAAGCCCGAAAGTCTGACAACCAGTCATACCAAGAGGTACTTATCGTATACCCAGCAACTGGGTTTTGGAGGTCAGATAAGTAGTCGTTTCATGTAAAATACTGCTATTCAGCTGCATCCGATTAGACTGGAAGCCGACCCCAACATCGTTGGGAAACACGATAAAACAAAAGAAAACAGATTTTCTGAACACAAATTAAAAAATAAACCCTCAAATTAATTTATTTTTAGTTTTATCATGTTAAGATATCGAAACCATCACTTCTGGAATGTAAAAATACAATTTTAGTTAGATAGGTCAAAGATCTACGAATGGCAGCCGGGACCCAGGACAAATCCTGACTTCAGGCTGCTACTTTGCAAAACTAACAACATTGCCAAACCCAGGGTCGGTTAGCAGCCAACATATCTTGCAACTTGCAACCACTAACTAGAAGGACAAAACTACTCAAAACGCACTTTGACTTTATTTTGCTAAGTAGGTCATCATCTTCCTGCCCTTATCCCATGTTTACTTGGGGTCGGCGCAACAAGTTTTCTTCTTCCATTCGCCCCTGTCAACCGTCACGCTATCATTCACTCCCTTCTCTTTCATATCATTCCTCACACAATCCATCCATCTTTTCTTCGGCCTTCCTCTCCCTCTCCATCCATCAACATGTATATCCATCACTCTTTTAGTCACATGCGTTTCGTCCCTTCTCATCACATGCCCATACCAAGACAAACGATTTCCTTTCAACTTTTCTGTCACTGGCGCCACTTTCAAACTTCCTCTTATATACTCATTTCTTACTTTATCCATTCTCGTCACTCCACACATCCATCTCAACATTCTCATTTCCGCTGCATGCAATCTTTTTTCATCCGTCTTCTTCACGGCCCAGCATTCAGACCCATACAGTACGACAGGCCTTATCACGGACTTATAAATTTTCCCCTTTAACTTGAGGGGCATCCGTGGGTCGCAAGTTGTTCCTGTGACCTGTCGCCATTTCATCCATCCTGAGTTGATCCGGTGCGTTACGTCTCGGTCTACTTCGCCATCTCCTTGGACAAGCGACCCGAGGTACCGAAAGTCGGAGCAGATCGGTAAGGGCGTTCCGGCGAGAGATATGGGCACAGGACTGGAGAGACCGCCAAAGTCGCAGGTACTCGGTTTTGGTCCGACTTACTCTCAGGCCAACGGTCTCGAGTCTTTCCCACCACACCTCCAATCTGCTCTGGACCTCTAGGCCGTTCTCGGCAACCAGCACAATGTCATCGGCGAACAGCATACACCAGGGAGCCTCTTCTTGGATATCCGATGTAAGAGAATCCATTATCAGCACGAAGAGGTACGGGCTGAGTGCTGAACCCTGGTGCAAGCCGACAGCCACATCGAAGCTGCCAGTAGTGCCCACTGTAGACCGGACTTGGGTACTGTATCGACTGTGCATCGCTCTAATCAACTGCACATACTTCCCTGGCACACCTTTCTCCTTCAGCGCCCACCACAAAACTTCACGAGGCACTCTGTCGTATGCCTTTTCGAGGTCAACAAATACCATGTGCAAGTTTTTATGCGCACTTCTGTATTTCTCGCACAGCTGGCGGATGGCAAAGATGGCATCTGTTGTTCCTCGACCAGGCATAAAACCGCATTATTTTGCTAAGTAGGTACCTATGCGTTTTAAACGAATATTAACATTATTTTGATAACAATAAGGGTTTTAATAGTATGAAAGTCTAATTCACATTTGTTCATAGGAATATAACCATTATTATTACCATACAATAAGATTTATATTCGTGTGAAGTGATAGCTTTACTAGAACAATCTGAGAATTTTACCCAAAATGAAATATGTTATCACGTCAATATAAATTACCAAATACTTCGATCACCTACACTAACAGTTCTGCTTATACTGTTAAGGCTATAATAGCGTTATAACAAATGATACCGTCAAACGGTTGCCTTTGCCACATTATTCAATCCAAAATGGCGGACACCGGGTACTATTTTGACAAATTGCTTGCCAAGGAGTAAGGAAAACTATATTTTTATTTAAATAAATGGATACTCCAATCAGAGAAATTAATTATTTATCAAATTGGCACACAACGTTGACTTGCTGTGTTAGAACCATTTCATACAAGTGTAAAAGAATCAAAATCAAAATATTTTATTTCACATAAACCTACATGGGCACTTATGAAACGTCAGAAGCTAGGTGCACGGTTCCAATTGGTCGTTTCCTATGGAGAAGAAGAGGCAAGAAACTACAAGGTAGTAACCGCGTAGTTTCTTTTAAAAATAATTTGGCTTTTACAATGTTTTCAAATTACAGTAGGTATGGGAGGACAGCGTAGGCCTGTCAACAAGCACCAGGTACTTGATAAAATATTTCTTATGCACTAGCTTCTGCCCGCGACTTCATCCGCGTGAAATTTCTTGTTCACCCGCCCACGCCAAACAAGACAACAAAATAAGACAACAAATTTTGTTAATATACCTTCTCCAAAGTAAATGTTACTTCAAGTTCAAAGCCATTTATTAGCAGAGTGAGTCCGTAACTGCCGAATTATTCAAATAAGATAATTATTTGTCATACAAATCAATGGACAAACTAGTATTGTAGATGTGTGCGTCACACACAAACATACACATAGAGAATAGAGGTTACCATACATTCTTATACTTAGTAGGTCTACCCTATGGGTCTACCTATATTAGAAGACGAGTGCTGGTGCAAGCCATGGTCCGGTGCGAGAGGGAGTGAGAGGCAGTCACCTCCTTCTGCGAAGCAGTCATGCTAGCGAAGGAGGTGGTGGGATGACTGAGGGACAGAGCCTCACGTCCCAGCCGCCGCGGGAGACGACTTGACGACTCTCCCGGCCACTGTAGGCGCGGGCCTGCGGACGGAGAGTAATGGGTAGCTTAGCTCACCGTCCGATCAGGACCAGGCCCGTGCCGGACGGCGCGTACGTGTTCCACGCGCGCCTCAAAGAGATGTCAGCATCAATGAAGGGTTGGGGCCGAAGCCTGCCGGGTCAGCGGGATTGTCCGAAAGGGTTACCGCTGACCCGGAACATAAAGGGCTAAGGAAGGAACACGGGTGGGTTTTAGTCAGTAAGAGTATGACACTCCCTTCCGCTCCACCCAGAGCGGGAGGGGTCATTTGATGATATCCTATCCTCAAAAAAAAAAAAGTGAAGCACGATGTTGCAGCATGTGCGGTGCAACTGTTAACTGTCATTTTGACCTGCGCTGCATGTCAACTGCCCAAGAATGATCATAGTAGGACACATAATACTTTCTTTTTTCCAAGCTTCGGAAAGCCTGTTAGCTGTCAGTTCCAGCTGCCATTCCTGGATCTTTGACTATCGTAACACAAATCGGCTAAATGATAGCAGCCGCATGGTTCAGACAAGGGTTAAGTTACGCTTGCCGAGGTCGGCCCGTGGATGGGTGACCATTCATACGTATCAAGACCCCTCCTTGCCTCGGAAACCACGGTAGACCGTTGGTCCTGGCTGTAATTTTTAGATCATTGGCAGCCGTTACGGGTAGTCAGAAGTCTGAAAGTTTGACAACCAGTCTCACCAAGGGGTAGGTATCGTATTATCCAGTAACTGGGTTCTGGACGTCAGATAGGCAGTCGCTCCATGTAAAATAGTGGAATTTGGCTGCACCCGGTTAGACTGGAAGCTGACCCCAACATACTTAGGAAATGGCAGGTAAGACGGATGTGAAGTTAGATATTATAACCAAGTATGGTATGATAGACTATGAGGTTAAAAGATTTAGATTTAGCCATTTTATACGTTAAACAATATAATAAAACTGTAAAAAAACCATATACCAAAAACCTATAAATACATAGTATTCAAACGACGTATGTCTGTCTGTCCCCTGTGACCTTAGGAACATAAAAACGTCTAGAGCTTTTTTATGATACGTATTAAAAAAACGACTGTTGTAAAAATTTCCTTGTATTTTTAGCACTAGTATTGGCACCTGGCTTTACTTGCTACTTTTGTGATCATCATCATTGTGCTGACCTTGTTCTTTATTAGTGGTCGGCGGAACATGTTTTTTTCTGCCACACATCTCTAGGTAACAGCCGTCATCTCAGTACAGCCCTTTCACTGTTTTTAGGGTTCCGTACCTCAAAAGTAAAAATTGACCAGCTGCGAGTCGGACTCGCACACGAAGAGTTCCGTACCACAAGGCAAAAACGCCGAAAAAAACACGTTTGTTGTATGGGAGCCCCCCTTAAATATTTATTTTATTTTAATTTTATTATTAAAGTAAAAATACAACTGAGTATTTTGTGAAGATTTCAAGTGCCTACCTGTTGCCATTATTGATATCGAGCAAAAAAGGGCAAAAAAATCGCGTTTGTTGTATCGGAGCCCCCCTTAAATATTTATTTTATTTGGTTTTTAGTATTTGTTATTATAGCGGCTACAGAAATACATAATTTGTGAAAATTTCAACTGTCTAGCTACCGCGGTTCTTGAGATACAGCCTGGTGACAGACAGACGGACGGACGGACAGACGGACAGACAGCGAAGTCTTAGTAATAGGGTTCTGTTTTTACCCTTTGGGTACGAAACCCTAAAAGCGGAACCCTTATAAGATCACTTCGTTGTCCGTCTGTCAAGACCCTTTTTCTCAGTTACTTCTTATGTTCGAAAAGTTTGTCTGCTCAACAACGTAAATAACGCAATGAATGTTGTTGAACTGTCAAAATAAAAGCCGTTGCTATAGTTAGTGTGTTACGCAATTACCCCACAGTTTAAAGTGTATTTTATAAAGAAGACTTTGATATGAAAGTAAAAATAGTTATTTGTGCAACAGAGAGCAAAGTCGTTTTTTGTTGCGAGTGCTGGTTTTGAATCCTGAGTGTGGCGAGGGATTCAAAGACACGAGATGCAAAAAACTTCGCTCTCGTGTAACACACATAACTTTTCACTTCAGCAACGAGAACACTTTGTAAGGCGTGTTCGGAAATAGCACCCATGATATTTTATTATTCAAAATATATTACGTAGCATTATTGAAACTAGAAATAAATATTTACAGGTTAAATATCAGTTTTATTTGCAGTAAATACTTATTTTCGTTTAAACAACAACAATAAGTTAAAAAATCAATATATTACATTAAAAGACATAATTATAATTATCTTTTTGCAAAATTTCTTTAGTTAGTACGAAATTCCGAACGTGTTTGTCTTTGAGGTCGAATTCAAAATCGGAACTTCGAAAGGGCTGGTCTTTGTCTATCTCTCTTTCTAATGGCGGGAAAGAGATAGAGTGTGAATGTTTCGAATTGTTTGATTAACCCAAGGCTGAATAAGATATTCGCGGCTTTCAGAAAAAAATAATTAAAAAGTTACTTTGTCTCACTCAGTGAGCAAAATCGCATTTTGCTCACTGATTTCAGGCAGCAAAACCTACATGTTTGAGCTACTGAAGTGAAAATAAAATTGCTTAAAACTCCTTTAGTAACAACAAACAAACCAATATTACAGTGTATCAATATATTCTCACTTAAGTAAACATTATGTATTTTATGCATTTAATATGCAAAACATATTCATAATTATTTGTGAATTCGTTTTATTGATTCCTTGATGTTATTTTTTGTTGTTTAATTCAAATAATAATGATACTTAGTCCATCTTCTATCGTTCCCACTGCTGGGACACAGGCCTCCTCTTTCTATGAGAGGGAATGGGCCGTAATCCACCACGCGGGCCCAGTGCGGGTTGGTAGAGAGAGAGAGACAAAGACGTCGGTGTCGTGGGACAGAGCCGACGTGAGACAAGACGTCGGTGTCGTAACACAGAGCCGACGTGAGAAAAAGACGACGTGAGACAAAGACGTCGGTGTCGTAACACAGAGCCGACGTGAGACAAAGACGTCGGTGTCGTGGGACAGAGCCGACGTGGGACAAAGACGTCCGTGTCGTAACACAGAGCCGACGTGAGACAAAGACGTCGGTGTCGTAACACAGAGCCGACGTGAGACAAAGACGTCGGTGACGTGAGACAGAGCCGACTTGAGACAAAGACGTCGGTGACGTGAGACAGAGACGACGTGAGACAAAGACGTCGGTGTCGTAACACAGAGCCGACGTGAGACAAAGACGTCGGTGACGTGAGACAGAGCCGACTTGAGACAAAGACGTCGGTGACGTGAGACAGAGACGACGTGAGACAAAGACGTCGGTGACGTGAGACAGAGCCGACGTGAGACAAAGACGTCGGTGACGTGAGACAGAGCCGACGTGAGACAAAGACGTCGGTGTCGTGAGACAGAGACGCCGTGAGACAAAGACGTCGGTGACGTGAGACGTGCGTGAAACAGAGCCGACGTGATACAAAGACGTCGGTGTCGTGAGACAGAGCCGACGTGAGACAAAGACGACGGTGTCGTAACACAGAGCCGACGTGAGACAAAGACGTTGGTGACGTGAGACAGAGACGACGTGAGACAAAGTAGACAACGTGAGATGCAGACGAACTTTTAAAAAAACTCGTTGCATCATAAACGACCGGGAACTCTATGTGCTTTTTATTGCAAAAATAAAACTTTTATACACGAGCTCTGAGCACTGTTCGTAATAAAATAACGTTGTAAAGAAAGTGACTGGGTAATTTGGCCTTATTCGACCTGAAGGGAAACGCGGGTTAGATTCCCGCATTGAAGCAAATATTTGTATTTTAACATAACATCATGCTTATAATAATACCCAGAGGGCAGAGAGACATAACAACAACATTTCGCCAGTTCAGTTATGATCAAGTCCCACGTCATAGGGTCGAGTCTATTGCCAACAACCGGGCACAAACACAGCCTCCGGGCTGCTACTGAGTAATACCAGATGGAAAAACCTAATAACACTTTTTTTTGGGAAATCATCAAATGACCCCTCCCGCTCTGGGTGGAGCGGAAGGGAGTGTCAGTCTCTTACTGACTAAAACCCACCCGTGTTCCTTCCTTAGCCCTTTATGTTCCGGGCCAGCGGTAACTCTTTCGGACAATCCCGCTGGCCCGGCAGGCTTCGGCCCTAAGGCCCGGTATCCACCAAAGCGGAGAGGAGAGGAGATGTCTCATTTTTCTATAGAAATTTGGTGGATTCCGGGCCTAAGGGGCCCCTTCTCTGCTGCTGACATCTCTTTGAGGCGCGCGTGGAACATGTACGCGCCGTCCGGCACGGGCCTGGTCCTGATCGGACGGTGAGCTACCCATTGCTCTCCGTCCGCAGGCCCGCGCCTACGATGGCCGGGAGTCATCGCGCGGCTCCCGACGTCTCCCGCGCCTAATAACACTTTGCTCGACTCGGGAATCGAACCCAAGACCTCAAGCTCTGCAGTAGCGCTTGAGACTACTAGACCAATGAAGCAGTAAAATAAATAGTAGGTATATTATGTTTAAAAGTTTATTTTGAACTAGCTTCTGCCCGCGACTTCGTCCGCGTGAAATTTCTTGTTCCCTTGACCTACCGCGTCGCATCGCATCGCCTGTCCGCGCTATTACTTCGTTTTCGCTTATAGTTCTTTCTGACTAACCACACTGGTATTCAGTTGCATCTGGTTAGACTGGAAGCCGACCCCAACATATTTGGGAAAAGGCTAGGCAGATGAGTTAGCCCGTCAATGCTCCTGACACTCTATAGATACACCTCAAACAGGCGAGTGTGTGTGTGTTTTCCAGTATGGTTTAGTCACTGATGACCAAAACTCCAAAATAAACGTAAAAAACACATATAATTTAAATAAAAACATAACTTCTATCCATATCGAGTTCAACTGCATTTAACAACATTCCCGGGAGGACCCAGAGTTCAAAAATAACAAGAAGAACCCAAAAAAATAACTGTGACTGCACTAACTAACCGAATTCAAAACGCCTTTGTCAAAATTGTACACAAAAACTCGCTTGTTTAGATCAAATAGCACGTTATACGACCAATTTAAAAAGACCACTCATTCCTTACAATTCCGCTCTAAAGAAGACCTATTTAAATTAGTCGGAATACCAGTAATATACAACCAATTTAAAAAGACCTCTCATTCTTTAGAATTGCCCTCTGGACAAGACCTGTTTAAATTGGTCGTAGTAACCAGTATAAGAAAGTCTGTCAATTCATGGACATTTGAAAAAGGAATACGTCATTTTATAATGGTCATGTCTGGATGGTGGCTGATTTAAATAGATCTCTTCGTGCTTACAAAATTGAATAGATTTGAAGCCTTTTTAGTTTGGTCTTGTATTTCATAAGTTTGTTAACCAGCCAGTATAATCAGACGTAGGATTTGCTACAAAAATGTTTACAAGAGAGATCTAGTAATTTTGGTTTTGTGTTCACAATGGATTGA
Organism: Oligia latruncula; assembly: GCA_948474745.1. Lineage (NCBI taxonomy): Eukaryota > Metazoa > Arthropoda > Insecta > Lepidoptera > Noctuidae > Oligia > Oligia latruncula. The sequence continues at coordinate 809,427 of OX419711.1, read as the reverse complement.
AAAAAAATTATCGAGTAAGGTATGATCAATATGAATCGCGTCGCATGCGGTCTCGATTTCTGCTATTTAAACAAAATTGGGTAGGCAGTAGTGTTACAAAGGAGTCAGAAATAATAGAAGGGTAACGAGCTTGTCAGAATGTAGCTGACATAAGGGCTCACATGCCTGTAACTTGCACAAAAGTATGCAAGTAGCTTGCATGTCATTATGGTATTCACCAATCAGAAGTTGTTATGGCACACGGCATGCAAGCTGATTGGTGAATACCATAATGACATGCAAGCTACCTATGTGTATCCTTAGAATAACATCACGCCTGCATTTTACGAAGGGTTAGGCACAGGTGTAAGAGTATCCCACATTTCGCAAGATATGCTAAAAACCCATGTAATAGGGGCGATCCTATTGTCATCATAATCCGCCTATAATGTTCTCACTGCTGGGACACGGGCCTCCCAAGGGCCGACACACATCTGGCGAGTGTCAAACGAAAATCAACAAGTCGAAAATAAATAACCAGAGACGAGCACCTTTATCCGCTTAGATACGCTCTCGAGCTAATGGAAGTTTATTTAATCTCAACTTTGTTTCAACTCCAGCAAGGTCAATATTTGTTAGGCAGTGACTACCGCGCTGCGTTGCGCTTCGCCAGATGAGCGCCAGCCCTAAGAGGGAGTGGGCTATAATCCACCACGCGGGCTCCGTACGCTTTGGCCGATGCCATACGTCTTCGAATTTTTTGCTCTAGGACATGACATATTTCCTCACGATGTTTTCCTTCACCGTTTTGAGAGCAGTGGTGATGAAATTATTTACAGAAAAAGTGCCTGCTTGGGTTCGAACCCACGACCTCGGCCACCACTGCCACTCTGTTCATTGTCATCAACTGGTATTGAGAAATTCCTTATGGAAAAATCCAATATCAATAGCAATCAATGACAAAACCAGTTAAATAATAACAGCCGCACGGGTCGACCAAAGGTTAAGCTACTGTTGCCGCGGTCGGTTCGTGGATGGGTGACCATCTATTACTTACATAATTATCGAGTCGCTGGTCCCGGCTGGCAGTCTTAGAGCTTTGACAGTCGCTACGGATAGTCCGAAGCCCAAAAGTCTGACAACCAGTCTTACCAAGAGGTATCGTGTTACCCAGTAACTGTGTCAAATAGGTCGTCGCTCCATCTAAAATACTGGTATTCAGCTGCATCAAGTTAGACTGGAAGCCGACCCCAACATTAGTTGGGAAAAGGCCACGCAGATTGATTGACTTTGGCTGACCTAGGGATCGAAGCCATCCCCCCCCCCGGTGGGTTCCCGCATTGTCGAGGCGGGGGGGCTCAGTAGCCGTGGCTTGGACACCCACGGTGAAGTGAAGAGGAACCCGAGGAGGGGCCGCTCGTCAGGGCTTTTGCCGACAAGCCGACGACGTAGCGGCCAACATGTAGGTTGCGGTGCCGCTTAGGCGACATCGCAACTGAGGCGAGCCGCGATGTTGTATCGGAGGCATCGCGGCTGAGGGTTGGAGGCCGCGGCGGGAGAGGAGTGCCGGTATTACGGTGCGCCGCTATCCCTACCTTCCGCGGCCTTGACGGGGTCGCCACCGTCCGATGGCGGACGCGGTGGGGCCGCAGGGGAAGAGGAGTGTTGGTATGACGTTGGCCACTCTCCCTATCCTCTGCGGCCGAAAATTGGCAGGCGGCGGGGCCAATGACCTGACCCGTCGTAGGGGGACCAAGGGTGGCAGAGACGGGGTCGTCTGGCGCCCATGTGCTGGTTTGGTCCCTGGGGTGGTCACGGCGTGCTATGTGTTCTGGTGCGCCGGTGATGGGGAGTACTCCCGGAGGAGGGTCCGGTGACGGACAGCCGCGGCGGGTTCACGGATGAGTGCTAACGCGTGCCCGTGTTCCCGCCATAAGCGGCAGAGGAGGACACCGTGGAGTTTTAGTTACGTACAACACTCGAGATAGGTTTTGACTTTACGGTGTAATAAAACGTTCTCTAGGAAAACACACCAACTTACTTTCATAAATAACGGCTCCGTGACGTCATTCGCCGGTAAATTGCTGACGCATGGCTGACGCTATGTGGCGGTCGACGCTCTTCTAGGAAACTAGCGTAGGGCTTAGAAAACGCCAGTCATTACAAAGGGCTCAAATTCAAAATCTAAAATGGAAACCAAAGGTTCCAATTTCAAAATTCTACGTATTTGTGTTTACTCATTTTACATGCATTTTACGTTGAATCCAATTTGGATTTAGAATATCGACAATAGGTTACATCTGTTAGATTTCGCATATTTTTACAAACTTAATTTTACCAATAATGATAATTTTCTGACTTCCTTGTTTTGCTCACAATAAAGCTTATAATCAAACAGAAAATCATTTTAAGAACTGTTAATATAAGACTATGTTATTGTTATTCCAAAATTCTATAGATCAGCTTTAACATATTTAATTTATCAATCGAGTAAATCCATTTGGATTCCAATTACTATAAAAATAAGGTCCACATTAATTTCAAAATTATTGCGACAGCTGCATTGAAAACTTTGTCCTGACAGTTCTTTCGTCAAACTTAATCCTCGAAGAATGGTTCCTTTTTCAAAAAAAGATTCTTTTGTAATTCGGCGTGCTTTATGGTAACTCTATACTTTTGAGATCCGAATTTGGAATTAGGTTAGAGAAAAAAAGAACAGATGTTTTTGGCAAAATAATCTTTTCTCACTTTCCGTTTCTTGGAAATTAATATAAAATGGCTTCTGTATTCTATTGTCGTGGCTAGCTGACAGTTCAGAGACGAGGTCAGCGTTTTCTATCTGACTACTCTGAGAAGAAAGGCCGAAACAAACTCAGAGGTGACAGTCTCTTTTAAAGTTCAGACATAATCTTGGTCAGATTATTGTTTTGTAATAAAAAAATACTAATAGGTATTATAGCGTTTTTAATTCGTAAGGGCATTCAAAGTTATTCATTGAGAACTAACAGTGACACTGTGACACTATAGTGTCAGATTGGTACCTTGTTTTTGGTACCAATTAGTAAGGTCGGTTCCAGCTAGGCGCGTTGTTTGAAGACAAAATGTCGCACGTCGCCTGTTGACAGTGTACACAAGGCCTTATTTTATGTATAGGGTGGTACAGTTTTTATATTTGTCCGTTTATTGGAGTTTTATTCCTGTTTTAAAAAAAATGGGCTGTGGGTGTGTCATGGACACGGCCGTGTGTTGTACGTGAATACGTTTACGTAACGGGGTTGATCCGCTCGGCCGCATTCATTCTTTTATGTTCCCGGCACTGCTTGACTCGGTCATATGGTGTTTTATTGGTACCACTCGTTTGCTCTTGAGAAGCCCTTTCCAACCGTATACGATTTCTGTATTTGGATTTGACATTTTGACGCGTATAGGCCAACATTATATATTTTTGATATTTTTTTTAAACACATTTTATTCACTGTCACTACTTTACACTAATGTTTTGTATACAATCGATAGATTTTGACGAGAACTGACGATTGAAATTTAAACAAACGTCATAGCTTTTCCGAGTCCAAAGTTATACTAAGTGGAAGTCTCGATACGCAGCAAAATGACCTCAAAAAGGGCGGCGCTTCCCCTCCACCGCGCGCGATCAGTCACAGTTCTCACTTGGCGTAATTAATTGTTTGATCCTTTAGCTAACCAATGGTGTTATAGAGGTATGAGGAACAGTGTGTAAGGTTTACTCATACTCTATAGAAAAGGGAGGATCCTCCGACCAGACGGGTGTCGTGTCTGGCGGGCAACTGCCCGATGATTAATGTCGGGCCGTTGTATCTATGCTAATTGAGCGGTAAACTCTGCTTGCGCGATGTAGGATTTGCGTGACGTAGTATGACGCGTTGTTCGCATGTGGCGTTTGTAGATACCGCTACAGTGTTACAATCGGATTTAGATATTGATGATAGATATGAAGCTGCAACACTAAACTGTATCCCCCGATTTTGTTTTCATTGGTTTTTTTGACTTGCCTCCCACTATGGAAGCATAAAGATGTACTCACGTCAAAAAAAGAAATATATTTCAGCACAGCATAATCGGACTATAATGTTCCCAGTGCTGGGACACAGGCCTCCTCTTGGTGAGAGGGAGTGGGCCGTAATCCACCACGCGGGCCCAGTGCGGGTTGGTAGATGTCACAAATGTCTTCGAATCATCGGGCAGTTGCCCGCCAGGCACAACACCCGTCTGGTCGGAGGATCCTCCCTTTTCTATGGAGTATGAGTAAACTTTACACCCTGTTTCTCATACCTCTATACTCAAATTCGCATCCAATATCTTTTTCAGGCTTACCACTTAATCTATGGTTTCCTATAGGAGCGGTGACTGCCCTATATAGGCCGCAGAGAAACCCGCTGTCATGAAAATGATGGCATTGGGGTTTGACTTTACGGTGTCAAAAACCATTATAGAGGAAAACACACCAACTTTCATAAAAAATGTTCCAGTGACGTCATTCACCGGTAAATTGCGGACGCTATGGGGAGCGGCCAGTGCTCTTCTAGGAAAACGCCATCTTTACCCTTCAGACGTCAACCTTATCAAATTCGTCGCAGCCTGTATAACTTATCACCTGAGTGTTGGTGGTCGGTTTTTTGTTTTACAATCATAATCTACAGGCTGTTGTCTTTGCGCATTCCGCTTTATAATCTGTGGCACACATTACAGGTAGACGGAGAAAATCCATGGGTTTCTTTAATTTACAGATTGTTTTAGTGTTTTCCACGAAATAAGTCCGACGGTGAGACGGTGCGGTGAGGGGTCCGTGGCTAAATAATAACAGCCGCACAGGTCGATCGATCAGGTTAAGCTACGCTTGCCGCAGTTGGTCTGTGGATGGGTGACCATCTTTACATACCGTGACCCCTCCGTGCCTCGGAAAGCACGTTAAGCCGTTGGTCCCAGCTGTCATTCGTGGATCTTTGACAGTCGTTACGGGTAGTCAGAAGCCCGAAAATCTGACAACCAGTCTTACCAAGGGGTATCCTATTACCTAGTAACTGGGTTGTGGAGGTCAGATAGGCAGTCGCTCCATGTAAAATACTGGTATTCAGCTGCTTCTGGTTAGACTGGAAGCTGACCCCAAAATAGTTGGGAAAAGGCTAGGCAGATGATGATTCTTCTAGTATTAAAGATTTTTATTATTAAAAACATAACTCACTGTTGTTATCATTTTAGTCCTTCCTATTGTAGCGGATAACATAATATCCCGCATGGATTTCTTGCAGGGTTGGGCAGACGTATTTACAAGCTCGTTTTGCAATAAAAAAAAGTGGTTGAACCTTCTGCACATATATCGGGCACAAATCCCGAATAATTTGTAAAGCCTTTGCGATTTTTTTTTAATTTAAAAAAATACCTTAAATGAAAGAATATTCAGAAAAAACGTGGTTAGTTTTACCTTAATTATATTTGTTCACGCTTTTATGCAGGAGACGCTGCTTATTCAAATACTACTATAATCATTTAATCACTTTTTATCATACATGGTTATGTGATAAGAGATATCAGATAAGCTTAGCTTACCGCGGTTTGTCTATGCCGCTAGCTAGAAGCCCTTTTGACATTACCTTTATTATTATTTATTTGCCGTAAAGCCGTTGGTCCCGGCTGTCATTCGTGGATCTTTGAGAGTCGTTACGGGTCGTCAGAAGCCCGAAAGTCTGACAACCAGTCTTACTAAGGAGTATCGTATTACCCAGTAACTGAGTTGTGGAGGTCAAATAGGCAGTCGCTCCATGTAAAATACTGGTATTCAGCTTCATTCAGTTAGACTGGAAGCCGACCCCAACATAGTTGGGAAAAGGCAGGCAGATGATGATGATCATGATGAAATAGATGATTTATTAGTAATGTTCAAACTATCCCGTAACATCCAGGTTTCTTCTTCTGCTTCGTATATAAAGCATATCGTGAATCACGCATCGCATTCGTCTGCTCCCGCTAATGGCAGTCGAGCAGGGAACGCGTACTATGTCCAACCTCTGTCAGTCGGTCACAGATTATACTAGTGGCATAGAGATGTGAGAGAACTGTTGTGGCCATGGACGTAATATAATAGTTACTTCTATATATTACGTCCATGGTTGTGGCACAGTCGTAACAAACCGTCACGACCATAGATTTTTGAAGTGAAAACTTCTTTAAGCGCGTTGGTCATTTTTTGAGATGGGAAAAAACTATTGAACTCCCGCCACTGTTACCGTAGCCGACACCGCTTCGGATGTGTTCGGCTGTCCTCGGGATGTAGGTACTCGGTTTTAATGTAGGTATATTAGATAATGTCAGTGAGTGATGGCAAAGGATTGTCGGCACTCCTGGAATGCCTCTTTTTTACATTTCTATGGTCACGACTTACGAGTTTTATAAGATGTGTCGTTCAAGACCAGACACGCACTTTGTGTAAATTGTTTCATCACCACTGCTCTCAAAACGGTGAAAGAAAACGTCGTGAGGAAACCGGCATGTCCTAGAATCAAAAATTCAAAGACAAGTGACATCTACCAACCCGCAATGGGTCCGCGTGGTGGATTACGGCCCACTCCCTCTCACAGAGAGGAGGCCTGTGTCCCAGCAGTGGGAACGTTATAGGCTGATTATATTTATGCTTGCATAGATATCAGTAGTGGATAGCCATACCATTTTTCACACAGTCTATCCATCGTTTCTTTAGTCTTCCCCTACTCTTATAGCCATACACATACCTACGTTTATATGAAAAAACCCGTTCATTAGATGTTTCGATAAGAATGAGTGACAGTGACAGGTAACCCAGCAGTGGGAACATTGTAGGCTACTCTAATTATGCCTGCAGATGTATTTTAAGGCAGAATTTTCCTGACTGAATTTCGGTCACGGCGGCCAATCTCAATGGAGCCGTCTCATCATCTGCCTGCTTTTTCCTATGTTGGGGTCGGCTTCCAGTCTAACCGGATGCAACATTTTACATGGAGCGGCTGACTATCAGAAGGCCTGGGGGTCTAAAAAGGCCACTTTGGAGAATCATAAAAGGATAACATTATGAATCGTAATATGGCGAAGACAGTCCGTTTTTTTATTTTTTTCGCTGCACTACGTAGGTAGGCTTAACAAAAGAGATTGGGATTGGATTTGGATCGGATTGATTGGCATTTTAGCACAGACAAAAAAAAATAACTGAAAAATGCTTCACCAATGGGATTTGATACGATTAACTTAACGGTTAACTGTCCATAAATGCGAATTTTCATAAAAATACGGGATTAACAACTTTGTTTCTGGGTACCCCTGGTATCAAAATATCGTCATGCAGGGGTGAATCGGGACAAAACTGTAGAAATAATTTTAGGATTAAAATATAATATAGTTTGTTGCCAAAAAGGACTATAATGAGTTTACTGTATTTTAATTAACGATTAAGTGCTCTTGTTAGCTACAAACTATATTATTTTAATGTTAAAATCCATAGTTTCGTCCCTATTCACCCCTTTTGTAAGTACCTAATAAAAAAACAAAACGACTAAGGGCCGATTTTTCAATCATCTGATAACTTTATTCGAGGAAAATTTTTGAAATTTTGACAGTTCTTTCTTATAAAAACTGTCAAATGTCAATTTTATTCCTCGAATAAAAGAAAGCTGGCGATGGAAAAATCAGCCATTTAAAGTATAGAATCAAGCACTTTCTGTTTGTTACTCTATGGCCCCTTCAAAAGTATCGCTATAATTATAATTTGCCAGCGAGTCCGTCCGTTCATCTTACTATTTTATATATTTCAACAATGTTTTAATACAAGCCTGAGGAATGTGAACCCTTCGGTTTGTCCCAAATGATGGTGCAGTAAGAAACTGATGTGCATGTCCGTCTGTTTCAAAATGGCGGACTTATTCCGGTTCCGACACAGGGTGGCATGGACTTCGATGCGCAACCTTTTACCACGGAGTCAGTAAAGAAAGAATGAAAGAAAAGGAAAGAAAGAAAGAAAAGGAAAGAAAGAAAATACGTTTATTTGCGGCAAACATGACACATCAAAAAAACACAGTCACAAAAAAAAAACAAGTTTGGAGAAAACATGCGTCACATCCACGAAAAACGGTCAACGCTCAGCATAATGCTAAGACCCTATGATTCTGAACTGTCTGTCCGTAGGTACGTTATATTAAATTTAATATAACGTACGTACAGGCAAACCCAAGGGCAATCATTGTAGTTTCAACTGAATCCTGGCTTTTTAGTCACAGGATTTTTTTAATTGGTCCTCTGGCCCAAAAATTTTGTTTATACCAAACCTCATCAATTAAAAATCAACCCTACCCACTCCACATAGAACTTAATTTTAACTGTGCATGTACTGCGAAATATTTTCACATGTAATCTGTCATTGCAACTGAAAACATACTTTGGCGGCAATGATGTAAGGTAGGTTTTGGGTTGTAGTTATAAAAAAATGTTTGTCGTCATTGCAAAGCATAGTTTTTTGGTGGCCATTTTGGAAAATTACACAGATCTTTTCATTTTTCACCGGCTAATTGTATTTTCTTGGGATCAATTTTTGTCATTTAAACTTTTTTTTCCAAAGTATATAACTGCCTATCATTTATTTTTAGGGTCTCTGTGGTCTACCGGTTGAAGAACTTGCTTCTTGAGCAACAGGTTTCGGGTTCAAAACCTAGCCAGAGATTTTTTTGTATTTACTTATTAAGTATTTAAAGCACTGCGTGCCACCATTTTTTTTTTCATAACGAAAACTTACACTTTCTTTCCAATTTTTATAATCGACATAGTTCTAATAGTCTCCGAATAAAATGGATATGTGACATCCGGACAGACGACTGGCCGACAGACGGACGGACAGACAGATGGATAGACGGACATGACTAAAAAACACTATACTTAAGGGGCTTATAAGTCCTAAACGCAAAAAAAACGCAAGTTTTAGAAACAATAAAAGTATATGATCGACTACAGTAAACAAAATCAGAAAAATATATGATATTCTTCAGGATATATGCTAGGTAGATAGTGTGTTGAAAACATAATACAACTAATTTGATATGATAGAAAAAAATCATGAAAACTTTCTTTTTACAATAAAAACCATACTAATATACATACAATCATTATAATTTTTTGGCAGATTATTCTACAAGCAACATACTAAAGAACTAATGTTTTAATTTTTTAGTGCAAACAATAATTTTTTTTGCATATAGATAATTGCTTCATATTTTGTAATAAATTACCAGCATGGTGTCATCGCGGTTCTCTTTCTTTTCTTTGCAGTCCGACAAAGACCGCGCTTTAGGTCATATAGTCGCCTTTATCCTCTGTCTACCTCCGGGGAGTACTGGTGTGATGTTATGTTACTGAGAGCCTCCTACGTGGTGTATGAAGCCATCTAAAGCGGCGTGGCAGCAGTCTGTCGCCTGTTCCTGTCAGGATATTGTAGCGACTGGATAAATATACTCGGGCAGTGGTAGGCGAGCAATGCGGACTAGAGAGGATTTTTTGTGAACTAGCAGCGCCCGCGCAGCGCGGTTTCACCCGCATAAATCTCGATCCCGTGGGAATATCGGGATAAAAATTAATATAAGTCCTTTCCCGGGACTCAAACTATCGCTATACCACATGTAAATCGGCTCAGCGGTTTAAGCGTAAAGAGGTAACAGACAGACAGACACACTTTCGCATTTATAATATTAGTATTTATTGGTTATGATTAATATTAATAGGTGTTTAAACAAGGTGTACTTAATTGAAATAAAATGAAAACCTCTCGAAACTGTACCTATACCTATATATGTATCATGAAATAATTTTATGTGCAACAAATATCATTTCACAGGCTGATAAACTCTGTTCTGTTGTCTGCAGGGCAGAGGCAAAGGTTAATGATTATAAGTACTTAATTAATTATTCACTTATAAAAACTATTACTATAAATCCGTGATAAAAAGGCAATATTTTTGTTTTACAATTGACGTAAAATCTAAAGTACTCATGCCTCATTTATTGTCGTATTGTCGTCCCTACATGGTATGGAAGTTTATTTCGTTGATGAGAAATAAACTGTTTTTTTTTTTAAAGTATTGTGTAGTTTATTTAGAATTGCTTAAAAAAAACAGTAATACATAAATATTCTTAAACATACATCACAAAAAATAACCCTTCATTCCATATATTAGAAAGTCTATATCACCCGCCAGTGAACAACTAAAAAAACATGGCCGACTCAACAATACTCACTAAATGAGCCGCCATGTTCGAAAACAAAATAAAAGTGAACACGTCTATTTTGTATGTCCTCCTGCGATCGTTCAATATTGTTATAATTTAATCACTAGAATTATGTAGCTATGTTTGGCCTGTGACTTTGTTCGCGTGGTAGTCGAAAATAAGATTTTAAGTGTTGGTCTGCACCGTGATCCCTCCGTGCTTCGGAGAGCACGTTAAGCCGTTGGTCCCGGCTCTCATTCGTGAATCTTTGAATGTGCGTGTGGATTGAGAGATCTTTTCAAAAAACTCTTCCAATCCTAACCAAATTATAAGAGGATTTAGGACAGTACGGGTCGTCAGAAGGCTGAAAGTCTGACAACCAGTCTTACCAAGAGGTATCGTATTACCTAAAATGATTCTAGTATAGTCGCTCCATATAAAATACTGGTATTCAGCTGCACCCGGTTAGACTGGAAGCTGACCCCAACACAATTGGGAAAAGGCTAGGCAGACGATGACTAGCAAACATAGCGATGCGAGCAATAGTTACAAATAAATTTACTAATAATCAAATCAAATATGTTTATTTAGAACTAGCTGCGCCCCGCGGTTTTATCCGCGTAAATGTCGATCCCGTGGGAATATCGCGATAAAAAGTAGCCTATATGTTAATCCAGGGTGTCAGCTACCTCCATAAAAAATTTCATCAAAATTGGTCCAGCCGTTTGAGCGTAAAGAAGTAACAAACATATAAACACACACACACACACACCCCCTCACAAACTTTCGCCTTTATAATATTAGTGTGATAGAATAAGAAAAACGACAATAAGGACAATGAAGCAGAAAATAAAGGAATATTCTTTTTTATTAGGGACCAAACAAATGTAAATAAAGGCCTGTGAAAACGGCCATTAAAATCATAAAACTTTCGTAATATAAAAGTACTTTTTAGCATTTGTTTACGTACAAAAAAAAACCTTTCACATAACTGTGAAACTGAAGAATTAACAGAATGACTCTTAGATGTTATGCTATTTGGAGTTTTTTGCACCTACCGGGAATCGAATGCTGACCGTTAACGTCGTAAAACCCTAGTCCCTAACGGGTATAGTATTGTAATATCTTACCAATATTTTCATGTTACGCTTCAAAAATGTTCCAAATATCTCGAAAACTATTGAATTTTGGCCATACATACAATGAGTGTCTGTGTCGTGTTGTGTCGTGACTCGGGATACACCAATCAAATGAATCTGTTCAGGACTACGTCAAATTACAACGAGTTTTGATTGGCTAACACTGTGTCAGAAGGCGTCACGACACGACACAACACAGTAGTATGAATCCGGCTTTATACTGGAAATGTATACTTAGCTTGATATGTCACCGTGCGTAGGTATGTATACATATAATCATAACCTTTTTTTGCTCTACATAATTATGTATATACATTCATATTTTTGTACGAAATCCTTTGTGAAAAAGTCCATCGATTGAATAACGTGGTAATGCAAAAGAAGCGTATCCGGGTCACAAAGTAGTGTCATAAATCTAAGCATTAGTCACCAATAGTCACCATTTAGGGCTGTTTAGTAACGAATGCGATAATATTGGAAGCTATGGAATGTTCTTGTGTGACTGCTTCGTTCGTGGTATAGTAAAAGTGCATATCAACTTTATTTCAATGGTAATAAAGTTGATTTCAGAGTGACTAGCACTATTGAAAAAGTTATAAAAATGTTTGAAGTTGTAGCGTAAACTGAACTTTATGTGTAGGAATTAAAGTTATTTTTCCATTAATTCATATTTGTTTACATTTTTGGCAAATACATCGCGAACGCAGATTAGTTATCTATGGTCAGTATGTAGTATGATTAGCAAGGACTTTTTTTTTTTTTTTTTTGCGGATGGGAAATCATCAAATGACCCCTCCCGCTCTGGGTGGAGCGGAAGGGAGTGTCAGACTCTTACTGACTAAAACCCACCCGTGTTCCTTCCTTAGCCCTTTATGTTCCGGGCCAGCGGTAACCCTTTCGGACAATCCCGCTGAATTAGCAAGGCCTTGCGTTCGATTTCCAGGTTGGGCAAAGTTTAGGTAATTGGATTTTTCATCAGGATTTTTCTACTCACTGCTCTTCTATACATTTTGACTGCGTAGGTATTGCATTCTGATGATTTATTTGATTTACTTATTTACAAAAATCAATCTTTAATTGATTCTGTAATAATCGATATGTTGTAGGTACTTATTTAATAAAAATAATCCCCTACCAACCGCCATCTTTATTTTTTTATTTGTTGTTTGCGCTTTAGTAAAGACGGACGTATAACCTCCCTAGTGACTTTAATTGGCTAATAATAATATACAGGGTTATTGGTAAAACATTAACAACCTCTTGAGATGTCATTGTACTCATCATTATGAACAACTTTTGCTATGGTACCAAACCTGAACTCGTGAAAAAAAATTAGCTTACATTTTGACGAGATAAACGAACATAAATATAAGGAACAGCAGATTTCTTTTTCGATGAAAAGTCCCCAATGGTATATGTTTATCTCCTAAAGATAACCGACAGTAACCATTTTTATCTTTTACATATTACAAACAAAATATGGGCTTACCAAGCTATTTTAAACAATACAGTATTATTCCTTATCCAATTAAATACATTAAATACGTTGTGCATTTCATGTAGATCAAAATTGCCCTTTTCAGCATATCATTAAAATGAATATCGTAGAAGAGGTCAGAGATTTAAAAAGCGGGGGCCGAGCGGCTGGCGGGGCGGTACGAAGTTCACCGGGTCAATAAAATAAAAATCTATAGCTAAGCTTCTTTATAGCATGGCAAGCTCTGTAGCCCAACCCTAGAACATACAAAGAAAAGAATGTCCTACCACAGGAAATAGCTATATTTTTTCGTCACCTCCATCTTTTGTCAAATCGAGACCCTTTCCATTGAATTACTATTAAAAGATTTACCTGTGAAGCAGAAATGTGCCAACAGAAGAATAGTATTGATTGATTCTCTCTGCCGATGACAATAACGGATTTGGTGTGACGAATGCCGCAATTTTTTTGAAGTGAAAACTTCTTTAGTCCGTAAGCGACACAGCGCGTGTTTTGTTTCTAAGACGATTAAAAAAATACCCGCTTCGGACGTGTTCGGCTGTCCTCGGAATGTACTCAGTTTTAATGTATATCCGACATGTCAGTGAGTGATGGCAAAGTATTCTGTTTGTGTTTTGTTTTCACTTCTGTCGGCACTCCCGGAGTGCCACTGTTTTTTTTTTGTTATTGTGACTGAAACTATAATTGAATATCATTATTCAATGGTGATTACTATGAATATGTTAAACCTCCGGAAAGCACGTTAAGGCGGCTGTAATTCGTAGATCTTTGACGCTATGGGTAGTCAGAAGCCCGAAAGTTTGACAACCAATCCTACCAAGGACTATCGTGTTACCCAGTTACTGGGTTATGGATAGGCAGTCGCTCCATGTAAAACACTGGTATTCAGCCGCATCTTATTAGACTGGAAGCCGACACCAACATAGTAGGGAAAAGGCTAGAAGATGATGTTAAAAAGCTAGCGTGCAGTATCTTGCCGGCTCTTCTCCATAGGAAACGACCAATTGGAACCGTGCACCTAGCTTCTGACGTTTCATAAGTGCCCATGTAGGTTTATGTGAAATAAAATATTTTGATTTAGTAGCAATACGTATTATTGCAACATCCTTCAACTGTCAGAATCGTTTAGTACAACATATCAAATCGTCTCACAAATTGTAGTCACAAAAACCGACGGCAGGGGGCACTGTACATAATAATTAGTAGCGACGCTTTCACTAAGGGGCGATGTGGACATTAAAGCCCCAAATTAAATAATCGATTCTGAGGAGAACAGTTACATAACGTAACGTACGTAGTTATTTTATTGTTTTTAGTTTTCACATAATTAATTAATTAATTGTTTGTATGCTTAGTTTCGAGAATCGAGATTTTTCCAGAATCGAGCTGCTGCAGCTCGAGGGGCCCGTGGCTAAATAATAACAGCCGCACAGGTCGATCGATCAGGTTAAGCTACGCTTGCCGCGGTTGGTCTGTGGGTGGGTGACCATCTTTACATACCGTGACCCCTCCGTGCCTCGACAAGTACGTTAAGCCGTTGGTCCCGGCTGTCATTCGTAGATCTTTGACAGTCGTTACGGGTAGTCAGAAGCCCGAAAGTCTGACAACCAGTCTTACCAAGGGGTATTGTATTACCCAGTAACTGGGTTGTGGAGGTCAGATAGGCAGTCGCTCCATGTAAAATACTGGTATTCAGCTGCATCCGGTTAGACTGGAAGCCGACCCCAACATAGTTGGGAAAAGGCAGGCAGATGATGAGCTGCTGCAAGTCACTTTATCAAAGTTTATGCATAAGTTAATTTCGGCAGGTCAATGTTGCGCGTACCGGAAGACGTAGCGTTGGAAGGCCTCCCACAAGGTGGTCCGGTGACCTTGTGAAGGCTGCAGGAACCCGTTGGATGCGAGAAGCAGAGAACCGGTCGAAGTGGAGGTGCTTCAGGGAGGCCTATGTCCAGCAGTGGATGATGATGATGAATGTTGCTACGAAAAGCAAAGTGTCGCCTGTCGCACGATGTTGTAACATGTGCGGTGCAACTGTTAACTGTCACCTTGACCTGCCTGCACGTCACCTGCTCAGCTAACCATTATGGTGCCTATTAAAGTTCCAAGTACCTGTGAGTCTGAACAGTCACAGTCAAAAAATGTTCGTCACCTTAATGGCTATTTTTTTTTGTCTGCTCATTGCACGGTAGAATCTGATCGATATCGTAATGTCAATTCCGCAGAATGACATTCAGCTATCTTCTTTAGAAGTCAGACTAAAGTAAAAATGTGACACTGACAGACGCTGTCAGTTATTTTTTATTAATATCTATTTCATAAAATGGCCAGGTTATTAAAGGTAAACTCGACATTAATGGTGTATAGTTGTCTAAGCATTAGACTATTCAGTGCTGTAACTTCAAAAGGTATGTGTCCTGACTTGATAAAGAAAGAAAAATATTTTATTTGGGACACGCACCGGAAATAAAACTAAAAAAAGAGAAGCTTATAAAACTAAAAAAAATACATTACAAACTATAAAAAAAAGACCTGTGTGAGGCCAAAAAGGCCCTATCTGAGAATAATGAAAGAAAAAAAAAGGGAAGACTTTGTGACTGTACTTGGTTTTTAAAAATTCGTAAAATGTCCTAAAAACTCGCCAGTAGACACCGAGATACCGTCACTCATCCTCCATCTTGATTCCTGAATGGTTAATTACTGTGTTTTTTGGCGCGCTCGCCTCTCATTGGTCGAGACGGTACGATGTCAAACATGCGTTTTTTACGTCGCGAACCCAAAACTTTCAGAAATAAATTAACTAAATATACCTATTTAATTTTTAAACGGTTCACTTTTAGGTTGTAATCGTTGGGAAGATTATTTGCATAGTTCAAAATAAATGTCTGAGATTGTTAAAACCAAATTTCGCAAGTCTGCCAGAGAGAGCGTTCGGGCAAAGGTAGTTGAAGAACACCAGCAGTTCTATTCTATTTACCGACTTTACAAAAAGGAGGAGGTACTATGTTCGGATGTTTGTATGTTTTTTTTTTTTTTTTTTTTTTTTTTTGTATGTTTGTTCATCGAATACGCCGCCAATTATCGACGGATTTTCAAAATTCTTTTTTTGTTCGAAAGCAGATAGTTCTGAGGTGGTCCCATTGTCACCAAGTTAGGATCTGATGATGGGATCTTAGAGAAATCGAGGGCAACCCTCAAATTTTATAGGCTCACTTATTGTTTTTCGCACATTTTATGAAGTATCTTGTGTATTTGTGTATGGTTGTCACCATCTCAGGTAGCTGGGCTGATGATGGAAGGTACAACTCCTTAACAGTAAGAAGTTACTCGAACAGGCAAGGACTGTTTTAGTAAATTGTTTTGATGTTTGATAGGCCATTTGCCACATTTGGTCTCATGATCATCAAGTCATGATGCTGCAGTCAGGATAGTCTGCAGAGTACCTAACTCCTCGACAACTAACAGCAGATATATCGTGTTTAGGCTCATTGAAAAGGGCTCGATGTGTGGATAAACGTACTGTTACTGAGGAACACCGAAGACCTGATGCTGACGCCAGGAGCATCAGAAAAAGTACAAACCTTTAAATTACAGCACCGTAGTCGTGTTTGGGCTCATTTTAAACAGGACTAATTTTAAGTTCAATGCAATGTTGACATAAGTCTGGCCTGATGTTGCAGCCAGGATTATCAGCATCTAATCTAAAAACTAATAAAAGGAGAACTCCTCAACAATTAACGTCCCTGCATCGAGAAAAGGAATATTTTATAAAAAGGCGGTGGGCAAGTTGACTTTAGGCTATTGTAACTTAGATAAATTATAAATAGACCCACTAAAAAGCGAGAAATAAAAACTTTTTAACAAAAAAAAAAACCGACTTCCAAAAAAAACACTACTAACTGAAAAAAAAAACACTACAAACTGAAAAATAACTTTAATTTCGGAAGTCGGTGGCAAAAACTAAAATACTGATCCTAAGACACCGACTTCCGAAATTAAAGTTATTTTTCAGTTTGTAGTGTTTTTTTTTTCAGTTAGCAGTGTTTTTTTTGGAAGTCGGTTTTTTTTTTTGTTTCCTTACTAATAAACGTGGCTTCGCCCGCGAGATATGTCGATAAAAACTATCCTATGTCCTTCCCCGGGATGCAATCTATCTCTCTGCCAAATTTTATCGAAATCCGTTCAGTGCCTAAACCACTGAACGGATTTCGATAAAATTTGGTGTCTTGGAATCTGTATT
Organism: Oligia latruncula; assembly: GCA_948474745.1. Classification (NCBI taxonomy): domain Eukaryota; kingdom Metazoa; phylum Arthropoda; class Insecta; order Lepidoptera; family Noctuidae; genus Oligia; species Oligia latruncula. The sequence goes on along the minus strand of OX419711.1, from coordinate 792,317 downwards.
TAAGTTTTAGTTTTTTTTGCCACCGACTTCCGAAATTAAAGTTATTTCATCATTTTGAGTTTTTATTTCGTTTTTTATTTCTTAATTTTTAGTTTTAAGTAAAAACTGGAATATTTGTTTGTAATAAGTATTGTTTGTAATAAATTCTAGTGCAATATTTACAACAAAACTATTACCATAGTTTTGTTGTAAATATTGCACTAGAATTTGACCAAGGTTTTGAGATATTTTCCCTTTGAAACTACACCCGTCGTATCAATAAGCCAGTCACACTTACACGTATTAGTCCATATCTTGAAAATGACTAAATCGATTTTGATGAAACTTGCACTGTTCCCTAAGTTGAAGTAAATGTAAGCCAATACAAAAAAATTGTCACGATCCGATTAATAGTTGCGGAGAAATGCATGGACAAACATACATTAATACGTTTATAAAATGTTGTATATTTGTTTGGAAGTCCTAATAGATTGTCATATGTGAATATCATGCAATTCCGATAATATTACATGCATACGTGTCGAATTGATAACCTCCTTTTTTTTGAAGTCGGTAAAATACGTCACATATTTATGGTTACCGTTTGAGGAAAAATTTACCCCACAATTTGTGAAAGTGGAAAACAAGAGAAAGCCTGAAAGTGACACTGATACATCGATTATCAATTTATCATAAGCATGTGATGTATGGAAGAAGACATGCTCCTGAACTCAAATGAGTGACGAGGGATGATCATGATGTGATTCTAAATACCTACCATTCTTAGATGAAAGTAGTATCTGGGTTTGTGAGTAAATAACAACGCTACACCGCAACGTGTTTTTTTTTTATAATGGTTGAAATATTAAGTCTAAATTGTTCACAACGTAGAGTAACAAACATCCAAACATCTTCACAAAATTTCACATTTATAATATTAGTAGGATTAATAGGTACTTTCTTCTACTTCACACAATCTTTTATGGATTATTTTTCTTTTGATTTTTGTCTTTTCTTATCACATCCTCCTAACGACCTCTAGCCTGCAGTATAGACAACACAACAGATTGATCTTGTTGTCTTTAGTTCCGCTCGATCACGCTAGATGGCGGTGATTCAAGAAAAGTTGGTGCTTTTACATTATTTTGAGTTTTTTGGGATAACTTTTTTATTTTCTTGTATTTTATTATACAGGGTTAAATTAAATTAGCAAAACTCCGCAGAAGTGATGAGCATAATACGGCGGTAGAGTAGTTACAGGAAATTATGAGATTAAAAAATTGTGTGTCTGTTTTAAAGTCATTATTAGATTTCATCGCTCATTAAATTAACTAGCAAAGTACCTCAGATGTAGACGTACCTACAGTCATAAGGTGATTACTTCAATGTAGTCCGCGAAATTCACGTAGATTTTGCAAAGTAATTTTGAATTTCGCGGACTCGCACCTATACAGGGTTATTGGTAAAACATTAACAACTTCTTAAGAGGTCATTGTACTCATCATTATGAACAACTTTTACTATGGGACCTAACCTCATCATCATCATCTGCCTAGCCTTTTCTGAACTATGTTGGGGTCGGCTTCCAGTCTAACTGGATGCAGCTGAATACCAGCATTTTACATGGAGCGACTGCCTATCTGACCTCCAAAACCCAGTTACTGGGTAATACAATACCTCTTGGTAAGACTGGTGGTCAGACTTTCGGGCTTCTGACGACCCGTAACGACTGTCAAAGATCTACGAATGGCGGCCGGGACCAACGGCTTAACGTGCTTTCCGAGGCATGGAGGGTCTTGGTATGTAAAGATTGTCACCAATCTATGAATCAACCGCGGCAAGCGTAGCTTAACCTGATCGATCGACCCGTGCGGCTGTTATTACTTAGCCACAAACCCCTCTCTACTAAAGTATTTAGAAAATATAAATGTAATGTTAAACATTTTTCGGTGGGATCCAACCCTTCATATGCGAGTCCGATTCTTACTTGGCCGCTTTTTTATAGTTCATTTTGGGTCACTTAATTAAAACGAGTTTTCTTTTACACACATTTATTTAACAGAATTATTTCAAAAGCTAAACCCAGGCACCTTTGAATGGTCAAGATCAACCATTCGAAAGTTTAGTTGGAATAATTCTTACTTAAATATGTAACAAAACAAAATATGTAAGAATTATTCGAACTAAACTTTCGAATGGTTGATCTTGACCATTCAAAGGTGCCTGGGTTCAGTCGTGCAATATTTCCACGACCCCCCCTAAGACCCTTCCTATCGTGCAAAGACTACTTATAGTTAACACGCTTTTTTGAGCTTGAGGGTCACAGATTCAGTGGTGAAGCAATCTGCACAGTTGCACGAAGGGCATACGGTGAATGCGTTGTCCGTCGTCATAAACCGGCTTCTGCCTGATACCTGTTAAGAAAAAGGAAATTGAATATTAACTTGTTATAGTTGAGTTGACCCACGAGTGAGGGGTTCGTGGCTGAATAATACGAGTAACAGCCACACGGGTCGATCGATGGTTTATTTATTTATATATACTTTATTGTACACAAGAAAATACATAACATGGTTATGCTACGCTTGCTGCGGTCGAAATTGTTGATTCGGTTAGCCAGAAAGATGACGCTAGTTGCTCATTCCACAGCGTAGTAGGTACCTATGGAGAAGAACGGGCAAGAAACTCCACGGACACTCTCATCATCCTACCCTTTTCCCAACTATGTTGGGGTCGGCTTCCAGTCTAACCGGATGCAGCTGAATACCAGTATTTTACATGGAGCGATTGCCTATCTGACCTCCACAACCCAGTTACTATACAGGGTTATTTGTAAAACACCAGTAACCTCTTAAGAGGTCATTGTACTCGTCATTATGAACAACTTTTACTATGGGACCAAACCTGAAATCGCGAAAAAAAAATCAGCTGTTCCCTACATTTTGACGAGTTATACGAACATAAATGTAGGGAACAGCTGATTTTTTTTTCGCGATTTCGGGTTTGGTCCCATAGTAAAAGTTGTTCATAATGATGAGTACAATGACCTCTTAAGAGGTTACTGGTGTTTTACAAATAACCCTGTATAGGTAATACAATACCCCTTGGTAAGACTGGTTGTAAGACTTTCGGACTTCTGACTACCCGTAACGACTGTCAAAGATCCACGAATGACAGCCGGGACCAACGAGGGAGGGGGCGTGGAAGGGGGGTTCAGGGGATCAGACCGGAATAAATCTTAAAAATGCTTATTGTAATTACAACCCGCGAGAGTTATCTTGAGACTTCGCTCGGATGACGTCACCGGGTGGGACTGAGACGTCGATGGCAAGAGCGGTAAAGCCGCGTTTCCTCTAGGCAACATTTGGCGCGCGACACGTGACGGTCAATATGTACGGCAACGCTGCACAACAGCGCGCGACGTTGCCAGCTGGCGCGCAACATGACGCGCGGCTTGAGAGCATCGTTAGTTGAGCATCAATTGTTGTCAAGTGGAGACGTGACGCGCAACAATGTTCAATGTTCTTTTTTCGATAAAATTATAACCACTGCCGCTGAAATCAACACAAGCTCCTCTGGCGACATGTTGTCGACAACTGACGTAAAGTAGTAGATGCGTAGACAGACAACGTTGTTCAACAAAAGTTCCGCGCTGACTTTCAACATGTTGGGCAACTTGTTGTGCAGCATGTTGCGCGTCAATTGTTGCCTAGTGGAAACGCGGCTTAACATCACGGGGGTCGGGTCCGGCCGCTCGGGTCTTAAGTTAACACTTGCGCGAGTTGTAACACGTTTTTTTTAAACTTATTATTTTATATACTTACAGGAATCTGCAAAACGAGAAATAATTAATTTTTCTTTCTTATTTAAAAAAAAAAGTCTTTATTTCAGAACTAAGTCCATAAGTTATTAGTTGTTAGTAACAGATTGTGCTTATAATATGCTTTAGTAGTGTTGTTAGTAGGTACTTTATTTCAAACCCATTGCTATTTCCACCCAGTGCCTCTGGATCGGGCAGTCTGGTCTGCCAGCAATCATTTTCAGTAGAGCTGGCATCCGTCCGGATTTCCCCGGGTTTGTCCTAGTTTGGGGGGCGTCCGGGGAGTGGCCGGGCGGGGTTTTAAAAAGTGTCCGGGTACAACCCTTTTAAAAAGTGTCCGGGGACACTTTTTGTGGTTGGGGAAAACTGACTTTGAATGATTTGCAATAAATGAAAGCATAAATCATAGCGCACGGCAAATATACACGTGCGCTCGTAACAATTCATAATTTGCTTTTGATTTACTTACATTTTTTTTAATTTTCTTTGAGTGTTCCTAATTATTTTTGTTACCAGAATACCTACCTAATCACATAGAGAAGAGTGTAATAAATTAAGCGTTTCATTTGTATTGTTGAGGTTTAAGTTGATATACTATAGCTAAGAAAAAAAAAAAAAATACTTAACGATGTTTTTATTTTATTGTAATTTTTTTTCGAGGGAGTCCGGATATTTTTTTTTATTTTACCCAAATGTCCCGGGTTTTTAAAGTTTTTATCCGGGGTCCGTAATTTAGGTGATGGCAACCCTAATTTTCAGGATACTGTTACGAGTAGGTATTACGCAAGCGTTGCAGTAAGGAAGCCGCTTTCTTACGCATGATGGCGTGAAAGCCAGCCGTGTGAACTGCAGCAAACATTCCAGAAGCACTACAACGCCGCGGTAACTGCAACAGCATCCTGAAAGCGTTGTTGTAGTGTACGCGCATGACGTTGGTTGTAGGCTCGGCTCGTATAAGGGCGCTTTCCGAATTAGCTATAATCGCTCACAGCTGAGAGCTGTCAACAATTCGGAACGCCCGTGAACGCGATCACAGTGCTTACTCAATGTAAAAACGATATTATTACAGTATTTCTTTGTATAAACACCACATTTCTTCTTCTTTGGTTAGGTGGCGACTACCAGCCAGAAGCACAATTTCGAAAATGCCACGTTAGTTTAATTTTATGATAAGATGCAAATCAAAACTGTCATTTTTGACAGCGCTCACGGTGATATTATTCTAGGGCATGGTTGGCGTTATCGCAAGATGGCGCATGTCATGATGTCATCTATGATGATTCACGGGACGTCGTTATCGCGCTCACGCTAATTCGGTACGGGTTTAAGCACGCTCACATCGATTGTTTCCCTATCTCGGAACGCAGGGGAAGACACAAACAGGTTCGAGTAGAAGGACTGACAGAACGCCTTAAATAAACTTTGACGTCTGCCGCGCAGTGAGCGAACCTTCGGGCGATCATACTTATTCATTAATCAGCCTATTCCCAGCCATTCTTTTGAATTTTGTTTGAGATAGTGAAAATATATCAAGATCGAAAAAGTGTGTGTTATATATTTTTCAACACACTTGCTCGTAAAGTGGCTCTTATTGAACCGATTTTAGGTCCATAATGGAGTGTATTACGAACGCGTGCTTTTTCTTTACTTTAATCCACATGTTCTGTAATACCACAGATAACTATTTACTAGTCGGAGACGCGCGCTTTTTTAATCTCATCAAACCCTGAGTTCCGAATTGGGAAATAATCGATGTGTTCCGAATTGGGAAATAACCGAATTAGCGTGAGCGCGATAACGATAACGATGTCCCGTGAATTGTCATAGATGACGTCATGACATTCGCCATCTTGCGATGATGCCGACCATGCCCTAGAATAATATCACCGTGAGCGCTGTCAAAAATGACAGTGTGTGTATGAGGTTGTGTCAGTGTGTGTTTTGTTTTGAGTTGCATCATCTTTAAATTAAACTAACGTGGCATTTTTGAAATTGTGCTTCTGGCTGACAGTCGCCACCTAACCAAAGAAGAAGAACTGAAGAAGAAATGTGGTGTTTATACAAAGAAATACTGTAATAATATCTTTTTTACATTGTGTAAGCACTGTCATGTGAGCGCGTTCACGAGTGTTCCGAATTGTTGCCAGCTCTCAGCAGTCATAATAGTAATATCTAAATCGGAACGCATGTGAGATGATGCATGGACGTAATATTACGTCCATGGAGATGATGTGAGCGCTGTGATGTGAGCGATTATAGCTAATTCGGAAAGCGCCCAAAGAGACTTCATGCCAAAAGAAAAAATCCGCGGGCTATATTTCAATTTTTTTTTAAATAGTCTGTATTGTCCTTGGTCGCAAAATGAACTCGCAGGGGACCACAGACAATTTAAGGTGAATGCGCAGTGGTAGACCGCGAAATTCTTAGGTTTTTTGCAATTTTCAGGTTTGTGTTTATTATATTTTTTCTATAGGCTGTTTAGCGGTTTTGTCTGTGCCATAGATTAATATATTTAAAATGAGTCAATGTTGCCCGCGCATCGCTAGTGCTGGCTAGCACGGCGCGCGGGAAAACAAAACCAGCGCGCCATTTTCCATACAAGTTAATATTTAACAATACAAGTCTGTTTTTTTCCTCGCAAGTGTGTTGAAAAACGTCGTATGAAACGCGTGTGCATTAATCAACTTAGCACACATGTATCATAATGTACTATTATTTAGTTAGTGAATTACCTTAATATTCTTGAAGTGAAGATTTCCTATGAGCTTGAGGCGTGACAGCGGGCCCCGAGTTTGACACATACACTGAAATGACAAGAACACGCTATAAAGGCAGAACGCTAATTGCGTAACACACTATCAATCACAATCGGAATCATTTTGAAGGATAGTTGCTAATCCATTGCTTCATATGTTAGGAAAAATTGTCTGCTCTACTACGTAAATAACACAATGAATGTTGTTGAACTGTCAAAATGAAAGCCCAAAATGTAAACTTCATACGTATAAGCAGGATAAAAAGGTCTAAAAAGTTAGGTACTTAAGAACATTTTCGAAATATCTTATACAAGGTGTTGATTTGCATGAGGATGCAAATCAACACCTTGTATAAGAGTAATTTGACGAGGGTCAAATTTCAGGAGGTTGTCATAAAAGACATTTTAGTACTTTAGTATTTTAGTACTTAGTAAAGTAAAAGGCGTTTGTTTGTGTATGAAAGCGCGGTTATAGGCTAGTAACAGACGGGCCGCGTTTAAATACGGCTGGTTCACACTTACGGATTTCCGTAAATAAGAAAAAAAAAACCTACCCATTTTATTGTTGATTTGGGTCGAAAATCATTAGCATAATTACGTCCTTGAATTTGACTAGGATGCAAGTCAACAACTTGTAAACTCGTATAAAAAAGATAACTGGAAATCTCTGTTTCTATAGAAAATTTAAAATTGCTCTAATTTGGCTGTAACACTATTTTTCGAAATGTTCTTTTTTGAATTTTGTATCCTGCTTATGCGTATGAAGTGTCATTAAAATCGGTTCATTCATTTCGAAAAACCAGGGCTTGAACGTTTGTATGAAATGCCGTACGGCGTAAACGTTCATAGATCAGAAGCCACCGAGCCAGTTATTGAATTAAGAACCTTATTTTATAGAAATGCAGTTCTTTATACAAAAACGATAGCTTAGTTCGGTGATAAGTTGTCATTAACACGCTTTTATTAGGTCGACCTGTATGTAACTAACTATGTAATGGAATCTAAGGTAACTAATGTAACCATCTTTCAAGGGTCGTAGCGTAACGAAAATTGACAGCTGTATGTAGTTCTGATGACAATACAATAATATGGTACTGTCGAACTGATCTGATGATGGAACCGGAAGATATGAACCGGAACTTCATGATCGAAAATCGTATCATAGCTGTTTTGGATTTCTTAGAAAAGTCTTGTAATGAACTTTGACCACGATTAGGTTTCAAGGTCTGTTGATGAAGCCGGAAGATAGGCACTGGCATTCCATGATCGAATATCGTATCATAGTCGTGTTTGCACTTGTGAGAAAGGCCACGTAATGGACTTTGAACACGATGAGGTTTCAAGGTATAACAAACCTATTTGTTTTTACGTGCATTTTTAAAAGCGTGTTTTTCTAGTGTTTTTTAAACTATTAATTTTTTTAGTATTAAGAACTTAGCCTACATTGAAATAGAGTTCGAAATACAAATACTGGCTCAAAGGTTTAGGTTAGAACTAAAGTTAGATTTCGTTTTGTAAGACGGATAGAGTTTGTCGGGTCAGCGGGATTGTCCGAAAGGGTTACCGCTGGCCCGGAACATAAAGGGCTAAGGAAGGAACACGGGTGGGTTTTAGTCAGTAAGAGTCGGACACTCCCTTCCGCTCCACCCAGAGCGGGAGGGGTCATTTGATGATTACCGATCCGAAAAAAAAAAAGAGTTTTAAATAACGTGCAAGAGACAATACCCCCATTTAAATTAATTGATTAAAGTCTTCTCATAATACTTACGTTAGGCTATAATAAAAACATAGATATGTTTATAAAATAGCACTCGTAATATAAAATAGATATGTGTGTGTGTGTGTTTGAGCGCTCGTAAAATAAAATATACCATTCGGTCTATTCTTTTTTTTTTTTTTTTTTTAAGCATTGCCCCACACTAGGAATTTCTCCTGTATTGTGGGTGCCTTTACAAACATTTAAACTCACATACACAAACAGCCAGACCCGGAACAACTACTTGTAGGTCATACAAATATTTGTTCCGTGCGGGAATCGAACCCGCGACACGCAGCGCAGCAGTCAATCGCTTAACCACCGCGCCAACCGTGCCGTCAAATTCTGGAAAAACCTCACCGTGAAAACTTACGTGAAGTGAGCAGAGGCCTTAGTGTGAGTTTTTTCGACTCAAGTTCGATTGCGCTATGGGAAATTAGGTTTCTCCTAGTGACCACCAGGTGGCGCTATAACTTTTTCCCGCGCTCGCAATCGAACATGACTGAAAAAACTCACACTTAAGCCTCAGCTGTCAGTCCACCTGATTCTAGAGATTTTCAGTATTGACAGCTCACTTCAAGGTCACTTCATCTCACTTTTTCCGTTGAGGTTATTATATAATAGATCGGGTGCGGAACGCGTCGAGTACACAACGAAAATTCGTAAAAAAAATCATTAAGTAGATAGTGTATTTTGATTAAAAAATATTTTTTTTTTATGTCGCGCCTTTCTGTTAGGGCTTCCGGCCACGTGTCCTAACCAAATACGATCGTCACGCGAGTAGGCAACTGTCACGTTCATATATAACTTTTTGTTCAGCTAACCAACATCTGCTCTGGAAGTCTGTCAACGAAGATCTATACGAGCCCGTCCAAAAGTAGTTGATCCAGCAAAGCAAGTGTCAAATTAATTTGTCTAACGGGCAAACGACACATCGAGCGGAGGCACAACTGTCAAATCGTGTTGTCATTCATTCTTAGTTCGGAAACCGAACTAATCTTATGTCTGTAAGTGATACGGAGCAGGACACGCTCGTAAAATCGGTCGAAACTACGGACTTAGGGAGTAGAAGCCTAGAACGCGTGTTTGCGCTGACACAGAGCGCCTACCAGACTATAAACCTACCAAACTCCTACCAAATATTATGAACGGGACGATTGTGTATTCGCGCGAACGATTTTGGTTAGGACGCGACCTCATAATTAGGGATTTCAGTAATAACACCTTGTACTTACTTTCTAGAAATACAAAAATAAAGGAATTAATATAATTCATTGTTGAATAAACACATAAATATTTCTTTAAAGGTAAATAAAAAGGAAATCTTACAGTCGGAGGCTGTAGAACAAAATAAAAACAATTATTTAATGAATAAGTAATCAAAGAAATAGTTTTAGTTAAGTTATCATAATAAAATTGCTACCATGACGTCTGTGACGGATTAGATTTAGTTTATTTTAAGCATTGTTCTCATGTGACTTTGTGTCTTATTTGAACATAAATATCTTTATACCTAAGTTAGGATATTATATTTTTATTTAATTAAATAATTAAGTTGTTATTTAAGTAAAGTTCTTTTTAATTCCAATTTTAATTATTTAATAAAATAAGTGAAAGGGAAAATGCGTTACAAAATTATGACGTAATGTGTTTTTTAAACCTTTTCACAGATAAAAAATACAAAAATAAATTAATGAGTGCAATCACTTACCGGTGTCTGTAATTATAAAAAAAAAACAACAATGAGATCAGATGAAAATATAATTATTTAACCTTGTGCTCAACCCTATATCTTAATAATTCATATAAAATATTTCAAAAATAATAATTATTATGTTTACTTACGTAATACTGCAAATTGCAAAAAAAATAGGTTGTTATAGTAGATAATAGCTACAAACCAGTCAAGATAACAGATATCAAAAGTTTTTTTTTATATAGAAAAATAACTAACCGTTAACTGTTTGGAGAAAAAAAAAAGAAAAAAAACATTAAAATATATAAAAAAAAAAAATTTGTAAAAGTATAATTAATTATTCTAATGCGTTACCCAATTCTGTAAAAACAAGAATAATACTTTTAGATCTAATTAATAAAACAAACAGTGTCCTCTAGTTTTAAAATATTGACCAAATTGACTTGTAAGAGTACCTATCTTAGAAGATTTGCTTACAGAAATAAATATTTCATTAAAAAAGTAAAAAAAATATTCTCCTTATAGTTTTCGAGTTGATTTAAAAAAAAAACCGGCCAAGTGCGTGTCGGGCCACGCACAGTGTAGGGTTCCGTAGTAGCCCGTTATCACAATGTAGTACGATTCTGTTGTTCTTTATTATTACCTAATAAAAAAAAATAAAAAACTTTTCATATTTTGTTTTTCAATGCAAGTCTTTACCCGTTATAAACAAGCAACTACTTAATCTTAGTCACTTTAAAGGATTAATGCTAAGGATTTTGTATTTGGTACAAAATTATCCAACACCCAAGTTCAACGACTATTACTGCTAAACTAATAAAGTTATCTTAACCGCTATAATTTTCCTTTAAAGTTCATAAAATGCACTATCATTGTGAATTTTTCCAGATTTTTCAAGCCAGCGTCCCCCCCCCTCTAAAACCTAAACTGGTTTTAGAGGGGGGGGGGACGCCCTACTGAAACCAAAATTTTCACTTTAAAGTTCAATATTTCGTAAATGGAGCATTAAATCGAAAAATGGGGTAGACGACGAAAAAAAATATTCATCCCCACTGCACATGTAGGGAGCTACCCTAAAAAAAAATATTTACCAAAATTTTATTATACCACTTTGTCGGCGTAATTAATATGTACACACTCCTACAAAACTACAGCTTTCTAGTACTAACGGTCTCTTAGCAAAACCTCCGACAGACAGACAGACAGACGGACGGACATGACGAAACTATAAGGGTTCCTTGTAGGAACTACGGAACCCTAAAAAACATACTCTTCAGCTTTATATTCGGGTTGGTGGATGTCACGATTATAAAATTATTATTATGTCTTCGATTTTTTTGGTTCTAGGACACGCCGGTTTCCTCACGGTGTTTTCCTTCACCTTTTTGAGAGCAGCGGTAAAGAAATTAAAGACACAAACCAAAGTGTTTGATTGGGTTCAAACTCACGATCTCGGGGCCGATACCACTCAACTGGGCCACCACTGCTCCCACATTCTGTACCCATTTATTTTGTGATGTGGATTAATCCAACAAGTAGATATCTCTTAGAAGGTACCGACGCCAGCTGCACATCAAGCTACTACAATCTGTCAAATTTCTTTAATAGATTTTCAACTTTATTGTTAAAGCATAAGGTTCAAAGTTGATTTGGAAAATTTTACAGTATCGGGTAGCTTGATGTGCTGGCGACTGTACCAATAAAAGTTATATTTTTAGGTATAATTAAGTACAATGTACATACAATAACCCCATCATACCTCAGACTGAAAAGACGAAACAATAATAAGTAAAAAAAAAATTTTGCAATTACTGAAGATTCTTTTAAAATGATTAAAAGTACAATAGATATACTCACAACTATTTTCTGGAAATTAATAAGGATAATGTTAGATATCATTTATTTACAATATTTAGTTTTTTGGAAAATAAATAAACCAATAGAAAACGAATACGCTGTTTTACAAAACCGCTAGCTGTTTTACAAAAGAGCTGTTTTGTAAAACAGCTAGCGGTTTCGTTATGTAAAACAACTGAACAACATCAACACCACGTTCAGGATTGCTATTATGCTACGTTTAACAAAACTGCTACCGACGCGACGTTTAGACGTAATGCAAAATGCATAACGTTTATGCAGTTCTGCGTGTTAGTAATTATGAAAAACCGCTAAACGTCGTTCAGGGGGCCTAAAAAGGCCACATCATAAAAGGATAACATAATAGACAGTTAATTGTTAAGTTAATGTGCTAAAATACCAATCAATCCAATCCAAATCCAATCCCAATCTCTTTGATCCTAGTCCTACGTAGTGCAGCGAAAAAAAGAAAAACACGGACTGTCTTCGCCATATTATAATTCATAATGTTATCCTTTTATGTTTCTCCAAAGTGGCCTTTTTAGGCCCCCAGTTCTTTTACATAACGGAGCTGTTTTGTAAAACAGCGGATTCGAGAATCCATCTGCACAATGTATAATTAGTAGATATTTTTTTCATCATGATCACACTGTTCTGATACACGATTAAGAAACTTCCGATTTCTTAGAAAAAAAAAGTGATTTTTGTGTGAAAAAATAATATAAAGAAATGTTCAGTAACATCTACTTACAACTGTATGCTGCAAATCATAAATTAAAGGTTTAAATAAGTTAAATATTTATAGCAACAATTTGAGATTTTATAAAAAAAATATATACATAAAACTCACGCCGTTTTCCAAGAGGGTAGACAGAAAGTACAGAACGCTACCTGCATTTTTTTTTTTTACGGTACCTTACCTACGCCTTTTGCTTCGTTTACGTTCATACTTTTGGGCACCTACCCTCTAAGTCCGACAACGAAAATACGGGCCCATCCGAATGATGTCCGAAACTTCGGAGTGTACCCGACACCCTATGGAAATCACCCGTAACTTCGATATAAACTATGGAAATTCGTGCTTAGAGAGTAGAACTCCTGTTGTTTGTATCGTAGTGTCATTATATGGTGAGTCGTGCTAAGGGAGTAGCCCTCCTGGGCATACACGGACGCCCGTTTGGAGTAGGTACAGTCAACAAAGGAGTTAAGTATACAGGAGCGTCGGATATTGTTGAAGTTTACTAAGAAACCGATGGATATTCTCGAATAAAATTTTAGTTTATTAATAGAAAACAAACAGCTTATTTATTAAATTAAATTTCAGTCCAGAACATCCATCGGTTTCTTAGTAAACTTCAACTATATCCGACGCTCCTGTATACTTAATTCCTTTGTTGACTGTACCTAATACAAATCTGATCTTTCTAAAGAACATAACGAATTAGGTCACTATGTCCTTTCAGGGCGTCCCCTCTCAGTTTTTCCACTCACATCTATCTTGTAAATATATACCTTTTATTCATTCTCTGAACCATGTAAGTAAAAGTCATCATCATCTGCCTGCCTTTCCCCAACTATGTTGGGGTCGGCTTCCAGTCTAACCGGATGCAGCTGAATACCAGTATTTTACATGGAGCGACTGCCTATCTACCCTCCACAACCCAGTTACTGGATCAAATTATATCCCTTGGTAAGACTGGTTGTCAGACTTTCGAGCTTCTGACGACCCGTCTGACTCAAATATCCAGGAATGACTGCCGAGACCAACGGCAAAACGTGCTTTCCGAGGCACGGAGGGGTCAATAGATCTTTGCGGCAATTAGAACTTAGCCACAAGCTACTCCACTCATAATTATCTGCCTTGTAAATACCTTTTTCTTCATTCTCACAATATGAGCAAACCATGTAAGTAAAGTCTAATGCTTTTTTTAAACAATAATAATAATAAAAAAATAATAAATAAATAAAAAATATAATAAAAAAAAATATAATAATAATATAATAAGTAATTTATGAGCCTCGACCAACACCTGAGGAGGCTCTCGTTGGGCAGCTGGATCAAGGGCTTGATTCAGAAACCGGTACTTCTGGACACGGCCCGAATAGTTAGGAGGTTTCCCTCTCTGGAGCCCTGACCGCCAGTAGCTTGGACCCAGTTCCCGATACCGGTGGGCTACTATTTTTTACTAATATTTAAAAATATAATTTATTTGTAATTAAGTACAATAATAAATAATTTAAAAAATATACAATATATAAATATATATTTTTTTTAATTCAGATCGCCACTTACTTGAGGCTGTTAGGAAAGAAATAATAATTATTAATTTTATTTTCTTGTGTAGGCTAGATACTCTAATTATATGTAGGTATTAATTAATCATATCATAATCAGACTAGTGTTCCCACTGCTGGGACACAGGCCTCCTCTCGGTGAGAGGGAGTGAGCCGTAATCCACCACGCGGGCCCAGTGCGGGTTGGTAGATGTCACATGTCTTCGAATTTGTGGTTCTTGTTTCCTCACAATGTTTTCCTTCACCGTTTATAAAGCAATGGTGATGAAATAATTTACACAAAGTAAAGCGGCTGTCTGGGTTCAAACCTACGACCTACAACTCAACAGTTTAAAAAAAGCCAACCGACACCACCTTCATCATCATCATCGTAACCAACGCCCTCCATTTTGGAGCGCTTGGTGTGACGTCATAGTCTATGACATTGACAACGGGCTGAATCGCACACACTTCTACACAGGAATATTTTTTTATCACCATCCAAATTTTTACAGAGTGAACCCATGAATATGAACAACTTTCACTATGGGACCAACTCTGAAATCACGAAAAAAAAATCAGCTGTTTAATACAAAGCTCAATACCTACTTGACCTAAATGTATGAAACAGCAGATTTTTTTTCGTGATTTCAGTTGGTCCCATTGTGAAAGTTGTTCATGAGTAGAACATCCTGTAAAAATTTGGATGGGGTTTAAATAAATCACCTGTATATGTAACACATTGACATTTATTTTGTCACAGACTTTTACATCACATTCACTCTGAATAATGGTGTTGCTTTAAAAAAAAAAGTTAAAACTCACCAGCTGCAATAGTAAAAAAGCTATTTTATTTTATTTTCAAATTGATACATATCACTTAATATTTGAAGGGAAAACTTCTTAGGGCACGTCGGGCATTTTTTGAGATGGGAAAAAAACATTGAACTCGCGCCACTGTTACCGTAAGCGACACCGCGCATGTTTTTTTTAAGACGATTAAAAAAGTACCCGCTTCGGATGTGTTCGGGAAATACTCAGTTTTAATGTTTAATGTGATGCCAAAGTATTCTGTTTGTGTTTTGTGTTCACTTCAGTCGGCACTCCCGGAGTGCCACTGTTTTTTTTTTGTTAGTCTATTTTGTGTCCCGCGGCTGGGCAATAGCCTCCCTTTTTTCCATCCAAACCTATGTCCTGTTCGTTCTCTGGCCCTGCATTACAAAGAATAAGTTAATAAAATAAAAAAATAAAAACTTACCAGAAACTATAAAATAAATAATTTGGTAAAGTCATTAATGTATACTGTGGTTATTTCTACAAAACAATTTAAGGATATTATGCATCTTTGTGAAAAACAGGATTTAAAAGAATTATTTCAAATAACTTACTTCAGTCTGTTAAAAAAAAAATCGTTAGTAAGTTAAATTACTCAGTTTTTTTTAATGTATTATGTCTACCCATCTTCGTAGTACTTCCTAGCCTTATTCCAACTATGTTGGGGATCAGCTATCAGTCTAACTGGATGCATCTGAATACCAGTACTTTACATGGAGCAACTGCCTGTCTGACCTCCACAACCCAGTTACTGGGTAATACGATACCCATTGGTAAGACTGGTTGTCAGACTTTCAGGCTTCTGACTACCAGTAACTACTGTCAAAGATCCACGTATGACAGCCGGGACCAACAGTTTAACGTGCTTTCCGAGACACGGAGGATTCTTGGTAAGTAATGTTGGTCACCATCCATGGACCAACCACGGTACCCGTTGCTTAACCTGATTGATTTGCCCGTGCGGCTGTTATTGCTTGGTCACAAGCTGCTCAAAATCCAAACAAATTGTAAAAACATAACCATACATACCTCAACCTAAAGACATAAAAAATAATTTAGTTCGGCCAACCACAATATCATCATCTGCCTACCCTTTTCCCAACTATGTTGGGGTCGGCTTCCAGTCTAACCGGATGCAGCTGAATACCAGTATTTTACATGGAGCGACTGCCTATCTGACCTTCACAACCCAGTTACTGGGTAATACGATACCCCTTGGCAAGACTGGTTGTCAGACTTTCGGGCTTCTGACTACCCGTAACGACTGTCAAAGATCCACGAATGACAGCCGGGACCAACGGCTTAACGTGCTTTCCGAGGCACGGAGAGGTCACGGTATGTAAAGATGGTCACCCATCCACAGAACAAACCGCGGCAAGCGTAGCTTAACTAAAAAGAAGAAATTAAAAACAGCGCGTACAGCACCGTGCTAGGAGTGAAACTTCTTAAAAAATAAAGAATAAGAGAGATTTGGTAGGTAGAGAGATTTAGGTATACCTTTCTTCTCTCTCATGTAACGAAATGTGCCTAAACGTGACGCGTCCGCATTCAGTCACTACTAAAGAAAATATAGGCGTTTTGACACTTTTGACAGGTGGCCGGACTTGACGTCACCTAGTGAACTTTTATTTTTATTTTTTATTACTAAAACTCTTGACCCCGATCACGCCTGATGGAAAGCGATAGATGAGGTCTATGATGTAACGAGCGTGCCCAGAAGATGCCTGTTCACGTGATTTCAGAAGACCCACATTGGCGTTATCTAGCGCCTTAATACACAGTTTCAAACTGTGATAATATTAACAATTTCTTAGTAAATCATTAAACTTACGGCTTCCTGGAACAAGAAAACAGGATATTTTTAATAAGTAAAAAAAAAATAATCAAGGAACTAAAATAAATCTAGAGTGCTTTATATCTTTTAATCTGTAAATAAAATAAAACTTTAAACGTTTTACGTAAAGTTTCTTTTCATCACCAATGGACGCGCGGGGCAGTACGTAAAGCCACAGACACATGTCATTACCTACTGTGTCGTGTTGTGTCGTGACTCGGGATACACCAATCAAACGAATCTGTTCAGAACTACGTCAATTTACAACGAGTTTTGATTGGCTAATACAGCGTCAGAAGGCGTCACGACACGACACAACACAGTAGTAAGAATCCAGCTTTAAGCATGGTCTCCATGGGTGGGTTTTAGTCAGTAAGAGTCTGACACTCCCTTCCGCTCCACCCAGAGCGGGAGGGGTCATTTGATTATATCCCATCCAAATAAAAAAAAACGCCGCTTTCGGATTTTAGCGGTAACCCTTTCGGAGAATCCCGCTGAATAGCGGCGTTAGTTCCGATTTTGACCAAACGCCAAAATAACCGTGTAACACTATACTTACAGTAACCTGAAAAAAAAATGCAATCTTATTATTTTCTAATTATTTTTACACTTAAATGACGGAGTTATGCCCGAACATACATAAAAAAAATTATATTATGTAAACATCCAAATTAAAAACTTCCTCCTTTTGGTTAAAAAAAGTTTTTTCTAAAAAATATTTTTATGTGAGACTAGCTGCTGCCCGCGACGTCGTCTGCGTGAAGGCTCTACAGCACCAAAAACACCTAAGATGCCAGTGTCGCTATAGAATTATAAAGTAAACAACTTTTAAAATAGAATTAAAATATAAGTTTTTTTTTGCAAGCGAAGCAAGTGAAAAGAGTTATATGGGAATCCTGCTGAGTTCAGTCATAAGAGGTGACTGAAGGAAATAGAGAAAATAATGCAGGAATACATTCTAGGACACAAAAGAGTAAAAATACGTTCAAAGGTATCATATATACCTTACAACACTTCCCTATAAACTACGTTGGTAGTTATGCTGCCAGGAGCCAAAATGTGTGATGACGCGGGAGCAAGCGACGACGTACAGTTGCCCGTGTGAGAAGCAACTCGTCCTGACGTCGACACCCACTGCCCTCAGTGTCTGCCCCTGCGACTTATTGATGGTCATCGCGAAGCAAACACTCACGGGGAGCTGTACGCGCTTGAACTGGAACGGGAAGTTATGAGGTATGAGGGGAATGCGTGGTATAAATACTGCCTCGCCGACGTCACAACCCGTAAGAATTTCCGCCTCAATGGTGTGTCTGTGGAGCGAGATGACTTTAAGGCGGGTCCCGTTACACAACTTCGGAGGAGATAGGTTCCGAAGAAGCATAACCGGGACACCGCTTCAGCTTGAATGCGCTGGAAGTCCACTTGCTGACAGGGAGTTCAGAAATTCCACGGGATAATGTGTGGCGTCATCTTGCTTGACAACAGTGTTTATCGAGGTGTAGACCACTTCATTCCCTTCAATTTCCGAGAGAATGCATTCGTTAATTGCTGCAGCCTGATCATTTTTGGGCGTCAAAATGGCCCGCTCACACACCCAAGAATTCTGCTGGTGCGGTATACGACTGAATGTCCCCGTACACACAGCGAATGAGTTCTTCTAAGCTGGAAACCACTCTACCGAGAGACTCTGGAAGCACCACCTGTCTACCTCTCTCTTCTGGTAGAGTGCCTTCGCCAAGACTTAGAAGGACATCGGAGAATTCTTGAGCGCGTGCATTGCCGCCAAGCCGAGCTCTCATATTAATGGTCAAGCGCAGCGTACGAACTCGTGACCACAACGAAGATCGTTTCAACGAAGCATTCACCTCGTCAGCCCTCGATCCTCGGCCATCGTACACTCATCCCATACGATCAGAGAGCAATCCTTGAGCACGTGTCCCTTATCGCTGTTACGTGACACACCACAAACAGGCGTTTCGGCGCTCTCTAAATCGATGGGAATTTTAAACATGGCATGTGCTGTCTTGCAGTCCCGGAAGCAGTGTGGCAGCGATTCCCGACGACGCTACAGCAATAGCAATTTTGCCTTGCCTCCTGACCTCTGCAAGTATGCCAGTGGTAACAAATGTTTTTCCTGTACCACCAGGAGCATCCAAGAAAAACATTTTACCCTGGTTTTGCCAAACGCTTTCAAGGACGGTGTCATAAATTTGTTTTTGCTCTGAAGAGAACAAAGCGACATGGTCATTTCGTATGGTGGTCATTTCGCCGTCTCCGACTTCGTCTCCAGTAGCACGCCTCAAAGCTCGTAGAAAATCTTCAGACAGATGATGGCGATACTTCTCCCACAAAGCTACCGGGTTCGCGACTCCACAAAACACCAAGATGACGGCAAACAGATGATGCATGCGGCTGGGACTGTCACTGACGCTCGCCTCCGCGAGGGTGTCAGCCCAATTTTGGTCACCGTCGAGAAGGTGACGTGCTACGCAGGCTGCGCGGTAAGTGGGAAACTCCACGCCATCAAATGTCCTCAGAAAGGCGAAAGACTTTGCCTCGGACAGTGTGAAGTAACAACCGCAGAAAATCGCATTCGCCATTATTCGGATGCACGGTATAATTTAAGTTTATAATTAGGTATACGACATGAAAATATATTAATTACCAAGCAATAATCACACAGATAAATACCGAACAAAAGTATTAACAGTCAATGTTTATTTTGTACTAACAACATGAAATTGATGAAGAAATGATCATCATCAATGAACATAAGTTTTTTGTAATACTTAACACCGCATTTTTTTTAAATTGTCTTCCTCAACTCGGCTCAAGATTTTGAGGGTTTTGTTGGAACTTGAATTTGTCAAAACGAACTATACGATACAACTTTTATGAAGAAAATGCACATTACCATCTATGAATTTTAAGAATAACTAACTACTAACCTCACCAACATGATCAAATTTAAATTATTAATTTCCAAAAAGTGTTGACATGTAACTTGATTTGATTTTTATGAAATCTCATAGATGGCGCTGCTTCAAAATTGTCTTATACTACTAACATTAATTAAACTATGTTTCTCTGCCCAAGTTACTTAAATGGCGTAAAAGTTTTTATAGTGTAAAGCTAGATAATAGCATGACTTACTCAAAAACAACATTTAAATATGCGTCGTTAGATTACACGCTGTCACAGAATGCGTAAGAAAAATAAAGATTCACAGCTCCTCCTCGTAGGTGATAGCGTGATAATATGTAGCCTATATGTTGACCCGACCTCTTAATAATATTCATGCAAAATTTGAAGTAAATCCATGCAGTACTTTTTGAGTTTAGCCCGGACATATATACAGACAAACAGACAAAAATTCTAAAAACTATATTTTTGGCTTCGATATCGATTGTAGATCACGCCCCAAGTATTTTTTTTTATATATTCTATGTACAGTTTTGCCTTTCCTACGATTTTATTATACTTATATGTTTATATTATTTATTTAAACATTATCATTTTTTTTTTTTTTAAATAACACAGACATAATGATCAGAATTATTTCGTCATAAAGGCAAGCCTTTACGACGTGATTAAACACATAATAATGTTTTAAAGATAACAATATGATTTCGTTAGTACTATATCGCGCCAATAGATGTCGTTACATGTTTCCACTTATTGCAATAAAAATTTTTTTTATCTTTTGATAGACTGAAGCGATTGCGATGAAACAAAGACTAATCACTGCTCCGAGTTCTACACTATATTTGAGTATAAATATGAACCATATTGGTTTGGTACTTTTTACGTTGAGCTTGTTCAAAATCTGTCACATCCAAACAGACAAACAGACAAACAGACAAAAATTCCAAAAATTGAAGAAATGGCATCTGTTGGTTATCCTATAACAGCCCAACTATTTTTTATTTTTTTATTTTCAATGTACAGAAACGCCTCGTCTACAGATTTATTATATGTATAGATAACAAATAAACGATAGGTGATTAATTTAAGGTCTGATTTTTCAATAATCAGATAATAACTTTTCTCTGAGGAATGATTATTGCGGTTTACTCTTCAGATAAAAGTTATCGGATTATTGAGAAATCAGCCCATTAACTATGAGGGTTTGGTTTCCGCACTTAGTCCTTCAAATGGACCATTGTGCGTGCAGCCCTTAGTAATCTAAGTAAGCTACCCGAAACTGTCAAATTTTCCCAATCTACTTTGAGCCTAAGCTATAAAGTTGAAAATCTATTAAAGAAATTTGACAGATTGTAGTAGTTTGATGTGCTGGTACCATTACTTCTATATATTACGTCCATGGCTGGTACCTAAATATATGAAAAAAAATGTTTAATATAAGTATAAATGAATAAGTTGAGGTACTTACAGGGCTCTGAAATTATATTATTCATTGATTGCAGATCGTATCGTATTTTAATAAAAGTATGTTTAATAAAAAGAGAAAAAATACAAATTACAGGCAGGAAATGGTGGTAAACAACACTTTGTTCGTAAATAAGTGATTATTAAGAAACAAAACTTACGCCCTATATCTGGAAAAAATAAATAAAAATATAAGTATTAAACGAACTTTGATCATTAGCCATTGTGTCTTGCGTGGATCCGCGTCCCGGCAGAACGTGGATCCGCGCGCGACATTTGGAGGCTTTTTAATTTTTTCTGCAAGGACGTATCGGATATTATACTTGTGCATGTAGAGTTTTTACAACCGTATAATAAATAACGATTCGTGATTGCCATTGGGATATTAAAAAACTGGCCAAGTGCGAGTCGGACTCGCATACGAAGGGTTCCGTACCACAAGGCAAAAACACCGAAAAAAAAAACACTTTTGTTGTATGGGGGCCCCCCTTAAATATTTATTTTATTTTGTTTTTAGTATTTGTTGTAGCGGCAACAGAAATGCATAATTTGTGAAAATTTCAACTGTCTAGCTATTGCGGTTCTTAAGATACAGCCTTGTGACAGACTGACGGACGGACAGACAGCGAAATCTTAGTAATAGGATCCCGTTTTTACCCTTTGGGTACGGAACCTTAAAAAAGGATTTGATAGCCCAATTCTTGAGGAAGGTTAGGCTAGGCTATTTAAAATACCTATCCCAGGTGGAAGCCAGCAGGCGACGGGTGCGGGGGCACCCTTGCCTGTATTGCACAGGTTTCCACCAGAGCCGGACAGGAAAGGCCAGAAGTTCCGGGCCAATTCCGTAGCCCCCCAGGCGGGGGGACATGCGGGGCCCGCCAGCTAGACGGGCATGCGCCGGGGGCGCTGTGGACGGAAAGGCTAAGCCGGATTCCCATGCCCCCCCAATAAAGGCGATGAGGGAACACCACTGAGTTATAGCGTGATGTTAAATAGTTTTTTTTTTCTTAGGAGCCGAGCAAAAAGACAAAAAGTCAGAAGGAACGCTAAGTGAAAACAAAGTAACAACGCGGGCAGGCGATGCGATGCGACGGGGTGGGTCGGTGGAACAAGAAATGTCAAGCGAAGTCGCGGGCAGAAGCTAGAAATAAAATCTTACCGGTCCGTTGGGTGAAAAGGTGTTCCGCCATGAAAAAAAATAAAAATAAAATATATTAATAAAATATAAGTCACTTAGTTACTTATTAGTAAAGTGCATAAACACAATTGTGATTTCAAATGTTCTTACACTTTTGTCCTAAAAACCAGAAAGTAAAGAATTTTAATCAACATACTTAGATGTAGGTACTCAGTAATTATAAATAAATAAATAAACACATCGATACAAAAAATATACGATTTTACAAAAACTTACTGTGACCTGTAAAAAATCGTATTTTTTTATTCAAAATAAACTTCACTTAAACCTTTATGACTTTATGATATGTCAGCTCAAATATTTTAGAAATGATTGAGGATTTTGTTACCGACCCGCTTTCTTTGCGGCCCATTGTATTAAAACACAAATGATTAGTTTTTTAGTTGACTCAAAAAGTGATTATTTTAAACAAAAACAACACATTAGGACGCCTGTACCTCACTGAAGGATAGCCAGAGGTACCTAACTAAAGTAAACCAACATCTCGCTAATTATGTTAAAGTCCCATATAATGGGGGGGGGGAGCCTATCGCCAAAAAAAAACCATAGCTTACCACATTCTAAATAAATAAATTATAATATATTAGTAAAATTCAAATTAAGAAATTAATTTACAAACATTTCAGTTAAATCAACAATTGTAGAAAAATAAAGAATAATTGTAAAATATTACGATTGGCTAAAAATAACAGAAATTATATTATAAATAAACGACTTTAGTAGAAAGTTACGATGATATTTTTCATTGTGTAGTGTCATTTTTAAAGACGGTTGTTTTTTTTTTGTTGTAGTAACATTTGCTTTTTTTAGGTTGGTCATACTAGGATCTTTAGATGCACAATTGACATTGACAGCGGGGCGTTGTTGGCAAACGTCTGTAAAACTGTCACATGAAAAAAACAAGATGGCCGCCTGAGTTCCGATTTCTGCCCCGCACCGAATGATCCTTGTACACTTGACTGTGCTCGCTGTACGTGAAACGTCTCTATGTGTGCGAGCGTTTTAGCTCAGTAGATAGGTACTTACAGGTTCCTGAAAACAAGGAACTCTTAATTACTATGTCATAAATTTAAACTAGTTTCTTTATAATCAGCCTATATTGTTCCCACTGCTGGGACACAGGCCTCCCCTTTTTGTGAGAGGGAGTGGGCTATAAAACCCACTACGCGGGCCCGGTGCGGCTTCGTGGATGTCAAATGTCTTCGAGTTTTCCGTTCTAAGACATGCCGGGTTCCTCACGGTGATTTTCTTTACTGTTTTAAGAGTATTGGTAATGAAATAATTTACGCAAAGTTTGAAAGTGCCTGCAAGGTCGAACCCACGACCTACAACTCTTGAGTCGCGGCCGTTACCACTGGGCCACTACTGCTCCCAGTCCATAAAATAAACTTTATTTTAGACTGAATGAGCAGTGAAAAAGAAACATAAATTATTCGTTTTAAAAACGTTTTAAAAAATCTCAGCCGAGACCGGCCCAGAAAGAGATTGCGAGATGAGCTGAACGCGCACCGCGAGGGCTGGTTCGAGGTGGCGCGGGAAAAGAGTTCCTGGAAGAATTTGGGGGAGGCCTTTGCCCAGCAGTGGGACAGCATAGGCTAGCAAAAACAAAAAAATAAATAATTTAAGGAAGGAGGGTCTTTGCAAGCAAAGAAAATCTTACTTCGGACTAAAATAAAAAACAAAAAAATAACATTATTAGTTTATCTTATTAGGTAAAGTTCATCGCATAATACGAATATGAAGAACAGCTGATAACCGACGAAAAGTTTCTACACTAGAAGAGGTCTAGAAGTATGGACGTATTCCACATTGGGCACCCGCTTAAATGGCTCCTGAGTGAATGTGCCGCTGTGTGTCAGGTGCATTCACTCGCGGGTGCCCAATGTGGAATACGTCGAATTATGTGCTGATTTCAAGATCACAGTTTGTGCGTCGACGTCCTGTGACCCGTATAACAAGGATACGCGAATTATTTTTCATGTATAAACAAAATATAGGCGTAAATAACAATGACTATTACAAAAGACATTGGATAGAAGCTGCTTATTAAACTAGTAGTTAGTAAAACTAATTATTAATAACAAAAGTCATCATAATCTGCCTGGGTTTTCCCAACTATGTTGGGGTCGGCTTCCAGTCAAATCAGAGGCAGCTGAATACCAGTATTTTACATGGAGCAACTGCCTATCTGGCCTCCACAACCCAGTTGCTGGGTAATGCGATACCCCTTAGTAAGACTGGTTGTCACAGTTTCATGCTTCTGATGGCCAGTAACGACTGTCAAAGATCCAAAAATGTTAGCCGGGACGAACGGCTTAACGTGCTTTACGAGACACGTAGTGGTCTTGGTATGTAAAGACGGTTACCGATCGATGGACCAACCGCGGCAAGCGTAGCTTAACCCGATCGATCAACCCGTGCGGCTGTTACTACTTAGCCACAAGCCCCTCAGTTACTAAACTAAAGTAATAATAAAAAAATATGTTTAGCTTGTGTCGGTGAATGGGGATGCACACATGTCGACCAATGTCGGTGTTAGATCAGCGCACTATCGTGAACAAGTGCGATTGTGAGCATCTTATTTGGGGCAGCACGCGGGCGTTAACCCCGACGCGGACAAATATCAAAAAATCTAATGTCAAAAATTATAGTTTCTATAATTTTAGCACTGACTTCTATCATACGATGTATAATACAGGTCAGTGAATTTTAGCAATTTTTTTTTTTAAGTGTCAAAAGAGGTGCCATACTTACTCCATGCTAAAAATAAAAAAAATGTTTTTTCATATAAGTAAATTATTACTAATTACTGGCTAATTTAATTACACATATAAATATGTGTAACAGTATAAATATGAACAATATGAAACTAGGCCTATTTGTTGAAATAATTACCTACGCTCCATTGGAGCGTTAGCATTGTCACTCATAATGTCTGTAAAATTGATGTGTTTTATTGTAACAAAGTTTTTAACGCGCGATGCGGTTAGGAGTTGGCTGGTTATCTTTCCCTTCTTCTGTTCAAAATGTAAAACCAAGATGGCGGCTGCGAAAAAATTCAAATTTTTCATCGTGAATATCATTTTCATAGTTATCGAGGGTGCTAAAGCCGACAGTGAAGTGAAAATGCGCGTCGCTCGACCGATGCCTAGTTAACTCTGCACCTTACCGTTTCAACTCGAGAATAAATGTAATAGTAATTAAAGAAAACAATATTTAAAAAAAAATCTTTATTCTTCATAATTAAAAATTATTTACTGAAAACGACACCCATGACGAAAATAATAAACATGTTAGCAGCCGCCATCTTTGTTTTACAAATAAATTCACGAATTTCTTAAATTCAATCGTGGTCCGATCACATTTTTATTCGATATCGATTATAACAAAAAATCATTCTTACCTTTCAAGATCAGCAGGGAGTTTAAAAAACGAAAGCTACGGTTTTGAAGAAGCCGAGTTCAAACAGCCGTAATATACACAATACGCTCGAGGCATTTTTAAAAAGATGAACGGTCCGTGGCGCAAGGATTAAATGTGTTACGCGACTACTCGTTCCAACACGGCAGTTCACGGCACCCGTGACTGAGAGCACCGCGACTATCGCTTAGGGGTAGCGTAGATGCGCGCGTCTGTGTGAGTGTGCCGTTTCAAACGTTTGTAGGAGTTTCCGTACTGTTCATATTTTTACTGTGGTATTATTTGATATGTTTTTAAATATACATTTTTCTTCTGCACAAAAATTGTGGAGCGCAAACTCCTGCTTCTTCTGGTTTATCTCAAAATCAAAATCAGCCTATAATGTTTCCACTGCTGGCACACATATGCTTCCTCTCTGTGATGGGAGTAGACCATACACCACCACCCAAGCCCAGTGCGGGTTGGTGGATGTCACATGTCTTCGAATTTTTGGTTCTAGGACATGCCGGTTTCCAAATTCCGAAATTCGTTTTCCGGTTCATCAAATTATGCCAAACAAAACTCTGCCATCTTCATAGTATGCCAAGTGAAATTACGGACATATAAATATTCGGCCAAACAATAATTATGTTAAATAATTTTTATGCTTTAAAAATATTCGTTTAAAGAAGAGTATGCCAAGTGTGTTATGCCAAATAAATTTCGGATCATCAATATTCTGCCAGATAGAAGGAACCCGTCGCGGCTACCTCTGGGCCACCACTGCTCTCCAAAGTGAAGGTTAGTCATCAACTCCAATTATTATCTAACTAGCTGCGCCCCGCGGTTTCACCAGTGTTTGTGGGGCTCGGGCGCGGGGCGGGCGCGGGGCGGGCGCGGGGCGGGCGCGGGGCGGGCGCGGGTGCGGGAACGCGCGCTATTATTTAGGCATTTCTTTAAATGTTGTGAAAGCGGGTATCAGTGGTACTTACTAGCAGCTGCAATATTAATATGTTTGTATTAATAGAATATTCTAGCGTGTAGAATCAATTTATTATGCTTAAACTCAAAAAAATATTGTTTGCAAACAATGTTATCAAATCAAATTTATTCGTAAATGTAGGTTTCATTGCAATAGGATGTTATAATAAGATGATCTGCCGGTCGATTCTGTAAAAATCTCACCGTAAAAACTTAAGTGAAGTGAGTTTGTTTTTGCTAGGATTTGACATTATTGACAGCTCACTCCGCGCTCACTTCACCTAAGTTTTCACGGTGAGATTTTTACAGAATAGCAAAGTTCGCTACATTTTACTCAAGAGCATACAAATAATATCTATCTAATAAAGTCAGTTGTGACGAAACCATAGACACACATTTGAAATAAAATACCTCATTTACCTAACACACAATTAAAAAGTGTAAATGCTTAAAAAATTGCCAAGTTATAAACGTTTTAAAATAACTGCTGGACAACGACGGCACTATCATACTATTACAGTAGTAATTACCCCCTTGGGATATTATTTATATACAGGGTTATTTGTAAAACACCAGCAACCTCTTAAGAGGTCATTGTACTCATCATTATGAACAACTTTTACTATGGGACCAAACCTGAAATCGCGAAAAAAAAATCAGCTGTTCCCTACATTTTGACGAGTTATACGAACATAAATGTAGGGAACAGCTGATTTTTTTTTCGCGATTTCAGGTTTGGTCCCATAGTAAAAGTTGTTCATAATGATGAGTGCAATGACCTCTTAAGAGGTTGCTGGTGTTTTACAAATAACCCTGTATATACTTTATTGCACACCACAAAAATACATAACATGAAAAAAGATACATCAACATTACAAAATATACAATGGGCGGCCTTATCGCTTTCTGCGATCTCTTCCAGGCAACCATGGAATGGACAGTGATTTTCTTGGACATAAAATGGGGCTGTCGTTGGTACAAATATTATGTATACAATACACTAAGATAGATACACAGATATATACATATCCAAAATTATAGATACATACATACTAAATTATATAAGCAACGAAAATAAAAGAAGACTGTAGATGATTGCAGTTAGGACAACAAGATTACAACGACAAGTAGTGCTCTTTCACGAGCCTTTTGAACACGGGTAACGACTGCGCGCGTTTAATATCAACTGGCAATGCATTCCACAAACGAGCAGCCTGGACAGTAAAGGATTTAAAATTAGTGTCTGCTTTTCTTGCTTTCCTATGTAAACCATGATTAAGAGCGTTTACGCCGTACGGCATTTCATATAACCTTTCAAGCCCTTGTTTTTCGAAATGAATGAACCTATTTTAATGAAACTTTATACGCACAAGCAGGATACAAAGGGCTAAAAAGTTACATATGAACATTTTCGAAATGTCTTATTTAAAAAAAATTACAAGAAATTACTCTCGTTTCTATGGAAAATTCAAAATCGGTCTAATTTGACTGTAACACTATTTTTCGAAAATGTTCTTCAGTAACTTTTTAAACCTTTGTATGAATTTTCAGTTCATTCATTTCGAAAAACCAGGGCTTGAAAGTTTGTATGAATCACCCAATCCATACTTCGGGCTGCTAATGAGAAATTCCTGACGGAGAATCCCAATCAGACTGCCCGACCTGGGAATTGAACCCAGGACTTCATGCTTGCGACCACTAGACCAAAGAGGCTAAAAATAATTTATAAAAAAAAACTCACCGTTGCGACAATTTGCTATAAAAGAAAACAATTTCATATGAATTAGTATTTAGGTATTACATATATAGGTATTGCTGTATAGCTATGCTAGCTGTGCCCCTCGCTTTCACCCGTATAAGTGTCGATCCCGTGGGAATATCGGGATAAAAAGTAGCCTGTATGTTAATCCAGGGTGTCAGCTATCTCCATACACATTTTTATCAAAATAATTGGTCTAGCCGTTTGTGCGTGAAGAAGTAACAAACACACTCACAAACTTTCGCCTTTATAGTATTATTTATTAGTGTGATGTGTTTGCAAACATCTCAGGCCTGTAGGCAACGAAATTGAGGCTGTGTCGTCGCTCGAGCAGTCAGTCTCAAAGAGGGGCCTAAGTCTGCTATTTTTATAAGTTCGTCATTCCAACACGATCCCATTGTCATTTTGCTAAAAGTTCGTAATCTGCTAAATTCATAATAGGCTATTTGACTGGTTTCTGATAAACATCTCAGATTATTTAATGGTGTCTAACGAGCCCACAAAAACCTATTACTTCAAATTGCATAATGTATTTCTTTTAGAAAATAGTAAATAAAAATGTACTGTTTAAATAAGCCGCCAAAACGCTATCTTTAACAATATGGCGTCGTGACGTCAAAATACACGTAAACAAACGTTGAAACGGTCGAGATACTAGACAAAAGTCATCTGTTCTGTCAACGATAGACAGAAATTGACTATATCATGACGTCATCATAAGTTCAGCCAATCCAGACCGTTTTCGATTACGTGGCGCCAGATTTAAAAAGATGAAGTTTTTTCGGGATTTTTTAAATAAATAATACATTGTTTTGTAGTAAAATTAATGCAAATCGATTTTAAAAGCGATAATCTATACGAGTGTCAATAATTATGACCTTATTTTTTACATTGTCAAATAGCCTATTGTCGATCATTGGTCGATCAATGGCAGAGAATATAATACGATATTCGTAACGAATTAAAAGCAATGACTGCACAATAAAAAAAAAATGTTTATTTCAAATAACAAAGGTTAACATTATATGATTTGGAGTCTCCTTTTAAGCAAGGGAATGCTTGTGTTAGGAGACTCCGCTCTTCCAATTATCATTTACCACATTATTAAAAAAAGGGCATGCAAGTAGATATTAAAAAGTAAACAAAAAGAAAAACAAAGAAGCGCGCATAGGTGAAGTGTCAATGACGTTCTAATGGTAGGTCACTGATTAAAGGAACTGTCAAAATTTTAGCAGATTCCCCCCTAAGACAGTAATTAATTTGTCGTTATGCACGAGATTACCATTCTATGCCATTTCTTTCAATGGAGTGTCAGTGGTTGACCATTGGAAAGTCATAATGACGCCATTATATTAGTAGATTACCAAACTTGTCAAAATCAACAATTATTATGAAATAAATGATAGACCATTCTGACACTATTGTAATAGCAGACTTGAGGCCCTGGCACGCAGTATTATACAGGGTCCCATTAAAATAGATGGACAAATTTTAACACAGCGCTCAGTACGTTTATCTAAAGATATCCAAGAAAAAAAAAACACTACAAATTAAAAAATAACTTTAATTTCGGAAGTCGGTGTCTTTGGTTCCGCATTTTCGTTTATCGACAACGACTTCCGAAATTAAAGTTATTTTTCAATTTGTAGTATTTTTTTTTTGGAAATCGTTTGTTTTTTTTTTTGTAATTTTTTTTATTCTTATATGTTTTTTACCATCGTCCTTATTTTGGTGGTCTAAATGATTTCTAAAAGTTTATCCATCTATTTTTTTTTTCTTTGATTGGGACTATAAATGCGCGCCATAGTGGGAGGACGTGCGGTCGTGGGATCGGCCGCTTTTGGTGATGGGGCCCACTAGGCAAGGTGGGCTGATACCAGTTGGGGGTGCGGCGAATGCACTACTAATAATAATAAATTATTTATTTTGGACCAAACACTTGTACACATTTATAGACTGACTGGTAATTAGTGACCGATACTTTTACTATGGGACCAAACCTGAAATCGTGAAAAAAAAAGCAGATGTTCTCTACATTTTGACGAGTTAGACGAACATAAATGTAGGGAACAGCTGATTTTTTTTAAACAAACCTGCCAAACTGCGTGACAGTTTGTCGGCAGTATATAAGTACCTACTAGTATCTCACGGGCCCCCGAGTCATGGCACTGCAGGGAATAGTGGGCCTATAGTCGTTGGGAGTCCGACATAACCCTCCGTTCGTCTCAGATTGAGGGTATCCATAAGGATTTCACAACGAAAAAAAAACTACTTATGTAATTTACAAATATTTTTCAGTAGGTACTTACTGGCTGTAAGTCAATAAAAATTCAAATTATGGCATTGAAAAATTGGGCAAAGTACTAAATCTGTATTTAGATTTGTACGATGTTACTAAAGGATGATGGGCAAATTTGTATGGAGCTTGGTCCAAGAAGCTCCACGATTGAAACATGTGCCAAAGTAAAGGCCTATATTCCTGCTTCAAAGTGACAGAAGAGCATCAAAGTTAGTCCTGGTGATTTTGAGAAAAAAAATATTTTTTTTATCGTGTAGTGAATATTAAGTAACTAGGTAATAAGACTACTGCTGTTCTCCAAAGTAGTTTTGTACAAAAATATGTTTTTTAAATGTAACTGGCTACTATTGTCTACATATCCAGGGGTCTGTTTCATAACTAGAGAGTATAGATCGAAGCGAAGGTATCGTTTAAAAAATAAAACAAAAGATAACATTATCATACATTTTTATTAAAAACATCTTACACTAATGTCTGCCATTCTATAAATACTCGTCTAATATTAAATCTAAAAATCTAGCTGGTTGATGCACGGCTTCCTGATAACGGGCATACCCAAGGTACCAAGCTATCACCATGACATGGACGCAGCATCCCACGGTGCGTTTTCCAGCTTTGCACGAGCAATAATAGTGCTCAATGGCATCCAAGCCACTGGTATTATCTTTTATTACAATATAGGAGTAATACTTTCGTGACCGGGTGTGTCTCGATTGGATTTTGCCCCTTAAAAGACAAAGACTCTCTCCTTCAATTCCAACAGCATTTAAATCAGCAGTCACTCGTTCATCATCTCTATAAAGGTCTATAGAATACTCGCCGTCGTCATTCTGCACGTGCTCGGCGTAATAACTGTTGGCCAGTTTTAATTGGTAACATCCCACTGCAAACAATAGCAGGTCGTCTTCGGTGAGCCTTGGAAACATTTCAAGGCCAGGTAGTCCTGCGGCCATACTTTGAAATGCAACTCTTTGCCCGTTCAGCCGATTACGTTGCACGTATTCGGCCAATACATTTGGCATTTCATTCCTCATTGATATTCTTTCAAGAAATGCAGGAGCATGTTCATTGTCCATGCAAGGAACATGAAATGCGTTTGTTAACGCAGCTGCAATTCTATAATCAGCAAACATGTGGCGCATTGCGTTGTGATTATATTCCTGTCGGAATAACTTAAAGTCTCTTTTTATCCGGCCATTCACATTTTCGACCACCCATCTCACCATTGTCAACATTCTGGACTCATTGGCTTGGGTGGTGGTCAATTGAGTCTCACCGACCGTGACAGTGGCTGGCATATGAGGTTCAAAGCCGTATGCCTCTAATTCACTCATTGCGTCTCTGAATCCTCGGTCGAGGATAAAAACGTCCCCATTATTATAAAAACAATGAAATGGATGTTCTTCATTGTGCAAGATTTCAGTTGTGATTGTTGAATCGGACTTTTTGGCTTGATTTTCTGTAGCAATTATAGCTGCTTCTGGGTGTTCATAAAACAGCTCTTGTGATAATGTGATTCGCCTTTTTCGTAACACAGAACGGTTACACAGCAAACAAATAACTCCTGCTGAAGGTCGATACATATCGAAAACTCACGTTCAACAATCGCAAAGAAAAAGAGGTGTCCATATACAAGCATAAGTCGGGATTTATTTCTATAGGTTGAAGTTTTTTTACTAATGCAGACAGATCACAGCACAGAATCACAGCACACCGAACAAGTTCTAGCTCAAGACTACCTGTGGCGTGGCGTGCGCGCGCGCCTCTTGGGAAAGGGTGAGGAGAGAGAGAGAGAGGTGAGAGGGGGTGAGGGGGACAGGCTGATGCGAATGCCTTCTGCGCCCGTGCCGCCATTTATTGTACAATAATAATGAAGTTAATATGTACCTATCTATGAAACACCTAGTAAAATACACTGAATGAAAAAGCTGATTTAAAAAAAACCCTCGGATGGATTTTAATCGTGTTTAACATTATTTGTAGAGAAAAAAAAAATCTATCGATTGGCATTATTCTCATCCGTGGAGGCTCTTGGACCACTTTCGCCCATCATCCTTATGCATTTGTATTTTATTATTATGTATATTAACAATATAAAAACATTAAGAAAAAAAAGACTTAATGTTACTTACACTCTGAAAATATAAGAAATAAAATTAACGTTTGAACAACAAAAAGATGAACGAACTAAAGCCGCGTATAATATAAACCTTTCGACCGCCATACGTCAAAAAATTAAAACTGGCCAAGTGCGAGTCGGACTCGCACACGAAGGCTTCCGTACCACAAGGCAAAAACGCCAAAAAACACTTTTGTTGTACCCTTAAATATTTATTTTATTTTGTTTTTAGTATTTGTTGTTATAGCGCCAACAGAAATACATAATTTGTGAAAATTTCAACTGTCTAGCTACCGCGGTTCTTGAGATACAGCCTGGTGACAGACAGACGGACGGACGGACAGACAGCGAAGTCCTAGTAATAGGGTTCCGTTTTTACCCTTTGGGTACGGAACCCTGAAAACATGCCCTCGGCGTCAAAGTCTGTCATGTAGTCGAACCGTGGCGTGCTGGGCACATTTTGGTTTGTCATCTATACATGACTGTGTCATCTATACATGACTGTGGTGGTCAAAAGGTAATAATTATGTAGTATAGCCAGAACTTAGAGTTGATCATTTCATGAAGTGTTCGACCATTTCATGAAATGGTTACTTACTTCCTGAAAATAATGAGAAAAATCGGATTAACATTTGAAGCAATGAAAAACTTACGTAAAAAGCAATTAAATTCGTAAAAAAATGTCCTATGCTTTCAAACATCGATTATTTTTAACGTTTGCGAAATCAAATCAATCTATGTGTCACCGAGTATTTTGCTTTTACCACGATTCTTGAAAAAAACATACAAGTGGAGACGAAAATAGAAATATAATAATTTAAGGGGCTTACAGGACCTATACGCAAAAAAGGCAGGTTTAAGAAATAATAAAAGTATATGACTACAGTTAACAAAATAAGAATAGAATACGATATTCTTTAGGATATATTATGCTCAGTTATATGCTAAGGTCAGAATATATGCTAGGTACGAACCCAGACAGGAGAGGATGGAGAGGGAGAGAAAAAAAAAAGAGAGAGGAGGGGGGGGAGGGAGGGAGGGGAAAAAAAAAATAGAGGGAGGCCGAAGAAAAGATGGATGAATTTTGTGAGGAATAATATGAAAGAGAAGGGAGTGAATGATAGCGTGACGATTGACAGGCGGAGAATGGAAGAAGAAAACGTGTTGCGCCGACCCCAAGTAACATGGGATAAGGGCAGGAAGATGATGATGATTTCACAATCACTGCTCTTAAAACGGTGAAGGAAAATATCGCGAGGAAACCGGTTGTTTAGTATGTTTGAGAAGAATATTTTTCAAATATTTTTAATTTTATTTTTTGATACTTTCAAAAAACCTCTCCATCATCTGCCTAGCCTTTTCACAAAAACTATGTTGGGGTCGGCTTAAAGTCTAACCGGATGCAGCTGAATACCAGTATTTTACATGGAGCGACTGCCTATCTGACCTCCACAACCCAGTTACTGGGTAATACGAAACCCCTTGGTAAGACTGGTTGTCAAGCTTTCGGGCTTCTGACGACCCGTAACGACTGTCAAACATCCACGAATGACAGCCGGGACCAGCAACTTAACGTGCTTTTCGAGGCACGGAGGGTTCTTGGTATGTAAAGATGGTCACCCTTCCATACACTAACCGCGGCAAGCGTAGCTTAATCTGACCGATCGACCCATGCGGTTAATATGAATTAGCCACGAGCCCCTCAAAAAACCTCCTATGCTTTTATTTGTTGTCGTGTTGTTAGCTCCACATTGTATATGTTTTTTTAGCAAAGTTAACCTAACAGTGTTAGAAATGGAGAATAGCCGTAGACAGAGTAAACTATAGACTGCTGCATATCTTCTTTTTCATTCGCACAAGAAAAAGAGAAATATATTAACGTCACTAGCAAAGAAAAGAGACAGTAAAAATATTTCTGTCCCTTACTGCGTATCGGCCATGGACGTATTCTATATGTATATTACGTCCATGGTATCGGCTAAGCACATCAATGTGCACAACAAGTTTGACGTTTATGAATGAAATAATAAAAACTACACCGCGATTAAACGGAAAATAAGATCTTTTTCGTGCATAATTCAATAATAGTACATTTGCGCAACTGTGAAAATGGTAAGGTGCAGTGTAATAAGCTGTAAAAATGATAGTATGATGAAGATTGCCGGAATTTTTTGTCTCTTTCGGTGACACTGACACCATGAGTCTATAGGTTACTCTTTCTACGTGAATAGGCCATTACATCCAAGGAATGAAAAAAAAAATGAAACGGCTTTTACAAAAAAAAAAAAGTCAAGCTTCTTTCACACGAATTCTTGCTACTTACAGTCTGAAAACAATAAAATTTAGATTAATATTTAAACAACAAACAATCCGAAAGGGGTTTATTTCATGTTAATTGTTAAAGCCTTCATAGGATTTCAACCGCGTTTACCCTTTTCCACTGGAATGACTTTTTTGCATTCCTTCGTAATCTACCTTTCCCATCTATGTTGGGGTCTGCTTCCAGTCTCACCGGATGCAGCTGAATACCAGTATTTTACATGGAGGGACGGCCTATCTGACCTCCACAATCCAGTTACACGATACCCCTTAGCAAGACTTGTTTTACTGTTCTTTTATGGGTACGACTGCCAAGGACCTACAAATGACAACCGGGACCAACGGCTTCAGGTGGTTTCTGAGGCACGGAGGGATCTCGGTATGTCTAAGTCCCTTAATAAGCCTCAACCGGGTACAATTCCAGACTCCGGGCTGCTTCTGAGAAATTCCAGATGGAATTCCCAATAAAAGTTTGCCTGACCTGGGAATCATACCCAGGACCTAACGTTCAGCAGTCACGCTTGCGACCACTAAACCAAAAACTGTTAGTCTCCCTATAATATGATCAAACATTAACATCTCACATCTATTTAATTACAAATCGTCACTTACCGGCTGTAATTGTTATAAAAGAAATCGGATTAACACTTTAAAAACAAAATACCTTCTAAACTTGATCTCTTTAATGGTAAATATTGTATGTACAGTCAACAGCAAAAGTAGATGATCAAAATCAGAAATTCAATACTAATTAACGGAGTTCGCGTCAGAACTGTGTGGCAGAGCTGTTGCTGTTGTTGTTTTTGAGCTGTGTGCAGAGACTGTGTGGCTGTGTGGCAGAGTTCTGACGCGAACTCCGTTCATTAGTATTGAATTTCTGATTTTGATCATCTACTTTTGCTGTTGACTGTACAGACGCCAGCGCATCAAGCTAGCCGAAACTGTCAAATTTTCACAATCAACTTTGAACCTTATGCTTTAGCGATAAAGTTGAAAATCTATTAAATAAATTTGACAGATTGTAGTAGCTTGATGTGCTGTCGTCTGTACCTACGTCTAACTACACACATTCCGAAACTAGTTTCAAGGAACGTTTAAATGTATGCAACCAGTGTTTCTCATTGTAAGTGCTTGGTCAGACTGGCAGCGCGGGGCGGGCAGCGACGCGGGTTCTGAGCGTGAGTTACCCGCGCTCGTTTGCAGTCTGGCCAAGTACTTAGTGAATAATTGTATTCTGTTTTTGAGAAATAAATGTCATAAACAATAACAACAACATTCACGCGTTCTCCAAAGGGTCAGGCAGAGATGCAGCTATAAGACACAAATTTCTCCAGTTATGTTTTTTTATCATGCGATGAGCGCCATGCGCTGCACATGCCTCGCAATGTCTGACACAACCTGCCATGGATTCGGTAGGTACATGATTCTGAAACGTTGAAATATTTCGTCTGTTATTAAAAAAAAAATTGTTGTTCCAAACATTTTGGTAGCGTAGGTACTTACTTGTCTATGAAAGAGCAGATTTTTTTTTTTGATAACTGACGAAAATTTTCTACGCTTTGGTCTTGAATCATGTGCTGAATTATTCATGGTTTTAGTTTGCGCGTCTGTGTCCCTGCCGCTTTGTATATTATGTACCATTTTATGTACAGGGTTTTTGGTAAAACATTAACAACATCTTAAGAGCCTATAATACCTCAGCTAAAATTCACTCTTTATCTCGCTCGCACGATACTGCTCGCAGACTGTGTGAGAGCGAGACAGAGTGCGGTGCTGGGCGGAAGGCAGCGCCAATAGTTTAAGTATTTGCTTTTTACGGTGAAAATAAAGGTTATTCAAAAAAACTAACATGAGACCTGCTTTATAGTTAGTTCAGTTAGTATGCAATGTTTCATGATCTAATTTGAAGTATTTTTTGAATACCAGCGGTTTATTGTTCGGTTTGGAGGTAAGTTCAGGTAACTTTGGATTTTTTACTATCGAGAAAATTTTATGGAATCATGTTTTCGTCTAACATAGTACCTAACATTAATCCTCAACTTTAGCATATTATTGATTTCAAAACTAATGCTCCGGTATTTTCGACATAACGGAGGATCATGCTAAGCCATTTGAGGTAGTATACCTTGGCTCTTAAGAGGTCATTGTACTCATCATTATGAAAAACTTTTACTATGGAACAAAAAAAAAAAATCAGCTGTTCCCTACATTTATGTTCGTATTTAACTCGTCGAAATGTAGGGAACAGCAGATTTTTTTTCGCAATTTCAGTTTTTTTTTTTTTACCAATAACCCCCTTCAACATGATTACAAATGTATCTTATACTTATGTAATTATTTATTGTTTATTACTTACGCACTGAAAATATGAAAAAACAGTTTTATACTTGAACAATTTTATTATGATAAATCTGGAAAAATAAGTGTACAGACGCCTCAAGCTACCCGAAACTGTCAAATTTTCCCAATCAATTTTGAACCTTATACTTAAGCGATAAAGTTGAAAATCTAATAAATAAATTTGACAGATTGTAGTAGCTTGATGTCATGTCTGAACACTAATTTCTGACCTCAGCCGCGATGTCGTATCGGAGGCATCGCGGCTGAGGGTTGGAGGCCGCGGCGGGAGAGGAGTGCCGGTATTACGGTGCGCCGCTCTCCCTACCTTCCGCGGCCTTGACGGGGTCGCCACCGTTCGATGGCGGACGCGGTGGGGCCGCAGGGGAAGAGGAGTGTTGGTATGACGTTGGCCACTCTTCCTATCCTCTGCGGCCGAAAATTGGCAGGCGGCGGGGCCAATGACCTGACCCGTCGCAGGGGGACCAAGGGTGGCAGAGACGGGGTCGTCTGGCGCCCATGTGCTGGTTTGGTCCCTGGGGTGGTCACGGCGTGCTATGTGTTCTGGTGCGCCGGTGATGGGGAGTACTCCCCGGAGGAGGGTCCGGTGACGGACAGCCGCGGCGGGTTCACGGATGAGTGCTAACGCGTGCCCGTGTTCCCGCCATAAGCGGCAGAGGAGGACACCGTGGAGTTTTAGTGGGTTAGAGTCCCACATAACTGCACTATCTCCCCGTAGTAGTGCAGAGTGCATGAGCATTTCTCCACGTAAAAAAAAAAAAAAAAATGGTTAGGTTACTTTCCCCCCCGGTGGGTTCCCGCATTGTCGAGGCGGGGGGGCTCAGTAGCCGTGGCTTGGACACCCACGGTGAAGCGAAGAGGAACCCGAGGAGGGGCCGCTCGTCAGGGCTTTTGCCGACAAGCCGACGACGTAGCGGCCAACATGTAGGTTGCGGTGCCGCTTAGGCGACATCGCAACTGAGGCGGGCCGCGATGTCGTATCGGAGGCATCGCGGCTGAGGGTTGGAGGCCGCGGCGGGAGAGGAGTGCCGGTATTACGGTGCGCCGCTCTCCCTACCTTCCGCGGCCTTGACGGGGTCGCCACCGTTCGATGGCGGACGCGGTGGGGCCGCAGGGGAAGAGGAGTGTTGGTATGACGTTGGCCACTCTCCCTATCCTCTTCGGCCGAAAATTGGCAGGCGGCGGGGCCAATGACCTGACCCGTCGCAGGGGGACCAAGGGTGGCAGAGACGGGGTCGTCTAGCGCCCATGTGCTGGTTTGGTCCCTGGGGTGGTCACGGCGTGCTATGTGTTCTGGTGCGCCGGTGATGGGGAGTACTCCCCGGAGGAGGGTCCGGTGACGGACAGCCTCGGCGGGTTCACGGATAAGTGCTAACGCGTGCCCGTGTTCCCGCCATAAGCGGCAGAGGAGGACACCGTGGAGTTTTAGTGGGTTAGAGTCCCACATAACTGCACTATCTCCCCGTGGTAGTGCAGAATGCATGAGCATTTCTGCAAGTAAAACAAAAAAAAAAAAAAAATGGTTAGGTTACTTTAAACACTTTACACAGAAATAGGAGCCCCGCGAAGCGGGGCTACGTCGACATAGGACGCAAGAGCAAGGGAAGGGCAACCCGAGGTTCGGTTTGGTTAGGTTACTTTAAACCCTTTACACAGAAATAGGAGCCCCGCGAAGCGTGTGTGTTCAAGTAACATAACCCCCGACGTCCCGACGACCCGCCCGACGTGACTTCGATGAAGTAAAAAAAAACGAAACGAAAATAGTTGAAAAGTTTTAGGTGAAATGAAATTCGGTCAAATATTTTTCGACCTTATGACAGGTAACCATGTAAAGATGGTCACCCGTGCTGCTGCTATTGCTAAGCCACAAGCCCCCTGTCAACAACCATCAACATTATAGCAAATATGTTATTTAATTACCTCGTCGTCAGTCTGAAAATCATAAGAATAATCAGATTAACATTGTGACATGCTAAAATAAATAGTATCGTCCGGCCTTCAACAACAACGACAACACAGTATTCTTGGGCATAACTTTGGATGCTAAGCTTCAGTGGGGTCCACATATAGATAAATTGTCAAAAAAGCTAAGTTCTGCAGCATACGCTGTTAGA
Organism: Oligia latruncula; assembly: GCA_948474745.1. NCBI lineage: Eukaryota > Metazoa > Arthropoda > Insecta > Lepidoptera > Noctuidae > Oligia > Oligia latruncula. Next base: position 752,577 of record OX419711.1, on the reverse strand, counting down.
AAAATTCGAAATTTAACTGATAGGGGAAAGTCCCGTAGCGCCGGACGGCACCTAGCGTCGGACACTCGTACTATCTCGACGACCAACAACGCGATCTATTCAAATATCGGTGAAAGGGGCGCGGGGGAACGTAGCGATACAGGAACACGCGACGCGGTTTGCCAGTGAGGCGCACAGCCGCGGTGGGAGGGGTGGATTGCTGATTTGGCGGGAAAGCGTTGCGTCTGTCCGGCTGTCCGTCACCGGACCCTCCTCCGGGGAGTACCCCCAGAGGAGGGTCCGGTGACGGACAGCCGCGGCGGGTTCACGGATAAGTGCTAACGCGTGCCCGTGTTCCCGCCATAAGCGGCAGAGGAGGACACCGTGGAGTTTTAGTGGGTTAGAGTCCCACATAACTGCACTATCTCCCCGTGGTAGTGCAGAATGCATGAGCATTTCTCCAAGTAAAACAAAAAAAAAATAAATGGTTAGGTTACTTTAAACACTTTACACAGAAATAGGAGCCCCGCGAAGCGGGGCTACGTCGACATAGGACGCAAGAGCAAGGGAAGGGCAACCCGAGGTTCGGTTTGGTTAGGTTACTTTAAACCCTTTACACAGAAATAGGAGCCCCGCGAAGCGTGTGTGTTCAAGTAACATAACCCCCGACGTCCCGACGACCCGCCCGACGTGACTTCGATGAAGTAAAAAAAAACGAAACGAAAATAGTTGAAAAGTTTTAGGTGAAATGAAATTCGGTCAAATATTTTTCGACCTTATGACAGGTAACCATGTAAAGATGGTCACCCGTGCTGCTGCTATTGCTAAGCCACAAGCCCCCTGTCAACAACCATCAACATTATAGCAAATATGTTATTTAATTACCTCGTCGTCAGTCTGAAAATCATAAGAATAATCAGATTAACATTGTGACATGCTAAAATAAATAGTATCGTCCGGCCTTCAACAACAACGACAACACAGTATTCTTGGGCATAACTTTGGATGCTAAGCTTCAGTGGGGTCCACATATAGATAAATTGTCAAAAAAGCTAAGTTCTGCAGCATACGCTGTTAGAAAAATTCGAAATTTAACTGATACCTATAGAGACTGCTCGTTTAGTGTACTTTAGCTATTTTCATAGTGTAATGTCGTACGGTATTCTATTGTGGGGAAATGCCGCCGATATTCAGACTATCTTTGTTTTGCAGAAGCGAGCTGTTCGATCAATTTATAAATTAAGTCCGAGACACTCTCTCAGAGACAAATTTAAAGAGATTAATGTAATGACTGTGCCTTCTCAGTACATTTATGAAAATCTTTTATATGCCCATAAAAATATAAAATTGTTTAAAAAATACAGTGATATCCATAATATAAATACTAGAAACAAACACAAATATGTTGTACCTACAACCAGGCTCAAGAAAATAGGTGGCTCGTTCAGATGCCAATGTATACGCTTTTACAATAAACTACCAAGCCACGTTCAAGATCTAAGCCTTAATAAATTCAAATCTTTCATTATACGTAAGTTGTGCCAGAAAGCCTTTATACCGTTAAAGATTATATTGAGGACAAAAAGGCTTGGGATTGAGCTGCTTCCAATTTCTGCATTTGAATGATTTTTTTTCTTGTTTTTATACACAGTGCTTACTTTGTAAAGTATTATATTATTTTTTCATTGTGAATGTGAAGACGATGTGGGTCATTTTACATACTTATATATATTTTTTTATTATTCTCTCTGTTCTGTTAGTTTTTTTTTTTTCATGGTCTGTCAGTTTGAGTAATTTATGTGGCCTACCCAAATGTCCTTTCTTTGGTATTGTTCGTCGAATCGTTGAGCTCCTTAAGTCTTGAGTTGAGCTGCACGATTTTTGACAAATGCGTGCACTGACTGGACAGGTCCTCTCATTCTGTGTGGTTCTTTCCTCAAAAGACCACCTCAGACATCGATCTACATGGTCTTCATATAACCTGACCAAGATTATGTCTGGACTTTAAAAGAGACTGTGACCTCTGAGTTTGTTTCGGCCTTTCTTCTCAGAGTAGTCAGATAGGAAACGCCGACTTCATCTAGTTTAAAAAAAAAACATGATTGACGTGTAAAAGTGTTTGTACAAACCTACTTACAAAAAATAAAATCATTTCTTTTCATTTCATCATCTTGTCCTAATTGCGCGAATACGTGATCGTCACGATAATTTGTCACTTATTTATTCGGAAAATCTGAATCTCTTGTATACGACGTATGTTATTAAAACTTAAACGAATGTGATGACAGGGCGTCTAGCGTTCTCTTTGATTTGATTTATAAAACAAAAACTTTGACAAACCAAATTGCTGTACCTATTCATCATCTGCCTAGTCTTTATCCAACTTTGTTGGGGTCAGTTTCCAGTCTGAATGGCAGAATACCAGTCTTAAATGAAGTGACTGTCTTTCTGCCCTCCACAACCCATTTGCTGGGTAACACGATAGCCCTTGGTAAGACAGGTTGTCAGACTTTCGGCGGTCTGACGACCCGTAACATCAACCCTATTGCAAATAAATCATAATTATACTTATTTCATTTTGAAAAAAAATACTTACGGTCTGGAAATATTAAGAAAAATCAGATTGATATACATACAAGTAAGATATTCTTTAGGAAAAGAATTGAATAATCCTGTTTAAACTCGACTTAGGTATGAGTTTCAAATTATATTGTAGGAACCCCTTGTAGGAACCTCATAAAATTTCAGAAAGTAAAAAAGAGGCTCAATTACTAAAAAAAGTGCATCATTAGAAGCGCAGAAAGTTTTACGAGGTTCATTAATTCTTGCCGGATTGCCGCCATGGGATCTGGAGGCCAAAGTCCTCGCCCACATATGGGAATGGCGAGAGGAGGTGAAACGTCGGGGCGTAACTCCGCTGCCGCGAGAAATCGCGGTGCAGCGGACAGAGCTCCGGCGGGATCTCATGGCGACATGGAAAGTGCGACTGTCGCAACCCAGTGCTGGGCACGCCACAATTGCGGCGATAAGTCCCCTCTTTGAGGAGTGGCTAGAGAGGCGCCACGGCGTCCTCACCTTCCGCCTAACGCAGGTCCTCACCGGACACGGCTGCTTCGGGAGTTTCCTATTCTGAATAAGGCGGGAGGAAACGCCCGGGTGTCACCATTGTGTGGATCGCCCGGAGGACACGGTGGAGCATACGGTGGAGATCTGCCCAGCTTGGGCAGAGCACCGCCGTGTCCTCACGGCGGCGATCGGCGGCGGCGATCTCTCGCGTCCGGCCCTAGTCCGGGCCATGGTACGGAGCGAGAGTGCATGGGAGGCTATCGCCTCCTTCTGCGAAGCAGTGATGCTCGCGAAGGAGGAGGGGCCGCTCGTCAGGGCTTTTGCCGACAAGCCGACGACGTAGCGGCCGACGACGTAGCGGCCAACATGTAGGTTGCGGTGCCGCTTGGGCGACATCGCAACTGAGGCGGGCCGCGATGTCGTATCGGAGGCATTGCGGCTGAGGGTTGGAGGCCGCGGCGGGAGAGGAGTGCCGGTATTACGGTGCGCCGCTCTCCCTACCTTCCGCGGCCTTGACGGGGTCGCCACCGTTCGATGGCGGACGCGGTGGGGCCCCAGGGGAAGAGGAGTGTTGGTATGACGTTGGCCACTCTCCCTATCCTCTGCGGCCGAAAATTGGCAGGCGGCGGGGCCAATGACCTGACCCGTCGCAGGGGGACCAAGGGTGGCAGAGACGGGGTCGTCTGGCGCCCATGTGCTGGTTTGGTCCCTGGGGTGGTCACGGCGTGCTATGTGTTCTGGTGCGCCGGTGATGGGGAGTACTCCCCGGAGGAGGGTCCGGTGACGGACAGCCGCGGCGGGTTCACGGATGAGTGCTAACGCGTGCCCGTGTTCCCGCCATAAGCGGCAGAGGAGGACACCGTGGAGTTTTAGTGGGTTAGAGTCCCACATAACTGCACTATCTCCCCGTGGTAGTGCAGAATGCATGAGCATTTCTCCAAGTAAAACAAAAAAAAAATAAATGGTTAGGTTACTTTAAACACTTTACACAGAAATAGGAGCCCCGCGAAGCGGGGCTACGTCGACATAGGACGCAAGAGCAAGGGAAGGGCAACCCGAGGTTCGGTTTGGTTAGGTTACTTTAAACCCTTTATACAGAAATAGGAGCCCCGCGAAGCGTGTGTGTTCAAGTAACATAACCCCCGACGTCCCGACGACCCGCCCGACGTGACTTCGATGAAGTAAAAAAAAACGAAACGAAAATAGTTGAAAAGTTTTAGGTGAAATGAAATTCGGTCAAACATTTTTCGACCTTATGACAGGTAACCATGTAAAGATGGTCACCCGTGCTGCTGCTATTGCTAAGCCACAAGCCCCCTGTCAACAACCATCAACATTATAGCAAATATGTTATTTAATTACCTCGTCGTCAGTCTGAAAATCATAAGAATAATCAGATTAACATTGTGACATGCTAAAATAAATAGTATCGTCCGGCCTTCAACAACAACGACAACACAGTATTCTTGGGCATAACTTTGGATGCTAAGCTTCAGTGGGGTCCACATATAGATAAATTGTCAAAAAAGCTAAGTTCTGCAGCATACGCTGTTAGAAAAATTCGAAATTTAACTGATACCTATAGAGACTGCTCGTTTAGTGTACTTTAGCTATTTTCATAGTGTAATGTCGTACGGTATTCTATTGTGGGGAAATGCCGCCGATATTCAGACTATCTTTGTTTTGCAGAAGCGAGCTGTTCGATCAATTTATAAATTAAGTCCGAGACACTCTCTCAGAGACAAATTTAAAGAGATTAATGTAATGACTGTGCCTTCTCAGTACATTTATGAAAATCTTTTATATGCCCATAAAAATATAAAATTGTTTAAAAAATACAGTGATATCCATAATATAAATACTAGAAACAAACACAAATATGTTGTACCTACAACCAGGCTCAAGAAAATAGGTGGCTCGTTCAGATGCCAATGTATACGCTTTTACAATAAACTACCAAGCCACGTTCAAGATCTAAGCCTTAATAAATTCAAATCTTTCATTATACGTAAGTTGTGCCAGAAAGCCTTTATACCGTTAAAGATTATATTGAGGACAAAAAGGCTTGGGATTGAGCTGCTTCCAATTTCTGCATTTGAATGATTTTTTTCTTGTTTATATACACAGTGCTTACTTTGTAAAGTATTATATTATTTTTTCATTGTGAATGTGAAGACGATGTGGGTCATTTTACATACTTATATATATTTTTTTTATTATTCTCTCTGTTCTGTTAGTTTTTTTTTTTCATGGTCTGTCAGTTTGAGTAATTTATGTGGCCTACCCAAATGTCCTTTCTTTGGTATTGTTCGTCGAATCGTTGAGCTCCTTAAGTCTTGAGTTGAGCTGCACGATTTTTGACAAATGCGTGCACTGACTGGACAGGTCCTCTCATTCTGTGTGGTTCTTTCCTCAAAAGACCACCTCAGACATCGATCTACATGGTCTTCATATAACCTGACCAAGATTATGTCTGGACTTTAAAAGAGACTGTGACCTCTGAGTTTGTTTCGGCCTTTCTTCTCAGAGTAGTCAGATAGGAAACGCCGACTTCATCTAGTTTAAAAAAAAAACATGATTGACGTGTAAAAGTGTTTGTACAAACCTACTTACAAAAAATAAAATCATTTCTTTTCATTTCATCATCTTGTCCTAATTGCGCGAATACGTGATCGTCACGATAATTTGTCACTTATTTGTTCGGAAAATCTGAATCTCTTGTATACGACGTATGTTATTAAAACTTAAACGAATGTGATGACAGGGCGTCTAGCGTTCTCTTTGATTTGATTTATAAAACAAAAACTTTGACAAACCAAATTGCTGTACCTATTCATCATCTGCCTAGTCTTTATCCAACTTTGTTGGGGTCAGTTTCCAGTCTGAATGGCAGAATACCAGTCTTAAATGAAGTGACTGTCTTTCTGCCCTCCACAACCCATTTGCTGGGTAACACGATAGCCCTTGGTAAGACAGGTTGTCAGACTTTCGGCGGTCTGACGACCCGTAACATCAACCCTATTGCAAATAAATCATAATTATACTTATTTCATTTTGAAAACAAATACTTACGGTCTGGAAATATTAAGAAAAATCAGATTGATATACATACAAGTAAGATATTCTTTAGGAAAAGAATTGAATAATCCTGTTTAAACTCGACTTAGGTATGAGTTTCAAATTATATTGTAGGAACCCCTTGTAGGAACCTCATAAAATTTCAGAAAGTAAAAAAGAGGCTCAATTACTAAAAAAAGTGCATCATTAGAAGCGCAGAAAGTTTTACGAGGTTCATTAATTCTTGCCGGATTGCCGCCATGGGATCTGGAGGCCAAAGTCCTCGCCCACATATGGGAATGGCGAGAGGAGGTGAAACGTCGGGGCGTAACTCCGCTGCCGCGAGAAATCGCGGTGCAGCGGACAGAGCTCCGGCGGGATCTCATGGCGACATGGAAAGTGCGACTGTCGCAACCCAGTGCTGGGCACGCCACAATTGCGGCGATAAGTCCCCTCTTTGAGGAGTGGCTAGAGAGGCGCCACGGCGTCCTCACCTTCCGCCTAACGCAGGTCCTCACCGGACACGGCTGCTTCGGGAGTTTCCTGTTCCGAATAAGGCGGGAGGAAACGCCCGGGTGTCACCATTGTGTGGATCGCCCGGAGGACACGGTAGAGCATACGGTGGAGATCTGCCCAGCTTGGGCAGAGCACCGCCGTGTCCTCACGGCGGCGATCGGCGGCGGCGATCTCTCGCGTCCGGCCCTAGTCCGGGCCATGGTACGGAGCGAGAGTGCATGGGAGGCTATCGCCTGCTTCTGCGAAGCAGTGATGCTCGCGAAGGAGGAGGCGGAGCGCGTGAGGGAGAGGCAATCCTTGCGCCCTCACGCCCCCAGCCGCCGCAGGAGACGCCCCGGGCGTCGGGAGTCGATAGCCGATTCCCGGCCACCGTAGGCGCGGGCTTGCGGGCGGCGAGCAGTGGGCAGCTCGCCGTCCGGTAAGGACCAGGCCCGGGTCGACGGCGCGTTGTGTTCCACGCGCGCCTCAAGGAGATGTCAGCACCAACTGACGGGGTCCGCTAGGGCCGATGCCCGCCGGGGTCGCGGGTTGTTCGAAAGAGATACCGTGGCCCCTGGCACAGGCAAGAGAAGGAACACGGGTGGGTTTTAGTCAGTAAGAGTCTGACACTCCCTTCCGCTCCACCCAGAGCGGGAGGGGTCATTTGATGATTTCCCATCCGCAAAAAAAAAAAAAAAAAGGTTCATTAATTCCAAAAAGTGTCCATCATTAGCAGATCAATAAGTTTTGAGAAGTTAAATATTTCCCTATAATGGATCAATAAAATTTCCTCATTATATCTTTTTTGACCAAGTGAAGTCAGACATGCTGTCTTGTGATTAATAATAATTAAACTACCCCACCAAAAATCAACATAGTTCATAATGTTTACTAACTGAAAGAGCATATTACAGTATAGCAGAGTTTATGAAAGAGGACAATTTTCCTCGTATTTGAGTTAACAATGTATAGATATTTTTTTTTTTTTGACATGATCTATTGTATGTATTTTTTTAAATAAGTTATTGTATCATGATGAAATGTAATTTTGATGTATATTATCACGGTTTATGCACCATCTCTTCTTACCAATTTGTACGCCACGATATGCGGCTGAACATGATAGAACTTTTATGTATCCCATTATTATCTTGCATGCTGTACACCATGTTCAAACAAATAAAAATTTACTTTACTTTACTTTACTTTACTAATGCTACAATTAACTTTGTGTCTGGGTATGGTCTTACCGATTCTCCAAAAATATCTTTTATTCTGCCTAGCCTTTTTCCAACTATGTTGGGGTCGGCTTCCAGTCTAACTGAATGCTGCTGAATACCAGTATTTTACATAGAGCGACTGCCTATTTGACCTCCACAACCCAGTTACTGGGTAATATGATAACCCTTGGTAAGACTGGGTGTCAGACTTTCAAGCTTCTGTCGACCCTTAACGACTGTCAAAGATCCAAGAATGACAGCCGGGACCAACAGCCTAACGTGCTTTCTGAGGCGCGGAGGGGTCTTGGTATGTAAAGATGGTCACCCATGCTGCTGTTATTGCTAAGCCCCAAGCCGGTCAACATCCATCAACATTATAGCAAATATATCTCACACTTATTTAATTACCTCTTCCGGGTCGTCCTGAAAATCACAAGAATAATCAGATTAACATTGTGGCATGCTAAAATAAATAGTATCGTCCGGCCTTGTCCTAATCGCGTGAATACGTGATCGTCACGATAATTTGTCACTTATTTGTTCGGAAAATCTGAACACCTCGTCTGCCGCCGCGACGACGCGTTCGGGAACGCCGAACAAATTATCGCGACGATCGATTCCAATCGAGTCGCATTCAATTTAGATGACGGTTCCAAAATTCAAATTACAAAAATTGCCGTCGCAATAGCAGAGGGCAATTCTCGTATAACGTTCACACTGATCTCAGTCTCAATCTTTCAAAAATTCCTCTAATGTCCCTTCATTTCTGACATATTTTTAACATTGATTGTCAAAAACTCGACAAAAAGTAGCCGAAAAGAGATTGCGTCTAGATTTTGAATGTCTCTAGTTAGACTGAAACCCATTTCCATCAACCGGGCACAAATCCAGACTCCGGTCTGCTACTGAGAAATTCCAGATAGAAAAACCCAATGACACTTTGCCCGACCCGGGAATCTAACCCAGGGCATCATGCTTAACAGTAGCGCTTGCTACCACTAGAGCAACAAGGATTAATTATTAAAGTGTCGTATTATTTAGGCATTACATTTAAATGTCACCTAGTGTTAGTTAACACGGGCATTACTGAACGTTTTAGAAAGTTGATTTCATATTTATTTAAATACTAGCACTTTGCCCGCGACTTCGTCCGCGTGGATTTCGTACTTTCCTCAAAAAAATTAACACCCTCTCCACCTCCCCTTGAAAGGTAGTTTTCGAAAATTAATGTTTACGATATTTTTTGCACCACGCGGGCCCAGTGCGGGTTGGCATGCCGGTTTCCTTTCGAAGTTTTCGTTCACCGTTTTGGGAGCAGCGGTGATGAAATAATTTATACAAAATGACTTGCATCGTCTAAAGACTGTTGCTTCGGCTTATATTTACACCAGTCACAGGTGAATTGCACCGTGTAAATAAAACTTTAGAGAAATGATAGTATTGTTAACGCAATTTAGCCGGATGTCCGTGGCCAGACAGCACTCTTCCTCCAATGAAACATACTAAACATTTAGTTAAATTTTTGTCCTGTTTGTGAGAAAGGATAAACGAATTAAAAAAAAATTGTTTGTGAACAATGTCGAGTCTTTAGTTAAGCTCTTATTACTGCCGCATCGGGCTGCATCGCATCGCATTCCAATACAAAAATCGCGATGCGGTCCGCCTCTTTGACAAACCAAATTGCTGTACCTATTCATCATCTGCCTAGTCTTTATCCAACTTTGTTGGGGTCGGCTTCTAGTCTAACTGAATGCTGCTGAATACCAGTATTTTACATAGAGCGACTACCTATTTGACCTCTACAACCCAGTTACTGGGTAATATGATAACCCTTGGTAAGACTGGGTGTCAGACTTTCAAGCTTCTGTCGACCCTTAACGACTGTCAAAGATCCAAGAATGACAGCCGGGACCAACAGCCTAACGTGCTTTCTGAGGCGCGGAGGGGTCTTGGTATGTAACATTGGTCACCCATGCTGCTGTTATTGCTAAGCCCCAAGCCGGTCAACATCCATCAACAGTATAGCAAATATATCTCACACTTATTTAATTACCTCGTCCGGGCTGGGCTGAAAATCATAAGAATAATCAGATTAACATTGTGGCATGCTAAAATAAATAGTATCGTCCGGCCTTGTCCTAATCGCGCGAATACGTGATCGTCACGATAATTTGTCACTTATTTGTTCGGAAAATCTGAACGCATCGTCTGCCGCCGCGACGACGCGTTCGGGAACGCCGAACAAATTATCGCGACGATCGATTCCAATCGAGTCGCATTCAATTTAGATGACGGTTCCAAAATTCAAATTACAAAATTGCCGTCGCAATAGCAGAGGGCAATTCTCGTATAACGTTCACACTGATCTCAGTCTCAATCTTTCAAAATTCCTCTAATGTCCCTTCATTTCTGACAAATTTTTGACATTGATTGTCAAAAACTCGACAAAAAGTAGCCGAAAAGAGATTGCGTCTAGATTTTGAATGTCTCTAGTTAGACTGAAACCCATTTCCATCAACCGGGCAAAAATCCAGACTCCGTGCTGCTACTGAGAAATTCCAGATAGAAAAACCCAATGACACTTTGCCCGACCCGGGAATCTAACTCAGGGCATCATGCTTAACAGTAGCGCTTGCTACCACTAGAGCAACAAGGATTAATTAAAGTGTCGTATTATTTAGGCATTACATTTAAATGTCACCTAGTGTTAGTTAACACGGGCATTACTGAACATTTTAGAAAGTTGATTTCATATTTATTTAAATACTAGCACTTTTCCCGCGACTTCGTCCGCGTGGATTTCGTACTTTCCTCAAAAAAATTAACACCCTCTCCACCTCCCCTTGAAAGGTAGTTTTCGAAAATTAATGTTTACGATATTTTTTGCACCACGCGGGCCCAGTGCGGGTTGGCATGCCGGTTTCCTTTCGAAGTTTTCGTTCACCGTTTTGGGAGCAGCGGTGATGAAATAATTTATACAAAATGACTTGCATCGTCTAAAGACTGTTGCTTCGGCTTATATTTACACCAGTCACAGGTGAATTGCACCGTGTAAATAAAACTTTAAAGAAATGATAGTATTGTTAACGCAATTTAGCCGGATGTCCGTGGCCAGACAGCACTCTTCCTCCAATGAAACATACTAAACATTTAGTTAAATTTTTGTCCTGTTTGTGAGAAAGGATTTAATAAACGAATTTTAACAAAATTGTTTGTGAACAATGTCGAGTCTTTAGTTAAGCTCTTATTACTGCCGCATCGGGCTGCATCGCATCGCATTCCAATACAAAAATCGCGATGCGGTCCGCCTCCTGTATACGACGTATGTTATTAAAACATATACGAATATGATGGGCGTCTATCGTTCTCTTTGATTTGATTTTTAAAACAAAAACTTTGACAAAACAAATTGCTGTACCTATTCATCATCTGCCTAGTCTTTATTCAAATTTGTTGGGGTCGGCTTCCAGTCTAACTGAATGCTGCTGAATACCAGTCTTTTAAATGAAGTGACTGTCTTTCTGCCCTCCACAACCCATTTGCTGGGTAACACGATACCCCTTGGTAAGACAGGTTGTCAGACTTTCGGCGGTCTGACGACCCGTAACATCAACTCTATTGCAAATAATCATAATTATACTTATTTCATTTAAAAAAAAAATACTTACGGTCTGGAAATATTAAGAAAAATCAGATTGATATATGTACATACAAGTAAGATATTCTTTAGGAAAAAAATTGAATAATCCTGTTTAAACTCGACTTGGTATGAGTTTCAAATTATATTGTAGGAACCCCTTGTAGGAACCTCATAAAATTTCAGAAAGTAAAAAAGAGGCTCAATTACTAAAAAAAAGTGCATCATTATAAGCGCAGAAAGTTTTACGAGGTTCATTAATTCCAAAAAGTGTCCATCATTAGCAGATCAATAAGTTTTGAGAAGATAAATATTTCCCTATAATGGATCAATAAAAGAACAATGCTCATGGATGTATGGAATCTCGTACCACGCTGCCTCAAAGTCAAGCTTTGTTTTTTATAGAACATATTAGCACACATAACATATTAACTCCTACAAAAGTTATTTTTGTAAACAAAACCCGGGTTTCAGAGATTTTCAAAAAATTCGAAATAACCTAAACACTAGACACTTTATTTTGTTTGACATTTCATACACGAACGGCCATTATTGGACCTGCTGCAGCGTCAATAGTATAATTATTTTTTTATTTATGAAACATTCGGTTACAACCTCGAACTGTAATTATGTAGACTTTGTTTTTTTTTTCTTAAAATCTAAAAAAAACGTTTCAATACATGTATTTATGACAATGACGACCATAAACAGGAATTGAATCAATTGAGTGCATTATCAAAATATTTTCTTTTTTTTTACGATTTCGTTATCCCGGTTAGACTTTGTTGAAAAAATAAACTATTTTAAATGATAAATTGGTTACGTTTTTTTGAGTACCTATAATACGTTAAAAGACGTTAAATACAGTGAGCTCAAAAAAAAAACTACCTCCATTCAAGGTTATGAAACGGAACGTCATGTAAAAAGAATTAAACAATTTCAACACTTTTTTACTTTAAATTAAATTCCCTGTTTAACAATAAAATCCCTGACGCGTAATGTCGTAAAAAATTATTAAAATAATTACTATCATATTTTGATCTTGAGGCATGAGACTTTTTGGTATGACTTTTAGTCATTGTCCTTTCCTCATTATATCTTTTTTGACCAAGTGAAGTCAGACCTGCTGTCTTGTGATTAATAATAATTAAACTTCCCCAACCAAAATCTACATAGTTCATAATGCTAGAATTATACTTATTTCATTTTGAAAAAAAAATACTTACGGTCTGGAAATATTAAGAAAAATCAGATTGATATACATACAAGTAAGATATTCTTTAGGAAAAAAATTTAATAATCCTGTTTAAACTCGACTTAGGTATGAGTTTCAAATTATATTGTAGGAACCCCTTGTAGGAACCTCATAAAATTTCAGAAAGTAAAAAGAGGCTCAATTACTAAAAAAAAGTGCATCATAAGAAGCGCAGAAAGTTTTACGAGGTTCATTAAAAATTCCAAAAAGTGTCAATAAGTTTTGAGAAGTTAAATATTTCCCTATAATGGATCAATAAAATTTCCTCATTATATCTTTTTTGACCAAGTGAAGTCAGACATGCTGTCTTGTGATTAATAATAATTAAACTACCCCAACTCAAATCAACATAGTTCATAATGCTACAATTAACTTTGTGTCTGGGTATGGTCTTACCGATTCTCCAAAAATATCTTTTATTCTGCCTAGCCTTTTTCCAACTATGTTGGGGTCGGCTTTCAGTCTAACTGAATGCTGCTGAATACCAGTATTTTACATAGAGCGACTGCCTATTTGACCTTCACAACCCAGTTACTGGGTAATATGATAACCCTTGCTAAGACTGGGTGTCAGTCTTTCAAGCTTCTGTCGACCCTTAACGACTGTCAAAAATCCAAGAATGACAGCCGGGACCAACAGCCTAACGTGCTTTCTGAGGCGCGGAGGGGTCTTGGTATATATAGATGGTTACCCATGCTGCTGTTATTGCTAAGCCCCAAGCCGGTCAACATCCATCAACATTATAGCAAATATATCTCACACTTATTTAATTACCTCGTCCGGGCTGGGCTGAAAATCATAAGAATAATCAGATTAACATTGTGGCATGCTAAAATAAATAGTATCGTCCGGCCTTGTCCTAATCGCGCGAATACGTGATCGTCACGATAATTTGTCACTTATTTGTTCGGAAAATCAGAACGCATCGTCTGCCGCCGCGACGACGCGTTCGGGAACGCCGAACAAATTATCGCGACGATCGATTCCAATCGAGTCGCATTCAATTTCGATGACGGTTCCAAAATTCAAATTACAAAATTGCCGTCGCAATAGCAGAGGGCAATTCTCGTATAACGTTCACACTGATCTCAGTCTCAATCTTTCAAAATTCCTCTAATGTCCCTTCATTTCTGACAAATTTTTGACATTGATTGTCAAAAACTCGACAAAAAGTAGCCGAAAAGAGATTGCGTCTAGATTTTGAATGTCTCTAGTTAGACTGAAACCCATTTCCATCAACCGGGCAAAAATCCAGACTCCGGGCTGCTACTGAGAAATTCCAGATAGAAAAACCCAATGACACTTTGCCCGACCCGGGAATCTAACCCAGGGCATCATGCTTAACAGTAGCGCTTGCTACCACTAGAGCAACAAGGATTAATTAAAGTGTCGTATTATTTAGGCATTACATTTAAATGTCACCTAGTGTTAGTTAACACGGGCATTACTGAACATTTTAGAAAGTTGATTTCATATTTATTTAAATACTAGCACTTTGCCCGCGACTTCGTCCGCGTGGATTTCGTACTTTCCTCAAAAAAATTAACACCCTCTCCACCTCCCCTTGAAAGGTAGTTTTCGAAAATTAATGTTTACGATATTTTTTGCACCACGCGGGCCCAGTGCGGGTTGGCATGCCGGTTTCCTTTCGAAGTTTTCGTTCACCGTTTTGGGAGCAGCGGTGATGAAATAATTTATACAAAATGACTTGCATCGTCTAAAGACTGTTGCTTCGGCTTATATTTACACCAGTCACAGGTGAATTGCACCGTGTAAATAAAACTTTAGAGAAATGATAGTATTGTTAACGCAATTTAGCCGGATGTCCGTGGCCAGACAGCACTCTTCCTCCAATGAAACATACTAAACATTAAGTTAAATTTTTGTCCTGTTTGTGAGAAAGAAAATTGTTTGTGAACAATGTCGAGTCTTTAGTTAAGCTCTTATTACTGCCGCATCGGGCTGCATCGCATCGCATTCCAATACAAAAATCGCGATGCGGTCCGCCTCCTGTATACGACGTATGTTATTAAAACATTTATGAATGTGATGGGCGTCTATCGTTCTCTTTGATTTGATTTTTAAAACAAAAACTTTGACAAACCAAATTGCTGTACCTATTCATCATCTGCCTAGTCTTTATCCAATTTTGTTGGGGTCAGTTTCCAGTCTGACTGGCAGAATACCAGTCTTTTAAATGAAGTGACTGTCTTTCTGCCCTCCACAACTCATTTGCTGGGTAACACGATAGCCCTTGGTAAGACAGGTTGTCAGACTTTCGGCGGTCTGACGACCCGTAACATCAACTCTATTGCAAATAAATCATAATTATACTTATTTCATTTTGAAAAAAAAAATACTTACGGTCTGGAAATATTAAGAAAAATCAGATTGATATACATACAAGTAAGATATTCTTCAGGAAAAAAATTGAATAATCCTGTTTAAACTCGACTTAGGTATGAGTTTCAAATTATATTGTAGGAACCCATTGTAGGAAACTCATAAAATTTCAGAAAGTAAAAAAGAGGCTCAACTAATAAAAAAAAGTGCATCATTAGAAGCGCAGAAAGTTTTACGAGGATCATTAAAAATTCCGAAAAGTGTCCATCATTAGCAGATCAATAAGTTTTGAGAAGTTAAATATTTCCCTATAATGGATCAATAAAATTTCCTCATTATAATATCTTTTTTGACCAAGTGAAGTCAGACATGCTGTCTTGTGATTAATAATAATTAAACTACCCTAACAAAAATCAACATAGTTCATAATGCTACAATTAACTTTGTGTCTGGGTATGGTCTTACCGATTCTCCAAAAATATCTTTTATTCTGCCTAGCCTTTTTCCAACTATGTTGAGGTCGACTTCCAGTCTAACTGAATGCTGCTGAATATCAGTATTTTACATAGAGCGACTGCCTATTTGACCTCTACAACCCAGTTACTGGGTAATATGATAAGACTGGGTGTCAGATGTTCAAGCTTCTGTCGACCCTTAACGACTGTCAAAGATCCAAGAATGACAGCCGGGACCAACAGCCTAACGTGCTTTCTGAGGCGCGGAGGGGTCTTGGTATATATAGATGGTCACCCATGCTGCTGTTATTGCTAAGCCCCAAGCCGGTCAACATCCATCAACATTATAGCAAATATATCTGACACTTATTTAATTACCTCGTCCTGGCTGGGCTGAAAATCATAAGAATAATCAGATTAACATTGTGGCATGCTAAAATAAATAGTATCGTCCGGCCTTGTCCTAATCGCGCGAATACGTGATCGTCACGATAATTTGTCACTTATTTGTTCGGAAAATCTGAACGCATCGTCTGCCGCCGCGACGACGCGTTCGGGAACGCCGAACAAATTATCGCGACGATCGATTCCAATCGAGTCGCATTCAATTTAGATGACGGTTCCAAAATTCAAATTACAAAATTGCCGTCGCAATAGCAGAGGGCAATTCTCGTATAACGTTCACACTGATCTCAGTCTCAATCTTTCAAAATTCCTCTAATGTCCCTTCATTTCTGACAAATTTTTGACATTGATTGTCAAAAACTCGACAAAAAGTAGCCGAAAAGAGATTGCGTCTAGATTTTGAATGTCTCTAGTTAGACTGAAACCCATTTCCATCAACCGGGCAAAAATCCAGACTCCGGGCTGCTACTGAGAAATTCCAGATAGAAAAACCCAATGACACTTTGCCCGACCCGGGAATCTAACTCAGGGCATCATGCTTAACAGTAGCGCTTGCTACCACTAGAGCAACAAGGATTAATTAAAGTGTCGTATTATTTAGGCATTACATTTAAATGTCACCTAGTGTTAGTTAACACGGGCATTACTGAACATTTTAGAAAGTTGATTTCATATTTATTTAAATACTAGCTTCTGCCCGCGACTTCGTCCGCGTAAAATTTCTTGTTCCCCGACCCCGTCGCATCGCATCGCCTGCCCGCTGTTAGTTCGGTTTCGCGATCTTACTTTTTTTCTTTTTGCTCGGCTCCTAAGAGCTCTAGCGGGATGGTAAACAGCCTATAGCCTTCCTCAAGAATTGGGCTATCAAATGCAAAAAAGAATTTTCAAATCCGACTGGTAGTTCCAGAGATTAGCGCGTTCAAACAAACAAACTCTTCAGCTTTATTATTAGTAGTATAGATACTCTTCAAAGATCTTATACGTATAATCATCAACAAATATATTTATAAAAAGATTATTACAGGATTTTATGTTGATAAAAAACTCTATGGCCCATAACTCCTTAATAGGTACACGTGATAACTTTTAAACGAAATATCCGATTGAGATGAAACAAAAAGTATTTTACTTCTTCATAAATACTCTTGATAACATAATGCTTAATTTCGATAAAGATTAATATTACGATACATATTTAACGTAGTTTTTTTTTCTTCAGACGATTTAATAATTATTTTGAACACAAAATCGGTTATTGTGATTAAACCATGATAGCTAGATATATGTTCTCGCGGACTTTTTTGTAGGTCTTAATGGGCTCTACAAACCCGTAGTACATCATTTTGTTCTATTGTCAATAGTTTTTGCAGCGCACGCAAAAATAGGTTTTCGATTTTACACCTTGTGTTACAAAATAGCACTTTTATTACGGATCCCTAATTTTGAAAAAAAAAATATAGCCTATAGCATTCCTCGATAAATGGACTACCCAACACTAAAAGAATCATTCAAATCGGACCAGTAGTTCCAGAGATTAGCGCGTTCAAACAAACAAACAAACAAACTCTGCAGCTTTATTATATTATATAATAGTATAGACTAGCACTTTTCCCGCGACTTCGTCCGCGTGGATTTCGTAATTTCCTCAAAAAAATTAACACCCTCTCCACCTCCCCTTGAAAGGTAGTTTTCGAAAATTAATGTTTACGATATTTTTTGCACCACGCGGGCCCAGTGCGGGTTGGCATGCCGGTTTCCTTTCGAAGTTTTCGTTCACCGTTTTGGGAGCAGCGGTGATGAAATAATTTATACAAAATGACTTGCATCGTCTAAAGACTGTTGCTTCGGCTTATATTTACACTAGTCACAGGTGAATTGCACCGTGTAAATAAAACTTTAGAGAAATGATAGTATTGTTAACGCAATTTAGCCGGATGTCCGTGGCCAGACAGCACTCTTCCTCCAATGAAACATACTAAACATTTAGTTAAATTTTTGTCCTGTTTGTGAGAAAGGATTTAATAAACGAATTTAAACAAAATTGTTTGTGAACAATGTCGAGTCTTTAGTCAAGCTCTTATTACTGCCGCATCGGGCTGCATCGCATCGCATTCCAATACAAAAATCGCGATGCGGTCTGCCTCTTGTATACGACGTATGTTATTAAAACATATATATGAATGTGATGGGCGTCTATCGTTCTCTTTGATTTGATTTTTAAAACAAAAACTTTGACAAACCAAATTGCTGTACCTATTCATCATCTGCCTAGTCTTTATCCAACTTTGTTGGGGTCAGTTTCCAGTCTGACTGGCAGAATACCAGTCTTTTAAATGAAGTGACTGTCTTTCTGCCCTCCACAACCCATTTGCTGGGTAACACGATAGCCCTTGGTAAGACAGGTTGTCAGACTTTCGGCGGTCTGACGACCCGTAACATCAACCCTATTGCAAATAAATCATAATTATACTTATTTCATTTTGAAAAAAAATACTTACGGTCTGGAAATATTAAGAAAAATCAGATTGATATACATACAAGTAAGATATTCTTTAGGAAAAGAATTGAATAAACCTGTTTAAACTCGACTTAGGTATGAGTTTCAAATTATATTGTAGGAACCCATTGTAGGAAACTCATAAAATTTCAGAAAGTAAAAAAGAGGCTCAATTAATAAAAAAGTGCATCATTAGAAGTGCAGAAAGTTTTACGAGGTTCATTAAAATTCCAAAAAGTGTCCATCATTAGCAGATCAATAAGTTTTGAGAAGTTAAATATTTCCATAATGGATCAATAAAATTTCCTCATTATATCTTTTTTGACCAAGTGAAGTCAGACATGCTGTCTTGTGATTAATAATAATTAAACTACCCCAACAAAAATCAACATAGTTCATAATGCTACAATTAACTTTGTGTCTGGGTATGGTCTAACCGATTCTCCAAAAAAAGTAATTTAAAAAAATTAAACCGACTTCAAAAAGAAATCAACTCAAAATTATGAAATAACTTTAATTTCGGAAGTCGGTGTCTTGGGATCTGTATTTTAGTTTTTTGCCACCGACTTCCAAAATTAAAGTTATTTCATAATTTTGAGTTGATTTCTTTTTGAAGTCGGTTTAATTTTTTTAAATTACTTTTTATTTCGTAATTTTTAGTTTTTGCACTAGAATTTGACCAAGGTTTTGAGATGTTTTCCCTCTGACACTACACCCGTAGCTCGTATCAATACGCCAGGCCGTCACACTTACACGTATTAGTCCATATCTTGAAAATTACTGAACCGATTTTGATGAAACTTACACTGTTCCCTAAGTTGAAGTAAATGTAAGCTAATACAAAAAAAATGGTCACGATCCGATTAATAGTTGCTGAGAAATGCGTGGACAAACATACATACATACATACATACATACATACATACGTCTATGAAATTTTGTATATTTGTTTGGAAGCCTTAGTAGACTGTCATATGTGAATATAATGCAATTCCAATAATATTACATACATACGTATCGAATTGATAACCTCCTTTTTTTTGAAGTCGGTAAAAATATCTTTTATTCTGCCTAGCCTTTTTCCAACTTTGTTGGGGTCGGCTTCCTGTCTAACTGAATGCTGCTGAATACCAGTATTTTACATAGAGCGACTGCCTATTTGACCTCCATAACCCAGTTACTGGGTAATATGATAACCCTTGGTAAGACTGGGTGTCAGACTTTCAAGCTTCTGTCGACCCATAACGACTGTCAAAGATCCAAGAATGACAGCCGGGACCAACAGCCTAACGTGCTTTCTGAGGCGCGGAGGGGTCTTGGTATGTAAAGATGGTCACCCATGCTGCTGTTATTGCTAAGCCCCAAGCCGGTCAACATCCATCAACATTACAGCAAATATATCTCACACTTATTTAATTACCTCTTCCGGGTCGGCCTGAAAATCATAAGAATAATCAGATTAACATTGTGACATGCTAAAATAAATAGTATCGTCCGGCCTTGTCCTAATCGCGCGAATACGTGATCGTCACGATTATTTGTCACTTATTTGTTCGGAAAATCTGAACGCATCGTCTGCCGCCGCGACGACGCGTTCGGGAACGCCGAACAAATTATCGCGACGATCGATTCCAATCGAGTCGCATTCAATTTAGATGACGGTTCCAAAATTCAAATTACAAAATTGCCGTCGCAATAGCAGAGGGCAATTCTCGTATAACGTTCACACTGATCTCAGTCTCAATCTTTCAAAAATTCCTCTAATGTCCCTTCGTTTCTGACAAATTTTTGACATTGATTGTCAAAAACTCGACAAAGTAGCCGAAAAGAGATTGCGTCTAGATTTTGAATGTCTCTAGTTAGACTGAAACCCATTTCCATCAACCGGGCACAAATCCAAACTCCGGGCTGCTACTGAGAAATTCCAGATAGAAAAACCCAATGACACTTTGCCCGACCCGGGAATCTAACCCAGGGCATCATGCTTAACAGTAGCGCTTGCTACCACTAGAGCAACAAGGATTAATTAAAGTGTCGTATTATTAAGGCATTACATTTAAATGTCACCTTACAAGTAAACTCGGGTTAACTTTTTACATCGAAAAAATGGCAAGAATTGGTGAACTTTGTTTTTTTAAGTACTTTGGTTTAAGATCGATTAAGAAGAATTTAAAAATAATCAAGTGTTACGAAGCAAACACTTACATCCTGAAAATAAAAAGGGAAACGAGATTTAAAAAATAAAATTAAATAAATATTTGTTCAGTGGCAACTAGGCCCAATTGTTGGTAACATTGTTCTTAATAACTATTGTTAGTAAACAAACACAGAAATAAAAACAAAAGAAAATTGTAAGGCTAGCTGTGGGGTCTTCTGACCAGCAGCGCCACAGCGTGCGACAACCAGGGTGCGTGTTACTTCTCTATCAACATACTTAGGATGCCGTTAGAACTAGACCGCGCTCTTGACAAGATGGAATTTGATTTTTTGCGCATTATGGCGTAAAAATCATCGGTTTTCGCAAATGCGAACATACCCGACACACTGCTATTGTTATTGGGACTGCCTCGCTATTCCGAGATAGTCCCAACAGCATCCTGAAGCAGTTATTATATTGTATACGCAGGGCGTCTAGCGTTCTCTTTGATCATATTTTTACAAAATTTCTGTACCTATTAATCACCTGCCTGGTCTTTTCCCAACTTTGTTGGGGTCAGTTTCCAGTCTGAATACCAGTATTTTGAATGAAGTGACTTTCTATCTGCCCTTCACAACCCATTTACTGGGTAACACGATAAAAAACAATTAATAATCCTGTTTAAACTCGACTTAGGTATGAGTTTCAAATTATATTGTAGGAACCCCTTGTAGGAACCTCATATTTCAGAAAGTAAAAAACCGACTTCCAAAAAAAACACTACAAACTGAAAAATAACTTCAATTTCGGAAGTCGGTGTCTTAGGGATCAGTATTTTAGTTTTTGCCACCGACTTCCGAAATTAAAGTTATTTTTCAGTTTGTAGTGTTTTTTTTGGAAGTCGGTTTTTTTTATGTTAAAAAGTTTTTATTTCTCGCTTTTTAGTGGGTCTATTTATAATTTATCTAAGTTACAATAGCCTAATGTCAACTTGCCCATCGCCTTTTTATTATAAAATATTCCTTTTCTCGATGCAGGGACGTTAATTGTTGAGGAGTTTTCCTTTTATTAGTTTTTAGATTAGATGCTGATAAGTGATAATCCTGGCTGCAGCATCAGGCCAGACTTATGTCAACATTGCATTGAACTTAAAATTAGTCCTGTTTAAAATGAGCCCAAACACGACTACGGTGCTGTAATTTCAAGGTTTTTACTTTTTGTGATGCTCCTGGCTTCAGCATCAGGTCTTTGGTGTTCCTCAGTAACAGTACGTTTATCCACACATCGAGCCCTTTTCAATGAGCCTAAACACGATACATCTGCTGTTAGTTGTCGAGGAGTTAGGTACTCTGCAGACTATCCTGACTGCAGCATCAGGTCATGACTTGATGATCATGAGACCAAATGTGGCAAATGCCCTATCAAACATCATACTAAAACAATCCTTGCCTGTTCGAGTAACTTCTTACTGTTAAGGAGTTGTACCTTCCATCATCAGCCCAGCTACCTGAGATGGTGACAACCATACACAAGATACTTCATAAAATATGCGAAAAACAATAAGTGAGCCTATAAAATTTGAGGGTTGCCCTCGATTTCTCTAAGATCCCATCATCAGATCCTAACTTGGTGACAATGGGACCACCTCAGAACTATCTGCTTTCGAACAAAAAAAGAATTTTGAAAATCCGTCGACAATTGGCGGAGTATTCGATGAACAAACATACAAAAAAAAAAAAAAACATACAAACACCCGAACATAGTACCTCCTCCTTTTTGTGAAGTCGGTAAAAAGAGGCTCAATTACTAATAAAAAGTGCATCATTAGAAGCGCAGAAAGTTTTACGAGGTTCATTAAAAATTCCAAAAAGTGTCCATCATTAGCAATCAATAAGTTTTGAGGAGTTAAATATTTCCCTATAATGGATCAATAAAATTTCCTCATTATCATTCAGATGAAGATGAGATTATCCTTCATTGAGATTATTATTCAGATGTTGGCAATTCTTGTTCAACGCCATCTACAAGTAAAATTTTAAACTACCCGTTGTGAGCAACAGCCAATCAGCGAAGATTACGTCAAAGATTACGTTAGCCAATCACGAGTCTCCATCCCCACCCAGATTGATCCATTTGAAACTGAGCGGAAGGGGTGACGAGACGACTGGAGACTACAGACACTTGTCTTTGGACCACAGAGCACTTTTAATGCTGGTAATAGAGTGCCATCTCTAGGGATTTTTATGCCAACCTGCCACGAGTAGCGCCATCTGGATTTCTTGTTCCATAACTAACCATATTACCTACCTACTATCCTTCACATTTTCATTTGGTTACTTTTGCAAATATTTCCCAGCTATAGATTGTTTTTTAAGTAAAACCATGTTTGGTATTGTGAAATTAATTTCACAGTAGCATGAAAATAAAACCGAAAACAAACAAACAGACACCGAATTCAGTCGGCCTTCGCCCCGCGGATACACTCAACGCAAGGACGGACTGACGAATCTGATGATGAACTCTTTAAGCCTTTACGGAGGAGCAGAGCTTCAACTCAACGTATTAGCAGCAAAGAAAACAGCATAAACAACACGAAAACAATTCAGCGCACACGCAGGTCGCAGAACTCGCAGATTGCAAAACGTGTCAGCCATTTTCTTTTGTCAATTTTTAATTTTGAGTTGACATTTGTGATTTTTTTAACAGTCGTTAAAATAAATCAATAATATAAACAAAAATTTCCCTGTAATTTAAGTCTTTAAAATTAAAGTTAAATAATGAAAATAAATTAGAAATTAAAATATTAATTTTCAACAAGTCTTAAGTCGTTTCGTAGCGACATCTAGTACGTCCTATGTGAATTGTTTGCCTTAAATTTAGAACACAATTCATAGATGGCGCACCTAAAAATATTGCTGTGAACATGAAGGCAACTTTACCCCCCCTGCTTTGGACCGTGGTGCGAGTTAGTCGAATAACGGTTTATATTTAATTGAATTTTGTAAAGTTATACTTGGATATTATATTTGTCTACATTTGTACTCGAGTTGTTTAATTTTAGAAGTATCTCTAACATCAGAAGTAGGGCTGCGAATGCGCACACTAATATGACGGGGCGGAAATCAAGATCGGTTCGAAGACGGGACCGTTCACGCTCCAGGTGCCTCAGTAGATCAAGGTCACCGCTGCCGTTAACTCGAAGTAAATCGAAGGAGGCGCGGAGGCCTACGAAGAGAACGCCATCTAGATCAGAACGGAGGTCTAGATCGAAGCGCAAACGTGCTCGCACTCGCAGTTCTAGTACCTCCAGTACCAGCTCGAGCTCATCGAGTACTTCAAGAAGCTCGAGGTCATCGTCAGCTCTAGCTCCTCGTAAAAAATCGAAGGTAACCCGCAAACCCAGAGGAGAAACTGTGAGTACCTA
This sequence comes from Oligia latruncula, assembly GCA_948474745.1. Taxonomy (NCBI): domain Eukaryota; kingdom Metazoa; phylum Arthropoda; class Insecta; order Lepidoptera; family Noctuidae; genus Oligia; species Oligia latruncula. The sequence goes on along the minus strand of OX419711.1, from coordinate 728,607 downwards.
CAAGTGTTACATTACATAACATGATACCAGAGTTTGACCCGTTGACCGATAACGTTGATACGTGGGTCAACGTGATAGAATCATATGCGTCCACTTTTAGATGGTCCGATAGCATGATCCGTTACCAGGCTCTGAATAAGCTAAAAGGCTCGGCTAATTGCGTAATGATGTTTCGTGGATTAAGTGGTCTTGGAGAAATTGGAAACAATCAATTACAACGACCTTTCAGGTCAAAAGAAATATGTTCGAACTACTTAAAGAAATCGTAGATAAAAGCTAACTGAAAATCAGTCTCTTTATGAATTTTTCTTTCAACAAAAATTAATAACTTACGTCTCAACTTTTCACAATTTGATATTCCCCCTGTCAACATCCATCAACATGATAGCAAATATCTTATTTAATTACCTTTTCTTCGCCCTCGGGCTGAAAATCATAAGAATAATCAGATTAACATTGTGACATGCTAAAGGCTCAGCTAAGTTGTGGTATGACTCAATATTGCGTAATGGTGTTTCGTGGATTAAGACTAAGTGGTCTTGGAGAAATTGGAAACAATCAATTACAACGACCTTTCAGATCAAAAGAAATATGTTCGAACTACTTAAAGAAATCGTAGATAAAAGCCAACTGAAAATCAGTCTCTTTATGAATTTTTCTTTCAACAAAAATTAATAACTTACGTCTCAACTTTTCACAATTTGATATTCCCCCTGTCAACATCCATCAACATGATAGCAAATATCTTATTTAATTACCTTTTCTTCGCCCTCGGTCTGAAAATCATAAGAATAATCAGATTAACATTGTGACATGCTAAAGGCTCGGCTAAGTTGTGGTATGACTCAATATTGCGTAATGATGTTTCGTGGATTAAGTGGTCTTGGAGAAATTGGAAACAATCAATTACAACGACCTTTCAGGTCAAAAGAAATATGTTCGAACTACTTAAGGAAATCGTAGATAAAAGCCAACTGAAAATCAGTCTCTTTATGAATTTTTCTTTCAACAAAAATCAAAAGCTAATAACTAACGTCTCAACTTTTCACAATTTGATATTCCCCCTGTTAACATGCATCAACATGATAGCAAATATCTTATTTAATTACCTTTTCTTCGCCCTCGGGCTGAAAATCATAAGAATAATCAGATTAACATTGTGACATGCTAAAGGCTCAGCTAAGTTGTGGTATGACTCAATATTGCGTAATGGTGTTTCGTGGACTAAGTGGTCTTGGAGAAACTGGAAACAATCAATTACAACGACCTTTCAGGTCAAAAGAAATATGTTCGAACTACTTAAGGAAATCGTAGATAAAAGCCAACTGAAAATCAGTCTCTTTATGAATTTTTCTTTCAACAAAAATCAAAAATTAATAACTTACGTCTCAACTTTTCACAATTTGATATTCCCCCTGTCAACACAACATGATAGCAAATATCTTATTTAATTACCTTTTCTTCGCCCTCGGGCTGAAAATCATAAGAATAATCAGATTAACATTGTGACATGCTAAAGGCTCAGCTAAGTTGTGGTATGACTCAATATTGCGTAATGATGTTTCGTGGATTAAGTGGTCTTGGAGAAATTGGAAACAATCAATTACAACGACCTTTCAGGTCAAAAGAAATATGTTCGAACTACTTAAGGAAATCGTAGATAAAAGCCAACTGAAAATCAGTCTCTTTATGAATTTTTCTTTCAACAAAAATCAAAAGCTAATAACTAACGTCTCAACTTTTCACAATTTGATATTCCCCCTGTTAACATGCATCAACATGATAGCAAATATCTTATTTAATTACCTTTTCTTCGCCCTCGGGCTGAAAATCATAAGAATAATCAGATTAACATTGTGACATGCTAAAGGCTCAGCTAAGTTGTGGTATGACTCAATATTGCGTAATGGTGTTTCGTGGACTAAGTGGTCTTGGAGAAACTGGAAACAATCAATTACAACGACCTTTCAGGTCAAAAGAAATATGTTCGAACTAATTAAAGAAAACGTAGATAAAAGCCAACTGAAAATCAGTCTCTTTATGAATTTTTCTTTCAACAAAAATCAAAAATTAATAACTTACGTCTCAACTTTTCACAATTTGATATTCCCCCTGTCAACACAACATGATAGCAAATATCTTATTTAATTACCTTTTCTTCGCCCTCGGGCTGAAAATCATAAGAATAATCAGATTAACATTGTGACATGCTAAAGGCTCAGCTAAGTTGTGGTATGACTCAATATTGCGTAATGATGTTTCGTGGATTAAGTGGTCTTGGAGAAATTGGAAACAATCAATTACAACGACCTTTCAGGTCAAAAGAAATATGTTCGAACTACTTAAGGAAATCGTAGATAAAAGTCAACTGAAAATCAGTCTCTTTATGAATTTTTCTTTCAACAAAAATCAAAAGCTAATAACTTACGTCTCAACTTTTCAAAATTTGATATTCCCCCTGTCAACATCCATCAAAATGATAGCAAATATCTTATTTAATTACCTTTTCTTCGCCCTCGGTCTGAAAATCATAAGAATAATCAGATTAACATTGTGACATGCTAAAGGCTCGGCTAAGTTGTGGTATGACTCAATATTGCGTAATGATGTTTTGTGGATTAAGTGGTCTTGGAGAAACTGGAAACAATCAATTACAACGACCTTTCAGGTCAAAAGAAATATGTTCGAACTAATTAAAGAAATCGTAAATAAAAACCAACTGAAAATCAGTCTCTTTATGAATTTTTCTTTCAACAAAAATCTAAAATTATTAACTTATATAGTCAACTTTTCACAATTTGATATTCCCCCTGTCAACATCCATCAACATGATAGCAAATATCTTATTTAATTACCTTTTCTTCGCCCTCGGGCTGAAAATCATAAGAATAATCAGATTAACATTGTGACATGCTAAAGGCTCAGCTAAGTTATGGTATGACTCAATATTGCGTAATGAGGTTTCGTGGGTGAAGTGGTCTTGGAGAAATTGGAAACAATCAATTACAACGACCTTTCAGGTCAAAAGAAATATGTTCGAACTACTTAAAGAAATCGTAGATAAAAGCCAACTGAAAATCAGTCTCTTTATGAATTTTTCTTTCAACAAAAATTAATAACTTACGTCTCAACTTTTCACAATTTGATATTCCCCCTGTCATCATCCATCAACATGATAGCAAATATCTTATTTAATTACCTTTTCTTCGCCCTCGGTCTGAAAATCATAAGAATAATCAGATTAACATTGTGACATGCTAAAGGCTCAGCTAAGTTGTGGTGTGACTCAATATTGCGTAATGAGGTTTCGTGGATTAAGTGGTCTTGGAGAAATTGGAAACAATCAATTACAACGACCTTTCAGGTCAAAAGAAATATGTTCGAACTACTTAAGGAAATCGTAGATAAAAGCCAACTGAAAATCGGTCTCTTTATGAATTTTTCTTACAACAAAAATCAAAAGCTAATAACTTACGTCTCAACTTTTCACAATTAGATCTTCCCCCTGTTAACATGCATCAACATGATAGCAAATATCTTATTTAATTACCTTTTCTTCGCCCTCGGGCTGAAAATCATAAGAATAATCAGATTAACATTGTGACATGCTAAAGGCTCAGCTAAGTTGTGGTATGACTCAATATTGCGTAATGGTGTTTCGTGGATTAAGTGGTCTTGGAGAAACTGGAAACAATCAATTACAACGACCTTTCAGGTCAAAAGAAATATGTTCGAACTACTTAAAGAAATCGTAGATAAAAGCCAACTGAAAATCAGTCTCTTTATGAATTTTTCTTTCAACAAAAATTAATAACTTACGTCTCAACTTTTCACAATTTGATATTCCCCCTGTCAACATCCATCAAAATGATAGCAAATATCTTATTTAATTACCTTTTCTCCGCCCTCGGTCTGAAAATCATAAGAATAATCAGATTAACATTGTGACATGCTAAAGGCTCAGCTAAGTTGTGGTATGACTCAATATTGCGTAATGAGGTTTCGTGGATTAAGTGGTCTTGGAGAAATTGGAAACAATCAATTACAACGACCTTTCAGGTCAAAAGAAATATGTTCGAACTACTTAAGGAAATCGTAGATAAAAGCCAACTGAAAATCAGTCTCTTTATGAATTTTTCTTTCAACAAAAATCAAAAGCTAATAACTTACGTCTCAACTTTTCACTATTTGATATTCCCCCTGTCAACATCCATCAAAATGATAGCAAATATCTTATTTAATTACCTTTTCTTCGCCCTCGGTCTGAAAATCATAAGAATAATCAGATTAACATTGTGACATGCTAAAGGCTCGGCTAAGTTGTGGTATGACTCAATATTGCGTAATGATGTTTCGTGGATTAAGTGGTCTTGGAGAAACTGGAAACAATCAATTACAACGACCTTTCAGGTCAAAAGAAATATGTTCGAACTAATTAAAGAAATCGTAGATAAAAGCCAACTGAAAATCAGTCTCTTTATGAATTTTTCTTTCAACAAAAATCAAAAATTATTAACTTATATATCAACTTTTCACAATTTGATATTCCCCCTGTCAACATCCATCAACATGATAGCAAATATCTTATTTAATTACCTTTTCTTCGCCCTCGGGCTGAAAATCATAAGAATAATCAGATTAACATTGTGACATGCTAAAGGCTCAGCTAAGTTATGGTATGACTCAATATTGCGTAATGATGTTTCGTGGATTAAGTGGTCTTGGAGAAATTGGAAACAATCAATTATAACGACCTTTCAGGTCAAAAGAAATATGTTCGAACTACTTAAAGAAATCGTAGATAAAAGCCAACTGAAAATCAGTCTCTTTATGAATTTTTCTTTCAACAAAAATTAATAACTTACGTCTCAACTTTTCACAATTTGATATTCCCCCTGTCAACATCCATCAACATGATAGCAAATATCTTATTGAATTACCTTTTCTTCGCCCTCGGTCTGAAAATCATAAGAATAATCAGATTAACATTGTGACATGCTAAAGGCTCAGCTAAGTTGTGGTATGACTCAATATTGCGTAATGATGTTTCGTGGATTAAGTGGTCTTGGAGAAATTGGAAACAATCAATTACAACGACCTTTCAGGTCAAAAAAAATATGTTCGAACTACTTAAAGAAATCGTAGATAAAAGCCAACTGAAAATCGGTCTCTTTATGTATTTTTCTTTCAAAAAAAATTAAAAATTAATAACTTACGTCTCAACTTTTCACAATTTGATATTCCCCCTGTCAACATCCATCAACATGATAGCAAATATCTTATTTAATTACCTTTTCTTCGCCCTCGGTCTGAAAATCATAAGAATAATCAGATTAACATTGTGACATGCTAAAGGCTCAGCTAAGTTGTGGTATGACTCAATATTGCGTAATGGTGTTTTTCGTGGATTAAGTGGTCTTGGAGAAACTGGAAACAATCAATTACAACGACCTTTCAGGTCAAAAGAAATGTATTCGAACTAATTAAAGAAATCGTAGATAAAAGCCAACTGAAAATCAGTCTCTTTATGAATTTTTCTTTCAACAAAAATCCAAAATTATTAACTTATATCTCAACTTTTCACAATTTGATATTCCCCCTGTCAACATCCATCAACATGATAGCAAATATCTTATTTAATTACCTTTTCTTCGCCATCGGGCTGAAAATCATAAGAATAATCAGATTAACATTGTGACATGCTAAAGGCTCAGCTAAGTTGTGGCATACCACATATATTGAATCATAACTCAATATTTATTTATTTATTGCACAATGTACACATACATAGTCATAGGCAAGGCTTAAACTAGTCAGTACATGACCCTGTTAGGGCGCAGCAAGATTACTTAAAAACTAATAATATTGTAATGAGTATTAGTAGTATTAGTAGTAGTATTTAGTATTAGTAGTATTAAAATTCTTTATTTCAGACTATATAATTATTAAGTATATATATATTGCGTAATGATGTTTCGTGGATTAAGTGGTCTTGGAGAAATTGGAAACAATCAATTACAACGACCTTTCAGGTCAAAAGAAATATGTTCGAACTACTTAAAGAAATCGTAGATAAAAGCCAACTGAAAATCAGTCTCTTTATGAATTTTTCTTTCAACAAAAATTAATAACTTACGTCTCAACTTTTCAAAATTTGATATTCCCCCTGTCAACATCCATCAACATGATAGCAAATATCTTATTTAATTACCTTTTCTTCGCCATCGGGCTGAAAATCATAAGAATAATCAGATTAAAATTGTGACATGCTAAAGGCTCAGCTAAGTTGTGGTATGACTCAATATTGCGTAATGATGTTTCGTGGATTAAGTGGTCTTGGAGAAACTGGAAACAATCAATTACAACGACCTTTCAGGTCAAAAGAAATATGTTCGAACTAATTACAGAAATCGTAGATAAAAGCCAACTGAAAATCAGTCTCTTTATGAATTTTTCTTTCAACAAAAATCAAAAATTATTAACTTATATCTCAACTTTTCACAATTTGATATTCCCCCTGTCAACATCCATCAACATGATAGCAAATAACTTATTTAATTACCTTTTCTTCGCCATCGGGCTGAAAATCATAAGAATAATCAGATTAAAATTGTGACATGCTAAAGGCTCAGCTAAGTTGTGGTATGACTCAATATTGCGTAATGATGTTTCGTGGATTAAGTGGTCTTGGAGAAACTGGAAACAATCAATTACAACGACCTTTCAGGTCAAAAGAAATATGTTCGAACTAATTAAAGAAATCGTAGATAAAAGCCAACTGAAAATCAGTCTCTTTATGAATTTTTCTTTCAACAAAAATCAAAAATTATTAACTTATATCTCAACTTTTCACAATTTGATATTCCCCCTGTCAACATCCATCAACATGATAGCAAATATCTTATTTAATTACCTTTTCTTCGCCATCGGGCTGAAAATCATAAGAATAATCAGATTAACATTGTGACATGCTAAAGGCTCAGCTAAGTTGTGGCATACCACATATATTGAATCATAACTCAATATTTATTTATTTATTGCACAATGTACACATACATAGTTATAGGCAAGGCTTAAACTAGTCAGTACATGACCCTGTTAGGGCGCAGCAAGATTACTTATAAACTAATAATATTGTAATGAGAATTAGTAGTATTAGTAGTAGTATTTAGTATTAGTAGTATTAAAATTCTTTATTTCAGACTATATAATTATTAAGTATATATATATTGCGTAATGATGTTTCGTGGATTAAGTGGTCTTGGAGAAATTGGAAACAATCAATTACAACGACCTTTCAGGTCAAAAGAAATATGTTCGAACTACTTAAAGAAATCGTAGATAAAAGCCAACTGAAAATCAGTCTCTTTATGAATTTTTCTTTCAACAAAAATCAAAAATTATTAACTTATATCTCAACTTTTCACAATTTGATATTCCCCCTGTCAACATCCATCAACATGATAGCAAATATCTTATTTAATTACCTTTTCTTCGCCATCGGGCTGAAAATCATAAGAATAATCAGATTAAAATTGTGACATGCTAAAGGCTCAGCTAAGTTGTGGTATGACTCAATATTGCGTAATGATGTTTCGTGGATTAAGTGGTCTTGGAGAAACTGGAAACAATCAATTACAACGACCTTTCAGGTCAAAAGAAATATGTTCGAACTAATTAAAGAAATCGTAGATAAAAGCCAACTGAAAATCAGTCTCTTTATGAATTTTTCTTTCAACAAAAATCAAAAATTATTAACTTATATCTCAACTTTTCACAATTTGATATTCCCCCTGTCAACATCCATCAACATGATAGCAAATATCTTATTTAATTACCTTTTCTTCGCCATCGGGCTGAAAATCATAAGAATAATCAGATTAACATTGTGACATGCTAAAGGCTCAGCTAAGTTGTGGCATACCACATATATTGAATCATAACTCAATATTTATTTATTTATTGCACAATGTACACATACATAGTCATAGGCAAGGCTTAAACTAGTCAGTACATGACCCTGTTAGGGCGCAGCAAGATTACTTAAAAACTAATAATATTGTAATGAGTATTAGTAGTATTAGTAGTAGTATTTAGTATTAGTAGTATTAAAATTCTTTATTTCAGACTATATAATTATTAAGTATATATATATTGCGTAATGATGTTTCGTGGATTAAGTGGTCTTGGAGAAATTGGAAACAATCAATTACAACGACCTTTCAGGTCAAAAGAAATATGTTCGAACTACTTAAAGAAATCGTAGATAAAAGCCAACTGAAAATCAGTCTCTTTATGAATTTTTCTTTCAACAAAAATTAATAACTTACGTCTCAACTTTTCAAAATTTGATATTCCCCCTGTCAACATCCATCAACATGATAGCAAATATCTTATTTAATTACCTTTTCTTCGCCATCGGGCTGAAAATCATAAGAATAATCAGATTAAAATTGTGACATGCTAAAGGCTCAGCTAAGTTGTGGTATGACTCAATATTGCGTAATGATGTTTCGTGGATTAAGTGGTCTTGGAGAAACTGGAAACAATCAATTACAACGACCTTTCAGGTCAAAAGAAATATGTTCGAACTACTTAAGGAAATCGTAGATAAAAGCCAACTGAAAATCAGTCTCTTTATGAATTTTTCTTTCAACAAAAATCAAAAATTAATCTTGTCAAAGTTAAAATTAGTCTTGTCCTTATCGCGCGAATATTTGTGATCGTCACGATAATTTGTCACTTATTTGTTCGGAAAATCTGAACGCATCGTCTGCCGCCGCGACGACGCGTTCGGGAACGCCGAACAAATTATCGCGACGATCGATTCCAAACGAGTCGCATTCAATTTAGATGACTGTTCCAAAATTCAAATTACAAAATTGCCGTCGCAATAGCAGAGGGCAATTCTCGTATAACGTTCACACTGATCTCAGTCTCAATCTTTCAAAAATTCCTCTAATGTCCCTTCATTTCTGACAAATTTTTGACATTGATTGTCAAAAACTCGACAAAAAGTAGCCGAAAAGAGATTGCGTCTAGATTTTGAATGTCTCTAGTTAGACTGAAACCCATTTCCATCAACCGGGCACAAATCCAGACTCCTGGCTGCTACTGAGAAATTCCAGATAGAAAAACCCAATGACACTTTGCCCGACCCGGGAATCTAACCCAGGGCATCATGCTTAACAGTAGCGCTTGCTACCACTAGAGCAACAAGGATTAATTAAAGTGTCGTATTATTTAGGCATTACATTTAAATGTCACCTTACAAGTAAACTCGGGTTAACTTTTTATATCGAAAAAATGGCAAGAATTGGTGAACTTTGTTTTTTTAAGTACTTTGATTGAAGATCGATTAAGAAGAATTAAAAAATAATCAAGTGTTACGAAGCAAACACTTACATCCTGAAAATATAAAGGGAAACGAGATTTAAAAAATTAAATAAAATAAATATTTATTTAGTGGCAACTAGGTTCAATTGTTGGTAACATTGTTCTTAATAACTATTGTTAGTAAACAAACACAGAAATAAAAACAAAAAGAAAATTGTAAGGTTGTAGCTGTGGGGTCTTCTGACCAGCACCGCCACAGCGTGCGACAACCAGGGTTTGTCAACCAGGGTGCGTGTTACTTCTCTATCAACATACTTAGGATGCCGTTAGAACTAGACCGCGCTTTTGACAAGATGGAATTAGATTTTTTGCGCATTATGGCGTAAAAATCATCGGTATGCGCAAATGCGAACATACCGGACACACTGCTATTGCTATTGGGACTGCCTCGCTATTTCGAGGCAGTCCCAACAGCATCCTGAAGCAGTTATTATATTGTATACGCAGGGCGTCTAGCGTTCTCTTTGATCATATTTTTAAAACAAATTAATATTTGACAAACAAAATTTCTGCACCTATTAATCATCTGCCTAGTCTTTTCCCAACTTTGTTGGGGTCAGTTTCCAGTCTGAATACCAGTATTTTGAATGAAGTGACTGTCTATCTGCCCTTCACAACCCATTTACTGGGTAACACGATAAAAAAAAATTAATAATCCTGTTTAAACTCGACTTAGGTATGAGTTTCAAATTATATTGTAGGAACCCCTTGTAGGAACCTCATATTTCAGAAAGTAAAAAAGAGGCTCAATTACTAATAAAAAGTGCATCATTAGAAGCGCAGAAAGTTTTACGAGGTTCATTAAAAATTCCAAAAAGTGTCCATCATTAGCAGATCAATAAGTTTTGAGAAGTTAAATATTTCCCTATAAATAAATCAATTTAATTTTCTCATTATATCTTTTTTGACCAAGTGAAGTCAGACATGCTGTCTTAAGATTAATAATAATTAAACTACCCCAACAAAAATCAACATAGTTCATAATGCTACAATTAACTTTGTGTCTGGGTATGGTCTTACCGATTCTCCAAAAATATTTTTTATTCTGCCTAGCCTTTTTCCAACTATGTTGGGGTCGGCTTCCAGTCTAACTGAATGCTGCTGAATACCAGTATTTTACATAGAGCGACTGCCTATTTGAACTTGACAACCCAGTTACTGGGTTTAATATGATAACCCTTGGTAAGACTGGGTGTCAGACTTTCAGGCTTCTGTCGACCCGTAAGGACTGTCAGAGATAAACGAATGACAGCCGGGACCAACAGCTTAACGTGCTTTCTGAGGCGCGGAGGGGTCTTGGTATGTAAAGATGGTCACCCATGCTGCTGTTATTGCTAAGCCCCAAGCCGGTCAACATCCATCAACATTACAGCAAATATATCTCACACTTATTTAATTACCTCATCCGGGTTGGGCTGAAAATCATAAGAATAATCAGATTAACATTGTCACATACTAAAATAAATAGTATCGTCCGGCCTTGTCCTAATCGCGCGAATACGTGATCGTCACGATAATTTGTCACTTATTTGTTCGGAAAATCTGAACGCATCGTCTGCCGCCGCGACGACGCGTTCGGGAACGCCGAACAAATTATCGCGACGATCGATTCCAATCGAGTCGCATTCAATTTAGATGACGGTTCCAAAATTCAAATTACAAAATTGCCGTCGCAATAGCAGAGGGCAATTCTCGTTTAACGTTTACACTGATCTCGGTCTCAATCTTTCAAAAATTCCTCTAATGTCCCTTCATTTCTGACAAATTTTTGACATTGATTGTCAAAAACTCGACAAAAAGTAGCCGAAAAGAGATTGCGTCTAGATTTTGAATGTCTCTAGTTAGACTGAAACCCATTTCCATCAACCGGGCAAAAATCCAGACTCCGGGCTGCTACTGAGAAATTCCAGATAGAAAAACCCAATGACACTTTGCCCGACCCGGGAATCTAACTCAGGGCATCATGCTTAACAGTAGCGCTTGCTACCACTAGAGCAACAAGGATTAATTAAAGTGTCGTATTATTTAGGCATTACATTTAAATGTCACCTAGTGTTAGTTAAAACGGGCATTAAGTACTGAACATTTTAGAATGTTGATTTCATATTTATTTAAATACTAGTTGCGCCCCGGGGTTTTACCCGCGTAAATGTCGATTCCGTGGGAATTTCGGGATAAAAAGTACTATATGTTAATCCAGGGTGTCAGCTACCTCCATACAAAATATATGTGAAGAAGTAACAAACATATAAACACACCCCCACACACACACTCACAAACTTTCGCCTTTATAATATTAGTGTGATTATTTTTACTTACGCCCTGGAAATATTAAGAAAAAAAATATATTAAATTGTTTAAAGCAGAAACCTGCGGAGTAATTGCTTAACACACTAACAGTGGGAAAGGCTTTCATTTTGACAGTTCAACAAAATTCATTGCGTTATTTACGTTAATGAGCAGACCAATTTTTAGAACACATGAAGCAATGGATTAGCAATATCCTTTAAAATGATTGAGATTGTGATTGATAGTGTGTTACGCAATTAGGGTGCTGTTCAGCATTAGGCCCCAAGTGACGCGACATAAGACCTGTCTTGCGTCAAGCGACACGCGCGCTCATCACTTCTACTATTTACTTCCTAAGCACGAAATCCGTAGTATATATCACATACGGAAATAAGATTAGTTTGGAGCCAGATTAAGAATGAATGACACCACGATTTAACAGTTGTCCCTACTCCCGACGGCGACGTGTTTTACTTGTCCGAAAAGTTAATTAATCGGGAGTAGGGATGGGTCATATTCAAAATAATTGTATATTTACTACTGTCTTAATGTCCAACCCAATTATTTTCATAACGAGATGCAACTGACTAGAATTTCATAAACAAACAGATAAAATATTTATTTGAGCTAAATAAAAAACAACGAAACATTTGGTAAACCTAAACAATTCATTTAAAAAAATTAAACCAGACATTGCGTAGGATCCGTTTCATACAAGTATTCTATGTCCACGTCTTTAACGGTAAACTAAAAAAAATAATTTAATTATTAACCATTCAACAAAAGTTAAAAAAAAAATATATTCAGAGAATATTGTTTAATCTTTCAACACTTTACTAAACAAAATATAAAATACTATTTAGTGTACTCCAAATTTAATTTATTAATGAGTGTCCTGATTTTGCACATATCTGTTATTCTTCTCTGTTATGCTATTTTAACATTATTTCCATGGCAATAAAGAAATTTGAAATACTGGCAAAATTAGTTCACTAGCTGTTACTACACGACGCGTAAGAATAAACGCTTTGCCATTTTGTTCAATATAGTTTTTCAGCTCGTTTCGTGGTCGAAGAAAATTAGACTTTTAAAAGTAAATATTCAATGTGAGTCGTTTACAGTAGCGGTAAGTACTTACTGTTTTATTACTCATACTAGGAAAGGGCTGTATTGTGATATTTGTTATAACTATAAAATATTCGTATAATCATGTGAATTGGTGTGGAAATAAATAGATTTGTAGGATAGACACGTGCAATTAATTCATATACGTTATTTTATCTGTCACTTTTTTCCGTTACGTAACAGATATGAATGATTAGGCGTTATTCACATTGTCTCATGTATGAATTAATGAAAATAAAATATTAATAGGTACTTAGTGCACCGCAGGTTAGCCAAAACATTTTTTTTTACTTACTTAAATTTATTTGAAGTATGTAAAGTTTGCGTATATTGTGCCATGTATTGCATTGCTGTGCCATGTATTGTCTGTGTGTGCATGTTTTACTGCGTATCCTCAGTCCTCACTGCTTGAGCCTTTTATACCACAGAACACATATACCTTTATACTAACCGCGCAGCCTCGCCGAGGCGTACCCAGCCTCTCGTCGGCCGTCTCAGTACCAGTTAAGGGGGATGCGCCAAGGTAGCCCGCGAAATTCAAATTGACTCAGGTTTTTTGCAATTTACAGGTTAGTGTAAAGTTGTATGTTGATTAAAATATGATTCACGACCGTAACAAATATGGCTATACATAATTCTAATCATTAGAATCCTTTTGCCTTAATATTAATATCAAAATTTTAGGCTCGGTAGTTTCGGAGATAAGGCATTATGGCAATGATGATGATGAATTTATGGCAATTATACCAACTAAAATACGATCACCAAAATGTTATTTCATTATGTACCCACCTAGCGACCCACACCGACTTCGCACTCGTAGCCTGTTATAAACGTGTGCTATTTAAACTTGCCCTAATAATTCCTTTCTGTTATTTTTCTGTTACAATCAAATAATATTCATATCTGTTTCCTATCCGTAACTTACAATTATTTTGAATATGACCCGAAGTTGCGAACTACTTTTGAAAGGGCCCGCGTGTCTTCGATGACGAACTTTCCGTTTGTCGCTCCGCAAGTCGTCGAGGTGACTCGTGGCATGCTCTAAACAATTTCTTTCATTTGTTTTCTCCACAGTCGCTGTCACAAGACACGTGTCGCTTGAGCACGAGCTCGTGGGCAAGGGGTAAGAAATATCTGACACTACCTTAACTACCTACTGTCCTTGTTTCACACAATCGAGGAAACATCCATTTTCTTTATTATAACATAACATCACGCATGGGACACTATCGAGTGGTGTAATAACACATGTTTTTTTTATCTAAATCAACGGGTTCGATTCCTGGCTAAAAATATTGATTTTTCAAAAATCCAATGATGCAGTTTTAATTCCCATCAAAATCGAGCCCGCGACTCCTTTGAGTACTTTTCGCTATTCCTCATAGTTTCGGATTTGGCCATCCACGCCCACTTGGAAAATTCACCCTGTACAGTCACGAGCATAAGTATGTATACACTTGGCATTATTCGAAGACGATTTTCTCCTTTAGTTTTGAATGAAATTTTATGTTATTACGAACAAAGTATTTTCGAACCCATAGGTTTGTGTAAAGTGTTCAAGTTCAACGTTGTATTCGTTATTTCACGAAAAAATCGCAATTGAAAGTTGCCAAGTGTTAACATATTAGTGCTCGTGACTGTATATAATGTTTTTGTTATTTTATGTTGTATAATTATGTATTATGCGTTTGGGAAGCTTCGTCGAGTCTTCTCGTCGCGTATTCCACATTAGACTAAGGTCTTCAATCAGTGCGTCCTTCCAGTTATGACTTACGGAGCCGAAACGTGGACACTCACGGTACGACTGGTCCATAAATTCAAGGTCGCTCAGCGAGCGACAGATGGAACTGGCTATGCTTGGAGTCTCTCTGAGGGATCGAATCCGTAACGAGGTGATCCGGCAGAGTACCAAAGTTGTCGACATAGCTCACAGAATAAGCAAGCTGAAGTGGCAATGGGCCGGCCATATTAGCCGTAGAACCGATGACCGTTGAGGTAGACGTGTTCTTGAGTGGAGACCGCGAATCGGTAAACGTAAGGTGGGACGCCCTCAGGCTAGGTGGAGCGACGACCTTCGCAGGATCACTGGTAGCAGCTGGATGAGAGGCCGAAAATCGAATTGAATGGCGTGCAATAGGAGACGCCTATGTCCAGCAGTAGACTACTGTGGGCTGATGATGATATTATATAAATAAAATAATAAATATAAATACTTTTTCTTTCTTTCTTTCTTAAATATTATATTCTAAAATAAAAAAAGTATTAAGTATACTTACACGGACTACCCTCTGTAAAATAAATCAATATTTTTATTTGAACTACTAAATATTTATACTAAATATAGTCCGTGTAGTGCCGGACTTAAAGAATAGCACCACCCCATACTTCCCATGGGTGTCGTAAAAGGCGACTAAGGGCCGTACCGGAGAATGGGCAGCAGCGTTCTCTGTGCATTCCACCACCATACCATACTGCGATCGCCAACCCGCCTGCCAAGCGTGGCGATTATGGCAAACCCCCCCCAAAAATGACAAGCACAAAAAACACTTGGCCCCTAGTACCCGGCGGCCCGCCTACCCTTGGTTACGGTAGCGGCCAAGGCCACGGTGAGGCAAGGGGTGCTAAGAATACCCGGAAGAGATCCGGCTACCACAATCATCGAAAACTGGACCTGGCAACATACAACACGCGTACACTCCGGACCGACGAGAAGATCACCGAACTCGAGGAAGAATTGAGCAAGATACGATGGAGTATAGTCGGGGTATCTGAAGTCCGAAGAGAGGGGGAGGACTCGATAATCCTCAAATCCGGAAACTTGCTCTATTTCCGGGAGGGCGACCAGCAGTCCCAAGGTGGTGTCGGGTTTATCGTCCATAAGTCCCTTGTGAGCAACGTGGTGAAGATCGAGAGTGTGTCGACCAGGGTGGCGTACCTTATACTCAGAATATCCGAAAGGTATTCGCTGAAGGTCGTACAGGTTTACGCCCCGACCTCGTCACACCCCGACGATGAGGTAGAGACCATGTATGAGGATATTTCCAGAGCCATGCATGGGTCTAAAACTCACTTTACCGTTGTCATGGGGGACTTTAACGCGAAACTGGGTAAACGAAACCATGATGAGCTGCGAGTGGGGCATTTTGGAGTTGGACGCCGGAACCACCGGGGCCACCTACTGGCCAATTTTATGGAGAAGGAAGGCCTCTTTATGATGAATTCCTTCTTCAGAAAACGTGAGCACAGAAAGTGGACCTGGCAGAGCCCGGATGGTGCAACTAAAAATGAGATTGACTTCATTATGTCGACGAAGAAGCAAGTGTTCAATGATGTCTCTGTGATCAACGCGGTGAAAACCGGAAGTGATCACCGCATGGTAAGAGGCACATTGAACTTAAATATCAAGCTGGAAAGATCTCGACTGATGAAGTCTACGCTCCGTCCTGCACCGATCCAGGTCCATAACCCCGAGAGCTTTCAGCTCGAACTCCAGAATCGTTTCGAATGCCTAGGGAGCTCCGTGGACGATTATAACGATGGGTTCGTGGAAACTGTCCATACGGTCGGGTCTAAGATCTTCAAGACCCGTCGTACGAATTCAAAAAAGAAGCTCTCTGATCCTACTTTGCGGCTCATGAAGGAGAGGCGCGAGATGATCCTGCAGTCTTCGGATGATGCGCAAAATTACCGGCAACTCAATAGACAGATCTCCAAGTCCTTGAAAAGCGATCTTCGCCGCTTTAATACAGACCGTATTAAGGACGCGATAGAGCGAAATAAAGGCTCCAAGGTCTTTGCTAGAGATCTGTCTATTGGGCAGAGCCAGCTTATGAAACTGAAGACCGAAGATGGCAGGATCGTATCCGCCAAACCTGAGCTGTTGAGAGAGATCGAGAGGTTCTATGGACAGTTATACACGTCAACAAGTAACCCCGTTATGAATCTGGCAAACGACCCGAGAGCTAGATTGACCCGGCACTATACTGAAGACATCCCGGACGTCAGCCTGTACGAGATTAGGATGGCTCTGAAGCAGCTCAAAAACAACAAGGCGCCGGGTGATGACGGAATTACGGCCGAGTTGCTGAAGGCCGGCGGAAAACCCGTTCTTAAGGCCCTTCAGAAGCTGTTTGGTTCCGTCATACTCGAGGGCAAAACACCACAGGCATGGAACAGAGGTGTGGTGATACTTTTCTTTAAGAAGGGCGACAATGCCCTTCTTAAGAATTATAGGCCCATCTCACTCCTGAGCCATGTCTACAAGCTGTTTTCGAGAGTCATCACGAACCGTCTCGCGCGCAGGTTTGACGACTTCCAGCCTCCCGAACAAGCCGGATTCCGTAAAGGCTTTAGCACCGTAGACCACATACATACGCTGCGACAGGTTATACAGAAGACCGAAGAATATAACCTGCCTCTCTGCTTAGCGTTCGTGGACTACGAGAAAGCCTTTGATTCGATCGAGACATGGGCTGTGCTGCAGTCTCTTCAACGGTGCCAGATCGACTATCGGTACATCGAGGTGCTGAAGTGTTTGTACGAAAACGCCACTATGTCAGTCCGACTCCAGGATCAGACCTCGAAACCTATCCTTCTGCAGCGAGGTGTAAGACAGGGAGACGTTATCTCTCCGAAACTGTTCACCGCTGCACTGGAGGATGTCTTCAAGGTTCTGGACTGGAAAGGGGCTGGCATCAACATCAACGGCAAGTACATAACTCACCTTCGGTTTGCCGACGATATCGTAGTCATGGCTGAGACTATGGAGGACCTCAGTACAATGCTCGATAACCTCAGTAGAGCCTCCGAAAGAGTGGGTCTTAAAATGAACATGGACAAAACGAAGGTCATGTCAAATGCCCATGTAACACCCACTCCCATAAAGATCGGAGACGCTACACTCGAAGTCGTGGACGAGTATGTTTACCTCGGACAAACTGTCCAGTTAGGTAGGTCTAACTTCGAGAAAGAGGTCAATCGTCGAATCCGACTCGGCTGGGCAGCGTTTGGGAAGCTACGTGATATCTTCTCGTCCCACATACCGCAGTGTCTCAAGACGAAAGTCTTTGACCAGTGCGTGTTGCCAGTGATGACTTATGGCACTGAAACGTGGTCGCTCACAATGGGCCTTATAAGAAGGCTAAAAGTCACCCAAAGGGCAATGGAGAGGGCTATGCTTGGAGTTTCCCTGCGTGATCGAATCAGGAATGAGGAGATCCGCAGGAGAACCAAGGTAACCGACATAGCCCGCAGAATTGCCAAACTTAAGTGGCAGTGGGCAGGGCACATTGCTCGCAGAACAGATGGCCGATGGGGCCGAAAGGTTCTGGAGTGGCGACCACGTACCGGAAGACGTAGCGTTGGAAGGCCTCCCACAAGGTGAACCGACGACCTTGTGAAGGCCGCAGGAATCCGTTGGATGCGAGAAGCACAGAACCGGTCGAAGTGGAAGTGCTTGGGGGAGGCCTATGTTCAGCAGTGCACGTCTTTTGGCTGAAATGATGATGATGACTAAATATTTATGCATTACATTTAGTTGTTTTTTTTTTAACCGACGAGGCAGTCAGGAACTTATAATTGCATTAAAAACTTACTGCATGTGCAAGTGCCATAACACAGCATAGGATGACTAAAAACTTCATTATAACCTGCAAAAAGTCAAACAAAAAATATGTAACAACCAGTAACTAGGGCTGCTAACCGTACTGAAATATAGGGTCGGTCAATAAATCTGCCTGCCTTTACCCAACTATGTTGAGGTCGGCTTCCAGTCTATCTGGATGCAGCTGAATACCAGTATTTTACATGGAGCGACTGCTTATGTGACCTCCACAACCCAGTTACTGGTTCACTCGATATCTCCGGTTAAGACTGGTGGACAGATTTGCGTGAGACGAATTCAGCTGCATCCGATTAGACTGGAAGCCAACCCCAACATGGTAGGAAAAAGGCTAAGCTGATGATGATAGACACGCGGTTAAATACTATAGTGTAATTATTTATTCACTGGAGTAAACTGACAGATCATCATCATCTGCCTAGCCTTTTCCCAACTTTGTTGGGGTCGGCTTCCAGTCTATCCGGATGCAGCTGAATAGAAACATTGACTTTGTGTGATGAACTGAATCACAACGAACGGAACTCATCACTATTACAATAAATATGGCTTAGCATCTGTCAGTTTACTCCAGTGAATTAATAATTAGACTGTATCTGAAGATTTGGAACTTATAAATAGAAAAACTCAAAAGAAGGTTGTCTTCCAAAAATTCATGTATCTACCTAAAGTGCTGCGTGGATATTTTTGCGCTTGAATAACATTGAGCTGGATAGGTTCCGTCAAAACTGGAAGGAGGACGCGCGGTCTCGCGAAATATGGGAAAGATGGAAGGAGTGGGAGGCCTTTGCCCAGGAGTGGGACAACGTAGACAAACGTACGCTGTCCTCCCATACCTACTGTAATTTGAAAATATTGTAAAAGCCAATTATTTTTAAAAAGAGTAACCGTGGAGTTTCTTGCCGGTTCTTCTCCATAGGAAACGGAACCGTGCACCTAGCTTCTGACGTTTCATAAGTGCCCATGTAGGCTTATGTGAAATAAAATATTTTGATTTTGTAGGTTAGTAAAAAAATTACATTCACAAGGGGGCGATGCAGATGTTGGTAAACATTAATTGTGAAATTGACGCAGAAATTGTGTTACGCAAGATCCAAAAGCGATTTTCTCGTAGTTAAATATTGACAGATATTTTTAACCGACTTCAAAAAAGGAGAAGGTTCTCAATTCGGATGTTTATATTCATACCGTGTTCTTCACGTTATCCATAGAATTAAATCTAACAAGGAAGTAGTACTTAAAAAGGCTTCGTTACAAAGATATTTGTGATACTTTCATTTAGGGCACATTTATTAATCGCCAGATAACTTATTCGAGCAATAAAATTGACATTTGATTTTGAAGAATTCATTAATGTGTCCATAATGAAAAATGCTTATTTACATGGTCTGAACATCTGGTCGAAGTTTATGTTTATCGTCCGGAACACGATGTACATATTTTTTTTATTATCAATGTTCGGGCGGGCATAACTCTGTCATAGACGGATTTGCAATTATTTTTTTTGTTCGAAAGAAGTTTATTCCGGAATGGTCCCTTTTAAATTTCGTAAAGAACTGATGATGAGTTTCGGAGACAGACAACGGAACTCTTCAATAAATGCCAGCAAATCAACCGCGATTACTGCTATCGCATATGTATGCATTGTTTACGCAATCACACAACATAACATCACGTCTGTAGACATCACATCTAAAGGGGTACATGCAGATGTGTTCAGTATAAGTACCGCGGTACACCCTCATTCAATTCGTGTTATAATTATCTAGCCCTGTATGGAAACAAAAAAGTAAAAAAAAAAACATATATTTGAAAGTTATGAGCGTCGAAAATACCATATTTCATCACTAACTTTAACGCATCTTTGGGCGGAAATAAATACCATAAGAAGAAAGAAAATTGCAAAACAGTTACCATACAGGGATAGATTAGTTGTTCAAAAATGCAAATAATGTTATTTTGAACAGATAGGTACATTCAATAGATTTTTCATGATATCCATATTCCCAAAGGTCTCTACAAAAAATTTCGCGCGCTCGTGTGTATGTGTGCGCGTGTGTGTAATGTACGCGCGTCAGCGTCTTACTGTACTGCTCATCACAGCGTCTATCCCTTTCGCACGTGATGTCGGTTGAGATAGCATGCATTTTAACCCCACCCACCAACTAGTTCGTGCCGCCGACTTATTCCGAAATAGGTATTTTCTTAGGTCTGGACTCTACCAAAGTGGAGATGTGCGAACCGGAGGAATAGGTAGGGTGTGTCCACCGAATCTGTGCGGAGATGCCTGGCTAGACCCGAGCTGAGCTGCGTGCGGCTCTGGTTGTTTAGGGCGCGGGCGCGGCGGGCGGATTGTGCGACGCGGGGGAACTTGCGGTGCCAATCGCCGCTCACATCACATCTGTCTGACAGTGACATCTAACATTTCGTTCAGTAATTATAAATCGTTTCCATCATCCATTTTAATATAAATTATTTGTACCGTTAAATAGTTACCTATGTACCCATAACGAGTGTTTTGTTTTACGCAAAACAGTAAAGGTTGGAATTATAGTATTTTCATATATTTTATTTGTATGCAAAAGTATAAAGTATAAATACCAAAAATAAAGTAGGATACGTTATTATAAAGTATGGTTGGCAACCCTATGCAGCAGATAAATTATAACTATGGTGCAGCAGATAAACATTATGAAAACCATTAAATGTGTGTTAACCATAATTATTCAATGTTGGTATTGTATAGAATCGATAATTACTGTTATTACTTTTAAGAATTACATTATATTTTATTTGTACCGTCTTTCAGCAATTTTATTTTATGTAAGTACCAGCTATTTCCTCATTTTCACAAGTTAATCATCTAATTGGCAAAAAAATGTCCTTTTAAGAATTGGTCTTTTTAGGTATTTGGCTTTCTAAGAATTGGGATTTTTAAGAATCTGACTTTTTGAGAATTGAACTTTTTAAGAATTAGGCATTTCCAGAAATAGGTATTTTCAGAACTAGGTATTTAGCGAATTAGCCCTTTTTCAAGCTGTTGGGCATTTTACGAATTGGGCATTTAACGACTAAGCCCTTTCGTCCCCACTGCGCGCCGTCGCGCGTCGCTAGCTTGTGAGGCACAGCTCAAATCTCCGATTTGTTCGCGCTAAGCAAAAATGGGACAGACATCTCCTCCTCTCTCTGCTCTACCGTATCCACTGAAGCTGAGCGAAGATGAGACATGTAAATAACGAAATTCTATTGGTTGTTTCGAAGACGTCACCTCTCCCCTCGTCTCGTATCCGTTTTGGTGGAGTCCGGGCCGAAAAATGCCTTTTAATTTTGCTTTACTATAAAGTATTCAGAGTCAAAAAAAGTCAAAGCATTTATTTCAAATAGGCATATAAAAGGCACTTTTGAACGTCAAAAATTACGATAAAATAGAATTGATTCTAGTCGCCCATTCCAAAGGGTAGTTTTCGTATGGAGAAGAACGGCCAAGAAACTCCACCGTTACTCTTTTAAAAAGTTTTACAATATTAAATTTATGCTCGTGATTATACATATTAATAATAGTTTTTTTTAATCATGTTATTAAGTACTTACCTACTTATTTTGTTACCAAACAAGTTATGACTTTATTTTCACGGCAGTCCTTTATTTAAATATTTAATAGGCAATTTGTTTTCAAACAATAAAAAGCCTACAAAATATTATTTTGTAATATTCTGGAAAAGTCATAAAAAGGCAAACTGTTTTCACTCGATTACATTTTTAGGGATCCGTAGATGAAGGGTGTTACCACACAAGGTCAAATTGCCATAAACTTGAGTGTTTTTGATTAATTCAATCTGTTCCTCAAATTAACAAAAAAGAAAAACCGACTTCCAAAAAAAACACTACAAAGTGAAAAATAACTTTAATTTCGGAAGTCGGTGTCTTTGGATCTGTATTTTAGTTTTTTGCCACCGACTTCCGAAATTAAAGTTATTTTTCACTTTGTAGTGTTTTTTTTGGAAGTCGGTTTTTCTTTTTTGTTAAAAAGTTTTTATTTCCCGCTTTTTAGTGGGTCTGTTTATAATTTATCTAAGTTACAATAGCCTAATGTCAACTTGCTCATCGCCTTTACCAAAATATTGCTTTTCCCGATGCAGGGAAATTCATTGTTGAGAGTTCTCCTGGTATTTCACCATCAGCTCCATTTCACCATTCGCATTGTGATGAGCATAACTTGCTTAGCAACCATAATAAAGTAATCGAATCGCAACCCATGAAATACTTATTATTGAGTAGTTCCGGTGGCCATCTGTGGTCTTCATCATCAGTTCCACTTCACCAAATAGTGCTTTTCGAGAGCAAATGCAAGAGTTACAATAAAAAATACCCAAATCGCTATAGGTGTGCCTATAATATTTGAAGAGTTCCTTCGATTTCTCCAGGATCCCATCATCAGATCCTGACCTGATGACAATGGGACCACCTGGAAAGTATACCCTTTCAAACAAAAAAATATTTTTTGAAATCGGTCCAGCCATCTTCGAGTAATCGGGGAACAAACATAAAAAAAAAAAATTAAAAAAAAAAAAAAAAAAAAAAGGTTCCGACGAATTGAGAACCTCCTCCTTTTTGAAGTCGGTTAAAGACCATTTCAGACACCAATCTACATGGTCTTCAAAGATTATGTCCGGATTTTTTATATACATTGGCATTGTTCTCCTTCTCTGTTTTCCTTCTTAGTTAGTTTTAATCATGATCTGGCAGTTTGAGTAATTTATGCGGTCTACCCAAATGTCCTTTCTTTGGTATTGTTCGTCGAATCGTTGAGCTCCTCAAGTTCTGAGTTGAGCTGCAAGATTTTTGACAAAAGCGTGCACTGATTGGACAGGTCCGATCAATCTGTGTGGTTGTTTCCTCAAAAGACCATTTCAGACACCAATCTACATGGTCTTCACACGATCTGACCATGATTTTGTTTGGATTTTAAAAGAGACTGTGACTTTTTTTTTTTTTTTTTTGCGGATGGGAAATCATCAAATGACCCCTCCCACTCTGGGTGGAGCGGAAGGGAGTGTCAGACTCTTACTGACTAAAACCCACCCGTGTTCCTTCCTTAGCCCTTTATGTTCCGGGCCAGCGGTAACCCTTTCGGACAATCCCGCTGACCCGGCAGAGAGACTGTGACCTCTGAGTATGTTTCGGCCTTTCTTCTCAGTATAGTCAGATAGGAAACGCCGAACTCATTTAGTTTAAAAAATATGATTGACGTGTAAAAGTGTTTGTACAAACCTACTTACAGAAAATAAATAATTTATCATTTAACATTGATCTGGTGAATTTTTTACTATTTCCTTTTTTTTTTCACATCATATAATCAAAATCAGAGTGTTTTGCACTATTTTGATTATTAATAGAAGTGCACTATCAAATGCATTTATAAATAGTTTTTCAAATCCCAACTGATCCAGAATTTAGCGCGTTCAAACTCTTTAGATTTATTTTATCATAAGTATAGATAATTTTTTAAATAGGCTAATATTTGACAGCTATTAGCGACGTTGCCAACTTTAAGTATGCACGCTCTTAAAATGATGTAACTAATAAAGTCATCATACGGAACCCCACACTATACGAGGCCCGACGCAACTTGCAGTTTTAAACAATAAGTATAATAAGGTAACCTATCCAATATACATATTATTATTGTCCTATACAATTCTGTACCTACTTACAAAGAACGGATGTAGATCGCAATATCGCATACCTACATTAAAAGATCTACCTATACAAATAAATAAAATTGGAGTCTGTTTGTAATATTAAAATAACCGCTTTTTACTAAATGCTTATGGATGTATAGAGGGTACATATACTAAAATATAATTTTTTACAATTTTTGTCTGTCTGTTCCGGCTAATCTCTGACACGGCTGGACCGATTTTGACGGGACTTTGACTGGCAGATAGCTGATGTAATAAGGAGTAACTTATGCTACATTAATTTTGGAATAAAAATAGGGTCTCACGAAAAAAAATTAAACCAATGAAATGAAATATTGATTAATATCTGATTCAAATAGGGAAGCTGTTTATACTCCGTTTATTTAGTACTAGCTTCTGCCCGCGACTTCGTACGCGGATCCTGTTGCTTATGCCAGCGACAACGGGGTCGTCAAAATCGAAGATCTGAAACGTCTAATGTCGAATTCTAAGAGCCCGGGGACGGGAAAACAGCGTGATGCGCGAGACGATTCGAGACGTTCCAGATCTTTCATTTGTAAGTCAACAGGAAATGCCCATCAGACTAAACAACTTTTGCTAAGACGTCATTCCTGTATGTTATAGTGTCGCTGGGCTTTGGAGTTCCACAACAGGTGTTCCAGATCTTCAAATTTATTCTCACAGCAGAAAATGCTCTTCACGTGGAATATTTTTTGCTATGGCACCAATTTTATATCTCTTATACTTTAGCTGATCTGTTGCGGTTCTGCATCAGGTGTTCCATTTTCCGAAATAAATTAGTGATAGTTTGTTGATTTACAGAAATACTTAAAAGATGCGTCTCATACTGTACTATAGCTTAGATCCCTCAAAAACTATTTGGCTTAGTAAACTCAAAATTTGAAAGTTATGTAGTTAATTTACTGGTAAGAGACGTCAGGTTAATAAGGAAATTTAGGAGACGTCGAATAACAGAAGTGTTATAATTTACTGTAACACTTCTGTGTAAACAACGTTCGTTGTTTTTCCCTCGGTCTCATTCAATATGTAAGTACAGCGAGTATGGACTGGTGACGCGGGAGCAAGCGACGTACAGTTGTCCGTGTGAGATGCAGCTCGTCCTGAGGTTGACACCCGTAGCCTTCAGTGTCTGCCCCTGTGACTTATTTATTGTCATTGCGAAGCACACCCTCACAGGAAACTGCACGCGCTTGAATTGAAAGGGGTAATTGTGGCCGGGTGTCACCATTGCGAGGATCGCCCAGAAGACACGATGGAGCACACGGTGGAGGTCTGCCCCGCTTGGGCGGAGCACCGCCGTGTCCTCGTAGAGGCCATCGGCAGCGGCGGCAACCTCTCGCGTCCGGCCCTGGTGCAAGCCATGGTCCGGGGCAAGAGGGAGTGGGAGGCAGTCACCTCCTTCTGCAAAGCAGTCATGCTAGCGAAGGAGGTGGCGGGACGGATGAGGGAGAGAGCCTCCCGTCCCAGCCGCCGCGGGAGACGCTCCGGGCGTCGGGAGCCACGGGACGACTCCCGGCCACCGTAGGCGCGGGCCTGCGGGCGGAGAGTAATGGGTAGCTCACCGTCCGATCAGGACCAGGCCCGTGCCGGACGGCGCGTACGTGTTCCACGCGCGCCTCAAAGAGATGTCAGCATCGAGGAGGGGCCCCATAGGGCCGAAGCCTGCCGGGTCAGCGGGATTGTCCGAAAGAGTTACCGCTGGCCCGGAACATAAAGGGCTAAGGAAGGAACACGGATGGGTTTTAGTCAGTAAGAGTCTGACACTCCCTTCCGCTCCACCCAGAGCGGGAGGGGTCATTTGATGACTTCCCATCCGAAAAAAAAGGGGTAATTGTGGGGAATCGGTGTATACGTGGTATAAACACTGTCTCGCCGACACCACAACCCGTTAGAATTTCCGCCTCAATGATATTTCTCAGCAGCGAGACGACTTTGAGCTGGGTCCCATTGCACAGTTTCGGCGGAGTGAGATTCCGAGGAAGCATAATTGGGACACCGACCTTTAGCTTAATGGTGTGCGCTGGTAGTTCACTTGCACTGAGGAAATTGAGAAATTCTACGGGGTAATGTGTAGCATCATCTTGGTCAACAACAGTGTTTATTGAAGTGTAGATCACTTCATTTCCCTCAATTTCCGCGAGAATGCATTCATTGGTCGCTGTAGGTTGGTCGTTTCTGGGTATTAAAATGGCTCGTTCACACACCCAAGAATTATCTTGGTGCGGTATCCTATTGATGTCCCCGTACACCAGGCGTATCAAATCTTCTAAGGTGGACACCACTCTCCCAAGTATCTCAGGTAGAACCACCTGGCCACCGTCTACTGGTAGCGTTCCCTCACCCAATTTTAAGAGAACATCAGAAAATTCTTGGGCGTGTACATTCCCGCCAAGCTGTGCTCTCATATTCATCGTTAAGCGCAACCTATGAATATGTGGCCATAAGAAAGAGCATTTCAGCAAAGATTCACCTCATCAGCCCTAGTTCCTCGCGTCACCACAGGCAGCGTTTGTCGGAAAACGCCGCTTAACAGAACTGTAACGCCACCCATCATTTGCTGGTTCCTGCGGATGTCCTGCAAAGTCCTGTTTACCGCCTCTACTGCTTTTCTGTTCGCCATAGTGCATTCATCCCACACGATTAAAGAGCAATCTTTAAGCACGCGCCCTTTGTCACTGTTGCTGTTGCGTTTGCAGTGTCAACTCCACAAACAACAAATGTGCTTGGTAAGATATAACTTAGAACCAAAAGTTTGACTTGACTTTATGATAGTGTAGCTTGTTGTACCACCAATCAATCTATTTAGTAACATTGGTGTGAAACTCCCCATACTATTAGATAGGACATGTATAGTTCTCAGATTTCATAACAGTATCGTTCCTAATGCACATAAAAAATGCAAAAACGAATAATTTTAATGCAAAAAAAAAGAATTTTACGATTTAAAAAAAATAATAATACGGGATTTGAACTCGCACCATTTAGTGCGGTAAACGGTCGCCTGACCATACCGCTAAATTCCCTGTTGACATATTGTTGAAATAGCTGTTCCCTTGCAATTTATAAATTGCAAGGGAACAGCTATTTCAACAATATGTATGTATGTATGTATTACTGCCCCGCACCTTTATAAAAATAGCGTGATTGTTATGTTTCCAGGGTTAAATTTTTATTAACTAAATAAATAACATGTCATTTTGGGCATTTAATTATTTTGTGCATTCAATTACGAACCAAAACGTTTTAAAATCAATATTCCTTACCTCCCATAACATACGGCGTGATAATATGTAGCCTAAAGCCTTCCTTGGTTTACAAAGAACATTTTTGCTGAATTTCAATTCAATCTATCCAGTAGTTTTGGCGTGAAGCCGTACCATACACACAGACAAACAGACAAACAGACAAAAATTCTAAAAAGTCACTTTTTGTCATCAGTTACGTTTTTCTAACAAAAGCCACTTATTTTTTCTCGAAAATTCTCAATGTACAGTTTTTCTTTCGTTACTGTTTTATTATATGTATAGATACTTAACCAAATGTAAACATGTAAACAAATCATAATAAAGAAACGGAGTATAGTTATGTTTTTAAGTGGATCCTATACGTGAAGATTTCTTAATCACCATAGAAATTGATTGAATAAATAATAAAATTATGTAAGAGGATGTCTTATCTATACATATAATAAATCTGTAGACGAGGCGTTTCTGTACATTGAAAATATAAAAAAAAAAAATAGTTGGGGTGTTATAGGATAACCAACAGATGCCATTTCATCAATTTTTAGAATTTTTGTCTGTTTGTCGGTTTGTCGGTTTGTCTGTTTGGATGTGACAAAATTTCATTTGAACAGGTGCAACGTAAAAAGTACCAAACCAATATGGTTAATTTTTATACTCAAATATAGTGTAGAACTCGGAGTAGTGTTTAGTTTTTGTTTCATCGCAATCGGTTCACCGTATCAAAAGATATAATCAATTTAAAGTATTCTACAACAACTTTCATTACGTAAGTTGGATACACGTAATGACATCT
The DNA here is from genome assembly GCA_948474745.1 of Oligia latruncula. Lineage (NCBI taxonomy): Eukaryota > Metazoa > Arthropoda > Insecta > Lepidoptera > Noctuidae > Oligia > Oligia latruncula. The sequence goes on along the minus strand of OX419711.1, from coordinate 700,416 downwards.
ATTGGCGCTTTATAGTACTAACGAAAACATAATTATTGTGTTTATAACATTATTATGTGAATAATCACGTCATGCAGGCTTACCTATAAGATGACTATCACAGTCACTTCTGCCTGTGTTATTTGAAAAAGTAATGATAATGATTACATAATGTTGGTTGATTAGTGGCGCTAAAAGAATTTCAAATAAAAAGTGAGGATAATGTAAGATAATATTATGTGATGTGGTGTTCTGAGTGATAAAGATTGCAATGATAAATGATAAATGATTTTATTTTTGTAAGTAGGTTTGTACAAACACTTTTACACGTCAATCATGTTTTTTTTTTTAAACTAGATGAAGTCGGCGTTTCCTATCTGACTACTCTGAGAAGAAAGGCCGAAACAAACACACACACGGGCAACATTATGTAGGTGCTCTTTCGAGGGGCAAGCAACCTTTCTAACATTGTTAATAGAGAAGCATTTTCTTAGTGACATAAGGTTTTAAGATCATATCATAGTTTCATAGTTTTTGCCTTTTTTCTCGAATTTTTTAAAATTTCTTTACCATGATAACGCTTCAACGCACACCTCCAGACGGGCTGTTGATTTATTGAGTAAAGGTTCGGCAGATGCACACCCTTTTTTTTTGTTTTCGGGGTGGAAAATCTTCATGGTTGTTCGCCGCCCTGGGGCGGGCGGCGAGGTCTGTCAGGCTCTTACTGACTAAAAATCACCCCAGTGTTCCGTCTCACACCTACGCCGGGGGTTGCGGGACCGTACGATCCTTCCGCAACCCCCGACTGGTGACGGCAAAGAGGGGCGCGCGTGGGACACTACGCGCCGCCAGCTCAAGTCCTGATGTGTTGGCGGTGACAGACGTCCCCGAATTCGTCGCCCCTGGACCCGTTTAGTGGGCTGGAAGAGGGCGTTGTCCGCCCTCCGCCGACGCCCGATGCGCCTACTGCGGGCCGGGTCAGGTGAGGTGAGGTGAGGTGATCTCCCTCTCCCTTTCCACAGCCTTTCGAGACGACCGTTTCGCAGAAGGAAACCACCGCGTCCCAGGACTCTTCGCTGCCGTCGACTCGACTACGGCCGGCAGCGATACGTCAAGGTGCACACCCAATACAAGTAGCACTGCCATGTCGTAAAAAGGTATTGTAAATTATGTTTTCGAGACAATAACTAAATTTTTAGCCATTGTCTTGGTTAAAACCATATCGACCCCTTTTTTTTTTGGATGGGAAATCATCAAATGACCCCTCCCGCTCTGGGTGGAGCGGAAGGGAGTGTCAGACTCTTACTGACTAAAACCCAGCTACCCATTACTCTCCGCTCGCAGGCCCGCGCCTACGGTGGCCGGGAGTCGTCACGCGGCTCCCGACGCCCGGAGCGTCTCCCACGGTGGCCGGGACGGGAGGCTCTCTCCCTGAGCCATCCCGCCACCTCCTTTGCTAGCATGACTGCTTCGCAGAAGGAGGTGACTGCCTCCCACTCCCTCTCGCCCCGGACCATGACTCGCACCAGGGCCGGACGCGAGAGGTCGCCGCCGCTGCCGATCGCCTCTACGAGGACACGGCGGTGCTCCGCACAAGCGGGGCAGACCTCCACCGTGTGCTCCACCGTGTCCTCTGGGCGATCCTAGCAATGGTGACACCCGGGCGTTTCCTCCCGCCTGATGATGTGCAGGAACCTCCCGAAACTTCCGTGTCCGGTGAAGACCTGCGTCAGGCGGTAGGTGAGAGCGCCGTGGCGCCTCTCTAGCCACTCCTTAAAGAGGGGTCTTAGCGGCGATATGCCCTGCGATGGGTAGCGACAGTCGCTCTTTCCATGCCGCCATGAGATCGCGCCGGAGATCTGTCCGCTCCGCACCGATTTGCCGCGGAAGCGAATCTTCCCCCCGGCGTAGTGCGTAGTTAGCAAATGTGGGCACAGGTTTACAGAATAAGTTAAGAAAGACTTCAAACTACTTTTCAGATAAACTTCAGTAGGTACGATTTAAGAGTAACACCATTGATGTATTCTTCTTTTTATCTTCTAGATATCTCGACGCTATGATAAAGTCTTAATATTGGTATGTAAGATATCTACTCTACAATACCAAGTTAAGAATTTCTAAATTTATCGCAGAGCGGCAGAGAAGAAGACAAGACTTATAAAAACTAACTTCAAACTTCACCTACTAATCTCAGATATACTTTAGATAAAATGGTGGTATGATTTTACGATTTATTCCGGTCTAACTTAGTATTCTAAAACAAATGCAAAATAAAATGGACATAATATGGCTATTTGGTCAGACAATCAGCCTCGAGCAGGCGCTTTCATTTTTATTTATCCTCAAAAATCAAAGTGACACTTCGTCGCATTGTCATTATGAACCCTGAAGACGCAGTGACTGCTGTACAGTCGAAAGGGCTATGGTTGAGAACCCCAGGCAAGGGAAGCGTTACCAGACAAGATCGGAAGATTCTTCCTTTTACACCTTTCCTAAGCGACACATTTCCCAGTTCCGTCATCCACGCGAACGAAGTCGCGGGCACAGCTAGTATATTTAAATAAAATTATTATAAAATAAAGTAATGTTGCAATGTCCAAGTATTGTCCAGTACCGTGGGCTGCCCACGCGCATGCCACCGCCGCACCAGTCACGTCGGGCGCCTCCCACAGCTTCTCCCACCAACGACTTAATATCACAAAGGCTGCCTGTCGCGCGGGCTTAGAACCAAAGAGTAAAGTATCTATCTTAGAACACGCGAGCGGGCTATTGCCACAAAATACAGATAGTACAGAAGGCAATCTACATACAAAGTGCGCTCGAGCAACGCACACATAGACACCGCTCACGGACACGTTATCTCGGAGTGGTTGGGAGTAGTGCGAGCGCGGGTGCCATCCGCTTGAGACACGCGTCTGTAAGTGCAAAAATGGAGCAACAAAAAAGGCCTATCTAAGGTCGATTTATATAATAGTTTCCTATTTTGAATCAGTATAAACGAAGTAACTTTTTTGTAAGATAAATTCACGCCACCACGTAAGTTGAAAACATGATTTTTTGTTTGTGTAGATATTGTGTTGTTTTTAGTGTCATTAATAGGTTTAGGTCTAAAATGGATAGGGCAAAATAAATTGTGTAAATAGGGTAATCCGTTTTGAAGTTATTAGAGATTTTCGATAGTGAAAATTGACAAATCGCACACATATCAGATCAGAGAAAAGTTGAAAAACTGATTACTATGTCCCTGTGCACTGCAGGAGTTTGCTTTATTGATCAATACTTTTAAAGTTGAGTAATCGAACTATTTTTGAATCTGTCTTGTTGGTCGCTAGGTAGTGAGTTAGGGAATTCGATGGTATGCATACCTCAAAAATTGAGATTTTAGAGTTAGCTCTCTTTAGATCTAGGTGTGCGAAATGTAAAATTTTATATGTTTTTGTTCTGTAAACTTTTTGTATTGTAATACTATGTTTATTGTTTTGTTTTAATATTGTAGAATAAGCTCAACAATAAATCAAACAACTAGATACGAGTGCCACTACCACGATAGTTTTTTGTGCATAAGCCAAAGTTGACAACACTAGCGCGACCGCCGAGCGTAGGTATGAAAAGTGAAGTACATACATGTGATTGCCTTCTGTACTATCTGTATTTTGTGCTATTGCTAACGGTTGTGTCTCAACGACTTCGTTTAAAAATTGATTTCCAGCACTTATAATTATCATAGGTACTTTTTTGTTTGAATGTAATATCTTTTATTTTCCACTGTTCGTTTTGTTACATGATCACTGTTTTCTAGCAGTTTTTAGTTAGTTTTTGATTTACTTTGGATTTTTTTTATTTACATACAGGTTATTTTTAGTTAAGTACGTAAGGTAATCATTTTTAAATTAGGTTTTTCGTTTTCTAATTGAGAAAGGTTGTGTCTCAACGATTTTCTTAAAAAAAAATGTTTTTTGGAAATTATACAGGAGATTTTTTTTTTATCACCATCCAAATTTTTACAGGAAATACCATATGAATATGAACAACTTTCACCATGGGACCAAGAACTCTGAAATTACGAAAAAAAAAATGTTAATACAAAAAGTTCAATACCTTTTTTTTTTTCGGACATTAATTCTGTACTTTTCAAAAATGGATTCAATGCAGTAGCAATGTTTTTTTATGTGGTGCACATTTACAGCAGATTACGCACCAATTATACGTTCCACTCATATCACTCTTGGAGCTACTTTCCTGCTGGGGTAACGTACACAATCTGTAACCGCAAGAGCTGTAGTACCATCCGAGACAATGGCGAAGACAAAAATAATATGTGTGTGTGTGTCTGTGTCGTGCGTGTATTTATTATGTGCTGCCGCTATTAGTTTTCACGCACAGATTCACAGCGTGTTTGTACACTTGTTTACCACAATTAAAGCTCGCATCGCTTCGTGAGATAAAAATACCTATTCCATTGTTCTCAATATAATAATAGCTATACGAGTAGGTCTCAATCCGAACGTGCATTTAGATTGCCATCGACCCGTTAAGATGAAATAATAATCAATTTAGTTATTTACAACTTTTTATTACAAAAGTGCGTTTCAACGAAATGTGGTGGGACCAGAACAGTACACTTACAATTTTTATACCTCTGTCCTTTTCACACACGTTCTTAACTTACAACACAATTACTTAAAACTAGGTATCGGGTACTATAGTATAAAAAACATAGACAAGATTACTACAAAATGAGATACAACTCCAACAATCTGCGTTAAATGAAGACATATTCAAAGTGGCGTATTATTTAATTATTATTTCATATTTTTCATTCGGCGTAGTGTACATTTCAATTCGGCGTAGTTTCAATTGGCGTGTTATTTGTGGTCCCCCAGTTTGCGTAAGACGTGCGTAGTATAAGAGCTAGTGTGAAAACGACATTGCGACGTTACAATCTGTTAGTACTTACGTCGGCAGACTACGACGGTACGATATCGTTTCGACGTCGACACGACATTGTTAAGCAGCGCTTACACGGTAATTTTTTTTTTATCAATTATTTCCGGTGGTAGTGGAGCAATCAATAATAAACTCCAACCAATAGTAATTCAACTCCTTAAATAGATTTCAATTGTTTTAGGAATTTTACTTCTAATAGCTCCGTGTATTCTGTACTGATTATGAATGTATTATGTTGCTGATGTTACACCTAAGCGATATGAATCGCTTAGGTGTAAAATCAAATATTACTGAATATTAACCAGAATTTAGCGATTAAAGTAGCCCGTGTAAGCGCATCTCTATGACCTCGATGTGATCGATTTCCGATTTCATTCAAATGTGACATCATTTTAAAGTTTTCAGGTTCCGAAGGGTTGTTTACCCGTGTTTACTTATAGTAACGTTGTTTCAAAGTGTCGTACCGATATCGTACCGCAGGCGTCCGACGAGTCGTCCGTCTATCGCTCATGCCGATTCAGTTTCCGCAAACTGGTGACGTCCATGCCGTATATCGTGAAACTGGTCGGCTCACTGAAGCGTACCTGTAAAAATAATTTATTTTAGGGTCTATCCAACTGTGTTTGTCAGGAATTAAAGAAAAGTAAATTTTGAAAAAGAAAAAAACAATTACAGTAATAAATTAACTACTTAAACATTATTACTACTGGACGCAGTCCGTGCTGTGCTGCAGCGTAATCCACACAATGCTATGGCGTAGTCCACACTATGCTACGACTTCGTGCACACTATGCTACGACGTAGTCCACACTATGCTACGACGTAGTCCACACTATGCTACGACGTAGTCCACACTATGCTACGACGTAGTCCACACTATGCTACGACGTAGTCCACACTATGCTACGACGTAGTCCACACTATGCTACGACGTAGTCCACACTATGATACGATGTAGTCCACACTATGCTACAACGTAGTCCACACTATGCTACGACATAGTCCACAGTATGCTACGACGTAGTCCACACTATGCTACGACGTAGTCCACACTATGCTACGACGTAGTCCACACTATGCTACGACGTAGTCCACACTATGATACGATGTAGTCCACACTATGCTACAACGTAGTCCACACTATGCTACGACATAGTCCACAGTATGCTACGACGTAGTCCACACTATGCTACGACGTAGTCCATACTATACTACGACACACTATGCTGCGACGTAGTCCATACTATGCTACGACGTAGCCTACACAGTTCTACGCCTACTCAGTGCTACGACGTAGCCTACCCGGGCTACGACATAGCCTACACAGTGCTACGACATAGCCTAAACAGTGCTACGAAGTAGCCTACACAGTGCTACGAAGTAGTCTACACAGTGTTACGGCGTAGCCTACACAGTGCTACGAAGTAGCCTACACTAAGCTACTATGAACATTGGAAAAGCGCATGTGCCTAGGAGGGCTACGTATAAGTTGTTAATAGTATTGTATAATAACTCGTATACTTAAGGGGACTACATGACCTAAAGTTAAAAACAATGCTAGTAATTTATTGCAAAATATGAAGCAATTTATCTATTTACAAAAAAACTATTGTATGGACTAAAAAATGAAAACACTAGTGCTTTAGTATGTTGCTTGTAAAATAATCCGACAAAAAAACAATTATTGTATATATATTAGTATGGTTTTTATTGTGAAAAGAAAGTTTTTATAGGTATCTTCATGATTTTTTTTCTATCGTATCAAATTATTTGTATTATGTTTTCAACACACTATGTACCAAGCATATATCCTGAAGAGTATCATATATTTTTCTGATTTTATTTACTGTAGTCGATCATAAACTTTTAGGCATTATAAAATTTGCGTTTTTTTTGCGTTTAGGTCCTGTAGTCCCCAATTAATCAATGGCATGTTGATGGTAACAATAGACTTAGATATCGCATTTAATTCCATAGCATATTAAGTGTTACTACTACACTGAATATATTATTAATATATTCGATATTTACCTCGCTCGTTTTAGTCGTCTGTAAAAAAAGAAAAAGAATTAGAAAAAAATTACAAAAAAATAGCACTACTAAAATAACAAACTAAATACAAATTACTTGACGCCCGTATTTCTCAATGGGGAAGATACACTTATTGCCATTATCAAGTTCGGTGGCCTTAGTGTGAGTTTTTTCGACTCACGTTCGATTCCGAGCGCGTTAGAAATTTGTACGGGAAATTAGGTTTCTCCTAGTGACCACCAGGTGGCGCTATAACTTTTTTCCATATAAAATTCTAACGCGCTCGCAATCGAACGTGAGTGAAAAACTCACACTAAGGCCACTGACTCGTGGCTTCTACTATTTTTCTTAGTGTGTGCAAATATATGTAATTTTTTAAATTTATTTGCCCAAAATTCAAAATAAAAAAAAACATACACAATACAAGTCAACAAGACATGAATCGCTATATTCTTAAAGAACGCGGAATAATATTGATTCGGGTCGCCTAATCTCTTGTTTTGGCCAACTGCACTGGCCGGTAAGATCGTCTAATTTAACCGTTCCAGACTTCTTTTTGTGGGGTTTTTGTAGTTATGAGTCTTCTCTACAAGCCTCAGAGTCTTGAAGCCCTCAAAGAGAATATCCGTCAAGAATGCGAGGACCTATCACCGGAAGTGTTGGCAAGGGTGATGAAAAATGCCATAAATCGGGCCCTAATGGTCACCAATTCTGGCAGCGGCCACTTAGCCGATATCATTTTCTAGACTTAATAGTGTTTGACAGTATATTATTGTGTCAGTGTGGTGACTCACCAGTTCGCCTGTAGGAGGAGTAGTATCGCCCGCCGTGGTTGGCGGAATGTTGGAGCCAAGCTTCGCAGCCAGGTTCTCGATCTGTATACAATCATAAAATTAATGGTACCGTCCATCTGTCTGTTACACCTGAGCAGCAACCTAGTTGCGAAACAAACATTCAATCTCAATCTGAACTATTTTGAAGGATATTGCTAATCCATTGAAGCATATTTATGTTCGAAAAATTTGTCTGCTCAACAACGCAATGAATGTTGTTGAACTGTCAAAATGAAATCCATTGCTACTGATAGTGCTTTACGCAGGCATGTTATTACCCAGCAGGACGGAGTCATTTGTGAATCTCTACCTGAACAATTTTTGCTTGCTTCGGCTTTCATAGGTCTGGAGTCTGTTTTAAGACTCCCAGGAAAGCCAAGGCAACTCATGACCAGGTGGGAGATATTCAGCAGTTGGAACGAATGGGTTGGATAGAGAAGCACGGTCTCGCCACAGCTTCAGACTTTCCTTAGAATTTTTGCCAGTGAGTGGGAGGACACACTTGAAAACGTTGTGGCTTTTTAGCCTGAAAATTTAAAGAACTAACCAATGAATGATGCAGAATGGAACCGAGTATATTTTAGCAGAGAAAGCATCCTATGTTACTAATTAATTTTCACGCTACACTGAAGGAATCAACTTGGGTATACACGGATATTGAGACACACTTACGTTAGAGTACTGCGAGAAGCAGGCGCGCGCGCGCCCCACGCACGGCGGCGCCACCGCGCGCCCGTAGCGGTCGCGGTCCGCCGGGTCGAACATGTAGTAGCCTGGGGGGACATTACGTTGCAGCTTCATAAACTGCCTTAAGTCTATTCAAATCTTTGTTTCCAATTCATATTACTGTCACTTAAACGAATATCGACTTTATGGTCGTGATTTGATTTGCTTTGCTTTTTTTTTGGGGTGGAAAATATGTAGGGTATGTAGCCACTTCTTAAAATGTTATTTTCTATGTTATTATTGATAGTAAGACTGGCTATTGGTAACAATGATCGTCATATGTTTTGTTGTTGTTTATAGAGGTTCTGGGACACTTGCGCGAAAGTCACTTGCGCGAATTCACTTGCGCAAAAAGATAGTTCGAAAAAGTTGCGGAAATGAGACTTCTTCATAATATCACGCCTGTATTCATTCAAAGGGTTGGACAGGAGGATAGTACACCCACAATTTGTAATTCGCAATAGTAATTATTATTTTCTTCTTTAGATTCTTTTCATTTTTTTCGACATGGGTGTCATTTTCATGGTTTTTGACGATGATAACAAAATTGGGCTCAAAATGAAAATCAAACAGATGGCGGATGCGAAAATTTTAAAATTTTTCATCACGGGTGACGTTTTCATGGTTTTCGAGAGTGTTATAGCCGATGGTGAGGTCAAAATGATAATATACAAGTCCCTTCGCACAAAAGTCCATTCGCGGAAATGTCTTTTCGCACAAGTGGGTTCGCGCCTTGCTTTGCCGCGCCGTGTTTCATAGAAAAGTGTAACTACACAGTCAAAATGTATGGAACAGCTATTTTTGAAGTGAAAACTTCTTTAGGCGCGTTGGGCATTTTTTGAGATGGGAAAAAACCATTGAACTCGCACTACTGTTACCGTAAGCGACACCGCGCGTGTTTTGTTTATAAGACGATTAAAAAATACTCGCTTCGGACGTGTTCGTCGGGATGATGTATATCCGATATGTCAGTGAGTGATGGCAAAGTATTGTTTTTGTTTTGTTTTCACTTCTGTCGGCACTCCTGGAGTACCACTGTTTTTTTTTATATAACCGACGAAAAATATCAACGCAGGGGCTTCAGAATTATTTACTGAAACTACGGGTTGCGTATTGATGTCCATGCCTGTATACTGTGCTTGAGATAGTTAAAACAAACTGCTATTGATAATTACAAGCCTTCTGAAGAAATGTGGTGTTAAGTTCTTACCTCTGGGAGTCCTGAACAGAGCGACAGCAAAGTCTCCGTTGCCAGCGACTAACACTCCCGACTTTTCTTCGCGGAAGAACTCTCCGATCTAGGGGAGAACGTACAAGACAGTTACAAACAGCTCGTATGATCATCATCATCCGTTGGGGTCGGCTTCCAGTCTAACTGGATGCAACTGAATAGCAGTATTTTACATGGTGCGACTGCCTATCTGACCTCCACAACCCAGTAAATGGGTAATACGATACCCCTTGGTAAGACTGGTTGTCACACTTTCGGGCTTCTGATTGCCCGTAACGACTGTCAAAGATCCACGAATGACAGTCGGGACCAACGGCTTAATGTGCTTTCCGAGGCACGGAGGGGTCTCGCTATGTAAAATGGTCACCCATCCACAGACCAACCGCGGCAAGCGTAGCTTAACCTAATCGATCGATCTGTGCGGCTGTTATTATTAAGCCACGGGCCCATCAAAAAAAACAGCTCGTATATGTACAAGGAGCTCGTATATGCAAGGGAATAGAAACAATCTGATTGACGCCCGAAATTAATCACGTATCGCAATCTCTAAAATAAAACACAAAGGGAGTCTAGACGAGTCCTGGAGACTCCTTTTGCCTTGTATTACGGAACCCTTCGTGTGCGAGTCCGATTCGCACTTGGCCAGTTTTTTTTATTCTAGGACATGTCGGTTTCCTCACGATGTTTCCTTTCACCGTTTTGAGAGCAGTGGTGTTGAAATTATTTACACAAAGTAAAGCGCCTGTCTGGGTTCGAAACCACGACACGCAACTCGGACTGGACCACCACTACTCAGCCGTTAGTAAGTGATGACCTTAAATTAAAAATGTTGCATAGGCTGTTACCAGATCTGACAGGTTGAGATCAACCACGCCCGTTTGTCTCGGCTTGTACACGACCACGCGGCACACGCAGTTACCCGGCGTGTAGAACTTGCGTAGAATCTGCGGAATAAAATATATTTCTTAAATGCTTTATCATTATTAAATTGCACCATAATATAAAATTCAAAGTCCTGACTGACTGATATATCAACGCACAGCCTAAACCGCGGGTCCTAGAGACATGAAATTTGGAGGGTGTGTTATTTGTGAAGAGTAGGTGTCCACTAAGAAAGGGTTTTTCGAAATTCCACCCCTAAGAGGGTGAAATTTCACGCGGACGAAGTCGTCGCCTAGTTGCACCATAATTGCGTAACACGCTATCAATTTCAATCTGAATCATTATAAAGGATATGGCTAATCTATCCATACTAATATTATAAATGCGAAAGTGTGTCTGTCTGCTATCTCTTTACGCTTAAACCGCTGCAACGATTTAGATGAAATTTGGTATAGAGATAGTTTGAGTCCCGAGAAAGGACATAGGATAGTTTTCAACCCAGAAATCATCCCTTAAAGGGGTGAAAAGGGGGGTTGGAAGTTTGTATGGGGAATCAATAACCGCTGAACCGATATAGATGAAATAAACGTTTTAAATTAAGAGATCCCTTCTGATCCATAGTCAATAGTTGTTTGGCGGGTAGAAGTTGCAATTAAAATTAAACTATATGTATAGGCAACAAAAGTTCTTTTTCCAATAGCGACTAAATTGTTGAACGCTGCTTACCTGTTCCATAGTCAGCAGTTTAGTGGGCGGATGGAAGTGCAGGTAGCTGTCCTGGTACAGCTGGTCGCCGCTCTCCAGGATGGAGTCCAGCGTGGTGGTGCACCAGCGACACACATCTTCTACGCGCGACATTGCTACTGCCATCACAGCACATGCTAGCGCCTGGATACAACATCATCAATTAACATAACAATTTAATTCAAATAACCTTTACCCGTCATCCCGCGAGCACCTAAATGACTTAAGGTGCCACTAGTCGATATTTTTTCCATAAAAATTGCGGGAGAGTATTACTCCACTATTTGACATTGTGCATCCAAAGTTAAACATGATATCGTTTTGACTTATTATTTATTAATTTTGTCTATACGGAAACAGAATAATAAAATAAAAATTCATTAAAAAGAGCCAACAAAGATTCGTTCTTCTTGCTATTTTTAACGTAAGTTTCGGTCTAAATAAGTAATAATAGAACTGTAAAATCTCCAAAACCAAGTCCATGCCGACAAAGCTCAGTTATCGAAGAGTTCAATGAACTTTATTTGTTGTACCTAATTGATTTATGCAATGGTTTTTTCATAAAACTCGATTTTCCGAAGCACTCTTCGATTTTTTTTACGCGCCTATCAGTTCGGAACGGTGTTTCTGTGCGTGAGAATTAGACATTGTTCGTGTAGACTAGCGTCTAACTGCTCATCACTGATACTAGCTTTGTCAGACACGAAGTCAGGTGAGACAGCGTGCTTTTTGGCCATGACCACCAGTGAGTTCGAGCTCGCGACTGGTTTACTCATAACGGTCAAGTCTGATAACGGCCTTGACGAGGCCCCTTTTCGGACCACTTGCGATTAACCGGCTGAATGACGTTACGTAATTACAGAAATAATTAAAAAGCCATTAAAAAAAGACTTTCAAAACAAGATCCCAAAATTTCGTTTCGTTTAAAATAATAATAAAAATTTATTGCAAAGGTGTTGCAGTAAATAGGTACATTAAAAACAGTTGCACTTTACTATGAACACTGGTATACAACATAAATGGTTGGGGTACTGTCCTCTTAGATAGGCTACATAATAGCCTGTAGTAAAGGGAAATTAAATAAAAAAAAAAAAAAAAACATCTTCCTGATTCGAACATAAAAATGGCTTTATCTTTAAAACTGGCCATTTTTTTTTTGCGCCCATCAATCGACATGACAGGCAGGCGCCTCATGTTGTACCATTTCAGCCAAAGTCACCGAACGGCTATTTCCTTACACTTTGTGCGGGGTCCTTTCATAAGACTTGCTGGCAATTTTTATAAATAAACTGTAATTCTATTAATAATTATGTCCAAATAACAAATTGAAGTACCTGGTTCCCTCTAGAAGAGTAGGAGAACTTCTTGCAAGCGATGGAGTGTCCAGCCGACATTAGCTGGGTGCCGTCGGGCAGAACCAGCCAGCCGCTTGTGTTGCGCTGACCTGGTGGGGTACCATACACTCTTAATGCATTGACTGCCAGCGCGGTCACCGGTGACCGCGAAAAATAGATTTTCTATTGCGTCTGTCGTCTGGCAGTCAACGTGTTAAAGCAGGTCAAAAGTGTTATTATGAAGGGGTTCGGTAGAGTATGAGGTGCAACTGCCTGAATGAGAGTGGGAGTTCCAGTGCCTTAGGCATCTTCTGAGCACGCTCGTTCCATCATAGACCTCATCCATCGCTTTCCTTCAGGCGTGATCGAGGTCAAGAGCGGGCACATTCAACAAAAAAAAAAAAATATAATTATAGTTTTCAATGCAATAGACTGCTGCGTGCGTGGTAGCGTGTGGAGGGGCTCATGGCTAAGTAATAACAGCCACACGGGTCGATCGATCAGGTTAAGCTACGCTTGGAGCCGTCGGTCTGTGGATGGGTGACCGTATTTACATACCGATACCCTTCCGTGCGCGTGCCTCGGAAAGCACGGAAGGGAACGAGAATAAAGATCACAATCATTTTGACCGACTCCTCAGTGGCAGCAACTTAATAGCAACCTTATTGTAAAGAGTATAAAGATAACTGTGATTTGGACAGTGATGCTGAAGCGGTATCTACAACGCCACATGAGAACAACGCGTCATACTGACGTCACGCAAAATCCTGCATCTCGCAAGCAGAGTTTACCGCGCAACTAGCTTAAATACAACGGCCCGACATGAATCATCGGGCAGTTGCCCGCGAGACACAACACCCGTCTGGTCGGAGGATCCTCCCTTTTCTATGGAGGTTAAGTGAACTTTACACCCTGTTCCTCATACCTTGGCAATGCTAAACCAGAGTTAAACTGTGAATGGGCTGTAGTTGTTGATAGAAGTGTACTGCTCACCCTTGAGCTGCTCCCGCTCCCGGTCCGCGTTGTCGGCGGCGCGCTGTGCGTCGAGGCAGGTGGCGCTGCCGGGCGGGTGCTTGCGCGACGCCTCGTCCGCGTGGCGCTTGCTGCCGTCCATGCCCACCTGTGGGACGTACTTACACGTTCATGAGGTCATTCGTAAAATTAAATTTTATTAGGCGACAGGCTCGGGTTATTGGTAAAACATTAACAACCTCTTAAGAGGTCATTGTACTCATCATTATGAACAACTTTTACTATGGGTTACAACCTGAAATTGCGAAAAAAAATCAGCTGTTTCTACATTTTGACGAGTTATACTCGTACATATCATAACTGTTGCAGCTGATTTTTTTTTTGCGATTTCAGTTTAGGTCCCATAGTAAAAGTTGTTCATAATGATTAGTGCAATGACCTCTTAAGAGGTTGTTAATGTTTTACCATTACCCCTGTGTAGCCCACAAAATTAAAATTTTCTTACGTTTTTTGCAATTTGCAAATCAGTGTCGGGTTGTATGTTAATCTGAATATTATGATTCTCCGTATGATCGACCGTAACAAATATTTATTATATAGAATTATAATCATAAAAATCTTCAATACAATAATATAGGGTAGTTCTTCGAAATTTGATTCTTTGACTGATCCATATGGCCAAAATTTAATTTCACTTTCAGCTCTTTAACACATGTTCATATGAAAATAGGTATACCAAATAACATATATTTGAATGAGGGACTCGTTTTTATAAAGTAGTTTTCAAGATATTGATTTTGTGCCCAGTTGAATCAGAATTTGTTACAGATAAATCAGAAACAGAAATAAAAAGTAATAAATACACCGTTAGTTATGAATGTAAATTCTAAACAATAATTATTAATTCTTAAATAGGACTAAGACATATCAAAAGTGTCATATTTAGAACAAGATTATACTCCTGTAATTTTTTAATTATTCAAAAGGCTATAGCTAAGTAAATAATAATAAATAAGACTAAAACAACTGACTTTTACACAGTCAAAAATTGGACAAGGAGAACTACGCAACAAAAGCGCTCCTTTCGTGCTGGAGAGGGGAAAAACTATTTTTTTTTTTTATTCATATGGGCTTTTGACCATACGAATCAGGCACAGATTAATCAGGATTTTGCCTACATTCATGCATAACTCATCATACATACAGACTTCATTATTTTCATTTTTTCGAATCTATAACCCAAAAGCATCACACGAAACACAGATTGAAGTTTTAAAACAATAAAATAAATTTTATAAAGTAGGCATTGTAATCAGTATGCCACCTGAACCAAACACAGATGAATCAGGTATTTTCCTTCGTAACACCGGGATCTAAGCCAACCAGCCGCACGTCCACCTTCCAGGTCGTCCGTTGCGCGACTGGCTTCCCCCCGCACGGGAAGCCAGACTCTCATTATTATTACCCGACCAAGAACGGTCAAGCGCAGCTTACGCCACATTAATCAGTATTATACGCCGGACACTTCTTTTTTACTTATTTATAAACAGACTAACGTAGTTATAACTAATACACATTTTTTTTGTAAGAGGACAATTCATTTCCTTTCGATATAATTTTAATTTATATTGATGTATCAAAGGGAAAATGCGACATCGACCATTTTGTTCCGGAAAATGGCAAACGGACGCGCTATATGAATCAGAAGAACGAACTTCAAATATTTTTATTTTGTACTTAGACAGCAATTATTAAAAAAAAATCTGTTTGTCCCAGTAAGAGATAAAGCTAAACTATACAAAAAAAAATATTACATGCCGTTTTGTTAGTTGGTTACAGAAATATACCCACAGACATCGAAAATTTTGCCCCTGAAGAACTACCCTATACTCTCTAATTTCATAATAAATAATGTACCAACTGTTTCTCATGAAATAGTAATTCATATTTTCCTATTCATGACTTTTGAGGCCAATTCTAACTCAAAAAATTGTATGAATATGGGCTGATTTTTCCATCGCCAGAGACTTTTATTCGAGGAATAAAATTGACGTTTGACAGTTTGTGTAAGAAATAACTGTCAAAATTTTAAAATTATTCCTTGAATAAAGTTATCAGATGATTGAAAAATCAGTCCATATTCTAATTATTATAATTCCATAAAGACATAATAGTACATTATGATACATGTGTGCTAAGTTGATCATTATACACGAGGCGATATTATTCGCGCGAGCCGCAGGCGAGAGCGATAAGAAAGCCGAGTGTATATTGATTAATGCACACGCGTTTCATACGACGTTTTTCAACACACTTGCGAGGAAAAAAAAACAGACTTGTATTGTTAAATATTAACTTGTATGGAAAATGGCGCGCTGGTTCCCGCGCGCCGTGCTAGCCAGCACTAGCGATGCGCGCGCAACATTGACTCATTTTAAATATATTAATCTATGGCACAGACAAAACCGCTAAACAGCCTATAGAGAAAATATAATAAACACAAACCTGAAAATTGCAAAAAACCTAAGAATTTCGCGGTCTACCACTGCGCATTCACCTTAAATTGTCTGTGGTCCCCTGCGAGTTCATTTTGCGACCAAGGACAATACAGACTATTTAAAAAAAAATTGAAATATAGCCCGCGGATTTTTTCTTTTGGCATGAAGTCTCTTTGGACGCTTTCCGAATTAGCTATAATCGCTCACATCACAGCGCTCATATCATCTCCATAGACGTAATATTACGTCCATGCATCATCTCCATGGACGTAATTACTTCTATATATTACGTCCATGATCATCTCACATGCGTTCCGATTTAGATATTACTATTATGACTGCTGAGAGCTGGCAACAATTCGGAACACTTGTGAACGCGCTCACATGACAGTGCTTACACAATGTAAAAAAGATATTATTACAGTATTTCTTTGTATAAACACCACATTTCTTCTTCAGTTCTTCTTCTTTGGTTAGTTGGCGACTGTCAGCCAGAAGCACAATTTCAAAAATGCCACGTTAGTTTAATTTAAAGATGATGCAACTCAAAACAAAACACACACTGACACAACCTCATACACACACTGTCATTTTTGACAGCGCTCACGGTGATATTATTCTAGGGCATGGTCGGCATTATCGCAACTCGCAAGATGGCGAATGTCATGACGTCATCTATGACGATTCACGGGACATCGTTATCGTTATCGCGCTCACGCTAATTCGGTTATTTCCCAATTCGGAACACATCGATTATTTCCCGATTCGGAACGCAGGGTTTGATGAGATTAAAAAAGCGCGTCTCCGACTAGTAAATAGTTATCTGTGGTATTACAGCACATGTGGATTAAAGTAAAGAAAAAGCACGCGTTCGTAATATACTCCGTTATGGACCTAAAAGCGGTTCAATAAGAGCCACTTTACGAGCAAGTGTGTTGAAATAATATTTGTTTCGGTCGCTAATTGTATTTTAATCAACATTATAACCTGACACTGACCTGCAAATTGCAAAAAACGTAAGAATATTTGAATTTCACGGGCTATCCTTAGCTCAAACATTTTAAAACGCGAACCTATTTTGAAACGTATCCTCCGATGATGGCGATAGTCCTATACTTACTTGAAATTAGGATCATTAATATGCATTGCCATTATTGATAAATAATCTAAAGGCCTACACTCAGCATTGGGTGGCGCAAGACTGAAGAAGAAGAATCCAAGGGCTGATTTTTTCAACTCCAGTTATTTTCCCACGAATAATTTAGAATTTTTGGCAGTTACAAAAACTGACAGACGTCAATTTTATTCCAAGGATAAAACTTAAATGGCATTGGAAAAATCAGCCCGTAGTAATTTTTAACTGACCATAATGTAATACAAACTATTTACAAAAAAACCAAACCTACTTAAAAAGTGACTGTTGCAAAAAATATACATATATTTTTATTTCTTTCATATTTGAAAAATAGTTGGGCAAACGTCATCTAAAACTTTTCCAAATTTCAATTTGATAGCATTAGTAGTTCTTGAGATATCCAGCTGTGACAGACAGACAGACTTAGTCTCACCATAAGGGTTCCGTTTTTACCATTTTGGTACAGAACACATCCCTCACATGGCCGCGATAACAAAACACATCGCTCAAGTGGCCACGATTGCACAGAACTTGAGTATAAACCTTAGCTTTCGAACATACAGTATAAAATCGTTTGCAATATATTCACTGCTTTGATGGAAAATAATTAATTAAGAAGAATTTTTGGTTCTAGGACATGCCGGTTTCCTCACGATGTTTTCCTTCACCGTTTTGAGAGCAGTGGTGATGAAATAATTTACACAAAGTAAAGCGCCTGTCTGGGTTCGAACCTACGACCTACAACTCGTAAGTCGCCGCCGTTACCACTTGGCCACCACTGCTCTACCAGTTTTGGACGCACTCAACGAAAATATTATTTTTATTATTTTATTTTAAAACAAAGTATTATTGTTGATCGATGTTTTTAAAACGTAATCAGAGGGGCAATTCCCGCAATTTTAAGAACGTTCACAGTCTGATCTCAGTCTCAATCTGTCAAAAATACCTCTAATTTCCCTACATTTTTGACAAGTTTTTGACATTGACTGTCGCTGAGATGAGATTGCGACTAGATTTTGAACGTTTTTAATTACGGGTGTTGACCTTCAGGTATCAATGATTCTGAATTCAAGTTGTGACGTTACCTTGCTGGTAGCCGGCACGAGCCTGGCTTCGGGCGGGGCCCTGATGATGGGCGGCTCCACGGCGCCCAGCTTCTTGATCGGCTGCACGATGATGGGCATGGCATACAGTTGGAAGTCGTGCTTCGGACGATCAACCAACGGAATGTTTTGAAGGTATCTGGTGGAAGATACGACCATTATTAATCAATAATTAGCCTAGCTTTTTCCCAACTATGTTGGGGTCGGCTTCCAGTCAAACGGATGCAGGTAGAGCCCCAAAAAACAAGAATAAATGCATAGACAAAATACAGGATGGCAGGGTTGACCTGTTACCATTAATTCAATACCAACAAATCCAGATTTAAAATTTCGCCTGTTATTAAAAACAGACAGCGAAGTCTTAGTAATAGGGTCCAGTTTTTAACCTTAGGGTACAGAACCCTAAAAAATCACCTGTTTCATAGAGGTCTCATCCACGGCGACTTTTTGTAGCGATACTGTCGCGCATGTGTATCGATGCAGTAACGATACTGTCGCGCATATGTATCGATACAGCCGCGATGCCGTCGCTGGCTGGTGTACCATCGCCCAGATTCTACATTGCTACTATCGCGATGCTGTCGCGCTTCAGCCGCGATGCTGTCGCGCTTCAGCCGCGATGCAAACGCGATTCAACATCGACACAGAAATATGAAAGCGCCGCCTGTGAACGCTACATTTGCACGATAGACTCAGTCGAGATAACATTGGTTACGTTGTTTGGTGCTGCTTTTACGTAAACGTAGGTACTCAGCCAGCCGAAGCGTGCGCAGCAGTGTAAAATTTTTTGGATTATGCGTCAATACAGTTGCGATGCTGTTGCGATGCTGTTGCGCATGTGTATCGATACATCCACGCGTTTGCATCATTTCTGTCGCACGTTGCAAACGCGATTAACGCGCGATAGCAGCGATGCAGAAGCGCGTTTGCAAAACGTGCGACACCATCGCTACAAAAAGTTGCCGTGGGCGAGGGGCCATTTGACCAGCAGGGTAATTGCGTAACACACTATCAGTAGCAATGGGTTTCATTATGACAGTTCAACAACATTCATTGCGTTATTTACGTTGTCGAGCAGACACATTTTTCGAACATATGGAGCAATGGATTAGAAATATGCTTCAAAATAATTCAAATTGATAGTAATAGTGTGTGTGTGTAATGTGTTTCGCGGTAGGTATTGCACTTTTCTATGAAACAGGAGATTAGTTATTTAATAATCGACGAAAAATTTATATGCTTGGGTTTTTAGAATCATGTGCTGAATTCATGGTTACAGTTTGTATGCCACCCTGAGAACTAGGTACTCACGTAAATGCCATCAACTTGGGTGACGTGAAGGTAAGCAGACAAGCAGCACCGTCGTCCTAAAACAAATTAATGTTACAATAGAATACTCCGCAGAAGAAAAAAAAAGTTATAGGTACAGCTGGTATCAAGGTGTGGTCATATTCAAGACATACAGACCATTAAACAGAACAACTTTCTCCATGAGACATCCATCAACATCGTTATCGCCCCAACTATGACGAAACCGCCTTTTTTTTGGTGCACGGTGGAACTCCTCATGGACTTCCTCCATCGTGGGGGTGACAGAGGGGCATGCCGGACTCTTACCGGCTAAAACCACCGCAGTGTTCCACCTCTGCCTATGGAGGGGGTGCGGGATTCGCGTAAGCAAGCACCGCTCCCCCGACAGGCTTCGACCCGCTGTACCTCCCCGTGCGGCCATTATAGGAATGGCCGCACGGGGAGGTACAGCGGGTGGCAGTGTCCCACGTGCGACACTCGAGAGTGGGCTCTCGAGTGTCGCGCGTGGGACACTGCGGCGCTAACTCGGGCCTGTCTGGTCGGACAACGGACGCCCCTAGTCCGCTGCCCGCAGGCCGCCTCTCATGGAGGTCGCAGATCGTTTTGCACCCAAGTCGGGCGTCCGGCGGCTTCTCTCCCCTGCTCGGCCGCCTCCTTTGCAGACATGACATCCTATCAAAAGGAGGGTCGCCACAACATGTCGTTTGTTTTCCATACTTCTCCATTAGTCGTCATCTCGGTAGTCACCCCCTTTCTAGCCAGTCAGTTTCTATCATCCGCACAGTCCATCCATCGTTTCTTTGGTCTTCCCCTACTCGTATACCCATCCTCATCCATACGCAAAACTTTCCTCACAAAATTTTCCTCAATCCTGCGCGTCACATGCCTATGAAAATTAAAAAAAATCGACTGGTCACAGTGTCTCACCATCGCATCGACCCTGAGCCCCGTGGGCCCGCAGGCGTGCGGCTCCAGCATGTAGTACTGCGGCGAGCCGCGCACGCGCCACACCGCCACGGCGTGCGGCACGGACCACAGGATGCCGTGCGAGTATGCCTCGAAGAAACGCTCCAGCGCCGATCTAACCAACAAAATATAACATTCATCTGGCTTTGACCCATGACCAGTGTTTCGACCCTAAACGGCTCAAAGCTGTAGATACCCATAAGGTTACAGTATTGCCGCTTGAGGGTCTCCGCGGACGCAGCAGCAGCGCCAGCGCAGCCCGCTGTGCTAGGAACATGAGATGGCGCAAAGGTATCGGCACAGGTTGCGTCCCACACCAGAGGCATACCCACAGGGAGAGGTGCATCTATAGAATAGTAGTTTCACCAGTCTGTTATGTGTAAGTCCCATGTAACAGGTAGCGAGCCTATTCCGTTCAACCGGGCATAAATCCAGACTCCGGGCTGCTGCTGAGAAATTTCAGACTGAAAAACTAAATTATATAAATTTTCTACAAACAAAATAATGATTCTTGTTGATTCTTACCTGACGGTCATCTTACCGGGGTCCTTCTGCTCCAGCTTCCCACTGTATACTTCCTGTAACTCGTAGCGCACGTAGTTCACTCCTAACACGAAGCGTTGCAACACCTGTGCAATATTACAGTGGTTTAGAGAAGGAAAAAACCATTAAGTAAGCAATGGCAGAGGTCTTATATCAGGCGGTTATCAGCTGACTAGTGACGGACATGGCCTCGTGCACAGTCTACCTGGTCCACAGTGTACCTGGTCCTCAGGTGACCTGGTCCACAGCGTACCGGGTCCACAGTGTACCTGGTCCACAGTGTACCTGGTCCTCAGGTGACCTGGTCCACAGCGTACCGGGTCCACAGTGTACCTGGTCCACAGTGTACCTGGTCCTCAGGTGACCTGGTCCACAGCGTACCGGGTCCACAGTGTACCTGGTCCACAGTGTACCTGGTCCTCAGGTGACCTGGTCCACAGCGTACCGGGTCCACAGTGTACCTGGTCCTCAGGTGACCTGGTCCACAGCGTACCGGGTCCACAGTGTACCTGGTCCACAGTGTACCTGGTCCTCAGGTGACCTGGTCCACAGCGTACCGGGTCCACAGTGTACCTGGTCCTCAGGTGACCTGGTCCACAGCGTACCGGGTCCACAGTGTACCTGGTCCACAGTGTACCTGGTCCTCAGGTGACCTGGTCCACAGCGTACCGGGTCCACAGTGTACCTGGTCCTCAGGTGACCTGGTCCACAGCGTACCTGGTCCACAGCGTACCGGGTCCACAGTGTACCTGGTCCACAGTGTACCTGGTCCTCAGGTGACCTGGTCCACAGCGTACCGGGTCCACAGTGTACCTGGTCCTCAGGTGACCTGGTCCACAGCGTACCGGGTCCACAGTGTACCTGGTCCACAGTGTACCTGGTCCACAGTGTACCTGGTCCACAGTGTACCTGGTCCACAGCGTACCTGGTCCTCAGGTGACCTGGTCCACAGTGTACCTGGTCCACAGTGTACCTGGTCCACAGTGTACCTGGTCCACAGCGTACCGGGTCCACATTGTACCTGGTCCACAGTGTACCTGGTCCACAGTGTACCTGGTCCACAGTCGACCTGGTCCACAATCTACTAGGTCCACAGGTGTGCCACCTGGGTCACTACTTTACCTGTAGTGGTAGTAGAACATCTTCTCCCGGTCTGAACTCGTATCCCAAAGAGCCTAGCGAGTCACTGAACAGCTGGCAAGCGACGGACATGACCTCGTCCACGGTCCGTCTGGTCCATAGGTGTGGCCGACGGACATGGGACATGGCGGCACCCACGATGGCCGCGCTTGACGACTGCAGTATGGCGTCGCGAGCGAATCTGGTAACAATGATTATTACGTCCATTGCAGGCAGATGTTTAGTACAGACAGTCATATTACGTCAATTATAAGGGTTACAAGAATTCACGTCACCAATCGGTGCTACTTCGACAAGATGTCTTCCATTTCGACAATGAATATCTATACTAATAATAAAGCTAAAGAGTTTGTTTGTATGTTTGTTTAAACTCGCTAATCTCTAAAAGTAACGGTCGGATTTGAAAAATTATTTTTCATTTGATAGCAGTGGTGGCCAAGTGGTAACAGCCGCGACTTAAGAGTTGTAGGTCGTAGGTTCGAACCCAGACAGGCGCTTTACTTTGTAAATTATTTCATCACCACTGCTCTTAAAACGGTGAAGGAAAACATCGTGAGGAAACCGGCATGTCCTAGCACCAGAAATTCGAAGACATGTGACATCTGCCAATCCGCACTGGGCCCGCGTGGTGGATTACGGCCCACTCCCTCTCACCAAGAGGAGGCCTGTGTTCCAGCAGTGGGAACATTATAGGCTGATTATGGATAGCCTAATTCTCGAGGAAGCGCTATAACTCTTAGGAGACGAGCAAAAAGAAAAAAAGTCAGAAAGAAAGCTGAGCAAAAACGAAGTAATAGCGCGGGCAGATGATAATGATGAGACGCGTGGTGGTGGGTGGGTCGGTGGAGAAAGAAATATCACGCGGAGGAAGTCGCGGGCGGAAGCTAGTATAAAATGTGTCGTTAGATTTCAAATCGCATCAAGTCCACTTTTGACATAAAGTTAGCTTTTATTCTTATTTAAAAGGCAGGGGAAGTATCTTTCACAATATTTTACCGAATTGAACCAAGTCCCTGTAGTTTTCAAGCAAAATAAGTTTAAAACACACCCCTTTTTTCAAATTGAACCAAGTCCATTTGACATGTTATATCAAAACGCAACAAGTCGCATTGAGCCAATCAGAGCGACGCGATCGTTCAAAATGGCGCCCAGTTGTGTGCTGATTGTCGTTGATTTTAATTCAAACTGCACTAAGTCCAGTATTCTGTTAGATCAAATGAAGCTAAGTCCGAAGGACTTGGTTCATTTTGACAAAATAAACCTAAATCCAAATTATAAATTAGTTTTTCTCGTAATCTATAAACATTTCATAGAAACAATGATAGAAAGGATGATAGAGAATCCGATTTTTGATAGTCACACCACCCTCAAAATGAGATAATAAAAAGCCTTACTCGAACAGAATAAAAAACCGCTTTTTATTAATTAAATCATTTTGGACTTACTTCAATTTGAAATCTAACGACACAAATATAATAATATGCTGACGTTCCTCATTCAGTCGCGACTAAAGAAAATATAGGCGCTTTGACACTTTTGACAGGTGTCCGAACCTGACGTCTCAGTGCTGCCATCTAGTGAACGTCATTTCAGAAAACCCTCATTTGCCATTTCATACAACTGCTAAAGAATGATCGATGTGATTTGAATATACAGACAATTTAGATTGATAGCTATTTGAATAACAATTAATTTCCGTGATTTTGCATTTAACGCTAAACGAAATTGAAATGTATTTGATAATAAAACTGAAATGCTGTCCGTTGGTAAGCGCATCACTTGACGGCTGGACCCATTATTTTGATTTTTTTTTAGACCGAATCAAGTTTATAGGGAAAGCAAATTGAGAAAAGATTCCCGGAGGCATTTCAAATTCGGAAAAACAACGTCCTTTTTTTCCCAAAGGTTTTTTTTATCAAATTCACACTTCACTTCCACAGCCTCATCGGTAGCAGCGCCTAGCGGTCACTTTGACTGCATGATTTGGAATGGGATGGGAGGGACAGGAGGTGGAGCATGATTTGCGACAGCTTCACAACCACACCCTTTTGCCGTTCCATCGAGGTTACCTCGCCTTACCGCCTCCGGACACAAGTTTGAAGTTGTAACACAAACCTGGTAAAGTGGGGCCACCTCGACGGAACTGCAGCTAGTAAATAAATAAATACTTGAGTGAATCCGGCGGCCGAGACCCGCGCAGTATGGTGCGGCCGCGTGCGGTCTCCACGAAGGCCGTGAGCACCTTCCACTCGTAGCCCTCATCGGGCACGGCACCCTGCGGGGTCACCGCACTCGGCAGCTTCGAGAACTCCCAGAATACTTTCACTGCTGATATGGAGAACCTGAGAAAAAGAACTGTACTTCAGAAATAGCACACGAACTGATGAACACGCTACTAATGGCTAAAAACTCATAGCCGAACTCTTCAACTTAGTGTGTCGATGGAAATCTATCAACACGGAAAGTAGAAGAATAGCAAATATTACACGAGTTAGATTTTCAAATTATAGGCTAGTACACAAGCCAGAATAGTACAATCAGGATCCGGTCGCTACTAGGTCACAAATAGAAACCCTATGCTTTAAAACATTACTCATATGTCATTTATTAATTTGTACTAGCTTACTGAGATGTCGTCAAGTGGATGAGATGAGATGCCGTGTGATGACCCAGAGGTTGAGGCCTCGCCTCTCATGCACGAGGTCGTAAGTTTAAATCCCGGCAAGTACCAAGGTGACTTTTCAATTTATTTGCACTTTCCCGAGATGATCTTGAACGTTACTGATAACGTGCAGGAAAAACATCGAAAGGAAACCTGGACTTACAGTTAACAAAAGTCTACAATCGCCAACCTGTCTTGAGCAGGCGTATCTCGCTGACGGTGGCGCGTGTTGGATAATTTAGCTCCCTTCAAAATGGTTGAGCTGAATGGTGCTGATCTATGCGTCATGTTCGTGAACGGGCGCCGTCAGTTGGGGCTGGTCTTCACTTAGCTGCCTCGGCTTATTTTTTGTTATTTTATTTCTGGATTGTTGTCTTGTTACTATTTGCTGTACTCTGGATGCTTTTAACGCGTACGTCTTTTTTACATCGTTTTCACTTAAAATTAACATTAATGATGTAACTAATATTTTTGGTAAAACAGTGTCCATGGAGTTTCTTGCCCGTTCTTCTCCATAGGTACCTACGCTTTGGAATGGGCAACTAGCTTCATATTTTCTGCCTGACCGACTTCTTGACAATTCAAAAGTGCCTGTAAATGGTTTAATTGAAATAAATGGTTTGAGTTTGAGTTTTAGTGGAGATCAATGTGCCTTCTCTTAATAAGAAGATCCCTTTCCACTGCAGTGGGTCAGTAATACTAGAATTGCTACTTACTGCTACGAAATAGAAGCACTGTCAAAGTGAAATTGTTAATTGTTGTGTTGTATTGTTTGTTGTTTTATAGTATTGCTATAGAATTGTTTTATAGTTATATTAATTGTTGTTGCATTGGTTGTTGTTTTCGTTTAGTACGCTGGACACATACACATAGCACATCGAGTTTTATAAAACTGTAAATTTTCTCAAAATTCAAACATCTTAAACGTAGTATTTTGAGTATATTAAACACAGAGCATCATACATGCTCTGTGCAGAACATGTAACCTTTTAGTATTTTAGTAATTTTATGAATTCTAAAACGAGAAATTTATTTGACAGGAAACAGCATATTTATGACACAAGTCAAAGCTAACAATTTACTTTTAATTAATGACATATTTAAGGTAAACTGAAAAGAGTATTTACAATGAGTGGTGAACATGTGATTGTAAATACTCTTTGTCGCAACTAAAGGTGAGTATAGACTAGAGCATTTACTTGTAACAGAACATCGAGCATTCATCGTTTTTTAATTTTATCGAACCGCACTTCGAGCACGATCCTCAATGTTTTGTTACAACCCTGCGTCACACACTATCAGTAGCAATGGGTTTCATTTTGACAGTTCAACAACATACATTGCGTTAATTACGTTGTTAAGCAGACGCATTTTTCGAACTTATAGAGCAATGTTTTAGCAACACCTTTCAAAATGATTCAGATTGTTATTGATAATGTGTTACGCAATTAGGGTGCTGATTTTTAGAACCATCGAGCGTATTGGTGAAACATTTTATCGAGCAAAGGCAAGAGCGGCAGCTGTAGGTCCGACATATCAATAATGAACGCCAGATAAAAAGAAATGATAAAGGTAAATGCTCACTCACCGTGACCATTACGTCGAAAGCAGCGTCGAGCATTCGCAGAAATGTTACATTACATGGAAACGCTTTTGGAAACTTGCTTTTGCCTGTATTGTATGTCATGTACCATTGCATTCGTAAGAACGGCACATTTCATTGAATTGTTCGTGAAAATGCTCTAGTGTATAGAGGTACTCACTTAAAGACAATGTTATTTATTTAATACTTAAACTAAAAACTGTACAGAGAAGGAGTTAATAACATAGGCATTGCCAGCCATTCAACCGTTCAGTGATGCAGACAAACAGTAAAACTTGAGGAACAAAAAAATTAAGGAATAAATATTTATAATCGGAAAAATCCAAAAATGCTTTGTATCGCCGTAGGCCTTCGAACGTGAAAATGCAGAAAAAGTTGTCACCGGTTCAATTTATTTCTACGAAAAGGCGCCTATCACCCCATGAACGAACCAAGTGCCAATGACGACAGCGGTAGTGGATAAACGCCCCTTGGCCCGTTACTAGATCTGAGAACTTCCCAGTTCTATGGTACCATTTCGGTGCCAAAAAAGAAAGAAAATTTTATAAAGAAATTTTATTATTTTCACCAAAGATCAATTCAGAATTATCATTTTATGGTTTGGTCATATTATTGAGAGGATGAATGACAGACGAGTAACAAAAGGCATTTTAATAGGCAGATGTGAGTGGAAACGCCGGGAGGGCATGCCCTGGGAGGATATAATATGTATAATGTCCTTATTGGTGATGTTCTTCAGAAAGGTCAGGTGCATAGTACTGAAACCGGTGTGCGTGTAATGCCAAGTGTATGAACGTAAACGAAGAGTGGGCGTGGGTTTATTTATATTGTGTATCTTATCATAACCAACCGCCTATAATATTCCCACTGCTGGGACACAGGCCTCCTCTCGATGTGAGAGAGCGGGCCGGAATCCACTGGTGATTAAAAATGATCCCTGTATTTCACCCCGGACTTACTTGTTATCTCCAGGCCGCATGGTCCCGTCCACGTTGTCGCGGAAGGTGTCGGCCAGCTCGTTGATGTCGGAGAACAGCACGAGCGTGGCGGCGCCGGCGGGGCTGGTGCGGCCGGCGGGCCCCACGGCGTGCGGCTCCAGCATGCAGTACGACGCGTCGTCCGCGCCCTTCCATATCGCCACGCAGTAGCCTTTCGCGCAGAGGACGCCATGTTTGTGCTGGAATAAATGGAATACTCAAGAACACATAACATAACACTAACACCGCGTCTGTATTCCCCGAGGAGTTAGGCAGAGAGTTTATAAACACGAGTACGGTTTCACCAAAGGGCGTTGTACAACTGACGGCATTGTCACCCTTATAAAGAACATTTTTCACGCCTGAGAAAATACACAAGATGCCATTGGAATCTTTTGCGACCTCTCTAAGGCGTTCCATAGCGTAAACCATGAGACACTTCTGATGAAACATCTTCTGATGGATTAGGAATACAGCACTTGACTTGCTAAATTATACCCGAAATATACAAATGTTAAAGTTCAAGTAAATGGCATAAACTCATTGGGGGTTTGTAATGACAATGGGCGTTCCTCAAGGTTCGATATTGGGTCCGTTCCTCATTTTAGTTTACATTAATGAATTACCCCAATTACTTTACATCATTGATCTATAAAACACGACCAACGGCACCCAATCTTGACGACGTATAAGTCCTAAGGGGCGAGCCTATAGCCATCAACCGGGCACAAATTGAAACTCCTGAATGATACTGAAAAATTCCAGATGGACCAACCCAATTAACACACACTTTGCCTGACCTGGGAATCGAACCCCGGACTTCATGCTCAGCAGTACGCTTGCGATCAATAGAACAGTGAGTATTACTTAACTAGCGACCAGCCCCTGCTTCGCAGTCTTTAAGACTTGGAAAAGTCATCGAGATTTTAATCTATACTAATACTAATAAAAATATTATAAAGAGGTAAAATTTGGTTTGTTTATCTGTAGGAGGTAATCTCTGGAACTACCGGTCGTATTGAAAAAGTTGTTTCTGCATTTGATAGCCCAATTTTTGAGGAAGGCTATTTAACATCACGCTATGAACAATAGGAGCCGAGCAAAAAGAAACAAAGTCAGAAAGAACGCTAAGCGAAAATGATGTGTTCTATGTTATGGGTTTGGTTTCCGCATTTAGTCCTTCAGTGGACCATTGTGCGTGTATGACGTGTGCGAAAATGACGTGATAGAGTGGCCGGTGATGCGGCGGGGTGGGTCGTTGGAACAAGAAATTTAACGCGGATGAAATCGCGGGCAGAAGCAAGTGTATACACATAAATCGACAACAGAATTTCGAAAACAGCATCAGAATTCGTTGCGTATTTTTGAAGAACAACGCGGTGACAGTCAGACACGAAAAGAGTCTGTGTTACAATATTTAGGAAAGATAGAGATTAGAGAAGAGATTATATAGAGTTATATTTTATTTTATTTTATTAGGGAGTCCACGAAGTATTGTAATATTTATAGAAGCTTACCGACTGGAAGAACGTATTGAGTGCTTTCTTGATGCTGTTGATACTGCCGGTCTCTCCTGCCTTGATATCACCACCGACCACGTCGGGCTCGATTTCTAACTTTATCTGTAAACATAAAACACAATACAGTAAGAATAAGAAATATCATACCGGAAGATGTGGCGATGGAAGGCAGACAAGGCCGACCGATGACCTTAGGGATCCGCTGGAAGCGAGAAGTACAGAACCGGTCGGGTTGCGGGAGGCCTAATGTCCAGCAGTGGACGTTTTCGGCTGACATTATGATCAATCAATCAACTTCGCTTAACACAGTCCACTGCTGGACATAGGCCTCTCCCACACTGCGCTATGACACCCTGTCCTCCGCCTTCCGCACCCAGTCTGTCCCTCTGCGCCACCTCTTTAAGGTCGTCGGCGTCGGTCCATCGTCACTGCGGGCGCCGCACGGTACGCTCACCGATACACGGTCTCCACTCCAGGACTCATCTGCTCCACCGGCCATCTGTCCTACGACAAACATGGCCGTACCACTGCTACTTCAGTTTGCTTACTCTGCAAGCTATGTCGGTTACTCCGGTTCTTTTCCGGATAACTTCATTCAAGATTTTATCCTTCAAAGAAATTCCAACCATAGCTCGCCCCATAGCGCGCTGAACGACCTTGATGACTCACATCACATTGTCTACATCTCCCTGTCTGCCCGTCTGTCTGTCTATTTCACTTACATTAAAGTTGGTGACATGGAAGTTTTCCACCATCTCAGCCGGTTTCAACTTGGGCGGCTGACTCGCCCGTCCGATGGACATGGTGTACAGCCGGTCGCCGTACTTCAGTACGGCGTCGAGGAGCTCTGGCTTCCAGAACTGGTAGGGCTCTATGTGTTCCACTACTATGCTCATTACTGCGTTGGCTGCATCCTGGGGGAAGAATAGAAGTGATCATAAAAAATTAAATACATCAACTGTGGCTAATGATGACACACAAATGAATTTCTATTGTTATTTATAAATTAAATTTTGATTCAACAGTTGAGTGGATGCTTTATGAGGGCTAAAAATCTGCGTTAAAATTTTACGTACAGTTAAACCAAAAAAAGGATGTGCTTCGTTAATCTTCGTGTTTCTGAATTAGCACGAACATCGCACCACATAGTAAGTCACACCCAGTTAAGCACCCAGTTATAAGCAGTACAGCTGGAAGAGCGGTAAACAACACGTAACGGCCGTAACGAAAATGATAGCAGCGGAGCTTAACTTTACGATATCAAAAAACGTTATCTAGGAAAACACGTACACAATAACGTTTCAATTATGTCCTTCGCGCGTAAATTGCAGACGCCATGTGGCGGCCACCGCTCTTTTAGGAAGCCATAGCAATACCCACATAAGCAAAGTTTCTAAGTTTTGTAGTGTTGCGCTTTGTAGTGCACCTATTATTGCAAGTTTGTATGAATTTTTCTGTCGGTCGGGTCGCGCCTACTCCGGTGATCGCAGATCGTCATTTGTCTCAAGAATTTTGGCATTGCATAGAATTGTTATTCTTATTATTCTATAAAGATTGATGATGATTCCCGGAGCGAAAAATTTTTGTTACGGTGCTATGTTCTGACTTGATAAGGGAAAGAATTTGAAAACTTTCAAAAGCATAAAAGACTTGACTGTACAAACCTGGTTGTCCCTGTTGGGCTGGTCCATAAAGTAGTTCTCGTGCTGCGCGAGGCGCGCGCGCACGGAGGCGGTGGAGCGGGTGAGGCGCTCCATGTACTTGCCCATCGCTCCTTCTTCGATAGCTGGGACCAGCTCTTCTTCAACGGCTGTATGATCAAACATAATTATCTCAGGTTATAATAATAGTAGTACTACCAGAAATAAATACCTAAATACAGTTAACCTAAAATAATTATGCGCTTCGGTAATCTTCGGGTTTCCAAATTAGTTCGAACATCGCCTCACAGAGACAAAGCTGATAATATTTGTACTACCGGGCTTTGTCGAAGTGTCATTGCGCGTTTCTAAAGCTGCAGGTTGATCTACGGAAAGAAAAGGTCCCAACATTTAACCTGTTTCTTTAGGTGTGAACGCATAAGTTATTACAGGGCTATTTTATCCGCACCGATCGGTACCGGTATGTCTTTACTGGGAACTTTATGTAAGCACCCTTAGAAGCCTTTTTTTTCTGTCGGATTACCTACTCCGGTCGCAAACCGTCATTTGTCTCACAAAAGTGTATAAGAATTGCATATAGTTGTTAGTTAATCATTTTATAGTCATGGTAATGAAAACGAAACAATTACGTCCGTGGTTGTAACAGCTCTATATTAGATCTCATCACCGAGCGTATTTCCGATAAGAGACGATAATTCGCGAAGCGTAACTCTTCTTGGGATATCTGTACGTGTTAAGTAACTCCTATTGATATAAATAGGTACTAACGTCCGTCTTCCTCTTCTCCCTCGGCCTTCTCCTTGGCGGGCGAACCTCTCTTCTCCTTTAGAGAAGTAGTGAGCTCGTTGGTGACAGTCACTGGGTATAACTTGTAAGGAGCTATGGCTTGCTTGCCGTCCAAATTGCCTTGAAACACTGTGGAGTTTCAATCAAGCATTAATTCGTTACATGTGAATGTTAGGACGGTGAAGGCCACAGGAACCCGTTGGATGCGAGAAGCACAGAACCGGTCGAAGTGGAGGTGCTTGGGGGAGGTCTATGTCCAGCAGTGGACGTCTTTCGGCTGAAATGATGAATGTTAGGTTACCGTACCTCAAAAGGAGAATACGGAACCCTTATAGGATCAGGAACGCGTGGAGGTATCAATCAAGTTGAAATTAATATCAAATACGTAAGTCCCTTGGAGCTCTAGAAAAACAAGCTTCTAAGTCAACGCAATAAAAAATACGGCCATTTTATGCGACATGTTTCGTTTGAAACAAAAAATTTGTCGGTAATTACTCACCAAGTTTGTCAATAAACTCTCCAGGACTGGCAGCCACAATGAGCACGGGACACGACTCCGGCGGCACGAACTCCGGTTCCGGCTCCGGTTTCTGCTCACCCTCTGAAATATAACAGGCGTTAGCATGGTCACACGTAGGAAAAAGCTGCTGCTAGAGAGATAGAAGCTCGCATCTCGTTCATTGCAGCCGGTGGAACAAGTGAATAAGATAGACAATCCATCGGTTCAAGGGTATGTACACGTCCAGAATCCGGGCTTCTTCTGAGTTTCTATTATGAAAATCCCAATAACACTTGCCCCACCTGGGAATAGAACCCAGGACCTCATTGTCAGCAGGAACGCTTACAACCACCAGACCAACGAAACAGTGAAATTTAAACAACGTATTTTAAATAAATAAATGAGGTACCCACCGCCTCCTTCCATGTCTTCGTCGAGATCTCCAGCACTCTCGCCCGCCATCTCGTCCCGCAGGCGCTGTAGACGTAGTTCATCACCTGCATGGTCACGAAATTATTAAATTACTAGCTGTGCCCCGCGGTTTCACCCGCGTAAATGTCGATCCCGTGGGAATATCGGGATAAAAAGTTTTATTCTATCCCATTCCATTCCAACCTAACCCATTGCAATATATTACCTATATTCCAAAAATTATCTAACAGTAAGTCATCACTCACCCTTCTGAATCCTCTGCGGAGTAAGCAGTCCCTTGGTGAGCGTGGGCGCAGGGTCGAAGGCCACGACCTTCCCCCCGGCCGACATCCACAGGCCGAGCTGGTGGTAGTCTCCCACGAGCAGAGATACGGTTGTCGGCTTCGTGGTGTCGTACCACATCTTGAAGAGGTAGTCCTTCATATCTGGTAGGATGGAAGTCAGGTTTCATTGAAAAGGTTTCATTCAATCATCATCCTGAACAACTTAATAATATGAGACGAACACAGAAATCGCAAAGTTTGCAAAACACGACACAAAGTTGCGAATTTTTTGCTGATTTTTTGAGTACGAACCGCTTGGTCATCGTCGCTTAAATGAATAAATTGAATTCATACAAATAAAGTTCATTTTCGTATGAACCACTGAAATGAAGTTTTTGAATTCTACTTCAGCATTACTCTTTGATGATTACATCGCGAAATCCATAATTTATTTTGAAATTTTACGTTCGCGAATCGGCAAACGTAAATTAAGACGCCCTCAGGCAGGTGGAGCGACCTTCGCAGGGTGGCTGGTAGTACCTGGATGAGAGTTGCTGAGAATCGAGCCGAATGGCGTGCACTTAGCCTATGTCCACTGTAGGTTGATGATGATGACAAAACATTATATTGCAAAGAAATATGAATTTCGAGGGCTTTCACAATCGTAATACTGAAGTAAAGTTCGACGAATTCTCAACATCAAATTCTCAATTCAAAAACTTGATGAAACTTTCTTATTTAACCATTTCTTTTGACTCACGTTTAAATTCCACTTTCTCCTCTTCTTCACCTTCTCCCAGGCCTTCTTTTCCACCGCCTCCTCCTTCTCCTTCCTGAGAACGACATAATTTATTATATTTTCTGTTTTTTACTTCGCTTGTATACCCCGAAGGGTTAGGCCGACATGCACCTATAGTAGGTACACCCACATTTGGACGATGCAACAGGTTATTTTTCTTCCATACTCCCGTGTTTTTTTGGCGTGGATACGTCTTTAAAATTGCTTCCATAGTGGGAGGCAAGTCAAAAAAACCAATGATAACAAAATCTGGGGATACAGTTTAGTGTTGCAGCTTCATATCTATCATCTCCATCCTAAATTCAATTACACCATTGGATAGCTAAAGGATCAAAGAATTCCGCGCGTAGAATAATTGCGCGCGGTGGAGCGGGAAGCACCGCCATTTTGAATTTTTTTTTTAATTGTGCTGCGTATCGAGATTTCCATTTAGTATAAACTTCAACTTTGACTCGGAAAAGCTACGACGTTCATTTAAGTTTCAATCGTCAGCTCTCGTCAAAATCTATCGATTTTATACAAAACATTAGTGTAAAATAGTGACAGTGAATATAATGTGCTAAAATAAAAAGAAAAATAATACAAAAAAAAATATATAACGTCGGCTAATACGCGTCAAAAAGCCAAATACAGAGATCGTATATGGTTGGAAAGGGCAATAAAACACCAAATGACCGAGTCAAGTAGTGCCGGGAACGTAAAATAATGAATGCGGCCGAGCGGATCAACTCCGTTACGTAAACGTATTCACGTACACACACGGCAGTGTGCATGACACAGCCACGACCCTTTATTTTTTTTTGGAAAACGGGATAAGCCTCATAAAAAAAATCATTTACTAACCCCTGGAACCTCATCTGGCAGTCGTAGAGGCAGTCGCACGGGCTCGCCCAGCTCGATGGAGAAGGTGTTGGCTCCCATCTCGAACTTCTCTGAGAGGTCATCTATGGTGATCTCCTTGCGGCCTGTTTTCTTTATGTGGTTCAGGTAGTAGTCTCCGGCGGCGTCTGTGGGAATACAGTTCATATCAGTATTTATCTATCTCTCGTTTCTCTCTCTCTCTCTCCCCGGATCTCATCTCGTTTGAGCATGAAGAAGTAACAAACATATAAAAACACATACACACACACTAACAAACTTTCGCCTTAATAATATTACTGTGTTAAACGTACCCAGGATGTTGAACATATGATCTTGGTGCATGTGTGGCGGCGGCACCGACTCAGACGCCGCAGCGAAGGCAGCCGCCGCCGGCAGCCCGAGCGTGCGCCCCGCCATGTCGTCGTCCTGGGAGCAGTGCACGTATTACCAATCAATATGGCATAAGCATAATCAGCCTATAACGTTCCCACTGCTGGGACACGGGCTTCCTCTCGGTGAGAGGGAGTGGGCCGTAATCCACCACGCGGGCCCGCGTGGTGGATTACGGCCCACTCCCTCGTGTGTTGGTGGATGTCACAAGTCTTCGAATTTTTGGTTCTAGGACATGCCGGTTTCCTCACGATGTTTTCCTTCACAGTTTTGAGAGCAGTGGTAATGAAGTAATTTACACAAAGTAAAGACGCCTTTCTGGGTTCGAACCTACGACCAACAAACTCTTAAGTCGCGGCCGTTACCACTGCCCTACCTATTTGAATGGAATGCGAAAAATCTGCCGACACATTCTCGCCTCTCAACTGTTGAGAAACTCATCTCGTATAAAAAAGGCCTGAATAAATGAGATTTTCTATTGGATAGCTCCTGAAACATTAAAATATGACTTACATCAATGCCACACTTCTCAGCCACCTTGCCCATGGCCGCGTGCTCACCGCGCGGGCCCATCATAATGGCGGCCGTGCCCTTGCTGATCCATTCGAATTGTTTGCTCTGAAATCAAGATTGTTTTACTGACTTATTTACTAAATATAAGTATATGTTTAACCAATTATTCAGTGGACACAAAAGCACAATGAAATGCTAACAAATTAAGGATGAGTGATATAAGAGATTGTATGGAGAATTGGAGATAGAGATAAGGGATTGTGCTATCGGTCATGTATAGCTCCATCTCCCTCTTACATTGGAATTATGACGACATGATATCGTCACAATACGGCACCAGGAACGTAACTTGACCCGACTTTAAGGGTTAGTTTACAAATTTTCATTTTCTGTTCCAAGTTGTGCTTGTCAGCCTCAGCAAGAGAGCAAACTTCAATTTTTTAATCTCGGACCTCCAAACTACTTCAGGCGTGGCCGACTCGAGGGCTGGGTTTTGCGTCGTCTTCTGCACCAGCGAGACGGAGGTCACGGTTCCCCTTGGATGTATACATTAGTTACCTCTAGCTTAGTCTCGGGCGCGCCTATTTCCGGGTTGAGCTTGGTCGCGGTGATGGCGACGGGCGAGATGTTGAAGCTGTCGTCACTGCCGGGCGCCAGGTTGCTGAGCAGCACGTCGCCCAGCTCCCCCACGCTGCCCTTGATGCGCACCAGGCACGCCGTGGCTCGCGGCTCGCCCGAGGGCAGGCCTGTCCAGACATACATTATTGGTTTTAGAATGCGAATAAATGCCAACGGGAGTTTGCAGTTTGACGTGAAAACGTCTTTTCGCTCGGTGGTAACTTCAATATTTCTGACCGATAAAAACATGTAAGATTTCAACCGTTAATAACTACGAGACTTTTAGTGCTAGACTAATGCTTGAGCATTCAAAATATAAGTCGAATTTCCAATTCATATAGTTGTCACTGTCAGTTGGTAATACACTTACTCCGTCATCCGTCTTCTTCTTTTTCTACATGTTTGTCTGTCCACTTGCCTGACTGGCCTGTTTTCGGTTCGAATCTACGACCTAAAACTAGTAATCGCGGCCGTTAAAATAATAGCCTCCCGACCGATTTCGGTCACGGTCGTCAGTCTCAACGGAGATTATCCAGGTGCACAGCAGATATTATAGTGCACATGTGTGTGCGCGCTTGCACCCACGAGACCAACGAGGCAGTTACCACTGGGCCAATACTGTATACTTGAGTGAGTTCAACGAAAGAACCATTGTGCTGTACACTGTGCAACACAGTGTCTCTCAGACTCTCAGTACCGCGCAATGGTGGAATGATACATCGTCAATCAATATAAGGCTAAGTAATGCTCACCATTCTCATCGCAGCCATGAGGATCGAAGAAGAAGTAGTGTCCGCCATGCTTCCAGATGGCGACGGAGGCGCCGCGCGCGGTGAACACGCCGTGCGTATGCTCCTTAAAGAACTGGCGCAGGACTGTCTTCAGGTCCGGCGCGCCCGAGCCGGCCTCAGGGTTCAGGGTACCTTTGAGGGGAGAGGGGGAAGGAAATTGTGTTAAAATAAACGATACACAATTATCGCAAAATTATTGTGACAAATTGTCAAACACAACAGCCGATCGTAGCAGTTTGGCGCGCTGAATGCATAACCGCCTCCTTTTTTTTGAAGTCTGTTAAAAATACAACACGATCGATTAATCCTATCAATCGTTTTAAGCGGTAACAGTTATTTAATAACTTTTTTTTTATACGTGAAAAAAATAAGTAATAACTTCCAATAATATGGCGTCGTTCACTCTGCTCTACAAACCGTCACATGATGTCACGCGGGTAGTGAGAACGCCGCTTGAGCCCAAGGCATACACGGGCGGTTTTTTAACGCGAAGATTTTTTAACTCACATTGGATTTTCAACTCTCGGTGTTCAAGCCAAGCATTGAGAATCCGAAAAAATACATTCCAGTAAATCAAAAAAACTGTTGGATTTTCAACTTTCGGCTCTAAACAGTGCGTTGAAAATCCAGTGTACGATAATAATCGCTCATGGGGACGAAGTAGTTTAATTCTTTATTTACCAGTGAACGCGCTGTCCATGACTTCTGTCTCGATACAATCATAGTCTGACACCTTGAACCTGAAACGAATGCAAATATGAAACACTTTTGTTTGTTCTTTTTTTGTTTCATGGATTTTCTGAGTGCTGAGTATAAAGTATTTATAAAGTTCAGGCAAAGCGTCTGTGTTCCCTTCTATATTTAACCAGTCTGTTTTTAATCCAAGAGTGAACAGACTTCTGTGCCCGCTCGTTCCATCATAGACCTCATCCATCGCTTTCCATCAGGCGTGATCGAGGTCAAGAGCGGGCCCATTCAGCAATAAAAAAAATGTGAGGTCGGGGTACTTCAGGTAGGAACGAAGTATAAAATAAAAATCCAAGATGGCGGCTGCAAAATTTTACTTTTTCATCATGGGTGTCGTTTTCATGGTTTTCGAGGATACTGAAGCCAATAGTGAGATTGAAATGAAAATCGAATATGGCGGCTGCAAAATATTTCACAATAAACAATTTTTTTTTTAATGAAATATTATATTTTGTTAATCGAAACAGTACCCAAGGGATGAAAAGAAGCAAAGGATGTTACGATGACGACGTTAAAATAGTAGCTTGTCCAGAGTGGATTCAGAGGGCGAAAGACAAGAGAGGTATGGGAATCTGTCACCAGTCTCTCACAAAGTCAGCTCCTTTTTCGTGCACTACTGTCAAAGAGCATTAACACATGATATTGTGTAGAGAAAATAAAACGTTTTATATTACTATACAGGGTGGCAGGACATCGACGTGCAAGCTGTTACCAAGGATACAGTACATGATTCTGAACACACCTGCATTGAAATTTTTGGTTAGTTATAATCAAAAAATTGCTGTTCCTTAGATTTCTCCTCGTAGGTCTCACTTCTCTATGAAACAGCAGCCTTTGTTTATAACGGACATACAATTTTAACGTAGGGGGTTCCAGGTTCAGCTACGCTTGCCGCGGTTGGTCCGTGGATGGGTGACCATCTTCACATATCAAGACCCCTCCGTGCCTCGGAAAGCCGTTGGTCCCGTCTGTCATTCGTGGATCTTTGACCGTCGTTACGGGTCATCAGAAGCCCGGAAGTCTGACAACCAGTCTTACCAAAAGGTAACGTATTAGCCAGTAACTGGGTTGTGGGGGTCAGTCGCTCCATGTAAAATACTGGTATTCAGCTGAATCCGGTTAGACCTACGCTTTGGAATGGGCAACTAGCTTCACATTTTTCTGACTGACCTACTTCTTGACAATTCAAAAGTGCCTGTAAAATGGTTTAATTGAAATAAATGCTTTGAGTTTGAGTTTGAGTTGAGTTTGACTGGAAGCCGACCCCAACATAGTTGGGAAAAGGCAGGCAGATGATGGGGTTCCAGAATCATGTACTGAATTCATGGTTACAGTTTGGATATCGATGTCCCAGCCCCCTTCATCATGCCGATAGACGTCCACTGCTGGACACAGGGCTCCCCCAAGCACCTCAACTTCGACCGGTTCTATGCATCCAACGGGTTCCTGCGGCCTTCACAAGGTCGTCGGACCACCTTGTGGGAGGCCTTCCAACGCTACGTCTTCCGGTACGCGGTCGCCACTCCAGAACCTTTGGGCCCATTGGCCATCTGTTCTGTGAGCAATGTGTCCTGCCCACTGCCACTTAAGTTTGGCAATTCTTCTGGCTATGTCGGTTACCTTGGTTCTCCTGCGGATCCAGCCCGCTTGTATTATTATTATTCTATGGTTGTTCCAGCTCTTTAGAAGATTATTAGTAGGTATTTCCGAAGATAGCCGATGATTCCCGACTCCCG
The DNA here is from genome assembly GCA_948474745.1 of Oligia latruncula. Classification (NCBI taxonomy): domain Eukaryota; kingdom Metazoa; phylum Arthropoda; class Insecta; order Lepidoptera; family Noctuidae; genus Oligia; species Oligia latruncula. Next base: position 661,183 of record OX419711.1, on the reverse strand, counting down.
AGGCGCATACTTTTCCTTGAAGATCTGTAGGTACTCTGATGAAGTATAGCTGTACCTGGTCAACACATCGGCGGCTGCCAGGGTGCCGGTGGCGAGTTCCTCTCCCTCTTCCTCCTGGCCCTCCTCAGGACTCTGCGGCGAGTCCATGCTGATGCCCATCTTCTCAAGATGTTCCATCGTGTTCTGGTAGAGGCTGTCACCGCGGACTAGGGTCTGGAAAAGTTTATGATGGATAAAGTTATACAAGGTCAGTTAAAATACCTAGCAAAAAAAAAATGATTAGCTTAAAACATAAAAGTTCTGACCTCATCGACATCTTCCACCGTCCATTCGTTCGGGTCCACGACCTGCGCCATGGCGAGCGCGGCGATAGAGACGGGCGTGGCCTGGCGGCCGCGGTGCTCCTCGGGGAAGCGCGCGTCCCCCTCGTGGAAGCTGCCGCGCACGATCCAGCGCCCCGGGGCCACCGCTGGGAGGGGGGACTAATTTTATAAAACTCGAAGCATTTATTTACAATTATAATTATAGAACTAGCAGCGCCCCGCGGTTCCACCCGCGTAAGTTTCGATACCGTGGGCATATCGGGATAAAAACTAACCTATGTCCTTCCCCGGGATGCAATCTTTTATCGAAATCCGTTCAGTGGTTTAGGCGTGAAAAAGTAACAGACAGACAGAAAGACAGTTACTTTAGAATTTATAATATTAGTATGGATTGATTCCAAAAGGTAGTTTTCGTATGGAGAAGAATGGGCAAGAAACTCCACCGTTACTCTGTTCTCTTTTTAAACTGTTTTACAATATTTTGTGTACAGACACCAGCACATCAAGCTACTACAATCTGTCAAATTTATTTAATAGATTTTCAACTTTATCGCTAAGTCACAAGGTTCAAAGTTGATTGGGAAAATTTGACAGTTCCGGGTAGTTTGATGTGCTGGCGTCTGTACATTAATTATATACAATAATTATAATTATATGAAAACGATGCATCTATAGTAAAATTACCACAATAGGTAACAGAATTTAAAATGAAGTCATGACAAATAAATAAATAAAATTATGTGATAGATAATACATGGTGCTCAGATATTTACAAACATTCACTACATTCACAGTAATTTTACCTCTGACAGCATCAACACAATATCAACCTTATAGCCATGATTATAAAGATCAGTCAAAATCACAGATTAAATAATTATGAAAGGATTCTAACTAAGCCGTACACCGATGCACGATGTCACAATGATTATGACTCACGTTTCATCTTGTTGACCGGTTCGGGCATGTCGGCACTGCGCTGCGTGACGCGCACGTCGCTGATGCTGAACGGCTTCCGCTTCATGTTGGCCGCGTTGTCCATGAAGTACTCGCACATGCGCGCCACGCGGGTGAAGTACATGACGCAGCCCTTGCCGCCATCTTGGAGACCAACCTGGTGACGACGAGTGTGACAAATGTTAGAAGGGCGGACTGTCTTACAGTAGTGAATGGTAAATTTTTGTAAGAGGTAAGCCGGAGAAAATATCTTTAATATGATTAGGTATATTATTTGTTTATACAAAATTAGTTTTTGTTTATACTAATCCCGAAAAAGTTGTTCAAAATGATGAGTACAATGACCCCCATTGTACTCATCATTTTGAACAACTTTTTCGATGGGACCAACCCTGGAATCGCGAAAAAAAATCAGCTGTTCCATACATTTGTGTTTACTTAAATCGACAAAACACTAGTATTTTAGTATGTTGCTTAAAGAATCAGACAAAAAAGAATATCATATATTTTTCTGATAATATTTACTGTATTAAATAATTTTATTTTTTCTAAAATTTGCGTTTTATGCGTTTAGGTCCTGTAAGCCCCTTAACCGATAACTGTACTTAACAAAATACTCCTGCAAATTTTTTGCAGTCAGGTCAAATACTCGGCACAGAAAATAATATCTTGCATTTTGAACTTATAATATTCCAGTTGTAGGTAATTGAGTTCATTATCGATCAAATAAAATTGATTACTTGAAATTTTCTGATAAATTAAAAATGAATGCATCTCACCCTAGTTCCATATCGGTCTGCTGGCCAGGGATGGTACAAGTAGTACTTGCCGCCCTCGAACCAAATCGCAGTCTCATACTCTCCGGGCACCTGCGGGGTTAATGTAACTTGTATATCATTGGAATAGGGTATATATTGGAACGACTTCCACTCGATTTCAAATACCCCAGTTTGCATTGCTCCAGTTTCATAAACAATTATTATATGCTGACCCGACAGACGTCCTGTCCAGATTGCAATAGTTCATACAAATATCCCATATACAAAAAATCCGGGGAGCTATTCCATTTTTTTTTTTTCATAAAAACCTAATTCAGAAACGAATATTTTAAAATAAAAAATACCTAGTCAAATCGGTTCAGCCGTTCACAAAGTAGATAATGCGGTCACCACAGATTTTAAATTTATTTATGCAGGATAAAAAAAAAAAAAAAACTACGCAGATGTGATGGGCAAGCATACAGATGTTTACGCATTATTTTTGTCAAGGAACGAAATTTTGATGAAATTCATCATCATCTGCCTGCCTTTTCCCAACTATGTTGGAGTCGGCTTCCAGTCTAACCGGATGCATCTGAATATCAGTATTTTACATGGAGCGACTGCCATCTGACCTCCACAACCCAGTTACTGGGTAATACGATACCCCTTGGTAAGAGTGGGTGGTCAGACTTTCGGGCTTCTGACTACCCGTAACGACTGTCAAAGATCCACTAATGACATCCGGGACCAACGGCTTAACGTGCTTTCCGAGGCACGGAGGGGTCTCGGTATGTAAAGATGGCCACCCATCCACAGACCAACCGCGGCAAGCGTAGCTTAACCTGATCGATCGACCTGTGCGGCTGTTATCATTTAACCACGGGCCCCTCTGAAATTGTGAGGAAATTATCTGTCTTATATGAAATCCGGAGGTGGTTTAGAAAGGCCAAGTTCCACTTACTTGCAGTATTCCGGAATCAGACTCCTTGAAGAAGTGTTCAATTCCTCGACACAGGTCGAACACTTTCGGGTTGTTCGATAACAACTTGCCCCAGACCGCGATACCGCGCACCTAGAATAAATAATAAAACTAATGAAGAAAAATAAAGAATTAAAGTACACGGCTAGTTGTAACGGGGGTAAGAAGTAACACAACGTGTCGTATACAGAATACAGTATTCACAAGTAAATTACACCCGTACGAAACCGGGGCGGGTCGCTAGTAATCAAATTATCTCTTCAAACTAGGATTAGAATCATCACTTTTTGAAGGTCTAAATTACGTAAGACAGTCCCCTAAAACGCCCACCTTTCACCACTTCCTAGTGCTTTCACTGGGAAGAAGAAGTGGCGCAACAAACTCACCAGCACGAAACACAACAAACACACAACACACCCCCTCACACACAACACACAACCTCACACACTAAACAATCAGATTTAACATAAATAATTAGATGCCTCACCTTGTGCGTGTACTCGCGGTCGCGTATCGAGAAGGTATCCTTGAGCTCTCCGAGTACCAGGCGACGGATGGGGCCGCCGCGATCCAATAACGACTCCTGGAGCACACAGAGGTATAAATGAGAGAATGATGAATAAGAGAGGATGAGATAGTGTAGTAAATTTTCGTATGGTAAAAGAATTTGTAAAGCTTAGGCTAGCGACACATCAGATGAAAATATGCGACGGAAGATTATCGTGCTCAAGCCTCCAGGTAGTAAGGTCAGCACTCGTTATAACCGCACTGCTCCAGCGCAGTAAACGCCTGTCACCGGCTCAAAAAGTTCCACCCGCGTGTCGCCAGCGCGCCGACAGCAGATGACTGCTCGCTGCCGACACACATCGGTGAGGGGACAGCTTAGTGTCACCGCTTACTTGTTGGTAGCTCACCGTCCACGCGCCAACGGCTAGTGTTCAGCTTACAGACTGGTTTGCGAACATTAGTGAGTAAATTAGCGGGCGACCGGGAGACAGCCGGGGGAGCCTGTGTCCCAGCAGTGGGAACGTTATAGGCTGATTATGTATTGGAGGTGAGGGATCAGGCGCAGACACACGGCTTTACGTTCTCTCTGAGGCAAGGAGGTGTCATACCACCAAATTTTCTACTCTGGGGTGCTAATACTGAGAATTCTTGTCAGATAAATCCAATAAGCTAGTCGTAGGTAGTCGTAGCACACCGGAAAGGGATCGGCACCGTATCAACTCGAGCCGTTCAGTATTCTTTGTATTAAACTCCCTTCTGCAACGCACACTAATCGGAATCGTAACGTACCTAATCGCCTCGCTTCGGGACAAGCTCACGAACCGCGGTGCGGTGTGTTACGGCTCGTCGTCTCCGCGCTTACATTTCTCCGTACCCGAGCTTCTCTTCGTCTCTTCGTCCACCCTTGCCCCTCTCACCCCTCCGGCCTGCCTGCTGCACCATCAACCAGCGGTCGGCGAGCCGTAAGCGCGGCGTCGCCTAGCCGTAGCCGAGTCGACGTATCGGAGCTTCTGATCCGCTTTGGTTACGTGCTTACGTTAGGTTGACGCCTGTTTGACGGCGAGGCGAAAGTCGATACGGTGCCGATCCCTTTCCAATTTGATACGTCTGCTATGACCTTAATTATATGTAAAAACTGCCCCATAGGTCCTGTGGTCGCAAGTGCATCTGCTAAGCGTGGGGTTCTGGAATCGATTTCCGGGTCGGGGCAAAGTGTAATTGGGTTTTTCCATTAGAAATGTCTCGGTCACAGCCCAGAGTTTGGAAATTGATGGTGTGCAGCCCCCGCGCCTCGCGCGTGCGCCCCGTACTGCGCCTGCTGCCGCGAGTGTCGGGTGTCGGCCCTGAGGACTATGAGAGTAAAGGAACAGAGAGTGCACCTGTGTTTACGCACACACGCCTGCAATATAAAATCTCCTGCGCACCTGGCTAATCTCCGTTGACATTGGCCACAGTGACCGAAATCGATCGGGAGGCTATTATTATATAAAACCACTGATACTTGCCCGGTACATATTATATCCTACATCCAGGGTCTCATCAAACATGTCCTCATTCCACGCGCGAGCTCTGTACCGCTGCAGCATGCCCAGAGCCGCCACGCAGCACGGAATGGCCGTGTACGTCTTGAATTTTTGGTACCTGCGCCATAGACACGGTTAATAAACCGGTTGCTATGTTGTGCTACGCTTAGTTATCTTAAGGGTGACTAGCCAACATTTAACTAGCATATTAGTCGATTTGCACGAATTTATTCGGCCGAACCGAGACGTGCGAATCGTCACTTTTAAATAATAATATTTTACAAGACTCAGCGCACTATCGGCCTCCGGTCTCTGCAGGGGAGTGATGTAGCGGCATCTACATCGCCACTAGAATCAACGCATCACACTGACGTCACGCAAATTCCTGCATCGCGCAACAGAATTCACCGCGCAACTAGCAATATTATGTTATACAACGACCCGACATAAATCATCGAGCAGTTGCCCGCCAGACGCAACAACCGTTTGGTCGGATGATCCTTCCTTCTCTATAGAGTATGAGTGAACTTTACATCCTGTTCCGCATACGTCTATAAGAGTTTTTCTTCTCACCCACAACACAACACACATCTACGCCCTTTAAAATGATACAACGGTGAAGAACCCAGCTCCAATCGGCCTCCTGTCCCGACAAATAGATAATTTATGCTCACCTATAGCTGGCCATATGTCGTGTTCCCCTCAAGATCCACTTCTCAACGTCAAGCTGCTTGTACTGCGAGTGATAGTTCTGATCTGCTATCTCCACTGGACTGTGCAGGACCGTCTCCTCTTTCGGCAGGGGGATCATGTCGTCCCTGAAAATAAATAACATCAGGCCTGTAATACTTGAAGGGTTCAGCAGAGGTGTATAATGCACCCACATTTCGCCAGATAGTTTAAATGTTAAGCTCTACTCGTATTAAGGAGCAAATCCCATCAACTGGGAGCAAATCCCATCAACTAGGAGCAAATCCCATCAACTGGGAGCAAATCCAGACTCGAACGCTGCTATTGAGAAATTCCTAATGACATAACCCATTTAAGACTTTGTCCGACCTGGGAATTGAACCCAAGACCTCGCGCTCAGAATCCATCCTTCTCTATATAGGAAACTGCCTTTTGGAATGCGCAATTCAAATAAAGCCTTTTTCACAAAAAACGTACAATACAAAATAATACACAGCAGTACTTATAGATTCAATTGTTTATTTAATTTCAAACCTTGACTTCAGCTTGACTTTAGCTTAACTTTTGGTTGACTTTAGCTTTACCTTAGCTTGACTTTAGCTTGACCTTAGCTCGAAGTTAGCTTTAGCTTGATTTTAGCTCGACAATAGCTCTACTTTAGCTTAACTTTTGCTTGACTTTAGCTCGACAATGGCGCCGATTCTGTTGTTCACAAAGTAAACTAAATTTAAGTTCATGCATCTTTTTCTGTCTATTTCATTATGAAAAGGACAGAAGATAAATATTAGTTTAGTCCTGTCAAATTATGATACTTCATAGACAATTAAGACGAGATTAAAAAATTGGCTACTAAAAATACGTCAATTTACGTCAGGCGCCGACTAATTTGACAGGACTAAACTAATATTTATCTTCTGTCCTTTTCTTATTGAAATAGAATGAAACAGATGCCTGAACTTAAATTTAGTTTAGTTTGTGAACAACAGAATCGGCGCCAATAGCTCGACTTTAGCTTAACTTTAGCTTGACTTTGGCTCGATTTCAGCTACACGTTAGTTTGACTTTGCCTATAAATGATTAAACTGAAACAATCTTTCCACTCACCTTCCAAACGTGTGTCCGTCGAGCTTGGGCGAGTAGAGGAAGAAGTTCTCCCCGCGGAGCGTCATGATCTGTTCGTTGGTGGGGTTGAGCGGCGCGCGGTCGGGGTGCACGGGCAGCTCGGGGGGCGACTGCGGGGGCGTCAGGGGACTACAGTGCCGGCTTACATTTGCGAATGTATAACGAAAAATGCAATTTCTTAAGCTCCCCCGCTTTCAAAAGTATTGCCCACTTGGAAATTACTAGTGACTGAAGACAGCTGCTCCCTAATTGCATAACACACTATCGACCACGATGCAAAAGTTTTTGTTGAAAATCGCTAATCCATTGCTTTTTATGTGTGGAAAATTCGTCTGCTCGGCTACGTCAATAACGCAATGAATGTTGTTGAACTATCAATATACTAGGCATTGCCATTGTAAGTGAGCTGTGGTGGCCCAGTGGTAACGGCCGCGACTTACAGATTGTGGATTGTAGGTTCGAACCCAGACAGACGCTTTACTTTGTGTAAATTATTTTATCACCACTGCTCTCAAAACTATGAAGGAAAACATCGTGAGAAAACCGGCATGACGTCCTAGAACAAAAAATTCGCAGACATGTGACATCTACCAACCCGAACTGGGCCCGCGCGGTGGATTACGGCCCACTCCCTCTCACCGAGAGGAGTTCTTTGTCCCAGGAGTGAGAATTTTATAGGCTGACTAGCAGTGCCCCGCTGTTTCACCCGCATAAGTTTCGAGCCCGTGGGAATATCGGGATAAATCTTATTATATTATGTCCTTTCCCGTGACTCAAACTATCTCTATACCAAATTTCATCTAAATCGGTTCAGCGGTTTATGCGTGAAGAAGTAACAGACAGACACACTTTCGCATTTATAATAGTATAGTATAATAGTATGGATTGTGAGATAGTAAGCGTGTTACGCAGTTAGTTCGCTAGTGTTATTCAAACTTACCTCTTTCGGCATCTTCTGGTAGAACTCTCCGACTTTCTTTCTGGCCTTGGCGCGGGAGGTCGCTAGACTGACGGCGCTGAGCGAACCTGTTATATGCTGACCCTGGAACCAAGACATCACTGTTATTTTCTAGATGTGTAAAGTAGATTTCAGTAGAAGGGCGTTAATAAGTTCGTATAAGCGAGATGCGCCCAAGATAGCCCGTGAAATTCAAATTTCCATTTATGTTTTTTGCAATTTGCAGGTCAGAAATTATAGAGGAGAAAATAGGTCTCTCCGACCGCATTTCCTATTGAAGGTAAAAAAGAACTGCGAAAATCTAGTGTTATGATAATTAGCTAGATAACCAACTCACCTCCACCTTCTTCTTCTCAAGCAGATGATTAACGTTGAGGCTGTCCCATTCACTGTGGCAGTGTACCTTAAGAGCCTTCAGGTCCAAGCCATAGGAAGGGTCCCGGAGCAACGGCTCCTTTTGTACCACCTGAGGATAAGTTTTATTTCTGCAAGTAGGTTTGTACAAACACTTTTACACGTCAATAATATACGGACTGCGTCGTTGGTTTAGTAGTCCCAAGCGCTACTGCTGAACATGAGGTTTCGGGTTCGATTCCCGGGTCGGGCAATGTGTTAAGAGTATTTCAATCTGGAATTTGTCGGTTGATGGTATTAGGCTCGCCCCCTGTTACATGGGTAAACATTACTGACGAAATGTAGCTGTTACTATAAGGCCTTACCCTTCGGCGCATACAGGCGCTACCAAGCACAACAGCGATAGCGCTTATATCTGAATAGGCATTTAAGATCACAATGACTTTGACAGACTTGTTGGGCAGCCACCCAACAGCAACCTTATTGCAATGAGAATAAAGATCACTGCGATCTTGACAGGACTGCAAGATTAGAGGTAAAATAACTGTAGCGGCATCTACACCGTCACATGCGAACTACGCAATATACTGACGTCACGCAAAATCCTGCATCGCGCAAGCAGAGTTTACCGCGCAACTAGCATATATACAACGTCCCGACATCAATCGTTGGGCAGTAGCCCACCAGACACGACACCCATCTGGTCGGAGGAACCTCCCTTTTCTATGGAGGAACTTTACACCCTGTTCCTCGTACCTCTAATGATAGGACTATAGTAATATTAGTCTACTTACGTCAACGGTGGTCAGCGTGATGGCAGGCTTCGGTTTAGAATTCTTGACGGCTTCCATGTCGCCGTAGTTGGTCAGGAAGTCGATTACGAACGACGTGATGCCCGCGTAGCGGATGAAGGCGCCCGCGCCGGTCCTGCGCGGTTAAAAGTAAAGGAAGAGCAATAAATATTATTTGTCACAGAATATTTTAACATACAACCAGCAAGAGTTAACTTAGGACTTCGCTCGGATGACGTCAGCGCGCGGTAGGTACTGATGGATGGCGAGAGCGGTCACAGCGCGGGGGATGGGAGGGGCCGGGTGGGTCTTACCTCTTGCGGGTTGTAACTATGTTCACTGTATGGCAATGAAGCCGATGTCGACAATAATTCTGCCAATGTCAGAATGTTAAAAAAATCTGCAAAATAAAAAAACTAATAAATTTATAAACTAAATTCAATACTAGGTCATTCGCAGACCTTTGCCAGTCGTTACAGATAGTCAGAAGCCCGAAAGTCTGACAACCAGTTTCACCAAAGGCTATCGTGTTACCCAGTAACTGGGTAGTAGACTAAATACTGGTATTCAGCTGCATCCGTTTATACTGGAAGCCGATTCTAACAATAGTTGGGATAAAAACTTTTTTACAAAAAAAACAACCGACTTCCAAAAACACTATAAAGTGAAAAATAACTTTAATTTCGGAAGTCGGTGTCTTTGGATCTGTATTTTAGTTTTTTGCCACCGACTTCCGAAATTAAAGTTATTTTTCACTTTACCTATACCTACTTAATGTTTTTTGGAACTCGGTTGTTTTTTTTTTGTAAAAAAGTTTAATAAAAATAACTTTAGGTAAGTACTTAATTTCGGAAGTCGGTGTCTTTTGATTTGTATTTTAGTTTTTTGCCACCTAGAAGATTGTCCGAAATGCATAAAATGGTACTTTTTTGCATCCTGAGCTTTTCACTCTAAGGCGACGATATTATAAAACAAAACAACTTACAATTTTAACATTATCAAACCAACTTCTAACTCATATAACTCCAAAAAGTTGAGCAACATTCAGCAACGTTTTTATGTTGCAATATGGAATGTTGCAGTGTTGCTTCGCCATTTTTATTATTTTTATGTGTGTTGATTAAATATTTAAATACCTAGTACAATACGACTGACGGCGACGTATCTTGGCGGGCCTGAACTTTGCGCAGAAGGCTGCGCAGTAAGATTTTTTAGGAACCAAATGGTGACATGAGGCGAGTGGGAGAACATTTTCGAAAGTTCTTAGTGCCTATGTTTAGGCCTGCCAAGTTACGTCGGTCGTATATGATTGGTAGCAATTTTCGCAGGAAACAAACAACAAGCCCAAAAAAAAACAACGCGAATTTTTTTTTTTTTGTATTTTGCGTTTGTCATGAATTATGAAAACAAAAAAAACAACCGACTTCCAAAAAAGAGAAAAAAAAAAGTATTCTATTCTATTCTATTCCATGAATGGCTTTAGAAGTTACTCCAAAACAATAAGGCATACTCACAAATTATCAACCCCTCCAATCGCATTGAGCATGTGAGGGTCGAAGATGTAGCAGATGGTCTTGGCGAGACTGCCGCCCTCAGGGTCCGGGGGGTGGCCCCAGATCAGGAAGTGGCGGTCATCTCCGATCGACAGGATCAGCATGTAACTCTGACCTGTGCGCTTCTGCATTAATCTGGGGGATAAGACAGGTTTTGTAAACCTACTAATATCGAAGAGGTTTTCATACTTAAATGATTTTACTAGCTGCGCCCCGCGTAAATGTCGATCCTGTGGGAATATCGGGATAAAAAGTAGCCTATTTGTTAATCCAGGGTGTCAGCTTTTTCTTTTTTCAAAATTTTATCAAAATTGGTCCAGCCGTTTGAGCGTGAAGAAGTAACAAACATACCTATAAACACACACACACACCCCAACTTTCGCCTTTATAATATTAGTGTGATACTTTTTGTAGGCAACTCATTCGCTTCATTTAAATAGGTACATACAAATGTTGGTTTTTTAAGTTTTACCTACTGCTTGCCAAACCTGATTTATTTTAATCAGTTTTGATCAACGGAAAAAATAATTTAAGCATTAAAAACATAATCTGCCCAGCGTCTACAGTCGATCCTTTATTAAACCAGTAAAGAACAAAAATAATAATGAATTAGGTACCTATCTATAGGTACTCAAAAACCTAAGATAGCAGCTACGAAAATGAGCAAATTATTCATGGGTATCATTCTACTTCCACTTTCATTTTGGCGGGCGTTTATGCCGAAATTGAGGTCTAAATCAAAATCCAATATGGCGGCTATGACACTGAGCAAATCAATCATAAGAAGCTAAATAACAGCTAATAGAAAATTGATTAAATAATCACTTTTAAAATCATCCAGATAAAATCCAATATGGCGGCTATGACACTGAGCAAATCAATCATTAGAAGCTAAATAACAGCTAATAGAAAATTTATTAAATATTCACTTTTAAAATCTTCCAGATAAAATCCAATATGGCGGCTATGACACTGAGCAAATCAATCATTAGAAGCTAAATAACTAACAGAAAATTGATTAAATATTCACTTTTAAAATCTTCCAGATGCATCTACGGTAGGGTGGATTATTTTTAAGATACAATGTGACTTACGCCATCAAGTCTACATCGGCTGTGACATTGTCGGGGTGTTTCGCCAGCAGTCCTGTGTCAGCCTCCTGCATTTTGACGGTGTACTTGGTGTCGTGGTAGAAGAAGGAGGTCAGGAGCTGGTGCAGTTGGAGGGCAGGCTTGCCTGTAGGGAGGAGTCACTGGTCAATGATGATATAAGTAATGTTACGTTCAGTCTGTTCTAAAATTATCTGATAAAAGTGTTAACAAACAGGTTAACTAAAGGGAAGCAGTAACAATCTTCTGAATTTAGTAACTTTCATGTTAATACCTTACCACTTGTTCTATCAATAATGCGTGCACTGACTGTACATGTCCAGTCAATCTGTATGGTTCTTTCCTAAAAACAGACCCCAATCTACATGGTCTTCACATGATCAGACCATGATTTTGTGTAGACTGTGACCTCTGAGTTTGTTTCGGCATTTCTTCTCAGAGTCAGATAGGAAACGCCGATCTCATCTGGTTTAAAATATGATTGACGTGTAAGTGTCTATGCAAACCTACTTACAGAAACTAAGGGCTGATTTTTCCATCGCCAGTTATCTTTTATTAGAGGAATAAAATTGACGTTTGACAGTTTTTGTATGACATAACTGTCAAACTTTCAAAATGATTCCTCAAAGTTATCGGATGATTGAAAAATCAGCCCTATATCATTTAATTTTAACAATTTATTATTGTTTGAATAATGTTCTTAAATTGTAAGTAGGTACCCCCTAACTAAAAAATAATCGACGAAAATCGAGGTTATTAAATTAACCTCAAAACCAGCCACCCGGATCCTCCTAAGTTTTAAAACTAAGGCTATGCGCGCACTACGATATTAACCGTTGCGGTTTACCGAAAAATAAAAAAAGAGTTAAAATTTTTCAAGCGAATTCTCATGCGATTTTTTTCCGCAGTGCGCAGACTCTAGTATATTAGTATTGTCTACAGATTGACGAATTTTCTTCGCAACGATTTATTTTCGTAGTGCGCGCATACCCACCCTAAGAGAGATATAAACTGCGTCAAATGGAAGAAGGATGTAAGTACCTTTATCTGTCTGTTTCAGCGTATAATATTTGATCAAACAAAATGCGTACCTTTATAGCACTTCAATGCGACCTTGCACCGCTTATAATATCTATCGCCCGTTTCGATGAGGTCGTCCACATCCCTCCTGACTAACTGAGCGGGAGTCTTCTCTTCCAGCAGTGCGCGGCACGCCACGGCTATGCAGGCGGTTTGGGCTCCTAGCAAGGAACGAAGATATAATTAATCAGTTGCTAGCTTTATTAACCTTTTGAACGCCAGAGCATAAACGCACGCGCGTGCCCTCCACGCCAAGCCACAATTTTAAATATTTATGGTATACATTTAAAAACACAAAAGTAATGATTTAATTGTTTATTTCGTGATAAAGTGCACCGCATTTTTTGTCACATATTTATGTCGCTCGTAATAGGATAGGCGACACACGATTGGCGTACAGGGCACGCGCTTGCTTGTCACGTATATGTGACAATGGCGTTCAAAGGGTTAAAGAGGATAAAAATATATACCTACACTGGATAAACTTCTTACTAAATAAACTAACAAACTATTAAAATTAAAACTGGCCAAGTGCGAGTCGGAATCGCACATGAAGGGTTTCGTACCACAAGACAATAATGCCGAAAAAACACGTTTGTTGTATGTGAGCCCCCTTATATATTTATTTTATTCTGTTTTTGTATTTGTTGTTATAGCGGCAACAGAAATATATCATCTGTGAAAATTTCAACTGTCTAGATATCACGGTTCATGAGATACAGCCTGGTGACAGGCGGACAGACGGACAGTGGAGCCTTAGTAATAGGGCCCCGTTTTTACCGTTTGGGTACGGAACCCTAAAAATATAATATCCTAACCAAACTGAAACTATTATCTAACTAAAATATGGAATCGAAAAATTCCTCCGCATCGTTATCGACTGGTAGTGTACCCAGAGACTGGTGGCATTGCCACGTTGTATTGCAATGCTTAGCTTCTGACTCAGCCCTTAGATCACTGGAAGTGTCAACAGTGATGAAGTGTCAACTTGATGCCCTAAGCAATCCACGCCTGTAGGCCTTCCTATCCACTAGTCCCCTCGTGTTTTTCCAAATCATCGACGAACGATTTGTAAAGATCGGCGCACATCTATAGTGACTTTTGGGTCTTGTAATATCTTGCTGATAAACAGCCTTGCCATTCATGTGCTAGCAAATACTGTTTCGGTGCTGTTTCTGCCTAATGATGCCCCCCGAGACGTGATGCCCTAAGCAATTGCTTAATTTGCTTATGGGCTAATCCGGCACTGAGTGTCAACCAACCGTTTGGAGATTTCGTTAAACAAACCATGAGCACTCGAACCCCACGGCCCGAGGGTTTCAATCCCAAAGGCCTCGTAAATAATAACCAGTTTTGAGTTGCTTAATTTTCAAATACGTTAGACCTACCTATGTAGTAGGAAATTTTATTGTAGGTACATCGCCATTGAGTTATTGGGTTTTCTGTCAGGAATTTTATAGTAGCAGTCAGGAATCTGGAATTGTGTCCGGTTGATGGAAATACGCTCGCCCCCTATTACATGACCAGCAGTGCAGTGGTGGGACAGTGGTGGCCCAGTAGTAACGGCCGCGACCTACGAGTTGTAGGTCGTGAGTTCGAACCCAGCCAGGCACTTTACTATGTGTAATTTATTTCATCACCACTGCACTGCTCTCAAAACGGTGAATGAAAACATCGTGTGAAAACCGGCATGTCCTAGAACCAAAAATTTGAAGACATGTGACATCTACTAATCCGCATGGCCCGCGTGGTGGATTACGGCCCACTCCCTCTCACAGAGAGGAGGCATGTGTCCCAGCAGTGGGACCGTTATAGACTGCTTATGTAAAAATAACAGGCGAGGTGTGCTATACACGTCTGCCTGACGCTAGGGTCTTTTTGAAACGTCAGACGCTACCGACAGCGTGCGGTGACGCCACGACAGATGACCGACACGCCGCGCGCCGCCGGTTGCCAAAACGTTCGTAACCGCCCCCAGTCTAACCCTTCGAGGATTGCTGGTGTCGGCGTGGGGTAATGTCTGGTAACTAACCCTTCGGGGATTGCTGGTGTCGGCGTGGGGTTATGTCTGGTAACTAACCCTTCGGGGATTGCTGGGATCGGCGTGGGGTTATATCTGGTAACTACACTTCGGGGATTGCTGGTGCTGGACGTGGAGTTATGTCTAGTAACTGACCCTTCAGGGATTGCTGTTGTGAGGCGTGGGGTTATGTCTGGTAACTGACCCTTCGGGGATTGCTGGTGCGGGGCGTGGGGTTATGTCTGGTAACTGACCCTTCGGGGATTGCTGGTGCTGGGCGTGGGGTTATGTCTGGTAACTGACCCTTCGGGGATTGCTGGTGCTGGGCGTGGGGTTATGTCTGGTAACTGACCCTTCGGGGATTGCTGGTGCAGGGCGTGGGGTTATGTCTGGTAACTAACCCCTCGGGGATTGCTGGTGCGGGGCGTGGGGTTATGTCTGGTAACTAACCCCTCGGGGATTGCTGGTGCGGGGCGTGGGGTTATGTCTGGTAACTAACCACAGTGATTGGCGGAGTACTTCTTGGAGTTGCATCCGATGCTGCCCTGACACATCATCTTATTCTTATCCACTTGGTTAAAGTTGTGCCAAATCTAAGAGAAAGGAGGTTTTGTGTTTACATTTTAAATTATTATAGAACTAACTTGTTACCACAAAAATTGAAATCAAATATTAGGTACCCATTTCCCATAACTAACTTTTTTTTTTCTTTTACTAGCTACTGCCCGCGGCTTCACCCGCGTGGAAATCGGAGATTATACCACGGAAACGTGCTACTGGGACATAAAGTAGCCTATGTTACGGCGTATAACAGCTATCTTCTAGTGAAAGTTCCGTCAAAATCAGTCCAGCCGTTTCGGAGATTAGCCGGAACAAACAGACAAAAAATTAAAAATTATTATTAGACAAAATTAAAATAAATAAATAAATTGTGTACCTTATCTTTTTTGTGAAACAATAACTAAACAAAATAAAAGTCTCACCTTCCTCAACTTGGAGAGCTCAGACGGCGGTGGCTGCGTCATGTCCTCCAGCATGATCCTCTGCCGCTTGGGGCGGCGGCGGCGCCTCCTCAGGTATGGAGGCACCCACTTATGAGTTATGAACTCGGGACGGTCTATTACCTGTCAAGTAAAGAACAACATGAGAGTAATGTTAGGGCCCTATCTCACTAGAACACTAGATTTCAAGAAGAAGAAGAAAAGAAGAATATCCATAAGAATAAAAGGAGAATCCAAAGTAAAGAAGTAATAAATAAATTTCATAGAGGGTGATAAAAAGTAGAGTGTCCACCTCGGGAGCAACACTATTTTAAGCTCGAGTGACGTAACACTCTTGACTTCAAAATAGTTGTTTGCTCCCTTGGCGAACAATCTACTATTTGAATGCAAATTAGGCTCAGAAACAGAACTTTTTCACCGTCAAAGTTACAAAAGGTGAGGTGTTGTACCTCTTCGCTACTTCTTCGCTGTCTAATCAGGAACGACATGGCAGTCTCCTTATAGCATAGCATTGTAAGCAGCGGGGTAGTTACGTAACACACTATCAGTAACAATGGGTTTCATTTTGACAGTTCAACAACATTCATTGCTTTTTTTACGTTGTTGAGCAGACAAATTTTTCGAACATATTAAGCAATGGATTAGCTATATCCTTCAAAATGATTCAGATTGAGATCGATAGTGTGTTACGCGATTAAAGTGCTGGACGAAAAGTGTCAAGCGATTTTGTACCATGTGTGGTGCAACTGTCACTTTAACCGTCATCTGCCCTGCACATCACAAGCAAGGTTGGCGAGACTCCACCAGATGCGAGAAGGGAGGCCTATATCCAGCAGTTGACGTCTACTGGCTAAAGCTACAGTTTCCTAGAAGAGCGGGTGGCCGAGCTTAACGGCCGCAGTGACAGCTGTTATTATTATAAAAAACCGGGAGTCGGACTCGCGCACAGAGGGTTCCGTACTTGTAGGTATGTAAATTGTTTATCACGGGTTTTTTTTTTTGTATGTAACTTCAAATTTACGGTTTTCGGATTTTTTCCTTTACTTGTGCTAGGTTCATACATGACATTGCTTCTTGCCAAATTTCGTCAAAAGTCAAATCTAACCTACTTTAAGATCTCATCTCAGATCTAAGATCTCTCATAGCAATTGTTATAGGTATCCAATAAAGTAACAAAGAAATAGAGTTTAATACTTGTTCATAATGTTATTTTGTTCCTATAAAATACATATTTGGATTTTGCATAGAACTTGGCACTCATTTAGATCTCCATTCTTTTTGCGGCGAAGCCCACAGCCAAGCATAATTTTTGTATTGAACTTGGCTCTCCTTTTTTGCATTTATGTTTTTGGTGGGATACTAACCACTGGAGGCGGTCTCTTTGGCGGTTCCGGGGGGTGCCACGGCTTAGTCTTGAGCTTGACCTTAGAGATCTCCGGCCAACGACGCTTGAAGCGAAGCTTCCTGGCCATGGCTCTCAGCTCCGCTGCTCTGGTGACGAGTTTTTATATTATTATATAATAGCTGTGCCCGAAATTTCCCATCATGCATATCAGAACACAATAATGTGTATCTTTAAAGTCCCGTCAAAATCGGTCCAGCCGTTTCGGGGATTAGCCGAAACGAACAGACAGACAAAACCGTCTACATATGACAGAGTGATGCCCGAACATAAAAAAATATATATGTTACGGCTAATGACCGAAGTGCGGCTACACCTAGTTTAAACCAAACCTAACCTCGGGGTGCCCTTCGCTCGCTCTTGCATCCTATGTCGCCTCCCGAAATACACACGAACCGCATGTTTCCGGCTAAAACTAGGTGTAGCCGCACTTCGGCCGGCTAAAACTAGGTGTAGCCACACTTCGGCTATTAGCCGTGACATATACATAAACATCCATATTGAGTACCAAATATAATAAAATTTATAAGGGCCCACGCCTGAGACATACCTTATCCATTAAAAAAAGAATTTTGCAAATCCGTCTACATATGACAGACTGATGCCCGAACATAAAAAAAATACATAATTGAGTACCCCACTCTTTTTTTGAAGTCGGTCAAAAATATATAAAAAAACTCACTCTTGAGCTATCTGTGAGGGTGTTTTCTCCATCACTGTCGTTTCCGCTTCCGGTGAATATAGCATTACTTCATCCTTCAGAAGCTTAGATTTTGTACCCTCTTTTTCTGCAACATCCCCTTTATCTTTTGCATGATCTCCCTTTTCTTTGTGTTTAACTATAAAAGAAAAAATATATCTAATAACTAATAACTTTCACTAGCCAACTCTGAAATCACGAAAAAAAATTTTGCTATTTAATTCAAACGTTCAAGACCTACTTGACCAAAATGTATGTAACAGCTGATTTTTCTTCGAAGTTATTGCTCTTTTCCAGTGGACCTTTTTTTTTCGCGTGGTGGATTACGGCCCACTTCCTCTCACAGAGAGGAGGCCTGTGTCCCAGCAGTGGGAACATTATAGGCTGATTATGATGAAGTAGGGTGAGGGCAAATCTAGCAATTTAAATCTTTGGGCAGCGGAGTTTGACTTAATGTCAAATACTGGAGTGATTGACTGATTTTCATGCGGCCGTCTTATTATGACAGAACCACTCTTTTAGGAAACCGTAGCTTCAGAAGAAGAACTGTGACGTTTACTGTTTAGTTGGTCGGAAGAATGTCGATACGACCGTCTCTATCCGGCCGCCGAAGCGTCTCCGTGCTGCGAGCTAATTGCCGTAACACAGTAGCAATAGCTGTCATTTTGACAGTTCAACAACATTTATTGTGTTGTTTTTAAGTTGTTGAGCAGACAAATTTTTCATATCATAATTGAAGCAATGGATTAGCCATATCCATCAAAATGATTCCAGTTGTGATTTATAGTGTGCATGATTCAGATTGGGATTTATAGTGTGCTTCAAAATGATTCAGATTTTGATTTATAGTGTGCTTCAAAATGATTCAGATTTTGATTTATAGTGTGCTTCAAAATGATTCAGATTGGGATTTATAGTGTGCTTCAAATTGATTCATATTGAGATTCATAGTGTTCTTCAAAATGATTCAGATTGTGATTTATAGTGTATTAATTACGCACTTAGGGTGCTGTTGCTCACCTTTTTTGTCAGGTTTATCTTTCTGGTCACCGCTCGCTGTCGCGGCCCTGCAAAGAACGGAAAAAATAAAATAAAAATTTATTTCAGATAACAAATTGATCCATAATTCCATAAAGTCCGACTTAAAATTAAAATACATGGATAATATAAGATTAAAATGAATTAAAAATTACAAATGAATGATTAAAAATAAATTAAATTAAAAATCAAAAAATAATTTAATTAAAAATTTAAAAAAAAATTAAATCTTAAATTAAATTAAAAATAAAATTAAATTAAAAATCATAAATTAAATTAAAATACATTCAAATTATTCGCCTAATATAGGATCTCCATATCGGAGAAGAGATCCTATCTGCTACAGTCTTCAGAATTCCGTTGCAGCTGCCACGCATTCTGCAGATCAGGGATACAATTTTCTTGCGGATGACTGCATGAAAGCCATCAGTGCGATACAACGCAAACATCCCCGATGCACTACAGAAGCGAGGCAGCCCCAACATCATCCTGAACATGTTGTTACTGGATGCGCAGGACATCCAGCGACCTTTTGGTGTGACTGACCCACAGATTTCCTGTATAAAAGCTTTGACAATACGCCTTGAACAAGGTTATCTTTACTTGTTCAGAGCAGCGGGAAAATCTGCGGGCCAGCATATTACCTCTGATCGCTAAAGCCCTGCGCTCCCTCTCTATATCCAGGTCGTCTTCAAGACCTTCGTTAATTAAGTGCCCCAAGTATTTAAATTTCGTGACACGATTTATGCACAAGCCATTTAGGGTTATATTATGTGAATACTCGGGGCGACCACCGGCGGCCCTAAAGATCATAAATTCCATTTTTTGGACATTGTATACAAGGCCATGAGCACCAGCATAGGACTCACATACTCGTAACAACTCTCTGAGACCCCTGACCGTCGGACTCAGCAGCACCATGTTGTCCGCGTAGCTGATGTTGTTAACGCAAACGCCATCCATCGAACAACCGACAAGCTTGCTACTGAGCTCGATGATGAGGTCATTTATGTATAGGTTGAAAAGCTTGGGTGAGGTCAATCCTCCCTGTCTCACCCCGCTTTCCAACGTATATGCCTCAGAGAGTGTATTATTCCATCTCACAAAATGTGTTTGGTGAGAATACCAGTATTTAAACATATTCAGCACTCCCACCGGTACACCCGCCCGCGTTCCCCAACTTTCTCCAAAGCACATCATAAAAGACAAGATCAAAGGCTTTGGAGAGGTCAAGGAAACACGCATATACCGGTGTCCTGCGGTCCATGTAGTATTGGACAGTATGCTTGAGACCTACGATGGCAGCTTCCGTGGATAGCCCGGTTCTAAACCCAAAATGCGCGTCATGTAATTTAATGTATTTATCCAGGCAGGAATCAAGCATACCGTCCAGCACTTTAGCAACTATCGTTACTAGAGATATGGTCCGGTAGTTCCCCCCGTCCGAGATATCCCCAGTCCTGTTCTTCACAATAGGCACTACGATGGTTTTCATTAAGTCATGTGGTAAGTATGAGTGACTCGTGCACATCGTGAAAAACATGGCCAGGACCCTCGGCAGGTGAACCCCCGCATGCCGCAGATGCTCCACACTAAGCCCATCGTGACCGGGAGATTTACCGCCTGTCATTCTCTTTAAAACGCATCTTACATGACTAGCCGTAAAATGTACAGTCGACTCCTCCCCCTCATATCCGGGCTTAGACCTAATAAATGTCGCTGAAGGGCCAGACGGGGAGCGCACCTTAAAATGTTCCCTGAACAAATTCGCAACATGGACTGATTCGCCTTTTCCATTTACACTCACCGGGAGGCCAGGCTTAACTTCGTGCTTTCCAGTAGCTTTCCAGAAATTAGAAAAGTCCTTTGCCGACCTGTGTTTAGCCAGGATGTCCATCTTTAGCTGCTCTTGATTATTCTGGCACCACTTCAAGCGACTTTTGAACATTTTACGCGACTCGAGCATTTTTTCATAAATAATGCCTGAAGCGGGCCGGCTGCATGGTATCCACGTTCCCCTCTATGAGCTTCACGGACATGTTTATTCCAGCCACATAGGTGCCTACCTTTATTTAATTTTGTGTCACGCTTCCCGCTAGACCTAACAGCGGCGCTACTCAGGGTTTCCACAATATTGTTATATACAACCTATCCAATACAATTTTGTGGTTATCCAAGCTGCAAAACCCACGACTGCATTCCGTGAATTCGGTGGGAAAAAAAAGAAAGAAATACTTAGAAGTTTATTTGCGGTAAAAACGACGAATATGTTGGAGGGAAAATATGCGCCACATCCAGGCAAAACTGCCATCGCTCGGGAACCAATCACTTCTCCGAAGTATTTTTGGTCGAATTTAATTTTACCGAAAACTATTGACCGACGTCTTTTTTGCTATATGAATTATTTCACATATTTTTAGATCATCGAAGTATCATGTGTCATAGGTATTATTTTACCGAACTATATTTCGCCGATTTACAAAATATTTTTTTGCTATTGGCCGAAGCCTCTTTTCAACTTTTTTCATTTGCCAAATGATTTATTAAACTAACCAATACCAACGCTAACTTAGTTCAAGCTATAAAAATGAAGCGATGTTATTGGTTGGTTTCACACACATCCCTCGCTACGCATCCTCGCTCATCTCTGGTGGAAAGGCAGCCTTAGCGTTCCAGCACACGATGCCGTCACCGCGCCGTCGCCGCGCCGACGCCGCACAATTACACTGTAGATACGGGTCGCGAGAAGCCCGCCACTGCGCCGCCGCCGCGCCGCCACCGCGCGCGTTCCTCTCCCTCTCTGTTTGTTTCATTCTTAAAAAGTTACGCACGTGCACGTTCGTACGCGGCCGGTAATAGAATGAATCAAACAGAGGGAACGCGCGCGGAGGCGGCGCGGTGGCGGGCTTCGCGCGACTCGTATCTACAGTGTAATTGCGCGGCGTCGGCGCGGCGACGGCGCGGTGACGGCATCGTGTGCAGGAGCCCTTACGAGTGCGGGCAGGGCACATTGCTCGCAGAACAGATGGCGACCGCGTACCGGAAGACGTAGCGTTGGAAGGCCTCCCACAAGGTGGACCGATAACCTGGTGCGAAGGCCGCAGGAATCCGCTGGATGCGAGAAACACGGAACCGATCCAAGTGGCGGTGCTTGGGGGAGGCCTATTTCCAGCAGTGGACGTCTTTTGGCTGAAATGATGATGATGATGAATAATGATAATGAGGTTGCAGGTAGGCACTTGAAAATATACTCACTTCTCTTTATTAGGCATAATTAACGAAGACTGAATCAGCCGACAGACTCCTCTTAAAAGTTATAATTCTTATAACGACATTTACAATCCTTAGCAAATAAGTTTTTTTTACTTGTTTTTAATCTGAAATATAAAATGCATCATCATTAATTGTAGGTAGGTATGAGCGGCTCGTGAAACAAAAATAAAAATATTTTATTTCACATAAGCCTACATGGGCATTTATGAAACGTCAGAAGCTAGGTCACAGATTACTAAATAGTTACTACGTAACAGATACTTCACTCAGTAGAAAATTTCCAATACCTACAGCTATAATAGCCTACTCCGTCGCGTCAGCAACCGCTGCATGCTAAAATGTGCCTAAATGCTCAAGCGTACAGTTGTGATTGCTTCGCACCGCGCGATCCCACAGCAATCGCAGGGCTGCCTCTTCATTAAAATTAAATTAACATAACTATTTGTGTCTATTTTATTGAGAACTGTGAATATGTTGTGACTATAGGTGGTAGTTTAAAATGGTATCGTTTATAAAATATGTTTTTTATAAATTGGTGCCGACTGTGCAGTACATCTAAAACATGACATGACATCTTCATTGACATGTAAATGGAAAAATGTTAGATGTTTACCCCTTCTTTTACTTGATTTGCACCCATCTACTGCACATAAGGCACCACACGGCATCGTAATACGCGTACGAACGAACAGCACTATTAAAATTGAACGGCGTGCGCGCGCTTCGCTTGCGAAAACCGCACTGAATTTGATCCGCCGGCGGACCGAGACCGCTCGGCTGGGCGGTAGGCACTTATAGCGCGCAAGTACATGGAGTGACGGAGGCCTGGCTAGGTGCACGGTTCCAATTGGTCGTTTCCTATGGAGAAGAACCGGCAAGAAACTCCACGGTTACTTTTTTAAAAATAATTGGCTTTTACAATGTTTTCAAATTACAGTAGGTATGGGAGGACAGCGTAGGCCTGTCAACATGTACCAAGTACTTGATAAAATAAACGAGACAAAAGGAGTAATGTAAGGATTGCAGCAAGTGGCGATCTGTTGTTTCTGCCTACCCCATGAGAAGAAGGCCTGAATTTATGTATGTCATGTAAAATCTATTCAAATAGACTTATGTTTCGAATTAATATTATTTCAAGTTAAACAAGTATCAACTTTATTTTAATGGTAATTAAGTTGATTTCAGAGTTACTAGCACTATTGAAAAAATTATAAAAAATATTTGAAGTTGTAGCGTAAGCTGAACTTTATTGTGTAGGATTTAATGTTATTTTTCCATACATTCATAAATTTGTTTACATTGTTGGCAAATAAATCGCGAATGCCGATTAAAGGTCATAGGTACGTATCAAACCGTAAAGGGATCGGCACCGTATCAACTCGAGCCATTCAGTACCTATTCTTTGTATGAAACTCCCTACTGCAACGCACACTAATCGGAATCGTAACGTAATCGCCTTGCCTCGAGACTAGCTCACGAACCGCGGTGCGGTGCGTTACGGCTCGTCGTCCCCGCGCTTACGGCTCGTCGTCCCCGCGCTTACGTCTCTCAGTACCCGAGCTTACGTCTCTTCGTCCACCCTTGCCCCTCTCACCCCTCCGGCCTGCCTGCTGCACCATCAACCAGCGGTCGGCGAGCCGTTAGGTTGACGCCTGTTTGACGGCGAGGCGAAAGGCGATACGGTGCCGATCCCTTTCCAATTTGATACGTGTGCTACCTATGAGCAGGATTAAGTCCTGCTGGTTAGTAAAGCCGGTTATTAGCCAAAATTAAATAAAGGTGGTGTGCAGGTGGTGGCTTTATACAACTTATTAAAAAAAATATTCTTCTGGGTACTAATTTTTCACACTGGTAATCCTGATTAGAATACTAATCAGGATTGCCCGCTAAGTACAGTCCGATTCAAACTTTGTAGCAGCTCGGAACATGAGGCGAGTAGGTAGCTGCGCAGTAACAAATTCATGAGTCAGCGGGGGTGGGGGGTGAGGTACTGCGCAGCGAGTAGCTAACTTAGAGCCGCCATGCCTACTAACATACTTAAGTAGCAGAAACGAACCAAGAGTGTGGTCTTGCTAATTCCTTTGAGGTAAATAATTATTTGCTGCGGGATACTTGTGTAACACTTGAACAGTGCCTATTAATGGCTTTCATTTTGACAGTTCAACAACATAAATTGCGTTATTTATGTTGTTGAGCAGACAAATTTTTCGAACATGTGAAGCAATGGATTGAGATAGATATTTACTTTTGAAATCATTGATTTATACTGGTATTCAGCTGCACCCCAACATAGTTGGGAAAAGGCAAGGCAGATGGATGATCTTAGACAATTTTCTCAGAAACAGCGTAAAATTCTTTCTTACCTTTGTATTTTTTTTTTATATATTTCTTATATTTTTTTTAGTAAAATTGATATTTCACCACATTTCACTGTTTGTGTTGGAGTCCATGGCACAGACCACTAAGAAGTGAAGTACCCTTGTCCATGGATTGACGCATTTTTTTTTCGTATTTTGACTGTTCGTTATTTTTGTTTTAACTTTTGTGCCTAATACATTTTTATAACATGAAAATAGTTTTGAGGTGAAGTCACTGACCTCTTTATACAAGGGTGAAGTTGTATTGCAACGTTACCTAGGTACTTACTAATTACATGGATTTTTCGAGAGTTGCACTGACCTCTATCACCTATGACCTCAAGTACCTACTTGAGGTACTTGAGGTCAGTGGTGGGTTACTAGCAAAGAGTAAAGTAACTAGGTACATAGGAAGTTACTAGACACAGACGCGGAGCAGAATAGGACGGTGGTCGCATCATAGGCCCGTCAAAGCGCCCCGTGCCCTTTCTGAAGTTGTATCACGCATTATCGGGTATTCGTGGTGATGAGGTGCATGGTTCATGTCTGTTCGCCAGTATACTTTCGATGAGAATGCCATTCGCTCTCGCTTGGTTCTTGGTGATATTGCACACACACAAGGGTCTGAAGCATCTCCTCGGACTTTGTGTTGTTCGGTGACGATGACTTCCTTTATAGTTACTTTACTCTTTGGGGCCTTCGATGAATGCGGAAAAAATCGAGCTAATCATCGACGCTGGCCTGCATTACTCTACTCGCGAAGTTGATCGAAGTTAAGCAACTACGATATATATTTTATGGACGTGGACGTCCACGACAATATCGCCACGTTAGAAATGATAAAAATGCACATTGGAACTAATAATATTATCACGGTTTAATAATGTATGATTTTTTTATAAATCGCTTGCTTCGACATCATTATCCTTTATTAAGTCGTATATCTCTAAGTAGTTTGTGTTAAGTCGTGTAGTGTATCAATAACGAAACGCAAAATCACGGATCACCTGACTTTCATTCATGCGGTCGGTGTTGCCAAGTTGGTAAGTTTACTTTACGTTTTATATTATAACTATATAATAACTATAAATTATTGATAAGGGTACGAAACTTTTAATGGCAAGAAGATCCATCTCGGTTTCATCAGTTATAAGCTGATATGGTATCTCAAAGTTTAAATTCCGATCAAATGATTGGATTCTGGGATAAGTTTTCTTGTTTAAGTTCGTAGCTCACAAGTCACAATCATCCACTAAAGAATAAAACGAATAGTCGTTATATTACTTACTTAAGTACCTAAGTACGTTTTTCTTATTAGTTAAGGGGGAACCGCTGAAGGTGGCCCGCGAAATTCAATTTTGTTTACGTTTTTTGCAATTTGCTGGTCAGTATTAAGTTGTACGTTGATTAAAATATGATTCGCGGTCGTAACAAATATGTATTTACAGAATTATAATCATTCCAATCAGTAATACAACTTGTTAAGTTAGTTTAATCCCCAATGTTAAGATTTCATGAAATAGTCATTCTCGGGGATTATTTGGTTTTAGAGATTTGTGTTGATGACTTTAATGATTATAATTTTTCCATTTCCATGAAGGCATATTTTTGGCAATTTTGGCGCCAAGTGTGGCAGGTTTTGGCAGATTTTTTGCCCAGTCTTTGGTAGATTCCTCATTTATAAGATGGTCACACTGTAAAAATCATAAAATTGACACCTGTCATTTGTCAAGTCAATCTGTCACAAAAACTGTTCATAAATTCGTGATTTTACACGAAATATTTTTCTGTTTATAATCTCTTTAACTAATTAAACATGTCGGAAAACAAGGAAGTGGACAAATCCAACTTGGATCCGGAATTGGACGATTTGCTTGAAAGTAAGTTGGTTTAATTTTGTCAAATTCGATCATGGTCGAGTTACACAACACATAACCTATTAAAATTGAAAATGTAAATAAAATTGAATAATTATTTTGAAGGACTTTGACGACGTAAATTTTACGTGTGAGGTGGAACGATAATCTTCGAGGCCGCTAACAATGCCTATTAAATTATCGGCATTTTAATTAAGTATGATTTTTATTTCTTTCGTCTACAGACAAATAAAACCTATTTTATGAAGGCAATGTGTTGAAACAAACAACGTGTTTTGCAGAAGCAAAAAGCAAAACACGTTGTTTCAATCAATGTCAATCAAGACAACCTGAAATTCAGCTTCCAGGAATTAATAAGATATTTTGTGCCTCGATGTATCACTTTTGTCCAATAAAATCAATAGGGTTTAAGTAAGTACAGCCTCGAGTTGTGGAAAATACATTCATAAACTCATGCGACGGTGTATGTATATACTTACACTCACATATTCTTCTCATGGGGGTACGTAGAAACTACAGAACACCACCTGCTACGAACGATACATACTCCTGAAGTATATGTTCTTGTAAAATCCTTGAAGATTGAAACTAAAGTTTATTTTGTAGATTTTCCCCGAGACATGAAAAGAGCTTTTAAAATCTTCAAACCATTGTCTATTGGTTTTAATAATAAAATTTACTTAAGACCTCATTGAATATAGTTAAAGAATACATTCTTTATTGAAGTAGGTCAAATGAGCATGAAGACATTACTTGATTCATATTAAAAAAAATTATAGTCATGGTGTGTAGGTAATGAATTATTAACTACTAGCTGTTCCCCGCGGTGTCACAGGCTGCGCGGCTCCTAAGGGTCGTAGCGTGATGTTATATAGCCTATAGCCTTCCTCGATAAATGGACTATCCAACACAAAAATAATTTTTCAATTCGAACCAGCAGTTCCTGAGATTAGCGCGTTCAAACAAACTCTTCAGCTTTATAATATTAGTATAGATGTATTATTGCTAAACAATTAAATTAATATTTCTATTTACTTCCAAGTGTTAGAAGCTATATTTAGTATAAATATGCATATGTAATATGTCAGAAACACATTTTAATAATATTGATGATAATTGCTCAGTCTTAGCCCACAAAATAAATTTTTCTTTTGATTTTTTAATAAAATAGCTTGTAGGTTTTATGTTATAGGCGAGTATAGACTATAGCATTTACTTGTAACAGACATAAAGCATTTGCAGATTTTAAATTTTATTGAACCTTTCTTTGAACAACATGCTCGATGTTTCGTTACAACCTGATTTTAAAACCAGCGTATTTGTGTAACATTTTATAGAGCAAAGGCAAGAATGCACATTTATCAACAATGAATGCAAGGTAGAAATAAATGTTACAGGTACTCTCTCACCGTGAGCATTACCTCGAACGCAGTGTCGAGCATTCGCAGGAACGATACATTACATGGTAATGCTTTTGAAAACTGAGCTTTTGCCTGTATTGCATATACCATTAGTAAGAATGTTACATTACATGGATATGCTCGAGAAAATGCTCTAGTACTCACCTAATTAAACGTGAACCGTGGAAGTAATGCATTTTTACCAAAAAATTGTTATCATAAAAATCATCACCATATTTCTCTGTTATTTGTCTTGACCGTCCATGGTATCAGCAATGGGGTTTCAGAACTTTTTAAATTAAATATTGTAAATTTTCTATCATAAAAAACACTTCTTTCCTTCTACCTTCCAGGCGCTCTCCAGGACATGACAAAGAAGCAGCAGACAGCAGAGTCAACAGCCGAGGGCTCCAGCGAGGTGCCTTCCAACATGTGGAGCGAAGAGTTCATCAAGGAGGCTGCGGCACAGTTTGAGAGCAACATGTCCGCTATACTCAGCAGTTTCAGTGGAGTGCCCGGTAAGATACAATGTTTGAAGGTCCCACCATTTTTGTGTTTTTTTTTTCAAAATTGCTGTCACGCATGAGACCTATACAGGGCGTCCCACGGCTATGCCACATGGAGGGAAAGTACCTTGAATATTGTAGATAGAACATTTTACTGAAAGAAGACATTATTTTAATTTAGAAAACAATTCAAACTGCATCCATAGATTTTTAAATAATCACATGATTGAACCGGAAATCGAACCCGCTACACGATAAAAAAAAAATACCCTGTAGCTTTATCATACCGATCGAAAGGCTTCATCATAAGGATTATTTTTTTCTAAATAACATAGGTAGTGTCAGAAATAAGAGGAAGACCATGAATTTTAACATTTGATGTGAAATTTTGTTCAGAAAAATGAAAAACTGACATTGCCGTAAGGACATACAACTGACATTATCATAAGTACCTATTACCAATAAATGTACCCACTTGAGAAGTACGCATCATTTCCCTATTATAATTTAAGTGCATGATAAAATGATAAAGAGATTTACGTAATTAGTAGGTACCTGGTTGTATGTAACAACAGTATGGGACTCATTTTGAGCATTTGATAAATTGATTAATTTTGTATTAAAAATGTTAAAATTCATGGTCTTCCTTTTATTTCTGACACTATGTTATTTAGCAAAAAATACTCCATAAGATGAAGCCTTTCGATCGGTATGTTAAAACTTCGGGGTAATTTTTTTCCTCGTGTAGCGGGTTCGATTCCCGGTTCAATCATGTAATTATTTAAAATCTATGAATGCAGTTTAAATTGTTTTCTAAATTAAAATAATTTCTTCTTTCAGTAAAATGTTCCATCTACAATATTCAAGGTACTTTCCCTCCATGTGGCATAGCCGTGGGACGCCCTGTATAAATTGATAGCTGACAACAATGCAAACTGAAAACATTATTTTGTTTTCAGAAGATCAAATAACACAGGAACAGATTGCGCAGACATTCACAAAAATGGCAGGTACGTAACATCAACATATTAGAATGTAACTCACTCCTGGCACTATAACTAAATATTATGTAATAAGTAAGATTTTGATTATATTGACAACAGGGTTCCTACTCGTGTTGTGCTGTGTACGTTGTATAGTTACACAACGCTTTGTCTTCTTCTTTCGAAAGTCAAATTACTGACGCCTGAAAGAGAGAAATCGGTGTGTAACTATTCATCTGATAATACTTAATACGTTTATTAGTAAGGGGGTAAATTTATTTCAAACGTCATTCGTTCACAAATGTAGCAATAATAATAATAACTGGTAATTGAAAATTCAGATGACATACTTAATTATTTTTAAACAAGACACCCCTAACGTAGGTAGAAGAGATAAGAGTTACGCGACAGGAAGAGATGCAACTTGTAGGTAGGGTTACCATACGTCCGGATTTGTCCGGACTTCTAGACCTTTGTCCGGCTCTTTAATTTGTCCGGATTTTTTGGCTTAGATGGAATACGAATAATGAAATTTATATTAACTTCTAATTCATCTAAAAACAAAATATACGTACTTCTTTATCAACCAACTTAACAAGATCAAATAATAAATCTTGTAAGTTTTGCAAACAATCAACTAGTTCAGACAAAATATTTTCTTCAAAATAAAAATAATTTTACGTAAAATAATCAAACTTAACGCGTACTTGTTTCTGGTATAATAGGTATTATTAGTGTTTATATTTTTCAGCACACTTTTTTTTTGTTCCCCACACCCCTCAACCTCCCTCCCCTCACCCCTCAACCTCCCTCCCCTCGCCCCTCAACCTCCCTCCCCTCGCGAGCGATTGCTGCCATGCCTACCATACCACTGTAACTAAGTGGGTAATATTTGGATTTTATGACTAAAAAGTCCGGACTTTTATTGAAATGTCAGGCTTTTTGTCGGGACTTTTCAAATTTCTAAATGGTAACCCTAACTGTAGGTAATTAGCGCTGTGCGACCTGAATTGCACGTTATTGTGTTGTAGCAAGAGTCGCTATTTATTTAAATGATTTTGCGGAGTAAATCTTCTGTACTATTCTGTGCTCCTGGGCAAAGAATTTGACTCAATGAATTAAGTTAATACGTATTTTTACACACCTACATACATGAACTCGCGCTTTCTTCCCATGGGGATAGGCATAAACTAAAGAATGCCTCCTGCTATGATGCAAAATACTTCAACTAAAATAAAATAAGTAATGTTATTGAATCCCCCCCACAGAGGCCGCAGCGCACGTGCTGAAGCCCGGCGAGGGCGCGGAGGAGGCGCCCGCACTGGCCGCCGCCGACTCCGACGCAGACCCCGACGTCGTGCTGGACGATGTGGACGAGGTAACATACACTATTCTAAGCATTTATTTCTATTACACCATTTACAGGCACTTTTGAATTTTCATGGATTTGGTCAGTCAGAAAATATGAAGCTAGTTGCCCATTCCAAAGCGTAGTAGGTACCTATGGAGAAGAACGGGCAAGAAACTCCATGGACACTTTTAAATCAGAATATTGTTACAAAAAAACATAACACTCCTTTTTTTGAGCAGTCCTGTAATAATAGAGCCACGAGATACAAGTGAATTGAGAGTTACACGACATGAGTGGCATTTTCGGTATGGCACGACATGAATGGCATTCCCGTGTTAGCACGACATGATTGACATTCTTGTTTCGGCATCAGTGGCATTCTTATGTCGGCACATTTTTAGCTTCTCGTATCGACACAACATGAGCGTCATTCTCGTGTCGGCACGACATCCCCTGCAGGGGTTAAATAGGGTATTTAATTTTTTTTTGTTGGGATACCTCTGGGCTACAAAATAATAATCATTTTATCATCCTTTCAAAATAACTTATCATTTCTTCCAGGTGTCTGCAGCCATCTCCCAGACCCTCAAGAATCTGAACACCAACACAGAGTCGCTTCAGAACCCCTTCTCCGACCAGGACTTGGCCAGCATGTTCACCAACATCAACCTTGGAGCTGACGGACAGGTAACCATCATCATCTGCCTAGCTTTCTCCCAATCATGACGTGGTCGGCTGAATGTGAGCTCATTGCCATCAACCAGGCACAAAACCTGACTCCAGGATGGCGATAGGTTCGCCCTATTTTTTTTTATGACCCCTCCCGCTCTGGGTGTTTCCTGAAAGAAAGAAGAATATACGCCACCTGTATAGTGACGTTCTTGGTGATGTTCTTCAGAAAGTCAGGTGATAAGTTCTCGGGGCGAGCTAAGGGGCCCGGAACATAGAGGGCTAAGGAAGGAACACGGGTGGGTTTTAGTCAGTAAGAGTCTGACACTCCCTCCCGCTCCACCCAGAGCGGGAATGATTTCCCACGCTCAAAAAAAAATTAAAAAATTGGCGTCGGCTACCTCCATACCAAATTTTATCAAAATTGGTCCAGCCGTTTGAGCGTGAAGAAGTAACAAACATATAAACACACATACACACTCACAAACTTTCGCCTTTATAATAATAATGTGATTTTATTTTTTATATTTTCAGCAAGAAACAAACATGTTCGTCCCCTTCATGCAGGGCATGATGCAGTCCCTCCTGTCCAAGGAAGTCCTCTACCCTTCCCTCAAGGAGCTGGTCGATAAGTACCCCACGTGGCTCGCGGAGAATAAGGGCAAGATCGAACAGAGCGAGTATGACAGGTGAGATACAGTTTAACCAGAGAAGGTTTGCGCTTCGGTCATTTTCGTGTCTCCGAATTAGCACGAACGTCGTAACAGACTAACCCCCCACAGAGGCAAGAAAGATCATCATCTGGCTGTCTTTTCCCAACTATGGTGGGGTCGGCTTCCAGTCTGACCGGATGCAGCTTAATACTAGTGTTTTAGATAGAGCCACTGCCTATCTGACCTCCACAACCCAGTTTAGTTACTGCGTAACACGATACCCCTTGGTAAGACTGGTTTTCAGAATTTCGGGCTTCTGACGACCCGTAACGACTGTCAAAGATCTTCGAATGACAGCCGGGACCAACAGCTTAACGTGCTTTCCTAAGCTCCTGCGCGTACACACACACAGGGGCTGACGAACACTAGATCCGAACCGCTCGTGTCAGGCTAAGCCACGCTGGCCTGCTCCGTTAAGTTAAAATTGCAACCAAAAGCGCTCAAAGATTTCCTTGCGCATAATACAAATTTTAAAATTACATTTCCCCATTCATCCAGGTTCTCAAAGCAGCAGAAGTTGATGGAACAGGTCTGCAGCGAACTGGAGCCGGAACAGGAGTCAGACCCTGATGACGTCAAGAGGAAGAGGTTCGAAGTGGTGCTGGAACTCATGCAGAAGGTAAGAAACGTTTCTCCTGGCCTGTCAGTTATTCAAAATATATGAATAACTAGCTTCCGCCCGCGGCTTCGCCCGCGATGTATGTCGATAAAAACTATCCATGTCCATCCCCGGGATGCAATCTATCCCTCTGCCAAATTTTATCGAAATCCGTTCAGTGGTTTAGGCGTGAAATTTATAATATTAGTATGGATGCAGATTGGCAAAACTGTTGTAGGACTAGCACACCAAATGAAAACCCCAAAGTTCATGAATATATCTATAGAAATAATTAAAATTGAAGTGTTTGTTTGTAATGTCAAAATAACATCTTTTTACTAATTACATTTATGAAAGTACTAGCTGCGCCCCTTCACCCGCATAAGTTTCTATCCCGTGGGAATTTCGGGATAAAAAGTAGCCTATATGTTAATCCAGGGTGTCGGCTACCTCCATACCAAATTTTATCAAAATTGATCATAGCGTGATGTTAAATAGCTTAACAGTCTTCGTCAAGAATTGGACTATCAAATGCAATTTGTTTTTTCTAGTTGTACTGGAACAACTCTTCAGCTTTATTATTAGAATAGATTAAAAGTTTATGAAATTCTTAAACTACCTACTATCTACATATAAAATGTGTGTTGGTCAGGGAATTTAAGCAAAATGATAAGTAAAAATCAGGGATTTGTTTCTGTTTTGCCATGTTTGTACTAATAAATACCATGTCGGGCCCTACAGATGCAGGACCTGGGCCAGCCGCCCACGGAGCTGGTGGGCGACATGGGAGCCGCGCCCGCCGGCTTCGCCATGCCGCCCACTGCCGACGCCGCGCAGTGTAGCCTTATGTAGTGCAGTGTGTGCAGTGTGTGCAGGTGTGTGCAAGTGTGTGCAGGTGTGTGCAAGCCACTCGATTCTGGCCTTGTATTTACTATATCGGATAGGGAAGCGTGTCTTTAAATGAAGCCGTGGTGCCGTATTATGACGGTTTAATGCCTTCATGATTCCAGTGTGAGAGAGTGACGGAGATATACATGACTGATAGCAGCATCCCTTTTTCTCACTGAAATTATGATGGTATTAATACTTCGTAATACGGTATGTAGTCATTGGGAACAATATTGAACAACAATCGCCCAATATTTTGTTGCAGCATCAAATGTTGTTAGCAATAATAATATTTATTTATTATCACTACAAGACACAAACATTTTTGCAGCCCTGACTCTTGTACTAGAAGTTCTTGTATCACAAGAGCCATGTACTAATGTGGGACAACTTTTGTTTTTTTACATACAGTACA
Source organism: Oligia latruncula (assembly GCA_948474745.1). NCBI lineage: Eukaryota > Metazoa > Arthropoda > Insecta > Lepidoptera > Noctuidae > Oligia > Oligia latruncula. The sequence continues at coordinate 627,285 of OX419711.1, read as the reverse complement.
GCATGTTGCCAGCAACATTTTAACATTATTTGTTGCGAACATGTTTCAAACAATTTTGCACAACTTTGTTTCCCAATGACTATGCGGCGTTAGGCTGATTGGTTGAATCAATCATTTATGAAGTGTGTCGATAATGCCTGGTGTATTTAATGTAATATACACTGATTGATTCAATCAATCAATGAATTGTAGTGCCAATTCAATCAATCAGTGTTTGCACCTAGAGAATGATTGATTCGTAACAGTTGGAGCCTTATCAAGTATGATCTTAGCTTTGTAAACTAGAATTTTCATGAAAAGAATGTGTTCCGTTGAAATAATCAGTTAAAATATAATTATTTACTCAAATTGTAACATTTTCTCGTAATAAAAGTCATGTCCTGAATGTGTCAAAACAAAAAGAGTTTTTAAATTAATTTTCTTTGATTGTTGTGACTTTTTGGTGTAGTGGTCACAAGCGCTACTGTTGAGCATGAGTGGCTGGCTTCGATTCCTAGGTTGGGAAAAGTGTTTTTATGATTTTCCATCAGGAACGTCTCAGTAGCAGCCTGGAGTCTGTATATGTGCGGGTTGATGGCAATATTCTCGTCCCCTATTACATGGGACTTAAATATAACTGGCGAAATGTGGATGTGACTATACACCTCTGGCCAACCCCTTCGTGGATTACAGGCGTGATGTTATTTTATTATAAAAGATGTTTTAATAGCTTCTAAGGAATATTTTAACTGATTGATTCAATCATTCACAAGATTTAGACTGCTTTTAACGGGAGCCTGACGGTAGGATATTATAACAGTAACCTTAATTTTAATTCTAAATAATAATATATTATTGTTTTCAAACACCAAATTATATAAAATCATATCAAAATAAATACCTAAAGTAACGTATATGCCTAGTTTACATGAGCTTAGTAGAGTCAGCCGCACGTTAATGGCAGGCCTGGCGCACTCCGCATTTTAGTTATGAAGCTATAGGTACGTGGGCTTGTCAGGCCAATTCAGTGGACTGTAACGTAATCGAAAGAGATAAAAAGTTACGTGATAGAAAGAGAGGCAACTTGTAGGTGAATATAACTGTAGGCAATTGGCGCTGTGCGACCTGAATTGCACTTTATTGTGTCGTAGCAAGAGTCGCTATTTGTTTAAATGATTTTTGGAGTGAATCTTCTGTACTTGTACTATTATTATGTTCTTTGTCAATGGTAACACCTTTACCTTGAGCTGGCCTAGTGTAGTTCAGAGTTACAATAGAATAAGAGGTCACACTGATTTTGTTACCAGTGACGTGCAGCCTACTGTACAAAGCAGTAGCTACTAAGTCCGTGAAAACCATACTTCACAAATTTCAGAGTTTCTCCACTCGAATAGGCGATTATCAAAAGAAGATAATTTGACTTGTATTAAAAAAAATATGAATATTTAAAATTCCTTTTATTTCATATACTTAATAGGATATTTATTTTGACATGACGTATAGTGCAATTTTATTATCTTTTAACTCACGTTATTTTTAACAAAAGTTGTCTACAGATTTGCTAGATTTTGTCGATCGAAAATATATATCCGTAATTAGTAGGTAGGTATAGAAAAATTAAAATGAATAACGCCGTTGTCCAGGGTCCGAACTTTGAGCCCCAGTTGGGGTAAATCATTAATTTAAACTAAAAACAGGAATGGACTCAATATCAAACCTTGAGGAACGCCCATTATGATTGTCCTTTCATTCCATAATGAGTTTGTGCCGTTACTTGAACTTTAACCTTCCTATCTTTCAGGTAAGTAAAGTCAGGTAGTAAATCAAGAGCTGTATTCCCAATCCTATACTGCTGTAGTTTCAGCAGAAGTGGCTCATGGTTTACGCAATCAAACGCCTTAGAGAGGTCGCAAAATATTCCAATGGCATCTTGTGCTTCTTCCCAGTGATGAAAATGTTCTTTATCACACTGGCTTCACATCAAGCAGTGTCCAGTTTTCCTATAAGGATTTTATCAGTATCAGCCCGGACTTAAGAATGTATTTGGCCGATATTAGGCCCTCCCTATAATTCATGGATCTTAACACATTGTTGCCTTATTAACAATAGATCGACTCAATCAAGTATATCCATAGACACCTATTATCGATTTTAAGTCTTAGAGCACAGCTTAACTCTATGGAAAGTAGGAATGAAGATATGTATGAATTGTTTGACGTATAAATATAGGGTCAAATTATATTAGCTAGCAAAACTCTCGGTGGTCGCTGACCTTAGCTGTAGCTACTTAAAATTAAGAGGTTTTTCTTTGTTTTATCATCATTAGATATCGGTACCCATCACATTTACGGAGCTTCGTTAGCTAATTTAACGTGACCTTGTATAATTGATATAAATTATATAATAATAATATGCATTTTTATACTGTAGCATAAAATAATCGGGAAATGACTTTGTATATTTTAAAACTGGTATATAAATTATCAGAATTGTAAAAGGCTCTGTGAGTGCCAAAACTTTGATTTAACACATAAAAATATTTGGAAATCGTCATTCTCCTCCCTTTATCCCAATTTATTTGGGGTCGGCGCAACATGTCTTTTTCTTCCACACTTCTATATTAGTCATCTCAGTAGTCACCCCCTTTCTAACCATATTATCTTTCACATCTGCCTAGCCTTTTCCCAACTATGTTGTGGTCTATGTTTCCAGTCTAACCCGAAGCAGCTGAATACCAGTATTTTAGATGGAGCGACTGCCTATCTGACCTCCACAACCAATTACTAGGTAATACGATACCCCTTTATAAGACTGGTTGTCAGACTTTCGGGTTTCATCTCAAGTCTAAAGTTAACTTTATGTGCATATTATTATGTATTTGTCGTTGACTGTCTCTAAAATATTCCAGTTTTTATACATAATTATACTATATTTCTTTATTTTAAGTTAAAATCAAGTGAGTATGACAAAATTCCGCACTGCATGTAAGTAATGCCTAATATCGGCAACGAAATGTGTATGTCTTGAAAATATTCCGGTTTTTATGTGTTAAATTAAATAACTATATTTAAAACGATTTAAGTAAAGGGGCGGTAAGATTTTTGACTGAATGAGATATTGCAAGAAAATTAAATAAACGAATTTTAGCTTCTTGAAAGTCTTTCGTCAATTCTTTATCATCGTCCTATGCTATGTTAGCAGAATGCCTCAAAATGATGTAATTATAATATCTGATTCAGTCAAAATGAAATCAAAATGGTGGCTAGATAAATCTAATTATATCTCTTGGACTTTTAAAATGGCTTTAAAAATATATTCAAACCTTTAAGGAATTTTAAAAGCCTATTAAATGAATTAATCTGGGGGCCCATAATTATTCTTGGGCAGGTGATGTGCAGCGCAGGTCCAGGTGACAGTTAACAGTTGCACCGCACATGCTACAACATCGTGCGACACTTCACTCTTCGTCTAATATTGACCTGCTATGAACGTGTATGGTAACACCCCAGGTTTAAACATACCAGGGGAAAAGAAAGCATCATCATTCTCTATCCCAATTATTTGTGACGTGTTTTTTTCTTCCGTCGATATATCATAGTAGCCATATATCATTTCTCACCCAGTTCATCCATCATTTCTTTGGTCCAGGCTAATAGAAAGCGTTCCATTAAATTTCCAAGGTATATAATTAGATTATTAAAATGTGTATAATATTTAGCACAAAAATGTATGACATCTGTATGGAATACGGAAGCAAGAGGCCAATGACCTCGGATAGAAATACATATTGACTTGTGTATTAAAATTATTGTTTGATTATTATTTATTAGTTGTTTCTTAATAATAAACGTTCAGTTATTATTTTGGGTTGTTTTTTTTTCATATTAGACCTTTTATCATCAGTGACCTTCCATTTTCACCTTCGTAGCAGCAGGCGTCAGTGAGCAGCAGCTGCAACAGTGAGGTCGGGTTTTGTAGTTCAAACTTCAAGCGTAACTGTTGACGTGCAGTTGAGCGATTTTGCATCACTGCCCAAATCACAGTGATCTTTATTCTCATTCTGATATGATCGCTGACACTGACAAGTCTGTCGAAATCATTGTGATCTTTATCCTCGTTACATTAAGGTTGCTGTTACGTTGCTGCAGTCAGACGTAAAATAAATGTGGACAGACTGTACATTAAACGATTACCAACTAATTTCATAATGTAGTGTTTAATTTTTTTTTTTTTACTAAATAGTGAAATAAACCCTATGTATGTACAGTCACGAGCAATAATATGTCAACACTTGGTAACTTTAAATTGCGATTTTTTCACGAAATAACGAATGCAACGTTGAAATACGACACTTTACTTAGGTATACCTATGGGTCCGAAAATACTGTGTTTCTACTGATATAAAATTTCATTCAAAAATAAAGGAGGAAATCGCCTTTGAATAAAGCTAAGTGTATACATACTTTTGCTCGTGACTGTACACACCGAATCTTGAAGCGACACAACGCGGACGGCGACGCTGTGGGCACTTTTCAAAATAGCATAGGGGTCCAGGGAAATTAATGGTTACGCAAAACTAAAGAGAAAAGACTAAAGTTTGTTTTTTATTCCCAGATACCTACTAATCTGACATTAAGTCTTTTGTGTTTGTACTTTTTTAGTAGGTATAGAAGTTTGACATCACCTGTCAAATTAGTGTCTGGGTTTTAAAAACGAACATTACCAACTAAAATAAAATTATCCTTAGGTTCAAATCACAACTGTCATTCTTTGACAGTTGTATAAAATGGCTAAAGCTAGTTTCCTAGGAAAGCGGTGACCTCACATAACGGCCGCAGTGGCGGCTGTCATGAAAATGATGACAGTGGCAAAGATTTAAATCGTTAGTTAGGCCCTACCGCGTCAGGTAGTCGCGTTTGTTTCGTTTTTACACCGCTGACACACAATGACGCAGTGACTTGACTTGATAGTCATGGATCACTCTTCTCAGTATGGACACTTTCGAGTGACTAAGACAGTGAGGTAAATCTACCGATTTAAATCTTTGGGCAGCGGGGTTTGACTTTAGAATGTCAAAACGCTCTAGAATATTTCATTTTATGATAATTTCACCACTATTGCAAAAGTATAATTCCTTTTAAGTAACTTATTATAACATAAAAAGAAGCCATTTCCGCCTAAATTATATACGTGGGTAAAGGTCATACGGTCAATGATACTCTTTGTACTTTTGCTAAAAAAAAAACAATTTGGATAAAATAAAAAAAAGAAACAAGTAGGTACTTACAGAGGTAGTTTTTATTTACAGGTAAAAAAAATGCGTAAAAAAACATGTTCTTGTGGATGACAGATGACGGAAAATGTTGCCAGTATACAATAGTTCATGAAAAGAAAAATATAAGAAATCGTGGAAAGGTTTGTTCTCCGTTTTAACAGGAAAAGTTACAGGCTGATGATAATCTCCCTAGGATTAAATTCGATCACACTTTTATACCTAATATGACGCATTCCACTAAACTTTTATACATAGAATAAGTCATAAACTGAGAATACCTACATTTTGAACTTTTGACAGTTTTTCCATACTAGAACTGTCAGACGTCAACTTTATTAGAGTTATTCCGTTTATCCACCCCAAAAAAATCCACTCTAAGTTAGGTACGCGAAAAGTCGGAAACGCATGTCCGAGAATCCACCCTAGGCCTAGTTGGATAAACGGAATTTATAGGCTTAGGGTGGATTCTCGGTTAGGAGTTTCCGCGTATCCACCTTAGAGTGGATAAACGGAATAACCGTTTTATTCCACGAATCAAAGATAGATCTGACTGGTAAAATTAGCCCATAGGAGTAAAGTAGTCGCGAGCTCAAACTCACTGGTGGTCATGGCCAAAAAGTACGCTGTCTCACCTGGCTTTGGGTCCGACAGAGATAGTATCAGTGATGAGCAGTTAGACGCTAGTCTGCACGCACAACTAGACGTTGTGCGTGCAGACTAGCGTCTAACTGCTCATCACTTCTCACGCACAGAAACACCGCTCTGAACTGATAGGCGCGTAAAAAAATTCGAGAAGTTCTTTGAAAAATAGAGTTTTATGAAAAAACCACTAAAAATTAATTACAAATATTTATTAAACTCTTCGATAACTGAGCTTTGTCGAGGTACGGACTTGGTTTTGAAGATTTTACAGTTCTTTTCTTACAGTTCTTGAGGGACTCGCTTGGTACACACGATGACATATCAAGCTATGCATTTTGCGGGTAGAACACTCGCCGAGGGACTCGCTTGGTACACACGATGACATATCAAGCTATGCATTTTGCGGGTAGAACACTCGCCGAGGGACTCGCTTGGTACACACGATGACATATCAAGCTATGCATTTTGCGGGTACAACACTCGCCGAGGGACTCGCTTGGTACACACGATGACATAACAAGCTATGCATTTTCCGGGTAGAACACTCGCCGAGGGACTCGCTTGGTACACACGATGACATATCAAGCTATGCATTTTGCGGGTAGAACACTCGCCGAGTGACTCGCTTGGTACAAACGATGACATATCAAGCTATGCATTCTGCGGGTAGAACACTCGCCCAGGGACTCGCTTGGTACACACGATGACATATCAAGCTATGCATTTTGCGGGTAGAACACTCGCCGAGGGACTCGCTTGGTACACACGATGACATATCAAGCTATGCATTTTGCGGGTAGAACACTCGCCGAGGGACTCGCTTGGTACACACGATGACATAGCAAGCTATGCATTTTGCGGGTAGAACACTCGCCGAGGGACTCGCTTGGTACACACGATGACATATCAAGCTATGCATTTTGCGGGTAGAACACTCGCCGAGGGACTCGCTTGGTACACACGATGACATATCAAGCTATGCATTTTGCGGGTAGAACACTCGCCGAGGGACTCGCTTGGTACACACGATGACATATGAAGCTATGCATTTTGCGGGTAGAACACTCGCCGAGGGACTCGCTTGGTACACACGATGACATATCAAGCTATGCATTTTGCGGGTAGAACACTCGCCGAGGGACTCGCTTGGTACACACGATGACATATCAAGCTATGCATTTTGCGGGTAGAACACTCGCCGAGGGACTCGCTTGGTACACACGATGACATATCAAGCTATGCATTTTGCGGGTAGAACACTCGCCGAGGGACTCGCTTGGTACACACGATGACATATCAAGCTATGCATTTTCAGAACTGAACTCGCATTGTTTAAGCTTTTCGTACAATGAGAAGTCAGCTGGAAATGAATAGCTTGATTTATGTCGTTACCCGTCTAGCGTTCGCGCCGAACGTCGAACTACTGAAAACTTCATGACATCAATTCTTTATCTATTTACATATTTTTCTCAACTTATTATTACAGACACTGGTTAGTAGAATGCTAGGGAAACGTGTGTGAGTTAGGAGGGTTGTTGTAGGAATGTTGCTAACTGTACAGGGTGAAATTAAATTAGCTAGCAAAACTCCGCAGACGTAAATGGGTATCGATACCTAAACATGATAAAACAATAAAAAATGACGATGTTTTTAGGGTTATCAACAGCCAATAGTGAAATATCAGTTTTTTTTTTTTTGTAAACTTCTCGATATCTCAGCACGATAAAAACAGATTTTATGAAGTCACACTTCAAGTAACAACACTACCAGAGGACATTGACCCCAAATAAAACCATCACCTTTTTTATTTTGTCGCGTGGGAGTTTCGCTAGCAAAAATTTGACCTTGTATAATAATAATTAGTTCCACTTATTGCCGCGCGGCGGCGGCATCATCTCGTTCTCCATGGTGGCTGTGGTGGACAAACGTCCTAAGCACTTAGAACATTTTGGTGTACGTTTTTTTTTGACGTTATCAGTGAAAGGAGGAAGGCCGAAATCCTCTGGTTTTAAGTCGAGAAGGGATTTGAGGACCAAAGTCGCAGCAGCACAATCTCGCAGCGGCAGGATTTGGGGTGGAGTCATTACTACCTGGTAATTAAGAAAGAAAGAAAAATAGGTTTAATGTCATAGAAAAAAAAACGAGTAGGTAAGTCATCATTATCTACCTGCCTTTTCCCAACTCTTTTGGGGTCGGCTTCCAGTCTAACTGGATGCAGCTGAATACCAGTATTTTACATGGAGCGACTGCCTATCTGACCTCCACAACCCAATTACCTACTAGGTAATACGATACCCCTTGGTATGACTGGTTGTCAGACTTTCGGGCTTCTGACTACCCCGTAACGACTGTCAAAGATCCACGACGTGGCGTTCTGTAGTTTCTGCCAACCCGCCATAGAAGAAGGCGTGAGCTTATTTATTTATGTATGTACTAGCTGCGCCCCGCGGTTTCACCCGCGTGAATGTTGATCCCGTGGGAATATCGGGATAAAAAGTAAACGAAAGCCTATACGTTAATCCAGGGTGTCAGCTACCTCCATACAAAATTTTATCAAAATTGGTCCAGCTGTTTGAGCGCGAAGAAGTAGGTAATTTTGAATTCTATTGCGTTGGTGGCATGACATATGGCAGGTGCAAATAAACAGTTGGTATTGTAACCACTTTTTAGGGTTCCGTACCAAAATGGTAAAACCGGAACCCTGCTGAGACTATGTCTGTCGCGGTCGGTCTGTGCGTGAAGAAGTAACAAACATAATAATATACCTACACACACACACACACACCCCACCACACTCTCACAAACTTTCGCCTTTATAATATTAGTGTGATTATAATAAGGTTTTACCTGCATTCCTGCTGCGAGTCCGGCTTCTAAGCCAAGTAACGAATCTTCAAAGACGAGGCACTGAAAAATATCATTAGTGTTTAATATCTAGGGTACCTACGTACCTACCTATTATTGAAAATGTCGTACAAAATGTTTTATTTATTTAAATGGGTAGTTGAGACCGCGAAATTCATATTTTCTTACGTTTTATGCAATTTGCAGGTCAGTGTCAGGTTGTATCTTGATCAAAATATGATTCGCGACAATGGCGCCGATTCTGTTGTTCACAAACTAAACTGAATTTAAGTTCATGCATCTTTTTCTTTCTATTTTACTATGAAAAGGACAGAAGATAAATATTAGTTTAGTCCTGTCAAAATAAGATACTCCATAGACAATTTAGACGAGATTAAAAAAATGGCTATTAAAAATACGTCAATTTACGTCAGGTGCCGACTAATTTGACAGGACTAAACTAATATTTATCTTCTGTCCTTTTCATAATGAAATATAAAGAAAAAGATGCATGAACTTAAATTTGGTTTAGTTTGTGAATAACAGAATCGGCGCCATTAACAGGTAATATTTAGAGAATGATAATCATTAGAATCATTAATATATCTTTCTATGTTAGATCTCTACCACCAACCACCAATCTCTTATGGAAAAGTGTTAATTAATGGTCGCGAATCATATTTTGATCAAGATACAATCTGACACTGACCTGCAAATTGCAAAAAACGAATTGAATTTCGCGGTCTACCACTATCCATTCAACTTAAAGTTATTTTTCCGGAATCAAATAAATTGTATTACAACCAACTGAAGAGCACCGGCATGTCCTAGAATCAGAAATTCAAAGACATGTGACATCTACCATTCTGTATTGGGTCCGCGAGATGGGTTACGGCCCACTCCCTCTCACAGAGAGGAGCCCTGTGTCCCAGCAGTGGGAACGTTATAGGATGATTATGCTTATCACCAACTTGTTACATCATGACGGTACCTTGTCAATACATCTATGAAAATATCATGTACGTAAGGAAAAATCTACATCTTTTTAGTAAAAGAGGTGAAAGACACAATTATATCACTAGAAATAGGGACCAATTAGTTCAACCAGGTTTCAGGCTGGCTAAAGTAGACTCGTCTTTCATGGGCTACTGTTTAAAATGTTACAATAAAATACCTGCCGACATACTTCAACTGAATGAAACGAAATTTAAATCTTGTATAAAACGCACACTATGCAGCCAGGCATATTATAAATTGGGGGACTACATCGCCGATAAAAGTGCTTGGCTAAACGCTGGTCCTGCTCCATAAGGACGCACAAATAAATTGATTAGCATTGGAAAATACTGTTGAAGCTGCTGAAGATTTTAAAATACACTTTTTGCATTATATAAATTCAATCTCCTAGTATTGTATAATTGCATAGCACATGTGTGAGTACTATGTACATACTATAAAGCTTCCATTTACTGGGTTCGCCTTTCATTGACTTGAATGTGCCCTGGCGGCTGAGAGTATGTCATGCTCACTCAAATGTCTCGCTGATGGTGGCGCGTGTGTTGGATCATTTAGCTCCCTATAAAATGGTTGAGCTGAATGGTGCTAATACATGCGTCATGTTCGTGAACGGGCGCCGTCAGTAGGGACTGGTCATCTCTTTGCTGCCATGGCTTATTTTAATTTTATTTAATATTTGAATTGTTTTTTTTTTTCATTACGGACGCTTTTAACGTTCTGCATCGTTCTCACATGCATAATTTTTAACATGAATGATGTAAATAAGACTTTGTAACCATATTATTTTGATTTAAAAGAGTGTCCATGGAGGTTCTTGCCCGTTCTTCTCCATAGGTATACCTACGCTTTGGAATGGGCAATCTAGCTTCATCTTTCTGACTGACCGACCCCTTGACAATTCAAAAGTGCCTGTAATTGGTTTAATTGAAATAAATGCTTTGAGTTTATTATAAATACCTTAATCGGTGGAGGTTTGTCAGGAAACTTGGCAGCTGCAATCAGATAGAGGTCTGGGAATGGCTTCGCGCGATCCACATCAGGGTCGCCGGCGCAAACCTGTAGTTACAGTTAAACCAGAAATGATATACTTAATTAAAAAAATTAGTTAGGCTTATTTTAACCCTTGTAGAAAGGGTCAAATTAAATTAGCTAGCGAAACTCTGCAGACGTGATGGGTATTTAAACATGACAAAACAAAAAAAAATAAAACAGTGGCACTCCGGGAGTGCCGACAGAAGCGAAAACCAAACACAAACAGAATACTTTACCATCACTCACTGACATATCGGATATACATTAAAACCGAGTACCTACATCCCAAAGCCAGCCGAACACATTCCGAAGTGGGTATTTTTTTAATCGTCACATAAACAAAACACGCGTGGTGTCGCTTACGGTAACAGTGGCGCGAGTTCCATGATTTTTCCCATCTCAAAAATTGCCCAACGCGCCTAGAAGTTTTCACTTCAAAAAATTATTTGATGGGTTTTTTTGTGGGGTCATCGACCGCAGTTAGTGTAGGCACTTGAAATATCAGTTTAAAAACTTTTTTTTTTTGTGAAAACTTTACAGCCGTAATGGGTTTCGTTATCTAAACACGATAAAACAAAAGCAAACAGATTTTCCCAACTCAAACTTCAAGTAGCAAATATACCAGGGGTCGTTGACCCCCAAAAAACATCAAATAATTTTTATTTTATTGTGTTTAAGGGGCTTACAGGACCTAAACGCAAAAAACACAAGTTGAAACAATATAAAAAGTAATTTAAAAAAATTAAACCGACTTCAAAAAGAAATTAACTCAAAAATTATGAAATAACTTTAATTTCGGAAGTCGGTGTCTTGGGATCTGTATTTTAGTTTTTTGCCACCGACTTCCGAAATTAAAGTTATTTCATAATTTTTGAGTTAATTTCTTTTTGAAGTCGGTTTAATTTTTTTAAATTACTTTTTATTTGGTAATTTTTAGTTGTTGCACTAGAATTTGACCAAGGTTTTGAGATGTTTTCCCTTTGACACTACACCCGTAGCTCGTATCAATAAGCCAGGCCGTCACACTTTCCATCATGTCCATATCTTGAAAATTACTGAATCGATTTTGATGAAACTTGCACTGTTCCCTAAGTTGAAGTAAATGTAAGCCAATAAAAAAAGAATGGTCACGATCCGATAAATAGTTACGGAGATATGCGTGGACAAACATACATACATACATACATACATACGTCTATAAAATTTTGTATATTTGTTTGGAAGCCCTAATAGATTGTCATATGTGAATATAATGCAATTCCAATAATATTACATACATACGTATCGAATTGATAACCTCCTTTTTTTTGAAGTCGGTAAAAAGTATATGATCGACTACAGTAAACAAAATCAGAAAAATATATGATATTCTTCAGGATTATATGCTAGGTAGATAGTGTGTTGAAAACATAATACAACTAATTTAATACGGTAGAAAAAATAGAAACCTCTAAAAACTTTATTTTTACAATAAAAACCATACTAATATTATTATTATTTTTTTCTTCTACAAGCAAAATACTAGTGTTTTAATTTTTTAGTCCAAAATAGTTTTTTTGTAATTCAATAACTGCTTCATATTTTGCAATAAATTACCAGCGTTGTGTCATCGCGCTTCTCTTTCTTTTCTATGAAGTCTGACAGTGAGCGCGCTTTAGGTCATGTAAGCCCCTTAACTATCGATACCCATCACGTCTGCGGAAGTCAAAGTCAAAGTCATCATTTATTTCAAATAGGCACATTAGAGGCACTTTTGAACGTCAAAAAAAAACTAAATAGAAATGATTCTAGTCGGAGTTTCGCTACCTAGTTTAATTTGACCCCATATAGGTTGGGGTGGGTACTTACCATATGATGGAACATTCCAAATATTTTAGGTTTGGTAGCGATGTGTAGACGCACCTCTCGCCTGGACGAGTTGGTCGCCAGAGCGAACAACACGCCAGACCGGCAGAGATGATTCAAAAGCCTTTGTATGCCTGGAAATTTACGAGTATCTATAGCAGTTGTATAGATCTTAGGGTTGCCTAAGGGTACGCACGCACTGACAGATATATATGACTAAAACCCACCCGTGTTCCTTCCTTAACCCTTTATGTTCCGGGCCAGCGGTAACCCTTTCGGACAATGCCGCTGACCCACTGACAGATGGCTTGCTTAGTGCTTACAGCCTAACGAGTCACCTTGCGAGTAGAGAAGTGAAACGAACGCTCTAGAATTTTCTAACTAAACGGGACGTTCGCTGCAGCGAAAATTCGCTCGGTGCGAACGGCGAAGCGTTTTGCGACTAAAACAAATGTCATAGAAATGTAGGTACTAGCCATGCGGCGACCGGCGGCGGCGCGACCGGTGAAGTTTGCCTAACGAATCAAGCTTATTTGTATTCGCCGCGAAAAAATGAATACCGAAACTTGTAGCCCGTGGCCGTGCATACTGCGCTGCGTAGATTGCCGCGTCGGCAGACGTACACGCACCGCTGCCGGTCGCGACGCCCTGTCCCGTGGCCAGCGGGTAACCAGGACCGCGCGCGAGCGGCGAGGAGTGCCCGCGCGGGCGCGCGCTCAGCGAGTCGCCGCATGCGCATACCGCTTGCAAGCGTTTCTTCCCCCGCGAAGAAACGCTGAAGAACGGGCTGCTCGACGCTTGAAGCGCACGGTGAGCGCGACGGTGTACGCTGTAAACTGTTCTGTATTGTCGTCGTAAAATTTACTTCAATGCATTTGATTTAGGATCCTAACTTGAATGACAAGTTATTTGTTGTGTCGAAGCGATGCTGTTATAATGAGTCCTGAACTGATGACCTTTATTCTTATTACGACACAAATGACGTATAGAAACTGATGGCTTTAAAGGCGGAAGTTATGCGCTAAATACACTTTCGGCGCCATGACTTTATCAGTAGGAACTTCAGTCGCTGTCGCTGCCGGCGCGTGCCCTGAAGAGTACTGTGTATCTGTGCCTTTAAATGCCCTGTTTGTGCACACGAGTTCGATTCCCAGGTCGGCCAAAATATAGGAGTTTTCCATAAGGAATTTCGTAGTAGCAACCAGGAGTTTGGAAGTTGGCCGTGTGATGCCCCCATGCCTCGGAAAGCACGTTAAGCCGTTGTTTCGGCACCTGATCTGTCTCCGGTCGTGTCTGATTGCCGTTCCATCGGACTATGAGAATAAGGGAAGAGAGAGTGCACCTATGTCTGCGCTCACACTTGTGCACTATAATATCACCCGCACCGAAGGCTGGTCTCCGCTGAGATTGACCGCAGTGACCGAAGTTTCGTCTGGAGCACTATTATTATCTCTGCCTGCCCCTTCGGGCCCTCGGGGAATCCCGGCGAGATAGTAAATACCTTTCTTTAATGGCGCCTTCGGCAGTCTAGTTTTTGTGACGACCCTCAGCTCATTCTCTAGGTCAGTTGCACTCATATTTAGCTGAAGATCATTCACCACGTTTTCACAAACCTGCTTGTCTATGGCACCAATATTCTGCAAAACAAAATGGGAGCCAATGGTCATAACAGAAAGTAGTAAGTAGGTAGGTTATATAACCACTTTTACACGTCATATTTTAAAAACTAGATGAGGTCAGCGTTTCCTATCAGACTACTCTGATATGAAAGGCCGAAACAAACTCAGAGGAACATCTAGATTGGTGTCTGAAAAAGTGAAATTTTGAGGAAAGAACCACACATATTTGAGTGGACCAGTCCAGTCAGAGCAAGCATTTGTCAGTAATCGTGTAGCTCAACTAAGAACTTGAGGAGCTCAACGACTCGACGGACAATGGACAATAACAAAAAAAGGACAGTTGGGTAGGCCGCATGGAGTACTCAAACTGCCAGACTGTCATTAAAATAAACTGAGAAAAAAATACTACTTGATGGTAAATACTTACTTTACGCTCCAACTCCCTGGTGTATTTCTTTCCATATTTTGCGCAAAGTTCTTTTAATATTTTGTGAAATTGCCTTTCGGAATCTGAAACCAGACGTAAATAAATAAAGTCTTCCAGAACGAATTCCGGTCATGGCGACGAATCTCAGCGGAGACCTGAGGGGCAATTCTCGTAATTTTAAGAACGTTCACAGTCTGATCTCAGTCTCAATCTGTCAAAAATACTTACCTCTAATTTCCCTACATTTTGACAAGCTTTTGACATTTGTTTGTCGCCGAGATTAGATTTTCAACGTTTTAAATTACGAGAATTGGCCTTCAGATTTCGGCGCGGGAGATATATTATAGTGCACAAGTTTGTCCGCAGACACAGGTAGACTCTCTCTTCCCTCACTCTCATTGTCCTTTCGGACGGCAATCCGACACGACCGGAGGGAGATCAGGCGCAAGGCCAACGTGTTTTTCGAGGCACGGGGGTATCACACCGCCTACTTCCAAACTCCGGGCTGTTAATTAGGAAATTTCCAATGGAAAAACCTAATAACAATTTGCCCGACCCGGGAATCGAACCCAGGACCCCACGCGTAGCAGTCGCGCTTGCGACCACGAGACCAGTCTAAACGTACCAAACGTACTACGTAAATCGATGTATGTTGGGGTCGGCTTCCAGTCTAACCGGAAGCTGCTGAATACCAGTATTTTACATGAAGCGACTGTCCATCTAACCTCCACAACCCAGTTACTGGCTAATCCGATACCCCTTGGTAAGACTGTCAGACTTTCGGGCTTTTGCCCATGTAGGTTTTATGTGAAATAAAATATTTTGATTTAATTCCGCTTAGACTAGGAACCGAAACCAACATAGTTGGGAAAAGGCTAGACAGATGATACATAATCAGCCTATAACGTTCCCACTGCTGGGACACAGGCCTCCTCTCAGTGAGAGGGAGTGGGCCGTAATCCACCACGCGGGCCCAGTGCGAGTTGATAGATGTCACATGTCTTCGAATTTTTGGTTCTAGGACATGCCGGTTTCCTCACGATGTTTTCCTTCACCGTTTTGAGAGCAGTGGTGATGGAATAATTTACACAAAGTAAAGCGCCTGTCTGGGTTCGAACCTACGACCTACAACTTGTAAGTCGCGGCTGTTACCACTGGGCCACCACTTCACTGCTAGACAGATGATAATGAATGATTAATTAAAGCAGTTCTTACCTAAGATTGTGCCGTCCATATCGAAGATACAATGGGTCACCTTCTTGAAGTTCTTCGTTTTATGAATGGATCGGCCCCACTTTTGCGACGAAAAGAAACACCTTTGAGTAAACCTCGTCGGAACGACCGGTGCATAGCTACAAATGAGAATTTGTATGATAATAAATAAAAAAACTACATAATTAATAGAAAAAATATTGAAACTTGATTTTTTTTTTAACGTCAGCGAGGCGACAGTCAAAAACCATAAATATCATGAAAAATGTGGAGTACTTAGACGCCTATGTGCGGATTTTACCAATGAAACCGAAGCGATCAGCACTTTTTTTTTTTTTTACTTTCCCTTACTTAAACCGCGTACAAGACTGTCAATGTTAATTTCCATAACAGCTTTGACATTAATTCTCAATTCGGTTGAATATTTATATACTTACTTATGTTTTTTTTTTACCTCAATAGGTACTCCCTTATTTATAAGCCGATTTGCAAAATTCGTTTTTTAAACTTTCAGATTGGTCCCATAGAAATTTCATCAAAATCGGTTCAGTAGTTTGGTTTTTATACCTACATTAGGGAGGGGTTAGGGGGGGTTTAGGGTTTTTTTTTACTTTGACTTTGACAATCATGACAACTACCTACTTGAGTGAAAAATAATTTTAGGTAATTTCGGAAATCGGTGTCGTTGGTTTGACATTTTCGTTATTTGCCACCGACTAGCGACTTCCGAAATTAAATTTTTCAGTTTTTAGTGTCTTAATTGGAAGTCGGTTGCTATTATTTTGTAAAAAAGTTATTATTTTTCACTTTTAGGTTGTACTTAGACACACAAACTCGTAACACTACTTGCTATGTAAATATCAGTGACAGAAAGTTTTTATAACATCATCAATGTACAGACGCCAGCGCAGCAGGTCAACCTACCCGAAACTGTCAGATTTTCCCAATCAACCTTGAACCTTATGTTTTAGCAATTAAGTCGAAAATCTATTAAAGAAATCTGACAGATTGTAGTAACTTGATGTGCTGGCGTCTGTACCTACTAAGTGGCTAAAATACGTATTATTGAAGATAACTCAAATACTTCCCAAGCAAAGTTAATATTGGTGTAGTGGTGGCAAGCGCTACTACAGGGCATAAGGTCCTGGGTTTGGTTCCCAGGTCGGGCAAAGTGTTATTTGGTTTTCTAATTATGAGCCAAGCCACAGCCCGGAGTCTGGATTTGTGCCAGGTTGATGGCAATAGGCTTGCCCCCGATTACATGGGACCTCAACAACATAATGTGGGCGGACATTTTGTTGTTGAGGTCCCATGCTATAGGACATACTATAGGTCACCTCTGCCTAACCCTTCGGGAATAAAACAGGTCATGTTATGTTTGTATTAACTTATGTTTGTATTAACTTATGTTTGTATTAACTTATGTTTGTATTAACTTATGTTTGTATTAACTTATTTTGGTATTAATTTATTCAATGGACCGTTACATTACACACGACGAAGATAATATTTATTTCATACTAGCTGACCCGGCAAACGTTGTTTTGCTCCTACACTACTCCTACCCTACTCCCACACTACTCCTACCCTACTCCTACACTACTCCTACCCTACTTCTACCCTACTCCTACCCTACTCCTACCCTACTCCTACACTACTCCTACCCTACTCCTACACTACTCCTACCCTACTCCTACACTACTCCTACACTACTCTTACCCTACTTCTACCCTACCCCTACCCTACCCTACTCCTACCCTACTCCTACACTACTCCTACCCTACTCCTACACTACTCCTACCCTACTCCTACACTACTCCTACCCTACTCCTACACTACTCCTACACTACTCCTACCCTACTCCTACACTACTCCTACCCTACTCCTACCCTACTCCTACCCTACTCCTACTATAAAAAAAAATAAAAAAAAAAAGTATCCTATGTCCGTCTCCTGGTTCTAAGCTACCTCCCCACCAATTTTCAGCCAAATCGGTTCAGCCGTTCTCGAGTTATAAGTGGTGTAACTAACAGACTTTCTTTTATATATATAGGGTGACTGGTAATTAGTGACCGATACTTAAACACGTGATTTTACTCATCATTATGAACAACTTTTACTATTGGACCAAACCTGAAATCGCGAAAAAAAAATCAGCTGCTCCCTACATTTTGACGGGTTAAGCGAACATAAATGTAGGGAACAGCTGATTTTTTTTTCGCGATTTCATTTTTGGTCCCATAGTAAAAGTTGTTCATAATGATGAGTAAAATCACGTGTTTAAGTATCGGTCACTAATTACCAGTCACCCTATATAGATTTAAGGGGATTACAAAGATAAAATATTATAGTATCTTAGCCGTGTGTAGCGCCCTTATGTTTGTATTAATTTGTGTTTGTATCAACATAAGTTTGTATCAACTTATGTTTGTATTAACTTATGTTTGTATTAACTTATGTTTGTATCAACTTATGTTTGTATTAACTTATGCTTTTTCCCAACTTGTTACTGAAGGGGTAGGCAGAAACTACAGAACATCACCTACTACTATTACGATTCTTACCTACTAAATCCTTTTGCTTTGCTCACTTGGCTACACAAAGAAGGACATTTACTCTCTGAAAATTGAGTACATTTCTTTTAAAGTTATTATACTCTAATAGCAAATAATTGCAATGAGAATAAAGATCACTGTGATTTTGCTAAGAGTTGCCAGTTGTAACCGCACAAAAGCAACCATATTGCAACGAGAATGAAAAATCTGAAAACCAGTCTTATCTAGGGATATCGTGGTATCTAGTAACTGAGTTGTGAAGGTCAGATAGACAGTCACTCCATGTAAAATACTGGTATTTAGCTGCATCCGATTAGACTGGAAGTCGACCACCACATAATAGCGATTGTATTGTACAATTCTGGCTCTCCGTGCGGGGCATGCAGGCGTGATAATACATAGTACCTAGCTTCAGTGGCACCTTCGACCCTGAACCCTTTGACTTGACGCGCAGATCTCTCTCTAGGTCCCTCACGAGGTTCCCACAAATATCCTTGCATGTACCGCCAGTATTCTGGAAGACAAAATGGAGTATAAATGATGTGATGAACCAACGTTGCGGTTTAAAAGGGGATTTAGTGACAAAAATTTAAGAGAAAGAGTTGTTACCTATGCTTAGATGGTTTAGTCATGTTGAGAAGCTGAAAGGGGGTTATACAGAGTTATTGGTAAAACACTAACAAACTTGCAGGACTGGCATACTAACATCATAAAAACAATTTTTGTTCTATGACATTTTACAAAACATAAGTAATACATTTACCAAAAACAAACCTGTAAGATTACTCCCCTCCGCTGAATTTTGTACAAAACTGTCAAATTTTCCCAATCAACTTTGAACCTTAGGCTTTAGTGATAAAGTTGAAAATCTATTAAAGAAATTTGACAGATTGTAGTAGCTTGATGTGCTGGCGTCTGTACTAGACACGGCAGTTTGTTTACCTAACTAGCGCTTTCTTTTGCCACTTGCTTCGGAATTGAAATATTTTTATTTTTTTAAGAAAGTTTGATGAATTAATAAAAGTCATAGAACAAAAGTTGTTTTTTATGGTGTTAGTAATATAGTCCTGAGGGGACGTTAATGTTTTACTAACCCTGTTTAATACTCCAGACAGTATCGGCATGGCGGCCAACCATCGGAGACTAGCCTTCGGCGCGGGAGATTGTAGTGCACAAATGAGCGCAGACACAGGTGCCTCATAGTCCGATGGGACGGTAATCTGACACGATCAGGCGCAAGACCAACGGCTTAACGTGTTTTCCGAGGCATGGGGGTCTTACATCGCCAACTTCCAAGCTTCAGGCTGTTACTAAGAAATTCCTAACGGTAAAACCCAATTAAACTTTGCCCGGCCCGGGAATCGAACCCAGGACCCCACGCTCCAGAGACCGCATGCTTAGCAGTCACGAGCGCGACTGCTGAGCTTGGAGTCACGCTAACGTTGCGTAGAAAATAGTATGTCGAATCTGTGAACAATGCCCGAATAGATGATCTGATGAATGGGCATGTTACCTTAATATTGTATATCAATCAACTCAGCCTATCGCAGTCCACTGCTGGACAAAGGCCTCCCCCAGACTGCGCCACAACAGCCTGTCCTCCGCCTTCCGCATCCAGTCTACCCCAGCCACCTTCTTTAAGTCGTCCGTCCATATAGCTGGGGGGGTCTCACACTACGCTTGCCGATACGCGGTCTCTACTCCAGGACTCGTCTACTCCACCGGCCATCGGTCTTTCGACAGACATGGTCGGCCCACTGCCACTTTAGTTTGCTTGCACTGCAAGCTAGGTCGGTAACTCCGGTTCTTTTCCGGATAATTTCATTTCTGATTTATCCTTCAAAGAGAAATATTGTATGCAGTAGGTACTTACTCTGCGCTCCGACTTCTTGGTGTATTTCTGTTCATGTTTTGCGGAAATATTTTGTAATAATTTCTGATATTGTACTTCTCTAAGATAATATGAGTCTGAAACCAAACGTGCTACCTTCTTAGTAAGGAAGGTGCGTATTTACGCGACCAGGTTTTCACATCAGATATTTGCTTCAAAGTACGCACACCAGGTCAAGGGGGGGGTGGGGTCGGGTCGCAATTGTGCTCTTTATTTATAGAAACTCACGGGACAATTTCCTGTGCAAATATTTTTACTTCCAACAGGGCTTTTGAATACGCGATTTCGAGCCCAGGGGGCCTAAAAAGGCCACTTTGGAGAATCGTAAAAGGATAACATTATGAATCGTAATATGGCGAAGACAGTCCGTTTTTTCCTTTTTTCGCAGCACTACGTAGGTATAATCAAAGTGATTGTGATTGGATTTGGATCGGATTGATTGGTATTTTAGCACAGACAACAAAAAATAACTGAAAAATTCTTCACCAATGGGATTTGATACGATTAACTTAACGGTTAACTGTCCATTATGTTATCCTTTTATGATTCTGCCAAACTGCAGGCCTTTTTAGGCGCCCTGGTTTTAGGCCGGTTTCTTACGGTGCGGTGGACGTAGGTACTTGGAAGCTCTGGTACTCGATGTTGCAAGTACGACCCATAACTACTTCTTAGTAGAAATAACACTCTTGCAACTCTTGCAGTCATGTTGTAGGCTGAAGCTACGGTTTGCCAGAAGAGCGCTGGCCGCCAAATAACGGCCGCAGTGAAAGCTGCCATGAAAATGATGGCAAAGTGATTTAAATCTTTATCTATTTAATCATTTATGTACAGACGCCAGGACATCAAGCTACTACAATCTGTCAAATTTCTTTAATAGATTTTCAACTTTATAGCTAAAGCATTAGGTCCAAGCAACGACGCTAAAACCACTTCTCTTTGGGTTCAAGGTTGATTGGGAAAATCTAGCTGACATTTTCGCGTAGCTTGATATGCTGGAGTCTGCACACACGTACAGAGTGGCAGAAACATCGACGCACAAAAAATTAATAAATGCACATGATTCTGTAGCGGTAGCTACAACGCCACATGCGAACAACGCGTCACACTGACGTCACACAAAAACCTGCATCTCGCAAGCAGAGTTTACCGCGCAACTAGCATAATATATACAACGGCCCGACATGAATCATCGGGCAGTTGCCCGCCAGACACGACACCCGTCTGGTCGGAGGATTTTCCCTTTTATATGGAGGATGAGTGAACTTTACACCGTTCCTCATGCCTCTATAATTCTCCTATTCTTCCCCGTAGCATAGAATTTTTTATAGGTATTGGAACAGTAGGTATGGAATATCAATTTTTTTCCAGAATTATGTACTGGATCCATCTTTTATATAAACAGACAAGAAGAACAGATCAGACTGCGCAGTCGGGTTTGACATTCATCATTCAATCATCTGGGCCCACAACCTTTCCATTTTTCATACTTTGAACTGCCTTTCTTACTTCTTTCGTGATAATTTCCTTCACCAACCCCATATTTGCATGCACCTCTTTGAGCACACCATTCTTCGATATTACTGTGATTCTTACCGATGGCGGGGCCACCCATATCGAAGATACTGTGGGTTACTTTCTTTAAATTCCTCGTTTTTTGAAAGGATCTGCCCCACTGGTCTTGAAACGAAAAAAAAGACTCTTGATTAAACCTCGTCGGAGAAATCGATGCATGGCTACGACTGGGAAATTTTATATCAAAAAGTACTCTGTGTTTATGAATAAACAAAAAATAGCATCCGTAGATTTTCACTAGAATTTTTGACACATGTGCCTTGATCTCTGTGGCCTTGATCTATAAATTATGTCAATCAAAACCAGTGACAATAATTATTGTCAGTGGTGAAACGTCATAATTAACTTGCAAAACAAAAAGAGGTTTTGGTACGGGGGAAGTAACAAAGTAAACTACAGGTTTACATAATTATAATATACTTTATAAGCATAAATTCCCCAACCATTCATTCCATTCCACAACTTTTTTCTGTGTAATAAGTTTCATCATATTCCTGCCCTTATCCCATGTTACTTGGGGTCGGCGCAACACGTTTTCTTCTTCCATTCTCCCCTGTCAACCGTCACGCTATCATTCACTCCCTTCTCTTTCATATCATTCCTCACACAATCCATCCATCTTTTCTTCGGCCTTTCTCTCCCTCTCCATCCATCAACATGTGTAATAAGTTTAAATAATATAAAATCAGTCTATAATTTTATTGTTTTATTTTGTTAAATCAAGGACACTGATCGAGGCACAATACTATGTAATTTGTATTGATATTACATTTGGGGGCGCTTAGTATCCCGCAAAGTGTCAAATCACTACCACGAAGTTTTATGGTTAGCTAGCATAATCAGCGTAGAATGTTCCCACTGCTGGGACAAGTCCAGGTCTCCTCTTGATGGTGGTCCGTCGTCCATCACGCGGGCCCAGTGCGGGTTGGTAGATGTCACATGTCTTTAAAGTTTTGTTTAGCTGCTAATACATAACATAAACTAAACACAAAAAAACCGGGCAAGAGCGAGTCGGACTCGCGCACCGAGGGATCCGTACCATCATATTATTATGTTTCTAAATTTTCATCGGCGAGGCCTATATTCATCAGAGAATTTTAATACTGTGCACTGCGGTGTAGAATATTGCAGTTTTATGTCAGCGCCATCTCTTGACCTATAGTAGAACTAATGTAACTTTTGTTGATGATTTCTGAAAAAATGTGCTAATTAGAAACTTCGTTTTATTTTTCCTGTAATCTTTATATAAACTTCTATCACATAGAATTATTTCAGATTTCTCTCTTTGCACACTTCGGAGATATGGGGGGGGGGGGGGTTTGGACGGTATTTTTTTCATTTTTCATCAAAAGTCGAAAACTATGCGGCCTAAGTGCAAACTGCGCTCTTTCATAAGATACCCCACATGCCCTAGTAGCCCCACTTTGAATTTTTCAGACCCCCTTTCAGTCCCTGTTGCAAAAAACATACATATATTTTTATTTCTTTCTTATTTGCAAAATAGTTGGGCAAACGTCATCTAAAACTATTCCAAATTTCAAGTTGATAGCATTAGTAGTTCTTGAGATATCCAGCTGTGACAGACAGACTTAGTCTCACCATGAGGGTTCCGTTTTTACCATTTTGGTACGGAATCATGGCTACCTACATTTAAGTTGTCTGAAAATGGCACCGGTTACTGAAAAGTTGTGTGGAAATCGGTTGTTGATGGGCATGTGATACAGAGGAATAAGGATTTCGTGAGGAGAGTTTTGAGTACGAATGTGGGTGGCTATAAGAGCAGAGGAAGATCAAAGAACAGATGGATGGAATGTGTGAATGATGATATGGTTAGAAAGGGGGTGACTACCGAGATGACGACTAATAGAGAAGTCTTTACTGCCTAGCCTTTTCCCAACTTTGTTGGGGTTGGCTTCCAGTCTAACCGGGTACAGCTGAATACCAGTATTTTACATGGAGCGAATGCCTATCTGACCTCCACAACCCAGTTACTGCAGGTAATACGATACCCCTTGGTAAGACTGGTTGTCAGACTTTCGGGCTTCTGACTACCCGTAACGACTGTCAAAGTTCCACGAATGACAGCCGGGACCAACGGCTTAACGTGCTTTCCGAGGCACGGAGGGGTCATGGTATGAAAAGATGGTCACCCATCCACAGACCAACCACGGCAAGCGTAGCTTAACCTGATCGATCGACCTGTGCTGCTGTTATTATTTAGTTGTTGTTCGCGAACTCAGTCTTGCTTCCGCTACCGCCGGAGTGAAAAAAATTATTTGTCCTGTTCCATCATGTTCGCGCACAAGTGTGCTACACTCTTCGCGTACAAAAGTTACGCACATCTTTGCCGGTGGAAACAGAGACTATCGGATCTGCAGCTCAGTACGTGCACTGTTGGAGTTCTGCACAAAATGTTTGTGAACAAATGTGATGCACACTATTTTGGTAGTACCTAGTGCGCCAATTGAATATGCACATATTTATTTCTATGAGCTGACGCTGTAGGAAGCAGGTACCTACTACTGCGCACCTGACCTCAATCAGGGACATCACCTTCACCTTTTACATAATTTAGGCAAGGAAGTATAATAGGTACCGTAAACTATACTGTTTACCCGGTCGACGCCCGTTGCAAACTATATGGCGGGATACCTTTCCCCCACCTACTCACTGTCTACCACCAATTCAGGGCACCTCGGCTATCAGGACAATCCCAGAGCCAGGAAGACAGTCAAGCTCTCTACCAGCACTTACTGGAATTCTTACGTCATGTCTCCGCGCACATTTTCTCTTGCGAATCTCCACTCAAACCGGCCAATAAAGGCGAGAAAGCGGTTCCCGAGCCTTGTTCCTCGTCAGTGTTTACTCCAGCCGGTCAATAAAGCCAAGCCAGAGATGAGGACCAACACTTCTCCCGGGAGATAGGAGTTTCTGTATTTCCCTTGGTCTGGCTCCTCACACTGGACCAGCAAAGATAACTGTACCGGCACAGACCTAGAGTTCGGAGTGCGCAAGCCCGTCCACGGCATTAACGTAGAGATACGGCGGTGGGGTTATTTATTCTATTTACTCGCTTCTGCCCACGACTTCATCCGCGTGAAATATCTTGTGCTCCCGATCCACCCCGTCGCATCGCATCGCCTGCTATAACTTCGTTTTATAGTTCTTTCATTTTCCTTTTTTCTTTTTGCTGGCCTCCTAAGGGTCACTAATCTTGGTCATGACGAGGTAGTGATGACTTTTCATTATTTAGTTTACGCGGAAAACGTTTATAATCATTTCAACAGATTTTACAAATGAGTGTGATAGGTCGGTAGGTATGGCGTTGACGCGCAAATAATAATTATATACGTCTGCGTCCATTTAAGTATTAGTAATAATTAACATTAGAATATAATTATTACAACCAAAAATCTGCCTAGCCTATTCCCAATCTATGTATGTACCTCTAAGGTGTTGTGTTAAATTAAAGGGGCCTGGAATACTTACTGACGCACCATTTTGAAAATACCAGCAACGCATGAGACCTATAGGTACAGGAAGATTTTTTTTATCACCATCCAAATTTTTACAGGGTGTTCTACCCACGAATATGAACAACATTCACTATGGGACCAAATCTGAAATCACGAAAAAAAAAATCAGCTGTTTCATACATTTTGGTCAAGTAGGTCTTGAACTTTTGTATTAAACAGCTGATTTTTTTTTCGTGATTACAATTTTGTACGCGTTTGACGAAAAAATTAATACACGTAACGCCGCTTTTCGGTTAAGTAACGCGCGTTTGCCGAAAAAATAAATACACGTGATATATATGTACACCCCCCTCCCCCTTGTGATATTTCGTAATTTTCCCCCCCTTTCGAGCCTCACGCGATTAATGGACAGCCCCTAACGACTGTCAAAGATCTACGAATGACACAGCCGGGACCAACACCGGCTTAACATGCTTTCCGAGGCACGGGTTGCACTCATAGTACTTACCTAAACTTTCGTATGGTTCATTGTTCGATTGTGTTAAATACTGTTATAAAAAAAAATTGAACCTCAACTTATGAATAAACAGTGAATTCATAGAAACCGTTGACACGCTATGACTTAGTATTGATTACTAAATGTTGAGGGCTTTTCTGAAATCGTATTGTGGAACTAAAAAACATAACATCACGCCCATAATTCCCAACGGGTTGCGCAGATTTCTATGTCAGAGGTACCTATAGTACACCCGCGTTTCGCCAGTAATGTTTAAATACCCATGAGAGCAGTGGTAACCTCGTAAGTCTCGTAAGTCGCGGTTGGTACCACTGTAACAACCGCGACTTACGAGCTGTAGGTCGTAGGCTTGAACCCACAGAGGCGCTTTACTTTGTGTAAATTATATCATCACCACTGTTCTCAAAACGGTGAAGGAAAACATCGTGAGGAAACCGGCATGTCCTAGAAACAAAAATTCGAAGACATTATGACATCTACCAACCCGCACTGGGCCCGCGTGGTGGGCCCACTCCCTCTCACCGAGAGGAGGCATGCACGTGTCCCAGCAGTGCGAATATTATAGACTGATTGTGTATGTAGGTATGTTTAGGTCAAAGTCAAATCATTTATTTCAAATAGGCACATTAAAGGCACTTTTGAACGTAAAAAAAAAACTAAATAGAAATGATTCTAGTCGCCCATTCCAAAAGGTAGTTTTCGTATGGAGAAGAATGGGCAAGAAACTCCACCGTTACTCTTTTAAAATGTTTTACAAGGTCTTGTATACATAATAAAAATTATAAGTAGGTATTAAGTCCCGTGTAATCCCGTGTAATGTAAGTGGTGAGCCTATTGTCATCACCCGGGCACGAATCCAGTCCAGACTCCATGCTGCTACTGAGAAATACCTGATAGAAAATCCCAATAACACTTTGGCCGACCTGGGAATCGTATTGGTTACATCATTACCAGTGCATTACAAAACATCCATTTTGATGTGATTTTGCAATTTCGGTGTAAAATTTGCAATTTCGGTGTAAGATTGGCAATTTCGGTGTAAAATTTTCAATTTCGGTGGGTTGGTAGACTCCCAGACTGCGCCACAGCACCCTGTCCTCCGCCTTCCGCATCCAGTCTACCCCAGTCACCTTCTTTAGGTCGTCTGTCCATCTAGCTGGGGGGCGTCCCAACCTACGCTTGCCGATACGTGGTCTCCACTCCAGGACTCGTCTGCTCCACCGGCCATCGGTCCTTCGACAGACATGGCCAGCCCACTGCCACTTCAGTTTGCTTACTCCTATCAATTCAACGAATAATTTACAAAAAAATATTAGAATCACTCACATTTCTTTTCACCCCATGAATTATGTACATATATAATTTTAACTAATTAAAAATTCATATATTTTAATGTTTTCGTTTTTGTTCCTACTACCTAATGTTTAAATTAATATTAGTTATTCCGACGCTAGTGGTTGGAAAGAATAGTTGTTTACATACTATTAACGCGCCATTTAACGAGGTAAGTACTTGTCATGATCATATACCATTTAATTTTACATAAAGCGGTACCTACTAATACGACTTTTTCATTTCATATGCCTACTTTCTGAGGGGCTTGTGGCTAAGTAATGTCAACCGCACGGGCCGACGGTCCAGGTCAAGCTACGCTTGCCGCAATTGGTCCGTGGATGGGTGACCATCTTTACATACCAAAACCCCTTCGTACCTCGTAAATTACGTTAAGCCGTTGGGTCCGGCGGTCATTTGTGGATCTTTCCCGAAGGTCTGACAACTAGTCTTGCCAAGGGTTATCCTGTTACTGATAGGTAGTCGCTCCATGTGATACTGGTATTCAGCTGCATCCCAGTTAGATTGGAAGTCCACCCTGCCACAGTTATAGTCTCATCTCACAATACTCTATAGACATACTGTCAAGAACTTCCATTCCTTCACATACACATCATGGTCAGGTTTAGCGTCCAAGAGACCGTTGAGCGCGGAGAGAGCGCGATGGCACGGGGACTGAGTTTGAACAATCTTCTTTACTTCTCCAAGGTTATCCTGAACCATGGTGGAGATAGAACCTATGGATCCTGCCCAGGAGTTCGAAGCCAAGCTCCTGCTTCGTCACAAGGCGATGCACGAGGCGACGGATCGCGGAGACTCTGCCGTGCAGCAGTTCTACCGCGGCGCCGCCGTGTTTGTGACGGGAGGCTCCGGCTTCCTCGGCAAGCAGCTCATCGAGAAACTCTTCAGGTGAGGCTGGTGTGACTGGCCTTTAAGGAGGCCCTACCATTATCATGAGCAGGTCAAGGTGACAGTTAACAGTTGCACCGCACATGCTACAACATCGTGCGACACTTCCCTTTTCTTTCATTTCAATGTTTACTTAATAAAGATTTTACTTTAATTATTGTGAATGTGAGGACTCTGTGCGGCATCAGGTCGGCAACGGTCATATACCACAATAGGCCCGCCGCCGCAGGTCCCTGCGTGTATTTTTCACCGTCAGTGCGATGGTGGTCGAAAAGGGCCCGCCACGATATTTTAATGCCAAATACCTACATTTGTAACCACAAGCCGAAATCTATATTTGTTTCTGTCGAACTCCTACAAATACCGAAGATAATCGTTCCGCACCAGCGAGAAATATATAGTTTTAACCGTGCGCACCAGCGCTAAGCCCCGCGTCGGGCCGATTTTGTGTGATCCGCAGTGAAGTTGAGCCACACAATTAGGTACTGACAAATGCTTGCACTGACTGGACTGGGCCACTCAAATCTATGTGGCACTTTCCTCAAAATACGTTTTCCGACATCAGTCTACATGGTCTTCACATGATCTGACCAATATTATGTCTGAACTTCGTAATAGACTGTGGACCTCGAAGTTTATTCTTTCTTCTCATAGTAGTCAGATAGGAAACGCCGACCTCATCTAGCTTATTTATTTTTTACTAGCCGTTCTCCGCGGTGTCACACGCTGCGCGGCTCCTAAGGGTCGTGGCGTGATGTTATATAGCCTATAGCCTTCCTCGATAAATGGACTAGCCAACACAAAAATAATTATTCAATTCGAACCAGCAGTTCCTGAGATTAGCGCGTTCAAACAAATAAACTCTTCAGCTTTATAATATTACTAGCTGACCCGGCAAACGTTGTTTTGCTCCTACACTACTCCTACCCTACTCCCACACTACTCCTACCCTACTCCTACACTACTCCTACCCTACTTCTACCCTACTCCTACCCTACTCCTACCCTACTCCTACACTACTCCTACCCTACTCCTACACTACTCCTACCCTACTCCTACACTACTCCTACACTACTCTTACCCTACTTCTACCCTACCCCTACCCTACCCTACTCCTACCCTACTCCTACACTACTCCTACCCTACTCCTACACTACTCCTACCCTACTCCTACACTACTCCTACACTACTCCTACCCTACTTCTACCCTACTCCTACCCGACTCCTATTATAAAAAAAAAAAAAAAAAAAAGTATCCTATGTCCGTCTCCTGGTCCTAAGCTACCTCCCCACCAATTTTCAGCCAAATCGGTTCAGCCGTTCTCGAGTTATAAGTGGTGTAACTAACAGACTTTCTTTTATATATATAGATTATTTATTTTTTATAATAATAACGTGTAAAAGTGATTCCAATATCCTACATACAAAATAAATGATTTAGTCCTTCGAAAAACATATTGGCCAGCCCACTGCCACTTCAGCTTGTTTACTGTGCAAGCTATGTTGGCAATTCCGGTTCTTTTCAGGATAACTGCATTCCTGATTCCTATTACTATTACCTACTCTCATTCTAATTCATTCTTATTTGCTGCTAGAGCGACACAGGTGTCGAAAGTCTTCATCTTGCTGAGGCCTAAAAGGGGGAAACCCATCGAACAGCGGCTGACTGAAATTCTACAGGATCCCGTAAGTAATATCAATTCATACTTAATACTGAACCCATAATTAATGTGCATGTTGTTCGAAGGGCTTGTGGCTAAGTAATAACAGCTGCACGGGTCGATCGATCAGGTTAAGCTATGCTTGCCGCGGTTGATCCGTGGATGGGTGACCATGCCTATATACCAAGACCCTCCGTGCCTCGGAAAGCACGTTAAGCCGTTGGTCCTGGCTGTCATCCGTGGATCTTTGACAGTCGTTACGGGTCATCTGAAGGCCAAAAGTCTGACAACCAGTCTTACCAAGGGGTATCGTATTATCCGGCTACCGGGAGGGAGGAGGAGGTCAGATAAGCAGTCACTCTATGTAAAATACTGGTATTCAACTGTATCCGGTTAGACTGGAAGCCGACCTCAATATAGTTTGGAAACACAGGCAGATGATAGATTAATGTTAACATAACATAACAGTAGCCATGCCAGCATGAGTAGTGTGTACCCGAAGGGTTAGGCAGAGGTTTAAGGTTAATTTTGTCAATGCGGAAGTTAGTAAATTATGTAACTCTGTCAATTTGTTCAAAGAAAAGAAAGAAAATACATTTATTCAGCATAGACTAAGACACACAAAAAAAAAAACACACAATACAAAAACAAATAAAAAGTGTTAAGTCCGACGTAAGAAATTTGCAGGAAAGTGTACCTCACACCCAATGACCCAAGGTACCTCACGCCCAAGGTGTCTCACGCCCAAGGTACCTCACGCCCAAGGTGCCTCAGGCCAAAGATAAATTACGCCGAAGGTACCTTACATCCAAGTTACCTCACGCCTAAGGTGCCTCACGCCAAAGGTGCCTCACGCCCAAGTTGCCTCACGCCCAAGGTGCCTCACGCCCAAGGTGCCTCACGCCAAAGGGCGGATCTTATGCTACAACACCCACATTTACTCTATTTAAAATCTATACTGGTACTGCAGTGTGAGATCCGCCTAAACCACGGAACAGCGGGGAACCTAATTGCATAACACACTAACAGTAGGTAGCAATGGCTTTCATTTTGACAGTTCAACAACATTCATTGCGTTTTTTACGTTTAGCAGACAATGTTTTCGAACATTGAAGCAATGGTTTAGCAATTTCCTTCAAAATTATTCAGATTGTGATTAATCGTGTGTCACGTACGCAGTGTGCCGATCGCTATGAAATTTGACAGATATACAAGATTCTCTCCCAGTTGATGGCAATGTGCGAAATGTGGGTGCAGGTCACCTCTGCTTAACCCCTCGGGGACCCCTACAGGCGTGAAGTATTAATTTGCTAGTATAATTGAATTGTATGTACCTACTAAAGTGCCAACGAAATAGGTATAATTAAATTAAAATAAATTTGTAACATGAAATAATGAATTACGTAAAACATTGAATAATGTAAGGGTCAGTTCACACCGAGACGCGACGCGACGCGCAGTTTTCAAGATAGAAATACAATTACAGACCTTATCTACTACACAAAAAGGTACACAATTCAGTGAGCTACGCGCCGCCGCGCTGCGTAGCTCGACGTAGTAGATAGACACTGAATTGTGAACCTTTTAGTGTAGTAGATAAGGTCTGTAATTGTATTTCTATCTTGAAAACTGCGCGCCGCGTCGCGTCTCGGTGTGTACTGACCCTAAGTTTAATATTAATTTGTTATCTAGACATACCGTTAAGCCGTTGGTCCCGGCTGTCATTCTTGAATCTCTGACAGTCGTTACGGGTCGTCAGTTGCCCGAAAGTCTAACAACCAGTCTTACCAAGAAGTAGGTATCGTGTTACGCAGTAACTGGGTCGTGGAGGTCATAAAACTCTGGTATTTAGCTGCATCGAGTTACGCTGGAAGCCTGCCCCAATGAAATCAAAATCAAAAGTCATTTATTCAAACTAGGCTGCACTTCTCGAACGTCATAATTACATAAGACAGTCCCCCAAAACGCCCACCCTTCACCACTTCCTAGTGCTTTAGCTGGGGAGAAGTGGCGCAACAAACATAGGTATTTGGTAGCTAAAAGGCGCATCAGTAGCGAAGAGTAATTTTTTGTATGAGCCGGAGAAGATTATATTATTTGTCTATAGAATACGGACTGTGCCATTTTTCAAAGGGAAGCCGGTGGGAACCGAGGTGTATGGAAACTTCGCCAGTGCTAGATATAGAAAATATAATGATAAACCTATTATAATTTCCAGGTGTACGACATGCTTAAAGAGAGACAACCGAACTTCGCAGAGAAGATCGTACCCGTGGCAGGAGACGCTGCTGAGCTCAAACTGGGCTTGAGTGAGAAAGACTGGAACATGATTACCGAAGAGGTTAGTACATCACACTAATCACACTAATATTATAGAGGCGAAAATTTGTGTGTATGTGTGTTTAATGTTTATATAATATGTTTGTTTTCTCTTCACGCTCAAACGGCCGGACTAATTTTGATAAAATTTTATATGGAGGTACGATACCCTGGATGAACATGTAGGTCCCGGCTGTCATCTTTGGCCTTCGTTACGGGTCGTCAGAAGCCCGAAAGTCTGACAACCAGTCTTACAAAGGGGTATCCTGTTACCCAGCAACTGGTTTGTAGCTCAGGTCAGATAGAAAGTCGCTCCATGTAAAATACTGGTAGCTGCATCCTGCACTTTTTTTCGGGAAAAGGTACCCTATGTCCGTTTCCGTCAAAGAGTAATGTAACTATGGTTTCCGTACACCTGACAACGTATAGGTATGCAAAATTTCAGGATGATCGGTTCAGTGGTTTAGGCGTGAAAAGGTAACAAACAAACAAACAAAATTACTTTCGTATTTATAGTAGTTATTATTAATTTAGGACTAGGATTATATCTGCTGTCATATTATTGTTAATGGATGAATCATGAAATCTTATATTATTATTGCCGAACTGGTCATTTATGTTCTTGACGTGTGAGTTCTATACACCTCAGCCTTACCTTTTGGGAAATCCAGTGTTGTGTTTGTGTCCCAGGTGAATATAATCTACCATATGGCGGCGACGACGCGGTTCGACGAGTGTCTCCGAGTGGCCACCATGATCAACGTGCGAGGAACGCGGGAGGCTCTCGTACTAGGCAAGGCTTGCAAGCAACTCAAGTAAGTTGATGACAACACACAACAAAGACAAGGATGGCTCTGTCACAGATGGATGGAAAACCCTCTTCCTCTCTCCTACTTTCACTGTGCCCGACAGGGTCCACATGATCATAATTATACAGGGTTATTGGTAAAACATTAACAACCTGTATACCCCGTATATTCTGTAAAACCTACCACCCAAGTTCATATGTGGAAGCAATAAATAAATGTTGACTATCGAGAATACGAGTGCGACAATCCAAGCTGTTTTACAAAACCGCAAAGGGTTTTACAAAACAGCTCCGTAATGTAAAACATTTGAAAAACGTTCAGCTAGATTGCCATTGCTCTACGTTTAACAAAACTGTAATGCAGAATGGCATATCTGTAGTCACAATGAGCGTCTTTCATAAAACTCTGATAACTTTTAAATAATTAATATTGTTATTAAAACCCTGTTTTCACTTGAATTAAGGTAATTTTTACTCGTGTTATTTATTTCAGTTGTTTTATATAACTAACGGATCTGTTTTGTAACACAACTAATGGTTTTGGAGGCCTTAATTTACTGGGGCACCCACAGGCAAGCCACGTTAAGCAGCCGATAACATTCTAGATTGACCTGCTATATGCCATTTATTATACCGGCTGACTTTTTTTATCGTCTATACAAAAACAGAGTATAAAAGGTGAACAGCCTATGGCAAAGAAATCTCCTTTTAAGATTGAATGTAAAAAAAGAGAATTAAAAACCATCTCTTTTTTACAATCAATCCTTTGATTGCAGCCGACCGATGGCTTCAATCAAAGGATTGAAATTGCTACGAATTCATTCATCATTTCCGCGCGTAGAGTAGGGTGTTCTGGTGATGAATGAAGAATAGCATACAATGATTTTATGTAGTTCTAGTTAGCCGTATTAAATAAAATTAGAATACTTATGAGGAAGTCTGAAAGTGGTACCGGTAACTGAAAAGTTATGTGAAAATCGGTTATCATGGTATGGGCAATTGGGCATCTGATACAGGGGAATAAGGAATATGCCGCGAGGACAGTTTTGAGTATGAATGTCGATGGCTGTAAGAGTAGGGGAAGACCAAAGAAACGATGGATGGACTGTGTGGATGATGATGTGGTTAGAAAGGGGGTGACTACCGAGATGACGACTAATATAGAAGTATGGAAGAAAAAGACATGTTGCGCCGACCATGAATAAATTGGCATGAGGCAGGAGAATTATTACGATATTTAAGCGAATAGACTAAACCGTTACTATACTTTCCTTATGCACTTGCAGGTCTTACGTCCACGTGTCGACAGCCTACTCGCATGCCTGTGAGAACCTCATCAACACCGAGGTGTTGGAGGACTTCTACCGGAGCCCCATCCACCCCGAAACCCTCATCAAGCTGGCAGAGACTGCTGATGAGGAGAGGCTGAATGATATTACTCCTGGGTAAGTTTTCAACTTAAGTTTATTTATTTATTCATTATTATTATCAAACTTATATTTACAGTTTGCACCACATATAGGTACAGTCTGATTCAAACTTCATGTCGGCTCTGAAGCACAGTATAAATAACCATACAATTATATTTATACTGTGTCTGTGTACTCGCTGCGCAGTACCTTACCCCTCACCCCCGCTGACTAGTGAATTTGTTACTGCGCAGTACCTCACCCCTCACCCCCGGTGACTAGTGAATTTGTTACTGCGCAGTACCTCACCCCTCACCCCCGGTGACTAGTGAATTTGTTACTGCGCAGTACCTCACCCTCACCCCCGCTGACTAGTGAATTTGTTACTGCGCAGTACCTCACCCCCGCTGACTAGTGAATTTGTTACTGCGCAGCGACTCGCCTCGTGTTCCGAGCCGCCATAAAGTTTGAATCGGGCTGTACAAGTGTACAAGTTATCGCTCAATAGAATCACGCGCGCGGTCCGTACGGTTGTCAAATGAATGAAAAAGACTAATGCATGGTAAAATTGGAATAGTTTTGGTTGTAAAAAGGGATTATAGTAACTAAATTATATTACAGCTGATGGTGTAATGAACTTGTTAGGTAGGTACTGAATATTCTATTGGGGTGATGGGGTCATGCGCTTGGTAAATTAAAAAAACCGGTCAAGTTCGAGTCGGACTCGCGCACCGAGGGTTCCGTAGAAAGTAGGTATGTAAATAGTTTATCACGGGATTAAAAAATATATATACATATCTAAAAATTTAAGTACAGTTTTTGGATTTTTTCTTTTGCTTGTGCTAATATGATCTTGCTTCTTGCCAAATTTCATGATTCTAGGTCAACGGGAAGTACCCTATACTATACATTTTGATTCCCTTGAGAGTGTCGAGATATTCGTTTACAAAAAAAAAAGATGATTATTGATTCTGAGGCGGAACGAAGTTCGTTGGGTCAGCTAGTAGGTACCTAGTTATTATAGACAATGCTTTAGTTGACTTATTTGTATCTTTTCTCAATTTCAGTTTGATAAAGAATTGGCCGAACACATATTCGTTCGGGAAGGCAGTGGCCGAGGAGACGGTCAAGTCCATGTGTGGTGACCTGCCTCTATGTATTGTTAGACCTTCTATCGGTAAGTACACACTTTTAATACTAGCATAAGGTTTTTATCCCGGTTGGAAAATCCTCATGGATGTCCTCCACCGCCGGATGGGTGGGCGGAGGGCTCTGTCAAATGCTCTTACTGACTTAAATCTCACGCCTACGCCCCGGGTCGCGGGAACGTACGATCCTTCCGCAACCCCCGTCTGCTACTTCGGGGCGCGCGTGGAGAACTACGTGCCGCCACACACTGGTCCCGATTTAATAAAAAAAGTAATTTAATAAAATTAAACCGACTTCAAAAAGAAATGAACTCAAAATTATGAAATAACTTTAATTTCGGAAGTCGGTGTGTTGGGATCTGTATTTTAGTTTTTTGCCACAAACACAACACACAAATTAAAGTTATTTCATAATTTTGAGTTAATTTCTTTTTGAAGTCGGTTTAATTTTTTTTAATTATTTTTTTATTTCTTAATTTTTAGTTTTAAGTGAAAACTGGAATATTTGTTTGTAATAAGTAGGTAATAGTTTTGTTATAAATATTGCACTAGAATTTGACCAAGGTTTTGAGATGTTTTCCCTTTTACACTACACTCGTAGCTCGTATCAATAAGCCAGGCCGTCACACTTACACTTAATAATTCATATCTTGAAAATTACTGAATCGATTTTGATGAAACTTGCACTGTTCCATGTAAGCCAATTAATAGTTGCGGAGATATGCGTGGACAAACAGATACATACATACGTCTATAAAATTTTGTATATTTGTTTGGAAGCCCTAATAGATTGTCATATGTGAATATAATGCAATCCCAATAATACGCAAAACACGCTGTTTTATGCGCAATAGGTCTGCTGGCCAGCAAAATGAAACTTTGAATGAAGCCAGCGGACCTACTGTATACTTACCTACATATAGAAATGTAGCATGTTTTGCGTCTACAAACAGATTTGTTTTAAAAATTGTAATTAACATGTGGTTATCCGATAACCTTTACCTTTCTACAAAACAGTTTTTGCCTAGAAGTCCTAAATTCACCACAATTCATGAAAATTAAGTGGTGGCGCTAGTGGACGGATAACTTCCTGGGCCCAAGTGTGTAGTGTGTTACCCAAGTAGTGTTTTAGGTCAAAAATACAAGGTGAAAGTCATAATCAGAAAGGACCTAATAGGTCCTTGTCCTTAGTCCTGTAGTGTCTTGTCCGTAGTCACCCCCTTTTCAGCCATGTCATCTTTCACACAGTCAATCCATCGTTTCTTAGGTCTTCCCATATGTAGGTACTCTTATATTTGTCCTTTTCTATAATGTATAAATTTTCTGTTTTAGTTGTATGCGCTCTCAAAGAACCAAATCCTGGCTGGCTCGATATGTCTAGCGTGTACGGAGCTAGTGGTGTAAGTAACTATAATTATAACAATATTATCATCATCGTTCAGCCGAAAGTCGTCCACTACTGGACTAGGGCTTAATAAATTTAAATTATTTGCATACATTGAACACTATACTCAAGCAGAAATAAATCAAAGCCTCCAGGAATAAAGGGCGTGCCCACTTAAATGATTATTATGCAATGCTGCAATATGTTCATAAATCTCTAACTTGAAGTCACAAATGATAAATTAGGACCTTTGAAGTAAAATAAATAAACATATTATTATGATTACATTTACTCGTAACAATAACAAAACCACGAGGGGCTTGTTTGTGGCTATGTAATAACAGCCGCACGGGTGGATCGATCAGGTTAAGCTACACTTGCTGCGGTTGGTGCGTGGATGGGTGACCATCTTTACATATAGGGTGACTGGTAATTAGTGACCGATACTTAAACACGTGATTTTACTCATCATTATGAACAACTTTTACTATGGGACCAAACCTGAAATCGTGAAAAGAAAACAGCTGTTCTCTACAATTTGACGAGTTAGACGAACATAAATGTAGGGAACAGCTGATTTTATTTTCACGATTTCAGTATTGGTCTCATAGTAAAAGTTGTTCATAATGATGAGTAAAATCACGTGTTTAAGTATCGGTCACTAATTACCAGTCACCCTATATATCAAGACCCCTCCGTGAAAAAGTCCTCCGTCAGAAGCTCGAAAATCTGACAACCAGTCTTACCAAGGAGTATCGTATTACCCAGTAACTGGATTGTGAAGGTCAGATAGGCA
Organism: Oligia latruncula; assembly: GCA_948474745.1. Classification (NCBI taxonomy): domain Eukaryota; kingdom Metazoa; phylum Arthropoda; class Insecta; order Lepidoptera; family Noctuidae; genus Oligia; species Oligia latruncula. The sequence continues at coordinate 589,616 of OX419711.1, read as the reverse complement.
GTCGCTTCATTTATGTAATATATTGGTATTCAGCTGCACCCGGCGAGACTGGAAGCCGACCCCAACATAGTTGGGAAAGGCTAGGCAGATGTTGTTTGCTTGTCCACCAACGCCTTCTAAAGTGTTTCTACACATTCCAGATCGTCCTGGGTCCCGGCCTGGGTATTATGCGCGTAATCTTTTCGGATTACAACAAACATATCGACCTGATCCCCGTGGACCACGTGAACAACGCCATCATAACTGCGGCCTGGGAGACGGCCAAGAGTGCATCCGCCAGAGGTGGGAAGCCGAGGATTTATACTGTGTCTTCGACCAGGAATCCTGCTCTATGGGGTGAGTTGGGGATGGCAGACATTGGCGCCGATTCTGTTGTTCACAAACTAAACTAAATTTAAGTTCATGCATCTTCTTCTTTCTATATCATTATGAAAAAGAACAGAAGATAAATGTTAGTTTAACCATAACCATAATCAGCCTATAATGTTCCCACTGCTGGGACACAGGCCTCCTCTTGGTGAGAGGGAGTGGGCCGTAATCCACCACGCGAGCCCAGTGCGGATTGGCAGATGGCACATGTCTTCGAATTTTTGGTTCTAGGACATGCCGGTTTCCTCACGATGTTTTCCTTCACCGTTTTGAGAGCAGTGGTGATGAAATAATTTACACAAAGTAAAGCGCCTGTCTGGGTTCGAACCTACGACCTACAACTCGTAAGTCGCGGCCGTTACCACTTGGCCACCACTGCTCAATATTAGTTTAGTCCTGTCAAATTAAGATACTCCATAGACAATTTAGACGAGATTAAAAAATGGCTATTAAAAATACGTCAATTTACGTCAGCCGCTGACTAATTTGACAGGACTAAACTAATATTTATCTTCTGTCCTTTTCTTAACGAAATAGAAAGAAAAAGATGCCTGAACTTAAATTTAGTTTAGTTTGTGACACAACAGAATCGGCGCCATTCTCTTTTTTGTGATAACAGCTGCACGGGTCGATCGAAAGTTTATTAGAAAATGAACCAAATAAGGTACGCTTTTGTTCACTTTGCATAAGATAGGTTATCAGATTATTATTTTGCATATACTTACCTATATCATTTCAAAATTACCTACCTATATACCTGGCTGGCTTTTTTTACCGTCTCGACAAAAACAGGGTTTCTTATCTCAAGGGTTTTCTCTTCTTATTTTACATTCAATACTTTGATTGAAGCTACCGGCTGCTTCAATCATCGTAATCGAACCGGTAGTTTTTGCGTGATGCCTGAACAAACAGACAGACAGACATACAGACAGACAAAAAAATTTTTTTATCACATTTTTGGGTTCGGTGTCGGTCTAGTAACACCCCCTGCCATTTATTTTTTTGATATTTTCAATGTACCTACAGAATTTTCACTTCTACAGATATAATAAAAGTATAGATTTCCGCGCGTAGAGCAGGGTGCGTACTGCGTATAAGTTGATTTTTTATAATTATTTGTCGAATTTTTTGTTCTATTACGAAATGTTTAATAGTAAGTATATATTGATAGATTAATTACATATTAGGTTTTTGAAAAAAAAGGCATTTCCGTGACATGGGCTTCTACTCCGTAAACTTTTACACCCTGTTTTTGTCCAAACGGTAAAAAAGTCACCGGTTACCGGTAGGTATATACCTACATTTTTTCTTAGTGCCGTGATTTCCTTTCATTAAAAGATACATACGAGATCTATAATGTCACAGGCAGATTGTATAATTCGTCAATATACATCGGGGCCGACCGACGACGGTCCGTTTAGCAGCGCCTCAAGTGGTAGAAAATAAAACTACTTGTATCAATTTCGCCTAGGCATTTGTATACCTATAGCGATCGAATTTTTACCTAATGCCTAGGCGTTATACATAACGGTGAAAGTATACAAACGGTCTGCGCCGTTTGTATAATGACGATTTATAAGTACCTACGATCTGCCTTCGATATTACGTATTCAGTTGGTAAGCTTATATAAACAAAAATAAGGTTCGTAATCGAATTAAATGCGTAGGTAAGCAATTAGCAAAGTAAACTCAAAATTCAATCTGAAAAGGCCTTTGAAGGAACGCACCGTGACACGTGGACCTGTCCGCCATTTTGTTTTTTTTCCAAATGGCGGCTTCGGATGAAACCTATACACATCGATAGCTAACATCAATGTAAACAGAAAACATAATAAGTACCTACATAATTATGATTAAAGCGTCACTTTTTCGTTCAAAGTTGATCACGTGACATCCATTTTTAGGGTTCCGTACCCAAAGGGTAAAAGCGGGACCCTATTACCTACTAAGACTTCGCTGTCTGTCTGTCCGTCCGTCTGTCTGTCACCAGGCTGTATCTCAAGAACCGCGATAGCTAGACAATTGAAATTACACAATTAATTATGTATTTCTGTTGCCGCGTTAACAACAAATACTAAAAACAGAATAAAATAAATATTTAAGGGGCTCCCATACAACAAACGTGTTTTTTTCGGCGCTTTAGTCTTGTGGTACGGAACCCTTCGTGTGCGAGTCCGACTCGCTCTTAGCCAGTTTTTTTTTACTTGCGTTTTGAACGTGATCCTATTATTATATTATATATGGGACCAACTCTGAAATCACGAAAAAAAATTCAGCTGTTTCATATATTTGGGTCAAGTAGGTATTGAACTTTTGTATGAAACAGCTGATATTGTTTTCGTGATTTCAGAGTTGGTCCCATAGTGAAAGTTGCTCATATTCATGGGTAGAACGTCCTGTAAAAATTTGGACGGTGATAAAAAAAAAAAAATGGTTGCCTGTAAAGTCGGTTTTACGGGCGAAGATTTTACGTGACAACGTCTTTTTCTCGGTAGAATATTTATTGATATGAATATAATTAAATTGCACAATAGGAACAAGGAATTAAATGAAAATAAGAACGTAACGTTACCGAGCGTTACACTTTTTCATAAGTGACTCCCAGCCGCAACCTAATTTAAGACGTTGTCACGTCAAAAATCTTCCTTTATAGTTGTTATAATTACTTATAATTATCATTTAAATTTTTATTTAACAGGCGACCTCGTACATACTACAAAAACCATCGTTAAAAATAACTACCCTACGCCAGCTGCAATAGCGTACAATTTAGTTTTAGTCACACATCATTTTACTTTGTTCTGGATTTGGTCCTGGCTTCTACATCTGATTCCTGGATATATTATGGATGGTATATGCTTAATTCTTGGAAAGGAGAGGAGGTAAGATTTTTTTGAACATTATGCTACTCCTTTAGTCGTTACGGGTAGTCAGAAGCCTGAAAATCTGACAGTCAGTCTTCCGAGGGGTATCGTGTTACCCAGTAATTGTGTTGTGGAGGTCAGTTACCTGGCCCGTTGGTCGAGTGGTCGCAAGCGCGACTGCTGAGCGTGTGGTCCTGGGTTCGATTCCCAGGTCAGGCAAATTAATATTGGGGTTTTCCCATTAGGAATTTCTTAGTAACAGCCCAGAGTCTGGAAGCTGGCGGTGTCATACCGTCGTGCCTCGGAAAGCACGTTAAGCCGTTTGTTCTGCGCCTGATCTCTCTCCGATCGTGTCGGATTGCCATCCCATCGGGCTGTAAGGGGCCGCCTCCACAAGAGTCTCGCCGTGCCATAAAATTTTCGCGGCGAGGATAGATGATGATGATGGTAGAGAGTGTATAGAAATACGTGTCACGACGCTAAAATCTCCGCGATTCTCTCGCTCGTGGAGGCGGGCCCTATGGGCATGTGCACACCACGTTTTTTAAACGCGCCGTTGACGCGCGTTTGTAGCGATACGCACGCGAGTCAGACGCAGCCTGTAGACCATCATTTGTAGGATAAAAACGCGCCGTCGACTCACGTTTCTAAAACGCGCGTCAACGGCGCGTTTAAAAAACGTGGTGTGCACAGGCCCTAAGAGTGAGAGAATTAAAGAGTGCACCTGTGTCTGCACACACACACCTGCACTATGATAATATATCCCGCACCGAAGCGCGGCATATATAATCCGCGAATATAATAATTATCCTTTTCTTGCCCACAGATTCGTAAAACTATATAAAAAAATGTACAAAATGTCGACAGCCCTATCCTACTTTACGATCAACGAATGGCAATTTTCGGACATTAACACAGCGAATCTTTATCAAAATCTCTCAACCATAGACAAGGAAATATTTGACTTTGATGTTGCTAAAATTGACTGGCAGGAGTACATGATAATCTGGTGCTTAGGCCTTAGGAAGTACGTTATAAAAGACGGCTTAAAAGGCTCGGTGTATGCACAGAAAAAACAGTTTGTTTTAAAAATCTTAATGTACATTTTTATACCCTTGTACATTTATTTGTTGTATAAGGTGGCAAGTTTTGCTATTTTAAGTTTATTTTTGTTATTTAGGATGTTTTGATTAATAAATTATGTTTTGTGTTAAGTGTTTTATTTTAATGTTACCTACTCCAGCCCCTAAACAGCAGTTAGATGATTCTGCCTAAACCTTCAGGGGTGCCTATTCTCCAGTGCCTACACTGGAATATGTCAATGCACTGGAGCTTGTTGCTCAATTTATCGAAAAGAATGATGATGCTGATCAATGCCTTGAATTCTAATAAACTACGATAACACTAGGCCTAACATTTCGATCTTTGTATTCTAATTACTTATAAGTAATATGAATTTATAGGACACAACCAAAGACATTAAATTCATATCTTAAATCTCTTTGGACACAACATATATGCGGACTGGTGATCGTCCTTTTAAAGAAAGACTATAAAGGGTCAGATTTAGATTTAGCTAGCGAAATCCCGATCACTTCCCAACAGAGCTTATAAAGATGTGAGTTTTATTCGCATGCGGCAGAGTTCTAGAGTTCCATTTAATGGCGTTTTTGCCTAAAAAAAACAAATGAAAACATGCTCTGCTACTTAGGTAACTTCATTTCCAAAATTAAAATTTAAAAACTGGATTTAGACGCACAATAGTGAGTTATTTAGTTCCTAATACTTTTCTGATAGTTCTCCTATGCATATCTATGCAATAAAAACATAAAACAAAAATATTGACCGTTCCTACCACTGACCTCTATGTTATACTAGAAAAAGAAAGTAATTTTCAAGGTCATTTTCATAAAATGACGTTACAGTCCCACAAACTTATCTGGCCCGGTGAGGGAGTCGCTGATATCGCATTTCGTGTCGCCAGGAAAAATAAATTTAGCAATGAAGTGGGAAAGCAAGTCTATGTAACAAAAACATTTTGGTTCAAACCTTGAAAACTACTGAACCGATTTTTTATGCGACACCAAATGCGATCAGCGACTCCCTCACCGGGCCAGATAAATTTGTGGGACTGTAAGTAGGTACCTACGTGACGTTTATGTTGTAATTTGTAGATTATCGTAGATTCTTTGGGCCATGATTAGTAAGTACCTACCTAGCCAAGACTAAAGTGCCAAGATCCAGATCATCAAGGTTCAGAAAAAAAACTAAATAAAAGCAGAAATCTCAGTAAGAAAAAGGCGAAAACATAATAAATTAACCCAAAACTCTAACTCGGGTATCAGCAGAGCATGGCTGAAAAGTTAGATTAGTACCTAGAAATCGAGATTTAATTCAGTGTTTCAGTTAGTAAGATCAAAAAAAAACTTTGTGTAGGACTGAGGAGCCGGAACTCCTCGTTTCGTTTTGCATCTTATAATATTAAAGGACTATCCGGAAACATGCAATACTAACCTAGAACTCTTCGTTAGTTACCTATCAGCAGAGCATGGTTGAAAAGTAAGATTAGTAGAAATCGAAATTTAATTCATTTGTTTCAGATAGTATGATCAAAAAAACAACATAAGAGAACGAGACAGTGATATGTGTTTTCTGTATCATTATGTATGTATTCAGAAAGAGAGGTCCGACTAACAGTAGTCTTCACTTAGATATTTAGTGTTGCCTCCAGTTTTGTCTATAAAATTCTTGGTTCCATGAGTCAGACGCGTTCCAGTACCACAAAACATTAGACAACAGCGCTTTATTTCGTTAAAATATAACCCGACCAAGTGAAATTGCTCGTTAGTTTCGTATCATGGACGTAATACATTACGTCCATGTTTCATATTGTAGTCTTTGGTATACGTTCATATTAGTTTTGAGCCACGTGCTTCCATGGCACGTGCCTCACCATGAATATGAACCACACTGTAGGTACATTGCGAATCAAGCGATGAGCGCCGTGTGTTGCGCATGCCTCGCAATGTCTGTATGCGTAAGAGGGCTAAGGTGCACTTCTGCCTAAGCCGTCGCGGAAAGATGGCATGATGATAATATATGTTGTAAAATAAAACAAAAAGTACGTTACATACATTATATTTACGAACACCAAAACCTTTATACAATATACATACTATCGCAATTTAACTTAAAATAAATCAGAGAAATATACAAAACTCACTTTTGCAGTGGCAACACCAAACCAAATATTTTTTAATGGCAACTTTATGTAATTTTTTAAGTTTCGAGTTAAGGAGATAAAAACATAAAGCTTTATAATGAACCCTACCATAATCATTCTTGGGCAAGTGATGTCGCAAAAATGTCTTTGTATAGTTAGAGAAATTAATTGATAAGTGAATTGACACAGCAGCTGGATGAGAGTTGCCGAGAATCGACCAAAATTGCGTGCAATTGAAGAGGCTATGTCCAGCAGTGGACTGCTGTAGGCTGATGAATTGACACCCCACGTCAATTTGCTGTGTTAGAGCCATTGCATACAACTATCAAAGTAAGACGGTAGGTACTTGAATATACGGACAAATTAAGTTGGTAATCAATTTGATAAATAATAAATTTCTCTGACTTTACAAATTGACAGGTTTTTTTTTAAATTGCGAGTTTACATATCCTTATATTTTACGTGAATACAATAATTTGATGTGAAAACAAAAATATAATGAACAACTAGCCAATTTGGCCGTTGTAATGTAATGCATAGTACTTAAATAATATAAAATGTTTTTAACTTATTGAAAACGATCACATTTTTTTAACAACATGATTTTGTGAACATAATCATAACAAAACATAATCGGGTCAAATTAAATTAGCTAAATACATAATGTATAAAATACTTGATGTTCTTTTTCGGGGATCAACGACCGCTGGTAGTGTTGTTACTTGAATCTTTTCTTTTATCGACATCAAATATCGATACTTCTGTGAAGTATAAACCAATAAGAAACTGATTTTACAAGTGACAACACTAACTGCGGTCGATGATCCCACAAAAAAAGTCATCAAATTAACATCATTTTTGTTATATCATAATTATTGTGTAGATATCGATACACATCTCGTCTGCGGAGTTTTGCTAGCTAGTCTAATTTGACCCTATTTATATTTATAATAAAGTAAATGTTATTCCCCATTTTTTTACATGCATTTAAATCAGATATTTTTTACATGAATAAAAGTATGAGCAATAAAGCCGAGTGCACACTAAGCAACAATCGCTACAATTTCCTTCGTGTAAATAAGCCTTTGGAAACTAAAGGCCATGTTTTTATAAAGCCTAAATCATGGCAAACAATAGTTGCACAACATTGTTTCAAAAACATGTTTTATATTGTTTAAAACATGTTACACATTAGTGGGAACAAATCGACGTTGACAGCACCTTAATGTCGTAGCAGCAAGGTTGATTTTCTTAGAGCAAGAGTTACCACTGATGACGGGACCTGTTACCAACCACATTTAAACATGTTGCTACAACGTTGTTTTGCAACATTTGTTTATACCATGAATGGGACTTCAGTTTGCAATTATATCAATTTATTTTTTGTAGTACATAATACGGCCTTAGAAAGTGTATTTTTGTGGTTTAAAGCCATGTATACATATTACCATGTATATTTATTTAGGTGTTACATTTTTTATATCAGAGAATTTGGCCTAGGCCAGTGTTTAGAGTGTACAGGCCTTTGCCTGTTTCATATGTTGAGTATTAAACTTTGTAAAATCTTCGGCCATTTATGGGCGGGCCAGGCCAATAAGTTATATTTATAAATTGATTTGGACTAGTCCATGGCCTGAACTAAATAAAGTTTTTTATCAATTCAGTTACATATTTATATTTGCCATTTTATTTTATGTATAAATGCTTTAAGGTATAAATAAAATACGATTAAATGAATCAAAAATCATATTTTTTTTTGTATTCAATTTGATGTTGGGTGAGGCCAAGGATTGGTCTAAACAAAAAGGCAAGTTTATATAAATACAAAACGTTAAAATGACTATACATATTTATACAATGTTTATATAATATATTATAATCTTATGTACAAATAATTAGGAAGTAATATTAACAAAATGTGGCAAAATATAAGTGAATATTTTATTGAACTTTTCAACATTGGAGTGCGTTTGAAAGATATATTTTGAACATACACTGCTAGACAAAATTACTGGACAATCTTCTTGAAATCAGTAATAGCAATATTTTGTTAACATCATCTGTTCCCAACTTTGTTGGGGTTCTTAACGGATGCAGCTAGATACCAGTTTCTGGGTAACACAATACCCGTTGGTAAGACTTTCGGACAGACAAATTTTCGGGCTTCTAGCGACCCGTAACGACTGTCAAAGATCTACGAATGACAGTTCGGTATGTCAAGATGGTCACCCATGCACGTATCGACCTTGGCAAGCGTAGCTTTACTTGATCGATGGACCCGTGCGGCTGTTATTATTTAGCGACAAGCTGTTGAAAAATTCAATTGGAAAAATATGAATCTAAGTGAATAAGTGCAAAGGAACAGTACTTAAGAAATAATGTCTTTGTAATTCTAGTGTGAGGGCAAAATTCATACAACGCAATATGACTTTACTAAGTAAAATAAACGTTCCATTCGAATATGAACCTTACTCTTATGTAGATAAAGAGTCATATTCGTATAAACGAAAGTGAGCAAGACACGTCCATAATAACTATTCCATACGAATATGAACCGTATTCTTTACACAATAATGTTCATATTCGTATAAGCGAAAATAAGCATGCGTTTCATTCGAATATGAACATTAACATTATACGAATAACGTTCAAATTCGTATACGACACTTAGTAAAGTCAAAATTCCGTCAGTAAATCGTTCCCTTAGTACCATTTTAGTTACAATTCGGCACTTCCGCTACAGATAGTATCAGTCTCTTGTTTGTGATATTTTTAGGCACTTGACAGTAAAACTAGATATTGGGTAAGCAGTAACACAACACAATTGGGGACCGGTTGATGGCAATAGGCTCCTCGCCCCCTATTACATGGGACTTGGCCTAACCCTTCGGGGAATACAGGCGTGAATCTTGTCTAAGGCCTGGCCTTATCCCGCGTTTGGATAAAACATAATTTAAGCAGTAAAAGCCTGCCATAGCCAGACACGCTTCAAATTACTTAAACTATAGAATTATGACTTATATATTTTTTGCCAGGCCAAGTCTTCCTTCAAAATATGGTAAGGCCACAAAATAGAACGGTTAAAATGAAGGCCAAAATATGGCCTAGGTTTTAAAAGCGTGTCTTGTTTTTTTTTAAAGAGATCACCTTTTTATTAAATCAAAGAAATAACTTATTATTAAAATATAACGTGTTTTTCTTTCCACTACATTTTAAAAGCATATTTAAAATACTAATATTTTTAAGAGGATTTCATCTCATTTTAACCATTTCTTTTTTAAATTAAAATAATTTTTTTTTTTATTTAAAAATATCTCATATTATGCTATGGTAAGCTACCCAATATCCTAATATTACCGACAAATATATATTCTGCCCTGTCAAGTATCTAGAATGGCCTGCTTAACAAAATCAGCTTTCAAATCAAAAATTTTATCATTATAAGGAATTATTTCCGTTTTCGTAACATTATCCTTACTTGAAATTTTCTTCGATTCCTTAGTGTCTGGGCCGCCTGTGTGTGTAGCCGCCTTGCTACATTCCTTTAAATTGTCTTTGACATCATTCATAAATACTCCATTCACTAAAACTGTTTTTGATTCAATATTTTTCATATCAACTTCGATATTTTCTGTAACATTTGATGGTTTCGATTCCGTGAGGTCAGTCGCTTTAGATGATTCTTTGACATCATTCTTAAATACTTCTACATTTAGCAAAACCTCATTTGAGTTATTGATTTTCATATCACAATCTCCAGAAGGCTCACTGTTTTCACTTTCTTCTGTGATAGTCTTCTGTTTCTCAACTTCTGCAGCTGTTAATGCCTCTTCTTCTGTTCTCAGCTTCTCCTGTGCCTCTCGTTCTTTCTTCTCAGCTAGTTCTTTCCTCTTCTGTGCATTCCGATACGGCATGATTCGTTGGAACATTACTCTGGAGCGGTGTTGCGGTTTCAGGACCCAAGAAATTGCCACTTCTACGTCAGCAATTCTGGAATTTGAGAAATAAAAGTTAATGAAATAAAATTATTTATTCTGTAAGTAAATGGGATATCGGAATCAATTTTACACGTCATTCATTAATTAAAAAAACATAAGCTAGATGAGGTCGGCGTTTCCGATTTGACTACTCTGAGATGAAAGGCGGATGTGGGGCAACGTTTAAAAAAAATAAAATAAGTCCAGACATAATCTGGGTCAGATCATGTGAAGACCATGTAGATTGATATCTGAGGAAAGTACCACACGGATTTGAGTGAACCAATCCAGTCAATGCAAGCATTTGTCAGTCTAATTTTGAAAAGTGGCGGTTTAGGCATTTTTCTATTATAGAAGCAAGCCGACTAAGGCTGGGAAATGTTATAAAGATGTTCTGCTGGAGAGTTTGTTGCGCCACTTCTTCTTCCAAGCTAAAGCACTAGGAAGTGGCGAAAGGCGGCGTTTTGACATGAATCGAGCATAAATCCAGAGTCAGGACTGCTCCCTCTGACCTCGCATTGGTTCGGCTTGCTGTACTATAAGAGGTTAGCTTATACTGGAAATGTATAGCTTGATATGTCGCTGTGTGTACGTAACTAAACTAGTTCAGTTTATTAAAAAAAGTACTCTCTTTTATCTAACCTGTTTTGACCCGCTACTGGGCAATGACCTGTCCCCTTTTCCACTGAGAGATAGACAGCAGAAAAAAAAAACGCGACTGCGGGACAAAGCAGACTAGATAAAGAGAATACTTTTTTTAATAAACTGAATTATGTTCTATTCAAATTCATGTTTCCAGATGTGATTTCAAGTTAAACAAAAATCAACTTTATTTCAGTGCTAATTAAGTTGATTTCAGAATGACTAGTATTATTAAAAAACAACATAAAAATAGTTGAAGTAGCGTTATTTTTGCAAAAGCTCATTTGTTTACATGTTTGGAAATTAAATCGCGAACGCAGATTAGTTTAGTTACGTACACAGGGCGACATATCAAGCTATACATTTCTAGTATAAGCTGACCTCTTATTGTACGGCAAGCCGAACCAATGCGAGGTGAGCTTATACTGGAAATGTATAGCTTGATATGTGGCCGTGTGTACCTTCGCTTAAACCTGTCCCGGTCGAGAGCGTATCTCTCCCAATGTCCTGCTCTCGCCTGCCGCGCTGCGAACGACCACACTCGCATCACGTGCACCTTCGGAGGCTCGTCGGAGAACTGGACCTGGAGACAAGAAGATACAGACGTTAGAACTTAGTTTGTGACTTTAACATAAACATTTGGCCGATTCTAAACTTAATGCGAGCCCGCGCGTTTTTGTGAACTCTTCCTTTGGAGTCGCTGTCACACAGCGTTTATTTGGTGTTGGGAGCCACTAACCAGCGCGGCGTGTTTGTCACGATATTTATGCGGACTTAAAGACTTCAGGGAAATAGAGGTAGCAATTGAACGTGTTAACAAACTAAAAAAATACACCCTACGTTATTTTCTGTCATCGTCATCATCATCATTCAACCAAAAGACGTCCACTGTTGGTTAAGGCGGGAAGGCTTGCCTTTTTGGGCGTCTAAGGAACCGACATGACAACCGGTCCTGTGATTACCACACACCACATATTCCATGGCGCAGTTGCACCACAAATAACTTAGTGCAGTTATAAAATTAACCTCAATTGTCAAATGACAAACATTTAAAAGGTGATTTAAAATTAGTATTTCGGGTTTAAGTATTCAAATAAATCTGTTTGCGCCTGATGCTTTGGCGACTATAGTGTCCATGTCAAACGTTGCTAACAGTTTTATATCAGGCGCAATTAAGTGACGGTAGTTCACGCACAAAATAATTGAACATGGAAAAAATTCTACCTGACTTTTTTGATAAAGAGACAATAGAATTTCTCGAACAAGGGAACATCGGTCCGCACCTTTCTTTATAATTTTATATTTAAAAACTTATTTAAAATTAGAATAAAACGATGTGTTTATGTTTTCAACTATCTACTTTCAAAAATAGATTCAGTTTAAAGTAAAACTCCTTCGTTTTATTGAGCATCAAGCTCCAGTGTCTCGTCGTAGACATAATTGGCGACCGTGACAGGACAGAATCGGAAGGAAATTTCGGGGTACCAAGGCCTAGCTGGAGTTGGCCAGCATCGCACCGCAGCTATCCGTCAGCACCGCGCCGCATCCAGCCCTTGGGAGAAGCACGTACATCGGAAGCACATAAGAAGTACTTAGCACCGCCGGACATTGATGCTAAATACAGCGTCACACCGCAGCGCAGCAGCATTTCTGCAGCTAAGTGCCTTTCCTTCATTCCTAAACTTCCGTTACAACCACGTATCCTACGTCCTTATCCAATTTCTGTATGGTTTTTTCACTTGTGCAATTTCACATTTTTTATAGGTTCACCTTGGTCAAGGTTACAGTATTGCGTCATACTTAATTAAATCATAAGTTCGCTATTATTTATCAGTGACCATTCGTAAGGATATCTACGCCTGGATATTTCAATTTTTTACCGTTTTAGGTTGATTTTCAAGCGGATTTTCTAGTGCAACCTACACAATTATTTCATATCTCAGTACCTACCTACTTGCCTGAAGTTATTAGGCAATGACTTTTGTATTTTTTTGTATTTCTTCTAGGAAATCGTTTCCACAGGCTGCCGTGCCTATTTAGTTCCGTTAAGTGATTATTCCGCCGAACATTTCAGATTTGCCTAAGTTCCCGGTGCATCGCTGAGCGTCGCTCGTTGCCGCAGCGCGCTACGTTCGTGCAGCCTAGGCTGTCCCGCAGACCGGTGCCTGCAACTTCGGCTTCCCGTGCGGCAGAGACCACCAACCAGGGGCGTGAGCGTATTCTTTTATTATTTTACTTGGTTTATTAATTTAACGTTAGTTTTTCTTGAGTTTATTTCAATCTTGCATACTCAACTTTAATTTCTTTTTCGTGAGAATTTTGTTTGAATAAACAGTCATAATGGGCTTAGGTGATGATGCCAAGAACTTGGCGGAATTAAATGTTAGACGTAGTTCCGTCAAGGGCCAAGTAACAAAGTTTCGAAATTATTTAGAAAAAATATCACGTTTAGACACTTTTACTACAACACATAGGGCGGAACTTACACTTAAACTGAGCAAATTTGAAACCTTGTCTTCAAAGTTTGATGACTTACAAAGTCAAATTGAAATTCTTAATTCTAGTGGGTTGAAGGATGAACTTGAAGAACGAGAAAATATTGAGAAGGAATTCATTAGCAATATTGTAATGGCTCAAGAGCTGTTACACTTGCACGGTAGGGATAAAGGCGTCCACGACTCAAGCAGTCCTCACAATATAACTCATTGCGCTGTTGATCATAATGAAATCGGTTTCAGGCTACCTTTGATACAGGTATCTAAATTCGACGGATCATACTTTCGATGGATGGAATTTCGTGACACGTTCCGATCCTTACCGTCTCGAATCTAGAAGTGTCTGCTGATAATTATCGGGAAGCTTGGAACCTATTGCTTGAACGTTACGACAATAAACGTTTGCTGATAAGTCATCATCTCAGCGCATTATTTAACATTAATTCTGTAAACAAGGAGTCTGAGAAATCATTGCGTTTTTTGGTTGACCACGTGACAACAAATCTACGTGCCCTATCCAACTTAGGTCAAGCCACCGAGTATTGGGATGTCCTTATCATTCACTTAGTCGCTTCCAAGTTGGACAATAACAACTTCGTGAAATGGGAGGAACACCGTAACGCGTTGTCAACAGACACCCCTACACTTAAGGAATTTTATAAATTTTTAAATGATCGTGCAACTGTGCTTGAGTCCTTGCACCGCAGCAAGTCAGACAACGCCTCTAAACCCAATCATGATAAACAGCGTCCAGAAGGCCATTCAAAGAAACCGGACCACATACGTCATACTAAAGCAAGTGTATACATTAGTAGTAGTAACCAACCACAAACACAATCATCCTCGTCATACCTCTGTCCATGCTGTAATGCCGATCATAAAATATTTGATTGTCCATCGTTCAAGGCAAAGAGCATAAGTGAGCGTATAGCCGAGGCGACTAAATTGAAATTGTGTCTTAATTGTTTAAGGTCGGGTCACCCTACATTTAGATGTCGTTTAGGCCGTTGTAGTGAATGCAACAAGAGACACAATTCTATATTGCACCTTCCTACTGGTAAGGCTGATAGTTTACCTAGTACTAGTACAGACCGTCCTTCTGAGACGTTGGCTAACTGTAACAATCAAGGTAAGAAACATGCTCTTCTATGTACTGCCTTGATTAAAATAATCAATCCCAAGACTAGTAAATCTGAAACGGTGCGCGCCCTGCTTGATTGTGGCAGCCAATCCTCTTTCATAAGTCTAGGCCTGAAACAAAGGTTAGCATTAGAGGACTGCCCTATCAATGCTGCAAAGGTAATCGGTTTTGGCAACAATGATGCAGGTACGATAACTGAATATTGCATTGCCCAATTAAAATCGGTAAACACACCATTCAACGTTATTTCTAACTTTTATGTTATGAAGGAACTAACAGCTTTAGTTCCCAATGCGGTAATTGATATTAGATCATTTAATATTCCTAAAGATATTATCTTAGCAGATCCTAAATTCTATCAGCCTTCTTTTATAGATATTCTCATAGGCTCAGATTTATTTTGGGATATTATAGGTTGTGAGCAGCGGTCATTAGGCCCAAATTATCCAAAGTTGCACGGCTCAAAGTTGGGCTGGTTGATTGGAGGCCCCCTGCAATATAAACAACCTAAAGATATTAAATGCAATCATGTACTTACCCATTTTTCTTATGATGAAAACATAGAATTAAAATTAAATAGATTCTGGGAGCTTGAAGAAATCCCATCTAAATCTTATTTAAGTGAAAGCGAGCAGGCATGTGAAACGCATTTTTTGCAGCACACCTGTCGCTTAGGAAACGGCAGATTCTCTGTCAAGTTACCTCTTATTGACTCACCGGATTGTCTCGGTGACTCCTACAAAATGGCCAAGAAAAGGTTTTATAATTTAGAACGGCGATTTAGAAGACAGCCTGAAGTTAAGTCGCAATATATTGAATTTATCAGAGAATATGCAGAATTGGGTCATCTCTCTGAAATTGCGCTAAATAACTTAAATTCTAATTTATGCTATTTCTTACCTCATCATCCTGTGTTTAGAGAAAACAGCGAATCGACAAAAATTCGCGTCGTCTTTGATGCATCAGCTCGCACTTCCTCAGGCCTGTCTGTCAATGACATACAAATGGTCGGGCCTCAAATTCAAGACTCTCTTTTCTCCATATTAATTCGAGCTCGTTTCTACAAATATCTTTTAGCAGCAGACGTAGAAAAATTATTTCGTCAAATATTAGTGGACGAGTCAGATCGAAATCTTCAGCTTATTCTATGGAGAGAAGACGAGCGCCAGCCCCTTAAGACGTTACGTTTAAATACGGTGACTTATGGTTTCGCAAGCGCAAGTTATTTGAGTACAAGGTGTCTTTGGCAGTCGGGTGAGGAGTGCGGGGATCCACTGATTAGAACGATCATACAACATGATCTATATGTAGACGACTTAATTACGGGCTGCAATTCTGAAAAGGAACTAATGCATATTCAAAAATCTGTGTCAGAAGCCCTTAAGGCAGCGTGTTTTAATCTACGAAAATATAAATCTAATTCGCCTAGCGTTCTTGAAGCCTGCTCCGAAAACTCTACAGACACGCTTATCATTAGTGAGTCCTCAAACGCTCTCGGTTTAGGGTGGAATTCTAAAACTGATAGTCTACATTATTCTTTCGAAATTCCCCCTATCAATGACAAAATTACGAAGCGCTATATTTTATCAACATCGTTTAAAATCTTTGACCCACTCGGTTTTGTTAGCCCCTGTATAGTTATTCCTAAATTAATAATGCAGCAACTCTGGGTTGACAAGGTTGGCTGGGACGAACCTCTTTCCGAGGAAATAGAAAGAGCTTGGAGTAAGTTTTCCAATAATCTATCTAGTCTAGCTACATTTACACTGCCGAGGCAGGTTCTATGTGACTCACCTGTTGTTACAGAGCTACATATGTTCAGCGACGCCTCCCAAAGAGCTTATGGCGCTTGTGCCTATATAAGGTCTATTGATGAAGAAGGTATCGTGCATGTCAACCTTTTGTGTTCCAAGTCAAAGGTGGCACCAATCAAGGCTTGTACTATACCTCGTTTGGAGCTTTGTGCCGCCTTACTTTCTGTTCGACTCTGCAAGGCCGTTGTCGATTCCTTGAGGTACCCAATATCACGTAAACTGTATTGGTGCGACTCCAGCGTCGTCCTTGCTTGGCTGCATACTAGCTCTAGAAGTTTAAAGACCTTCGTGGCTAATAGAACAGCAGAAATACTGGAACTGTCAGATGTTTCTTGTTGGCGTTATGTACCTACCTCTGAGAATCCTGCTGATCTCGTCTCGCGCGGCGTTTATCCCGAAGAACTTAAAGATCGTAGTCTGTGGTGGTCAGGGCCCAAATTTTTACTTCAAGGCGAATCTTCTTGGCCTACCTTACCAAATAAACACGAATTTGAAATTCCTGAAATAAAGTCAAACATTGTTGCTAAGATGGATAATTCTTCGATCATTCCTTTTCATAAATATAGTAAATTAAATAAGATAAAACAAGATTACGCGTATGTATTAAGGTATTTTTATAATTTGCGCAATCCTAATTCTCGGCGTTTCAATGCCCTTAACTTAGAAGAATTACGAAATTCATTTCATCTTTTATGCCGTAAGGCCCAACAGGAATCTTTTCCTGTTGAGTACAATTTGTTAGCAAAGGAAAAATCAATTAGTACAAAATCACTCATCATAGCACTCACGCCTTTCATGGACGCAAATGGGTTGATACGAGTAGGAGGCCGGCTGGATGCTTCGGCTATTCCATTTGACAGCATGCACCCTATCCTACTAAATTCCTCACACCATCTCACAAAATTAATCTTTGAACGGGAACACTTACACAAACTACATGCCGGTCCACAGCTTCTCCTCGCTAGTGTCAGGCAATACGTGTGGCCTATCAACGGGCGACAACTCGCTAGGAGGACTGTGCGCAACTGCATCACATGCAGGAAGGTACAGGGCAAGACTTTAACACCCTTAATGGGGAACTTGCCCTCTCAGCGCGTTACGGTGGATTTCCCGTTTCGTAGCGTTGGTGTAGATTTTGCCGGACCCTTTTATATCTCAAATAGGAAGGGTCGCGGATCAAGGGTTACAAAATGCTATTTATGCATTTTTGTTTGCTTAAGGTACAAGTGCGTACACTTGGAAGCGGTAAGCGATCTTTCGAAGGACGCTTTCATTCTTACCTTGCGTAGGTTCGTATCCCGTCGGGGTAAGCCTACTGAATTTTTTAGTGACAACGGCCGCAATTTTGTAGCCGCTGCCAAAGAAATTGGTAATTTTTTAAAATGTAACCGCCAAGCAATTACAGATTTCTCTAACGAAGAAGAGATTAAATTTTTGTTTTCACCTGCTTACGCTCCCCACTTTGGTGGTATCTGGGAAGCCGGAGTAAAATCCACTAAACATCATATAAGACGTGTAATGGGCAACACGCATTTAAATTTTGAAGAGATATCCACGTTGTTCGCACAAGTGGAAGCCATATTAAATAGTCGCCCACTTTACCCCATGTCCACGTCTCCAAATGACCTCCTTTTCCTCACCCCAGGGCACTTCCTGCTTGGACGGCCGCTAACTGCGCTGCCTTCACCGAGCATTGAAAACTGCAAGTCCACTCAACTGAAGCGCTACCAACGACTTGAGCAAATCCGTCAGCACTTTTGGAGGAGATGGCAGAGGGAGTACCTGGCTGAGCTGCAGCAAAGATCAAAATGGCGCACCGATGATACTCCACTAAACGTTGGCGACCTAGTACTGCTTCAGGAAGACAACTTACCACCATTGTGCTGGCGTACGGGCCGAATCAGCAAACTCTTTCCGGGTCCTGATGGAATATGTCGAGTCGCAGATGTTCAAACAACACAGGGTACTTACCGGAGGCCCTTCAAGCGACTCTGCCCTCTGCCTGCGACGAAGAATCTTATCGAGTGAGAGTTAAAGACCGGAGGCCTTTAACGGCGGGGAAGATGTTTGCGCCTGATGCTTTGGCGACTATAGTGTCCATGTCAAACGTTGCTAACAGTTTTATATCAGGCGCAATTAAGTGACGGTAGTTCACGCACAAAATAATTGAACATGGAAAAAATTCTACCTGACTTTTTTGATAAAGAGACAATAGAATTTCTCGAACAAGGGAACATCGGTCCGCACCTTTCTTTATAATTTTATATTTAAAAACTTATTTAAAATTAGAATAAAACGATGTGTTTATGTTTTCAACTATCTACTTTCAAAAATAGATTCAGTTTAAAGTAAAACTCCTTCGTTTTATTGAGCATCAAGCTCCAGTGTCTCGTCGTAGACAAAATCCAATCAAAGCGTGTATCTTTTTGTGGAGAAGATGACCGGTTGCGAAACTGGTTTCGTCTTCTTTACAAAGTGACTCATACCCAAATAATACCCAAATTGTCATCGTAATTTATGTATTTACTAACACTAGGTTTAAGGTACTTTACTAACACTACGGATCTCTGTTTTCTGATTATTTGAAATAAATTATTATTATTATTAAAGCGCGCAATTTGTAAGTGATACAACAAATTAGCAAGCACCTGTGTTTTCTGATCCATTTGTTTAGATTTTCATTTGATACTTTTGGAACATAGCATAGTATTGAGCCGATATATAGCATGTCTATTATTCGGGTGTTAATGCTAGTGACCTCAGTACACTAGCAACATTCTATGTCGGTCACTGTGTCAAGATACAAATCTAAACGACTCGGTTCGCGCTCTTATTCTTAACGGTCCATGAAACGTTTTCACGACACCTAAACGAATTTGAGTAGTTGCCAATTGTAAGACGAGGTGGTTTTAATAGTCTAACGCCTTTGGGAGTTATATAGTATTTTGTTTTCCCTTCTACTCTTACGCATGTTGTCTACATATTATCTTTATAATGTGCTATAATATCGCAGCTAGGCTGGAAGAGATTTCTTTAGCAATAACACCTTTGTACCCATTTTTCTGTTCCATTTTTCTTGTCTGTTTATAAGTGTGTACTAGGTTAAATAAACAGACTGATACCATTATGAAATGATTACTCATACTTGGACATAATGGACAATTATTGTAGGTACACCAAGAACAGACTAACTATTAAAATGCGTAATTTCTACTGATTCATAACTCTTGGTCAGTTTTGGTTTTTTCCCTAGCCTTTTCCCGACTATGTTGTGGTTGACTTCCAGTCTAACTGGGTGCAGCTGAATACCAGTCTATTTTACTGAAGCGACTGCGACAATACGTCCTACTACGACTGGTTGTCTATTCGGGCTTCCGGCTGTCAAACATTTACGAATGACTGCCGGGACCAACGTCTTTGCGAGGCACGGAGGGGTCTCAATATGTATGGTCACCCATCCACAAACCGACCGCGGCAAGCATAACCTTCGATGGACCCGTGCGGCTGTTCTAATTTAGCTACAAGCCCCTTGACTATAATGGAAATTTATTTTATGTAGTACACCAATAAAAGGAGAGGTTTGTGGCTAAGTATAACAGCCGCGCGGGTCTCTTGATCAGGTTAAGCTACGCTTGCCGCGGTCGGTCCGTGGATGGGTGACCATCTTTACATATCAAGACCTCTCCGTGCCTCGGAAAGCACATTAAGCCGTTGGTCCCGACTGCCTTTCGTGGATCTTTGACAGTCGTTACGGGTCGTCAGAAGCCCGAAAGTCTGACAACCAGTCTAACCAAGGGGTATCGTATTACCTAGTAATTGGGTTGTGGAGGTCAGATAGGCGGCTCTATGTAAAATACTGGTATTCAGCTGCATCCGGTTAGACTGGAAGCCGACTCCAACATAGTTGGGAAAAGGCTAGGCAGATGATGAAGTAGCAGCTGGATGAGAGTTGCCGAAAATCCAGTAAAATGACGTGCAATAGGAAAGGCTTAAATATAAATAAATACTACTGAAATGCATAATTTCTACTGATTCATCAGTCGTCCTTTACGGTCAGCTTGTATAAATTGATGACGTAATATCACGTCGACGTCAGTAAATACCGTGAAATCCCGGCTAAGAATACCTCGCCATACTCATGCCGTGGGCGCCATTCATAGTGGTGGGCAAGTTCATCGGATTTCCCTATTAGGTGAGGTGTGTTCGATATGTGGTGTCATGTGTCTTTCATTTAGGGGGTTGGTTGTCGAAGTAGTGCAGCGGAAACTTGCCCTGGTTTTTTTTCAAGTTTTTTGCGAAGTGTACACATACAGCACACCACACCATACCATACCACACTTCACTGGTACCCACAATCGTCAATAAAAACTTTAATTTTGTATCTTTTTCTTCCTTCATTTTTGTTTACTACCATTTGTGTTCTTCTACCAAAGGTTAAAATAATTTGTTCTTTAAGATTAAATACTCAAACATGTTTCTTCCTCGCCTAATGTATAGCAGTTCCAGCCTTACAGCAGTAAGTCATAGATGAGCCCAGTTTTAAAATCGTTAATCGGTGTAAAAACAGGCAAACCATCATCATCTGCCTGCGTTTTCCCAAGTATGTTGGGGTCGGCTTCCAGCCTAACCAGATGCAGCATGCAGCTGAATACCAGTATTTTACATGGAGCGACTGCCTATCTGACCTCCACAACTCAATTACTGACAACCAATCTTACCAAGGAGGTAAATACGATACACCTTGGTAAGATTGGTTGTCAGACTTTCGGGCTTCTGACGACCCGTAACGACTGTCAAAGACCCACGATTGACAACATGTAAAAAGTGGCATAAGAGACATTTTAATTAGTGTCTATCGCGTGTCTTCAGACGGTTTACGG
This sequence comes from Oligia latruncula, assembly GCA_948474745.1. NCBI lineage: Eukaryota > Metazoa > Arthropoda > Insecta > Lepidoptera > Noctuidae > Oligia > Oligia latruncula. The sequence goes on along the minus strand of OX419711.1, from coordinate 568,211 downwards.
TTCAATTCTGAGACCATTACCAACCTAGATAACGTTAAAACTTGTGAATTAGACCTTGCAACAATTCCGTCAACATAGCTTTCTGCCACGCTATGTATAACCGAGGTCGTTGGGCCCTCAAAAATTTCTACGAAAAACAAAAACTTCTATCACAGCTACTCATTCATTCAAGCCTGTACAATAATAAACAAATGAAATGCTGCGTCAGACAGCGCGTCATCGTGAGTCATAATCATGATGATGACGCGATATTGACGATGTTTCGGAAATATTAGCAAATGTGATCTAACCACAGACTTTGGATCTAACATTAAATAAAAATACATTTAACGGGTTGCACTAGGGTAGCTCGACAAATTCAAAAGTCCTTACGTTTTTTTTGTAATTTTGCAGATCAGTGTAAGGTAGTATAATTTATGTTTAACAAAATATGATAATCACTAAAATCATAAATACAACCCTCTGAGTTCATATTATTATTATTTATTACCCTATTGAATGACTATTTCATGAAATATCGGTTAAGCTGGTTGCAGATTGCAGACCAACTTTTATGCAGACCGCGCAAGTTTTTAAGTTGGACTGAAACCGGCTTTAAGTGATTTGAATCATCATCTGCCTAGCCTTTTCTGAACTATGTTGGGGTCGGCTTCCAGTCTAACCTGATGCAGCTGAATACCAGTATTTTATATGGAGCGACTGCCTATCTGACCAGTTACTGGGTAATACGATACCCCTTCCCCTTGGTAAGACTGGTTGTAAGATATTCAGGCTTCTGACGACCCGTAACGACTGTCAAAGATACAAGAATGACAGCCGGGACCAACGGCTTAACGTGCTGCAGCAGTTTAACGGCTCGGTAGGTATATGTAAAGATGGTCACCCATCCACGGACCGACCGCGGCAAGCGTAGCTTAACCGGATTGATCGACCCGTGCGGCTGTTATTACTTAGCCACGAGCCCCTCGAGTGATTTCAATATACCTATGGACAATTTTACTTCGTAGTTCATTTGCTTAGCAAATAATGTCCCTGAGGTTACGAAACCGCGTGACACTTCACTTTTCGTCTAAAACTGACCTTCTATAACACATAATATATTTGTAATTTTAGCCGTTGACATTGGATCGTCAAAATAACAAAGCTGTTATTCATCACGCAACTAATAGGTTCAGTAGTTGCGACGTCTCATCTTCCCATGGTTTTCATCATCTGCCTAACCTTTTCCCAACTATGTATATTGGTGTCGGTTTCCAGTCTGGGTCTAAACAGACGGACTGCATTTGAACTGCATGCCAACTGCAACCTCGCAGTTTGGATCCAGTTGACATAAGTAGGTTTCGCAGCAGTTAAAGTCAAGTGCATTCAAACTGCGATGTTGGGCCGGCAGTAGGAAGCCTAATGGTCCAGACAGCTGTACTGCTGGGGTGTTTGTTGCGCCACTTCTTCCCAGCGAAAGCACTAGGAAGTGGTGAAATGGTCTTATGTAATTTTGACGTTCAAAAAGTGCTGAATCTCAGCCTAGTTTGAATAAATGACTTTTGATTTTGATCGGATGCAGCTAAATACCAGTATTTAACATGAAGCACAAAACAGTTAGTCGGTAACACGATACCTCTTCCTCTTGGTACGACTTTATCATCTTCCCATGGTTCTGTGATCTTTAAATTTGGTCGGTAGTAGAACAAATAAGTTCAGCACCCTAACTGCGTAACACACTATTAATCACAATCTGAATCATTTTGAAGGATGCATGCTAATCCATTGCTTCTGTTACAAAAAAAAATCTGCTCCACAACGTAAATAACGCAATGAATGTTGTCGAACTGTCAAAATGAAAGCCATTACTACTGATTATGTGTTAGGCAATTACCCCGCAGTTAGTAATCGTAAGTAGGTACTTGTTGGTTCTTTCCATTAGTAGTTCCATTTCTTTGTCACGTTGTTAGCTTTCCCAACCACAATGACGTTTTATTAGTTATCGGGTTTATCCTGTCAAGAAATTCTCATTAGTAGCACGGGTTCAGGATAGGGAATGCAATCCGGATTATCCGTAATCCGAAAAATCCGGATATCCGCACATTTTTACTAGACTTCCAAATCCGGATTTGAAAATCGAATCCGGATTTTTTGAATAATTAAATTTTTAAGAAATTGTAACAAAAAAATCGTTTCGGCACTGGGGGAAGCGAGCAGGGTGCGGGACGCGGGTCGAGAAAGTGTGTGAGGCGTCTTTGATCATTCCGTTCATTCCGCTTACAAGTGTCTTCAGAGTGCATTCCGCCTACAAGCGTCGTATCAGAGCGTGCTCTTTCCGCAGCATGAATTATGTGAATTCGCAGCAGGTTAAACGACAGCACTTTAGATGCCTTATTATTTTTAAGGTCATCGAGCATTGTACCGAGGTCCTCCATGGTCTCAGTCACGACTACGATATCGGTGGCAAACCGAAGGTGGGTTATGTACTCGCCATTGATGTTAATGCCAGCCCCTTTTCAGTACAGAACCTTGAAGACATCCTCCAGTGCACTGGTGAACAATTTCGGAGAGATAACGTCTCCCTGTCTCACACCTCGCTGCAGAAGGATAGGTTTCGAGGTCTGATCCTGGAGTCGGACTGACATAGTAGCGTTTTCGTACAGACACTTCAGCACCTCGATGTACCGATAGTCGATCTGGCACCGTTAAAGAAATTGCAGTACAGCCCATGTCTCGATCGAATCAAAGGCTTTCTCGTAGTCCACAAACGCTAAGCAGAGAGGTAGGTTATATTCTTCGGTCTACTGTATAACCAGTCGCAGCGTATATATGTGGTGTAAACCTGCGCGCGAGACGGTTCGTGATGACTCTCAAAAACACCTTGTACAGTCACGAGCAAAAATATGTATACACTTGGCTTTATTCAAAGCCAATTTTCTCCTTTATTTTTTAATGAAATTTTATGTTATTACGAACATAGTATTTTCGAACCCATAGGTTTATGTAAAGTGTCGTATTATTTCAACGTTGCATTTGTTATTTTACGAAAAAATCGCAGTTGAAAGTGGCCAAGTGTTGACATATTATTACTTGTGACTGTACACATGGCTCAGAAGTGAGATGGGCCTATAATTATTAAGAAGGGCATTGTCGCCCTTCTTAAAGAAAAGTATCACCACACGTCTGTTTCATGCCTGTAGTGATTTACCCTCGAGTATGACGGAACCAAACAGCTTCTGAAAGGCCTTAGAAACGGGTTTTCCGCTGGCCTTCACGAACTCGGCCGTAATTCCGTCATCACTTCGCGCCTTGTTGTTTTTGAGCTGCTTCAGAGCCATCCTCATCTCGTACAGGCTGACGTCCGGGATGTCTTCGGTGTAGTGTTGGGTAAATCTAGTTCTTGGGTAGTTTGCCAGATTTGTAACAGAGTTACTTGTTGATTTGTATAACTGACCATAGAACCTCTCGATCTCTCTTAACAGCACAGGTTTGGCGGACACGATCCTGTCATAATCGGTCGTTAGTTTCCTAAGCTGGCTCTGACCATTAATCTCTAGCAGAGACCTTGGAGCCTTTAATTTTGTATGTGAAAAGCACAGAACCGGTTGAAGTGGAGGTGCTTGGGGGAGGCCTACGTCCAGCAGTGGACGTCTTTCGGCTGAAATGATGATGATGAATTATTTTATCATCGTTACTTAGCACGCGAGACACAGACTAATTATTTTAATAAGAATAAGTACATATTATAGCAATACCATCATAATTATGGTATTTAATGATGATAGTTTGAATAATTCCAAATCAAGAAATTTAAAAAATCGTTTGATGTGATTTTCGTGTGCTTTTATTTTAATCCATTTACACAAATATAAGAAATATCATATTAACCAACTAATATGGGTAGATTTATTTATTTTCATGAAAAATCCGTAATATCCGGATAATCCGGATTGGACCAAAAATCCGTTCTTATAAATCCGGATTTTGAAACAGAACGGATTTGCATTCCCTAGTTCAGGAGTTGGCGGTGTCCCGGAAAGCACGTAAAGCGCCAGGGTCTTCAGACAGATCTCTTTCAAATTCGAAGACATGTGACATGGATGACCAACCCGCACTAGGCCCGCGTGGTGGATTACACACCCTCTCACAGAGTGAGGGCTATCCCAGCAGTGGGAAATTATAGGCTGATTATGCTATAATAGAATGAGAGTGAGGGAAAGGGAGTGCATCTGTGTCTTCGCTCACACTTCTGCATTATATCTCTTGCGCAATTGGCTAGTCTCCGTTGAGATTTGCCGCTGTGACCGTTTGGTCAGATCCTTGTAACTTTGCTTTTAAAACCAGTCGTTGTCGGACAGAATCTCAGAACTAGTTTTAAATCGATAACAATGGCCAATAACTTGTTTTACCGACCTTGGTACTATCCGATGCAAAGAATTTTAGCATGTTCTGATATTAGCATGTTTTAGAGCAATTGGGAACTTGGCATGATAGGACCTCTCTTAGTACTCAAGTAGTATTAAATTTATTATACATCTGTCTTGCCTTTTTCAAATATGTTCGGGTCGGCTTCCAGTCTAACCAGATGCAGCTGAATACCACACTATTTAACATGGAGCGACTACCTATCAGACCGCCAAAACCCAGTTAAAAAAAAATACGCAACACAATTACAGTAATCAATATTTGCCAAACTGCAGAACAGTTTGCGGCAAAACTAGTTGTTACTGGACAACACGCTAATTAACGATACCCCTTGGTAAGACTGGTTGTCAGACGAGTTTCAGACTACCCGAAACGACTGTCAAAGATCTACGAATGACGCCCCAATAAATACACTAAGGATTAGGAAGCTTTCAATTTAGACAGTGGTTATCAGATTGCTGCCGTGCCGCATTGCGGGTGTCGTCATGCGATTTACAATGCTTGATTAATTTATTCTTTGCACTTATCTGCAAAGGTCATTTTAAATTCTAGTTTAAATCTTCAAAGGCGAGTCAATCTAAAGGGATGGGCAACGGCGCTTCTATCTGCCAAAACACACTGCGCTGAAAGTATTCCCCGAAAGGGGTTGGCAAAGGTGTACACTTGTATAGTAAGTAAGTACAGCTACATTTCGCCGGTTATGATTAAGTCCCAAGTAATAGAGGGTGAGCCTAATGCTACATCTTCAGTAACGGTCCGGACTGAGAAATTCTTGATGTAAAATCCCAAAAACACTTCGACCCCCACCAAGGAGGTTCAGAAGTTTAAAAACTAAATTCAGCAATAGACTGACTGACATAAACTTATGACGCAAAATAATATACACGCTTTAATTACCCGACTGCGGCGAAGCCCAAAAGGAGGGTTATGTGTTTGATTTTGAAGCTTTAATTTAGATGTGCCAAAACGCCAAAAGATTTTAATTTAAACGATGACCGTAATGTGGTAGAAATAGCTTCAGCTGCTGTTTATCATTCTAGGCGATTTGTTACAGTTTTTCATGGACGAGTTAATACGAGACGCGGCCAAGTGGGTGATATACGGTATACGGACGAGATAGTACAGCCCGATTCAACCTTTGCGGCTCGGAACATGAGGCGAGTCGCTGCGCAGTAACAAATTCACTAATCAGCGGGAGTGAGGGGTAGGGTACTCCCGTGCCGGACGGCGCGTACGACTTCCACGCGCGCCTCAAAGAGATGTGAGCACTAGCGAAGGGGCCCGTTAAGGCCGAAGCCTGCCGGGTCAGCGGGATTGTCCGAAAGGGTTGCCGCTACCTCGGATTATAAAGGGCTAAGGAAGGAACATGGATGGGTTTTAGTCAGTAAGAGTCTGACACTCCCTTCCGCTCCAACCAGAGGGAGGTCTGAGTCATTTGATGATTTCCCACACTAAAAAAAAAAAAAGGGTAGGGTTTTGCGGAACAAGTAGCGCACTTCAGAGCTAAAAAATAAAGTTTAATAATAATAATCACGATCACGATGTAGTACGTGTCCTTCAATCTGGCCCCATGATCTTTTTCGCTTTAAAGCTTTGGTTTGGTTCCCTAAGAAAGTGGACAAAGGTCATAAAATTTAACGGCTTTCAAATACAGAGCGTTTTTTGGCACCTTAATGTCAAAAACTGGTGAAAATGACAGATTTACATGACAGCCGTTACAATATGACCCCAGGCTTATGCACGCGAACATTAACGGCCTTTTTAGAAAACAAGGCCACCTCCATTCGAGCAGGTATAAACCATCGAACCATTTCTGGATTAAGACCTCTATTCCGACAAATACAAAAACTGACGTCAGACCACTCAGACCAAAGTCCAAATTGTCAATGTTGTAATAAGAACCTTACCGTTCTTTGAATAAAGTTTATAATACGACGTACAAGTTTATAATACAATGTCAAGTTGCTCTTGAAGTAAAGGAGGCGAAGGAAGGAAATACTCCTTGAATTTCCGTCAAGTAAGAACCATTTGTCATCATCAACGATAGACAAAGGGACGATTAACGTGTTTATTTCGTAGCAGTAAAAGCTATATTCGTAGATCAAGTGTTACAATGACGTGCGTGCAGTTGCCCGTACATATCTTATCCCAGTGGCTGGCTACTATAGGCACTGCACACTCTTGACCACATCCTCCAGCTGGGTAATTGCGTAACTGACATAAAAGGGCAACCGATCACAATTTCTGTCATTTTGACAGTTCAGTCACGTTCATTGAGTTATTTACGTTGTTGAGACAACACAACTTCGGGCAGTCCCGCGTCCCTTCGGCTATCTCCGTCCAAGATGGCGGATACCTAATGAAGAATGTTTTACTATGTACACAATTTGTGTTGGAGTGATTCCAAGCTTCGCGTCGCGCCAAGGTTGTTATCATTGTCTTCTAGTTATGGGTAGTTTAATTAGAAATTTTATTGTTTAGCGGCCTGGTTTATTATGTGTTGTTGTTGGAAAAATGGCTGTCACATCCCGTTGTCTATGCCTGTTTTTTTTTTTTTAATTTATACGCCATAACACAATGCATTTCGGTTACGTATAATATGCTTTTTTTAAAGTGAATTAATGTCTTTGGCTATGAATTCCTACACTATTTTAAGAAATAGTGCAGACATTCATATTCAACTTGGTTTATCGTACGAAAATACTTTCACCTTTTGAGCTTTCAAAGGTTTTAAAGTTTTCATCATCTCTGACCAACAATGAAATAATCAAACATCGATTTATACAGGTTTTATAAGAGGCCGCCATTTTGAAAAAAAAACATGATGGCGGACAGATAGGTATGCCAGGGTCCATATAAAAATCTTTAATCCCCTTTACGTAGTCTACACTTAAACAACACTGTTGTCAAGTATTTCCAGCCACTTGGTAATTTATTGTAAATAATTGAGGCCATACAGTAGAATGGCCATTCTGTCAACAATGAAGATAAATAATATGCATTTTATCTTTAGACCGACTCGACTGTACAAACAAGGTGGTTCCCCGATTACACTGTTACTTCTTTACAGTAAACAAACGTTAATTAAGGAAATCAGTTGGTATTTTAATGAGTGTGCTCCTTACATCAATATGGAGTCGTTAGGTTAGAGCCATGCAGTGCACGTAGACGTTCCAAGTTTTAGAGGCTATTAACAAGCTCTGTAAGCGATTTTTAATGGATATGTCAAAGATTATAGTTTCTGGCATTGTTCTTTGTCCGTTGTCTTTATTCCATAGAATATTTCTCAAAAATGCCCGACCCTATCCTCGTGTAATCCAGTAACTGTGTTGTGGAGGTCAGATAAGCAGTAGCTCCATGTAAAATACTAGTATTCAGCTGCATCTGCTCGGACCTTAGACTGGAAGCCGACCTCAACATAGTTAGGAAAGGGCTAGAGAGTCAGGAACTCCTTAATTAATTATATATAGTTCTGTTATGTACCCACTCGTAAAAGAAAGAAATAGCAAGAACAAGATCAGATAACATTTTGTTAAATTTATGTTCAGATTTAGAGACCAAAACTATTATTTATTCAGAGAACTTCTGAAGGACTGATTAATGATGAAAATCAGCAACACTGTTACATGTCGGGAAAGCCACAAAGAAATTGTGCAAGGGTACCGAGTTGTATCATGTTAGTCATTAATTCATCATACTGATGAAGTTGCACCAGATATTTCATTCTGAAGCAGCTATTTTGCATCACTTTGCTCATAGGGCAACAAAGTTCAAATTGCACCAACCACTGTTTGTCTCAAGCTCCATCAACCAAAGCTTGACTGGCAGAAAATGCCTAGATGGCATTTTATCTGCCCCTGTACGTTTGTGTGCTTGAAGGATTCAATAAATAAGTAGATTGTGACTACGCTAGTTGTCTGCTGGGAGGGAACTATGCTATGGACTCGTATAGAACCGCAGACGTTGTTGAGTATAGTGGTTAGCTTAGCGACTGCGGATCATAAGGACCCCGCATTGCATAACACACTTCATTTCAATCACAATCTGAACCATTTTGAATGATATTGCTAATCCATTGCTTCATATGTTCGAAAAATTTGTCTGCTCAACATAAATAACAACGAATGTTGTTGAACAGTTAAAATGAAAGTCATTGCTACTGATAGTGTGTTACGGAATGACCCCTGTCTGAAATCTAAAGTATGGTTTTTTTCTGTCAAAAAATTTTTTGTAGAAGCCAGGAATCAGGAAATTGGCGAAGTTGTCTTACACTCTCATGCTTTGGAAAGCATGTAAAGCAGTTGGTCCTTCGCCTGATCTCCCTCCGGGCGTGACGGATTGCCGTCCCATCGGACTATGAAAGTAAGGGACGAGAGAGTGCGTTAGTTGCCAAGTGCAAGTACACTTGGCAAACCACTACATTGGCGACTGGATTGCCATATTATAAACTTTTGCAGTTTTGTTTAGAAAGATCTTGTCCTACCGTGATCGATACAATGACCGGCACTCTCGTAACAAACTATTGAACTGTCACAATGAAACACATTGCTACTGATAGTTTGTTCCGCCGATTAACAATGAGAAAGTATCAACAATCATTGTTCAAAATATCTGATTCGCCACAGTAGCGATAACGATGCTTCATTGCATACCACAAACAAAGATTATTGAATGTTTACATTATAAAACGTTGCGAGGATAAATAAAATATTCATCATCTGACTGCTTTTTCTCGACTGGGGGTCGGCTTCCAGGCTAACCGGATGCATCTGAATAGCAGTATTTTAGATGGAGCTACTGCCTATTTGCCCTTCACAGTTATAACACTTTCTACATCTCGTTCTCACGTGTATAATTTCAACATGAATGATGTAACCAACATATTGTAAGAATTTTATGATTTAAAAGAATTTCGTGGAGTTTCTTGCCCGTTCTTCTCCATAGGTACCTACGCTTTGGAATGGGCAACCAACTAGCTTTATCTTTCTGACGGACCGACCCCTTGGCAATTCAAGAGTGCCTGTAATTGGTTTATTTGAAATAAATGCTTTTAGTTTTACACCAAACCCTTGGGTACCTTATATAAATTTCTACTTTTATATCCGTATTTTTTACATATGTATGGTGCACATAATAAAGAGATCTTCTATCTATCTTTATCTATCTTCTACCTAAAACTGGTTGTCATTCTTTCGGACTTCTTATGGAGTTTTTATTTTTCACTTTTAAGTTGTACAGTCACGAGCAAAAGTATGTATACACTTGGCTTTATTCAAAGGCGATTTTCTTCTTTATTTCTGAATGAAATTTTATATTATTAGGAACATAGTATTTTCGAACCCATAGGTATATGTAAAGTGTCGTATTTCAACGTTGCATTCGTTATTTCGTGATAAAATCGCAATTTAAAGTTGCCGAGTGTTGACATATTGGTGCTCGTGACTGTACTTACCCCACACAAATTCGTACAATATTAATTGCTATGTCAATATCAGTGACAGGAAGTTATTATAACATCATCAATATAAACTAAGTGGCAAAAATACGTATTATTGAAGCTAACTCAAAAACCACCCAAGCAAAGTTAATAAAATCTATGTGAGACCACCCCTGAGGCGTACCTTATCCATTAGAGAACGAATTTTTGAAATCGATTTATAATTTCCGGAGATATCCCGTAACAAACATACAAAAAAAAACATACAGTCGAAATGAGAACCCTTTTTTAAGGGCCTTACTCTCGTTTAGTAGCGTAAGACGGTCACTTTATGAAGCCTACTTCTCATTAACGGCTTGGTTAGAAGATCTGTAAAAAATATATGTTTGCTATAGATTCATGTACAGCATTTTAGTTGCGAGATTTTTTTCGTATGCCTAATACTTTTGCCTTAAAAAAATATTTACCAAAACGCTATTTTTGGCTAATATTCCCTACTACTTCTAAACGGCTTTGATGTTTGGAAATATTTTTACACTGAAAAATTGGTGGTTCTCTGTACTACATTTAAGTTGCAGCGAATTTAAATCAATCAACATTTGCAAAGAAAATTTTCCTATTTTGAGATATAGGTTCAGAGGTGCTCTGCGCGGGCGCGGGCGGCAGTCGTGCGTTAGCACTGAGACGGGATCGCTGTGTCGCTCGTTGCTGCGCCCCGGCTATCGATCGACTAAACGTGTTTGCCTGTGTTAGTGCATATATTTACGAACGAATTGTATCAGTGTGCGTTTATAGACTAGCTCGCTGCAGAGTGCCCATTTCTATTGTGCGCGTGGACGCTATAGTACTGGTGCCATTTCTAAATACTGTTTTATATTTACTGTTTTATGTGTTTTTTTTTTGTTTTATACATACGCTATAAATATAAAACAGTATTTATACCTACGCTGCGGGGCCCGTGGCTAAATAAAAACAGCCGCTCAGGTCGATCGATCAGGTTAAGCTTCGCTTGCCGCGGTTGGTCTGTGGATGGGTGACCATCTTTACATACCGAGACCCTTCCGTGCCTCGGAAAGCACGTTAAGCCGTTGGTCCCGGCTGTCATTCGTGGATCTTTGACAGTCGTTACGGGTAGTAAGAAACCCGAAAATCTGACAACCAGTCTTACCAAGGGGTATCGTATTACCCAATAACTGGGTTGTGGAGGTCAGATAGGCAGTCGCTCCATGTAAAATACTTGTATTCAGCCGCATCCGGTTAGACTGGAAGCCGACCCTAACATAGTTGGGAAAAGGCTAGGCAGATGATGATGATGATGATTTATACCTACGCTCGGCGGTCGCGCTATGGTTGTCAACTTTGGCTTATGCACAAAAAACTATCGTGGTAGTGGCACTCGTATCTAGTTGTTTGATTAATTGTTGAGCTTATTCTACAATATTAAAACAAAACAATAAACATAGTATTATCACAGTCTATACATCATATGTTTTTATACTGTGGTACCTATTACAATACAAAAAGTTTACAGAACAAAAACATAAAATTTTATGAATTATTCCGGTCTGATCCCCCGCTGCTAGTTCGTCTTCTGTTTTTAACCGACTTCCAAAAAGGAGGAGGTTATAAATGTTCGACTTTATATATGTTTTTAGGGTTCCGTACCCAAAGGGTAAAAACGGAACCCTATTACTAAGACTTCGCTGTCTGTCTGTCCGTCCGTCTGTCTGTCACCAAGCTGTATCTCAAAAACCGCGGTAGCTAGGCAGTTGAAATTTTCACAAATTATGTATATCTGTTGCCGCTATAACAACAAATACTAAAACAAAATAAAATAAATATTTAAGGGGGGCTCCCATACAACAAACGCGATTTTTTTGCCCTTTTTTGCTCGATATCAATAATGGCTACAGGTAGGCATTTGAAATATTCACAAAATACTCAGTTGTATTTTTACTTTAATAATAAATAATAAAATTAAAATAAAATATATATTAAAGGGGGGCTCCATACAACAAACGTGATTTTTTCGGCGTTTTTGCCTTGTGGTACGGAACCCTTCGTGTGCGAGTCCGACTCGCACTTGGCCAGTTTTTTTTAAATGTATGTTCACCGATTACTCGAAGACGGCTGGACCGATTCCAAAAAATATTTTTTTGTTTGAAAGGGTATACTCTTGAGGTGGTCCCATTATCATCAAGTTGGAATCTGATGAGAGGATCCCATGGAAATCGAGGGAAACCCTCAAATGTTATAGGCAAACCTATTGCGATGTGGGTATTTTTTTAAATAACTTGAGCATTTGCTCTCGGAAATCATCATTTGGTAAAGTGGGGCTGATGATGAAGATCACCGATGGCCATCGGAACTACTCAATGACAAATATTTCAAGGGTTGCGATTCGATTACTTTAATATGGTTGCTAAGCAATTTATGCTCGTCACAATGCGTATGGTGAGTGGTTCTTACCAGGAGAACTCCTCAACAATTAACGTCCCAGCATCGGGAAAAGCAATATTTTGTAACACGTGATGAGCAGTTACCATTAGGCTATTGTAACTTAGATAAATTACAAACTGACCCACTAAAAAGTGAAAAATAAAAACTTTTTACAAAAAAAAACAACCGACTTCCAAAAAAAAACACTACAAATTGAAAAATAACTTTAATTTCGGAAGTCGGTGTCTCTGGTTCCGCAATTTCGTTTAGTGACACCGACTTACGAAATTAAAGTTATTTTTCAATTTGTAGTGTTTTAATCTCTGTCTTATCCACATTATGTAAGTTTATTCTTTTTGACAGGAAAGTACAGTCAAAAGTAAATAAAAGTTTCATGATTTACAAAATTAAATACTTAAAGATTTTTTTTTCTCATGCGTGCTCAATGGGATTTGAGGCCACGGCAATACAAAGTTTTCTCCAAGTACTCTCTGGTGCCCCGAGCTGTGTGCGAGTGTATTAATTTTGAACTATGAGCATTTACTTACTTTATCTTACTTAAATATATTTTAATGAAATAATAAACATTTTTATTACTTGCAATGATTTTGTTTCATTTCTATACAAACTGCCCATTTAAAAAGATATTTCCCGACTTTTTTCGTTAAAAAAAGTAAAAAAAAAAGATAATAATTAAAAACAAAACATTCCTAACAAAAAGCTGTGTTTAGGTTTTCCTGGATTCGAACGCAGACAAAGATGAATATCGAGCTGCCTTAGTGACCATGAGACCAACTCAACTCATGTGATATGTTTCGAAATTTGACCTTACCTGTGATTATACGCGCAATATTCTAAATAATTTGAACCATATCGTATATTTTCATAAAGTTCATTATCGCACAATCACAACCCGTTATTTAGAAAATGAATCACGGAATTTGGCTATTAACAGTAGACAACTTTAAAATGTTACTGATCCGCGATATTTTTTTTTATTCATCCACCCTCGCCTTGGTTTTTTTTAGTGAACATGATAATTGGCTGTCAATTATTAGTATGTGCAACCATTGGTCAATTTTAGAAACGTTGAAAACTCCACCAATCATACCAAGGATACTTTCTTTCTAACACTATACGGCGCGTCGTAGTTATAGATATGTATAGAGTTTACATTGATGTGCTGCCGTCTGTACAGTAACATGTCGTGTAGCATCGCGCTACGAGTAGTCATAGATGTGGTCAATGCTAGACAAGGATGACAATATCAGTAACTTGTTTATTTATCGCAGTCTGATAATAATTTTTTTCATAGTAATGCAAAATTTCAACAAGTGAATATAAGTTAACGTTAGCTAGATCGGTAACGAGGCTGCACTCGCTAATGTGAACGGGATAGGTGTAGGTTCGAATCCTAGTTGGGCCAGTTTTTTTTTTATGTTTTTTATAATTATTATTATTTGTATGTTTTAGTAATTTATTTTAGTAAATTACTTTGAACAAATAGATATTACAATAAAGGTAATTATTATAATATGATAATAAATGAAACAAATTTTGATATGGTAACATTGTAATATTTTTTATACAAAAGAAATCCTTTACACTTATTTATGTTATTATAGGGCCACAATATTTGCCTTGGCTTCAATACTAATATTAGCCTGCATATTGAATTTAGAAGAATACTAAAATAGCAACAACAAGATAACACAAACGCTCGTAACTATGTTCACCAACCAACAATAGCGAATAGTGGAATAATTTATGTAAACTAGTAAAGTAGTTAAAATATGAGGGTAGATTTACAAAGTGAACTTATCACTTTGTTTCAAATCTACCCTCATATTTTAATAACGACGCTAAGATTATAATTGTAAAACGAAAGAATATTCGTTTAGTTGTGGAATATTTAAAATATTTGTTAGCAACTCTGCTTTCTTATTTCACATGATTGTAATACTTAAAAAATATTTTTCATGTTTGATGTGAGACTCGAACCCGAACGTTCGCCATGCGAGGCACAATGCTTACTACTTTGGCCACCGTAACGCTCTCTTAACTTATTGAAAGTAATAACAATCATAAGCGGGCAACAAGTTGCCAATGTGTAGTGTTGTCAAACGTTCTTATAGAAGAAGGTCATAAGTACAACTAATATTCCTATGCCATAGTTTTGTGAGATTGCTAGTCGACTTCTGACTGTTATAGTACATTGTATTGTTACCAGAACTAAAGGTCTATGCAAAATTTCAGTTCAATCGGATAGGTACCAACAAATGGTCGAAAAATGGTTTGCAAATTTTGACGGACAACTTACATACATACTTAGTTTACATACGAACAGTGCAAGCTAAATATAAAAAAAAGCTTGTAAAAATATATCAGCCTTGCATCCGCTATTCCCTTCTGGAATCGTAGGCAAAAATGGCGACCAACGTGCGGCATGTCTGCGCCGCTGCATATTCTTTGATCGTTGTTTTAGTGTAGCGCGCCACCGCACGTATTCGGGAGTAGGGCGTTTAGCTCCGCCCACTTGCACAAGGTCAGTGAGCCATCTATACACCTTAAAGTCGGTTAAAAAGACCTCATAGTAAAGTATGAAACAAGAAAATAATTCGGGCGCAAAGCCAACCGCGGCATTCTCTACCGCCACCAAAATATCGTAATTTCTTTGTTGCACCACAGAAAATATTTTTTCATTGGCATCCAAAGGTAGCATCATGCAACTGCAATGTAAGTTTATGAAATTCATATTGTATGCCTCTAAAGGGTCAGACAATTTATTAGGGGCAATTCTTGTAACTTTAAGAACAGTTTGATCTCAGTCTCAATCTGATGTCGCCGAGATGAGACTGCGACTAGATTTTGAACGTTTTAAATTACGGGAACGGGTCCTCTGGTGTATTAAACCATAATCATATTCACATACAAGTGTATCCAATTGATATTATTTCCACTTAACGAAATCGACTCTATGCTAATTGTAAATTAAGTTGATAGCACAATGACTAGTAGACACGACGACATAATATCAAGCTATGAATTTCCAGTTTTAGATGACCTCGCAATCCTCGCATTATAATATAGGCTTTTCGTACAATGAGAAGTCAGCTTATACTGGAAATTTATACTATAATTATTGTATGTCGTCGTGCGTACCTAGTACCTACTACCTGCTGTGGAAAAAGTGATAAAAATGTTTGAAGTTGTAGCTCAAACTGAACTTTATATCTAGACAGTTACAGTTGATTTTCCAGAAAACACAATCATATGTATTTGTTTACATAGTTGGAAACGAAATTACAAACGCAGTATAGGTGTGTACATATAATTCCTTGTCCTATTTCCTACTATTACCCATTATCAAACCTCATTGCAAGTCATTTGGAGCTAAGATTGCATGTCTTATACCTACTTACAAACTTACGCAAAATTTGTTAGAAGTTGCTCAAACCGTTCCCAAGAAATTGTGCAACAAACAGACAGATAGTAAACATTGAGTAGGATTACGTGGCGAATCGCCATTGATTGTAAAGTAAAGAAACAATTCATTTACATTGTGTAATTGAGTAATGAGTATAATTTTATATTTCCTTTGTATAATCGAAAAAGGTTTTGTGTTGCAAGTTTATGTGAGCAGCATGGTATCTATCACATAATTAATATTAATATTTCTGTTATGGCTTCATTTTTAATTCTTTTATATATACAATGTATTTACATAATTATAATTAATTTAATTTACATAAAATATTATAAAATAAAAGAGTAACGGTGGAGTTTCTTGCCCATTCTTCTCCATACGAAAACTACCTTTTGGAAGGGGCGACTAGAACCAATTGTATTTCATTGTAAATGTTGAAGTTCAACGTTTCGAAGTGCATTTTATGTGCCTATTTGAAATAAATGCCTGACTTTAGTAGCATCACTAGCATCGTTATCAGATCAGGGCCCATAACACAATCATTCTTGGGCAGGTGATATGCATGAGGGTAGGTCAAGGTGACAGTTAACAGTTGCACCGCACATGATACATCGTGCGACACTTCTCTTTTCGTCTAATATTGAATAGAATAGAATCACGGAATAGATAAATATTATCTATTCCGTGAATAGAATAGACACTTATTTTGCAAATGACTAGGGAAGGTTCCCAATTTCCCATGACACTAATGTTAGCAGTTCCCACATCCATGTCGAACATTAAGATAGCCAATCAATCAATCAATCAATCTTAATGTGAATAATTTTGAAGGATTGAAGGATATCGCTAATCCATTGCTTCATTTGTTCGAAAAAATTGTCTGCTCAACAACGCAATGTAAAAAACGCAATGAATATTGTGGAACTGTCATAATGAAAGCCATTGCTATTGTAAGTATTTTACGCAATTACCCCGCTGCTGTAAGAGTGTACGGGAACCCCCGGGTCAACTTAGCATTGCTAGTTGTTATTTCGGTCAGCCAATCAAATCAGCCGAATTCTGAACTAGCAGGGGATCGAGGATCGAGGTGGAGGGGGGTCAATAAATCAATTTCTCGGCTCTATTTTCTATATCGTTCTTTTTATCTTTAAAACAAGATAGCTAGGTACGATTGTTACCTAGTCAACAGATGTTACCATAATTCAATAAGATTTCATACGTAACTCCTTTCTTTCATGCATAGATGACTCATTGAATAGGTTTTTCCCATTAGGAATTTCTCAATAGGGCAATAGTACCTATAAATTAATATCATCATATGCCTAGCCTTTTCCCAACTGTGTTGGGGTCGGCTTCTAGTCTTACCGGATGCAGCTGAATACCAGTATTTTACATGGAGCGACTGCCTATCTGACCTTCACAAACCAGTTACTGGGTAATACGATACCACTTGGTAAGACTGGTTGTCAGACTTTCGCGCTTCTGACTACCCGTAACGACTGTCAAAGATCGACTAATGACAGCTGGGACCAACGGCTTAACGTGCTTTCCGAGGCACGGAGGGGTCTCGGTATGTAAAGATGGTCATTGGTCACCAATCCACAGACCAACCGCGGCAAGCGTAGCTTAACCTGATCGATCAACCTGTGCGGCTGTTATTATTTATTTTAACCCCGGCCCAATAGTATAAATTAATATAATCAGCCTATAATGCTCCCACTGCTGGTATACAGGACTCTCGGTGAGAGGGAGTGGGCCTTAATCCACCACCGCTGCACCGGGCCCAGTGCGGTTTAATAGATGTTACATGTCTTCGAATGTTTGGTTCTAGGACATGTCAGTTTCCTCACGATGTTTTCCTTCACCGTTTTGAGAGCAGTGGTGATGAAATAATTTACACAAAGTAAAGCGCCTGTCTGGGTTCGAACCTACGACCTACAACTCGCGGCCGGTACCACGATTTATTCCGGTCTGAACACCTGAAACCCCCTCCACCCCCCCCCCCCCCTTCCTCGATCCCCTGCAAGTTCGTCTTCTGTTTTAATCTTTGTCTTATCCACATTATCTAGGTTTACTCTTTTTGACAGGTAAGTACAGTCAAAAGAAAATAAAAGGTACTGGGCCACCTCTGCTCTGGATAGGGCATTAGCCTCGCCCCCTATAACATGAAACTTCAACATAACTGGTGAAATGTGGGTGTATTAATAGACCTCTGCTTACCGCTTCCGGGAATACAAGCCTGACGTGTTGTTATTACTCATACCAAAGCTGTATCATCGAATTTTCAGCATTGTTTATAATTTTTACATTACACAACAAAAAATAGCATTAATTCTTAAATGAATCATTGCTGCCTAGACTTCGAAAGGTCTTTGTCCTCATAGCTAATGTGGGTGTAGTTCTTTTTGTATGGCGACGTAGTTTAAAAGTAAAAAATTGTTTATCGTTTCGTGTACTTATCGTTCATGTTTTCAAGTTGAAATGAATTTTGAATGTTGAAAATTTCAATAAAATATGGCAGAGACATAGATTGCGTCCCGGGGAAGGACATAGGATAGTTTTTATCGACATACCTCGCGGGCGAAGCCGCGGGCGGAAGCTTTGTTTAATAATATGTGGAACGTTTCCTCATCATAACATAACACGGCGATCAAGGTCATAATGTGACTTTGTTAATGATGAAAAACTTTGTGTGAACGCAGTAAGGTCTATAGCGTGCAAAGCAATAAGGGCTATAATTGCGTGCTTTTGAAAAGTAATCTTTGGTGCAACGCAATACGTGTGATAATCGTACTTAATTTAATTCATGTTGTAGTACACAATGATTTTGTACGCAATAGGTGTTTTAAGGCTTCGTGGCTAAGTAATAACAGCCGCACGGGTCGATCGATAAGGTTAAGCTACGCTTGCCGCGGTTGGTCCGTGGATGGGTGACCATCTTTACTTTCCGTGGCTCGAAAAGCACGTGCAGTCGTTGGTCCCGGCCTCCGGCTGCCATTCGTAGATCTTTGACAGTCGTTACGGGTCGTCAGAAGCCGGAAACTGACAACCAGTATTATCAAGGTGTATCGTATTACCTACCCAGTAACTGAGTTGTGGAGGTCAGATAGACAGTCGCTCCAAGTAAAATACTGGTAGGTATTCTGCTGCATCCGGTTAGACTAGAAGCCGACCCCAACATATTTGTGAAAAGGCAGGCAGATGATGATTTCTACTCCCATTGACGTCAAAAAGATATAATATGAGAAATGATGCGACATTGTTACTGATAAAAATAACCCTAGATTAAATTTCTCGAGTATTATGTGATAATAATTATAAATTGCAATTTGATAACGTTAAAATCCTCGATATGATTAATCAATTGATTAGATAGCAGGCAGTAATTATAACTGTTCAGACTGTGATGGTTCTGCAAGGTAGTACCTAGTAGTGGTTTCGGAGAGCACCTGTCTGTCTTGCTTATCAGACAGGTCAGAAACATGACTACGCAAAAAATAACGGACCAAGACAAGTAAAGAAAATCTCCTCTCTGAAAATCCAAACTAATATTATAAATGCGAAAGTCTGTCTGTCTGTATGTTACCTCTTCACGCTTAAACCGCTGAACCGATTTAGATGAAATTTGGTATAGAGTTTGTTTGAGTCCCGGAAAAGGACATAGGATAGTTTTTATCCCGATATTCCCACGGGATCGAAACTTACGCGGGTGAAACGGGGCGCTGCTAGTTTTAATATAAACACTGTCGCGGAGTTTGGCTGGCCGCACCGCATTGCAAAATCCTTCTACCTTACTTTCGTACATTTTCTATGAACCAACGCACACTTGTGCGTTAACAACAGACGGGCCGCATCGCGCTTTTTTGGATGAAAGTGCATTGGGCTGCGGCCCGTTGTGGCTGTAATATGCGCTTGGCTGTAAGGCCTACACGGAGTTGCTGATCAAATACGATCGGGACGTGTTTTCTTTACTTAGTCACTTCTTTAGTTAGACAGAAGTACTAAGAAAAACACGTTTTGATCGTCAACAAAAATCGGGCAAATCTGTGTACGTCGTAGGCACCTATAAACGCTGTAGCACCCATACAGTGCAGCGAAATGAGACCACGGCTTTGGTTTCACAATGGAATATTATAAATTTATGTAAATCATTGACCTGGAGTTGCTAAGGTCAGATAGCAGTCGCTCCAAATAAATAATATCGACGACTACCAACCACAACGAAGTTGCGATAAGCTAGAATTTTTGTTTCAAAAACATCAACATCTGCCTAGCCTTTGGCTTCCAAACAAATAAAATATCAAGAAATAAAAATTTAACATTTACATCACACACAAATTATTGACTTGCTGCTCACAAGTGATTTAGTAAAGGAAACTAAATTAGTTATTGTAATCTCATTTTAGCAAGTTTTGGAATACCCATTGTTTTTTTACCACTATCAAATCAAGGTACAATTTCATAGCATAGCTAATATAGCTATCCCTAACTTCACAAAACCATTGTAAGCATTGCTAGGAAATACTGAGTCCATACGCAGGTACACAGCGGCTATTAATAAACAGATCAACTTCCAACAAGAGAATTAAATTATTGTTTACAATATTTTACCTATTAACCTAGGTGTGAGGGTGAGATAAGAAAAAAAAAGAATTTATTTAATAAATTATTATTAATTTAATTTTAAAATAAATAATATAAATAATAATATATTGTTATTATTTATTATAATATATAAATAAATAATATATTTTATTAATTTTATTTTAATTTTTTGATTCAAATAAATAAACTTATTTTCTTTCTTTCTATCAATTTTGTACAAATAAAGGGTAGCAACTGTCTAACCACACATTTTGGACATTTAATCAACTCTTAACTTTAAGCAACATTTATAAATAAAGGGGTAAATGATTCGCTCATGCCTTCTATGTATGAGAAGAGCCTTTTTCCCTGTAGTGGTATTACAACAATCAATGATTAAGTACCTTTGCCCCTATAATATTTTTATTTATTAAAGCACTACCTATTTATGGGACAAGTCATCATAGATAGGAGAATTATGTTAGTCAATAGAGTACTTGTTGCTTCATGATGCAATTTGATTTCCTTTTAGCAAACAGCTGTAGAAGTGTTTTGTTATTGAATGCATTTAGAAGATTTTTCTGTGAAGTTTAAGCTTATAATTGTGCTGTTTTATTGTAGGTAAACAAAAAGTAGGTTTTGTTTTTTTAAATGATCAGGATTTTTGTTTTGGTATTTATGGAAATCATGGAGATTATTGTCTCGAAAGGAAACAATAGTGCAGAAGTTTAGAAATAGACAAGCTTTAACTTTTTAACTGACACTACGTAAATGAATATTTCAAAATACTTATTTACAAAATAATAATTGCTTGAAATCAAGATAATTGCAGTGAACGTCTTTTGGCAGAAATGATGATGGTAAACTCAAAAGTCTGAGCTTGTAATCCTATTTGCTCAGGAATCAGAAATCTAGACTAGGATGCCTAGTTGTAATCTTGAACAGTCGATTTACAAGGTACAATTTAAATGCCTGTAGCATTCCGTAAGTTGAAACAACAATAAAGACTGCACCTTCTAAACAGTGTAGGCTATACAATGCAAGTCATTGTTCAATTTTATGGCATGCCACAGGAAAGACACTTGCATTGTTTAGATGGTGCTTAAAACTATTATTAAACTAAACTTAAAATATCGACTACCACTCACCCTTTTAGCTGGTAGATTCTTTCTCTGCAGCTTCTTCCGATCATCAATCAGGAGACCAGTCTTTACTCCACCAGGTTCAGCACAACCAAGGTCAATAGACTCACACACAGTCACATTTGCACAATCCACCTCATCCTCACTGCGTTCCGCATACAAACTATCATCCGCCAAATTACAGACACTTTTAGACAGAGAAGCGGCTAAATTGAACGAAAAATTGCCACATCCTGAATCACTCATATCTGAGTCACTATCATAGTCCTCGGAATCGCTGGTCTCTCCGAATACGTCGTTTGATGTATAGCAGCTGTCCGGCGAGTCTTCGAAGATGATGAATGAGTCTTCAGATTCACAGTCTGAAGTTTTGCGAAGTTTCGGACCATCATTGAAGACAATTTGGAAGGAATCTTCGCTTCCTGTGACCGAACTTGGAAGGAAACAACCAGATACCTCGTCAAAATATTCCTTTTCAGGTTTGATAGCTGTAATTAATTTTTCTAAGCAACTCAATGATGGAGAGTTTTCGACGCTAGAAGAGTCTTCAATAATGATCTCGTTAGCAAATTGTAAGTCCTCTTGAATTGACTTCTTCATTTTGGACTTCATTCGTTTGCCACATGTGCGGTTCGGGTTCTTAAATCTCTTGTCCTTTACTTTTGTTTTGGGTTTCAGTAATTCCGGTACAACAACAGGTTCAGGCTCAACAATCGGTTTAGATTTCTTTTTTCTATCTTGCAGTAGTGCCTTTAATTTATTAAGCTTATCTTCGCATGTAGCGACCAGTTCTGGCTTTGTATCACATTCTAATTTATTTTCATTGGCGGTAACAATCTCAGGTACATTTTTAACAATTTCTGTTGTCTCACAGACTTTGGAAAGCTCTGGGATGTTTTGAGGGATTTTTGCAGTCTCTCTTTTAACTTTTGGCCCATCAATCTCATGGAAAACATGGTCATGGTAGCATAGGGGACTGGAGAACTCAATAAAGGATTCATTAGCAATGGTTTCGAAGTCTTCAGGAGAAAAGGCATCTTCAAAACTGTCTTCAACGGAACTTGCCTCTACAAAAACCCTCTTTGGACGTCTCCGAGCCCTGAAGTTACATGGAACTGGCTTGCTACCAGTCAGTAACAGACGGACCTGCTCGATTTTATTTTGACAATGAGCTGCCGCTTCCTCACAGTCGGTCATTTCTGACGCCAAAAGCTCACTAGACTTTTCATTTGCACGATTTTCATCCTGTAAAATTTTATTTTCATCCAGAGTTTTGGCGCCATGCCACATCGACTCTACCGCCATCTGGCCGCCCGGCTCCGCAACAAATTCACTCTGCTTCCGCTTACTAAACATTGCGCTGGTAATCACATTCATTACACCAGAAAAAAAACTTGTAATACCTGATAATGGGGAATAATCAGGTCCAATATGCATGTTTTCGTTTGTTTTCACATCAATATTATTATTTAATTTAGATTTAGGCGCCATTTTTTCCTCAGTAATAATCGTGTCTGCCAAATTTTTCATCAAAGGATCCGGAATCAAATGAAGGTTGTTTAGAAAAAGGTCGTCACCAAACGTAGTTCTCATCTCCTTTTTGATTTCTGTACTGTAGTTGGCGATGGAATAATGTGTAGGACTAAAGACAGGGCGCCTGTCGGGCCGATTCATAGCAAAATTCATTTTTATTTATTTCTTTTTACACTATTTTCTATACACTTGTAAACTAGATCACAGTTAGGACATTTTCACTCACGCACACATTGTAGGGACTCGAAAATCTTTAACAATGTCTGGAGAAGGCCTAGGAACGAATCTGCAGCACTTTATAAAGTTCTGAAAAGACTGTAAAGGAAAATCTCTTGGGGAAATCCACACACGGTCACGGAATGAAATCGCGTCGGTTTTACACACTGATGAAGATTTATCTCCGCAAATCAACACGTCTGCGTTCGAAAAAGTAGTTGTGCACTTGTTTTTGTTGGAATAATCAACGTTTTTAAGCTCCATTATGACGAATATAACTTGTGATACACGTCTCTATAGTTCAGCCATTTTGTGAAAAGTATGGGAATGACAGATAAAAACACTATTTATGTTGGTGTTGTCTTTGCGCTTCTAGTGATGTGCCAACATGACCATTCTATCGTTTTACCACGAATCGATTTAGTTTTAATCAACAAATAATAATTGCATCTTTCATCATTACACTATTTTATATTATGCATTAATTATCAATTATTTGCCTTAACGTTTTTTTCGTTAGGTAAGTACTTATTTTTTCAGCCCTCTCCTTTTTCTTTGTTTTGTTTATTTAAAGTCATTGTAAGAAGTTTCGAACTGTAAAAATTAAGAAGGTAAGGTATGCAAAAGTTACTATAATATTGGAAAGGTTCATAATTATTAAATATTTTACCATGACATCTTTTATTCGATAAACAAAGCACACAATTTATTTAATAATCAATTCATAATACAATCGATATCGAATATAACTAAAAAAACAAAGACAATCTGGATGCCCTTGAACATTTTCTGATGCAATAGTATGTGATAGTACGTTCTTTAAGACGTATGTTCTGTTCTCACTATTTCTATAAATATCTCTGATTGGCTAAATGACAATGAAAACAAAAGTTTTCATTGACGAAATTAGATTTTGCCTTGTGATTGGTCATTGCGTTGACCATGCGTTTCGAAACAACAGCGTATCCCGTTGGTGTGGCATATAACAAGAATAGTGAGGGACAAAACCAAATGACCGACTGTTCTTCGGGTTCTTCCACAAGAATCTCGAAGTTACCAGAAAAAAAATTAAACTTCGTTTATTTCATTCTGGTAACTTCGAATTTATCTTCGTAATTATATTGCGTATTATTTTGTGTTGGAAAAGTACTGGGCACACTAAAAGTTAAAAGTTTAGTCCTAGATTAGGAGTTTAGGATTAGGATTAAAATAGAGTTTACTGAGATCATCTGTTACAAGCAAAGGTCACATTTGTCGACGATTTGCGTACTTCTAGCAAATCAACGTTTGATTTGATTTGATTTTATAGCGAAATGAAAAAAAGAAAACACATTTTATTAAAATCATGATGTGTTTATTTCACATTACAAATCGCTTGCAAATCACAGTTATACGCTCCCATTGCATTATTAATAAGTAAATTAAAAATAAGGTAGCTACACATTATTAAAACCCCTGTAAAGTATCTATTAGAATAACTACGCCTAAATATTCTTTGCTCTTACACTTTCACCAGGCGCTTAGTTAAGTTTGAGTTTTAGGATTGTAATTGCCCTTAATTATTAACACAATAATTATTGGTAACTTAGGATACGGAAAACACAATTACATCGATACCTATTTTAATAAATTATTCTTCGGAGATCAGAGGTATTCAAGGGAAGAAGATATAGCATCGGAGAATGGCGTGAACAATCTTTACTGATTTTGCATAGAAATTTGCTCCTAAGCAAAATCAGTAAAGCTAAAGATTGATTGACGTGAATTGGTTTATAAAATAATCTGTGTTCACTGTGTGATAAAAAAAAGCGCGCCCCTTCTTCGCACGGGTGCATTCGACGACATGTCAAAACATTGGGATTTCTGTGTGTTGATTTGTGTGCTGTGTTCATATAGGCGGATACAGCCATTGCGAGGCATGCGCTGCGCATGATTCGTAATGTGTGGACGTTCATATGCATGGTGAGGCATGTGCTTCCACGTGGTGAGGCATGCACGTATCCGCCTTAATGTCTGCTTGCACACACAAACACTTCCGACTTCAGCATTGTCTCGGACGGTACCGAGAGCTCCTGCGCTTACACATACATTCACAGCGAGTCTGTACACTTGGTAACCACAAAAAAAAAATGGTTGCCTGTAAAGTCGGTTTTACGGGCGAAGATTTTACGTGACAACGTCTTTTTCTCGGTAGAATAGTTGAGTGGGAGAGAGACGCAAGGCATTCGGCGGGCCTCTCTCTCGTTCGGTGACTCATCGTAACGTTACCGAGCGTTACACTTTTTCATAAGTGACTCCCAGCCGCAACCTAATTTAAGACGTTGTCACGTCAAAAAAGCACGCGTCACTGGGTGAGATAAAAATACAATATTTCTAGCGAATAAAGATATTTCTTACACAGCTCACCTATAGCTTGATTATTTTCAATAACCTAACTACTTATATTTCAAATAAGTACATGCGTTCTTTAGTAAAACTAAGACTTTTTTATTGATGCGTTGAAATATTAATTAGATGTCATACAATCATACATTTTACCTTTCGATAACTCCTTGATAACTTACGCCAGCACACGAAACTGTCAAATTTTCCCAATCAACCTTGAACCTTATGCTTTATCGATAAAGTTAAAAATCTATTTAAAGAAATTTGACAAATTGTAGTAGCTTGATGTGCTGGCGTCTTTAATATCAAAAATATTCAAGACGACAATGCGTAAAAAAACTATCTTAAGTTCTAAAGCTCTGTATCTTCAATTTCTTCTGCCCTAGCTTGATTGATGGGGGGTAGACTCTTCAGGGTGCTGTCCAGGAGTTCTACCGAGGATGTGAAGATATGGGTGTTGCTGTACAGGGTCCAGAGAAGCAGGGCGAAGAATATCAGCTTGATTAAACGGTCGGCAAAGTAGCGGCTAGAAGGAATAAAAAACGGTTAAGTTTTGTTTTACATAATTATTATTATCTTCTCGTTGGTCTAGTGGTCGCAAACGCTACTGGCGAGGATGAGGTCCTGGGTTCGATTCCCAGGTCGGGCAAAGTTTCTCAGTAGCAACCCGAAATCGACACTGACTGTCGATTTCGGGTTCCTACTGAGAAAAAAAGCCATATTTTATTTGATAGTGTATTGCGCAAGTCCCGATAAATTTTATGTGATGTCACGAGCACGACCCTCTTTATAAGATAAATAAACATAACATTACAAAACATCACGCCTGTATTCCCCGACAGGTAAGACTGAGCTATAACTATGTAGTATGTATACACACTATGTAGTATGTGTACACCTCCATTACGGCAGTTATGTTTAAGTCCTATGTAATAGGAGGCGAGCCTATTCCAAAAAATGTCTTTAACTTACATCTTATGAAGTTTCCTAGCTCTTGGCAAGTTGGCAGGGTCCTCCTTACAGCAGAACAGCCGAGTTCCCAACACATAGTTCTTCAGGTACTCCTCAGGGTCCAGCAGGGACGGGTCAGTGTAGAACGTGTCGTTGTCAGCAGGAGTGACCCTGGTGCGGAGGCTCTTGTAGTTGTTGTTTCTGAAGTGCCATTCCTTGGTGGTGTAGTATTGGAGGACGTTGAGGCCGTGGCTGATGCGTTTTTGGAGGTTTATCATGCTGGAAAGGAAGATTAGGTATTAATGGATTGGAAGAATAAAGCAGTAAAATAAAAAAATACAGGTTATCATCAAAGCACAACGTTACCATGAATTCAGTAAGTACACGATTCTGAAACCCTCGGAGTTGAATCTAAACCTTCTAAATACTAATGAATGTGTTGCTAATTACCTTTAGTGAGTGATAGGGTATTCAGTGGGGTAATTGCGTACCACACAAAGGGTTTCATTTTGACAGTTCAACAACATTCATTCCGTTGTTTATATTGTTGAGCAGACACATTTTTCGAACTTATGAAGCAATGGATTAGCAATATCCATCAAAATGATTCAGATTGTGATTGATGGTGTATGCAATTGGGGTGTAGATTTTCTGAATAGGTTTGTTTACACTTTTGTCAGATACTTTTGGAACAGACAATGGGTTTTTTTTTTTAACAGAAGGTCCGAGGTTCCAGTGGCCAGAAAGCCCTGATCCTGATAAGTGTGGATAGTAGACCTATATTTTTAACCGACTTCCAAAAAGGAGGAGGTTATATTATGTTCGACTTTATGTATGTTTTTTTTATGTATGTTCACCGATTTCTCCGTCAATTGTGGATCTATTTAAAAAAATATTTTTTTGCTTCAAAGGGTATGGTCTCGAGGTGGTCCTACTTCTATTATCACCAAATCGAAATCTGATGAGGGAATTCCATGGAAATCGAGGGAAACCCTCAGATTTTATAGGCAAACCTATAAGGTTAAGGTTCAATTCGAAGGAAGGGAAGGAGGGAGGTAGGTAAGAGGGGAAGTTTTAATTTCGGAAGTCGGTGGCAAAAAACTAAAATTCGGATTCAAACCGACTTCCGAAATTAAAGTTATTTTTCACTTTGTATTGTTTTATGGAAGTCGGTTGTTTTTTTTGTAAAAAAGTTTTTTTAACTTACAAAGTCTTCTTCCCCAGTAGAAACAGCAGAGCATCTACCAAGTAAGCCGGCACAATATGGCTGACAAACATGTCAAGCTGGTGCGTGATTTTGTAAGACTTGATGGAGCCCCCAGGGTACCACAGCGCCACGGTGTAGGGGAACTCGTTCACAAACCTCTCTCCTGGAACATAAGGGAATGTTAATCGTCACCAGTCCTGAGTTTAGCTGCACGATTACTGACAAATGCGTGCACTGACTGGACAGGTCCACTCAATCTGTGTGGTTTTTTCCTTTTATTCATAAGACCATTTACATGGTCTTCATATAACCTGACCGAGGTTATGTCTGGACTTTAAAAGAGACTGTGACCTCTGAGTTTGTTTCGGCCTTTCTTCTCAGAGTAGTCAGATAGGAAACGCCGACCTCTGTTAGTGAATAAATGCCTAACCAATGACTAACTAGTAGGTAACCAATGACTAACTAGTAGGTAACCAATGACTAACTAGTAGGTAACCAATGACTAACTAGTAGGTAACCAATGACTAACTAGTAGGTAACCAATGACTAACTAGTAGGTAACCAATGACTAACTAGTAGGTAACCAATGACTAACTAGTAGGTAACCAATGACTAACTAGTAGGTAACCAATGACTAACTAGTAGGTAACCAATGACTAACTAGTAGGTAACCAATGACTAACTAGTAGGTAACCAATGACTAACTAGTAGGTAACCAATGACTAACTAGTAGGTAACCAATGACTAACTAGTAGGTAACCAATGACTAACTAGTAGGTAACCAATGACTAACTAGTAGGTAACCAATGACTAACTAGTAGGTAGGGAAAGAGTAGCAGGGACTTCGACGCATAATAAACTGTAACCAAGAATTTCTGCGCATGATTCTAGACTTCGAAATTCTTCAACGGTTACGATAAAAAAAAACTGGCCAAGTGCGAGTCGGACTCGCACAGGAAGGAGGCAAAAACAACGAAAAAAAAGCACGTTTGTTGTATGGGAGCCCCCCTCAAATATTTATTTTATTTTGTTTTTAGTATTTGTTGTTATAGCGGCAACAGAAATACATAATTTGTGAAAATTTCAATTGTCTAGCTATCGCGGTTCTTGAGATACAGCCTGGTGACAGACAGACGGACGGACGGACAGACAGCAAAGTCTTAGTAATAGGGTCCTGTTTTTACCCTTCGGGTACGGAATCGTAACAATCAGCTGTTATATTGAAGTGCAACACCTAAGCTACGCTGTCAAAATGTATGGAACAGCAATTTTTTTTAATAACCGACAAAGAATTTCAGTGCAATAGGGTTTAAAATCGCGCATCGATGCTCCCTGCCGGGTGGCAAAATAATTTTGTATACAGGATGGCAGGGTTGCCATCCTGTACAGTGTAGAGCTTATTATTTTGTTGGACTTACCCAATTGAATAATTTCAGCCCACGTCAAGTTTATAACACCAGACAATGTTAGGTTGTAAAGCTGCGTGTCTTTTGGCCTGCAAACGAAAATGATATGACTAACTAAATTTCTTGAGTCGGTCATAGCTGATATAAGCGATAAAACTGCTGTTTATTAGGCTAAAGTGGGACCGGGCGGGTCAGCAGATACATCAACACAGATGGGACAAGGATGTCCCACAGTGACAGACTGAAAGCGGGTGTCAAACCAACACAGGCCTAAAAACGCTCCCGCGATGATTTAGACCGATTGACTGGAGAGAGCAAGGACCTCCCCTATTATACTTTTCCATTTATCTTTATTTGAAGTTTATATACATGTATCTAACCCATAGAAATGTAGATAATATCTATGATCTAATCCGTCAGCCTATAAAGCAAGAGTGAATAGGTATCTTCTGGGCTTGCTCGGTCCTTAATAGACCTCAGCCATCGCTTTTCACCAGGCGAGATCGAGGTCAAGAGTATTCAAGAGCATTAAAAAAAAAATATATATATTATATACATGTATCTAACCCATAGAAATGTAGATAATATCTATGATCTAGCAAGTCAGCCTATAAAGGAACAGTTAATAGGTATCTCCTGGGCTTAACATAACATAATCAGCCTATAATGTTCCCACTGCTGGGACACAGGCCTCCTCTCGGTGAGAGGGAGTGGGCCGTAATCCACCACGCGGGCCCAGTGCGGGTTGGCAGATGTCACATGTCTTCGAATTTTTGGTTCTAGGACATGCCGGTTTCCTCACGATGTTTTCCTTCACAGTTTTGAGAGCAGTGGTGATGAAATAATTTACACAAAGTAAAGCGCCTGTCTGGGTTCGAACCTACGACCTACAACTCGTAAGTCGCGGCCGTTACCACTTGGCCAACTGCTCCTGGGCTTGCTCGGTCCTAATTAGACTTCATCCATCACTTTTCACCAGGCGACATCGAGGTCAAGCGTATACAAGAGCATTTTAAAAAAAAATGTATTGGGGGAGACCGTTGTCTAGCAGTGGGACAGTAAGATAGATAAAAAAGCCACTATTTCAACTCACTTGTCCTGCGCAGTGACGTAAGCTATCAGGATGCAGGCATTGGCAACCACGTCAACGGAAATAGCGTCTGCTTTGTAAGAAGGCTCGCAGTGCATGGTGCGGATGACTCCTGGAAACATTAAAAAATAATAATTGCGTAATGGGCCCGCTCTTGACCTCGATCACGCCTGAAGGAAAGCGATGGATGAGGTCTATGATGGAACGAGCGTGCTCAGAAGTTGCCTATGGCACTGGCACCCACGCGTCGATGAAACACAGCTGGCTGCTTGACGCCGCCGGACTCTTGTGGGAGGGTGGTCACAAACCAGGCGGGCGTTAGCCCTACCACCGCGAGGGATGAATTGGCCAGTCAAATGAGGTGTTGGGTGTGACTGTCCAGGATGCACCGAGCACTCGTTGAGTAACTGGCGGAACAAACTGCGCTACACGAGGAATCTTCTTCATACATCCCAAAATAAGGAAAAATTATCATTATTATTTGTTAAATAATCAGCCTATAATATCCCACTGCCACAGGCCTCCTCTCTTCGAGAAGGACAGGGCTATAATCTACTACGCGGGCCCAGTGTGGGTTGGTAGATGTCACCTGTCTTCGAATTTATGGTTCTAGGACATGCCGGTTTCCTCACGATGTTTTCCTTCACCGTTTTGAGAGCAGTGGTGATGAAATTATTTACATCGTCATTACAAATGCTGGGTACATAACCCTCACGAATAAAAGTGACTCACCCTTTCCACTTCCGATAACCAAGCCCGTCGGTCCATTCAGGTTGTCCACCCAACCAGGGATGGGTTCTTTCCACGCTGCAGTTACTGCAAATATAATATTACTATGTAGGTCTAGCAGTGAATAGCAATCATCATCATCAGCCTACTGCAGTCCACTGCTGGACATAGTTGCTCTTCGATTCTCGACTACACTCATCCAACAGCCTGCGATGATTGCCCACCTTGTCTTGGGGAGCCTATTTTCCTTTTGTCGATTCGTAGTCTCCACACTCCAGACTTTGATAATGGTTATTAGACATCAATTATCCCACCAAAAACATTTTCATGTAAAATGTTGCCAAGACGAGACCACATATGGCTCGCACTGCCAAAAAGTTATCAGATCTCATGTAGAGCCAAGCTTCTAACTCTACACGGCCTAACTTCACAAACTCTACACCTTAGTCAAAATATGAGGCTTGGCCGTTTCGTTACTACAAGAACTATTATTGTTTATCAGAAAAGTAATGAACATGAATAAATTTTTCACCTTACGCCCATGTGATGGTAGCGAAACGGCGTACAAACAGGACCGGTACACAAACTTCTCAATAACGCAATATTCTTACTGTCATCTACATTTCGGTTTTTTCTAAACCGTATTTTTGAAGCCGTCGTTGGCGTCTCTGGAATATTTTCCTTTGATATCTATAGCCGTTTTTGTGCTAAGGTCTATGACAATACTAATACTAACCTATAGAAGGCCTGGCGATGGCCACAGGAAACTTGCCGGCGTACTCCGCCACCAAGTCCTCAGTTATAGCCTTAGTGTACGAATAGGTGTTCGGTTCTGACGATATTATCCTGGAATATGAACAACAAGGTTGAAGAAGTATTATAACATCACGTCTCCCTAGCAGCATGGTTGTATAGGTAGTATTCCTAGAAATTGAGTTGATGAATTTTATTTTTTTGCGCGGAACCCTATTCCTTTTTCTAAACTAAAAGTAAGCCTAAGTTACTCCTTACACCTCTCTCTTTCCAGTGAAAGTCCCATCAAAATCAGTCCAGCTATTTCGAAGATTAGCCGCAAACACTTCAATATTATTTACATACCTACTCGAACTTTTGATAGATGATCTTTGATGCAGTGTTGCCAAATAAATATCATACTTTCTCACTTACTTAGGTTCCAAGTAAGCCAGGGTCTCATCGTCCATCCACTGGATGATGTCCATGATCTTCCTCGGCTTGTGCACCGCGGGGTACACCTTCTCTTCCAGCACATCTAGGTCGCAACGGCAGTATGCTGTTGATAGATGTACGAACACCTGGGACATGAAGGAGATAGATGTACGAACACCTGGGACATGAAGGAGATAGATGTACGAACACCTGGGATATGAAGGAGATAGATGTACGAACACCTGGGACATGAAGGAGAGAGAAAGGAGTCGAGGATGCAATAGGGTAGCCCGCAAAATTAAATTTTTTCAAAACTACACAAAACAGTCCCCCGGCAAACCCGCCCTTCACGACTTCCTAGTGCTTTCGCTGAAAAGAAGTTAAGTGGCACAATAAAGTCCTCAGCAGTCAGGTTGTAGGTATATTGATCAAAATATGATTCACGACCGTAACAAATATACCTGTATATACATGTACGAATTTATGTAGGTTACCCTAGCGCTTTCGCCTTAAAATATTTGTATCCTTATAGGAGTATAATAATTTATTGTGTAGAATGTACAGACGCCAGCACATCAAGCTACTACAATCTGTCAAATTTCTTTAATAGATTTTCAACTTTATCGCTAAAGCTTAAGGTTCAATGTTGATTGGGCAAATTTGACAGTTTCAGGTAGCTTGATGTGCTGGCGCCTGTAAAAAACTTATAAAAACAATAAATAAAATTAAATAAATGTCCTCGAGACCGAATTTCGGCCATGGCGACCAATCTCAGCGGAGACCAGCCTTTCGGCGCGAGACATATAGCGCACAAATGTGTGTGCACTTGCGCAGACACAGGTGCACTTCGTCTTCCCTCACTCTCATAGTCCGATTGGACGGCAGAAATAAAAAAACCCCATTGACACTTTGCCCAATCCGGGAATCGAACCAAGGACCCCACGATCAGCAGTAGCGCTGGCGACCACGAGACTATGCAAAACTACATTCTTAGGGTCAGTCGCGTCTCGGTGTGAACTGACCCTTAAAAATAAATATATTCTAATTCTGATGAAGCCCGTTCTTCTCCAAAGGTACCTACTACGCTGGCTATGCTGGCAGAGACAGAGAATTGGACGGTGGTAGCCTCCTTCTGTGAGACCGTGATGGTCAAGAAGGAGGCCGCCGAGCGGGATCGGGAGAGGGCTGAACGTGCTCGGAGAAGGAGGCGTCGGGGTGGCAACCGCCTTGGCGCCTAATACGCCGAAACTCGCTTGCTAAACTAGGTAGGTGGACTATTGGGGTAGCGGGCGCACAGAGTGGGGACTCTGTCCGCCCATTAAGTGAATCCAGGGAAGATGGTGGCACAGTGGTCACGTGCTACCGTCCATAGCGAGGCTCAGGGGAGGCCCCTTTACAGTCTCCCTAGGGATGTGCCTTACATGCGTTGCACGGGGGGTTCCGGAATTGGTCTTTTAAGAGGAACCGGGACCACCCCTATGTGCTGATGGTGATCACCGGGGTCGTTTTAGTGAGGTATAAATCCCACACTCGCCGACCTCCCTCCCCCGAGGTCGGGTGCCTTTTGAAGGTTTCCCACGACAACAAAAAAAAAAAAATTGAAATAAATGCTTTATTTTGATGATGCAGCAAATCAGCCATCACTGTCTGTCGTGCCTTTAACGCAGTGACTTTAGTGCGATCAAAATTACAGAAACAGGATCAATATTTTCGACTAACAAATTAGTTGCTGAGCTACCATTGCAGGCAGTCGCTTTATCTGCGGTGGCACTTATCCACACAAGGAGGCTGACCTTATAATAATAATAAAAAATGCTGTACCTCTAAATTCTGCATAGTTTCGGCAAGACTCAACATTCTCCAGGTGCCAGTTGTGTTCATGTTGACAGCGTCCTTCAGTTTCTGATCAAATCTGAAAACACAGCACGGTTAAGAAGCCAGTCCTCAATTTATGTTTCACCATTATCACCTGTCTTTTCCCAACTATGTTGGGTTCGGCTTCTTTTCGGGCTTCTGACTACGCGTAACGACTGCTAAGATCTACGAATGACAGCCGGGACCAACGGCTTAACTTGCTTTACGAGTCACGGAGGGGTCTCGGGTGATTAAGGGAGGGGGGGGGGGGGGGATTCTCGTGCCTAAATAACAATAGCAGCCGCCCGGGTCGATCGATCCGGTTAAAAGCTACACTTAGCGCAGTTGGATGGGTGACCATCTTTACATACCGAAACCCCTCCGTGTCTTGAAAAGCACGTTAATCCGATGGTCCCGGCTGTCATTCGTGGATCTTTGACAGTCGTGACGGGTAGTCAAAAGCCTAAAAGATTAACAACGTCTTACCAAGGGGTATCATTTATATCCCAGTAACTGGGTAGTGGAGGTCAGATAGGCAGTCGCTTCATGTAAAATACTGGTATTCTGTTGCATCCGGTTAGACTGGAAGGCGACCCCAATATAGTTGGGACAACGCTAGGCCGACTGAGTCACCCATCCCGGGCCCGACCTCGGCACGTAGCCACGAGCCCCTCTTAGCATGAGTCTTATGTTAAGTAAGAAAATATCTTACCTAACACAAGCGGCACTATGGAAGATGATGTTACATTCCTTCTCTAGGAGCTTCTTGTCATCTTCTGAGATGCCGAGCCCGTCTTCTGTGATGTCTCCGTTGATTATCTTAATCTTCTTGAAGATGTCTGGGTTCTTCTCTCGAAGGAGATCGAATACCTGCAGGCACGGTAGGGTATTAGTATAACAAACATAAAATCATGCCAGTTTTCTCCAAAGGGTCAGGTAGGCAGAGCAGGGCAGAAATGAGCGGTGAACATAACATCTAGTTACCTATGTTCAAGTCCCTTGTAGGTCATCTTAGAGTTAGTCTATGCCCGAGCTGTGGGTGCAATCGGGCTGTAGATGATGATTCTATCTCTACTGTCATAGTCCGGAGATAAATCTAGATTCATGACGGGGGTACAAACTTAGGACCCACGTTCCGCAGTCTAGCTACCGGTGGGGGCGGTGGGTGACATCTGATTGTGATAGTAAACGTCACAAAATTCATAAAGAATTTATTATATATTAGCGCCCGTCCCAGCTTCGCACGGGTGCATTTCTTTTCGAATTTCCGAAATTTTCTTTCACACAAACCTAGTCCTGGCAACAAAAAATAATTATCCAATTTGGTCCAGTCATTCGGAAGTTATGCGCGTATAGACATTTTGGGGACTTTGTTTTATACTACCACTTTATGTGAGGATTTATAAACCCACCTGCTTACTACAAAGGTCTTTAAGTCTTTCCTCACAGTTCATTCCTCTCTTCTGTCTCATCAGAAGGTAGATAGCGCCTAGTTCTGGACAGCTCCGCAGAAGCTTCTCGATGAGAGCCTGGAAATAGAAGAAGATGAGGTCAGTCAAGGATGAGGTGAAAGGAGAGAGTAAAAGTGGTACGTAATATTATAATAGTGGTCTTTGGGAAGCGGCTTGTCCGGGGAAGTACATACTACCACCATACATATAGGTCCACCGCCAAGCTGTGACGCTGTGTTCCACTTTGAAGGGTGTGACGGTGTGGTTACAGGGACATGACACATTCCAGCGTGACTCTTTTCTACTATTTCATGAATTCACTTCATGCACGCCACGTAGCTGTAAAATTAACTAAAGTCCACCAGACCGTATTTCTCAACGGAGACTAGCCTTCGGTGCGGGAGATATTATAGTGCAGGCGTGTGCGCGCAGACACGTCATGTGCACTCCCTCTTCACTCACTCTCCATAGTACGATGGGACGGCAATCCCACACGACCGGAGAGAGATCAGGCGCAGGATCAACGTTCCGAGGCACGAGGGCATCACACCACCTACTTCCAAACTCCGGGCTGTTACTAAGAAATTCCTAATGGGAAAACTCAATAATACTTTGCCCGACCCGGGAATCGAACCCAGGACCCCACACTCAGCAGCAACGGGGCAGTTCTCAATTCTCAATACGATGTCTGGCAAACAGTTTTACTAAGAAGCAAATATCGTGTTACCCAGTAACTGGGTTGTGGAGGTCAGATAGGCAGTCGCTCTATGTGACTTACTTGTATTCAGCTGCATCTGATTAGACTGGAAGCCGACACCAACATAGTAGGGAAAAAGGCAGGCAGGTGATGATTGCATACACAAAGTTAGGTCTCTGTGTAATATGTATTCTGTGTTCTAGATGCACATAGATTAAAGAATATGGCCACTCAACCGAGACAAAACCATCAAAAGAACGTACACCGTAATTTTAGCGATACCATACTGCACATTTGAGCTTTCTCCTCCGTGTCAATAATTGGTTTAGTTGTTGACTAGCAGATTGCGTAATGCTAAATTGCTAACATATCTTTACAATACGCCTATATTCCCGGAGGGGTAAGCAGAAGGACACCCACATTTAGAAAGTTATGTTTAATTACGGGCGTGTCTCACCCGGACAATTTATTTATTTATTTATTGATTGAGACAATAGTGGAAAACCCAACAACACTGACTGATTTAGGGATCAAAGCGGAGACCCACTGCTCAGCAATCGCGTTTACAACCACTAGACCAACAAGGCGTGAATGCTGAGGCTTAAGATAAAATATAATAAACATAGCTAAGTTATTGAAAATCCATCTTGCGGGCGTTTTGTGGGACTGCCTTAGGTAAGTTTTACGTTCGAATAGTATTGATTCTTCAATCTCAGCGTAGTTTGAATAAATTACTTTTCATTTTTATTTGTATAAGGTATGGTTTTGGTTAGTAGTACTGCTGTATAATACCAATAGACTAGTTGACCATGACCATGTTTTATACACTTACCTTCCCAACGAAGCCAGTTCCTCCTGTGACGAAGATCGTTTTCCCTCGGTAGAACTCAGCAACTGTCGGCGCCATTTTGAATTTCTGGAACACAGAGATAATGTAGCTTCATTAATAAACAGTATGGATAAGAAAGGAGCAGGTGTTATTGTGTCATACAGTCTACAGTATGAGTGAGCGGGGTGACCACAACTTTTATTCGAGCGAACGGAGCGAGCCTAGTTCTCATTAGTTCAGTTAGCCGGGTGAGCTCATTCACGAGGCTAGTGAGCGGAGCGAGCTACACTAACTTTCAAGTGGAATGAGCCTAACAAGATACTCTCGCTGTAATGGTAGTTCAGACTATGAACCCTCTTTTAAATCAAGTTCATTTTGATAAGATATATAAGGAGTTGCTTAGGCCACTTTTAAATTAGAAAAAGATATTATAGGGTTTCGCGCATAAAATCCAATTTGTTTTCCGACAAGCAGGAAAACAAAGTCGCGGGTACACTGAGCCGTCTGGTTCTACAATAATAATTCCTTGATACTAGTTTATCCACTTTTCAATTAGTTAATTCATCGATCCATTACTAATAATATCTGAAGTAGCAGCTATCATAACGTAATATAGTTATATACCTACGGTTTACTAATTAACGTTACGTTATAATTCGGTAACAGTTAACCAATAATTAACTATTATATACACTGAACAACTGTGTTAACCAAACAGTAGGTATCTTTGATAAATAATCTAATACAAGCACCATAATTGCGTAGCACACTATCAATCACAATCTGAATCACTTTGAAGAATATTGCTAAACCATTGCTTCTTATGTTCGAAAAATTTGTCTGCTCCACAACATAAATAACGCAATGAATGTTGTTGAACTGTCAAAATGAAAGCTATTGCAACTGATAGTGTGTTACGCAATTACTCCGCTGTTCTAATTAGCATAATCAGTCTGTAATGTTCCCACTGCTGGGACACACGCCTCATAGACCTCACAATCATATACAATTATTTACTACAGATGTAAAGACGCCAGCACAACATGTTACTACAATTTGTCAAATTTGTTTAATAGATTTTCAACTTTATCGCTAAAGCATAAGGTTCAAAGTTGATTGGGAAAATTTGACAGTTTCGGGTAGCTTGATGTGCTGGCGTCTGTACCATTATTTAAATTACATAATTATGATATATTATTATGTCAAATAATGAGATGATTAAGTTAAAAAAAAAAGTAAGTAAAAACAAAAAATATCATCGTAATTTGGGAGCAGTTAATTGACATTTACATAGTATATGAAACATTTCTATGGATTTTTTTTTTTAACCTGGAGAAATGCTCATGCATTCTGCACTACTTACCACGGGGAGATAGTGCAGTTATGTGGGACCATATATTACTTTACTCTATGTGTGGGACTCTAACCCACTAAAACTCCACGGTGTCCTCCGCTGCCGCTTACGGGGCGGGAACATGGGCACGTGTTAGCACTCATCCGTGAACCCGCCGAACATTAATAATAATAATAAATATTTATTTTCACAAAAAACACATTTCTATGGATAAGCCGTTATTGAGGTGCCAAGCCACATGTGCAGAAGGAATTATGGCCAAACTACCTTGTCTTCAAGTAGTCTTTAATCTTATTAGACTTTTTTTGGTTTTGAACTTTACAATGTCCCACAGACGAAGTCGCGGGTAAAATCTAGTCAAGGACCACACAAGTCCACCAAAAACACTGATTATGAAATGATTTGTGACCTTCTAAAGTGAAATTGATTACGATTCGAGTTACGATGTTTGACTGTTTACTTAAAACATTTGCAAGTGTTAGCAATGCATGTATAGTAAAACTGCGCAGTTCTACCCACCCCCACCCTATTTCAAGTTAAACAAATATCAACATAATTTCAAAGACAATTAAGTTGATTTCAGAGTGACTAGCACTATTGAAAAAGTTATAAAAACGTTTGAAGTTGTAGCGTAAACTGAACTTTATTGTGTAGGAATTAAAGTTATTTTTCCATTGCTTAATTTATATTTGTTTACATTTTTGGCAAATAAACAGATTAGGCATAAGTTTTACAACCCGGTGGGTAGGTATGTACTTATATGTTCTTGTACACACTTATAAAGCAGGTTTTGAGGTCAAAAGTAACTGATGGATGTGTGGAGTGACGAAAATGGATAAAGTAAGAAACGAGTATTCAAGGTCAAATTAAATTAGTTAGCGAAACTCTGCAGAAGTGATGGATGTCAATATCTAAACACGATAAAATAAAAAGTTTTTTTTTTTTTTGATCTTAGGGGTCAACGACTGCTGTGTTGAGAAAGTTTATATCGTTTTTAGATATCGA
Organism: Oligia latruncula; assembly: GCA_948474745.1. NCBI lineage: Eukaryota > Metazoa > Arthropoda > Insecta > Lepidoptera > Noctuidae > Oligia > Oligia latruncula. Next base: position 528,904 of record OX419711.1, on the reverse strand, counting down.
TACCAATAACGTCTGTGAAATTTACACAAAAAAAAACAATTTTTTAAAACTGATCATCATCATCTGCCGAGCCTTTTCCCAACTGACGCAAAATCATATCACATTGTGTTGAGCTAAGTTTTAAAGTGCAATAAACTATTTTAGGCTGACTAAATAATTACGTAAGTAGGTTTAAGAGACTTTTTGTTATTTATAGTAAGTATCTAAGTAAACTAGGTATAAAATAATGAATTTATAAAATTTTGTTATTATTCCAAGACTTCCAATGTCAAATCAAATCACTTTTATTTGTTAACACAGGTAAAGAAATACAGATCTTGAGTTTGTTGAACAGAACGCTGTGTTATGCCAGGAGGCGTACAAATATGGTGTGCATCTAGCTCAATTTTACGAATTTAAACAAAATAAAAAGATATTTGAAAATCATGCATAGTAAAATTTAAAAATAAATTATAAAAATTATATAATATTGTTTAAAAAATTGAGTGATGTCAGATTGACGGCACGGTTGGCGTAGTGGTTAAGCGATTGACTGCTGCGCTGTGTGTCGCGGGTTCGATTCCCGCACGGAACAAATATTTGTATGACCAACAAGTAGTTGTTCCGGGTCTGGCTGTTTGTGTATGTGAGTTTAAATGTTTGTAAACGCACCCACAATACAGGAGAAATTCCTAGTGTGGGGCAAAGTTTTATAAAAAAAAAAACAAAAACAAAACAAACAAATGAGGAATTATTTAGTTATAAATGTCAAAAAAGTTATCAATCAATCAATTAGTTTATTTGTGAAACATAGGTGTTTACATAATACGGGGTGCGCTATGTTTTGTCATAATTAAGACATACTTTATAAGTGACTAGCTTCTGCCCGCGACTTCGTCCCCGTCAAATTTCACCCTCTTAGGGGTGGAATTTCGAAAAACCCTTTCTTAGTGGATACCTACTCTTCACAAAGAACACACCCTCCAAATTTCATGTCTCTAGGAGCAGCGGTTTAGACTGTGCGTTGATATATCAACAATCAGTCAGTTTACCATTTTATATATATAAATAATATATATATATAGATATACTAGTTGTCCTTTTAAACATGACTTTGAGAAAAAAAAAAAAAAAAAAACAATAATATTTTCTTAGTTAAGAATTATTATAGTCCTACAATTAGCATAAAGTATGCTCATGCCGCCTCGCGCCTGTGATACAGGTTTATCCTAGTACAGGCATCTAACATTATGATAGATACCTTTGTAAATAATTTCTAAGACTTTATGTAATTATTTATGGTGGCCAAGTGGTAACGGCCGCGACTTACGAGTTTGTAGGTCATAGGTTCGAACCCAGACAGGCGCTTTACATTGTGTAAATTATTTCATCACCACTGCTCTCAAAACGGTGAAGGAAAGCATCGTGAGGAAACCGGCATGTCCTAGAACCATAAATTCGAAGACATGTGACATCTGCCAACCCGCACTGGGCCCGCGTGGCGGATTACGGCCCACTCCCTCTCACCGAGAGGAGGCCTGTGTCCTAGTAGTGGGAACATTATAAGCTGAAGATGTGATTATTTTCCCATTTTTAATCTATACATATAATAAATCTGTAGACGAGGCGTTTCTGTACATTGAAAATAAAAAAATAAAAAATAGTTGGGCTGTTATAGGATAACCAACAGATGCCATTTCTTCAATTTTTGGAATTTTTGTCTGTTTGTCTGTTTGTCTGTTTGTCTGTTTGGATGTGACAGATTTTGAACAAGCTCAACGTAAAAAGTACCAAACCAATATGGTTCATATTTATACTCAAATATAGTGTAGAACTCGGAGCAGTGATTAGTCTTTGTTTCATCGCAATCGCTTCAGTCTATCAAAAGATAAAAAAAATTTTTATTGCAATAAGTGGAAACATGTAACGACATCTATTGGCGCGATATAGTACTAACGAAATCATATTGTTATCTTTAAAACATTATTATGTGTTTAATCACGTCGTAAAGGCTTGCCTTTATGACGAAATAATTCTGATCATTATGTCTGTGTTATTTAAAAAAAAAAAAATGATAATGTTTAAATAAATAATATAAACATATAAGTATAATAAAATCGTAGGAAAGGCAAAACTGTACATAGAATATATAAAAAAAAATACTTGGGGCGTGATCTACAATCGATATCGAAGCCAAAAATATAGTTTTTAGAATTTTTGTCTGTTTGTCTGTATATATGTCCGGGCTAAACTCAAAAAGTACTGCATGGATTTACTTCAAATTTTGCATGAATATTATTAAGAGGTCGGGTCAACATATAGGCTACATATTATCACGCTATCACCTACGAGGAGGAGCTGTGAATCTTTATTTTTCTTACGCATTCTGTGACAGCGTGTAATCTAACGACGCATATTTAAATGTTGTTTTTGAGTAAGTCATGCTATTATCTAGCTTTACACTATAAAAACTTTTACGCCATTTAAGTAACTTGGGCAGAGAAACATAGTTTAATTAATGTTAGTAGTATAAGACAATTTTGAAGCAGCGCCATCTATGAGATTTCATAAAAATCAAATCAAGTTACATGTCAACACTTTTTGGAAATTAATAATTTAAATTTGATCATGTTGGTGAGGTTAGTAGTTAGTTATTCTTAAAATTCATAGATGGTAATGTGCATTTTCTTCATAAAAGTTGTATCGTATAGTTCGTTTTGACAAATTCAAGTTCCAACAAAACCCTCAAAATCTTGAGCCGAGTTGAGGAAGACAATTTAAAAAAAATGCGGTGTTAAGTATTACAAAAAACTTATGTTCATTGATGATGATCATTTCTTCATCAATTTCATGTTGTTAGTACAAAATAAACATTGACTGTTAATACTTTTGTTCGGTATTTATCTGTGTGATTATTGCTTGGTAATTAATATATTTTCATGTCGTATACCTAATTATAAACTTAAATTATACCGTGCATCCGAATAATGGCGAATGCGATTTTCTGCGGTTGTTACTTCACACTGTCCGAGGCAAAGTCTTTCGCCTTTCTGAGGACATTTGATGGCGTGGAGTTTCCCACTTACCGCGCAGCCTGCGTAGCACGTCACCTTCTCGACGGTGACCAAAATTGGGCTGACACCCTCGCGGAGGCGAGCGTCAGTGACAGTCCCAGCCGCATGCATCATCTGTTTGCCGTCATCTTGGTGTTTTGTGGAGTCGCGAACCCGGTAGCTTTGTGGGAGAAGTATCGCCATCATCTGTCTGCTTTGAGGCGTGCTACTGGAGACGAAGTCGGAGACGGCGAAATGACCACCATACGAAATGACCATGTCGCTTTGTTCTCTTCAGAGCAAAAACAAATTTATGACACCGTCCTTGAAAGCGTTTGGCAAAACCAGGGTAAAATGTTTTTCTTGGATGCTCCTGGTGGTACAGGAAAAACATTTGTTACCACTGGCATACTTGCAGAGGTCAGGAGGCAAGGCAAAATTGCTATTGCTGTAGCGTCGTCGGGAATCGCTGCCACACTGCTTCCGGGACTGCAAGACAGCACATGCCATGTTTAAAATTCCCATCGATTTAGAGAGCGCCGAAACGCCTGTTTGTGGTGTGTCACGTAACAGCGATAAGGGACACGTGCTCAAGGATTGCTCTCTGATCGTATGGGATGAGTGTACGATGGCCGAGGATCGAGGGCTGACGAGGTGAATGCTTCGTTGAAACGATCTTCGTTGTGGTCACGAGTTCGTACGCTGCGCTTGACCATTAATATGAGAGCTCGGCTTGGCGGCAATGCACGCGCTCAAGAATTCTCCGATGTCCTTCTAAGTCTTGGCGAAGGCACTCTACCAGAAGAGAGAGGTAGACAGGTGGTGCTTCCAGAGTCTCTCGGTAGAGTGGTTTCCAGCTTAGAAGAACTCATTCGCTGTGTGTACGGGGACATTCAGTCGTATACCGCACCAGCAGAATTCTTGGGTGTGTGAGCGGGCCATTTTGACGCCCAAAAATGATCAGGCTGCAGCAATTAACGAATGCATTCTCTCGGAAATTGAAGGGAATGAAGTGGTCTACACCTCGATAAACACTGTTGTCAAGCAAGATGACGCCACACATTATCCCGTGGAATTTCTGAACTCCCTGTCAGCAAGTGGACTTCCAGCGCATTCAAGCTGAAGCGGTGTCCCGGTTATGCTTCTTCGGAACCTATCTCCTCCGAAGTTGTGTAACGGGACCCGCCTTAAAGTCATCTCGCTCCACAGACACACCATTGAGGCGGAAATTCTTACGGGTTGTGACGTCGGCGAGGCAGTATTTATACCACGCATTCCCCTCATACCTCATAACTTCCCGTTCCAGTTCAAGCGCGTACAGCTCCCCGTGAGTGTTTGCTTCGCGATGACCATCAATAAGTCGCAGGGGCAGACACTGAGGGCAGTGGGTGTCGACGTCAGGACGAGTTGCTTCTCACACGGGCAACTGTACGTCGTCGCTTGCTCCCGCGTCATCACACATTTTGGCTCCTGGCAGCATAACTACCAACGTAGTTTATAGGGAAGTGTTGTAAGGTATATATGATACCTTTGAACGTATTTTTACTCTTTTGTGTCCTAGAATGTATTCCTGCATTATTTTCTCTATTTCCTTCAGTCACCTCTTATGACTGAACTCAGCAGGATTCCCATATAACTCTTTTCACTTGCTTCGCTTGCAAAAAAAAACTTATATTTTAATTCTATTTTAAAAGTTGTTTACTTTATAATTCTATAGCGACACTGGCATCTTAGGTGTTTTTGGTGCTGTAGAGCCTTCACGCAGACGACGTCGCGGGCAGCAGCTAGTCTATAATATAAAAATGAATCGCTGAATGTGTTGCTAAGCTCAAATCTCGAGAACAGCTGAACCGATTTCGTTAATTCTTTTTTTAGAAAGTACGAGGATGGTTCTTACGCAGAGAAAAAATTAATATATCTATGGGAGTAGGGTAGAAGTAGGGTAGGAGTAGGGTAGGAGTAGGGTAGGAGTAGGGTAAGAGTAGGGTAGGAGTAGGGTAAGAGTAGGGTAGTAGTAGGGTAGGAGTAGTGTAGGAGTAGGTTAGGAGTAGGGTAGGAGTAGGTTAGAAGTAGGGTAGGAGTAGTGTAGGAGTAGGGTAGGAGTAGGGTAGGAGTAGTGTAGGAGCTTAGTAGGGTAGGAGTAGGGTAGGAGTAGTGTAGGAGTAGGGTAAGGGGTAGGACCACGCAAACGAAGTAGTGCCGGGCAGCTAGAAATAATTTATATGGCAAAACAACGTTTGCCGGGTCAGCTAGTCTATACATATAATAAATCTGTAGACGAGGCGTTTCTGTACATTGAAAATAAAAAAATAAAAAATAGTTGGGCTGTTATAGGATAACCAACAGATGCCATTTCTTCAATTTTTGGAATTTTTGTCTGTTTGTCTGTTTGTCTGTTTGTCTGTTTGGATGTGACAGATTTTGAACAAGCTCAACGTAAAAAGTACCAAACCAATATGGTTCATATTTATACTCAAATATAGTGTAGAACTCGGAGCAGTGATTAGTCTTTGTTTCATCGCAATCGCTTCAGTCTATCAAAAGATAAAAAAAATTTTTATTGCAATAAGTGGAAACATGTAACGACATCTATTGGCGCGATATAGTACTAACGAAATCATATTGTTATCTTTAAAACATTATTATGTGTTTAATCACGTCGTAAAGGCTTGCCTTTATGACGAAATAATTCTGATCATTATGTCTGTGTTATTTAAAAAAAAAAAAATGATAATGTTTAAATAAATAATATAAACATATAAGTATAATAAAATCGTAGGAAAGGCAAAACTGTACATAGAATATATAAAAAAAAATACTTGGGGCGTGATCTACAATCGATATCGAAGCCAAAAATATAGTTTTTAGAATTTTTGTCTGTTTGTCTGTATATATGTCCGGGCTAAACTCAAAAAGTACTGCATGGATTTACTTCAAATTTTGCATGAATATTATTAAGAGGTCGGGTCAACATATAGGCTACATATTATCACGCTATCACCTACGAGGAGGAGCTGTGAATCTTTATTTTTCTTACGCATTCTGTGACAGCGTGTAATCTAACGACGCATATTTAAATGTTGTTTTTGAGTAAGTCATGCTATTATCTAGCTTTACACTATAAAAACTTTTACGCCATTTAAGTAACTTGGGCAGAGAAACATAGTTTAATTAATGTTAGTAGTATAAGACAATTTTGAAGCAGCGCCATCTATGAGATTTCATAAAAATCAAATCAAGTTACATGTCAACACTTTTTGGAAATTAATAATTTAAATTTGATCATGTTGGTGAGGTTAGTAGTTAGTTATTCTTAAAATTCATAGATGGTAATGTGCATTTTCTTCATAAAAGTTGTATCGTATAGTTCGTTTTGACAAATTCAAGTTCCAACAAAACCCTCAAAATCTTGAGCCGAGTTGAGGAAGACAATTTAAAAAAAATGCGGTGTTAAGTATTACAAAAAACTTATGTTCATTGATGATGATCATTTCTTCATCAATTTCATGTTGTTAGTACAAAATAAACATTGACTGTTAATACTTTTGTTCGGTATTTATCTGTGTGATTATTGCTTGGTAATTAATATATTTTCATGTCGTATACCTAATTATAAACTTAAATTATACCGTGCATCCGAATAATGGCGAATGCGATTTTCTGCGGTTGTTACTTCACACTGTCCGAGGCAAAGTCTTTCGCCTTTCTGAGGACATTTGATGGCGTGGAGTTTCCCACTTACCGCGCAGCCTGCGTAGCACGTCACCTTCTCGACGGTGACCAAAATTGGGCTGACACCCTCGCGGAGGCGAGCGTCAGTGACAGTCCCAGCCGCATGCATCATCTGTTTGCCGTCATCTTGGTGTTTTGTGGAGTCGCGAACCCGGTAGCTTTGTGGGAGAAGTATCGCCATCATCTGTCTGCTTTGAGGCGTGCTACTGGAGACGAAGTCGGAGACGGCGAAATGACCACCATACGAAATGACCATGTCGCTTTGTTCTCTTCAGAGCAAAAACAAATTTATGACACCGTCCTTGAAAGCGTTTGGCAAAACCAGGGTAAAATGTTTTTCTTGGATGCTCCTGGTGGTACAGGAAAAACATTTGTTACCACTGGCATACTTGCAGAGGTCAGGAGGCAAGGCAAAATTGCTATTGCTGTAGCGTCGTCGGGAATCGCTGCCACACTGCTTCCGGGACTGCAAGACAGCACATGCCATGTTTAAAATTCCCATCGATTTAGAGAGCGCCGAAACGCCTGTTTGTGGTGTGTCACGTAACAGCGATAAGGGACACGTGCTCAAGGATTGCTCTCTGATCGTATGGGATGAGTGTACGATGGCCGAGGATCGAGGGCTGACGAGGTGAATGCTTCGTTGAAACGATCTTCGTTGTGGTCACGAGTTCGTACGCTGCGCTTGACCATTAATATGAGAGCTCGGCTTGGCGGCAATGCACGCGCTCAAGAATTCTCCGATGTCCTTCTAAGTCTTGGCGAAGGCACTCTACCAGAAGAGAGAGGTAGACAGGTGGTGCTTCCAGAGTCTCTCGGTAGAGTGGTTTCCAGCTTAGAAGAACTCATTCGCTGTGTGTACGGGGACATTCAGTCGTATACCGCACCAGCAGAATTCTTGGGTGTGTGAGCGGGCCATTTTGACGCCCAAAAATGATCAGGCTGCAGCAATTAACGAATGCATTCTCTCGGAAATTGAAGGGAATGAAGTGGTCTACACCTCGATAAACACTGTTGTCAAGCAAGATGACGCCACACATTATCCCGTGGAATTTCTGAACTCCCTGTCAGCAAGTGGACTTCCAGCGCATTCAAGCTGAAGCGGTGTCCCGGTTATGCTTCTTCGGAACCTATCTCCTCCGAAGTTGTGTAACGGGACCCGCCTTAAAGTCATCTCGCTCCACAGACACACCATTGAGGCGGAAATTCTTACGGGTTGTGACGTCGGCGAGGCAGTATTTATACCACGCATTCCCCTCATACCTCATAACTTCCCGTTCCAGTTCAAGCGCGTACAGCTCCCCGTGAGTGTTTGCTTCGCGATGACCATCAATAAGTCGCAGGGGCAGACACTGAGGGCAGTGGGTGTCGACGTCAGGACGAGTTGCTTCTCACACGGGCAACTGTACGTCGTCGCTTGCTCCCGCGTCATCACACATTTTGGCTCCTGGCAGCATAACTACCAACGTAGTTTATAGGGAAGTGTTGTAAGGTATATATGATACCTTTGAACGTATTTTTACTCTTTTGTGTCCTAGAATGTATTCCTGCATTATTTTCTCTATTTCCTTCAGTCACCTCTTATGACTGAACTCAGCAGGATTCCCATATAACTCTTTTCACTTGCTTCGCTTGCAAAAAAAAACTTATATTTTAATTCTATTTTAAAAGTTGTTTACTTTATAATTCTATAGCGACACTGGCATCTTAGGTGTTTTTGGTGCTGTAGAGCCTTCACGCAGACGACGTCGCGGGCAGCAGCTAGTCTATAATATAAAAATGAATCGCTGAATGTGTTGCTAAGCTCAAATCTCGAGAACAGCTGAACCGATTTCGTTAATTCTTTTTTTAGAAAGTACGAGGATGGTTCTTACGCAGAGAAAAAATTAATATATCTATGGGAGTAGGGTAGAAGTAGGGTAGGAGTAGGGTAGGAGTAGGGTAGGAGTAGGGTAAGAGTAGGGTAGGAGTAGGGTAAGAGTAGGGTAGTAGTAGGGTAGGAGTAGTGTAGGAGTAGGTTAGGAGTAGGGTAGGAGTAGGTTAGAAGTAGGGTAGGAGTAGTGTAGGAGTAGGGTAGGAGTAGGGTAGGAGTAGTGTAGGAGCTTAGTAGGGTAGGAGTAGGGTAGGAGTAGTGTAGGAGTAGGGTAAGGGGTAGGACCACGCAAACGAAGTAGTGCCGGGCAGCTAGAAATAATTTATATGGCAAAACAACGTTTGCCGGGTCAGCTAGTACTGAATAAAAAAAATATTTATTTATTATTATTTTACAACTATGTTGGGGTCGGCTTCCAGTTTAGCCGGATGCAGCTGAATACCAGTATTTTACATGGAACGACTGCCTATCTGACCTCCACAAACCAGTAACTGGGTAATACGATACCTCTTGGTATGACTAGTTGTCAGACTTTCGGGTTTCTGACTACCCGTAACGACTGTCAAAGATCCACGAATGACAGCCGGGACCAACGGCTTAACGTGCTTTCCGAGACACGGAGGGGTCTCGGTATGTAAAGATGGTCACCCATCCACAGACCAACCTCGGCAAGCGTAGCTTAACCTAATCGATCGACCTGTGCGGCTGTTATTATTTAGCCACGGGCCCTACATGATGACATTATGACAATGACATCGCAACAGTGTAAATGAATTTAAATTAAATTTCACGATTCATGTATGAAGGTTTTGCTTGAATAACGTTATTTACATAAATAAATAATGAATTTTCGTGAAACAATGAGTGGGTTTAATTACAGGTTACGTGTTGCAGTTCAATCTATTAAATAGTCTTTGTATGGGTCGGGATGGGTCAATGATATTTAAAATAAATAAACTAATAGATCAATTATTTTTAGAACAATCAACCGCTCAAAAAGGGTTGATTTTCTCTCCCTAGAGTTGATTTTCGCATGCCTAGGCTCTAGACCCTAGGCATGCGTTTCTGCCACCTTAGGGTGGATTTTTTGGGGTGGATGAACGGAATAACCGCTCAAAATCGGTGAAGGAAAACATCGTAAGGAAACCATGTCCTAGAACAAAAAACTCAAATTCATTAAAATTTATTAGCATTTAACACAGGTTTATATGATGTGATCATAAAGGATTGGATTACGTACTATGAAATATAAAAAGTGCTATTTCCGCCATGGCGGCTAACCTCAACGGAGACCAGCCTTCGGCGCGGGAGATATTATAGTGCACAAGTGTGCGCGCACACTATCGTATCGTAGGGGTATCGTATTACGCAGTAATTGGGTTGTGGAGGTCAGATAGGCAGTCGCTCCATGTAAAATACTGGTATTCGGCTGCATCCGGTTAGACTGGAAGCCGACCCCAACATAGTTGGGAAAAGGCTAGGCAGATGATGAAGTGTGCGCGCACACACGGGTGCACTCTCTCTTCTCTCACTGCCATATTCCGATGGAACGGCAATCCGACTCAACCGGAGAGAGATCAGGAGCAGTACCAACGGCTTAATCTGCTTTCCGAGTACACCGCCAACTTCCAAATTCCAGGCTGTTACTAAGAAATTCCCAATGGAAAAACCCAATAACACTTGGCTCGACTTGGGAATTGAACCTAACACGATCAAGTTCACCGTCAAGTTTGTAGCGGACTTGAAGCCGCGTCCAGTAAACTTGACGGTGTGCGGCTAAGGGTATGCATGATAGGTAAGTAGGAATACACACCGTCAAGTTTACTGGATGCGGCTTCAAGGCCGCTGCAAATTTAACGGTGAACTTGATCGTGTATGGCCGCACTAGACCCCATGCTCCGCAGTCACGCTTGCGACCACGAGACTAACGAGGTAGTTCTAATCGTGTGGTCATATGGACATCATCATCTACAGCCCAACTTCAGCGACTGCTGGGTAAAGGCCTCTCTTTTCTTATGCCAATCCTATAATACACGCGCCTGTGCCAGCCTTTGCCCACGATGGCAACAATGTGGTCCACCCATCTCGCCGCCGGAAGACCGACATCTCGTCTCCCAATCCTTGGACGCCATTCTGTCACAGCCTTACTCCACCTGTCATGACTGCGGCGCCTTGCCAGGTATCCTATCCAACTCCATTTGAGTTCCATAATACGCTTTCAGATATCGAATACCTTCGTACGTCTTCGTATCTCGGCGTTTGGAACTCGGTGTATTAGCCTGATGCCAAGTATGGAACGCTCCATGGCTCTCTTTGCAACTCTCAGCCTGTGCAGTCTCCTGCGTGGGCGTCCACGTCTCAGCACCCTACGTCATGGTGTGAACACACAGGTTATAGAGGACATATTTTACGGACCCACTGATTATTACCGATTAAAAAAAAAGGAGGTTATCAATTCGACACGTTATGTAATTTTATTGGAATTGCATTATATTCACATATGACAATCTATTAGGGCTTCCAAACAAATATACCAAATTTTACAGACGTATGTATGTATGTATGTTTGTCCACGCATTTCTCCGCAACTATTAATCGGATCGTGACCATTTTTTTTTTGGCTTACATTTACTTAAACTTAGGGAACAGTGTAAGTTTCATCAAAATCGATTCAGTAATTTTCAAGATATGGACTAATACGTGTAAGTGTGACGGCCTGGCTTATTGATACGAGCTACGGGTGTAGTGTCAAAGGGAAAACATTTCAAAACCTTGGTCAAATTCTAGTGCAAAAACTAAAAATTACGAAATAAAAAGTAATTTAAAAAAATTAAACCGACTTCAAAAAGAAATTAACTCAAAATTATGAAATAACTTTAATTTCGGAAGTCGGTGCCAAAAAACTAAAACTATGTATAAAATACAGATCCTAAAGACAAAGACTTCCGAAATTAAAGTTATTTCATAATTTTGAGTTAATTTCTTTTTGAAGTCGGTTTAATTTTTTTAAATTACTTTTTATTTTCAAATCTTTATGCTACCTGCTGCCTTTTCGTCAGCAGCAGTCGTATCAGTGGCATATCATGGCCGTCGATCGTAATACCTAATCGCTTGTCGGTTGATTGATGAAATTCACAGGAAAATATAGCAATGTTTGTCTAATTATTGGTTGCAGCGGACATTGAGAAAGTGTTTTTGTTAACAATTGAAAAGTAAGTGATGTTAAATTATGTATGAACCTTTTTTGTATATGCTTCAAATTGTGGGGAGTTCCTTACTCCTGTTCAGGCGTTTCGTCATGTCCTGTTTAGAATGAGGTACTGTCTCATTGGTCTAGTGGTCGATAGCGCGACTGCTGAGCGTGTAGTCCTAGTTTCGATTCCCGGTCAGGCAAAGTGTTTTTCCGTTAGCAATTTCTCTGTAAGAGCTCGGAGTTAGGATTTGTACCCATTTGTGTTGTAGGTTGATGGCAATAGGCTCGCCCCCTATTACATGGGACTTAAACATAACTGGTGAAATGTGGGTGTATTCTACCCCTCTGTCGACTCCTTTAACGACTGCAGGCGAGATGTTCAATCAAAATTAATGCAATCTTCATTGCTGACAAAAATAATGTAAATATACTATTCCATAATCAGCCTATAATGTTCCCACTGCTGGGACACAGGCCTCCTCTCGGTGAGAGGGAGTGGGCTGTAATCCACCACGCGGGCCTAGTGCGGATTGGCAGATGTCACATGTCTTCGAATTTTTGGTTCTAGGACATGCCGGTTTCCTCACAATGTTTTCCTTCACCGTTTTGAGAGCAGTGGTGATGAAATAATTTACACAAAGTAAAGCGCCTGTCTGGGTTCGAACCTACGACCTACAAGTCGTAAGTCGCGGCCGTTACCACTTGGCCACCACTGCTCTCAATATACTATTATGATAATAATATTTATTTTGTTAATTAAATGAATGAAAACATATTTTAAGTTAATGAGCGATAATATTATTAACCTGTAATTACCTGTGAGAGGGCAAAGCCCTCTTTATATAAATAAAAAAATCAGCTGTTTAATACAAAAGTTCAATAACTACTTGACCAAAATGTATGAAACAGCTGATTTTTTTCGTGATTTCAGAGTTTGTCCCCTAGTGAAAGCTGTTCTTATTCATGGGTAGAACACCCCGTAAAAATTTGGATGGTGATAAAAATATCTTCCTGTATAAAGGGTTAAATTAAATAAGCTAGCGAAACTCCGTAGACGTGATGGGTGTCGATACCTAAACACGACAAAATAAAACTAAAAAAGATGTGCTGGTTTTATTAATCATCAGCCCTGCCTACTACTTTTTTTTTTCAGGATGTGAAATCATGAAATGACCCCTCCCGCTCTGGGTGGAGCGAAAGGGAGTGTCAGCCTCTTACTGACTAAAACCCACCCGTGTTCCTTCCTTAGCCCTTTATGTTCCGGGCCAGCAGCGGTAACCCTTTCGGACAATCCCGCTGACCTGCCTACCCCTTACCTAACGTTAACTACAAGCATGATGCACGTCTGTATAGAACTACTTAAGGGGGAAGCTCTAAGGTGGCCCGCGAAATTCAAATTTTCTTGCGTTTTTTGCAATTTGCTGGTCAGTATTAAGTTGTACGTTGATTAAAATATGATTCGCGGTCGTAACAAATATGTATTTACAGAATTATATAATCATTAAAGTCATAAACACAACTCTCTAAGACCATGTAATCCCCAAATGTCAAGATTTCATGAAATAGTCATTCTTGGGGATTACATGGTCTTAGAGAGCCGATGCCGAATGAAACAACATTTAGCAAAGTAAATTATTACTTTTAATAATATGGAATACTCCGTCAAGTCTTCTCGTCACCTATCCCGCAGTGTTTGAAGGCCACCTAGGGTCTTCAACCAGTGCGTCCTGCCCGTCATGACATATGGTGTTGACACGTGGACACTGACAGTCGGGCTGGTCCACAAATTTAAGGTCTATGCTCGGAGTTTCTTTGATGGATAAACTCAGCAATGAAGTTATCCAGAAAAGACCCGGAGTAACCGACATAGCTTGTAGAGTAAGCAAACTGAAGTGGCAGTGGGCTGACCATGTTTGTGGAAGGACCGATGGCCGGTGGAGCAGACGAGTCCTGGAGTGGGGACCGCGTATCGGCAAGCTAGTGTGGGACGCCCCCAGCTAGATGGACCGGAAGGTGGCTGGGATGGACTGGATGTGAAAGGCGGAGGAGAGGGTGTGGTGACGCAGCATGGGCCGGCCTATGTCCAGCAGTGGACTGCGATAGGCTGAGTTGGTTGAAGTAAATAATATTGTATAATTTGAGTTGTGAGACGGTGAGGTGTGTGTGTGTGAGTGCATTCTGCGACTGAACGTGTCTAGTGTGTGGTAAAAGAAAAGGTGTTTGTGGTTGAGTATAGAGTAGCAGACATTAGAAGGTTTTCTATTTCGTCGTAGGTTTTTGGAAGCCTGTGGATGTGCGCGCACTGTGAGGCCCTCCGCTAGGAGTAATAGTGTTCTGTGGTGAGACCTCATAGTAATGTTTGTGAATACGAGTATATTGTCAACAATGAATGTCAATGTGTTTTCTACGAGAGTTTGCGATTCAGTCCGTTGTGTCAATGTCATAATACCATGACGTCACACCTAGCGAAATGGAGGGCGTATAAGGACGCTATCACATTTTGAACTCGCTCAAGTTTATGTATTTGAATCGCAACACAACAACATTACGCGCACGCGCACATTGAACTATTGTTCGCTCGATTTTATACGTAACTATAACTGATCTTGGTACTTGAAGGTATTTTTTTTTTAATTTTACTGGTATTTATTGAGTAAAGTTAGTTAGTTGTTAGTTCGCAATCGAATTTGGTAACTGTTATTATAGTACTTACTATGTGTGATAATCATGCTTTTAGTATTGTTGAAGTTAATCAGTCATTACACTCATTACGTACCGTAGACAGAGTAATCTATAGACTCATGGTATTCGTGTCACCGAAAGGGACAAAATAATCCGGCAATCTTCATCATACTATCATTTTTACAGCTCATTACACTGCACCTTATCATTTTCAAAGTTGCGCAAATGCCCAAAAAAAAACCCCCCGCAAACCCCCTTTACAGGGCACAGGCGTGATGTCATGATATGTGATTGCGTAAACAATGCACAGATATACGATAGCACCAATGGCGGTTGATTTTCTGGCATTTATTGAAGAGTTCCGTTGTCTGACTCCGAAACTCATCATCGATCTGATGATGATCTTTACGAAATTTAAATAGGACCATTTCGGAATTAACCTATTTCGAACAAAAAAAGAATCATGCAAATCCGTATCGGAGTTATGCCCGAACATACAACCTCCTCCTTCTTAGAAGTCGGTTAATTTACACTAGCCATCTTGAATAAAAAAATGGATGTCATATTCGTAATCACCACCCCAAAATCGACTATTGTATAGATATCTAAAAAAAAAAATTGTTTCCGTCATTTTTATTTAATTTTAATTTATTAACATAAATATACAATACATTATATATCCGTCATCTACATTCATTAAACAAAAAATTACAACTAAGTACCTATATTTATTTCTAAAACAAATTCCAAAAATCGTACTTAATTTTATTTCGGTTCAACAAAAGTATCAACTTTCGTACTGTGGAGTACACAAAACGGAAATCACTTTTTAGCGTAATTATTTTTTGCGAGAAAGCGATAAGTACAGGCGTGTTTTCACGAGCGCGTCTGAGCGCGGAATGACCAACATCGAGTGTCCGCGGGTAGAAAATGTATGGAGAAATTTGAGAGCGTGTCTTCATTTCTCATAAATGAAAAAGTTATTTATTTATCTACAAACAAAATATTTAGCTTGTCTATAGAGGACTATACAAGCAACAATATCTTCTTATTTGCCGTGGATTTAGCTATATTGGGCCCTATTCAGACCTCTTTATATTTATTATTTTGCGATTATTGTAATGGTAAAAACGTATTTGTGTGAAAATTTCGTAGGGGCTTTTTAATTGTTTTGGGGCCAATCTGGAGATGAATATATTATCTTTAATTTGAAACCAAGATATCCTCGCAGTTGTGACTCCAATTCGTTAAAATGGTACCTGAAAAACACTGTTATTCATGGAAAAATGTGATAGCGTCCTTAAGGTCTCGGTTGACCATTTTTGAATATTTTTTTCTATCGAACTTTTAATTTTACAAAATACATGCATAATATATTCACTATTGAAGAAGTGCAATTAATTTGACGGAAACTTAATCTATCTATTTAAAATTGTGATTTTTAAGTGTTTTCTTTTGTTGGAGGTCCTCTATGATTAAAAAAAAAACCGGGCAAGAGCGAGTCGGACTCGCGCACAGAGGGTTCCGTAACATCATTTGTTTTTAAATTTTCATCGGCGAGGCCTAAATTCGTTAGAGAAGTTTAACACTGCGCACTGCGCGGTGTAGAATATTGCAGTTTTAGGTCAGCGCCGCCGCGCCGTCTATTGACCGATAGTGGAACTGGTGTAACTTTTGTTGATGATTTATGAAAAAGTGTGCTATTAACAGACATCGTTTTATTTTTCCTGTAATCTTTACATAAACTTCTATCACAAAGAATTATTTCAGATTTTTCTCTTAGCAAACTTCGGAGATAGGGGGGGGGGACATGGTTTTTTTTTGAGTTTTCATCAAAAGTCGTATACTATGCGGCCTAAAAAAAAAAGAAAACATGTTTAAGAATGTGCACACTGCGCTCTTTCATATGATACCCCACATGCCCTAGTAGCCTCACTTCGAATTTTTCAGAACTCCTTTCAGTCGTTGTTGCAAAAAAAAAATATAGTATTTCTTATTTGCAAAATAGTTGGACAAACACCGGCTAAAACTGTACCAAATTTGAAGTTGATAGCATTAGTAGTTCTTGAGATATCCATCTGTGACAGACAGACAGACAGACTTTGTCTCGCCATAAGGGTTCCGTTGTACCATTTTGGTATGGAACCCTAAAAATAATCACGTCACCTAATAGAAACGTAAAAAATACTCATTGAATGCATTAAATTACCTCCTTCTTTTTTAATTCGGTGAAAAATAGTCAGTACTAGATACAAATCCAATGTTTTAAATAGAGTTTTACGAGTATAACTAAAAATATTACTACCCTTTGTGGCTTGCCACAGTTGTGTTAAAAAAATATCGTTCCAATTTTCGACCTGTAATTCTGTCTACCCTTTTCATCATCATCTGCCTGGCTTTTCCCAACTATGTTAGGGTCGGTTTCTAGTCTAACCGGATGCAATAATGGCTCCGTACCCAAAGAGTAAAAACGGGACCCTATTACTAAGACTCCGCTGTCCGTCTGTCACCAGGCGGTGACGGTGTCTCATGAACCGTGATAGCTAGAGAGTTGAAATTTTCACAGATGATGTACGCTATAACAACAAATAAAATTAATATTTAAGGGGGGCTCCCATACAAAAAACGTTTTTTTCGCGTTTTTGCCTTGTGGTACGGAACCCTTCGTGTTCGAGTCCGACTCACACTTGGCCAGTATTTTTTTTTTTATAGCCGACGAAAAATTTAAACGCTATGTTTATCATCATGTTGCTGATCATGTGCTGAATTCATGGTTTCAGTTTGCGTGTCAATGTCCCTGCCACTAAGTGTAAGGAACTCTTGCGCAAAATTTCATCCTTCTAAACTCAGCCGTTTAAGCTGGGCGTTGTTTGTCAGTGACCGTATTTCAAGGATTTGTATAAAGGGTCAAATTAAATTAGTTAGCGAAACTCTGCATAAGTGATGGGGTACTTATCGATATCTGAACACGATAAAATAAAAACAAAAAAAAAATGTAAGTATATTTTTGGGTTCAACGACCGCTGGTTGTGTTGCTACTTGAAGGCTAAGAAAATATGTTTTCTTCTTTAGTTTTGTTGTGTTGAGATATACCCATCACGTCTATGAAGTTTACACAATAATGAGCTGATTTTTAACTGTGGCCTTAGTGTGAGTTTTTCGACTGACGTTCGGTTGCGAGCGCGTTAGAATTTTATATGGGAAAAAGTTATAGCGCCACCTGGTGGTCACTAGGAGAAACCTAATTTCCCACACAAAGTTCTAACGCGCTCGAAATCGAACGTGAGTCGAAAAAACTCACACTAAGGCCTCTGATATTTCAAGTGACTACAATAACTGCGGTCGGTAACCCCACAAAAGACATCAAATTAATTTATTTTTTCTTTTATCGTGTTGAGATATCGATAACTAAGACGTCTGCGGAGTAGCGCTAGCTAATTTAATTTGACGTTGATTATGCTACTGTACTGTCGCCAAATTAAATAAAAAACTGGCTAAGTGCGAGTCGGACTCGCACACGAAGGGTTCCGTACCACAAGGCAAAAACGCCGAAAAAAACACGTTTGTTGTATGGGAGCCCCCCTTAAATATTTATTTTATTTTATTTTTTGTATTTGTTGTTATAGCGGCAACAGAAATACATAATTTGTGAAAATTTCAACTGTCTAGCTATCGCGGTTCATGAGATACAGCCTGGTGACAGACAGACGGACGGACGGACGGACGGACAGACAGCGAAGTCTTAGTAATAGGTTTCCGTTTTTACCCTTTGGGTATGGAACCCTAAAAACGGTTGGATCTGACTACTCTGGGAACAAAGGCCGAAACAACTCGAGAGGAGAACTCTGATAACAGTTTTGGATCATGACAAAAATCAAATGAGAAACATGACCCTTCTTTTGTCCACAGTTGAGTAAGAAATCCGTGCCATATTCCACCTAAATAAAATTTTATATTATTAAAGTACTTAATCATATTTATTCAAATAGTTGGTTGTTTATATATATATAGTTGATTTATAAGTATGCGTTTTCCTAATATTATTATAGAATTTGGATTTCTTCAGTTGAGCTTTCTGTGGGTGCATAGGTATGTCTTTGTGTAAATTATTCCATCACCACTGCTCTAAAAACGGTGAAGGAAAACATCGTGAGGAAACCGGCATGTTAGAACCAAAATATTCGAAGACATGTGACATCTACGAACCCGCACTGGGCCCGCGTGGTGGATTACGGCCCACTCCCTCTCACAGAGAGGAGGCCTGTGTCCCAGCAGTGGGAACGTTGTAGGCTGATTATGTGTGTGTATGTCTGAATTGCCCGTCTAACAGACAATAGATGGACCAGAAAAACCACAAAATGGAAAGGACCTGAAGGAAAGAGGAAACTTGGCATTAAACGATGGATAGACAATATCGCCCAAATGGCAGACAAAGCATGGATAGAAAGAGGTAAAGACTGAACTAAATGGAAAATGCTAGAGGAGGCCTTCACCCATGGAGGGGTCCTTAACTCAAACACACATCTCTATAAACAACTTCGTGTGCGTTAGTTTTTAGTTGTTAGTTTTTAGTGTAATTATAATGTATGTATTTATAGTATTTTTAAGCCATAATAATATTATATTGTATGTGTTTATAAATGGATAAATAAATAAATGTACTAAAAACTGGATGTAAGTAAACTACTAAACCACGTACTAACATTTTTTTTTTTTTTTGTAACCTTTCATATTTATACTATGTAAGTTGGAAAAAAATAAAGGTTTAATTATTATTAAAATTATATTTCTATATCTATAATATTATAAGAAGGTAAGTACTGTTTATTACCTATATGATAGGTAGAACGAACATTTACTCTGACTTGCTTTTCGTACGTCCTTTTCGGGTAACCACTGAAAATCAGCACTGCTGAGTGGAAGCCTTCTTGTCTCAGTCATGACATGCAGCCGTCGACTATTTCTGTTTTGTGCTCGTGATTATAGATCTATTTTTGTTTATTATTAGAGTTAATTAGGGATATTTTTGTATGCACGTGTTTCTGTGACAAAAAAACCTATTTTTCTTTCTTTCTAACCAGTAATTCTGCCTACCCGTTTCAAGCTAATAAAATGGTAAATACTCACCAATATATTCCTGTGTCACTCAATCAATTCGCCGCGATGAACACTTTAGACCGACTGCGCGCGAGTCGTAATTCAAACTCGAGTCTCAAGCGCATTGTTGCGCGGGCGCATGCTATACGTAAGTGTGTTCGTCTGTCTGTATGTGCGTAAAGTTATATTACTGATTATAGGATATAATGTATAACTGATTGGATAAAAGTTTTTTATTTTTTTGGTTAACAAAGATCATTCAAGATTGAAAAATTTAATATTTTTAATGTCAATTATTATAGCTATTGTTGATCGAAGATAAATTGTTTTTTTTTTTAACCGTGGGCAAGACATCTCGGCTGTCAATCGTAGATATTTGACAGTCCCTACATACCCAATCAGAAGCCCAAAACTCTGACAACCAAGAGGTATCGTGTTATCCAATAACTGGGTTGCGGAGGTCAGACAGGCAGGCGCTCCATGTAATATACTGGTATCAGCTGCATCCGGTTAGACTGGAAGCAGACCCCTACATAGTTGGGAATAGGCAGGCAGATGATGGTCTTTATCAGCTAACCGTAGACAAAGTGGTAAGCCCAAGATTTTGGTTACGCAGTGGATTATCAACCACGCGGGCCCAGTGCGGGTTGGCGGATGTCACATGTCTCCGAATTTTTAGTTTTAGGACATGCCGGTTTCCTCACAATGTTTTCCTTCACCGTTTTGAGAGCAATGGTAATTACTTATATAATTTACACAAAGTGCCTGCTTGGGTTCGAACCCGCGACGTACAACTCGTACGTCGTGGCCGTTACCACCTGGGCTACCACCTACTCTAGCTGGCATATTTATACTGTGGCTAAAAAGTGCGTTAAAAATTTGATTCCGCAATCATTCTCCTATGACAGATTCGCCATTGGACTGTTCGACAACTCGACAGGATCATTCTTCAGTGTCTGATAGAAAAATCGCCCGGGACACGAGTGCTAATAGTTTGTCGATGACGCGATGACAGGAAAGGCAGATTGATTTGGTAAGACGTTAATATTTGTTGCCAAGCTGTAGTAGGAAAAAGGATAACAAAGGTGACTCCAACAATACTTTAGTGGAATTAGAATCTAATGCGTCACCTTGAAGCCTGCCATAAATAAGTCCGCTAGACAATTTGGACGACTACTGGACGTGAACAGAATATAATAGACATGGAAGCATGTGACTAAAAGATTGATGGATAAGAATAAGTGTTCTTGTTCTTAGCGTGTCTAAATCGGCTTCGTGTTTGGCGCCATCACCAGCGTCCATCAGTTCCTGTAACGTGCAGCTGACAGGACACGCAGGACACGATATTAAATGTCCCACAGCTTGTGAAACAGCACCACATTTACACACGAAGGCGGAGATGTCTATGAATCTCCACCTGAACAGGTTTTCCTTGCTTTGGTCAACCGGAGTCTGTTTAAGGTTACCCAAGGCAACTCATGTCCAGGTGGGAGATCTTCAGCGGGTGGAACGACGGGTTTGGGTAAGGAAGCACTGTCTCGCCACAGCTTCAGTCTTTCTTTAGATCGTTCACCAGTCAGTGGGACGACACACTATTTTAAAACTGCTTCGACTATTCAACCTTTGAGGCACAAGGATGTTGTCGTGCAAATGGTGTCGTGTATCTAAGATCAATAAATGTTGATGGATGTAGAGGGAGAAGAAGGTGACGGTTGACAGGGGAGGATGGAAGAGGAAAACGTGTTGCGCCGACCACAAGTAATATGGGACAAGCGCAGGAAGGTGATAAGGTTACATGCTCTGTGAAGGTGATGATGATGGACCACAGCTTCCTACTATAATAGGATTATCCAAACTAATATTAATAAAGAGGTAAGTTTGTATGTTTCTAAGGGGTAATCTGATTGTCCAGTCCCAGTCCAGTCTGATTGACCAGACCGATTTGAATAAATCTTGTTGCATTTGATAGCCCAATTCTTGAGGAAGGCTATAGGCTATATAACATCACTAGTAGGACCCTAAGACGCCGAGCAAAAAGAAAAAAGTCTGAAAGGACGCTAAGTGGAAACGACGGCTGCGCGGGCAGACGTTGCGATGTGACAGGGTTTCTCGGAAAACAAATTTCGGGCAGACGAAGTTGCGGGCAAAAGCTAGCACAAGTAGCACATATGCTTGTTGTACCTATAGTGTAGTAACCTATATGATAGCAATATTTATAATCAATTCACAGAAATGTAATAATAGCTTTGATTTTAACTAGACTTTGTTCCTGGTTACGGTCACTATAGCAAAAGTTATTCTGCGTTTACACGGTCAACTTATTCAGCACTAATTTGTTGCCCAAAAGTATTTGCCGGAACGCCCGGAACAGGAACAACAAAAAAAGTTGAGCAGCTTTTTTAAATTCCTGTAGGTAAATAACTTCGGCATGTTTACATCATGAAAACATGTGGTGGCCCAGTGGTATCCGCCACGGCTTACGCAGCTCGTGGGTTTGAACCCAGACAGGCTCTTTACTTTGTGTAAATTATTTCATCACCACTGCTCTCAAAACGGTGAAGGAAAACATCCTGAGGAAACCGGCATGTTCTAGAACCTAGAACCGAAAATTTGAAGACATGAGACATCTCGCAATGGGCCCGCATGGTGGATTATGGCTCACTCACTCACACTGAGAAGAGGAGGCCTGTGTCTCAGCAGTGGGAACATTATAGGCTGATTATATAATTATTAAATATTTACCTTTAAATTGATCTTTAAATTCTGTGTTGTCTATAAGTCATTAAGTTGCTCCATATCACCCAAAATGGTGTGATGGCTTTATCTCTAGTAACTGTCGGCATTGCTTGATGTTGTCAAGACTACTTCATATTAATTAGTATTGGCCCAAAATTGCCCAGAGTTAAGCAATATAATTAAGTGGCCCAGTATTGGCCAATTTAAGTTACTCGTTGACGATCAATGCTAATCAAAAAATACAATGAGGGAAATAAAACTCATTCTTCATCTTAATTTAATTTTTCGAATTAACATTATTTATTACAAATATACATGAGGTATACAGTTAGAATTACTAAGGATATTTGTGTACAGAGCAACTATTTAGTTGTACAACAGTCGCGCTACTGTTGCTCTACAGAAGAAGCAGAAGAAGAAGTATAAATGTATGTCAATTTAATAAAATATTTGTTAGAAGAGGAAAATAAATTTAGTTTTATTGGATTATGTATTAAAGAAAGAACATATAGTAATAATAGTTTTAATTTCAATACAATAGGCTATTTGACTGGTTTCTGATAAACATCTCAGATTATTTAATGGTGTCTAACGAGCCCACAAAAACCTATTACTTCAAATTGCATAATGTATTTCTTTTAGAAAATAGTAAATAAAAATGTACTGTTTAAATAAGCCGCCAAAACGCTATCTTTAACAATATGGCGTCGTGACGTCACAATACACATAAACAAACGTTGAAACGGTTGAGATACTAGACAAAAGTCATCTGTTCTGTCAAAGATAGACAGAAATTGACTATATCATGACGTCATCATAAGTTCAGCCAATCCAGACCGTTTTCGATTACGTGGCGCCAGATTTAAAAAGATGAAGTTTTTTCGGGATTTTTTTAATAAATAATACATTGTTTTGTAGTAAAATTAATGGAAATCGATTTTAAAAGCGATAATCTATACGAGTGTCAATAATTATGACCTTATTTTTTACATTGTCAAATAGCCTATTGTAGTTCAAGAACTTAATTTATACGTTAATAATTTGTCAATCTACTTTTCTGTGCCCAAACGTTAAAATCAAAACACATCGGGATTTAGAAAGAGACTGTAGGAAGGTAGGTAGATCTGAGTGACAGAGGACGTGAGACAAAGACGAACGTTTTTAATAACTCGATGTGCCATATTTACTGGGTACATTGTACAAAATATGATAACGCTACACACATGCAGTGATAGTCGTCTGTCTTTGGTTTATTTGCAATCCAGGAATGAAAATGTTAAATACCGTAGTGGCATACACATGAGCGTGCGTCGACGCTTGCAGTTGCCTCTGTCGACACTTGCAGTTGCCTCTGTCGTCGACGCTTGCAGTTGCCTGTGTCGTCGACGCTTGTCGCTCCTTTGTATGCACACATATGGTAAATTTTACTTGCACCTTATTATTTAGCTGATACTGCTTTTATTAACTTTCTACGTTCGTTTGTGTTTCCAGTAACAAATTAGCATGTAATCAATAATACTGCAATTACACTGCAAATATTTTGAATGATAATGAATGACAGTTCCATTGCATTCCAGTTACATGCGTCTGCTTTGTAGGGAAGGAATTTGTTTAACTCTTTTACCGTATGTTACTCAAACGTTTAAACAATTTATCTACTGTACAATAATATTAAGATAAGGGCGCTGGCATACTTAGACACACTTATTACACAAATAGTTGCCGTCAACATCGACACATTGTTGTCTTAATTTGCTAGGTACTTTAATTTATACTTTAAAGGGATTATATGACATTCATGACTTGAATTGGATTACAGTAAGTTTAATAGGCACTTTTTCGTAGCCTTATTTAGAACATAATGACATTAAAGATTGTTTTATCTAAATTACGAGCTTATCAGAGAGTACAGCATATTAAAATAGTAGTACGCAAAGTATGATACTAATAGGCCGACCATGATCTGTACTGTTTTGTCCAGGTAGTATAATCTGTGGACAATAGAAGATAAATTAATTAAATTAATATCTAGTGAAGCAGAATAGAACGTGCTGTAACACGGGAAACTTTTCACCAACTATTGCCGGCAACAGTTGCCAGCGATAACGGAGCAATCTAGATTATTAAGTTGCTCCATATCGGTCACAATAGGTGTGGCGATACCTGTAGCAATAAATGCTGCATGTGGAAATAACAGTGAATTGATGTACAGTCACGCGATTAAATTGCGATTTTTTCACGAAATCACGAATGCAACATTGAAATATGACACGTTACATAAACCTATGGGTTCGAAAATACTATGTTCCTAATAATATAAAATTTCATTCAAAAATAAAGGACAAAATCGCCTTTGAAAAAAGCCAAGTGTATACATACTTATGCTCGTGACTGTACATAGTCGTGTCATGTGATTTGATTACTGCCCAGAATTTAGCAATTTAATTTATCCGTTTAAGCGTACCTTAACGGTCTGCGAATAAGGATCAAAATTCTTTCTATGTACGAGAAGACACGTTAGCCCTGCAGTAGTACAGTGGTTCTTATTTATGAAGTAGGGTCAATTACTGAGTACCTATTGTCGGACTTATTGCAATCAACAATAGGCTCGCCCTCTGTTATATGGGGGCTGAACGTCACGGGCGAGAAGTATACGCCACTGTCTTATTATGACTTTGGCAGGTAGTGTCACTTACTGTCCCTGTAACCGCCTGGCCGCGGGCAAGGTCGAGGGGTCCTCTTTGCAGCAGTACTCCCGAGCTCCTTTGATGTAGTTCCTGATGTACATGCTCCAATTCATGTCCTGGAAATATAGGTGACATTAGATACTTGACCTTAAGAGGAAATGCGGTCGGAGAGGCTTTTGAAAAAGCGTAAGTAAAAAGTCATAATTTGAGGTTTGGCTCTCGCCTATTTTCTCCTCCAATATTGGACCAATTTAAAATATATTTCATGAACTGAATAAGAAGGATATATACTATGTCCGTATGATTTTTCTTTTTTCATTAATAGTTGTCAAATTTGTACACTAGGCCTCTGTTCACAGCGGTTTAAATCGGCAATTTTGAGCATTTGAGGGTTCTAGTGCTTATAAAAATAATGTATCATCAAAAAGGAAAACATATGGACATACAAGTAGTTAATATTTATTATTCTGTAAAAGATCATTTCTTTATGGTCATCAACCAGAAAGGAAACAGGCGAGAGCGTTTCTATGGAGAAAAGAACACCCGCATTTCCTCATAGCGAACAATAGTTGCGTGATTTCAGAGGCAAATTTGAATAAATGATAGAATAACTCTTCCAAACTTTAATACCGCACATTACCTTTTTTCCATTGAACAATAATGGATAAATTACTGTAGGGAAGCACATTAATATAGACAACTAAACGATAGGATTCGCGTCAGTGTGCGACTAGTTTTAGAGTGAAAACCAGCAAAATTATTTCAGAACTTTTATCCTTGATACTTCATCCATAATTCGCAAACGGTGCAAACAATATTACTTATTTGATTAGTATTCTTGAACACACAATAAAAAAGTTGAGTTACTGACTGGTCTCTGCCACTATTATCTATGTGACAGTCTCTTTATAAAACTCACTGTACTATACAAACGACCGGTTAACACTGTAAATATTATTTACAATTACTTAATTACCTTCATATCAGTATAAAACGTTTCGTTGTCACTCTTAGAGATCCTGTGCTGCAGCGCCACAAAGTTGTCATTGGTGAAGTGCCATTCCTTGGTCGTGTAGTACTGTAGGACTTCCAGGCCGTAGTTAATTCGCTTCTGGATTTTAATCATGCTGGAAACACATTTTAAGTATTTTATTTTGATTAGAACACTGAAGTAAAGTGGCGTTTCCATAGCCCCTTCTTTGAATTGAAATCTTTTACGACACTTTTTCACGTAATATTTCTGGTCAACATTTTGAAACTAGATGGCATCGCATTCACCAATTATTACTCGCGACAGTTACCGGTCAACCGGTGGTAGTGCGCAATCTTCATTATGCTGTTTCGTATCTCTTTAATGTGTTTTAGTTTAGCGTTATGTGTAGCAACAATTACTTGAATCTTAGCAGCGCAATAAATCGCTCGGTGTTGCGTGACATCACAGTCAACCGTGCATGTTATTAGCGCAATTTTAGTTGCCCGTGTAGGCAAACCTTAAGATAAGGCAACTTTTTGTAGCGATAAAGTTGGCCTGCTGTGTTAAATAAATACCTAGTAGATCAATTGATTAAACGTAATTAAATAGCAGATTGCGGTCCTTTAGCAGCCTATATTAGTTTAATTGTTAAACAACCAGTTCTACAAGCGTTCAAAACCAACTTACAAAGTCTTCTTTCCCATGAGGAACATGAGCATGTCTACAAAGTATGCTGGCAGCATGTGAGTGAAGAACAGCGCGAACTGGTGCGCTATCCACGAGCTCTTCGGGGAGCCTCCGGGGTACCACAAGCAGACGGTGAAGGGGAACTCCTGGACGTGGACCCGGCCTGCAAAGAAATTACGTTTTAGTAGATCATCATTAATCCATCAACATTATTTCTATAAGTTAAGAGACAAGGGCAACTAAAGTTGTGAATTGCTTGGCAATTATGGTCAATTAAGACATCTGGGCAACACAGCAATTTATTGTGATGTCAAGTATAAAGCAATTGCCCAGATTTAAGCAATTATAGTTGACCCTTGTAAACAGACCTTAATATTTGACGTATATTATGATGATTTCATGTAAGCATAACCTGTCCCGTTGAATTATAAGTTAGAAAACCGTTTTGATGATTTCATTATCATTACAGCTGTCGCACCACTAAATTTCATTTTGATCCACATACCTACCTACGTAATGCAGTACAAAAAAATGTGTACATAAACGTATTCACTTACCCATATCCAAAGCTTGTCCCCACGTGATCGGATTGATTCCTGACTGAGTGATGTTGCAGAAGTGTATCTGTTTGGGCCTGGAAATTCAAAGAAAACTTATAAAATCATGATTTTTTGTAGTTTACTCAAAGGTTGGTAGGTATAGAAAACTTCACGGGAAAATTGCCCGTCAAGTTTTTTTGGCATAATTATTATATTGCCTGGCTTTTTTTGTTCGGAAATAATATTATTTACTACTTATTTATATTCCATCTGTATTGGTAATGAATGTGCCTACTTTATTAAGTTGGTATCACCGTTAATCGCTTGAAATTGCTATGATGTACTAATTTGACAAAAAATGTCAAGAACCGCGCAACATAAGTTGTCCGTGTAAGCACTATCTATTGAACATTAAACGAGTGTCCGTGGAGTTTCTTGCCCGTTCTTCTCTGTAGGCACCTACTACGCTTTGGAATGGACAACTAGCTTCATCTGTCTGACTGACCGACCCCTTGACAATTCAAAATTGGTTTTGAATTGTCAAGGATTTGAAATAAATGCTTTGAGTTTGAGTTTGATTGGTAAAGTTAGTCAACTTACTGCTCAACACCAGTAAGGTATCCCAGAATGATGCAGGCGTTGACTGTCACGTCGACCGGCACCACGTCTGCTGCATAACTGTCGTTGCAGTGCATCGTACGAATAACACCTGGAAACATGACATGACATGTGATGTGGCAGAGGTATAGAGGACAACTACATTTCGCTAGTTATGTTTAAGTCCCATGTAATAGGAGGCGACACTATTGTCACAAATCCAGGCTTTGACTTTTGATTGAGACTCTTTGCTACTGAGAAATTCCAGATGGATACTGCCTGAACTGGGGATTGAACCCGAGACTTCATGCTCAGTAGTCGCTGTTGAGATCATTGAACCAACGAGGTTATTATTTCGTCGATTTATGAATCCATTATTAAAAATGTTTAATTAATCAGTTATTATTCTTTTGTTTTAAAACTTGAACTCTAACCTTAACCAAAAAATGTTTATGATAATAAAGACCATTGTAATTTAACCTACGTTTGATGATATGGCTAAAAAAGGGGTGACTGTCGAGATGACGACTAACAGAGAAGTATGGGCGAAAAAGACATATTGCGCCGACCAGAAATAAGTTGGGATGAGGACAGGAGAATGATGATGAATTTGACATACCTTTGCCAGCCCCCACTAGTAGTCCAGTAGGCCCGTTTAAATTGTCCACCCATCCAGGCATAGGCTCCTTGTAGGCTGCTGCCACTGTAAAATAAAACAGGACTATGAGTCAGAATTCAAAAG
Source organism: Oligia latruncula (assembly GCA_948474745.1). Classification (NCBI taxonomy): domain Eukaryota; kingdom Metazoa; phylum Arthropoda; class Insecta; order Lepidoptera; family Noctuidae; genus Oligia; species Oligia latruncula. The sequence goes on along the minus strand of OX419711.1, from coordinate 500,334 downwards.
TAAAGCTATGTTTACACGACCTAATCTTTTCCGTCATAATTCTTCGGAGTCACCTAGTGGAGCAATACCGTTAGTTGGGTTGCTCCATATCGCTTAAAATTGTGCAGCTATCGTACGGACGGGAAACTTTAGCTGCTTTTCTGAGCAACATTGGTTATTGTCCAGAATTGGGCAATGAAAGTTGCCCGTGTTTGTAGATCATAAAAGCGGATTTTTTATCAGAGCTGTCAAAGTAAATTGAACTATTAACGTTCCATACTAGTTTAGACGAAACTTTAGAAGTTGTAAAACTCAATAGTTACAGTCGCTTTTTATCTCATGTTTGTTTGCAAACGAGTACCGCTACTCACCGATAGATGGCCGTGCGATCACTATGGGGAACTTCCCCTCGTACTGTGACACCAGATCTTCTGTGAGGGACTTTGTGTAGGCGTATGTGTTTGGCTGAGGCTCAATTATTCTAGAAAATAAATAATGTTGATGATAAAATGGATGATTACTTAATTACAAATAGATTTCGGTTACGGTGGTCAACCTTAACTAGTAATCAGCGCGCAGCGGGGAATATTTTAGCGCAGATGTGTCTTCAAATGCTGAGATGTCTCCTCCGTGAGACGGTCACTAACTTCAAGGCGTTGTTGGCGTTCCTTGAGGAGCTGGGGATAATCGAGTTTCCCACCCATACACAAAATACGCGCATTGACGTGGGGTCGCAGACACCAGCCCGTATTACCTATACTGAGATGTACTTCACCTTTCCTAACTCTTACAGTCCGATGGAACGGCAATCCGAAACGACAGGAGAGAGATCAGGCGCTAATTATTCGCAGGGGTTGACCAAATAAAAGACTGATGCATTCTGTGTAAGATGATGTGGCTAGAGACCGCGGGTGACTACCTAGATGACGGTTAATTATATTAAATAGGTGCGAACAAGAAATGCTGCGCCGACTACAACTTTTTTGTTACACGTTGTGCAAGAGCAGTTATCTGACTAACTTTTATCTGAAGAATAATTATGAGGATAGGGGCAGAAGGTTGATGATTAGTTACTTTATCATCATCTGCCTAGCATTTTGCCAACTATGTTGGGATCAGCCTCCAGTTTAACCGGATGCAGCTGAATACCAGTATACATATTATATGACTGCATACGGTCAGAATGGAAGCTGACCCCAACATAGTCGGGAAAAGGCTTGGCAGATGATGATGATTGCCTATCTGACCTCCATAACCCAGTTACTGGGTAACACGATAAGTACCCGTTGTTATGACTAGTGATGATGAGTTACTGACACATTGATATTGATAATTTTTGTGATACCCTTTTAAGAACCGGGTTCTTTATATTTTTTTATTGCGAAATGGACTTGTCGATCGATTCTGTAAAAAAATCACTGTGAAAACTCCTAAGTTTTCACAGTGAATTTTTACAGAATCGAGAGCTTACTTCCCCTAGTAAGTGAGCTTGAAGTGAGTTGTCATTCCACCTACTGCAAGGGACCTGCACTATTGACAGCTCACTTCAGGCTGGCTTCACCAAAGTTTTCACGATGAGATTTTACAGAATAGACCGGGCTCTTGACTTCGATGTCGACCGTGCATCTTACTTAGGCTGCATATGCGTCAGCAACTCGTCGTCCATCCAGCCGACACAGTGCATCACGTGATCCGGCCGGTGCTTGGACGGGTACAGCTTCTCTTCGAACAGATCCAGCTCGCAGCGGCAGTATGAGGTCGATACGTGGACGAAAGACTTGAAAAGAAAAAATAGAAAGTGATAAAACTATAATTAAAATTAAACTCAAACGGCTGGACCAATTTTGATAAAATTTTATACGGAAGTAGCTGACGCCCTGGATTAACATATAGGCTACTTTTTATCCCGACATCCCCACGGGATCGACACTAATGCGGGTGAAACCGCCGGGCGCAGCTAGTACCCAATAAAACCACGAAATGAGGATATACATAATTATTATTTTGTGTGTTTTTTTTGGGAGGAGCAAGGCAGTTCTTTAAAAAATAATGTTCAGAAGTATCTTACCTCTAGGTTTTTGACTCCTTCAGCTAACTCCAAGACTTTCTTTGTCCCAACTGTGTTCATTTTGACAGCATCGCGGAGGAACATATCGAATCTGAAAATTACAACACTTTTATGAACTCTAGGATTTAATTTAGATTACTTAGTTATAGTTTAGGATTGCTTCGCTGGTCTAGTGGTCGCAAGTGCTACTGTTGAGGTCCTGGGTTCGATTCACAGGTCGGGCAGAGTGTTATTAGGTTTTCCCATCAATAATTTCTCAGTAGTAGCCCGGAGTATGGATTTATGTCGGTAATAGGCTCGCCCACTATTACTGGCGACATGTAGGTGTCCGCCTAATCTACACCTCTATCTGACCCTTCGGGGATTACAGGCGTCATGAAATGTTATGTTAGGTGTATAAATATAATGTCACTTTATGGCCCTCGGGATATTTTGTTCATATAATTATTGAAAAGTTCCCACAGGAAGCAAGTAACACTGAGGGCAAAAGCTAATCCATACTAATATTATAAATTCGAAAGTATCTCTGTCTGTGTGTCTGCGTTACCTTTTCACGCATAAACCACTGAACGGATTTCGATAAAATTTGGCAGAGAGATAGATTGCATCCCGGGGAAGGACATAGGATAGTTTTTAACCCGATATTACCAGGGGATCGAAACTTATGCTGGTGAAACCGCGGGGCGCTGCTAGTTTGTAATAAATCTATACTAATCATGAAGAGTCTGTTTGTTTTAAAGCGCTAATCTCTGGAACTACCAGTTGGATTTAGTACAATCTGGATATCCCAATTATTAAGGAAGGCTATAGGCTATTTAACATCACGCTAGGGCCATTAGGAGACGAGCAAAAATAAAAAAAAGTGGGAAAGAACGCTAAGTGAAAACGAAGCAGTAGCGCAGGCAGGCGATGCGATACGACAGAGTGGGTCGGGGGAACAAGACATTTTATGCGGACGAAGTCGCGGGCAGAAGCTAGTTCTTCTAGATAAATGTCTTCTACCAACCTGACGCAAGCAGCACAGTGGAAGATAATCTGTGCCTCATTCTGGATGAGCGCTCGATCCTCGTCGGATACCCCCAGGTCTTCGGACAGAATGTCTCCGGCGACCACCTGCAGCTTGTCGAAGACTTTGGGGGACTCGGCTTTTAGATGATCGAACACCTGGAATATTAAAGTTAAAGTTGGTGAAACAATTAAAAGTAGTACAATGACATGGTTATTTTAAATTGGGTAGCTAAACTCCACAGACGCGATAGGTAACCCTGTATAAATCTTTGTTTGTTCCACATTCTGTGTTTGTTGTTTTTAGGGTTCCGTACTCAAACGGTAAAAACGGGACCCTATTATTAAGATTCCACTGTCCGTCTGTCACCAGGCTGTATCTAATGAACCATGATAGTTAGATAGTTGAAATTTTCACAGATGATGTATTTCTGTTGCCGCTTTATCAGCAAATACTAAAAACAGAATAAAATAAATATTTATGGGGGGGGCTCCCATACAACGAACGGGTTTTTTTTTTGGTGTTTTTGCCTTGTGGTACGGAACCCTTCGTGTGCCAGTCCGACTGGCACTTGGGCAGTTTTTTATTTTATGTATGTTGGCACCATGTTGTTATAATTATATTCTTGTAATTTGTTAGCAATTAATTACGCTTTTGTGTGTTCTGCTAAGTCTTTTGTGTGCACTAATTAAAAATGGTTTATCTATCTATCTACATATTCTGCCTATCCCCATGGGAAAAAGGTGAAGGTTATTGTTTAACTTTCTATCTTAGTAGTACATATCTTTTGGTGAATTTGAAATCCATTTTTTTACTTTCATGATGGTCACTCATGACTTGCATGATGATGAATAATAAAATTGATGATTCATTAAAAAAATGTTTTTTTTTTAATAAAAATGTGCATTACTCATCAATGAATAGGTATTAAAAACATAATCTATTTAACAAAACCCTAATGACCTACGAACTTTGTTCTACTACTCCATACTAGATGGCGCCACTCACCCGAAAACTCAACAAGTCATCCAACCGTTCCTTACTGCTGTGTCCTTTCTTGGGTCTCATGAGTAAGTACATCTTCTTGACATCAGGACAGCATCTTAGAAGCTTCTCCACCATGACTTTACCCATGAAACCAGTCGCTCCGGTGATGAACAGCGTTTTACCGGCATAGTACTCTGCTATGTTCACAGAGGGCGCCATTTTCTGTGGACAAGGAGTATACACTGATTACTAGAGTCCTACAAGGATTTTTTGGAGTCTGAATGGCATTGACGGCGGAGTTGTTAGTAAACATGATGAAATAATTTACACAAAGTAGTTAAAGCGCCTGTCGGGGTTCGAACCTACGACCTACAACTCGTAAGTCCCGGCCATTACCACTGAGCCACCACAGTCGTCAACTCTAACTATCTAAGGATATTTGTAAATTAGTCAGCTGTTTGACAATCATTAGACGATTAATATTCGATAAGATAAATTGAACATGCGTTACACTGAAGGTTATGTATGCAACTTAAATTAAGTTACGCAAACGATCCATTGATGTATTTAATTACTCGTAATTAATCCAAACCGCCTTAGGCTATGGATATGGTGGACTGTGTTGCTTATGAAATTAGATGATAAGAATCAGCAGGGTAATTGTGTAACACACTATCAGTAGCAATGGGTTTCAATTTGACAGTTCAACAGCATTCATTGCGTCATTTACGTTGTTGAGCAGATACATTTTTCGAAAATATGGAGTAATGGATTAGCAATAAGCTTCAAAATGATTAGATAAAATTGAGAGTAATAGTGTGTTACACTATAATTAAGGTCCTGGAATCAGTCCGCAGCGGCCTGTAGCCAAGCTACGCTCGTGTACTAAGTATAAGGGCACCAGATAATCTATTCTCTAAGTCCTTCAACGAAGATAGGGCTCGTCTGAAAGTAGCTCGATTGAAGTGGACCCTACTCCAGATTAATTCACTTTTTCGGACGAACAAAAACGCTTCGGGAGTAAGGACAACCTTTTTAGGGTTCCGTACCAAAATGGTACAAACGGAACCCTTATGGTGAGACTAAGTCTGTCTGTCTGTCTGTCACAGCTGTCCCAATTGGGATGGAGTAATGGAACTGTGGAGTTAACGCTGTGTGAGCATGCGTGTTCCATCGCCGCCCGTTCGATGTCCACCGCGCACAGGATGGATGGAAAGCAGCCATTGACTTATATTATTAAAGCAGCACATGAAGTAATTTTTCGCTCCGCCTGGTGTAATTGCTGTAAGGCGTACCAGTAGGAGGATAATTAAATAAATAAATAAATAATAAATAAATAACAGCTGGATATTTCAAGAACTACTAATGCTATCAACTTGACATTTGGAATAGTTTTAGGTGACGTTTGCCCAACTATTTTGCATATAAGAAAGAAATAAAAATATATGCATATTTTTTGCAACAGGGACTGAAAAATTCGAAGTGGGGCTACTAGGGCATGTGGGATATCATATGAAAGAGCGCAGTTTGCACATTCTCAAACATTTTTTTTTTAGGCCGCATAGTTTTCGACTATTGATGAAAAAAAAAAAACCGTTTCGGAGATAAGGGGGGGGGGCATTATTTCCGAAGTTTGCAAAGAGAAAAATCTGAAATTATTCTATATATTATGATAGAAGTTTATGTAAAGATTACAAGAAAAAAAGTCTCTGTAAAGCACACTTTTTCAGAAATCATCAACAAATGTAACATTAGTTCCAGTATCGGTCAAGAGATGGCGCTGACATAATAGTTTATGTACAGTTTTTAAGGAGGGGCTTGGGCTAAATAATAACAGCCACACGGGTCGATCAATCAGGTTAAGTTACGTTTGCCGCGGTTGGTCCACCATCACCGTCGCGGTTGGGGGGCCTTCTCATCATCTACCTAGCCTTTTTCCAACTATGTTGGGGTCGGCTACCAGTCTAACCAGTTGCAGACAAGTAGGTACCAGTATTTTACACAAAGCGACTGCCTATCTGACGTCCCCAACCCAGTGACTGATATACGATACCCCTTGGTAAGACTGGTTGTCAGACTTTCGGGCTACTGACGACCCGTAACGACTGTCAAAGATAGGTACACGAATGACAGCCGGGACCAACGGCTTAATGTGCTTTCCGAGGCACGGAAGCATAGATATAAGAAAGACATTTCTATGCACGGAGGGGTCTTGGTATGTAAAGATGGTCACCCATCTACAGACCAGCCGCGGCAAGCGTAGCTTAATCTGATGGATGGACCCGTGCGGCTATTATTATTACTTAGCCAGAGCCATCTCATCATCTGCAGAATGGGAGAAGGCTTCCCCAACTATGTTGGAGTCAGCTTCCAGTCTAACCGAATTCAGCTGAATACCATCAATTTACTTAAATGGAGCGACGCCTACCCGACGTCCACAACCCAGTTACTGAGTAACACGATACCTTGGTAAGACTGATTGTCAGACTTTCGGGCTTCTGTCTACCCATAACGACCGTTACCTATTGCTACGCAATAAAGTCATTGTCTAAGGGAACTTGACTGGGGCCCAAGTCTGCTATTTTTATAAATTCGTCATTCCAACATGATCGATCCCATTGTCATTTTGCTAAAAGTTCGTAATCTGCTAAATTCATAAAGGTCGATCATTGGGTCGGTCAATGGCACAGAACGTAGACGATACTCGTAACGGATTACAAGCAATGACTGCACAATGACGTTCTAATGGTAGATTACTGATCAAAGGAACTGTCAAAATTTTAGCAGTTTAACGCCTAAGTCAGTCATTCATTTGTCAATATGTACGAGATTATCATTCTATGCCATTTCTTTCAATGGAGTGTCAGTGGTTGACCATTGGAAAGTCATAATGACGCCAATATAGCAGTAGATTACCAAACTTGTCAAAATCAACAATTATGAAATCAATGATTGACCATTCTGACACTATTGTAATAGCAGACTTGAGGCCCTGGTTGTCTGTAACTTTCTTTGACTGAACTATTTGATTGCACAAAGAGGTACGACCTACTACTATTTAATGTGTGTTATGTAACAATTTCGCAGACAATTAGTAATCAAGATACAGTTAATGAATGTTATTGATTACATAAAAACAGTGGATTTTTAACTGCAAGTAGGTAGCACGCTATGCAATTCTATTGTTTATAAAATGCGGGTACATACGTACTATAGACACCAGCTATATAGTTAGTGTCTAGTTAGCATAATCAATCATAGCCCGAAGAATTGCCAAACTTAAGTGGCAGTGGGCAGGGCACATTGCTCGCAGAACAGATGGCCGATGGGGCCGAAAGGTTCTGGAGTGGCGACCGCGTACCGGAAGACGTAGCGTGGGCAGGCCTCCCACAAGGTGGTCCGACGACCTTGTGAAGGCCGCAGGAACTCGGTGGATGCGAGAAGCACAGAACCGGTCGAAGTGGAGGTGCTTGGCATAGGCAATTACCCCTCCCGCTCTGGGTGGAGCGGAAGGGAGTGTCAGACTCTTACTGACTAAAACCCACCCGTGTTCCTTCCTTAGCCCTTTATGTTCCGGGCCAGCGGTCCTTTCGGACAATCCCGCTGACCCGGCAGGCTTCGGCCCTATGGGGCCCCTCCTCGATGCTGACATCTCTTTGAGGCGCGCGTGGAACACGTACGCGCCGTCCGGCACGGGCCTGGTCCTGATCGGACGGTGAGCTACCCATTACTCTCCGACGTTGTAGGCCTTGTAGATTGATAAATGTTTTGACATGTTGGCCATTTCCTATTTTGTTAAGTACTTGTTGATTGGACTACACTGTACTTAAATACCTATTAACACTGTGATTTGAAAACATCGTAAGAGCCAATTATTTGTTAAAGAGTAACCGTGTAGTTTCTTGCCGGCTCTTCCGTATAGGAAACGACCAATTGGAACCGTGCACCTAGCTTCTGACGTTTCATAATGCTCATGTATGTAGGTTTATGGGAAATAAAATACCTATTTTCATTTGACTTGATAGGCAGTCGCTTCATTTATAAAACACTAGTACTCAGCTGCCCCCGCGGGGTAATTGAGTAACTCACTAACAGTAGCATGGCTTTAATTTTGACAGTTCAAAAACATTCATTCAAAACATTATTCTCTCTGTTCTGTTAGTTTTTTTTCATGGTCTGGCAGTTTGAGTAATTTATGTGGCCTACCCAAATGTCCTTTCTTTGATATTGTTCATCGAATCGTTGAGCTCCTTAAGTCTTGAGTTGAGCTGCACGATTTCTGACAAATGCGTGCACTGACTGGACAGGTCCTCTCAATCTGTGTGGTTCTTTCCTCAAAAGACCACCTCAGACATCGATCTACATGGTCTTCATATAACCTGACAAAGATTATGGAGACTGTGACCTCTGAGTTTGTTTCGGCCTTTCTTCTCAGAGTAGTCAGATAGGAAACGCCGAAATCATCTAGTTTAAAATAAATATGATTGACATGTAAAAGTGTTTGTGCAAACCTACTTTAAAAAAATCATTTATCATTCATTGCGTTATTTACATTGTTGAGCAGACAATTTTTTTTCGAAAATATGAAGCAATGGATTAGATTAGATCCTTCAAAATGATTCATTTTGAGATTGATAGTGTGTTATGCAATAACGGTGCAGATTAGACTGAAAACCAACCCCCACATAGTTGGGACAGTGCGGCAAATGATGGACAGATTCGCACAGCTGGTATAATTAGCCATGAGCCCCTCAGAAATGTGTAGGACATGACATAATCCATATAACGACATTTATAGCTATGATAACATGCTTACATACTATTTGTATGTTTGCCACGTTTTCACCTTGGCAACACACCAGTAACACCAGGCTACGACAACCACTGCATACTAACTCTTTGAAGTCGGGGAAGTTTATTGTTTTGATATAACACGGAATTAAATTAGGCTCCGAAGACTTAGAGGTCAGTGCGTATGAGCAGAGGGCCAATTTTCGTAACTTTAAGAACGTACACAGTCTGATCTCAGTCTCAATCTGTCAAAAATATCTCGAATTTCCCCACATTTTTGACAAGTTTTTGACATTGATTGTCGCTGAGATGAGATCGCGACTAGATTTTAAATGTTTTTAATTACGGGAATTTATTGGTCTTCAGATGTATGAACCCGAACAAAGCAATCAATCTGAGTGCCTTTTCCTAACCATGTTGGGGTCGGCTTCCAGTCTAACCGGATGCAGCTGAATACCAGTATTTTACATGGAGCGACTGCCTATCTGACCTCCACGACCCAGTTATTGGGTAACACGATACCCCTTGTTAAAACTGGTTGTCAGACTTTTCGGCTTCCGACTACCCGTAACGACTGTCAAACATCTACGAGTGACAGCTCGGACTTACGGCTTAACGTGGTTACCGAGCCACGGATATCAACGGACCGACCTCGGCAATCGTAGCTTTACCTTCGATCGACCCAAACCCATGCGGCTGTTACTATTTAGCCACGAGCCCCTGTTTTAGTGAGTTGTCATTCCACCTGACGCTAGGGATTGACACTATTGACCGTTCACTTCACCTATGTTTTGACGGTGAGATTTAAACATATAGACCGGCAGTTGTGAACGAAGCAGAAGGAGTATGTATGTAAAGATCGTAGCAGGTGGAGTTCTGTACTGTCTATCGTCATGGGAAAAAGGCGCGAGTTTATGTACTTATGTATACATAATCAGTCTATATTGTTGTCCTCACGATGTTTTCCTTTACAGTTATGAGAGCAGTGGTGATGAAATTTAATAAGTACACAAAGTAAAGTGCCTGTCTGGGTTCGAACTGGTTCGAACTCACGGCGACCTACGAGCCGATAACACTGGACCACGACTGTACTGCCGTTTTGAATTTCACTTTTCTTGATTTTTTATTAAAGACAGAAAGAAAGAAAAATTGTTTATTCTGCACAAACAAAACGCACATTTCAAATAACAAAAAAATTTAAAAAAAGGCAAAATATACACACAATGTAGTCAAAAGCCTCGTAGGTACTCAAGCTTAAAATGATTGAGTATTAAAAAATGTTGACAATTTTGTCCATTAATTGAGGTTTTTGAGCCGATAATGAGTGGGAAAAGGCCTCCAATTCTCTCTTTCATTCATAATTAATTAATTTGATTTAAAAAAAAAATTCTTTCTTTCTTTAATGGAGGTTATTACCTCAATTATCGTCGATTAATTCCAATTACAATTGTATAATGTTGTTCAAGCAATAATAATTGTTGGAAAAAACCACACAACATAACCTCCCGCCTTCTTTCCATTGCGGGTAGGCACAAACTACAGAACACCTGCTACGTTGCTGGTTAGAAAAACTCGTGGGACAAGTTGAAACCTTCTAAATACAGATGAATCTATTAGTGTTACTGGGAAAAAGGGAATTTAGCGAATGATTAAATAAGAATGTAACAGGATTTTGTTTACATTTTCGTCAGATAATTTTGAAACAGACCATAAGTAGGTGGTACGATTTTGTGTTCGCGATTTTCTACTGTATGTCTTATTAACACACTAACAATAGGAACGGCTTTCATTTTGACAGTTCAACAACATTCATTGCGTTGCCGTTGTTTACATTGTTGAGCAGACGAGTTTTTCGAACTTATGAAGCAATGGATTAGCAATGTCCTTCAAAATGATTCAGATGTTACGCAATTAGGGTGAAGTATTAGATAGCAGGCTCTCGATGATTTTCCTTCTTCTATTGTTTCCGAGATGCGTTTGAACAAACATACTGACATTATTTCTAGCGCTGTTTGCTGTGTTTTGTAAATAGGGAAAATGTACAACCGGTAAGTATGTATTTTAAATAATAATTTATAATGAGATTGAGCTAACATATAGATTAGCTTCTGGGCCACTATGTTCTGCCCCCAACTTCGTCTTCATCACTTCGTTTTCGCTTAGCATTCTTTCTGGCTTTTTAGGGTTCCGTACCAAAATGGTAAAAATGGAACCCTCATGGTGAGACTAAGTCTGTCTGTCTGTCTGTCACAGCTGGATATCTCAAGAACTACTAATGCTATCAGCTTGAAATTTGGAATAGTTTGGAGATGACGTTTGCCCAACTATTTTGCAAATAAAGAAATAAAATTATCTGTATATTTTTTGCAACAGAGACTGAAAGGGGGTCTGAAAAATTATGGAAGTGTGGCTACTAGGGCATATGGGGTATCATATGAAAGAGCGCAATTTGCAAATTCTCAAACATTTTTTCTTTTTCTTTCAGGCCGCACAGTTTTCGACTTTTGATAAAAAATGTAAAAAAAAAAATACCGTTCCCCCCTTATCTCCGAAGTTTGCAAAGAGAAATATCTGAAATTATTCTATGTGATAGAAGTTTATGTAAAGATTACAGGAAAAATAAAACGAAGTCTCTAAATAGCACACTTTTTCAGAAATCATCAATAAAAGTTTTATTAGTTCCACATACACACACAGATGGCGCTGACATTAAACTGCAATATTCTACACCGCAGTGCACAGTGTTAAAATTCTCTGATGAATATAGGCCTCGCCGATGAAAATTTAAAAACATATTATTATGATGGTAACGTGGTACGGAACCCTCGATGCGCGAGTCCGACTCGCTCTTGCCCGGTTTCTTTTTCATTTTGATCGGCTCCTTATTGTCCTAGCGTGATGTTATATAACCTATAGCCTTCCTCAAGAATTGGGCTAACAAATGCAAAGAATTTTTCAAATCCGACTGGAAGACCCAGTTTAACATGATTGATCGACCTGTGCGGCTGTTATTATTTAGCCATGGGCCCCTCTTTAGCCACGGGCCCCTCTTTAGCCAGGAGCCCCTCTAGTTTTTTACACCCATCGTATGGAAATTAACTCAAGTCTTTACCCACATTTTCCCCGTGACTAACCATCAGGCAGGCTATTAAATTAGATGACCAATCATTTAAAACAATGATCGGTTATTAAGTCATTCACGGCCATTTAAACGAGGAGGTGGCGATGATAATACTTCAACAAGATGCGTTCTGATATTGTAAACAAGTTACGAGTTTCAAGCAAACGATTGCACGACAGGCCCAGAAAAAGATGGCGGGATGACATGCAGGCCCCTCTTGTACATTGGGCACTCTAGGCAAGTGCCCAGGGCCATGCGATCTTCGGGGGCCCCGGCCTGCTCTCATAAAAAACATTCGTTGCAGCCACCGTTGCATTCTACGCATTTTTATTATGTAGGTATCCGATTCAATGACGACATAAGTTATTTGCAGTGCGATTTACAATACGTTCCTAGCCTCCCAGTTATGAAAAATATTAGTATGTTTCCCTTATTGTCTCTTAACTACACAGGGGCCCCGTGACCCTTATGTGCCCAGGGCCTCCAAAGGGTTAAATACGGCCCTGATGACATGTCTAGCGAAAAAGCCGCAACAAAAACGAAGGGTTAATAGAGAATGGTATACTTAAGTATATAATATGGTAAAGTATAAGTATGGGAGAAAAAGATGTGTTGCGCCGACCAGTAATAACTAGGGATGAGGATAGCAGAATGATCGTGATGATTCAACGAGGCTTTGTATTTTCCCACTTTGAAAATTGGCTAAACTTTAATTGGTTTTGAATAGTTTAATCAAGTGTGAAAAACAACGAATGCAGTTTTTTTCTTCTAAATATTTAATGTACTCACCCGATTTGTATAACGATTAGTGGTCACGGTATTAATTCGCTTTGCTGGATTTTGGGCAAAACATATTTAATTTAAACTTTAAAAAATTGCATAGTTTTGCCGAAGAAGTGGTACTTAATTAATTTATTTAACAAATCGTGGAAATTTTTAATTGTTGTTGTTATCGTTGTTATTGACTGCCTTATTGTTGATCGCAAGCACAACTGCTAAGCATGAGTTCGATTCCGGGGTCGGGCAAAGTGACATCACAGCCCAGTTGCTGGGTAATACGATACCCCTTGGTAAGACTGGTTGTCCGAATTTCGGGTTTCTGGTGACCCGTAACGATTGTCAAAGATCCACGAATGACAGCTGGGACCAACGGCTTAACGTGCTTTCCGAGGCATGGAGGGTGATATGTAAAGATGGTCACCCATCCACGGACCAACCGCGCCTAGCGTAGCTTGACCCGATCGATCGACCCGTGATTCTGTTATCACTTAGCCACAAGCCCCTCATGAATGTATTATACACATATCCCTTAAATAAAAACTGCGGAATAAATTCTCATCTCATTCGTTGCGAAGTTTAGAAGAACAACGCGGACACAGACAGAGACAGAAAACATAACCCTCCTTCTGGCGCAGTCGGGTGAAAAGTAAACTTATGTGAATACAGCACTAATTCCAACTAGCTGCGACAAATTCTTAACATTTTAAAACCTGCAAAATACTGAATTTTGTTAACACATTGTTAATTTGAATGAAGGTACCTATCTCGACTTCGGCAATATTCGTAAGAGTTCGGTTGCAAAACTTAACGCGAATCCGAAGGCCGTCTTCCTAAATTCTTTTAAATACCGTTGCGTGGACGCAGTTTTGCAATATAATTTTTATGTTCATTATTAAATGACATAATCTCCGGTTTTGACCAGTCTCTACTTTCTTTATCGATTATTATTGATGATTTATTGAGTAAGGGGGAAGCGCTAAGGTAGCCCGCGAAAATCAAATTTTCTTACGTTTTTTGCAATTTGCTGGTCAGTATAAAGTTGTACGTTGATTAAAATATTTATGATTCGCGACCGTAACAAATATGTATTTACAGAATTATAATCATTCGAATCAGTAACAACTTGATCCCCAAATGTCAAGATTTCATGAAATAGTCATTCTTGGGGATTACTTGGTCTTAGAGAGTTGTGTTGATGACTTTAATGATTATAATTCTTTAAATACATATTTGTTACGGCCACGAATCATATTTTAATCAACGTACTACTTAATACTGACCAGCAAATTGCAAAAAATGTAAAAAAAAATAAGTTCGCGGGCTACCCTGGCGCTTTCTGGTTTTGTGACCACTGACACGTGGCCTACTGCACTCTTTCCCGCGAGGTGATGACGTAACACGCTTACACTAGCAATGGGTTTTGATTGACAGTTTAACAACATTCATTGCGTTATTTACGCTGAGCAGACACATTTTTCAACATATTATTATGAAGTAATGGATTAGCAATATCCTTCAAAATCGTATGCAAACTAAGGTAGAACTACTACAATAACAAAGATGGCCTAGAGAGTACAGCATGTAGTTTGTAAAGTTCAAGGGTGAAACGATTCGCGTTTAAAAACGTTACTCATGCTTTGTTTTATTGAATTAATTTTAATTGTGTTAGTTTAAACATTAATTGGTTTTGTCATTTTTAGGGTTCTGTATTCTAAAGGTGCTTACTTAAGTACATAATGTACACACAAAAAATCTATACTTAGGTATTAATATTATAAATGTGAAGTTTGTGTGGTTTGAATGTTGGGTGTCTGGGTAATGTTATTCATACGCAAAAACGGCTGATCGAATTTTGATGAAAGTTGGCACACAGATTGTTTATAACCTGGATTAATACACAGGATATTTTTATCCCGGTAAATGACAAACAATTTAACACATAAGTCGGAAGCATTACCACTGGGCCGATGGTACTACAAGTATCATGATTAGGTACTTATGAAGATATGTTATGCGTGGTCATGTGGTGTGATGAAACGTCCATTAAATGGTGGGAATTACAAAATGTATGTAATACAGACAGGCCTCGCTCGGCTCGCCTTTCAAGCTTCATGCGAATTTTGTGGTTCGTCTCAGATCGGCACGAGTATACTACATGCTTATATTTATTACATCCCACAATGTGTACTTAGTGGTAAACTAAAAACTTATAGTATTACTAACAGCTGTTGCCCAACAGTGGGCGAGCCTATTGCCACCAACCGGAAACGAATTGAGAAATTCCTAATAAAAAAACCCAATAACACTTTACTCAACTTGGGAATTTGACGCGCTGCGTGTCGCGGGTTCGATTCCTGCACGGAACAAATATTTGTATGACCTACAAGTAGTTGTTCCGGGTTTGGCTGTTTGTGTATGTGAGTTTAAATGTTTGTAAACGCGCCCACTATACAGGAGAAACTCCTAGTGTGGGGCAAAGATAAAAAAAAATCTTGGGAATCGAACCCAGAACCTCGTGCTCAACAGTAACACCCCTTAGCAGCGATTTTACACTTGAACAGTTTTTTTCCTCTACCTACTTCTCATTGTATGTCATACAAAGTTTTTCTCAGTACTAATTAATTCATTAATTACAGACATACGTAGCCTATGATATAATTATCGCAAGAAATCATCTGTGAGAGTGAACGAGGCGTTTTTCTTGTAATCTTGTTCTTATTCACATGGCATAGGAATCAGGTCGTGAGACGTTCTGTGTACTATCACGCTTGTGTTTCCCAAAGGGGTAGACAGCTAATTATAGGTCTATTATTGCTGTAATGTTGTTACCATCTTGCATGCATGTATTTTATTGTATGTATGACAGCTGTTTAAGCAAATAAATAACATCGTATCTTATCTTACGTACATTCAAATCGTTTATTACATTATATCTTAAAATATTCATTTGTTTCTAATTTAAAAACTAGATCATTAATTCACAAGTAATTTAACATGCATTTCAACATCATCGTCATCGTTTTGCTGCTCTATCTTCTATATATATAAAATCTTCTTCTTCTATCTTCTATATATATTATTATATATATATAATGGTAAACTGACTGACTGACTGATTGTTGATATATCAACGCACAGTCTAAACCGCTGCTCCTAGAGACATGAAATTTGGAGGGTGTGTTCTTTGTGAAGAGTAGGTATCCACTAAGAAAGGGTTTTTCGAAATTCCACCCCTAAGAGGGTGAAATTTCACGCGGACGAAGTCGCGGGCAGAAGCTAGTATTTATATAAACAAGGAAAGATTATTAGCATACATAATCAGCTTATAATGTTCCCACTACTGGGACACAAGCCTCCTCTCTTTGAGAGGGAGTGGGCCGTAATCTACCACGCGGGCCCAGTGCGGGTTGGTAGATATCCCATGTCTTCGAATTCTTGGTTTTAGGATATGCTGGTTTTCTCACGATGTTTTCCTTCGCCGTTTTAAGAGCACTGTTCTTAAAACGGTGATGAAATATTTTACACAAAGTAAAGCGCCTATCTGGATTCAAATCCACTACCTACGACTCTGCCACTGGGCCACCACTGCTTTTGGCAGAGGTACGACATATTGAAATCACTAAGGTACTAAGGATACTAAGGGCCCATACACTCTACAGTTTTCTTGGGCAGATTACTAGTATGTCAAATGGAGCGATTGCTTATCTGACCTCCATAACCCAGTTACTGTGCAACACGATACCCCTTGGTAAGATTGACTGCTGTATTTCCTTCTGATGATGCCTTTGCTATCAGAGCGGCAGATAAGGGCTGATATTATTATGGATTAGTATTCCTAATGTGTATACGGATATGGATAATCTTGATACGTGTTAATATACGGTATTTTAATTAGTATCTTCATTAATATTATATTAGTTATGTAGATACTTATGACGCAAGTATAACGCTAGAATTTTTCCAATACAAATAGGTACCAACTTATGTACCTATATTGCAGATCATAGATGATGATGATTCATGATGAATATAGGACCCTTTTCCGCACTTAGACTCTCATTCGGTTCGTTGTACGTGGGGATTCACAGACGATACATGTATCGTATTACCCAGTAACTGGGTTGTGGAAGTCAGATAGGCAGTCGCTCCATGTAAAATACTGGTGTTCAGCTGCATCCGGTTAGACTGGAAGCCGAATGACAATTCCTTTGTGAAAGGGATTTAAATCCATTTAATTCTTTGGAAATTTCAACAATGTCCATTGCGTTACTATTGCTGTCAAGCTATGTTTCAAGCTTATAAAGTAAAAATGGATTTTGTTGAATTACATTCGAAATGAAAAGGATTGTCATCCTGAGTGAGTAACGCAAATAGAGTGCAGATCATACACGCGCGCCGTTACCGTTACGCACATGACGATTTAACCCTTAGTATGCCGAAATCCACGCGAGACACAATGGCTTTTTAATTGTTTCTGTAAGTATGGCATTCAACCGGTTAAATGCCATAAAAACGCATAATTATTGTAATATTGCGTGCGACACGTTGTTGAGCTCACTAGGTAACATAAGGTTGAGCACCACGATGTTGAGCTCACTAGGTAACATAAGGTTGAGCACCACGATGACTGATTTGACATCAACTCGCGTTTAAGGAACAGCGTTTATTCTAACCAACATTTTTAGAAAGAAAGAAAATGAGTATTATTAATTAACATGACGCAAACAAAAAATAAAAAGTTGGGGGAAATATTCGCCACATCCGTACTAAACGGCCATCGCTCAGCATAATGCTGAGGCCCTATACGAGCTATTTTTATGCTATTGAATGGAAAAACGTCGACAGCCCACCTGATGGTAAGTGGTCATCGTCGCCTCCACATCTGCAATACCAGAGGCATTGCAGATGTGTTGCCATCCCAGAGACAAAGCAGTAATAAATGTCATGAGCGTGTAACTACACCGGCACACATACCCTTCAAACTGGAACACAGCAATGCTGCTTGGCGGTGGACATGTGTGGTGGGAGTACTTCCCCGGACGAGCTGCTTCACAAAGAGCTCTGCTACTCATCATCTGCCTTTTCCAAACTTTGTTGGGGGCGGTTTCTAGTCTGACTAGATGCAGCTAAATGCCAGTATTTTAGTCGCTCTGGCACTTTGATCTCCACAATCCAGTAACTGGGTAATTTTATAGCCCTTGGTAAGATTGGTTGTCAGACTTTCGGGTTTCTGACGACCCGTAACGACTGTTAAAGAACCTTGCTTCCTGAGGGGCCTCGGTATGTAGTAAATTGTCACTCATCCACGAAACAACCGCGGCAAGCATAGCTGAATCTTCGATCGACCAGTGCGGCTGTTATTATTTGAACACGAGCCCCACAAAGATACGTAAAAATCTCTGCTACTAAGTAGTAAGTCTTGTAACAATCTCATCAGAACTCGTTTATCAGTTTCCACACAAATTGTGATGAAAAGGAGGCCAATGTCTTTGGATCTGCGATTGTATTCGTTAAATCAATGTTGTGTAACTTATTAGTGGTTGGGTGTGAACCGCGCCTAATTCGGTGGACTGCACACTCACAGCCGCCAACGTATTACATTAATATAAGAGCGCACGGGGCCTGCGAGGCATTTGAAAAATTGGTATTTGAAGAAACTATTGCCGTCGCCTCACCTCAAGTCTGCCCCCGTAGTGTGTGATAGGGACAGCTGTAGCTCAAACCAAAATTATCACAAAAATTTTGAAGAGACCGACGTATTTCGTATTTTCCTTTTTTCTCCTCGACAACTGAGCAGATTCAATTATTTTTTAAATTAACATTTTAAGAAAGAGTGTGATGTGTAGGTTCTTATATATTTTTTTTATGTTAAAAACTTTTCTAATTTGTCTGGTAGTCCTCACGTCAATCACGGTGATAAAAATAGCCCCATTTTTTGTAATTTTTGGAGGGTCATATTTTCTTTACTTATAAGTTGCTGAAAAAAAGAAAATGACAGGGACGTGTTTACAGCAGACCTTGATTTTATGAATAAAAAAATTGCTCTAGAGGCATTATTCGGGAAGAAAAAAGGGGAATACATTTGTATGGAGAATCGCATGCTCTGTTCCCTCATAGTATCTTGCATTATTTATCAAGCTTTACATGCCATACTAAGGCTAAATAAAATACTAGACCAAATACACATGTGGAACCACCGATTGTTTACTCTATTTAAATGTGAATAAATGAATTTGAATAGTGTTTTTCCTTTCAAGAATACTACTCACCTACAGCTAAACGTTCAAATTGCAATTATTGCAGATGATATCATTTAAAATAAACCGGGTTAAATGTCTTTCTCAAATTATACCTAGAAGGTCAATCAAATAGTTTTGAATGCCAAAACATCAATTTACAATGGCAAGGTTTTTCTCAATTAAAAACCACAATAATTAAGGCATTTACTGAACTATAATTAATTCAGTGTTGTGGTAAGTTTTTTACAGTACCTACTGCTTTTTTGAATGACAGATTTTATTTCTGTTTTTCCTCTGGTACAAATCTGCCAGGAAAAGTATGCGCTTTAACTATCATTGTCTTCAAATAACGTTAAAGGACGAAACGAAACACGAAGGTTACTGAAGCGCAAAACTTTTCTGGTTTAACTGTACTACTACGTTTCTTTTTAGACGATGTTTCACTCCTGTAATCCCCGAAAAGGCAGAGATGTAGCAAACCCACATTTTTTTTTTAAACGTTGCCCCACACTAGGAATTTCTCCTGTATTGTAGGTGCGTTTACAAACATTTAAACTCACATGCACAAACAGCCAGACCCGGAACAACTACTTGTAGGTCATACAAATATTTGTTCCGTGCGGGAATCGAACCCGCGACACGCAGCGCAGCAGTCAATCGCTTAACCACTGCGCCAACCGTGCCGACATTGTATCCCATGATAAGGGAAATCCAGACTGGGGGCTACTTCTGAGATTTATTCGTGATCGAGTCTTTTACTGTCTTCTGTCTTCTTTGTCTGTCTTTTTTTGTCTTTTTTTTTGTCTGTCTTTTTACTTATCGCACCTTCGCTCAAATAATTATTATTTTATATAATGATTATCACACTAATATTATAAAGGCGAATGTTTTTGAGTGTTTGTATGTTTGTTACTTCTTCACGCACAAACGGCTGGACCAATTTTGATAAAATTTGGATTTGAAGTAACAGATTGCTTCAAATAGAAAGGGGCTAGTGGCTAAATAATGACAGCCGCATGAGTCTATCGAAGGTTATGCTACGTTTGCTGCGGTCAGTTCATAGATGGGTGGTACCATATCGAGACCCTCCGTGCCTCGGAAAGCACGTTAAATAGTTAGTCCGTCTGTCATTGGTAGATTTTTGACAGTCGTTACGGGTAGTTAGAAGCCTAAAAGCCTGACAAGCAGTCTTATTATGGAGTATCATGTTACACAGTAACTGGGTTGATGAATGTATGGGTACGGTGTATTATTTTAAATGTTTGTTTATTGTATGAGAATTGTACGTGAATTGTTATATTAAAACTGAACGTTTCGGAAACTTTTAACGTTTTTAATTGTGTTTTCTCATGTTAACAAAAGATTGTAAAGCTGATTAACATCCTTTTATGTAAGTGGATCGCAAACTATACATTATCGTTACATAATGGACAAATCGGTGAAGGAAAACACTGTGAGGAAACCAGCATATCTTAGAACTAAAAATTCGACGACATGCAGTGACATCTACCAACCTGCAACGTGCCCGCGTGGTAGATTATGGCCCACTCACTCTCACAGAAAGGAGCCCTGTGTCTCAGCCGGTTATGCTACAAACAGACGAACATAGAAGCTCCTCCTTTTTTGAAGTCGGTTAAAATTGATTGACATATTTTATGTAACTGGATCATAATCTTCACAAGTCGTTGCATAATGAACGAATTATTGTAAGTCGGTAATGGGTAACATTATAAAGTGTAATTTGGCAACGACTGCACATTTTTAAAATTTTGCGAAATGTCGACAAACGTGTTTGGCGATTAGTTAATAAATTGTTCAATTCATTATTACTAATTAGGAAGTCCGTAATGAGTCACCTTAATGTCATTAGTTTATTGACGATTGTGAAAATTATCTGTAACTCATCATCACCTGCCTGCCTTTTCCCAACTATATTGGGGTCAACTTCCAGTCTAACCGGATGCAGCTGAATAGCAGTATTTTACATGAAGCCGACTGCCTATGTGACCTCCACTGGGTAACACCCCTTGGTAAGACTGGTTGTCAGACTTTCGGGCTTCTGACGTCCAGTAAAGACTGTCATAGATCCACTAATAACAGCCGGGACCAACGGCTTAACGTGCTTTCCGAGGCACGGAGGGGTCTTGGTATGTAAAGATGGTCACCCATCAACGGACCAACCGCGGCAAGCGTAGCTTAACCTGATCGTTCGACCCGTGCGGCTGTACTTTTCAATTCGTGTGTTCTGAGTTTATCTTGTCATTCGTAAATTTGACAGTTGTTACGGGTAATCAGAAGGCCAATAGTTTGACAATCAGTCTTACCGAGGGGTATCGTGATCGTGTTACACACCCATCCCCAACTGGGTTGTGGAGGTCAGATAGGCAGTCGCTCCATGTAAAATACTATACTATATTCAGCTGCATCCGGTTGGACTGGAAGCCAACCCCAACGTAGTTGGGACAAGACAGGCAGATGATGATGATGATCTTATATAAGTATCTCCTTCATTTCACTTTAAACATATAAATTACATTTTTAAATATTAGAATATAAAAATAAAAAAAAAACGTTTAAAAATATAAAAAATAGTAGCCCACCGGTATCGGGAACAGGGTCCAAGCTACCGGCGGTCAGGGCTCCAGAGAGAGGAACCTCCTAACAATGCGGGCCGTGTCCAGATGCTCTCTGAATCAAGCCCTTGATCCAGCTGCCCAACGAGAGCCTCCTCAGGTGTTGGTCGAGGCTCTTGGCTATTAGCCCATTGGCTGTCACGACTATCGGCACAATGATTGCTGATAAGTATAAGTATTATTATTAGTAGGTAGAAATTATTTTTGAAATGCAGGTACCTAACCTACTTCTACACGATTTCATAACAAAATACTGAATATAGTGTTATAAATTATGATAATTTGAACAATACCATCCGGCTGATCTCGCAATCTGTGTGATCAACGGTTTGGGGGTCAATACAACGTATACGAATTAATAATGAATGCAACCTGTCATTGGTAAGATCAACCGCATATTATGTAACAATTTGACAGCGCTTTGTCTCATAGCCAAGCTTGCAGTAAAATTTATTTGCAGTAGTAAGTTTGTTAGCATAAGGTCGGTTTTACGCATGTACAGACGCCAGAAAAACTACCCGAAACTGTAAAATTTTCACAGTCAACTTTGAACCTTAAGGTTTAGCGATAAAGTTAAATTTTTTACAGATTATAGTAGCTTGTTGTGCTGGGGCGTCTGTACTGTACATTATAAAGTCAGTACATACTCGTAAGTACTCGCATTTGTATTACTTAATTAGCAAGTACTTATGTGACAATACCTAAAGTCTATTCAAACTTATGTTTCAAATTGATGTTATTTCCAGTTAAAGAATTAATATCAACTTTATTTTAATGAAAATTAAGTTTATTTCAGAGTGACTACACAACAGCACTACTGAAAAAATGTTTGAATTGTAGCGTAAACTGAACTTTATAGTGTAGGAATTAAAGTTATTTTTCCATAAACTCATATTTGTTTATATTTTTGGCAAATAAATTGCGAATGCAGATTTCTAGACCAGGGGGTAAAAAAAATCTACGAAAATAATGATCTAGGTTATGAAAAAAAATCTGTTATTTCACAGACAAAATTATAAATATATACTTATAATATATCTAAAACTTGTGTATAATACTTTGACATTTTTTAATTAATCATTCCTATTTTTTAATGTAACTCAATTTATTTATTCTGCATATTTAATGTTGCTATTAGTACCTAATATTATATTAATTTGCACACCTCAGTAGGTTATAATACAATGTACCTTTTATACCTGTAACACCTTTTTACCCGACTGCGCGACGCAAAGGAGGTAATGGGTTTATCAGCCTTTATGTATGTTTGTATGTTCCTTTGAAGCAGAAATTAAATAAAAGTTGGAAGCAGGCGGGACTCATTTGACTTTGAAAATATAATAAAAAATGGTATGGGTCCCGCCTGCTTCCAACTATTATTTAATTTAAAATGGGCTTGTTTTTAGCTTTTCAGTTCTTTTAACTTAAGTTTATTACCGCAGTCGGGTTTTTTATTTTTTTTTAATAACTTTTTTATTTGCAAATACCTATCATTTAACTGCAGTACTTACCTACAAGTTTGCATTACTTATAATCTATATGATAAAATTAGTTTTGGAAAATCCTTTCTTAGCCCACGCCTACATCGTAATACCTACCTACTTATTATGTGTGCCAAATTTCAGCGCAATCCGTTCAGTGGTTTGAGCTGTGCGTTGATAGGTCAGTCAGTCAGTAACGGTTGCCTTTTAGATAATATATAGATAACAATAGTAAAAACAGCAACGATTGTTAGACTTTCATTTAAAAAGTTTCAATTAACTATTGTAGATTATTTACCTTACCTATCGAGTCAAAAACATTTTCTAATTAATATTCATAAACAATCTGCAATATTTTACAAATACCCTCTTTTATAGCTCCATTTGCAACACAGTAAATAAAAACATTCCTGATCACTATAATAATCAGACATCAACTAAATGAAAACAATGCCTTTTAAAATAAAATAAAAAAAAACTCACCGAAAAAAAATAATGCACCAAAAATTAATTTAAAAAAAAACGATATCACACACCAGTTAGTATCACTTCTAAATCCACATTCAAATATCGACAGAAATCGAAATTTAAAGAAAAATGTTAAGATTTTTTTTTTTCGTAACGACTCTTTCCGTCCGTGCTTCGCGCTTGCAACGTATAGAATGCACAGAGCATGTATTGGTGATGGCCGCTACGATAATGGCACATCAAAAGCGCCCATTAAGATGCTAGGGTCAACCCCACGGTTAGTCTATGATTCTAGCAATAAAAAAGAACCTAGGTACTTTTTTAACAATTTTAATTTCAGAAGTCGGTGTCTTTGGCTCCGCATTTTCGTTTTTTGACACCGACTTCCGAAACTAAAGTTATTTTTCACTTTGTGGTGTTTTTTTTTTTGGAAGTCGGTTGTTTTTTTTTAAGTTTTTATTTTTCACTTTTTAGTTGTACCTACCCCACACAAATTGATATAACACTATTTGCTATGTGAATATTAGTGACAGAATCAATATAAACTAAGTGGAAAAAAATCGTATTATTGAAGCTAATTCAAAAACTACCCTCGCAAAGTTCATAAAATTTATATGGGAGCACCCCTGAAGCCATTAAAAAATAAGAGAATTAAAAAAAAAAAAAAGATTAGACGTACCCCAATAACAACTTTGACAGAAATGAGGGTGTACCGTGGTATACTGAACACATCTGCGTACCCCTCTAAAGGGTACAGGCGTGATGTAATGTTGTGTGATTACGTAAACAATGCATACATTTGCGATAGCAGCAATCGCGGTTGATTTGCTGGCATTTATTGAAAAGTTCCGTTGTCTGTCTCTGAAACTTACTCGTCAGATTTTTACGAAATTTAAATGGGACCATTTCGGAATAAACTTCTTTCGAACAAAAAAAGAATTTTGCAAATCCGTCTAGTGACGGAGTTATGCCCGAACATACATTAAAAGATTAAAAAAATATAAACATCCGAATTGAGAACCTCCTCCTTTTTTGAAGTCGGTTATGGCTGGTTTTTCTACTGCGTACAGCGTAGGAGATAGTTTTGTTTCAAGGTTTTTTTTAAATGTCATAATCTTGAGAGAATCAGCTCGAATTTAGATTTCGTTTTTGTATTCGAAGATTGCACCAGATGTAAAGATATTTTTACCGACTTCAAAAAAAAGGAGGTTATCAATTCGACACGTATGTATGTATGTAATATTATTGGAATTGCATTATATTCACATATGACAATCTGTTAGGGCTTCCAAACAAATATACAAAATTTTATAGACGTATGTATGTTTGTCCACTTCTATGGTGGTAGGCATTATACATACATACAACTCTGCGCACCACTTCGACTAATACAGGCATGATGTTAGACTATATTTTTGGTTTTTAAATACAAAAGCTTGTCTTAAAAAAAGTAATTTAAAAAAATTAAACCGACTTCAAAAACTGACTGTTGACAGCGATGCGGACGAATTTTTTGATGCCCTATGATATGATCATTTTGCTTATTTTTTTTTTCCATATAAATGTAGGTACTTCAAAAAGAAATTAACTCAAAATTATGAAATAACTTGAAGTCGGTGTCTTGGGATTTGTATTTTAGTTTTAGTTTTTTGCCACCGACTTCCGAAATTAAAGTTATTTCATAATTTTGAGTTCATTTCTTTTTGAAGTCGGTTTATTTTTTTTAAATAACTTTTTTATTTCGTAATTTTTAGTTCTGGAATATTTGTTTGTGATAAGTAGGTTACTTAAATAGTTTTGTTGTAAATATTGCACTAGAATTTGACCTAGGTTTTGAGATGTTTTCCCATTGACATACACCCGTAGCTCGTATCAATAAGCCAGGCCGTCTTAACACGTATTAGTCCATAACTTGAAAATTACTGAACCGATTTTGATGAAACTTGCACTGTTCCCTAAGTTGAAGTAAATGTTCAGAAATGGTGCATACTATTTTGGTCAACAAAG
The DNA here is from genome assembly GCA_948474745.1 of Oligia latruncula. NCBI lineage: Eukaryota > Metazoa > Arthropoda > Insecta > Lepidoptera > Noctuidae > Oligia > Oligia latruncula. Next base: position 474,774 of record OX419711.1, on the reverse strand, counting down.
GGATAGGCAGAGAGACCAGACTGTCTCCGCATCCATGTCAAGGCCGCAGGTTCGATTCTCCGGTCGTGACAAATATTTGCATTAGTCACGATACAGATGTGCCTTTTGAGGAAGTGTATTATTAGAAGGTACAATCAGCCGCAAGTCTGGCAACCAGCCTATCTACGAAGGGAACCATCATTTCAGCTGATCTAGTATTATTCAGGTGGAATGACAGTTCTCTTCGTAGATCGGCACTATTGACAGCTAACTTCTCCTAAGTTTTCACGATAAGATTTTTACAAAATATATCAGCTGTCATAACGAAGGGCATCGTGATAAAGTCAAAAGTAAAGTCGTAAATTTCAACTATGTCATAAAAAGGCGCTTTTGAACGTCATAAATTACAAGATTTCACCACAGATTTTGTTACGAAAATCAACATACAAAATAATTATACTTAAATTATACTTATTATTAGGTCACAAATAAAATTGTCAAACGCATGTCAACTGTTAAACCAGCCCCACGGGCCACGGTTAGATCAAAGCTTCGCTTGTCGCGGTCGGTTCGTGGATGGGTGACCATCCATTAAAATAATATCGGGAACCCTCCGTGCCTCGGAAACGTAGACAGAGTAAACTATAGACTGCTGCATAATATCTTCTTTTTCATTCGCACAAGAAAAAGAGAAATATATTAACGTCACTAGCAAAGAAAAGAGACAGAGTAAGAATATTTCTGTCCCTTACTGCGTGTCGGCTAAGCACATCAACGTGCACAACAAGTTTGACGTTTATGAATGAAATAATCAAAACTATGAATGAATTAATAAAAACTACACCGCGAATACACGGAAAATAAGATCTTTTTCGTGCATAATTCAATAATAGTACATTTGAGCAACTGTGAAAATGGTAAGGTGTAGTGTAATAAGCTGTAAAAATTATAGTATGATGAAGATTGCCGAAATTTGTTGTCCCTTTCGGTGTCACGGATACCATGAGTCTATAGCTTACTCTGTCTACGCTCGGAAAGCACGTTAAGGCGTTGGTCTGTCATTCGTAGATCTGTGACAGTGTCGCTGCACGCTGTCAGAATAGTCGACACCGACAGTTACAAGTTAATGATTTTATTCCTGTTAGTAGGTGTTTGTACAAACACTTTTGATCATATTTTTTACCCGACTGCGGCGAAGCCCAAAAGGAGGGTTATGTGTTTGACCTGTATGTATGTATGTATGTAAGTTTCTTTGTTCCCTCGTAACTTCTAAACGAATGAACGGATTTGGATAAATTATACGTCTTTAGATTTGTCTTGGTAGCGCGAGTGTCACTGGACACTACATTAAAATCACAAACAAAGTAAAATGGCGGATTTAGGGTGCCATATTGTGAAGTTCGATTTTTTTTTTCTTCTAATACCATCGAGTGAAATATCAAAATTAAGGGTTTTAAACGGTGATTACAAAAATATATACAACTTATATGGTTTAAAGTAATTCGAAGTGACAAATCGTAAAAAACACGTTAAATAAAATAATTATTTCTTGTTCCCTGTTGAGTGACTTTACGGGTCAGCTAATAATTAATACATAAGTAAATCGTCTGCGAAATCTTTCAAATTTGTAAACTAAAAAGCTGGAAATAAAAAACAAGTAATTAAAAAAACTAAAAAACCCGACTGCGGTAAAAAAAAATAGTAAAAAAAAAACTGAAAAGCTAAAAACAAGGCCATTTTAAATTAAATAAAAGTTGGAAGCAGGCGGGACCCATTTGAGTTTGAAAATATAATAAAAAAATGGTATGATATGCTAATTTTTTTTACCGCAGTCGGATTTTTTTGTTTTTTTAATTACTTGTTTTTTATTAAAACTAGATGAGGTCAACGTTTCCTATCCGACTACTCTGGGAAGTAAGGGCGAAACAAACTCAGAGGTCACACAGCCGTCAGAGTCACAGTTTCAGTCTATCAAAAAGTACTCTGTGGTCACAGTCATAGCACATCATACCTAGTCTTTGACAGCTGTCGTTATGGGATGCGCAAAAGTTTGACAACCAGTCCTAAGCCTAACCGCGCGCGTTTAATCGCTGTACATTTCTGTATTCTGAGGGTGCGTCACATCAATAATTATACAATTGTCTGCCCACGCACCATGTATATCCTGTCCCAATAGTACAAACGCCAGCACATCAAGCTACTACAATCTGTCAAATTTCTTTAATAGATTTTCAACTTTATCGCTAAAACATAAGGGTCAAAGTTGATTAGGAAAATGTGACAGTTTCGGGTAGCTTGCTGTGCTGGCGTCTGTACATTACGATTTACACGGTGTGAAATTCATAGACTACATAAGTCACACGTATCGTATACTATTTTATAGCTCGTGTGACCTAAACCCACACTTAAGTCACTCTTTTCTGTGTAAAAATGGACCACTTAAGTCACAGAAAAACCTGACTTAAGAGCGGGATTAGGTGATACAGTGCTATACTTTTTTTGTCTTTCTTTCTTTCTCATCTTTTATGATAGGTGAGAACCAAACTCACAGTCTGTGGCTTATAGTTCGCGGCCACCAACGTGCTCCTACCGCTCTCTGTTCACGCAAGTATGGTTTACACTTGACCGGTTTGAACACTATCACTTTATTCTTTTTGAACACGTGTTCTGTCGACACAGTAGTCACGCACATTACGTTGCGGGACCTTGACCATTTCTTCTCGATTTTAATTATTACTTACATTACAACCAACCTACATGTAATATGAAGCATGACCAAGTTTTACTATAGAGGTGGGCTAATTAGGCATGTTTTTATCCGACTGCGCGACAGAAAATCGCACTCTAATTGCGTAACATACTATAAATCACAATATGAATAATTTTGAAGGATAATATAATATCAAATCCATGGCTTCTTGGCTTCGCAAAATTTGATTGCTCAACAAAGTAAATTACGCAATGAATGTTGTTGAACTGTCAAAATGACAGCCATTGCTACTGATAGTGTGTACTACCCCGCAGTTGTCTATGTTTCTTTGTTTGTGGGATTCTTTATACCCTCAAGGTATCCTCACGGCTGGATTGATTTTATTTATTAACACATACATGAGGTGTCTATTGACTAGTCTATGTTGGCCAGGTTTTGCTTTTATAAAATCACATTTGTGGATTTTGGACGTCAGCAGGTAATGTCTTAAAAAAATATATTATACCATGACCACGTGGGGTATAAAAATAAAGGACTTGCAGAGACCATTCCAAAAATATAACACAAAAAAAAAACAAAAAATTCAAAACATCCAATCTGTGATGGAAATAAAATATCTGACTAGTGACTGCTTGAAAAGTGAACTTGTTTTGAACTTTTTAATTGCAGCCGGGAAAGACAGAAAGTCAGCCTACCGGTCAAGATCTTAATTATAACTCTATAAGCAAGACATAGCTTACAGAGTCAGCAAGATAAAGGCCCCGTTCCCACTATGTCGTGACGATAGATTATCGTCGTGGTACCCGATTAACTGTCGTCCACGACTTTTTTTGCAGTGACGACAGATTGTCAAGTCAATGGGAACCAACGGCTAGCACGACAGTCGTAAAACGATAAAAAAAAAAACGTCACGACTTATGTTGACGACAGATCATGTGTCGCTATTGCGACTGTCTGTCGTAGCACGTATCACACAAACGACAAGGCGACTGCCGTGAACAGTAAATTTATGTCATCACGATAACAACAACAACCGAACAAACAACACACAGAACAGACACGGAACAGTTAGATACGACAGTCGTTCAACGATTATTTCGACGACACAGTGACGATAAACAGTCGTTATAATAATGGGAAAAGCTAGAGACGACAGTCGTCCAACGATAAATTAATCGTCACGACATAGTGGGAACGCGCCCAAAGTGTCAGAGGGCCGGCCATGTTTATAGAAAGACAGAAAGCCAATGGAGCAGACGAGTCCTAGGAGTGGAGGACCGCACATCAACCCAATACAGTTACGGCCCTTTCACACGGCAGTCCAGTTTTTGGAGGGATCCCGTTTTCTGCAGGATCCCGTTTGATCGCAAAAGAGATTATATGCTAGTGTTCACACGAGCAAACCGCATGCAGGATCCTGCAAAAAATGTATTAGGTATGTTGAAACTGTGTGTACTCCCCGTCACTTTCCACAGGTTCATTAGAAAGCCAGCGTCAGACATTAATGTCTGGCATTAGTGCTGAAATGAACCTTTATGGCGCAGCCGTGAGGCACACACTATCTATTGTTGTTGAAACATAATTTTTATTTTGTTAATTTTGTATTTTGTGTTTCACGAACTGTGTCCAAATAAACATTTTTACTTTCTTTCTTTCTTTTCTTTCAAAATGCTGATCCCGTCGATTTGTGCAGTTCGGTTTTGTCACCGGAAACTGGATCCGTCTCGTCCAGTAAAAAGCGGGATCCCGTTTAATGACACATATATTTCTATAGCAGTGTTCACACGGCTTCCTGCGTGCGGTTTATTGCTGGACACTGTTTTTTGCGGGATAGTGGTCCTAAAATAATTGAAAAATTTTGACTCATCTCTTCTCAAATCGCTCATTAGATTTACAAAAATACCTAAAGTCGAGCGTTGTGCCACGATAGGATGAACCCAGAATCTTCTATTTCGCTGCCGACAACGACGATAATACCAATAGAATATTAGCAAAGTATTCACGTCCATTTCGCCTGATCACTAGCGTAGGAATGGTCCAAAAACAGCAAAGTCCAGTTTTGCGGGACCGGCTATTTACTGGATCCTGCAAAACTGAACTACCGTGTGAACACAGCGTCCGTTTTTGTAGGATCCAGTAAAAAGCCGGTCCTGCAAAACTGGACTGCCGTGTGAAGGGGCTGTTAGGGAAGGCTAGGCAGATGGAAGAACCTTCTCATTCAAAACACTGACATACATTATGTAGGCTCATAGATTAGATTCTCTTTGAAAGTTAAAATGCCAAAATCATAAATAATTTCGTAATCAACGCTAAATAGAGGTAAGTTAAGTACCGTGTATTGACAATAATATAATTATACTACTATGATACTTTCACTTTCAGCCATTAGCCATTTAACCATCCAGTTAGTTTTATTTACTATTGTTTCGTTGCAACGTTATTAATGACTTTTCGAATTAGTAAAAAGTAGATAATTTTCAATGGCGGTCTGAATAGGGCGCGAGTTACTAACGCGTTATTAACTAGTTTGTGACTAGTTGCAGCTGTGTCATTCTGGATACTTACTCATTGGTGATTGGTGAGATTCTGCCAATCAAACAATCAAATATTTTTTTTTATGTTCGTATATCTCGTCAAAATGTAGGGAACAGCAGATTTTTTTTTTCGCGATTTCAGTTTTGGTCCCACAGTAAAAGTTGTCCATAATGATGAGTACAATGACCTCTTAAGAGGTTGTTAATGTTTTACCAATAACCCTGTATATCCTGAAGAATGTCATATATTTTTCTGATTTTGTTTACTGTAGTCGATCATAATACTTTTATTGTTTCTAAAACTTGCGTTTTTTGCGTTTAGGTCCTGTAAGCCCCTTAAACAAGAAATTTCAGAAGCCAGTAGGTAGGTACTTACTCAACAACAGACCTATCATTATTTTACAACTAGGTAACTGCTACTCGAATTGAATTTCAAAGATAAATAGCTTATAACGAGTAAGTTCGATAAAATTATTGTTTGTTTTATCATTTGCGTCATTTTATTGACAACAAAATGTACTAGTCCAACATTATTTATCGTGTTGCCACTATTTTCTAAACTATTATTCAGTATTTTCTTTCCCAACTAAGTATTTAAAATCATGATGTAAGCAAATAGACAAGGTACAGTCAGCCACACGTCATGAACGTCTGGCTGACTGTACCATGTTAACCTACTTCAAACAAGGAGGTTCTCAATTCAGTTGAATATTTTTTTTTAATGTTTGTTGTGTGATATCTCCAGCAATTGTGGATCAATTCCGAAAATTATTAACAGTCTGTTCATCATAGGGTCCAGTTGGACCGAAGGCAAGTGTCCTGCGTCGAGTTTCCACGGGGGTGAGTTGTCGTAGATACATCATGCCAACTCTTTTAGATGTACGGTCTCATGTGTAAATCTCATAAAATAGATCATGCTTTGCCTATGCACAGTCTCATCATGATCATCATTTCAGCCGAAAGACGATCACTTCGGGACATGGGCCTCCTCAAGCACCGCCACTTCGACTGTGCTTCTCGCTTCCAGCGGATTCCTGCGGCATCTACCAGGTCATCAGTCCACCTTGTGAAAGGCGTTCTAACGCTACGTCTTCCGGTACGCGGTCGCCACTCCAGAACCTTTCGGCCCCATCGACCATCTGTTCTGCGAGCAATATGCCCTACCCACTACCACTTAAGCATGGCAATTCTTCGGGCTATATCGGTTGCCTTGGTTCTCCTACGGATCTCTTTACTTCTGATTCGATCACGCAGGGAAACTCCAAGCATAGCCCTTTCCATTGCCCTTTGGGTGACTATTAGCCTTCTAATGAGTCCCAGTGTGAGCTACGCAATATCTTCTCATTTCAAACACACACAGTCTCAAGACGAAAATCTTTGACCAGTGTGTGTTGTCAGTGATGCCCTATTCAAAGGCTGACCACACAAAAATACTGGTATTCAGCTGCTTTCGGGTAGACAGGAAGCCGACCCCAACATAAAGGGCAGGCAGATGTATTGCACAGACTGACCACAATACTTAACCTTGCAGGATATGGAATTCCCAAATTGAATAGTATCTACGGTCATACGCACGTCTGCACGTCTGTGATGTCGTTTTGACCTCTATTTTGTAGCTGTAAAGACGGTTTTCATGCTTCAAATGTCACATCTGACGAACAGTTGACTGTAGTTATGAGTCGTCATGTCAAACAGATTTCTTCATGCTCTAGGTCAATTTTATTAGGATTAGAATGATGCAAGCGTTTATGAGTAATTTGGTGTAATATTTGTTGTTATTTGGGTTTTTTTTGGCGATTAAGCTACCTTCCTAGAAGAGACACAATGCGGCCGTAATGTACAAATACAGAATGATTTTTGTCACCTTTTAAAGATAACAGCCGCACGGGTCGATTGATCAGGTTCAGCTACGCTTGCCGTTGTGTCTTTACATACCAAGACCCTCCGTGCCTCGGAAATCACGTTTAGCCGTTGGTGCCGGCTGTCATTCGTGGATCCGGTCCACCAATTAGATTTCTGTTATTTTGACATTACAAACAAATACTTCAATTTTATTTATTTGTAAGTATGTATACGTATGTTTGTATAATTATATTGTCATATAGTGACACGTGGTTTTGGAAATACATAAAACATTTTATTTCCTAACCTTTATAGTTAAAAACCTGTATGGTTGTAACATACGCAGCAACTCTGCCTAGCCTCCGGCGCACGCGCACTCACAACGAGGACAATGTCTTTCGAAAAGGTCTAAAGGCCTACGCAGACCGGGACGGCATGGCAAGGGATTTAAATTTTTACTAATGGACATTCAAACGTATCAATATAGAAACACGACATAAATTGCTATGCTTTAAAAAACACTACAAACTGAAAAAAAAAAACACTACAAACTGAAAAATAACTTTAATTTCGGAAGTCGGTGTCTTAGGGATCAGTATTTTAGTTTTTGCCACCGACTTCCGAAATTAAAGTTATTTTTCAGTTTGTAGTGTTTTTTTTTTTCAGTTTGTAGTGTTTTTTTTGGAAGTCGGTTTTTTTTTTTTGTTAAAAAGTTTTTATTTCTCGCTTTTTAGTGGGTCTATTTATAATTTATCTAAGTTACAATAGCCTAATGTCAACTTGCCCATCGCCTTTTTATAAAATATTCCTTTTCTCGATGCAGGGACGTTAATTGTTGAGGAGTTCTCCTTTTATTAGTTTAAAGATTAGATGCTGATAATCCTGGCTGCAGCATCAGGCCAGACTTATGTCAACATTGCATTGAACTTTAAAAATTAGTCCTGTTTAAAATGAGCCCAAACACGACTACGGTGCTGTAATTTAAAGGTTTGTACTTTTTCTGATGCTCCTGGCTTCAGCATCAGGTCTTCGGTGTTCCTCAATAACAGTACGTTTATCCACACATCGAGCCCTTTTCAATGAGCCTAAACACGATATATCTACTGTTAGTTGTCGAGGAGTTAGGTACTCTGCAGACTATCCTGACTGCAGCATCAGGACTTGATGATCATGAGAGCAAATGTGGCAAATGCCCTATCAAACATCAAAACAATTTACTAAAACAGTCCTTGCCTGTTCGAGTAACTTCTTACTGTTAAGGAGTTGTACCTTCCATCATCAGCCCAGCTACCTGAGATGGTGACAACCATACACAAATACACAAGATACTTCATAAAATATGCGAAAAACAATAAGTGAGCCTATAAAATTTGAGGGTTGCCCTCGATTTCTCTAAGATCCCATCATCAGATCCTAACTTGGTGACAATGGGACCACCTCAGAACTATCTACTTTCGAACAAAAAAAGAATTTTGAAAATCCGTCGACAATTGGCGGCGTATTCGATGAACAAACATACAAAAAAAAAAAAAAAAACATACAAACACCCGAACATAGTACCTCCTCCTTTTTTGTAAAGTCGGTAAAAATGATGCCATGGTGTCGAAAGGGATTTCATTGCACGGTATTGAAAGACGTGACACGGGCTCCTGCGGCGGGATGCCGTGGCGTCCTGCGGTAGGCAACGGCATGCCAAGGACTCCGGCGCTCGTTGTGACGTACCGCGGGGTGAGCCTAGGCGGCGGGTGTAGAGAAGCGGGGAAGCCGCTGGAATACCGCGGTATCTAAGCGGCTAGTGTGCGCTGGCTGACTGCAAAATCCCTTGCCATGCCGTCCCGGTCTGCGTAGGCCTTAACAAGGCTTTTTATTTATTAATAAGACCTTCGGAAAAGGTGTTGTCCTTCTTCCTAATCTTTGGTGGAAGTAGTGCAGCAATGTTTCGGGTTGGGTCCCGAGTTCGAGTTCCAGCTGGCTCATAATTTGTACAACGTTTTCATCATCATCATCATCTGCCTAGCCTTTTCCCAACTATGTAGGGTTCGGCTTCCAGTCTAACCGGATGCAGCTGAATACTAGTATTTTACATGGAGCGACTGCCTATCTGACCTCCACAACCCAGTTGCTGAGTAATACGATACCCCCCGGCAAGACTGATTGTCAGACTTTCGGGCTTCTGACTACCCTAATTTGTACAACGTTTTATCAGCAACTCGACCCACCGCATCGCATCGCATCGCCTTCGCCCGCTACTACTTTGTTTTCGCATAGCTTTCTTTCTGACTTTTTTCTTTTTACTCGGTTCCTAAAGATCATAGCGTGATGTTACTTATATAGCTAGCTAAAGCCTTCCCCAAGAATTGAGCTGTTAAAAATGCAAAAATAATTTTCCAAACCGACTGGTAGGTACCTAGTTCCGGAGATTAGCGCGTTCGAATACAAACAAACTCTTCAGCTTTATTATTAGTATAGATTCCTAAACAATTAATGATTACAAACCAAGTGCGAGTCATATATGTAACGGAGGTTTTTTTATCACTAGCTATTTACCAAAACTGTTTTTTTTATACAAAACTTTATTTTCCAGAGTTGTCACGGACCAGGCTTTGTAGAAGAAGTCCAGCTGATCCCGCCATCTCCGACTGGGCCTGCCGTGATGTCGTTAGCCAAAAACTGTTTTATGCGCCCCGCGGTTTCACCCGCGTAAATGTCGATCCCGTGGGAATATCGGGATACAAATTTATTATCAAAATTGGTCAAATTTTGATAAAAAAATTGTGATAAAAAACGTGAAGAAGTAACACACCCCACTCACAAACTTTCGCCTTTATAATATTAGTGTGATTATTTGCCATGATAAAGACTACCTGTTATGGTTACAGAAATAGCCCTGTGACGTACAGACAGACAGAGAGATAGTACAGAACCCCAAGTGCGCAAATCCGACTCACACTTGATTTTTTAATTAATTACAAAAATCGGCGGTATGTGCAAAGTAAATAGAATATCCATAACCTGTTCGAAGCAATTTGCACAATCTGTGCGAATCTCAATGTCGCCCAGTGATTAGTTTAATTCGTCTTTACCATCTAATATCTCGTGTCATTATTGAACCGTGTGGTTAAGACTCGTCGGCCATCGAGCGAGGCCTTCGATTGATCGCAGTTTACATTGCAACCTTTGAACTGCGTCATTATGGCCCATGGATTGTAGTTCTGTGAGGGGCTTGTGAATAAATGATAACAGGCACACGGGTCAATCGAAGTTTAAGCTATGTTTCCCGCGGTCGGTTCGTGGATGGGTGTCCATCCATTACAACATATCGAGACCCCTCCGTGCCTCCGAAAGCGCTTTTGGTCCCGGCTGTCATTCGCAGATCTTTGAAAGTCGTCATAAGCCCGGAAGATTGACAAGTCAGTCTTACCGAGAGGAATCGGACCGAAAATTCGTACCGTCGCGTTCGCGTGTCGTCATATTCGTCTGTTCAGACTGGAAGCCGACCCCAACATATCTGGGAAAAGGTAGGCAGGCAGGTGATGACTATGTAATATAAGGTATGTGTTGGAGGGTGAGCAGAAACAACAGAACACGGCCTGCTACAATCCACACACACTCGTTTGACACAGAGCATGTAACACTTTCTCGTTTGACATTTGCTTTGTCTACCTACGTTCTGAATACATCTGCTCAACTCTCACACTAAATATAAATAATCAATGTTCCAAATATGCGCATACACGCAGTCAATAATATAAACTTTTCGTAATACCTACCTACTTCTGCTAGTGACGATAGTTTGAAAGGAACATGTTATATGAAAGATAATGGTGCTTTTACACAAACATTATAATGCGACCTTCACTGAGATGTTTAAATACGTGTCCAACCAAGCGTTGTATACGTAACAAAGCGTCATAAATGTCTTACGCAAAATAACAGAACAACAGTGTCGCAATAATAATCACATTGCAGAATTCACTTTTTATTTATGCAATTTTGCTTTTAACGTCATCTAGCGGCGAATAGATGAAACTATGGCACTGATGGTTGGTTGTGTCGATAGTAGCAATTTATAAAGCAATATTCTGAAGACGCTTTTAACGCCATCTAGTGGCGAGTGGATGAAAGAAATGGTTTATTATTTCAATAATAGTAAGCAGTGAAAGAGTAGTATGCTAAGCAGTTTTAAGCAATGTCTTAAATGCTTCTGCAAAGTGCCACTAGATGGCAGTGTCATTAATATTTTTCCATGGAAAATAAAACTGCCCCGTTGGTTTCGTGGTCGCAATTCGCAAGCAAGACTGCTGAGCATGGGGTCCTGGGTGCCATTCCCAATTCGGTCAAAGTATTATTTCGTTTCTTTGATATACCTCTACTCATATAGCCATTGCCATTGATATTCAAAACTTTCCTAACGGTATGTTCCTAATTCCTCCGAAGTCCGCATATTAAGACCACCATTTAGCACATTCAACTTCTCGATCACAGAAGCCTCTTTCAGACTTCCTCTGTCAGTCATCATCATCTACCTGATCTTTTCCGAACTGTGCTGGGAACGTTGGGGTCGGCATCCAGTCTTACCGATTGCAGCTGAATACCTGTAGTATACAAAGTAGCCTCTCTGACCTATCTGGTTTATCTGACCTCCACAACCCAGTTACTGAATAACATCATGCCCGTTGATATTAAGACTGGTTGTAAAACTTTCGGGCTTCGGACTACCCGTTACGACTGTCAAAAATCTGTTTTTTTTTAACTAGTTTGAGCACAGTAGGTGGCCACGTTCATTGTGGACTCAGTGGCATTTTTTAGGGCATCCAAGATGCAGGTGAACGGACACTAGTTATCACGATACTACTTTTTTTTTTGTGGATGGGAAATCATCAAAACCCCTCCCGCTCTGGGTGGAGCGGAAGGGAGTGTCAGACTCTTACTGACTTAAACCCACCCGTGTTCCTTCCTTAGCCCTTTGTGTTCCGGGCCAGCGGTAACCCTTTCGGACAATCCCGCTGACCTCCTTGATAAGACTTGTTGTCAGACTTTCGGGCCACATGTCAAAATAGGGGTCCCTATTAGTTTTTATGGTAAATACAATACCTTACCCTAACCTAATTTCACCACAGTACAGTTTCCCAATACAAATAGAGCGCGTTGAAAAAAATCGTGTAATGTATTACGAGGCGAAGCACGATGGCACGAGTGACGTAATGTTGTCTACATGCGCGATTATACCGCGGACCGGTTTGGGTGTAGTGAGGGGCATTGCTCTCGTGGCTATGTATATCGATAAAAAAATGCATGGGGAAAATTATGTGGTTGAATTGTGTCGCATTAGAGTAGTGGATGGAAACATCTCGGAAGTCTAGATATTCCCGAGGTTGCTCAGTGAGCTATGGAACGGGCTATACTTGGAGTCTCTCTGAGGGATCGAATCCGCAACGAGGTGATCCGACAGAGAACTAAAGTTGTCGACATAGCTGAATAAGCAAGCTGAAGTGGCAGTGGGCCAGCCATATTAGCCGCAGAACCGATGACCGTTGAGGTAGACATCCGCAAACGTAAGTTATGATGCCCTCAGGCGAGCTGGAGCGACGATCTTCGAAGGAGGGCTGGTAGCAGGTGGATGAGAGTTGCCGAAAATTGTTGAATGGCGTGCAATAGGAGAGGCCTATGTCCAGCAGACCTATGTCTGCTGTAGGCTGATGATGATGACTAAGTATCAGTATTCTGGCACCAACATTCGACATTACACTAGTTCATACATAGAATAATAATAGAAGAAGCAAAATAAGATTGAGTATTCTGACTAGGGCAGTAAGAACACAAAATCATTTATTGATGCCCCAAGTGTCGGCAGTTACTTAGGTTGGAATATTATACATAGAGTGAGATCAATGTGAACAGTTCTTATACATAGAGTGAGACCAATGTGAACAGTTCTTATACATAGAGTGAGACTAATGTGAACAGTTCTTATACATAGAGTGAGATCAATGTGAACAGTTCTTATACATAGAGTGAGATCAATGTGAACAGTTCTTATACATAGAGTGAGATCAATGTGAACAGTTCTTATACATAGAGTGAGATCAATGTGAACAGTTCTTATACATAGAGTGAGATCAATGTGAACAGTTCTTATACATAGAGTGAGACTAATGTGAACAGTTCTTATACATAGAGTGAGATCAATGTGAACAGTTCTTATACATAGAGTGAGATCAATGTGAACAGTTCTTATACATAGAGTGAGATCAATGTGAACAGTTCTTATACATAGAGTGAGATCAATGTGAACAGTTCTTATACATAGAGTGAGATCAATGTGAACAGTTCTTATACATAGAGTGAGATCAATGTGAACAGTTCTTATACATAGAGTGAGACCAATGTGAACAGTTCTTATACATAGAGTGAGACCAATGTGAACAGTTCTTATACATAGAGTGAGATCAATGTGAACAGTTCTTATACATAGAGTGAGACCAATGTGAACAGTTCTTATACATAGAGTGAGACCAATGTGAACAGTTCTTATACATAGAGTGAGATCAATGTGAACAGTTCTTATACATAGAGTGAGATCAATGTGAACAGTTCTTATACATAGAGTGAGATCAATGTGAACAGTTCTTATACATAGAGTGAGATCAATGTGAACAGTTCTTATACATAGAGTGAGATCAATGTGAACAGTTCTTATACATAGAGTGAGATCAATGTGAACAGTTCTTATACATAGAGTGAGATCAATGTGAACAGTTCTTATACATAGAGTGAGACCAATGTGAACAGTTCTTATACATAGAGTGAGATCAATGTGAACAGTTCTTATACATAGAGTGAGATCAATGTGAACAGTTCTTCTCCATAGGTACTTAGGTTGGAATTTTATACATAGAGTGAGACCAATGTGAACAGTTCTTATACATAGAGTGAGATCAATGTGAACAGTTCTTATACATAGAGTGAGATCAATGTGAACAGTTCTTATACATAGAGTGAGATCAATGTGAACAGTTCTTATACATAGAGTGAGATCAATGTGAACAGTTCTTATACATAGAGTGAGATCAATGTGAACAGTTCTTATACATAGAGTGAGATCAATGTGAACAGTTCTTATACATAGAGTGAGACCAATGTGAACAGTTCTTCTCCATAGGTACCTAGTTTCATATTTTCTGACTGACCGATTTCTTGACGATTCAAAAGTGCCTGTAAATGGTTTAATTAAAATAAATGCTTTGAGTTTCAGTTTGAGTCGCTATTATATCTGTTTTTATTGTGCAAACTTGACAGATGTGATTGGTATCGATATCTAAAAACGATAAAACACATATACCAGTAGGGGTCGTTGACCCCTAAGAAAAAACATGAAATCTTTTTTATTTTATTTTATTGTATTTAGATATCGATAAGTACCAATTACGTCTACAGAGTTTGACTAGCTAATTTAATTTGCCCTTGTTTATTACTGTTATGGAGAGGCAGAGAACATCCTATTGTATTAAAACGCTCATCCGCTATAATGCATCACGCGTCTGATTTTCAGTAGATACAATTCATGCACTCAGACCAAATAAAATACCGGGCAAGAGCGAGTCCGTAACATTCCGTAAAGTTCCGTAACATCATAATTATGTTTTTAAATTTTCATCGGCGAGGCCTATATTCGTCAGAGAATTTTAATACTGCACTGTGGTATAGAATATTGCAGTTTTATGTCAGCGCCATCTCTTGACCGATAGTGGAACTAATGTATCTTTTGTAGATGATTTCTGAAAAAGTGTACTATTTAGAGCCTTCGTTTTATTTTTCCTGTAGTCTTTACATAAACTTCTATCACATTGATTTTTTCTCTTTGCAAACTTCGGAGATAAGGGGGGAGAACGGTATTTTTTTTTTAATTTTTCATCAAAAGTCGAAAACTATGCGAACTAAAAAAAAAAAGAAAAAATTATCGAGAATGTGCAAACTGCGCTCTTTCATATGATATCCCATATGCCCTAGTAGCCCCACTTCGAATTTTTCAGACCCCCTTTCAGTCCCTGTTGCAAAAAATATACATATATTTTTATTTCTTTCTTATTTGCAAAATAGTTGGGCAAACATCATCTAAAACTATTCCAAATTTCAAGTTGATAGCATGAGATATCCAGCTGTGACAGACAGACAGAGAGTCTCACCACAAGGGTTCCGTTTTTACCATTTTGGTACGGAACCCTAAAACCAAGACAGAGGGCTGTCAACAGTAAAGTGAAGCCGGTTTCGTAAACAAGTGTGCACATGGTGAAGTGTAGTTTGATTGTAAATAATTGTAATTGTGTGCGTGTGAGCGTGTATACACAGAGCGGAGGTGTAGTTTTTGCATGCTTCACTGATTGTTCGCAGCGCTATGTCTCGACTTTTTATTCCGAGTTCATGCAATGTCAAAACACATGACATTGAGAAGGTCACATTCAACCAGGCTAGGTCACAGCTTCTTAAGCATGTTATTGTTATTATATTTACTAAATTGCCTTTTTAACGCAACCACAATAGTTCAATAAAATCCGTTCAATGACAATAAAATACCTACTTAGGGGTTAGAAATATCAAGTTTTATTGTTTTAAGTTATGCTAATATTATGATAGAAATGGAAATAAAATAACTTTCAGGACTACTTATTATTTTAGATGAACATGAAACGTGTAAGCATAACACCTTACGGTTTTTTAAGGTTATCAATAGGAGGTAATAACAGTAACTCAGTTAATAGAAGACAAAGGGAATTATCATAGCTTGTAACGGATCCACTTTGCATACCTACTATCTCCATGTTTTTAAATACAACAAAACGCTTGTACCACATACCATTAAATCAAATCTGTCATTTATAAACAGCAGAAGATGCGAGGTCATTCTAGTAGAGAGGTGTTCTTCTTTTCGTATCGACGGTACTCTTCCTCGTTGTTTTTTTTTAAATATAGTTTAAGCCCAGTAGGTGGCCACGGTGATTGCGGCGTCATGGGTTTGGGTTTCCGCAATTAGACCTTCAAGTGGACCATTGTGCGTGGGTGATGGCGGCCAGCGGTGGTTATTCCAACCAGCCCATCTCCCTCCAGAAGCTGATTAAGTCTCCTGGTCTGTTGAGGACATCTGTGTGTCCCGAGCGTTTCTGACCTAATCTGGGTGAAGCCTGTGCACTCAAAGAGTACATTCGCAACGGTTCCAATCCATGCGAGCCCTGCACAGGGGACAGATAAGCATATTCTGTGGAATTGTTTGTTTAGCGAGCAGTGTCCCGTGATGGTCCCCGTCACCAGGCGCAGGCCTTTCATGTCCAGGCGTAGTAAACGTCAGTGGCATTCCTTAGGTCATCCGAAGTGCAGGTGAACGGGCACTTAGGACACTCCGACTCCAGCAAGTGTGGCATGGCCTGGTTAGGCACCACACTCGCACTGGGTATTGGATGGAGCTTGGAAAGCCGGTGGTGGTTGTCCTTGGAGAGTCATTATTGTTATTTGGCCCTGATAAGGACCGTTGGTCATGGCTTTAAAGAGAGCCGTTTAAGTGTACCATCGTGGTGAAAGGATTAGTCAGCTAGACTCTGCGCTACCGAGTGCTTGCTGTCCAGGGTGCGCCGGGCGTTTTGTATCGCAGTATGATTTATACTAACGCCACTCGGGGACCAAGTCAACAGCATGCCGCGCACCGTTAGTAACACTATATTACCCCATGTAAATCCGCTTATTTACCAAGAAACAAAAGCGCTGTAAAAGTCAAACTTGTTATCATGGACGTGCGGTTGACTGTACTATTAAAACATTTTTAAAACTTACTACGCTAACTGTATCTCAGATAATTCAAGTATAAATACGAACAAAATGAGAGACAACATCACTAAACTTTATCATTTAATTTAGTACCTAGTGTAAATAATTAGCTGTAAGTATAATAATTTACCAAGCATTACCTATATTGAAACATGAAAATTAAATTAAACAAAAAAAAAATTATCGACCTCAATAACACAAAACTATCGACACTTTCATATCGCCAAACTATCGACATCAACAACCGTGTCCCCGCTCTGCGGCGCGTAATGAAGCGAATCTACTTTCACCGCCCTGCGCAGTTTGTACATAATGTTATTACCTACATTATACATATTGTACCAAGCAATATCATGCCTATTGGGCAAGTTTAGCTGCTTGACACAAATAATCTAGGATATGCAGTGCCAGCTGTTCTAGAACCCAATGGCTTGGCACGCGACGATGGGAAGAGACCTGACGGAATGACCATAATGCCTTGGAAGTTAGACAGACATTTGAGAAAGAAAGATGGAAAATATAATTTATTCAGCATAGACTAAAAGAACACAAGAAGTAGTTAGTTAGTTTAGAAGCCCGAAAGTCTGACAACCAGTCCTACCAAGGGGTATCATACCTATTACCCAGTAACTGGGTTGTGGAGGTCAGATAGGCAGTCGCTCCATGTAAAATACTGGTATTCAGCTGCATCCGGTTAGACTGGAAGCCGACCCCAACATAGTTGGGAAAAGGCAGGCAGATGATGATGATGAGACAAAAAGACACACAATCACACAATACACCAGATAAAAACAATAAAAAAATCAAATAATAAAAAAAATATTTTAAAATTTTTGGTTCAACATGAGTCAAAGTCAAAGTCAAAGCTTTTATTTCAAATAGGCACATAAAAGGCACTTTTGAATGTTGACACATTTGTGGCATCTCATCTTCCTGGCACGGTGGGCTGTGCTGGGGCGGCTGCTGCAGGTGCAGAAAACCTCAAACGGCGAAAATATTTTCCATCCCGATTGGAAGCTGTTTCGGGTTGAAACACTAGCCATGGGGTCCGAGTGCCCACTTGGTTTTTCGAGATATAGCCAAGCAGTTGGTCGACTCTTCACGTGACCAGGGGGCTGGCTTATTTCTTGGCCCAAGAATCAGCATCGCCATACAGTGTGGCAATGCTGCCGCTGCCAGCCTTTTGGGCACTGTTCCTGTTGACAGCGATGCGGACGAATTCTTTGATGCCCTATGATCCTTTTACTGCTAATTAGGGTTGCGTACCCAAAGGGTAAAAACGGGACCCTATTACTAAGACTCCACTGTCTGTCTGTCCGTCTGTCACCAGGCTGTATCTCATGAACCGTGATCCATAATCTACATACAACAAAGACAAAAGAAAGAACTACGATCTACAAGTCTTTTTGCTATGGACGGAGAGGTATATAAATATTACTTTTGGGGTCAATATTATTGCAAATGACATCCCCCATCGCCCCATAATATTTTTTTTGTTTTTTGGTCAGTGTCGTTGTATATTGATCTTGAAATGATTCGCCACCGATTTTATATAATTTATATTTTTATTGAAAATATATATATATATAAATATATATAAATTTTATTGCATCGCAAATAAATAATTTTGAATTTATAACACTTTGCCACTTGATGAGTCGCTGAAATAGAACTCTCGAACTCCCGACCTCTTGCTAAACCGCTCTGCAACCGCTGCGCTTTTATATTAATATATTTTTTACTGGTACTTAATAATATTATCATAAATATCATTATTATGTTGGTAATTACTTTACTTTAGTTAGATTACAGACGTGATGTTTGGTTATGTTATGTAAGCCCACAATTTCTCAAACACGTTTTCACGTTTGTTGTTTTCTCAAAACGTGAGAAAAAATGTGCTTAATAAAACCAAGACTAGTTTTCTCTTTATAAATTATACAGACTATTAAGGCTCCCACAGCTAGGCGCGACGCGACACTGGCGGAACAATTTCTATGAAAATTTTACGGAAATTGTTCTAGGGGAGTCGGGTCGCGCCTGTCTGCGGGAGCCTTTACATGGTGGGCCGTTTGACCGTTCTTCGTAAGGAAAGGTAAACACAAACATCACGCCTCTTGCCGCGACGGGTTAGGCAGAGCTATACCTTTGCTACACATACATTTCGCAAGTTATGTTTAAGTCCCATGTAATATGGAGCGACCCTACTGCCTCTGAGCCGTGTCGTGACAGTCAAAATGTTACACACTTTCGGTCTAGTTCTCATTCACAAAGTAAATAAAGAACTCCGTTCCAAAATCCAACACTTGGCACGAATTGATCATCGAACCCAGGACCTCACGCTCAGCAGTCGTTCTTCGCGTCGTGTCGTCACGACTCGCGACCATTAGTCGCGACCACTAGGCCAGCGAGGCAGTCAGCTGATTATAATAATATGTATAAGAAAATTTCCGATTAAAAAATACTTATAAAAATTCTCGCATAAGTAGTATGAATATTCATTATAGGAAGTTCGTATAATCACTCGGGAATTTTGTAGTAAGTAACTTAAATACTTAAACAGGGTGCACCTACACACGGGCAACTTAAGTTGCTCAATGGTGGGCAACATTAGTCAACAAGGACGTTAAACATGTACCGAACGTACCTCCTCCTCCCAGCTCTAAAGCACTAGGAAATGGTGAAGGGCGGACGTTTTGGTGGCCCAGTAGTAACGGCTGCAACTTACGAGTTTTAGGTCGTGGGTTCGAACTAGATAGGCGTTTTACTATGTGTAAATTATTTCTTCACCGCTCTCAATATGGTGAAGGGTAATATCGTGAAGAAACAATATTAGCCCAATGATGATGATGTCCTATATCCAAAAATTCAAAGATAATAATGTGACATTTACCAACCCGTACTGGGCCCGCGTGGTGGATTACGGCTCACTATCTCTCACCAAGACGAGGCCTGTGTCCCAGCAGTGGGAACATTGTAGGCTAATTATGTTTAAGCTTATATGTCACTTAGATGTTCAAAAAGTGCTAATTCTCAGCCTTATTTGAATAAATGTCTTTTGATTATGTTTAGGAACACAATTTATGGAGCACTTAAATGTTATTTTTGCCAAAACATCCATACCAATATTTAAATTCGAAAGTAACTTTTTTTTTAAATTTATTAACCATTTAAAAATTAATTACATTTGTTTATCAGCAGAGTAGCATTTTTAAACCACTAAGGTAATACCATAGCAACTCTATCTGCCTGTCTGTCTGTCTATATGTTACCTTTTCACGCCTAAACCACTGAACGGATTTCGATAAAATTTGACAGAGAGATAGATTGCATCCCAGGGAAGGACATGGGATAGTTTTTATCCCGAGATTCCCATGGGATCAAAACTTATGCGGGTGAAACCGCGGGGCACTGCTAGTATAGAATAACAACAATCTCCAGCAACTGTACATGGTCATCATCTGCGTTACCTGTTCTCAACTATATTGTGCTCGGCTTCCAGGCTAACGGAATGCAGCTGAATACCAGTACTTTACATGGAGCGACTGCCTATCTGACCTCGACCACCACCCAGTTAGTGGGTTCCGCGATACCTCTTGACAATTACTGTTGCCGGCAACAATCGCTGACCAAGTTGCCCGTGTCACATGTGTTTGTACTTTAAGAATGAAGTCTGCAGTTATGCAATCAAAACACGCGCTCGTGCTGACCGACTGATTCAGTTTGTAACAAGATAAGTTTGTTATAGTTGCGTTTTTACCGGTATTAAAAAGCAGGTTTGACGTCAGTTCGATGCACGAGTCGTACAGAGCAGAAAAAAAAAGTAAATACGCGCCACATCCACGCAATTAGCGCGGTTTTTCAGGAAACAGAAGATTGTAGGTACGGTTTTAAAAGCCCGATTTTGTTTGTTTCTTCCCCGTTGGTCTAGTGGTAGATAGCGTGACTGCTGAGGGTCCTGGGATTCCCTAGGGCTGGCACAAGATGGCTGTGTTATCTCTAAAAGAAAAATCTTTTGGGATTTTTTGATCAGATTTCTAGAAGCAGCATAAATTTAGGGTCAAATTAAATAAATTATAAAATTTATTTTCTTTCAAATATAACTTGCGAAATATGGGACTGGGAGTATGATTAAACTCTGCCTACCCCTTCGGGAAATAGGGGGGCAAAGGCCTGATCATGTAGGTTGAGTACCCTTCCATTTTCCCAATTGCAGAGATAATTGCAGGTATTCATAATCAGCCTATAATGTTCCCACTGCTGGGACACAGGCCTCCTCTTTGTGAGAGGGAGTGGGCCGTAATCCACCACGCGGGCCCAGTGCTGGTATTGCAACGGATAAAATAACAAGAAAGGAGGAAAATCCACCCAAACGGACAACACAGACGCTTGCAACACAGTTCCGTGAAACATAATCTACACAAACGTGTCGCAAACGCTCAAATGGCACCAGAGTTCACTTTCGAAGCGGGAGGTCGCGTGTTTGGACCTGAGTCATGTACCCCCGTGGCCTATGACACTAGGACCTTATGCTCAGCAGTTGTGCTTGCTACCACTAAACCAACGAGGCAGACGAAGTATCAAATACTAGCTTCTGCCCGCGACTACATCCGCGTGAAATTTCTTATTCCCCCGACCCATCGCATCGCTTCGCATCGCATCTCCCGTCCGCGCTATTACTTAGTTTTCGCTTATCGTTCTTTCTAACTTTTGTTTTTGCTCGGCTTCTAAGGTGCGACTCTTGATGTTAAATAGCCTTCTACAATAATTTGGCTATCAAATGCAAAAATATATTTTAAAATCCGACTGGTAGTTCCAGAGATAAACGCGATCAAACAGAAAACAAACTTTTTAGTTTTATTATTTGTAAGACATTCGTAATCTATGGATTACTAGCAGCGCCCCGCGGTTTCACCCGCATAAGTGTCGATCCCGTGGCAATATTGGGATAAAAGGTAGCTTATATGTTAATCCAGGGTGTCAGCTACCTCCATACAAAATTTTATCAAAATTGGTCCAGCCGTTTGAGCGTGAAGAAGTAACAAACATAAACACACACACTCACAAACTTTCGCCTTTATAATATTATAGTGTGATACGCATTATCTCGAGAGAGGCTCGTGGCTAAGCAAAACACGTATGAATCGATCAATCAAGGTTAAGTTTGGCTTACCGAGGTCGATCTGAGGATGGATGACCAACCGTTACATAACGAGGCTCGTCCGTGCCTCAGACAGCACGTTAAACCGTTGGTCCCGGCTGTCATTCGTAGATCTTTGACAGTAGTTACGGGTAGTCAGAAGCCCGAAATTTTGACAACCAGTATTACCAAGGTGTGTCGTATTATCCAGTAACTGGGTTGTGGAGGTCAAATAGGCAGGTGCTCCATTATATTATTATAAATTACTGGTATTCAGCTGCATTCGGTCAGACTAGAAGCCGACCCCAACATAGTTGGGAAAAGGCAGGCAGATGATGATGAGGATGACGATTCAACCCACCCGGACGAAGCCGCGTGCAAAAGACACTCAACTTTATTTTCATAACAACTCAGGTCAGAATTATCTAAAAACTGCCTATAAGATAAGTTAGCAGATTACATAAGCAATGTTTTCGGGGTCAGTGGCACAGATGGGTGTGCAGTGGCACGTCGCAACCAGCAGTTTGGGCTCGAGTTCGCTGTTAATGTGATGTTGGCAAATGCGAGTAGGTTGACGACTTGGTGATGGAAAGTGATTTCCGCCTTTGGACACCAGCTGCCGATATAATAAGGCTCCTACAAACAGGTGCGACACGCGATAAAATCGGGCGCGACACAAAGGCACCGAAAGTCGCGCAACAAGCGGAGCCTTTGTGTCGCGCGCGATTATATCGCGTGTCGCGCCTGTTTGTAGGAAAAATCTCAACGTGAAAACTTAAGTGAAGTGAGTTTGAAGTGAGCTGTCATTCGACAGGGATTTAGATAATGACTCACTCCACCTAAGTTGTCACGGTAAGATTTTTTTTTAATTCTACAACAGCAGAGGGCAAAGACCTCAATCTTTGCCCTCTGCTGTTGACGAATCGCACGCTGATTATATATCTAAGTATTCATTATACTTTTATCGACTGACTACCTCATTGGTCGCAAACGCGCTTCTAAACACGAGGTGCGTGGGAATGGCATCCATTTTGACAGTTCAACAACATTCATTGCGTTATTTACGCTGTTGAGCAGACAAAAATGTTCCACCGAACCGCACGTTACGAAATTTTGTTTCAGTGCGGTTAGTGGAAGTGCTCAGGTGCCGTTCGTCCAAGTGCGGTTGAAATCAGTGCTCTGAGTGGAATACCCCATTTTTCTAACATATGAAGCAATGGATTAGCAATATCCTTAAAAATGATTCAGATTGTTATTGATAGTGTGATGCAATTAGGGCGCTGGGTTCATCATCATCATTTAGATACAGGTACATAAACCTAGTTTAGAAGTCATGGTTTTTCACTCTGGAACACTAACTTAAGCCATTTTTAGATCGAAATAATGTATATGCATTTTTTGAGAAATAAAATATTATTATATTATTATTATTATTATTTCAGCCGAAAGACGTCCACTGCTGGACACAGGCCTCCCCCAAGCACTTCCACTTCGACCGGTTCTGTGCTTCTCGCATCCAACGGGTTCCTGCGGCCTTCACAAGGTCGTCGGTCCACCTTGTGGGAGGCTGGGTTCGATTTCCAGGTATTATGGGATTTTTCAATGAGGATTTTCTCGTTATCCGCCTGGAGTCTAGACTTGTGCCCGGTTGATAGCAAAAGCCGTCCCCCTAATCCATACTGATATTATTCGAAAGTACAACTTTGTCGTCTGTCTGTCTGTATGTTACCTTTTCACGCCCAAACCACTGAACGGATTTCGATAAAATTTGGCAGTGAGATAGATTGCATCCTGGGGAAGGACATAGGATCTTTTTTATCGACATACATCGCGGGAGAAGCTTAGATACTTAGATAAATATAAGCATCCAAAACTTTTTTGAGCATCTTATACTTCTGCCTACACCTTCGGGATATACAGGCGTGATGTCACGTCCAATTCAAGTAATTTCGGTCAGTATGTTAGTATGTACAGATTGCAATATCGTGAGTACATAAAGTACGCCAGTTCACGCTCGAATTCCCATATTTTTCAATAAAACGGGTTTTCTATTACATTTAGTTAATAGAACGGATCCATTTCATGCCAACCTGCCTATTCTATTGAACTCTCACCGTGGAAACTTAAGTGAAATGAGCTTGAAGTGAGCTCAGTCTTGGAGTGAGTCAGTCCACCTGACGCTAGGGATTGGAGTGAGTCAGTCCACCTGACGCTAGGGATTGGAGTGAGTCAGTCCACCTGACGCTAGGGATTGAAGTGAGTCAGTCCACCTGACGCTAGGGATTGGAGTGAGTCAGTCCACCTGACGCTAGGGATTGAACTGAGTCAGTCCACCTGACGCTAGGGATTGGAGTGAGTCAGTCCACCTGACGCTAGGGATTGAAGTGAGTCAGTCCACCTGACGCTAGGGATTGGAGTGAGTCAGTCCACCTGACGCTAGGGATTGAAGTGAGTCAGTCCACCTGACGCTAGGGATTGGAGTGAGTCAGTCCACCTGACGCTAGGGATTGAAGTGAGTCAGTCCACCTGACGCTAGGGATTGGAGTGAGTCAGTCCACCTGACGCTAGGGATTGACACTATTGACAGCTCACTCACTTCACCTTACCCTGCGTTCCAAGTTGGGAAATAATCGATATGAGCGTGCTTAAACCCGTACCGAATTAGCGTGAGCGCGATAACAATGTCCCGTGAATCGTCATAGATGACGTCATGACATGCGCTATCTTACGATAACGCCGACCATGCCCTAGAATAATATCACCGTGAGCGCTGTCAAAAACGACAGTGTGTGTGGGAGGATGTGTCAGTGTGTGTTTTGCTTAAAATTAAACTAACGTGGCATTTTTCGAAATTGTGCTTCTGGCTGGTAGTCGCCACCTAACCATAGAAGAAGAAATCTGGTGTTTATACAAAGAAATACTGTAATAATATCGTTTTGACGTTGAGTAAGCAATGTGAGCGAGTTCACGAGCGTTCGGAATTGTTGACAACTCTCAGCTGTCATAATCGTAATATCTAAATCGGAACGCATGTGAGATGATGTGAGCGCTGTGAGCGATTATAGCTTATTCGGAATGCGGCCCTAGAACGGTGGGATTTTTACAGAATTGATCGCGGCATGTATTATTATTGTTGTTGTGTTACTTACAGCTGATTAGTCAAAGCTTAAAAGCCGGCCAAGTGCGAGTCGGACTTGCACACGAAAAATTCCGTACCTACTAAAAAAACGCTTTTCTTCTATGGAGACTCCCCTTAAATTTTAACTTGATTTTATTTGTTGCAATAGAAACACACATTCTGATGATGATAAATATCATCAATGTATGTCCAGCAGTGAGGGTGCTTTATGCCCACAAACCGGACACCATAAGTGACGTAAGATGATGTCAAAATTGGAAAAGCCCTACGTATTGGCAAATAACTAATGAATGGCTGAACGTAAGCTACGCGTAATTTGTAAACACACGGGTGTGTGCTGCGTGCGCACGCGCTTACGACGTTTTTCCTTATGTTAAGTGGAATGTTTGAACCACAGACTTTATTATAAGTCTGTGGTTTGAACTTAGAATGTGGTGTCTATCATAATTATTCTCTTTTTATGCGGAAGTACAACCCTTGCATTTCCAAAACAATATTTTTTTTACTCCAAAGTAGTAGATAATTTAGAGGAACCGGGATCACCCCTATGTGCTGATGGTGATCACCGGGATGGTTTTAGTGAGGTAAACATCCCACACTCCCTGACCTCCCTCCCAGGAGGTTGGGTGCCTTTTGAAGGTTTCCCTATGAAAACAGAAAAAAAGGTATGTTCTTGTTCAGGAGATAAAGCAAACAAAAATTATTTTTTTATACTTTGTGTTTAACGACTGAGTGTGCACCAATAATGCTCTTATTTCTAGTATGTTAAATCCACAGCTGAAGAATTCAATTTCAAGATATTGTTTGCAACCTTAAAAAAGCGCTGCTAACTCAAACGTGTCAAATGTAATTTTTCATTTAAACGCAATTGTTAACACTGAATTAGTTATTTTGATATTGCAAAAATGTTTGTGCCCAGGGTTCTTTTTGTAGCAGATGTGTGTTTTCAAATTATAGCAATAAACAGAAAAATTACCAATCATCTATCAATCACATTCTGAATGATTTTTTTAAGGACTTATTGTTGATCCATTGCTTCATATGTTCGAAAAGTTTGTCTGCTCATCAACGTAACTATTGCACTGAATGTTGTTGAACTGTCAAAAGGAAAGCCATTGCTACTGTGTGTTACGCAATTACCCCGAGGTTGAAAACAGATAATAGTAAAAATTCTTATTCTACATGTACCCCTGCGTCGAAGTACTCAACAAAAACGCCCTACCCGCTTGCCCGCTCACAATACCTCCCCGTCTGTATCCGCACCGTTACAGCAGGTATTACGTGAGTGCCTAGCCAGTGAAAGCCGAGCCGCGACGCGAGGCAGTTGCTGTGCGTTCAACCAAAAAAAAATGATATAGTTCCATAAAAATAATAATTTTAACTCCCCATCCCCGAACGTCGCGGTGCTTCGATTTATTTGGGTACGTATGTTTTCACTATTTTTTCGGGAATATTTTTTATTGTTGAGTTTTTACGTAATATTGCAGCTTTTCAGTTGTTTTTTTTTTGTTTATAATAATTTATTTGTTTGTTTTTTTATCAGTTGGTGATGTTTTTTTTTCAAAAATTAAAAATTTAATTCATTTCATATTTTATATAAGTAGTGTTATGCGTAATATAAAAACAGTAATTTTAATACGAGTGTAAAAGAATAATATATGTAAATTTCTCTAATTGTTCACATATCTCTGTTCTGTGACTGTTATTTTTTGTTTCCTTGTGTTGAAATGATAAAGTGAATTAATTTAAGACATACCTACCTAATTACCTACCGTATCTATTAAAAAAATTCTTTGTTTAATTTTTAGAAAATAATAAATACGTGAGTGACTCTCTGGGTTCGATTCCCGGGTCGGGCAAAGTGCTATTGGATTTTTCCATCTAGAATTTCTCAGTAGCAGCTCGTAGTCTAGGTTCGTCGCCGGTTGATGGCAATAAGCTCCTGGCGAATTGTGGGTGTACTATAACCGCACACCACTGCCTACCCTTCTGGTTATACACGCGTGAGGTTATGTGTTATGTGATTCTAAAGCCCTATGACCCGACGAGTGCTACCAAAACAATTCATCTATTTTTTATCGTGTTTACCGTGCAAAAGAAAACTGTGTCATAATAACTTTCTCGTAGATACCATTACCTAGATTCTAAACAGAAGTAGGTATAAAGTGATATAATAATATTCTTTGCTCCAACGTGTCCCGGGCCCCACCAGACGGGCCCCACCAGACGGGCCCCACCAGACGGGCCCCACCAGACGGGCCCCACCAGACGGGCCCCACCAGACGGGCCCCACCAGACGGGCCCCACCAGAAACTTAAACACCCAATCAAAGCATCAGCATAATCAGCCTATAATGTTCCCACTGCTGGGACACAGGCCTCCTCTCTGTGAGAGGGCACCACGCGCTCCCAGTGCGGGTTGGATGTCATATGTCTTTGAATTTATGGTTCTAGGACATGCCGGTTTCCTCACGATGTTTTCCTTTACCGTTTTGAGAGCAATGCTGATGAAATAATTTACACAAAGTAAAGCGCACCAGCCTGGGTTCGACCCCGCGACCTACAACTTGTAAGTCGGGGCCCGTAACCACTGCGCCACAACTGTCCTGCCAAGCACAGTACGCACCCGTTAATATCAGCACATCGAGTTTCAGAAAAAGTTCGCCTTTGTGTCACGTTGTTTATGTCCCTCATATCTGTGTGACAGTCTTATTCTAAAGCTCCATTCAACTCAGTCTATCGCAGTCCACTGCTGGACATAGGCCTCTCCCAGGCTACGCTTCTACTCTCTGTCCTCCAGCTTTCGCATTTAGTCTGTCCCAGCCACCTCTATAAACTCGTCCGTCCATCTAGCTGGGGGGCGTCCCACACTAGCTTGCCGATACGCGGTCCCCACTCCAGGACTCGTCTGCTCCACCTGCCATCGGTCCTTCGACAGACATGGCACTCACTGCCACTTCAGCTGACTAACTCTGCAAGTTACGCCGTTTCTAAATCTCGATATGTCATACTAGCTTCTGTCCGCGACTTCGTTCGCATGGAAGTCGTAAGATACACTAAAATAACAGCCACAATTCTTATATTTATAATACTACTAGCTGCGCCCCGCGGTTTCACCTGCGTAAATGTCGATCCCGTGGGAATATCGGGATAAAAAGTAGCCTATATGTTAATCCAGGGTGTCGGCTACCTCCATACAAAATTTTATCAAAATTGGTCCAGCAGTTTGAGCGTGAAGAAGTAACAAACATATAAACACACCCCCCCACACACTCATAAACTTTCGCCTTTATAATATTAGTGTGATAATACTTCGTTTTCGCTAATCGTTATTTCTCACTTTTTGTCTTTTTGTTCAGCACCTATTGGTCCTAGCGTGGTGTTAAGTACCATAAGGCGCTTTGCAGATGGAGCAACTATTACAGCAACCGGCAACTGGTTGTTTACATACATCTCGGGCTATTCGTTTGCAACAACTGGCAACTTTTAAAGGAAAATTTCAAAAAGTTGTTACGTAGTTTCCTCAACTAAAGTTGCTCCATCTGCAAAGCGCCTAAGGCCCGTAATCCACCAAAGCGGAGAGGAGAGGAGATATCTCATTTTTGTATAGAATTTCGTGCGAGCAAGCGGGCAAGCGGCACGAAATTGTATAGAAAAATGAAAGCCTTCTTCAAGAATTAGGCTATCAAATGCAAACCGGTACCGGTAGGTCCAGAGATTAGCGTGTTCAAACAAACGGACTCTTCAGCTTTATTATTAGTATATAGATAAACACCTGGATACGTACGGATATGGTTAGATGCAATAATTCCTAACGCAAGTCAAACGCAAGTTGTCATCTGCAACCGACTTGCGGTATGTAAACATTTACTGCAAGTCGTTTTGCTGCAATCAATCCATCTGCCTGCCCTTTCCCAACTATGTTGGGGCCGGCTTCCAGTATATCCGGGTGCAGCTTTTAGCTGCTGCACAACCCAGTTACTGGGTAACACTAAAACCCTTTGTATGAAATGGTTATAAACAGGGCAAGTTGACGTAGGGTGTAAA
Source organism: Oligia latruncula (assembly GCA_948474745.1). Classification (NCBI taxonomy): domain Eukaryota; kingdom Metazoa; phylum Arthropoda; class Insecta; order Lepidoptera; family Noctuidae; genus Oligia; species Oligia latruncula. The sequence goes on along the minus strand of OX419711.1, from coordinate 445,568 downwards.
TTTTCTTAACAATTACCTAATTTTCCTGACTGTACATGATGTGCCATTTACTACCTTTAATTTTCACTCGACTGTCCAAAAAAAAGTCATAAGTCATAGGTGTTTACGTTTCTATAAAGAATGGATCAACTGTAACGGTATACAATATATATACTGCAATACATTTAACAGTCTTATATAAAATCATTTTATAATACATTGCTTCATTCATATTCAAAATGAGGTTTTTGGAACTTATTAACATACATACATGGCGTGACTCGCTTGTTGACAGGTGTCATGACCAGAGAATCGAATCTTATCTAAGATTGTACAATACAGGGTAAACTAGCTAGCAAAACTCCAAATACGAGAGGGATTATGATAAATATCATGAAACCCTATGAAACATATTATTTCGCCTTTATAATCACACTAATATTATAAAGGCGAAAGTTGGTGAGTGTGTTTGTATGTTTGTTACCTCTTCACGCACAAACTACTGAACGGATTTGGATGAAATTTGGCACACAGATAGTTTATAACCGGGATTAACATAAAGGACACTTTTTAACACGATATTCCCACATGAAATCGAGAAAAAATCAGCGGTTCCCTACATTTATATGTTCGCATAACTCGTAAAAATGTAGGGAACAGCTGATTCTTTTTTCGCGATTTCAAGTTTAGTTGTTCATAATGATGAGTACAGTCACAAGCAAAAGTATGCATACACTTGGCTTTATTGAAAGGCGATTTTCTCCTTTATTTTTGAATGAAATTTTATGTTATTACGAACAAAGTATTTTCGATTTTTTTTTCATTATTTCATGAAAAAATCGCAATTGAAAGTTGCCAAGTGTTCACATATTAGTGCTTGTGACTGTACAATAACCCTATACGAGGTTATACATTAATAATAATTTTAATTACCTTCATCAATGTCTAATGGGTTTAAAGTAATAGCTTAAGCGGCAATAGCCCAAAGGTTAAAGGGGTGGACGGGTGAGCTAGAGGTCGTGGGTTTGAACTCCAACCGTTGCACTATTACCACATACTTTGTTAGGAGAATAGGTATGTAATATCTTACATAGGGTAAGTCTAACTGAGATGCACTGTGCCTGTGTGGTGGATTACGGCCCACTCCCTCTAACAGAGAGGAGGCCTGTGTCCCAGCAGTGGGAACGTTAAAGGCTGATGATGCTAAGCCTATGTATAGCAGTGGTCTGCAATAAGTCCTATAGCTGATTGATAAGAAGCAATCATCTGCCCAGCCATTTCTCAACAATGTCGGGGTCGACCTCCAGTCTAACCGGATGCAGCTGAATACCAGTAATTTACATGGAGCGACTACCTATCTGACCTCCACAACCCAGTAACTGGGTAACGCGATACGACACGGTAAGACTGGTTGTCAGAATTAAGACCTACCCGTAACGACTGTCAGTTGTTTATCGGAACCAACAGATTCATAAGCTTTCCGATTCTGAGGCACGGACGGTATGTAGTAGATGGTCACCCATCAATGGACTGATTGCAGCAACATCGATCGACCCTTGCGGCCGTTACTTATAAGCCACGAGCCCCTCAACAATTGATTACTTATAAGCCACGAGCCCCTCAACAATTGATTACTTATAAGCCACGAGCTCCTCAACAATTGATTACTTGTAAGCCACGAGCCCCTCAACAATTGATTACTTATAAGCCACGAGCCCCTCAACAATTGATTACTTGTAAGCCACGAGCCCCTCAACAATTGATTACATATAAGCCACGAGCCCCTCAACAATTGATTACTTATAAACCACGAGCCCCTCAACAGTTCATTACTTGTAAGCCACGAGCCCCTCAACAATTGATTACTTATAAGCCACGAGCCCCTCAACAATTGATTACTTATAAGCCACGAGCCCCTCAACAATTGATTACTTGTAAGCCACGAGCCCCTCAACAATTGATTACATATAAGCCACGAGCCCCTCAACATTTGATTACTTATAAGCCACGAGCCCCTCAACAATTGATTACTTATAAGTCACGTGCCCCTCAACAATTGATTACTTATAAGTCACGAGCCCCTCAACAATTGATTACTTATAAGCCACGAGCCCCTTAATAATTGATTAATAAAATAATTTCAATAATTCTTGTGTCTATTGTTACAGACATAATAATTTGGAAGCGACTTCGGTTCAAAATGGACGCGAAATTTATGTCAACGAAAATGGACGACTATCAGTAAGTTTCATAGTTATTTATTTATATTGAGGCTGCTAGTGTTGATTATAAACTTAGGATTTAAGAGTAAACTAGTCGCGAGCTCGAACTCACTGGTGGTCATGGCCAAAAAGCACGTCTCACATGACTTCGTGTCCGATAGAGATACAGGGTGGGCCATAAGGGTGTTGGCGGTTTAAATATTCGATTTAAAAAAAACTACGAAACATAACAAAAATATATTTGTATTGTTAAAAAGTAGAAGCATAGGAATTTTTAAGACTTAAAAATAATGTTGTCCAAATGGCTTCCCTCGGCTGCTTGGCACTCTTGGAACCGAAGTCGCAAATTTTGGAAAACTCGTTGAAAAGTTGTTCTCGGTATTTTGTTACTTTCCTGAATAATATTCCTCTTCAGCTGCTCTAAATTGGTCGGATTATTCTCGTAAACTACCGATTTGAGGTAGCCCCATAGAAAATAATCGCATGGAGAGAGATCGGGGCTACGTGGGGGCCATTCAATATCCCCCCTTTTCGAGATGAGTTTTCCGGGAAAAACATTTTTCAGCAGCTCTATGGATACCCTAGCCGTATGATTCTTGGACTATCTGAATCTTATAAGCCTTCAAATGCAGATCACGTTTCAAAATTCGTCGCAAAGTTGTTCTTTTGACGTCCAAAGACAGACTTCTCTTACGTGTTGACTGTTGCGGATTTCGCTGAACTGAAACACGAACACGCTCCACAATGTCGGCTGATCTTGCAGAAACCGGGCGACCACGAGCCGTAATTGGTACTGTTGAGCCGGTTGTTTCAAACATTCTGATCCATTTTCGTAACACATTGGCGTATTCAGGAAAGTAACAAAATACCGAGAACAACTTTTCAACGAGTTTTCCAAAATTTGCGACTTCGGTTCCAAGAGTGCCAAGCAGCCGAGGGAAGTCATTTGGACAACATTATTTTTAAGTCTAAAAAATTCCTATGCTTCTACTTTTAACAATACAAATATATTTGTGTTATGTTTCGTAGTTTTTTTTAAATCGAATATTTAAACCGCCAACACCCTTATGGCCCACCCTGTAGTATCAGTGATGAGCAGTTAGACGTTATAGACTTATAGTCTACACGCATAACGGCTAGTTTTCACTCATAGAAACACCGTCCAAACTGATAGGCGCTTAATTTTTTTGAAAAGTGCTTTGGAAAATCGAATTTTATGAAAAAAACCACTGCATATATGAATTAAAAATAATCGTTCTTTTATTACTTATTTACACCCAAAGTTACGTTAAAAATAGCAAGAAAAACGAATCTTTGTTGGCTCATTACTTTTTAATGGCTTTTTATTTTAGTATTCTGTTTCCGTACAGAAAAAATTTATAACAAGTCAAAACGATATCATGTTTAACTTTGGATGCACAATGTCAAACAGTGGGTGTCAGTCTCCCGAAATTTGTATGGGAAAAATATCGACTAGTGGCACCTTAACGGCTAAACTTAAGGCAACGCTCACAGACCGTACTTTGGCTTTACTTTGCTAAGTAAGCGCTAAGAATATAAACTGTATTTGTATAACATTAATGTCAAACGTTTTAAATGCTCACATTTGCTTGCGCGACTCATCAACATCATCTGCCTGCCTTTTCCCAACTATAAAATGTTGCGGTCGGCTCACTGTCTAATCGGAACTACACTGGTGCGAGTTGAGAACCTTGCATTAAAATAACCATTACTTTGTTCAAAAACACACCTAGACTTTCCATATCCACAAAATCCTCCTTTAATTCTAGGAAACACATAGAAATGCTGAACGGAAATGACCTCAACACCCTCAACATGAACTATGAAAGCAACCACATAAACCTGGAACAGCCAGACAAGTCCTCAGAAGCCATCGCTGACTTCTACGAGGACTCCGTGGTCATGGTCACCGGAGGAACAGGGTTCGTTGGCAAGGCTCTGCTGGAGAAACTGCTGAGGAGCTGTCCTGGGATCAAGACGATTTATGTGCTGATGAGGCCGAAGAGAGGTCTGACTGTGGACCAAAGGTATAAGGAGCTTCTTAAGCATCAGGTTGGTGTCATACTTTTAGTTATTTTTTCTTTTTTTTTTTGAAGATACGTATGCTTTCTTTTTTCTTTTATTGCTGAATGGACCTGTTCTTGACCTCGATCACGCCTCATGGAAAGCGATGGATGATGTATATGATGGAACGAGCGTGCCCAGAAGATGTTCACTCTTGTTTTGAAGGCAGACGAGTTAAATGTGGAAGGGATCACAGACGCCGAGAGCAGAGAGTTCCACACTCCGTCTGTGCGCATAATAAACGTGGAGGAGAAGCGCTGAGTAGGACTGGTCGGGTTGTCAACCAAGTGTGGATGGTATCCACACTTGGTTGATATCCCGACCAGTCTGCGCTGCAGTACGCTGGTAGTCCGGTAGTAAAAGGGCGATGATGGGATTAGGTCGTGGAGCTCCTGCGTGCACTCTCCAAAGGACCGTCTGTAGAAGTCTGTTTTTGGAAGTCATCATCTTTCTCCCCTTATGTCAATTCATTTGTGGTCAACGCACATGACAGCATATTGTGAGAAGCAGTGGTCGCGCAATGGTATCGGCTCCGACTTACGAGTTGTAAGTCGTGATCAACCACGAGCAGTGAGCAGTGCGTGAGCATCGCCATGCAACGTGGCAATGCTGCCAGCCTTTTGTGCACTTCTCCAGCTGACAGCGATATGGACGAACTTTTTGATGCCATATGATTCTTTACCCTTGTTTTATAGACATGTACATTTATTATTATTTTAAGTCTGTTAGATTTCTAAATATACTATCCAAAATTAAGTAGAAAAAGGTTAACAATCTAATAAAAAACAACAGTAATTGCGGAACAGGTAACAAGTAAATTATTAAATGCAATTGGAACAGGAGAGTATCAGTAGTCGAGTATCTTGGATGGTAAAATCTTTGTAACGCTGCTTTACGAACTAGGGAATCGATTGCAATCGGTTTAAAGGCTCGTTACCACTAAATAGCACAGGTTTAAATAATAATACAATCTAAAATAGATTACATCTGCTGGACATAGGCCTCCCCTAAGCACCTCCACTTCGACCGGTCCTGTGCTTCCCGCATTCAGCGGATTCCTGCGACCTTCACCAAGTCATCAGCCCACCTCGTGGGAGGCCTTCTAACTCTATGTCTTCCGGTACGCGGATGCCATTCCAGAACCTTATGACCCCATCGACCATCTAATGGGCTGCTACGGCGCTATTCTTGAATGAAAAACCCAATAACACTTAGTCTTACTTGAGAATCACCAGGTCTCCATTCTCAGCAGTCATGCTTACGACCTCCGTGTTACGACCACTAGACCAACAAGGCACTTATAAAAATGCTTCATACAAACAAAAATATAAAGGCCTTCTCCTCCCCAGGTCTTCGATCGCATCAGAGCCCGTTGGCCCGAACGTCTCGGCAAGCTGTACCCCATCACCGGAGACGTCTCCGCCCCCAACCTCGGAGTCAGCCCTGAACAGCGAGAGCTGCTGGGGAAGGTGACCACGCTGTTCCACTCGGCTGCTACTGTGAAGTTCACGGAGCCGCTCCATGTAGCCACCACACTCAATGTGCAGGGAACTGCCTCGCTGCTGAAGCTGGCTGAGGATATGCATAAGTTGAAGGTAGGTCCTGGTATTATGTGCGTACATTTTTTTTATTATGAAAAATTCTTCTAACTTCTGGCTTCTGCCCGCGACTTCATCCGCGTAACATTTCGGCAACCACCAACCACCGCGGCCGCTGATCACCAAAACAGCATCATATGCGTGCTTCCTGAGTTTTTTTTCTTTTTGCTCCCAAGGGTCGTAAAGTGATTTTAGCCTTCCTCAGAATTGGGCTATCAAATATGCAAAAAGATTCTTTAAATTCTAACAGGTACTAGTTTACCTAAAGTTACTATGAAGTATAGGATTAGTAATATCCTTTAAAGTGATTCAGATTGTGATTGATAGTGGTTGTGCACTAAGAATACGATAGGAAGTCGAAAAACCTAAGTGGTCTGCACGTCACGTCTGTGGAGTTTCGCGTCTCTATCACTCATACCTCATGTAACAGTCTCCTTCTCTAAAGCCCTTGTCATAATACGTTGACCTGCCCACCAGGCGCTGGTACACGTATCAACAGCCTACAGCAACGCGCCGCGCTCCCTCATCGAGGAGCGAGTGTACCCGCCGCCCTACGACCCCGACAGCATCGTCCGCTGCACCAAGATGCTGCCGGCAGAGACTGTGGAGGTCATCTCGGAAACTTTACAGGTTGGTACAACTGAGCATGGTTTCTGAAAACCTGTTTTTTATAATAATTTATGGCTACTTGCGCGATCATGCCTGGCATGTGTTTAAACTCGGAAATAATTCATCTTGCGCCACTAAGAGTTAGAGGTAAACCCAGAGTTAAACTTTTAAATGTTAAACCCACCGATGTGGGAGAGTTAGCGTCAGCTCACACCGAGACGCGACGCGACGCGCAGTTTTCAAGATAGACATACAATTACAGACAAACCCTGCGTTCCGAGATGGGAAATAATCGATGTGAGCGTGCTTAAACCCGTACCGAATTAGCGTGAGCGCGATAACGACGTTCCGTAAATCGTCATAGATGACGTCATGACATGCGCCATCTTGCGATAACGCCGACCATGCCCTAGAATAATATCACCGTGAGCGCTGTCAAAAATGACAGTGTGTGTGTGAGGATGTGTCAGTGTGTGTTTTGTTTTGATTTGCATCTTATCATAAAATTAAACTAACGTGACATTTTCGAAATTGTGCTTCTGGCTGATAGTCGCCACCTAACCAAAGAAGAAGAAATGTGGTGTTTATACAAAGAAATACTGTAATAATATCGTTTTTAGATTGAGTAAGCACTGTGAGCGCGCTCACGGGCGTTCCGAATTGTTGACAGCTCTCAGCTGTCATAATCGTGATATCTAATCGGAACGCCATGTGACATGATGTGAGCGCTGTGAGCGATTATAGCTAATTCGGAAAGCGCCCCTTATCTACTACACAAAAAGGTACACGATTCAGTGAGCTACGCAGCGCAGCGCTGCGTAGCTCGACGTAGTAAACCCTGCATTGTGTACCTACCTTTTAGTGTAGTAGATAAGGTCTGTAATTGTATTTCTATTTTGAAAACTGCGCGTCGCGTCGCGTCTCGGTGTGAACTGACCCATGTCGTTAAATTCTGGGTTAGTGTTAGTAATGTCACAAAAAATATCAGCAGGCATATTATATTCATAAACTCATATAAAAATCGCGTGTGCAGAGTATCGCTAGCTAATTTAATTTGACCCCACAAAATGTCCCGACTTGACAATCAATTTAAATATTATAAAAAGTAAAGTTTATTTATTTATGTATTAAAATCTCCCTTCAACTATCATGATCAGTGTATGTATGTACCCAATGCGACAGTGCGGTCATTTGACAAATCTATAGGTACTAACTTATATACCTATAATATTTTATAGAATTGAAACTATTCTAAAAAGTTATTAAGATTAACTTTTTAGAATATTTAGCTAAAATGGAAAAGAAACATTAAGTTAATTGGTTTCTAAAAACATTTCAAGTAGGTTCTTACCCAAAAGGTTACACAAAGACATTTGAGAAAAAACGTTTTGTGCAATGTGACGCATTAGGTATTTCCTAAGTGTCTTCTTTTGTTTTGTTACAAAAAAAAAAACAAATTTGTTTATGTCTTTAACAAGCTTTGTACTACATTACTAGTGATAGAAGCGTCCTTTTAAGCAATTAAATGCCTGTATTATTACCTTTTATTTTTACCGTTTTTAAGTCGTTTTTGGGGTTCTGTACCTCAACAGGAAAAATTAAATACCTACTTATAAGATAACTTCGTTGTCAGTCTGTCTGTCCGTCTGTCAAGACCCTTTTTCTCAGGAACACGTGGAGTTATCAAGTTGAAATTTATATCAAATACTCAAGGCTGCAATATCTGCAAAGCATAAGTATGCATAAGCAGCAAATATCAAACTTCTAAATCGACGCAATCAAAAGATACGGGCGTTTATGTTCCGGAATCATAACCTATAGGGTACTTCCCGTTGACCTAGAATCATGAAATTGGCAAGAAGCAATGTCATGTAGCACAATTATAGGAAAAATCCGAAAACCGTTAATTTGTTGTTACATACCTACAGTACGGAACACTACAAAAAACCATCACATGGGCGTAAGGTGATATATTCACTGTTCATTACTTTTCTGTTATACAATAGTTCTTGTAGTAACGAAACGGCTAAGCCTCATATTTTGACTAAGGTGTTAAAGTTAGGGCTTGAAGAGTTAGGTCGTGTAGAGTTAGAAGCTTGGCCCTACATGAGATCTGATAACTTTTTGACAGTGCGAGGCATATGTGGTCTCGTCTTGGCAACATTTTACATGAAAATGTTGGTGGGTTATTTTATTCTTTAAATATGTAGAATATCAGAATAAATTTTACACGTCATATTATCAAAAATAAATAAGCTAGATGAGGTCGGCGTTTCCTATCTGACTATTCTGAAAAGAAAGGCCGAAACAAACTCAGAGAAGAACAAACCGTATGTTTCAGCATGTAATATTGTATCCTCTTGCAGGGCGAGCACCCGAACCCCTACACCCTGACGAAGGCGTTGGCAGAGTCTATAGTGTACAGTCACACCAACTTGCCTGTGTGCATCGTCAGACCTTCTATTGGTAAGTCATAATAATAATAATAGCCTCCCGACCGATTTCGGTCACGGTGGCCAATCTCAACGGAGATTAGCCAGGTGCGCAGGAGATATTATAGTGCACACAGCACAAGTTTGTACGTGAACTCAGGTGCACTCTCTGTTCCTTAACTCCCCGGGCGCCTGCTCCCTAGCAGGCGCAAGACCAATGGCTTTACGTGCTTTCCGAGGCACGGGGGTATTAAACCGCCAACTTCCAAACTCCGGATTAAGTCATAAGTCATTTAACAAATTCCTAATTGAAAACCAAATAACACTTTGTCCGACCTGGGAATGTACGTAGTTATTTTAGCAGACGGCATGACGAAGGGAAGGTGGCTAGATCTCTGGTGTGGGACGCAACGTGTGTCGATACCATTGCTCCATCTCATGTTCCTAGCACGGCGGGCGGTGTGCTGGCGCCGCTGCTGCGGCTGAAGATCCTCAAGCGGCGCCAATACTGTAACCTTATGGGCAACTACAGCTTTGAGCCGTTTGGGGTCGAAACGCTCGGGTCATGGGGCCCGAGTGTGCGTCTCCTTTTTAAGGAAAATTGAAAATATAAAACAAAACCTAACCAAATCCGAGGTCGGTTGTTAATTTTCGAGTTCGCTTCGCTCGCTCTTCCCGCTCTACGTAATAATCTGGGGGCACGGGAGTGCCCCCGCCAAGACGAGCCAAGCGAAGCGCAAGGGCACTACCTACCTTTTCTCGAAGCAGTTCGTCGTATTTTTGAACCTTTCTATCTTTCTAATACATACGAGAAATTTGCCAGCGTTATTAAATACTGAAGCCCTTAAAAAAATACGCCATAAATAATAAAATTACCCTATCATAAGTTTAGAGGGACGCCCCATTCCCCCCAACTTTCTAAGAACACGGGCAGGTCACACAGGCCCTGCTAGTTATTATCAATGTGTATAATTTCCCACAAGGCGCCAGTCTCAGCCCACTTCTCATGACATTCATCAAATAGTCATAAGCGATCGATTGGACCTATTATTGGCTCGCAGGCAACCACTTTATCAAACAATATTTTATTTGTTGGCATTATAGTATTATTTGCAAACAGAACCTTGCAAATAGTAGAGGGGCTCGTGGCTAAGTAATAACAGCCGCACGGGTCGATCTAAGGTTAAGCTTGCCGCGGTTGGTTTCAAGATGGGTGACTACCTATTCATTACATACCGAGACCCCTCCGTGTCTCGGAAGTCCCGGCTGACATTTGTATATCTTTGACAGTCGTTACTGATAATAAGAAGCCCTGAAGGCTGACAACCAGTCTTACCAAGGGGTATCGTGTTACCCAGTAACTGGGTTGTACAGGTCAGATAGGCAGTCGCTCCATGTAAAATACACACATCGACATAACACACACAACCTTTCGCCTGCAATCCCCGAAGGGTGTGTCACATGTGTATATTACACCCACATTTCGCTATTGCCATCAACCCGCACAAATCCATACTTGGATCCGGGCTGCTTCTGAGAAATTCCTGATGGAAAACCCAATAACACTTTGCGATCTGAGAATCGACTTCGAAGGAAAGTTCGGCTTTGTAGAACGTTGTCTCTGTCACTCATACCTGCTGGGACACAGACCTCCTCTCTGTGAGAGGGAGTGGGATGTAATCCACCACGCGGGCCCAGTGCGGGTTGGTGGCTGTCACGTGTCTTCTAGTTCTAGGACATGCCGGTTTCCTCACGATTTTTCCTTCACCGTTGTAGAGCAGTAGTACTTAATTAAATAAATTACTCAAAGTAAAGTCCTTGTATGGATTCGAACCTAGAACTCGTAAGTCCAGAGCTCCAGACCGTTACCAATGGGCCACCACGACTCTAGCTGAATTCTCGACGTGACTCATTTACGTCACCTAGCATTGATACTGATTGTTATCACAATCAGCTAAGCTGTTTAGAAGTGACGTAAGACATCCATACTTACAGTTTTAATTTATGATCCGTCATTAACCGACCTCCGATTGACCTTACAAGGAGACTACAGGTCGTGTTTAGTACGCAAGGTGGCCAAAAGTTAAATGTACACACGCCAGCACATTAAGCTACTACAATCTGTCAAATTTCTTTAATAGATTTTCAACTTTATTGCTAAAGCATAAGGTTCAAGGTTGATTGGGAAAATTTGACAGTTTAGGGTAGCTTGATGTGCTGGCGTTTGCACATGACACATGGCTTAGTTGTGAGAAGAATTCCTGCTACAAAGCAAGTGGTTCTAGGTTCCATATCAAGCACCATAATTGCAGGGAGAGAAGGAAATTCCTAATCTCATCCATCTAGGTTTGAAAAGTTTGTCTGCTCAGCATCAATAGGTACGCACTGGACGTGGCTGAAATGACAAAATGAACGGTATTGCGATCGATTGCCACTGTATGTCTGTTACGCAATTACCCCGCATGTCGGGCAAAGTGGCAAGTGTATTGGGCAGCCCGGAGTCTGGATTTGTGACCGGTTGGTGGCAATGGGCCTCTATTAAACATAACTTTTTGGGATGCAAGAAGAAGCCTCCTCGTGTAGCGCAGTTTGTTTTGCCAGTCACACAACTGAACCGAGCGCTCGGCGCATCCTGGACAGTCACACCCAACACCTTATTTGACTGGCCAATTCTTCCCTTGCGGTGGTAGGGCTAACGCCCGCCTGGTTTGCGACCACCCTCCCACAGGAGTCCGGCGTCAAGCAGCCTGCTGTGTTTCGTCGATGCGTGGCAGTTCCAGTGCCTTAGGCACCTTCTGGGCACGCTCGTTCCATCATAGACCTCATCCATTGCTTTCCATCAGGCGTGATCGAGGTCAAGAGCGGGCCCATTCTACAATTTAAAAAAAACTGGCGAAATGTACCTACCCATACTTTTGGCAGAACTAATGAACTTGGTACAAATTATGTTTCTGTTAATTTGCGATGAGTATGTCAACCGTACGACAGTGGTATGGTAACACATAGACATTGGGCTGGCCTAGCGTAGTGCGAAATTTCGATAGAATAAGAGGCCCGCTAGTACTGGTATAATAAGAGGCCCGCTAGTACTGGTATAATAAGAGGCCCGCTAGTACTGGTATAATAAGAGGCCCGCTAGTACTGGTATAATGAGAGGCCCGCTTGTACTGGTATAATAAGAGGCCCGCTTGTACTGGTATAATGAGAGGCCCGCTAGTACTGGTATAATAAGAGGCCCGCTTGTACTGGTATAATAAGAGGCCCGCTTGTACTGGTATAATAAGAGGCCCGCTTGTACTGGTATAATAAGAGGCCCGCTTGTACTGGTATAATAAGAGGCCCGCTAGTACTGGTATAATAAGAGGCCCGCTAGTACTGGTATAATAAGAGGCCCGCTAGTACTGGTATAATAAGAGGCCCGCTAGTACTGGTATAATAAGAGGCCCGCTAGTACTGGTATAATAAGAGGCCCGCTAGTACTGGTATAATAAGAGGCCCGCTAGTACTGGTATAATAAGAGGCCCGCTAGTACTGGTATAATAAGAGGCCCGCTAGTACTGGTATAATAAGAGGCCCGCTAGTACTGGTATAATAAGAGGCCCGCTAGTACTGGTATAATAAGAGGCCCGCTAGTACTGGTATAATAACGGGCCCGCTTGTACTGGTATAATAAGAGGCCCGCTAGTACTGGTATAATAAGAGGCCCGCTAGTACTGGTATAATAAGAGGCCCGCTAGTACTGGTATAATAAGAGACCCGCTTGTACTGGTATAATAAGAGGCCCCCTTGTACTGATATAATAAGAGGCCCGCTACGTACTGGTATAAGCTGAATGGATATATGGATGAATGTTTCTTGAAATAATTTGCGACTCATTTGACCTGTCCCAAGGACATTACTAATTAATACGGTAAGTCCTTTTGGAGGGACAAAGCGATTGAGAGTTTTACTATGCATACAATGAATTTATTTAAATCCGACTAACACTATGAATAATTGAATATCTATAATTAATAATATTATGTTTAGGCGTAGGTAATAATTAAAGATGGCTATCTATCATTATTGTTTATGTATGACAAGTCAACAAAAGAGAAGTTTAGTAAGAAACCGATGGATGTTGTCGACTGCAATTTAATTTGATAAATGAGCTGCTTGTTTTCTATTAATAAAATTAAATTTTATTCGAGAACATCCATCGGTTTCTTAATAAACTTCAACTATATCCGACGATCCTGCATACTTATCTCTTTTGTTGACTGTACCTACCTACTGAAACCATGGTAACAGGTATTATCCATGTCACTGCCACCCTACTGTATCCCACACTCTACAGTCTCTCAAAAACAGCACCCCAATTGCGTAACACACTATCAATCGGAATTTCAATAATTTTGAAACAAATTGCTAATCCATTGCTTTATAAGTTCGAAAAATTTGTCTGCTCAACACGTAAATAACGCAATGAATGTTGTTGAACTGTCAAAATGAAACCGATTCCGATTGATACGCAATTGCCCCACAGATCTCATACTCGTACCTATGTACGAGTACCTACGAGTATTACATGTTCTACCTTCAATGTCTGTGGTCGTGTTGGTACGTGGTCAGCTCTGAGCGGCAGACAAATATTAGAAAAGTAAAGAAGTTGAATTGAAAGCGATGCTCATCATAAATTCATATACCTTTGACGCACAGCCATCATATCGATTGACACAAGGCAGGGGGAGGCATGGCTTTCCAATCATTTTAATTAAAAATGTATGTGCCTCAACTGCTTTTACTAAGAAACGAGAAAATATTGATTTCAATTGATTTGCGATGGATATTGACGTGAAATAGCCCAATTTCACTCACTGGACTCTCTGTTACGAACGCCCTGAGAGATGCTGAGAACCGAACGAAGTGGAAGAACATCGTGCATGAAGCCACGAAGGCCTTTCAGGGACACGACCTTCAGTAATGAAGTACACGAACAAGAAGAGAGAAGAGAGAGCCCAAATAGTACTCCCACATTTCGCCAGTGTAATACAGGACTGCCTATCTGACTTACTGGATCCCTTACTCGGTCACAGGATGCCACGTGGTAAGACTGGTTGTCAGACTTTCGCACTTCTGACTACCCGTAACGACTGTCAAAGATCTACGAATGACAGCCGGGAGCACGTGCTAAACGTGCTTTCCGAGGCACGGAGGGGTCTCGATATGTAATAGAAGGTCATTCATCCACGGACCAACCTCGGCAAGCGTAGCTTAACCTAATTGATCGATCTGTGCGTGTTATAAATTAGCCGCAGCCCATCGCAATCCACTGCTGGACATAGGCCTCTCTTAGGCTGCCCCACAACACCCTGTCCTTAGCCTTCCGCATCCAGTCGGTCCCAGCTGTGGGAGTATTGCAGCGGGGCTGGTTCATGAGGTATTTGATGGAGTGGGAGCAGAAATAAAAAGGCAGGCCTTTTGGTGTTACGTGTGTGGAGCGGATTTTATTGCAGAATCAGAATGACAGTAGTTTGACACAAGGAACAGGGAATGAACATAAAAAAATATAGTTTGTTGGAGTTGCCAACACCAGCCACCTTTTTAAGATCGTCTCTGGCGTCCCACACTACCAACCCATGTAGGTCCGACTACCTAGGTACATGTAGGTCCGACTACCTAGGTACATGTAGGTCCGACTACCTAGGTACATGTAGGTCCGACTACCTAGGTACATAATTAGAAACTTGAGGTTAGACAGGTTATAAATATCTTGTCCATTTCTCAATAGCCATAGTAAGATTAGGTAACACCTGTGCACTGTGGTAATACCATGAAACAGGTTGGGGAGTCGAGAAAGCGGACTTATCTTCGATGACTACCTACATTCTGCGATTATGCATAATCTAAGTAAAATGTTAGACACCGTTAGGTAGTCTAATGTTTACTTATTGTTTACAATTGTTTTAAATTATTACAACAAAGAAAATGACAGTTCGAATCGGTGACATGCGCCCGCTATACAGGGGTAAAACTAAATATTCATTGCGTTATTTACGTCTTAGAGCAACCAATTTTTTCGAACTTATAAAGCAATGGTTTAGCAATATCCTTCAAAATGATTCACATAATTTATGTGTAACGCAATTAGGATGCAGTTTCGTCCGAGCTCATTTTATTCTTTCCTTGTTTGTAATAATAGTTTTCTGTTATTTTCAGTGACCGCCGCCCTGCAGGAGCCCTACCCAGGATGGATCGATAATGTGTACGGAGTCACCGGTGAGTCGCAACAGCTTCCAAATAAAACTATAGCCCTTATTGAGAGTGCACGGAGAGTAAAAAGGAACATACATATAATTTGCCCTCATCTATATATCTATCTATCTATACCTACTATAGACCGACCGCTTAGCTGAGACGTTGCCTGAGGTAGCAGCGCGGTGCGGGAGGGGTGTGGTGACGTGTGCGAGAGCTCTGTGATACGTCAACTTGTGACAACTATCACCCCTCCCGCACCACGCAGTCTACCTCAGGCAAATAATAATAAAGCTGAAAAGTCTATTTGATCGCGCTAATCTCTGGAACTATCAGTCAGATAAAAAAAAAACTATTTGCATTTGATAGCCCATTTCTCGAGGAAGGCTATGGAGCCGAGCAAAAAGAAAGAAAGTGACGAACGCTAAGCGAAAATGAAGTAAAAGCGCGGGCAGATGCGACGGGGAGGGGCGGGGGAATAACCACGCGGGTGAAGTCGCGGCCACAGCTAGTCTATAATTATATTTATATTCACATCTATATTTTGAGATCAATAATGTTTCAAGATCTAATCCTTCTTCTCCTTTCTTTTTTATATGTAACTAGCTGCGCCCCGCGGTTTCACCCGCAGAATTGTCGATCCCGTGGGAATATTGGGATAAAAAGTAGCCTATATCTTAATCTAGGGTGTCAGCTACCTCCATACAAAATTTTATCAAAACTGGTCCAGAGCGTGAAGAAGTAACAAACATATAAACACACACACACTCACCCCCACACGCACACACTCACAAACTTTCGCCTTTATAATATTAGTGTGATCATAAAATATGATAGCTGAAGAATTTTAGTCATATCTTCTCCATCTTCTAGGTCTCATAATGGAGATCTCCCGCGGCACCTACCGCTCCGGGTACTGTCACGAGCGGTACGTGGTGGACCTGGTGCCCGTCGACATGGTGGTCAACTCCTGCATCCTCGCTGCCTGGAGACAGGGGGTCAAGCAGTGAGTGTAGAACCTCATTGATCTAGAGGTCTGTAGTAGATCTGGGTGGAGTGGACGCTGTCGCTGTGGATTTGGTGCCCGTCGACATGTTGATCTAGCACATCTCCTGTGGAAAGTCAGCTTTATGGTCCCAAGTGTGGTTAAAGTCAGGAATTTCTAAGCAGGCGCACGGAGCCTCAATGTTTGCTAATATGATGTCAAAAAGGTCGGCCTTTTGCACTACAGCTGTGAAAATGTGGGTCTACTTAAACCCCTAACGGAGTGAACCCCTTTGTAGAATACAGACTTGCTTATGTATATCATCGCTATACATAACAGCTCAAAATCTGGACTGCCAACTGAGCATGGCCCCGATAACTTCGGCATTCTTCCTCTCACTATAGAAATCTTCTAAAGTCCTTATTAACTTATTCCAGGCCTGGTCGTTGCCCAGTCTACAATGTGACATCAGGATCTATCAACCCGCTGCAGTGGGGCCAATTCACCAAACTCTGCATCAAATGGGCTCTGGAGAATCCCACCAAGTAAGTTTTCAGTTTACTTTAACTTACCAGCTTATGAAGTACTCGTGGCTAAGCAATAACAGCCGCGCGGGTCGATCTTTAAGGTTCAGCAATACTTGCTGATGTCGGTTGGTGATGTTGGTGTCGGTGCCTGTTGGTCTAGTGGTCAGTGACTATGACTGCTATGCCGGAGGTCGTGGGTTCGATTCCCACCCAGGACAAATGTTTGTGTGATGAGCATGATCATTTGTTCTGTGTCTGGGTGTAATTTATCTATATATGTATGTATTTAGAAATATATAAGTATGTTTATCAGTTGTCTAGTACTCATAACACAAGCTCTGCTTAGCTTGAGACTAGACGGCGTTGTGTGATAGTTGTGGAATATTATTATTATTATTATTTATTCGTTGATTTTTGAGTCGTGACGGGTAGTCACAAGCACAAAAGTCTGACAACCAGTCAAACAGGCGCGACACGCGACGCAAATCGCGTGCGACACAAAGGCACCGCTCGTTGCGCGACTTGCGGTGCCTTTGTGTCGCGCGCGATTCGCGTCGCGTGTCGCGCCTGTTTGTAGGAGCCTTTACGAAGTGGTATGGTGTTACCCAGTAATAGGGTTGAGAACGTCAGATTAGCAGTCGCTTGCTTCAAATAGAATACTGGTATTCATCTACTGCCCCGTTGATCTCGACTGCTGAGCGTGTGGTCCTGGGATCAATTCCCAGGTCGGGCAAAGTGTTATTGGGTTTTTCCATTAGGAATTTCTCAGTAGCAGCCCGGAGTTTGGAAGTTGCTGGTGTGATACCCCGTGCCTCCGAAAGCACGTAAAGCCGCTAGTTCTGCGCCTGATCTCTCCTCGGTCCCATCAGGACTATGAGGGTAAAGGAACAGAGAGTCCATCTGTACTTACCTATTTGCGCACAAACTTGTGTGGTCGGGAGGATTGTTCTTATTATTATTGTTATTGTTATCTGCATTCGGTTAAACTGGAAGCCAACCTTAACTTAGTTAAGAAAAGGCAGATGATGATGATGTGTGTAGACGTCTGACTGGTAAGTTACGTTTTATACGGTTGAGAGTAAATAATTCATTTTCTGTCCTCCTATAGATACGTGATGTGGTACCCAAACTTCTCGTTCACGGAGTCCCGCTTCATGAACACCTTCTGGGAGATCACGTGCCACTTCCTGCCAGCCTTCATGTACGACCTGCTGCTGAGGGCACAGGGCAGGAAGGCCATGTGAGTATATCCTACAAGTATCCATAAATAATGAGGATTAAAATGAGATTCGCAAAAGAATCAGCAACTTTTAGTTTTAATAGTATAGTTCCTAGTGATGGCGCTCGTCCAGTGAAGTATGACCACCATACCTATGTCTGCTGCAGCCAGGCAATGCTGTGTGTGTTTTGATTTGAAGGGTACATGTGCCGGTGTGATTACATTACAGGCCCATGACACATTTTAGCTTTGTTTCCGTGATGCCGCGATGCTGGTACCCGACATATCCTGAAGGTTTGTCAATCTTAACTGGCAGTAAGCTGATACATTGCTCGCTACATGGACAAAAGGGTCGAAATGATACCTACTGTATATGAGCTGTATTATATTATTTATAGGATAAATCAGTCTGAATTCCATATTTCATGAACTTTCTTTACATAAAAACCATCTTTCCCTTCTCCAGTATGATGAAGCTCGCCCGGCGATTCAAGATGGCTGCGGCCACAGGCGAGTACTTCGCTAACCACGAGTGGCAGTTCGGCGTGGCCGAGCTGACGGCGCTCCACGATGACGTCACTGTCACCAGGGACTCCGGCGCCTTCCCCCACTGGCCCGCAGACTTCGACTGGGACTCGTATATCGGTGCTTATATGTTCGGCATCAGGCGGTATATCTTGAAGGATACTGCTGAGTCGTTGCCTGTGGCGCGGACTAAGTTAAGAAGGTGAGTTTCTTTACTTTGTGCAATTTATATAATTACCTCCTAGCTGCGCCCCGCGGTTTCACCCGCGTAAATGTCGATCCCGTGGGAATATCGGGATAAAAATAGCCTATAGGTAATATATGTTAATCCAGGGTGTCAGCCACCTCGATACAAAATTTTATCAAATTGGTCCAGCCGTTTGAGCGTGAAGAAGTAACAAACATATAAACAAAACAACACCCCCGCACACACTCACAAACTTTCGCCTTTATAATATTAGTGTGATTTAGAACCAATGATTCGAAGACATGTGATATCCACCACCCCGCAGTATGCTCACGTGGTGTATACGGCCCACTCCCTCTCATTGAGAGAAGGCCTGTGTCCCAGCTCTGGGAACATGTTTTTATTTCGTTTTGACATTTACCGGTTGACTATGTTAGCTGAGTCCGCATCTGTAACTTTTCATCGGACAAAACTCCGTACAAAGCAACAGCAGTCAGTCGAGACATAGTCGGCGATGTATTTTTTTTAATTATTTATTTAAAGAGAAATTGTACATACATGAAACGCAAACCTCAATAGGTTTGGATAACGGATTTTGCCGCGACGCAACGCATTGGAAAAATCTTCCTTCATCACTTTTGTACATTTTCTATGAACAGACGCGAACTAAAAGCGGGCCGAAACGCCCGCAACACACTTATAGAAATGAAAAAACTTTTACAAAAAAAACAACCGACTTCCAAAAAACACTATAAAGTTAAAAATAACTTTAATTTCGGAAGTCGGTGTCTTTGGATTTGTATTTTAGTTTTTTGCCACCGACTTCCGAAATTAAAGTTATTTTTAACTTTATAGTGTTTTTTGGAAGTCGGTTGTTTTTTTTGTAAAAGTTTTTATTTTTCACTTTTTAGTGGGTCAGTTTGTAATTTATTTAAGTTACAATAGCCTAATATCAACGGATCATCACCTTTTACAAAATATTGCTTTTCCCGATGCAGGGACGTTAATTGTTGAGGAGTTCTCCTAGTAAGAACCAGGAGAACTGGAGCTGATTGAGAAGTCACCATCAGCTCCACTTCACCATACGCATTGTAACGAGCATAAATTGCTTAGCAACCATATTAAAGTAATCGAATCGCAACCCGTGAAATATTTGTCATTGAGTAGTTCCGATGGCCATCTGTGGTCTTCATCATCAGCTCCATTTTACCAAATGATGATTTCCGAGAGCAAATGCTCAAGTTACTTTAATTATTGAGTAGGCCACACGACGAAAAATGACGCGATTACGCAACTTAAATTCGGTTTCAAATTGACGCATCAGCATGACTAGTAGGTAGTGGTCGTCCTATGTAAAACTACAATCTTAATTAGGTAGGTATTATTTTTGTACGACCTGAACATTTTGGCGTATTGAACCGTATGAAGTAAGCCCAACAAAAGGTAACTGCTGTAAATCGTTGAGGAATTCCCTCGACTGTCTATGGTCTCCATCATCAGACCTGTAATGGCACTTATAACCCATATGGGTGCAAAGTTTTTCCTTTGCCATTACAGTTCTCATAAATATAAATTAATTAATTCCAAACACAAGGTAGCTACTGTAAACTGTTGAGGAGTTCCCTTAACTGTCCTTCGTCTTCATCATCAGACCCCTAATGACAGTCACAACCCATCTAGGTGTAAAGTTCACATCAATACAAATTAATCAAGCCCAAACACAAGGTAACTGCTGTAAATCGTTGAGGAGTCCCCTCGACTGTCTTTCGGCTCCATCATCAGATCGACTCCAGGCCTTCATTAAATTGTAGTGCTTTAAAATACTTAACGAAAAAATTAACAAACGTACTAGTCGCTCCTACGATTTTCGAATGTTCCCCTCGGTTTCACTGGGATGCCATCATCAGATCCTGGTTTCCTTATCATGGTACCACCCTTGGCATATCTCCTTTCCAACAAAAAAAGAATAATCAAAATTGGTTCATAAACGACGAAGTTATCCGCGAACACACATAAAAAAAAAAAAAAAAAAATATACGGTCGAATTGAGAAACCTCCTCCTTTTTTTGAAGTTGGTTAAAAATGCAATGCGCTGCGGCTCATTGCGGCTGTAATTGCACATTAGGTACGATACGACCGACGTAACTTGGCGTTTTTTAGGAACCAAATGGTGGCATGAGGCGAGTGTGAGTGAGAGAACATGCGCGAAAGTTCGCGCATACGACCGACGTAACTTGGCGTTTTTTAGGAACCAAATGGTGGCATCAGGCGAGTGTGAGTGAGAGAACATGCGCGAAAGTTCGCGCATACGACCGACGCAACTTGGCGTTTTTTAGGAACCAAATGGTGGCATCAGGCGAGTGTGAGTGAGAGAACATGCGCGAAAGTTCGCGCATACGACCGACGCAACTTGGCGTTTTTTAGGAACCAAATGGTGGCATGAGGCGAGTGTGAGTGAGAGAACATGCGCGAAAGTTCGCGCATACGACCGACGCAACTTGGCGTTTTTTAGGAACCAAATGGTGGCATCAGGCGAGTGTGAGTGAGAGAACATGAGGCGAGTGTGAGTGAGAGAACATGCGCGAAAGTTCGCGCATACGACCGACGCAACTTGGCGGGTCTGAGTATACTCATATTGTACAGCAGCCGCAATGAGCGTAAACGCAGCATTCGATTTATTTGAATTGCTGAATTGAAATGATTGTAAATCAATAAAAGAGGTTGCCATTCCTATTGTGTTACGAAATATAGTGCTTTTACTATCTTCCTCTACCCAGTGAGATTATAATTTCCATGTATTTCCTGTTTCAGATTGTACTGGGTGCACAAACTGTTCCAAGCGGCGACAGGATACTATTTGTTCAGGTTCCTTGCGGGTCGCTTACGGTAGAATTATAACTTAATTTTGTAAGCAAGTGGTCAATTGGGCTAATTAGTTAAGTAAACCATAATTTGCTGGACAGCACAGGGGCATAAGAACAGCAAATTCTCATTTTGAGAGGTGGCTTACAAAACGGTCATCAGTAATCATAATTATATTGATAAATAAAGAGCTCTCAAATGAGAGAGAACCATTTATTATTACGGGCCCTAAAAGTAGGATAAATTAATGTGTCCAGAGCAGATTCTTATTTCCTAGTATTTGTATCTCACGCAGCTACGCGCGCTTTACTTGTGGTTACCAAGCGTACAAATATGCTGTGAACATGTGTGTGTTAAGTGCTGACGCTACTCGTGTTCACACACATAATTTGTACGCTTGGTAAAGCGCGTGAGATAAAAATACTATACCTACTTATCACTGCAGTGTAAAAAAAGGATCGCAGAGAAACATATGATTTAAACAAAAACCACCCTGTATGGAACCTCATTTTATATATATAAGAAAATATTGACGTACCTGTAATATAATAAAAAATAATTCTGTTATTTTAATTCTTTCAGAATATTTTTACCAAATATTGTAATTTGTAAATCTCATTTTGTTTTTGTATTTTTTTAACATAATTTTGTGTCACATTTTTGAAAAAAAAAAACATGTCGATCTTCAGAAATTATGATTAAAAATCAGAAAACATTTTTTAAGTTATTATTTTTTTACTTACATTATTATTGAATAATTAAATGTAAGATAAAATACAGATACTTTCACTGTGTAGAAACATTTTATTTAAGTATAGAACCTTCGTTGACTGTAGATATAAAATTGTCTATACCCCTTATTTTTAATCTGTGCGAGATTATTAAGTAATTGGCAACAGAAAAAAAAAATAACCAAAAGTTTTATTTTTTAAGTCTGTCTGTATGTTTGGGATTATCTTGTAAATTACTAAAGGTTCGTTTTTTTTAATCCCAGAATATACTAATCTGACTTAGAAGTCTTTTAGGTTTGCGTTTTTTTTGTATAGAAGCATGGGCGCCGGGAGCGGGGGTGCAAGGGGGTGCACTAGCACCTCCCTGGCTTCAAAATAAAATTTAACATTCAGCTTGAAATATCCGAATACGCCTATTAATAGAGAACTCAACCTATTTGAGGCGAGATCCTAAATTTTCTATTGTATTCTGCAATCTCTCGATTCTAATCTAATCGACTTAGGTCGACAAAGTGAGTCCTTGTGTAGATGGACAAACAATAACCTAACATATTAATTATCCACTACATCATAGGTGAAGTGCAAAAATGATCGAGCCTGCTTCGTTGAGCTGAAGATGCACCCCCCTGAAATAAACTTGCCGACGCCCATGTACCTACATAAAGAAGTATGACATTACACCTGTCAGTCAAATTATTATCGGGGTTTGAAAAACGAACTTTAGATTGATTTTGATTAAATTTTCATCACAAGGAAGTGTTAAGAAATTATTGAAGGTTGCACCACTGTGTTGTCTCTGGTTCAGAGTCGCGTCTAAATTCTAAAATATTGTATCTACTAAGAAATATCATAAAACAGTTCTGTAAAAATAAAACAATGATAGTATGAAATTTTCTTTTATTTCTAACATTTTATCAGCGAGTTAGTTTTGCATAACAGACTATTAATAGCAATGGCTTTTATTTTGACAGTTCAACAATATTCATTTCGTTATTTACGCTGTTGTGTTAAATTCGAACTTAAGAAGCAATGGATTAACAATATCCTTCAAAATGATTCAGATTGAAATTGATAGGCACACTGACGTGTAATACACTTGTTTAATAGAGGTCGGTGGATAGGCAGGATCCGAGGGCAATCCCCATATTTTTAGGAACGTTCACGTGAACGTTCGTGTGAAAAAAATATATATTCCCTACATTTCGCGCAGTCGCAAAGATGAGATTACGACTAGCGACAGGAATGTTCACATTTATATCATAGATCAAGATCTATTCTATTCTATAAAAATCTGACGCTACCACCACCACCTGACGCTAGGGACTGACACTATTGACAGCTCACTTCACCTAAGTTTACACGTAATTTTTTTTACAGAATAGACCGGAAGAAGTCAAACTGTAGGTATAAGATAGATACCACACAAAAACAATCAGAAAATATAATTTTTATCACTTTTTATTTCATAAAAAATTACACTATTTTGATACAAAAATAAACTTCTTTAACTACACACTAGGAAAATCTTACACATTTTCAATTACATAGGTAGGTTCATAAAGTCTTTTGAGCATTCTTATAGCAAGTTTCAATACTTAAATCTAAAATCTATGTTTATTACTTTACATTGTAGCAGCAAATTATTAGAACAAGCCTACACCTTTAAATTTAAAAAATCCGCAACGAAAATATTTTCGTATCAGTTTTACAAAAATGTCTGAAAATGAGGTGCCAAATTAAGCGGGCTGAAAGAATAGCTAATTCAGAGATTGGTTTTGTTTACAAAGACATTTTTTGATTGTTTTTATATTAAATGAAAATTTTGTTTTCACGCCCGTAATAACAACTTTGAGAGCTATACTTCAAGACCTTACTCGACAGTGGCGCCAACTGGTGATCCCAAAAGCGGTAGCCCTCATTGTGTAACAAAATTAGGTACTGTAAAAGAATGACATTTATTGACAAATGTGTATCGACAGCCCCCCCCCCCGCCGCTGTCAACGTCATTCGAGCGCCAAGAGATCTTTGAAGCACTTTATCGCTGCATTTTGCGTTTTATTTCTGTCGATGAAGTAAGAAAGGAGGCGGAAATAAACAAAATACTAAGGTTTATTACACTAGGAGTTTAAGTACTTTGAAACATTAACTAATTATAAGCTAGAGTACTTTGCAGTCTGTTAGAAGTAGGTACAAATATTATGTCAGAGGTTTTTTAACCTTCTATGAACTATATTCATGTTAATAAATTTTTCGAACATATGAAGCAATGGACCAACAATATCCTTAAAAATTATTCAGATAGTTTTTGAAAGTGTGTAGGTCTACGCAACTGGGGTGCTGGTACGATAGAAGAATAAAATCAGTGGAAATATCAATAATATATTTTGCAATATTAATTGATATTTCTAAGTTTTCATATTTAAATATTATTTGATTAGTATTACAAAACATGATGCGACCTCAAAAAAATTTGGGCAAATGGCAAGAGGAAGACAATGATTCTTAAACCCTATAGCATAGTTACATGACTGAATACAAAGATTATAACTTTGACAGTTCAATTATACCTTAACATAACACTACACCATAACATGACTTAACGGTTATCCACCATTTTGAGCATAAATCAAGATGGCCGTCTCTAAGCATCCATGGCGATGACAGTTGGCGCCTCGCTGTGGTCGGCTACGATCGCCGTGGAGGATGTGAACCATCCGCTCATCCAGTACAGCATGAGGCCCCAGAACAGGCAGCGGCAGATGATGTCTACCCAGTACATTCTGCAATAAATATAAATTATTTTTTATTTATTTTGGAAGAAGTAGTCGTCACTGACTCTATCACTGCTCTCTATGCTAGCTGGTTCCATTTCCTAATTAATAAAATTAAAATAATATCTCCGCACCAACCCATACACTCCAATACCTACAGGACAGTATTATAGTACACTAGTGTATGCGCATACATAGGTGCACAGGGTGCACTCTCTCTTCTTTCACAATCCGCCACGACCGGAGGGTCAGGCGCAGGAAACAAGGCGCCTTTCCGAAGTATGGAGGTTATACACCTCAATCTTAGTCTAGAACATTTCTCTTTTCTTTTGCCAGACCTGGGATTCGAACCTCATGATCCGCAGTAGCTATTTATATTAAAATAGATGAATTAAGTACTATTTACTATTATTAGAATGTAATGTGACTGTGAATGAATGTAATGTGTGTATGTATGTAATGTATTGCTAATTGCGTTGGACCCCCAGGGGTGCTGCAACAGACTAATTGTGATTAGTAATAATAAGACTTGATAGGTTACAAACAATTTAAATAGTCCTCCAGACCGTATTGCTGCCACGGCGGCCAATCTAAACGGAGACCAGCCTTCGGCGCGGGAGATATTATAGTGCAGGCGTGTGTGCGCAGACACGGGTGCACTCTCTTTCTTCCCTCACTCTCACAGTCCGATGGGACCGGAGAAAGATTAGGCACAGGACACACGGCTAACAATGATACGTAGAATACTCACATTCTCATATGCCTCCTGGCAGCAGGTAGCGTGTCGTCATACTCCTTGAGGATGAACACTCGAGCGGCTCTGATGCAGTCCTCGAAGTAATTGCCGATGTCCAGACCTGGAGCACAAACAACACAACATTACGCCTGTACTCCCTAAAGGCATAGGCAGGGTTTAGTAGTAGGTGCAGGCAAGGAAATAGGAGGCGAGCCTATGAGTGGTCACAATAATACTTCTCTGAATTTGAGTGGACAGGTCCACTCAAATGGATGAGTTTCTTGCTACAAACGACCATTTCAGACACCAATCTATATGGTCGCATGATCTGACCAAGATTATATCTGGACTTTAAAAGAGACTTTGACCACTGAGTTTGTTTTTCCATTTCTTCTCAGGGGTAGGCAAATAGGAAATGTCGACTTCATCTAGCTTGTTATTTTTTCAAGCTTTTATTTAGCTTGCAATGTAAATATGTTTGTTCGGGTGAACTCTTGCAACTCAATTTTGAAGCAGATATCTTCAACCGATGAGCTAAAATTTTGCATACACGTTTAGTTTGGATGACAATGCATGGGTTGCTGTGTGACGTCATTCTAAATCCAACATGGCGGAACACCCAAGATGGCGGACTAGTTATTTTTTTAATGACGTTTAAAAATGATTCCGATATACCTACTATTTACAGAATAAACAATTTATTTTCATTTTATTTCTTTCGTGTTTTGTCTACGTGTAACATTACACAAATTTGTTGTCCTACTCACCCACAGCGTCTATCTTATAGTCCCTTCTCTCTTTCGCATTCAGTTTCGGTCTCAAATTCTGTGCGATGTCTGACTTGAAGTCCCATTGGTTGTTTGTGTAGTACTCGAACACTTCGAACCCTTTGGTGATGCGGCGCTGGACGCGACATAGCCTGGGAAATGAAAGCTAATTAATAATCTCCGAAAAATAATTAGAAGTTACATGAAATAAGACTACAATGCTATGCAAGGTTAGGCCAAAATCGGGACTTTCGCCGCCATCTTGTCTGCGACCATTTCACAAATGTCGAATCAACGCCCACCTCTCAATTTCATTCGGGCGCCAAGCAAGATATTCTTGTAGCACTAGGTACTAGGTACATCGTAGAAAAGTGTAGATCGTCTAATCTAATGTAAAACTGCGCGCCCCACCTAATTTTCTATACCTACAAACAATTGAAATGTACCTGTAATGTACGCGTAACAATCAGTAGACTAGAGTGCAATCAATTTTAAACTAGAATATCTATGCTGATTTTCCATTCGTGGCCATCTAAATAGGGTCTATTTAAATAGCTGCGGCACTTTTGTGACATTTCAACGGACAATACTCCGTACAAAGCGATGGTATAATAGTAGGTAAACGTCGCGGCGGTCGTGATATTGTCTGTCCCTGCGTTCCGAGATGGAAAATAATCGATGTGAGCGTGCTTAAACCCGTACCGAATTAGCGTGAGCGCGATAACGACGTTCCGTGAATCGTCATAGATGACGTCATGACATGCGCCATCTTGCGATAACGCCGACCATGCCCTAGAATAATATCACCGCGAGCGCTGTCAAAAATGACAGTGTGTGTGTGAGGATGTGTCAGTGTGTTTTGTTTTGATTTGCATCTTATCATAAAATTAAACTAACGTGGCATTTTCGAAATTGTGCTTCTGGTTGATAGTCGCCACCTAACCAAAGAAGAAGAAATGTGGTGTTTATACAAAGAAATACTGTAATAATATCGTTTTTACATTGAGTAAGCACTGTGAGCGCGCTCACGGGCGTTCCGAATTGTTGACAGATCTCAGCTGTCATAATCGTGATATCTAAATCGGAACGAATGTGAGATGATGTGAGCGCTGTGAGCGATTATAGCTAATTCGGAAAGCGCCCTATGTACAGCGTTGCCAGACCGTACCAAAAAGTACGGTTTTCCGTACTATTCATCACACAACCGTACCTCAGTGTAGACCGTACCTTTTTCGTACCTTTTCTATACTAGTGATTTATTTAAAACAATACTTTTTGTTCCTTTAAATATAGAGAATAATATCGCTTCATATCTGAACTTCCTTAACACATTATTCCTATGATAAATTATTATCAAAAAAAAAATTTATTCATTGCATCATTAACGAATTTAATGACTTTACTTCATTCTATAATTGATTTACAAATGAATTTGTTCGATATTGGCAATCGGTAATAATGTTCTACTTTACCATATCCCTTTGATTATTCGATTCCCTATCGGTTTTTTTCCAACCTATGGTCGCAGACAGCCAACTCGAAGAAGAAAAAAACTGATCTAGTTCTTGCAAAAGTATCCCGAGCCAACCGTACCTTGAAGTTAAAAACCGTACCTTTTCAGAAAGCCAACCGTCCATTTTTGGGAAATCATACTGGCAACACTGCCTATGTATGAGGCTTCAGGCTTCAGAATGAACCGCTGTTTGACATTAACTTTTACACAGGCGGTTCAATCTTAGTACAAAAAACTGAGGACAGCAGTAGTGACAATGATACTAAATCACGACGTATGTAATATTCTTTAAGCGAACAAGGTGATAGGTGTTTTTTTTATTTTGTCGGATTATATCGTGACGTAGATGGATAAGATAACAACTAGGGAAAACAGATGGCGGCTCTGCACTAATGTTCACTAAAATTCCAACAGATGGCACTACAAGAAATCAAACAATGACAATTTTGTGAGGCTGATTGCTACTAAAATAGTAGATTTTATTATAATTTGTGACAATATTATTGATCAATTCCAAAGATTATAATAATATAAATTAGTTAATAAGACGTTTCATTGTTATTGGAAAATACTATCAAATATTCCAAAAAAAAATAATAATATCAATCATAACTTTACTCCTAGAATGCAGCGACGCGATGGTAGTATTTCATTAGTGGTCTATTTATTGATGAATAAACTGGTAACCCCAAATGCAAATGTCTGCTGATGCCTGACGCTTGCGCCGGTTTCATGCTGTAATTTTTGCTATTTGTTTTGTGATCTTTCTGTGTTTCGTTTTGCATTTGTCGTTAAGTTGAGCTAAAGTTCCTCCGGCTTATCCATAATTGTGACCAGAAAGGAATTGTGTGATTTTATATCAAAACTGAGACAGGACTCTGGTATAGTGTTTGAGATAGGACTCTTTTATTGCATCTGTGTTATTGCACCATGTCTTCGGACAAGCACTGCTGTGTTCCAGACAGAGTGCAAGGAGAGTGGAGGTATGTCAGACTTAATTTTAGTTATTTTACTTGCTTGTTGAAAGTACTGTTGTACAATGGCGGCCATGTTTTTTGTTTGTGCAGAATAAACAATAATTTTGCTTTCTTCTTTGTTTCCATGCATTATCTACCAGTCAACATAACATACAGTAATCTGTTGATCAATCCTTAATTTCCGTATTTATGAAAGTACTCTGTGATCCATTGCTTATAAAAGTTGTCCATGAATTTGACACTATTTATTATGAATCTTCATCATCACAGTACAAACTTATGTATTATCATAAGAAAACACTGCGACTGAACTTGGTCAATGTAAAAAACCTTGATCATCCATTGTCATCTTTGATCAAGTCATACTGATACTGTACCATTAGCACCCATCGGCCCAAAGTTCACCAACATTATAGTTAGTCTATTTGTTTATGAATGCTAGAGATCTTAGATTAGATAGATTTATTTATTTCTAAGTTTATGGTACATTAATATCTTAGATCTACATATATTTATATCTTGACAGTATAACAAAATTAGTGTTTAGGAACTTGACTTAATTATTTTCCAATTTTAAGGACTACATTATTTATTTTAGGTACGCGTCAAGTGCTGCATGGGTTCCCAAATCCTGAAAGCGATAGAGAACGCTTCAACACATGGCTTTATGCGATTGGTAGTGATATCTTGGGCTTGGAAAACGAGCGCATATTTAAGTACCGCCGTGTGTGTCACTCACACTTCGAAGATAAATATCTATGTCGTAACAATAAAATCGGCAAAATTGCTGTTCCAACATTAAATATGCCAGGTTAGTATAAATCATCACTGTACATAAAAGAATATACTCCACTGTGCTATATGTATTCCTGTTGGATTTATGTTGATGCTTTAGTAATTTATGGTTCTTTCTTTCAGCACCATTGGTACTGAAAAGATTTACATCTGTTATTAGAAAGCCATTAAAACAAATTTTGGATCTGCCATCAACCTCATCAGGTACCTATTTATAATTGTACTCTTAATATGCTTAAATTTGTGAAAAGCATTTACTTAAATTAATCATAATCATGATGTATTTTTCTTCCAGCTCACACTTTAAATTTTGAACATGTGCCGCATACATCACCAGTTAATAGAAAGCCAGTACAACAAATTCTAGAGCTGCCATCAACATCATCAGGTACCTTATTATACTCTTGAATGATGGGCATTTTTGTATGGAGCCTGGCCTCAGGCCTGATGACAAATAGAGTTCTAATGTATGTCAACTTATTGCTTATTACCAGCAATTACCATAGCAAAACATTTTATCTCAAAAATGGTTTGTATGTTTGTTATGTCTCAAAAATGGTGTCACAGCCTTCTGCTCAGAATTAAAATTAATGGTTATGATATAAACTTCCATTTGATGTATATGTGGTTTTTATTGGACATACCGGCCAAAACGCCCATCATTCTTTGCTTAAATTTGTAAAAAGCATTTATATAAATTAATCATTAATCATGATGCATTATTCTTCCAGATACCACTTTAAATTTTGAATATGTGCCGCATACATCAATGAACATTGAAAAGGACGTATTAGAAAAAGAAAATATTGGTAAGTCTTTATTATTTCTGATTTAATTAATCATAATTTAGATTTTTGCTGATTTATTCAATCATAAAGAGCATCATTCATCATGAAGTTTTCTTTTACTGCCATAAGATATTTGATCTTTTAAGAAACCCGAAAAAGTGAAAGGAAATACATAAACCTTGCCACTTTTAGCAAAGAAAACATTAGGAGGAAGCGCTAAGGTAGCCCGCGAAATTCAAATTTTCTTACGTTTTTTGCAATTTGCTGGTCAGTATTAAGTTGTACGTTGAATAAAATATAATTCGCGACCATAACAAATATGTATTTACAGAATTATAATCATTAGAATCAGTAATACAACTTATTAAGTTAGTAAAATCCCCAAATGTCAAGATTTCATGAAGACCAAGTAATCCCACTGAATGACCAGTGGGATTACTTGGTCTTAGAGAGTTGTGACTTTAGGCCTCGCCGATGAAAATTTAAAAACATTTATGATGGTGCGGATCCCTCGGTGCGCGAGTCCGACTCGCTTTTGCCCGGTTTTTATCTAAATTTCGCCTTACATACTCTGTCCCGACTCGTGTGTAAGGTTTCTTAACCTCGTCTATATGAGAAGAAACATAAAGAACTGAAAATAATATAATTGATATATTTTTTTTATAAATACTGACTGATGGATTGCCTTGCTGGTCTAGTGGTCGCTAGCGCTACTGCAGAGCAAGTAGTTCGATTCCCAGGTTGGACGAGGTGTTATTGGGTTTTTCTATCTGGAATTTCTCAGTAGCAGCCCGGAATCGGGATTTCTGCCAGGTTGATGGCAATAGGCTCGCCCCCCTATTACATGGGACTTGAACATACATGGCTAAATGTGGGTGTACCTACTATAAGTACGCCTCTGCCCAACCCTCCGGGGAAAGAAAGGCGTGATATTATGTTATATTTTTTTATACTTAAATAATAAACTTGCTTTGTTAATTGTAACTATTTTAAATTGTTAAAAAACTGGCCACTTGTTGGTCTTACACTTTACTACAAGATTATATATTATAATATTGTATATTAAATATTTTTTGTAGTATTTGATATTAAAACATTGTTAGCTTGCTTATGGTTAAAATGAAATAAACTCATATTTCAGATCCGGACACTTCAGTGCATGAGCATAACATGCCACTTGGAAATCCTACAATACCCAAGAAAAATATTAAACAAAATCTTGGTAAGTTTCTAGTTTTTTGTGACCATGACTCATACAACCCGAATCTCTTCAAAGTAAGAGTGAACGGGCTTCTTCTGGGTAAGCTCACTCCATCGTCGACTTTGTCTCTGTCACCTCTGACCTAGACTAAAGTCGAAAGCAAATCCATTTAAAAAAATAAATAAAAAAAGACCACAAAATACTTTTTGAAATTATTTACCAGTTGGGTTATAATCCACTGATAACCAGCAAAAGTTCTGAGAACTTCCAATATGTAGGCACGACGACGTATTAAGCTATACATTTCCAGTATTAGCTGTCATGTGTGCGACTACGAAAAGCCTATACAATGCGAGGTCAGTTAAAACAAGAAATGTATAGCTTGACAATTAGGTCGTCGTGTGTAGTGTGTATATCTTCATTTGTTAAATTAATAATTATTATGAATAATAATATAACATTGGCGCAACATCCTTATTCATGCTATAAAGTCATATTATGACTAATTGCAGATCCCGGAGCTTTGGTGCATGAACAAGTTCCATTTTTAAGTACTCCAAAAATTAAGAACCAGCCAAATCTAGGTAAGTTTGATAAATGTAAACTATGATATTTATATGATACTAGCAGCGCCCCGCTGTTTCCCCCGCGTAAGTTTCGATTTCGTGGGAATATCCGGATAAAAACTATCCTATGTCCTTTCCCGGGACTCCAAACTATATACCAAATTTCATTTAAATCGGTTCAACGGTTTAAGTTTGAAGAGATAACAGACAGACAGACACACGTAAGTTTAGATCCTGTGGGAATATCGGGATATAAACTATCCTATGTCCTTTCCCGGGACTCAAACTATCTCTATACCAAATTTCATCTAAATCAGTTCAGCGGTTTAAGCGTGAAGAGGTAACAGACAGACACTTTCGCATTTATAATATTAGTATGGATTGTCCTCATTGTACATTGAAGTGCAGCCTATTATGCAAAGTCTTCTTTAATTAGTTGGCGAAGCTTTACAGATGTGTTGGGGACCAATATCTTATCTACATACTAATATTACAAATGCGAAAGTGTGTCTGTCTGTCTGTTACTTCTTGACGCTTAAACCGCTGATCCGATTTAGATGAAAGTATAAGTAAGTATAGCATAGATAGTTTTTATCTTAATATTCCCACGGGATCGAAACTTATGCGGGTGATACCGCGGGGCGCTGCTAGTATCTTATCTAAATAGAAAAATATATATTTTATAAACGGTAATCACGGGTTCAACGCAGTTCACGCGAGCCGCGTGAACTGCGGTGTGGGTACTTGAATATTAGCCTATCCAATTTATCTTCCCTTATGTATAGCTGTTGGTTTTCCTTCTACTACATAAATAAATGAGTTTATTTTGTTTTGAATTAACATCTTTTAAGTTTGATTCATATAGCTAGTCACTTGGTTTTTTTTTTCTGAATCCCATTTTTTTTTTTTTTTAAACGTTGCCCCACACTAGGAATTTCTCCTGTATCGTGGGTGCGTTTACAAACATTTAAACTCACATACACACACAACCAGACCCGGAACAACTACTTGTAGGTCATACAAATATTTGTTCCGTGCGGGAATCGAACCCGCGACACGCAGCTATTTCGATCACGCAGTATTTACTTAGAATGTTACTCAAAATATGTGAAATTAATAACATGTTATGTTTCTATTTTACAGGAGAAAGGAGAGTAGTCAGGAAAACTACAAAAAAAGTATTCCTTACAAATGTGGAAAAAGAATTGCATCAAAAACTTGTTGCTGCAAGAATAAAAATAAGCAAAATAAAAAAACAGACAGCCAACATAAAAACAGCAAAAAAAAATTGCATCTAGTCCTGCAGTCTTAGATACCCTTGAAAATTGTACAAGTACTGCTAAATTATTAATGCGAATGCAATGCCGGGAGGACCGAAAAAAAGAAAAAGGCCGACGTTTTACATTGCAAGAAAAAATTGCCGCTTTATCGATCTTCAAGGAAAGTCCCAAAGGGTATAGATTTTTCAGGAAGATTTTTATTTTGCCTGCTCAGCACTTATTAAATTAGTTCAAATGAGTAATCTGAAGCCTGGGATTAACAAAAACATTTTCTCTCAGTTAAAAACCAAAGCTGGCCTTATGAAAATAGAAGAAAAGCTGTGTGTACTAATGTTTGACGAAGTCTCACTGAAGGCCAATGTCACATACCAGGAGAGAAAAGACAAAATAACAGGTCTTGTTGACAATGGACAAGAAAGAAAGGGTGAATTTGCAGATCACGCCCAAGTTTTTATGGTGCGTGGTCTAATTTATAATTATAAACAGGCAGTTTTGTACACATTTGCATCAAGTGCAACCAAGGGACCCGAGCTGGCGAAACAAATTAAAGACGTAATAACAGGCTTGCAAGAAGCAGGGTTGATAGTAGTTGCTTCAGTATGTGACCAGGGAACCAACAATAGACAGGCCCTCGAAACTGTTGGCTAATGAGACCAGAGGAATCTATCTAAGAAAAGGAGAGGAACCGAAAGAAAACATAATTCTACTAAATGGCCAAGAAATCATACCTCTCTATGACCCCCCACACCTTCTCAAAGGAATGAGAAATAACCTCCTAAATAAAAACTTAGAATACACCACAAACGAAGGTGTTACAAAAACTGCAAAATGGTCTCATTTAAAGCTGCTCTATGATGAAAACCCAGGTTACAAGGGCATTAGATTGATCCCAAAATTAACGGAAAATCACGTCAACCCTGAAAAACTAAATAAAATGAAAGTCAAATTCGCCTCACAAATATTCAGCTGTACTGTGGCATCTAACATGGGATATCTAGCAGGTAATGTTTGGCTTATTTTATACTAGGACTGTATTTATACATTATATAATAGAATAAATGTTAGCTGGTTTACACTTCCCGTGACCCAAAGGCTGGCTTTTACCTTGGCCACAGGCTAAGCATTGCCATACAACGTGGCAATGCCGGTTCTTCTCCATAGGAAACAACCAATTGAAACCGTGCACCTAGCTTCTGACGTTTCATAAGTGCCCATGTAGGTTTATGTGAAATAAAATATTTTGATTTGATTTGAATGCCGCCAGTCTCTTGGGTACATTACCAGTCGACAGCGATGCGGATGAATTTATCGACGCCATATTTTAGTTTGAGAATAGTTTAAGTTGAGTTAGGATATCATTTTGTTATTTTTATTAATTTATTAACTTTAAGTGTTATACACGACATACATATTTTTAATTCTGAATTTAAAAAAAATCCCTAGGGGCTGATTTTTCAATCTTCAGTTAACCTAAGTAGATATTTTTTATCTGAAGAACAAAATGACATATTTTATATACAAAAGCTGTCAAACCGCAATTTTTATTCCTCGGATAAAAGTTAACTGAAGATTGAAAAATCGGCCCTAAAATAAATAGATTTGAATTGGTAACTTTCAATTATATTATCCCTACTATGCTCAGTCAGTTTGGGTTATTTAACAGAGAAAAACATTAATTATTTCTGTTGTTTATTGAGTAGTTATTGTCATTTAATTGTTTTTTTTTTTTTCTGTTTGTTTTAGATAAGAACATACTTCCTACAGAGTGCAAGGAAACTGCGGACCTGCTGCTCTTCATGGACAATATATTTGACTCGGTGAATGGAAGCCAAATGAAAAATAAAAACGCCAAACCCCTACTTGGCCCAGCAACGCCGAACTCTGTCCACTATAAAACGTGTGTGGAGGGCATAAAAATATTTAAATCAATGAAATTTATAACTTCGGCTGGTAAAAAAGAAACTGTTCCCTCTGTAACTAATTGGGTGTGGACATTGAATGGAATACAAACATTGTTAAAAAAATTAAAAGATGATTTTAACGTGTCGTCAGTATGGTTGCGGCACCTTAATCAGGACCCCTTGGAAAATTTCTTTGGCGCAGTGAGAAGTCAAGGGTGTCGCAACACTAACCCGACCTGTGATCAGTTTGAATCTGCTTTCGCGACACTTTTAATAAATAATTTAAGCAATGTCCACACCCGCGGTAACTGCGAAGGAGACTTTTGCGATACATTGCACTCTCATCATTAACGAAAATGCGAAAGCAACGTCGACCTGCACCACATTCGATTTTACAAAAATATTCGATTTTAATTTTACCCCACTAGAGGTAAAACAAAGGGATCCCCGCATTATTGCTCCAATTCAATATATGAGCGGATATTTCTTAAAAAAAACAAAATCCCAAATTTTTAAATCTTGCCCTTATTGCTTAAAAGATTTATCATCGCAAAATGAGATAGAATATATTAAGTATATAATATGCAGGTCGACGATGGCTTTGCACTCCCAGCAAAGAATTAGTACAATTAATTTCGAATATGCAAGACATAATAAATGAAATCATTAAAGAAAACATTGAAAAATGCAATCTAAAAGAAATTATTAAAACAGCGATAATTATATTTGTTGATTTTGAATTTATAAAATGTAAAATCCATAAAGAAAAATTAATTGATTATTTGATTAGCATTGTCATTCGTTGCATGGTTTTTAACTACTGTAAAAATATTAATAAAATATTAGCTGGGAGAAGACAGGTTGATGATGATGAGGACAATCTGCAAATAAAAGCCAAGAAGTTAAATAGGTGCTTTAAAAGACACAAATAAACATGTTTTGATTAATAATATTATTAGATTAAATAATTAATTGACGAGACCCCAACAGGCTCGTACTAAGTGAAATTCCAAGGTTAACTAAATATAATAAAAGCTGCCTTGCAATGTGTGTACGTCTATATATTATGTTACCAAATGATCTCAAAAATTTAAATACTAAGTTATTTAAAAATAAAATTTACGAGTGGTTATCTGTTAATAGTTTTTATAGTGTTAAGGATTTCATTGAGAAACAATGTTAATGTCAGTTACATACTGAAAAATTTGCATGCTTATTATTATATTGGCAAAACATGTTTTGTTCTACATTGTACTTTTACCATCTTTTTATACCGTGTTTTTTGCAAATAAATATATTATTATTATTAATAAAATGTTTCATTTATAATTCCTTAAATAACCTACAGTATAACCATCCATGAATAGTATAGTATACTACCTATATGTACGTACGTATGGCCCCTGTATACACAAATATAGCTATAGTTATAGATAGGATGAGTAAAGATTCTTACTAGCGATAACAGATGGCGTTGGAGGCTAGGCGTAAGCGGTTACCCATTTTAAGGCCGAAGATTGGTCTCTATTTCAGTATACTATAATGTACTACTATAATGTACTCTGTGCTTTTACACGTCTGCCCAAGTAGGTAAATGAGAAAATTGTATTGCAATCGGTTCCGGCTGCAATAAAATATTTTTTATTTATTTAAGTATGTAATATTGTTTTTCTTTTTCACGTAAACCGTAATAAGTTGTTTTATCGCCACACATAATGCCACTGTCACGTTGTTTTGTACGTTGAAAAGTCACAAAAACGTTACACAACTAAAGTTACGTTACAAAGAATAAGGGGAAGACCAAAGACACGATGGATGGACTGTGTGAAATATGATATTTGGCTAGAAACGCATACGGTGACTATCGAGATGACGACTAATAGAAAAGTGTGGAAGACGAAGACACATGTTGCGCCGACCGCAAATAAATTGGTATAAGGTTAGAAGAATGATGATATTAAAGGATTCTGTCAATACTCACACTGGCTTGTATCCGAGGCAGAAGAGCAGCGTGTCAATGATGAAGGCGGGGATCCAGTGGAAGAGGATCACGCAGATGTTGTGATGCAGGCGTGAGTGTTTCATGGAGCCGCCGGGGTACCTGGTGAGTAACTCAAAGTCTTAGTTACACAGACTAAAAAATCGCCAAGTTGCGTGTTGAGTGTTGAACTCGTACACTAAGGGTGTTGCAGTACCACGGAAGCTGCAGTTCACCTCAATTTTTAACCCCCGACGCAAAAACGACGGGGTGTTATAAGTTTGACGTGTCTGTGTGTGTGTGTGTGTGTGTGTGTGCGTGTGTGTGTGTGTGCGTGTGTGTGTGTGTGTGTGTGTGTCTGTCTGTGGCATCGTAGCTCCCGAACGGATGAACCGATTTTGATTTAGTTTTTTTTGTTTGAAAGGTGTATTAGTCGGGAGTGTTCTTAGCTATGTTTGATGAAAATCGGTCCAAGATGGCCGCCGCTACAAAATGGCGGATAACATATTTTTTCACAATTCCCTCAATATGGGTATCAAATGAAAGGGCTTCAATAGTAGAATACTGTACACTATAACAAATTTCAAATCCAAGATGGCCGCCACAACAAAGGGGCGAATTACATTTTTTTTTCTCAACTCCCTCAATATGGATATCAAATGAAAGGGCTTGACTAGTAGAATACTATACACTATTAAAAATTTCAAATCTAAGATGGCCGCCACCACAAAATGGCGAATTACATTTTTTTTTAACAACTCCTTCAATATAGGTATCAAATGCAAGGGCTTGACAAGTAGAATAATGTACACTATATTGAAAGGGAATGAGGAATATTAACTACCTAACGAAATGAAAATTAAAAACTTGAAAAATAAAATAAAACAAAAAATCTGTTTAGTCTTAAAAATTACTATAAATTAATCAATATTTTTTGACGTATAAAAAACCTGATTAAACACCAAATTACCAGAATCTTAAAACGGAAGAAAATAAAACAAATGAAATACAAAAATTAAGGAGTCCCTACAAAAAGCATGAAATAAAAAATTAAATTAAAAATTTAAAAAACCCCCGACAAAAATAAAATTAAGGAATCCCTACAAAAAGCATGAAATAAAAAATAAATTAAAAAAAATCTTATGGAAGTCGGGGGACCGTTCTGTGGAAAACCTTCTATTCTGAGGTCCCCCGACTTCCATAAGATTTTTTTTAATTTATTTTTTATTTCATGCTTTTTGTAGGGATTCCTTAATTTTATTTTTGTCGGGGGTTTTTTAAATTTTTAATTTAATTTTTTATTATTATTTGTTTTATCTATTGAACATTGTAACTGGCTAGCTATTACGGTGCTCTAGATTCTGCCCTGTGACAAACAGACGGACGACGACTTTTAGATACCTACTACGGTAAGGTTATTTTTATTCAGCATCACCACAGATAATATAATACTCTACGTAATCAATAATTTGTGCATGCCTCAGACATCATATCAATGATAATAAACTGCGTTAGTATTGCACATCGAGCTTTAAAAGTTTAGTCAGGCTTAGTGTGGCGTCGTCTTTATCAAACATAACATATGTGAGACGGTCTCTTTCTTAAAATCGGTGTGCCATATTAATGCCCGGTTAATCGCGAATTGACTGGAGTCACGAGTGCTACTGAGCTGTTCCGCCACGTATAGGACAAGGAGTTTCAGAGTAGATGGCCAACCTTCAGTAATGAGTGGCAACAAAAGAAGTAGATGAATGCGCGAATCAAACAAGTAATCGTAACGTTCAGAACCATACACGCTCACTTACCACACGACTCCGTTGAGCGGCACCCTGTTCATGATGATTTCTCTGCCGGCGTCGATCATCTCCGACCACGTCACCTTGATCTCAGCGGAAGATGTGAAGTTTATAATGTTCGACTTTGTGTCTCTGGAACAGAACAAAGTATCACATTTATTATCTTGTCGGAAAAATAGAATATTCGTTCGTGTGAAAGTTTAAAAAAAAAATATAGCTGTTTAAACTGCTAAGTAGGGTTGCATTAAAACTGCGTCCACATTTGTGACATTTCAACGAACAATAGTCTGTACAAAGCGACATAAGTGGCTTCAAATACGAAAGATATAGCTTACAGAATCCTTTATAGCAACGCAACCCTGCGCCGAGGATCAAGCGGTCTTTATTGATCGGCGGGCGAAGTGACCGCCGAACAATACTTGGGCTAAGCCGTCTACCGAGCGCCTTAGCTCACGTCCCCACGGGCGTCTATCGAGTGCCTTAGCCCACGTCCCTACGGGCGTCTACCGAGCGCCTTAGCCCACGTCCCCACGGGCGCTTTTTTATGGCGACTTTTTTTAACCGTATTCTGGATTTTCAATTCTCGGACTCGAGCCGACCGTTGAGAAGATCACATCCGCGCGTTTTAAAAACGCACAGTTGTATTTTACACCCTCGGCTCTACGACGAGAGCTGAAAATCCAGAGTAGGTACGATAAAAATACGTCGCGCCCGTGTGGACGCAATATGCGTTGTAGGTGATGTGCTGACGAGATAGACATAGAGTATGATATCGTAACAATAACTCACCCATTCTTCAAGTAGTTCCAGGTGACGATCAAGATGCCGTTGATGAACACGTCGACCGGCAGATAGTCTGCGTAACTGTTGCTCTTGCAGTACATCGATCTGATCACTCCTTTGCCAGCACCTGTAAAAAAATAATGTAATGTAATGGGTGCGAATGTGACTTCCGCTGCCCCGGACTGGTGACGGCCACGTCCCGTAAAGGGGGGGTGTTAAACTCCCCCCCCCCCCTTACGTCTTACAGTGGCGCACGTGCAACAAAAGCTCTTCTACTGATTATCATGAAGTAACGTATAAATTATTATCTATACATATAATAAATCTGTAGACGAGGCGTTTCTGTACATTGAAAATATTAAAAAAAAAAAATAGTTGGGGTGTTATAGGATAACCAACAGATGCCATTTCATAAATTTTTACAATTTTTGTCTGTTTGTCGGTTTGTCTGTTTGTCTGTTTGGATGTGACAAAATTTGATTTAAACAGGTTCAACGTAAAAAGTACCAAACCAATATAGTTAATTTTTATACTCAAATATAGTGTAGAACTCGGAGTAGTGATTAGTTTTTGTTTCATCGCAATCGCTTCACTGTATCAAAAGATATAATCAATTTAAAGTATTAAACAACAACTTTCATTACGTAAGTTGGATACACGTAATGACATCTATTGGCGCTTTATAGTACTAACGAAAACATAATTATTGTGTTTATAACATTATTATGTGAATAATCACGTCATGCAGGCTTACCTATAAGATGACTATCACAGTCACTTCTGCCTGTGTTATTTGAAAAAGTAATGATAATGATTACATAATATAATGTTAATCGCTTTCGATTGTTGGTTGATTAGTGGCGCTAAAAGAATTTCAAATAAAAAGTGAGGATAATGTAAGATAATATTATAATTATGATGTGGTGTTCTGAGTGATAAAGATTGCAATGATAAATGATTTTATTTTTGTAAGTAGGTTTGTACAAACACTTTTACACGTCAATCATGTTTTTTTTTTAAACTAGATGAAGTCGGCGTTTCCTATCTGACTACTCTGAGAAGAAAGGCCGAAACAAACACACACACGGGCAACTTTATGTAGGAGCTCTTTCGAGGGGCAAGCAACCTTTCTAACATTGTTAACAGAGAAGCATTTTCTTAGTGACATAAGGTTTTTAAGATCATATCATACTTTCATAGTTTTTTGGCTTTTTTCTCGATTTTTTTTAAATTTCTTCACCATGATAACGCTTCAACGTACACCTCCAGACGGGCTGTTGATTTATTGAGTATAGGTTCGGTAGGTGCACACCCTTTTTTTTTGTTTCCGGGGTGGAAAATCTTCATGGATGTCCGCCGCCCTGGGGCGGGCGGCGAGGTCTGTTAGGCCCTTACTGACTAAAAATCACCCCAGTGTTCTGTCTCACACCTACGCCGGGGGTTGCGGGACCGTACGATCCTTTCGCAACCCCCGACAGGTGACGTCAAAGAGGGGCGCGCGTGGAACACTACGCGCCGCCAGCTCAAGTCCTGATGTGTTGGCGGTGACAGACGTCCCCGAATTCGTCACCCCTGGACCCGTTTAGGGGGGCTGGAAGAGGGCGTTGTCCGCCCTCCGCCGACGCCCGATGCGCCTACTGCGGGCCGGGTGAGTGGATGAGATCTCCCTCTCCCTTTCCAGGGCTCCTTCTGCGAGACGACCGTTTCGCAGAATGAAACCACCGCGTCCCAGGACTCTTTGCTGCCGTCGACTCGACTACGGCCGGCAGTGATACGTCAATGTGCACACCCAATACAAGTAGCACTGCCATGTCGTAAAAAAGTATTATAAATTATGTCTTCGAAACAATAACTAAATTTTTAGCCATTGTCTTGGTTAAAACCATATCGACCCTTTTTTTTTAACCGACTTCAAAAAAGAAGGAGGTTTCTCAATTCGACCGTATATTTTTTTTTTTTTTTTTTTTTTTATGTGTGTTCGCGGATAACTTCGTCGTTTATGAACCGATTTTGATTATTCTTTTTTTGTTGGAAAGGAGATATGCCAAGGGTGGTCCCATGATAAGAAAACCAGGATCTGATGATGGCATCCCAGTGAAATCGAGGGGAACATTCGAAAATCGTAGGAGCGACGAGTGCGTTTGTTAATTTTTTCATTAGGTATTTTAAAGCACTACAATTTAATGAAGGCCTGGAGTCGATCTGATGATGGAGCCGAAAGACAATCGAGGGGACTCCTCAACGATTTACAGCAGTTACCTTGTGTTTGGGCTTGATTAATTTGTATTGATGAGAACTTTACACCTACATGGTTGTGACTGTCATTCGGGGTCTGATGATGAAGACAAAGGACAGTTAAGGGAACTCCTCAACAGTTTACAGTAGCTACCTTGTGTTTGGACGATTTACAGCAGTTTTTGTTAGGCTTACTTCATACGGTTCAATATGCCAAAATGTTCAGTTCGTACAATAATAATACCTAATTAAGATTGTAGTTTTACATAGGACGACCACTACCTAGTCATGCTGATGCGTCAATTTGAAACCGAATTTAAGTTGAGTAATCGCGTCATTTCTAGCAATGCTCTTTCGTCGTGTGGCCTACTCAATAATTAAAGTAACTTGAGCATTTGCTCTCGGAAATCATCATTTGGTAAAGTGGAGCATCAGCTCCACTTTACCAAATAGCCCACAGATAGCCATCGGAACTACTCAATGACAAATATTTCACGGGTTGCGATTCGGTTACTTTAATATGGTTGCTAAGCAATTTATGCTCGTTACAATGCGTATGGTGAGTGGTTGTTGAGGAGTTCTCCTGGCTCTTACCAGGAGAACTCCTCAACAATAAACGTCCCAGCATCGGGAAAAGCAATATTTTGTAACATGTGATGAGCAGTTGACATTAGGCTATTGTAACTTAGATAAAAAAGCTTGTAATTACAAACTGACCCACTAAAAAGTGAAAAATAAAAACTTTTTACAAAAAAAAAAACAACCGACTTCCAAAAAATACACTACAAATTGAAAAATAACTTTAATTTCGGAAGTCGGTGTCATTAAACGAAAATGCGGAACCAAAGACACCGACTTCCGAAATTAAAGTTATTTTTCAATTTGTAGTGTATTTTTTGGAAGTCGGTTGTTTTTTTTTTTGTAAAAAGTTTTTTCAGATGGGAAATCATCACATGAATCCTCCCGCTCTGGGTGGAGCGGAAGGCAGTGTCAGACTCTTACTGACTAAAACCCAGCTACCCATTACTCTCCGCCCGC
The DNA here is from genome assembly GCA_948474745.1 of Oligia latruncula. Taxonomy (NCBI): domain Eukaryota; kingdom Metazoa; phylum Arthropoda; class Insecta; order Lepidoptera; family Noctuidae; genus Oligia; species Oligia latruncula. The sequence continues at coordinate 402,248 of OX419711.1, read as the reverse complement.
AGGCCCGCGCCTACGGTGGCCGGGAGTCGTCACGCGGCTCCCGACGCCCGGAGCGTCTCCCACGGTGGCTGGGACGGGAGGCTCTCTCCCTGAGCCATCCCGCCACCTCCTTTGCTAGCATGACTGCTTCGCAGAAGGAGGTGACTACCTCCCACTCCCTCTCGCCCCGGACCATGGCTTGCACCAGGGCCGGACGCGAGAGGTCGCCGCCGCTGCCGATCGCCTCTAGGAGGACGCGGCGGTGCTTCGCACAAGCGGGGCAGACCTCCACCGTGTGCTCCACCGTGTCCTCTGGGCGATCCTAGCAATGGTGACACCCGGGCGTTTCCTCCCGCCTGATGATGTGCAGGAACCTCCCGAAACTTCCGTGTCCGGTGAGGACCTGCGTCAGGCGTTAGGTGAGGGCACCGTGGCGCCTCTCTAGCCACTCCTTCTTATCGCCGCTATCGCGGCGTGCCCTGCGCTGGGTAGCGACAGTCGCTCTTTCCATGCCGCCATGAGATCGCGCCGGAGATCTGTCCGGTCCGCACCGATTTGCCGCGGAAGCGGATCTTCCCCCGTCGTAGTGCCTCCGCGCGCCACTCATACAGGCGCGCGATTACTATCGCCTTCAGATCCCATGGCGACCCCGGCCCGTTCCAGTTTGGGGGCCAAACGTCGGAAATGCACTATATCGACCCTCAAGGTATCTTATGGCTATCCACCAAGAGAGAGTTAGCAAATGTGGACACAGGTTTACAGAATAAGTTAAGAAAGACTTCAAACTACTTTTCAGATAAACTTCAGTAGGTACGAATTTAAGAGTAGGGTAACACCATTGATGTATTCTTCTTTTTATCTTCTAGATATCTCGACGCTATGATAAAATCTTAATACTGTTAAGTAAGATATCTACAATACCAAGTTAAGAATTTCTAAATTTATCGCAGAGCGGCAGAGAAGAAGACAAGACTTATAAAAACTAACTTCAAACTTCACCTACTAATCTCAGATATACTTTAGATAAAATGGTGGTATGATTTTACGATTTATTCCGGTCTAACTTAGTATTCTAAAACAAATGCAAAATAAAATGGACATAATATGGCTATTTGGTCAGACAATCAGCCTCGAGCAGGCGCTTTCATTTTTATTTATCCTCAAAAATCAAAGTGACACTTCGTCGCATTGTCATTATGAACCCTGAAGACGCAGTGACTGCTGTGCAGTCGAAAGGGCTATGGTTGAGAACCCCAGGCAAGGGAAGCGTTACCAGACAAGATCGGAAGATTCTTCCTTTTACACCTTTCCTAAGCGACACATTATTGTGTTCCGACATCCATGCGAACGAAGTCGCGGGCAGAGCTAGTCTTATTATATAAACAAGAAAAAACGCTTAATTTTGTCCACATAATTGCTATCGCTTAAGTCTCTCGGAATGACAATCCCTTACTTTTTTTCTACTAGCCTCGTTGTCCCACTCCTGGGCAAAGGCCTCCCTCCACTCCTTCTATCTTTCGCGAGCCCACTTTATTTAGACATAACAATAAAAATTCATTGCATACATATAGAGGTATGAGGAACAGGGTGTAAAGTTCACTCATACTCCTCGAAAAGGGAGGATCCTCCGACCAGACGGGTGTTGTGTCTGGCGGGCAACTGCCCGATGATACGTGTCGGGCCGTTGTATCTATGCTAGTTGCGCGGTAAACTCTGCTTGCGAGATGCAGGATTTTGCGTGACGTCACTATGACGCGTTGTTCTCATGTGGCGTTGTAGATACCGCTACAACATATTTTTTGGCAGCAAAAATAACAATGGATGTTGCTGTATTGTTAAAATAATAAATGGATATCGTTATTCCGACTGTGTTACACCCTAATTCATAAGGGTGCTGTTCTCACCAGCATTGATATCAACTTACCAATAAGTAATCCAGTAGGTCCGTTGATATTGTCCGTCCATCCGGGAATAGGCTCCTGCCAGATTGGAATCACTGGAAAATACAAATCAATATTTTATTTATAGAAAAAAAAAATACATTAAGTATTGGATAATGGTACGTAAGGATCGTAGCAGGTGGCGTAGTGTCTGCCTACCCCAATGAGAAGGCGTGCGTTTATGTATGAAAATATAGGCTAAACTAAATTAATAAGTTATGTTTAAATTATAATGTGATACGATGCAGAAAGACGTGCACGTTAAAAGCATCCAAGTTAAAGTGAAAAAACAAAAACTGGCCAAGTGCGAGTCGGACTCGCACACGACCGGGGCTCCGCAGCTCCGTACCACAAGGCAAAAACGCCGAAAAAAACACGTTTGTTGTATGGGAGCCCCCTTAAATATTTATTATTCTGTTTTTAGTATTTTTTGTTGTAGCGGCAACAGAAATACATCATCTGTGAAAATTTCAATTGTCTAACTATCACGGTTCATGAGATACAGCCTGGTGACAGACGGACAGCGGAGTTTTAGTAATAGGGTCCCGTTTTACCCTTCCTAAAAACCAGTAGGTAATTAAAATACGCCGCGGGAGCTATGGGATGACCAGTCGCAACTGACCCTGAAGAGACTTACCTATGGAAGGCCTGAGCACCATAGCGGGCATGTGTGCCATAGACTCGACCACCAGCGCCTCGCCGAGCGCCTTTGTGAACGCATAGGAGTTGGGTAGCTTGTCCAGTAACCTGAAAATGTACGTCAACTTATTATTAAGAAAAATTACTGCTGGAAAACCGTAATAACACTTTATGCTCAGGATCTCTCAATAGTGTAATTTCGGGGGAAACTCGTCCCAATCCAAATAGGGGCCTACGTGCCTGCACCGTCAATATGAATTTACAATGTCTTTTTACAACTTTTTTTTTTCATTTATATTGGTCAATCATCGCAGATATATAATCAGCCTATAATGTTCCCACTGCTGGGACACAGGCCTCCTCTCTGTGAGAGGGAGTGGGCTGTAATCCACCACGCGGGCCCAGTGCGGGTTGGTAGATGTCACATGTCTTCGAATTTTTGGTTCTAGGACAATCATGCCGGTTTCCTCACGACGTTTTCCTTCACCGTTTTGAGAGCAGTGGTGATGATATAATTTACACAAAGTAAAGCGCGGGTCTGGGTTCGAACCTACAATTCAAATTTGACGGCTGACAAGACCATCATTTGCCTAGCCTTTCCTAACTATGTTGGAGTCGGCTTCCGGCCTAACCGGATACAGCTGAACAACGGCTTGACGGCTGACAAGACATTGTTTAAAAATCGTTAAACTTACCTACTTGGTGCAACTTACTCAGATTGGTAAATTAACCGACCGATTCTAAAAGGTATTTTGACTACATTCAGTTTTGTGGGTTGAATTGCTATAATAGAAACAATCCAATTTTCCAGTTTTATTCTGCCTGCCGCTTATGGAATAAAAACGTGAGTTGTTTATGTTTGTATCATGTACAATATTATCCCAACTATTTAACAATTTAATCCACTCTTTTCTTTTACAAGTTCTGTGAAGTATCTCCAACTTATTAAAAAGCCCCTGTTCAAATTGTCTGAGCAACATTTGGCTGGTCCCATTCACCGGCGGCGGCGGCGGCGCGGCTGTACGCAACACTAAACTAAAACCAAGTGGCCTTGAGATGTGGGTCGACGACCTCATCGACACCACTCTCGCGGCGGCGGCGCGGCTGTACGCAACACTAAACTAAAACCAAGTGGCCTTGAGATGTGGGTCGACGACCTCATCGACACCACTCTCGCACGCCATACTAACACGTATGACCTTGACCCAAACACTAATGTAGAACGTAGTAGTCATTTATGTGGTTGTGAGAATGTATGATGGTAATGCAAAGCTGCGTACCTACTTTCACGAAATAGATAGTGTAGTAAATATAAGGTAAACATTTAGTATCGTTTGGCAGGAGGAGGAAGGGGGGGGAGTGAGGGGATGCACTCTCGTAGTTGGTTTAAAAGAAAATAACCACGAAGGGGATGGCGGGGTCTAGTGAGCGAACGCAGCGAGCGAACTGAGACCCCGCGCTCGCTCACTAGACCCCGCCATCCCCTTTCAACCTAACCTGTCCGAGTCGGGGTGCCCCAAGTCCCGAGCTCGCTTCGCTCGCTCTTGCATCCTAAGTTCTCCTAGTACCAGTAGTAACATTGCCTTTTGTACACATATACGATCAGTGGGTATATTAACTTTCTTCTGAGCAGAATTTCTAGGTTTTAAGATTTAAGGTTTTTTTTTATTAATTTCTCGAAAAATATGCATTACCTGGTGTTCTAATCGGGGACCCAACCCCTACCAGCTTTAACCTCTTTTACCCCGCAACTCCTGCCAAACGATACTAGATCCAACCCGTGTAAGTCTCATGTAATAGGGTATTACTATTAATCAGGCACAAATCCAGTCTCCGGAGTGCGCTATGATGAAGAAACAACCAAGAACAGTCACTTACTTGGGCGTGAGGGTCGCGATGGTCTCGTCATCCATCCACTCGACGGCCTGTATGATCTGGTGCGGGTCGGCGGGTGGCGGGTACGCCTTCTCCTCCAGCAGCTTCTCGTGCAGGTGGCAGTACGATGTGGAGACGTGGATGAACAACTGTGGGGAAGTACAGATGGTTTATCGTAGCACATGTGTTCCCCAGAAGGGGTAGAAACTAGGCAGAAGTTTTAAATTGCGTTATTTCCTCCTATGCCTAGACTCCAATCCGTCAACCTGCTTCGCACTCTCACAAATCTAGGTCCGGAGCAAACCAAGTATGTTAAAAATCTCTGAAGGTATCTGAAGGTCTGGAACTCCTCAGCCACCCTTGCCCCGGTATGCTTGTCCTGCGTACTGAATTTGGGCTTCCAGTGCTTTTATGCAGTATGCCGGATCGTCGGATATAGTTGAAGTTTAGTTAGAAACCGATGGATGATCTCGAATAAAATTTTATTTTATTAATAGAAAATACTGACTGAAAAATTTCTTTTATGAGCTATTTGTTTTCTATTAATAAAATAAAATTTTATGAGAACATTCATCGGTTTCTTACTAAACTTCAACTATATCCGACGATCCTGCATACTTATCTCTTTTGTTGACTGTATAACATAATAACATAATAATATAACATAAGAATAACATAAATGGAACTTACACTCCGCTTCATCTCGATCACGAAAAACTACTATAAGCGACGTTGCCAGCCCGCGCGAGATGAAGGCTCTTATGGTGTTTTAAATGTCACGTTTGTTACAATTATTTACATAGATGACTTGACTTGAACAATACCTTTAATTGCTTGCAAGCCTTCCCCAGTTCCACCATCAGCTTGGTGCCTCTCACGTTCAGCAGAACAGCTTTCTTCAGCTCTTCGTCGAACCTGCAACCACAACATCACGCCTGTAATCCCTGAAGATGTAGGCAGAGGGGTATTGTACGCGCACATTTCGCCAGTTATGTCCCATGTAATAGGGGTATTGTTGCTATGAACTGCCCCGTTAGTCTCGTGGTCGCAAGTGCACCTGCTGAGCGTGGGAACCTGGGTTCGATTCCTAGGTCGGGCAATGTGTTATTAGGTTTGTCTCTATTGGATTTCTTAGTAAGTAACAGCCCGGGGTTTGGAAGTTGGCGGTGTGAATACACCCGTGCCCTCCGGGGCACGAGGGTATCATACCACCAACTTCAATCAGGTGCAGGGCCAACGGTTTAACGTGCTTTCCGAAGCACGTTCAACCGTTGACCCTGCGCCTGAATTGATCTCTCCCCGGTCGTGTCGGATTTCCGTCCAATCGAACTATGAGAGTGACGGAAGAGAGACCCTTGTCTGCGCACACACATTTGCACTTTAATATCTCCCGCGTAGATGGATAGTCTCAGCTGAGGATTAATTATTATTAATCGGACAAAACTCCGGACACCGCGCTGCTACAAAACCCAAAAACCACCGCCGCCCGCCGCCGTACTTGGGGATTGAAAACCAGGACCTCATGTTCAGCATCACGCATGCGACCACCAGACCGACGAGGCACTTCATTTCCTAATTTTATTCCGCTCTGTAGCCGTGAGGACTACAGCCCGCTCCCTCTCATAGAGAGGAGGCCTGAGTCCCAGCAGTGGGAACATTATAGGCTGATAATGTTATGTTATGTATATTCAATCAGAGTGACCGGTGTTTATTGTTGGTCAAAGAACCAGTCTCTCCAAGTTGTGTTGTATACCCCAATAACTGAATTGTGAAGGTCAGATAGACAGTCATACATACATACATACATAATCAACCTATAATGTTCCCACTGCTGGGACACAGGCCTCCTCTCGATGAGAGGGAGTGGGCCGTAATCCACCACGCGGGCCCAGTGCGGATTGGCAGATGTCACATGTCTTCGAATTTTTGGTTCTAGGACATGCCGGTTTCCTCACGATGTTTTCCTTCACCGTTTTGAGAGCAGTAGTCATGAAATAATTTACACAAAGTAAAGCGCCTGTCTGGGTTCGAACCTACGACCTATAACTCGTAAGTCGCGGCCGTTACCACTTGGCCACCACTGCTCAGACAGTCGCTCTCTGTAAAATACTGGTGTTCAGCTGCATCCGGTTAGGCTAGAAGCCGACCCCAACATAATTGGGGCAAGGCAGGCAGATGATGAGATGGTGTTACCTGATAGTGGCAGCAGCATGGATGATGATGTGCACGTCGTTGATGACCATCTGTCTGTCCTCCTCGCTCATACCCAGGTCGGGCTCTGAGACGTCGCCATTCACGAGGGTCACCTTCTCCAGCAGGGGCTCCACGCCTCCCCTCATTGTGCGGACCTTTTCGAAGAGCTGGAAATAAAAAAGGGAATAAATTAAAAAAATTGCACCGTGCCTAATAAACAATGGATAAATTGAGCTAGAAATGAGGTGACTACTGCTGCTGCTGGTCACGTCAACGCTGGCTGTCGCTGAAAACCACCGCTGGAGCTTTGTCTCGTATATGGTCTTAGCATTATGCTGAGCGATGGCCGTTTTGCGAGGGTGTAACGCATGTTTTCCCTCAACTTGTTATTTTTTCTAATATGTGTTCTTTTTATGCGTCATGTTTGCCGCAAATAAACGTATTTTCTTTCTTTCTTTCCTGAGAGGACGGCTGATAGAAATAGTCAAAAAGTGGCCTCCAAAAGTTAATTCACATTTTTCGACTGTAGCTATCGCAAGCTGAAGTGGGAAAATGTCCACTAACTTTTGAATGTCACTATGATGAATAAATTGGGATAAGTGCAGGAGGATGATAACGATGATGACCGGAACAGCTGCTCAACTTGTACTGGCTCGGACATCACGACAACTGTTGGTCCCGACTGTCATTCGTAGATCTTTGATAGCCGTTACGCTTACGGGACGGCAGAAGCCCGCAAGTCTGACAACCACTCTACCAAGGGGTATCGTGACACCCAAAAACTGGGTTGCGGAGGTCAGATAAGCAGGCAATCCATGAAAAATACTGGTATTCAGCCAGTTAGATTAGAACACGATCCTTACATAGTTGGGAAAAGACTAGGCAGATGACAATTTCGAGGACTGTGCGTTGGAATTGCACAATGTTAGTCCTCCCAGACCTTACCTTATTGTTACACATAACAAATAGCCCCTAATTAACTAAAAACGATGCAAAAACAATACGTTTGTGTCGCGTCACGCTTCACTGTCCTGCTCTAAGTACTGTTTTGTACAATATTGCTACAGAAGGCAACGCGTTTTGAAGCTATTGTGACAGAGACCAGAATTATGGTGATGTAATTGTATTCTAGAGTTTAGATTATATTAATGTTTAATTTTAAGACGAAAGCGTCAAGGTAGCGACATTCAAATTTCCTTACGTTTTTCGCAATTTGCAGGTCAGTGTCATATTGTATGTTGATCTAAATATGATTCGCGGCCGTAATATAATTATGTGTGTGCGCAAACACAGGTGCACTCTCTGTTCCTTTTCTCTCTCTCTTTGAAAACGGTCAGGGAGGCTATTATTTATAATTATATTAATTTTTATAATTATTTTATTATTTAGGATATAATTAACAACATTTAATACATCTCTCTAAGTTCATATTACCCTATTCAATGACTATTTCCTGAAATCATGATATTTGAGGCCAACTAAATAATAACAGCCGCACAGGTCGATAGATCAGGTTAAGCTACGCTGGCCGCGGTTGGTCTGTGGATGGGTGACCGTCTTTACATACCGTGACCCCTCCGTGCCTCGGAAAGCACGTTAAGCCGTTGGTCCCAGCTGTCATTCGTGGATCTTTGACTGTCGTTACGAGTAGTCAGAAGCCCGAAAATCTGACAACCAGTCTTACCAAAGGGAATCGTATTACCCAGTAACTGGGTTGTGGAGGTTAGATAGGCAGCCACTCCATGTAAAATACTGGTATTCAACTGCATCCGATTAGACTGGAAGCCGACCCCAACATAGTTGGGAAAAGGCAGGCAGATGATGATAACTTATTCTATATCTAAGTACAAAGACCACAAACTCATAATCCAACCTCCGTCACACACAGTCGGGTAATTCCGAGAAGTTATGTCAACCTTGGCACATTAACCCCGTTGTTGTCATATGAACTGTGTGTACGTATCTCAGAAACAGAGATGCTTCTCAATGGGCCTACGATTGCGCAATTCGAACGTTCAAATGTCGAATTTATTTACTTAGTTACGACTAACGAAACTGTTTGAAGTAAGTTAACTTATTGTGGAATTGGTGTAAACAATGTTCGCATAACTTCACGCCTTGTATCCCTGAAAGGTCAGGAGAGGTGTACCGATAGTACACCCACATGTTGCCAGTTGTCTTTAAGTCCCATCTAATAAGGGGTGAGCCTATTGCACAAATTTAAACTCTGGGCTGCTGCTGATAAATTCCTGATGGGATAACCTTATAACACTTTGCCCGAACCGGGAATCGAACCCAGAATCTCAAGCTGTGAATGTGTGTCAGCGCAGGAGCCATTGCCGGACTGATGCCCTAAGCAATCCACGCCTGTAGGCCCGCCTATCCACTAGTCGCCTCGTATTTTTTCAAAATATCGACGAGCGATTTGTAAAGACTTTTGGGTCTTGTACCTAATATCTTGCTGATAAACAGCCTTGCCTTTCATGTGCTAGCAAATACAGTTTCGGTGCTGTTTCTGCCTTATGGTGCCCCCCGAGACGTGCCCTAAGCAATTGCTTAATTTGCTTGGGCTAATCCGGCACTGGCAGGAGCTCTCGGAGTCTCGGCACCGTCCGAGACAAGGTGAAGTCAGAAGACAAACATCCGACTTCACCATTGTCTCAGACGGTGTGTGTGTCTTCATGCACACACTCACAGCAGTCACAGTGTGTTTGTAAACTTGGTTACCACAAGTAAAGCGCTCGTGAGATAAAAATACTATACAGGGTTATTGGTAAACCATTAACAACCTCTTAAGAGGTCACTGTACTAATCATTATGAACAAATATTTTTTTTGTTTTTTTGAAATCGCGAAAAAAGAATCAGCTGTTCCTTGCATTTTGACGAGTTATACGAACATAAATGTAGGGAACAGCAGATTTTTTTTAACCTTACCTATCTGATGCTGCAATGCGCTTTGCTTCTTACCACTGTGCACTGGCACTGTGCATTGTGCACTGTGCACTGGGCCATCGCGACATTTCTAAGATGTCTACTATAAGATTGCAAACACTGTTGACCTACTGAGCTAAATATTTTTCTTAGTAGGAATTGAGAAATTTTCATGCTCAATGAACGTAGATACTAACTATATTACGATGATGAAATTCTAAGTGTAAATACTGTGTTAGGAAACGCAATCCTTCCAGTCTAGTTTTACCAGGTTTTACCTGAATCATACACACGTACAAGCAGTGGTGGCTCAGTGGTAACGGCCGCGACTTACGTCTTTTAGGTCGTGGGTTCGAACCCAAGCACACACTTTACTTCGTGTGAATTATTTCCTCACATCAAAACGGTGAAGGAAAACATCGTTAGGAAACCGGCACGTCCTAGAATAAAAATTTCGAAGACTTGTGACAATATCTACCATCACGTTTGTAAACACCATGTTTCTGGCAAATAAATATTCTATTCTATTCTATTTTACCAACCCGCACTGGGCCCGCGTGGTGGATTACGGCCCACTCCCTCTCACAGAGAGGATGCCTGTGTCCCAGCAGTGGGAACATTATAGGCTGATTATAAAATACTGAATACCAACATATAAACACATATCCCACTTATATTCCTTGTAGAGGTAAGTACATACTTCTTACACAGAGGTATATTGTAAGTAGGTACTCCCACAACTCCCACGTTAAATGGGTGCGAGCCTTAGATAAGAGTAAGTTAGTAGATACTTAGATACCTAGGTAAGCTTTCGCCATCATCCAGTCACGAATCCAGTCTCTGGGCTGTCAGGGGGGATTTTTATAATGGGAAAACCCAACATCGTTTCAGGAGGCCAGAACACGAATTGCGTAACACATTTTCAATCACGATCCGAACTATTTTGAAGGAAATTCATTACTTATGAAGCAATCCATTGCTTCATAAGTAATACCTAGTACCTAGAGTAATACCTTCAGTGTGATACCTCCGTGTCTCGGAAAGCACGTTAAGCTCCTGCGCCTGATCTGTCCCCGGTCGTGTTGGATTGCCGTCCCATCGGACTATGAGAGTGAAGGAAGAGAGAGTGCACCTGTGTCTGCGCACACACGCCTGCACTATAATATCTCCTGCGTAGATGGCTAGTCTCCGCTAAAATTGGCCATGACTAATTTACGAGATTGTCAAAGACCAAACTCATGACTAACAGCACCAAAAGGAGATTATATATTTGGGGTGAGGAGATTGCATATGTATGTCCAAGACTATATGTATCTGGGCCGAATAGTCTCCTTCCAGGTGCGACAAGACAAAGTTACTCGACGCACCGAGATTGCATGGAGGAGCTTTTGTTCAATGAAAGATCTTCTAAAAGGAGATCAACCACTATGTCTCAAACGGAGAATTATGGACATGTGTATTTTCCCCATTCTCTCCTATGGTGCTCAAGCCTGTGATCTTTGACACTTCAGCAGAGGTCCAAGCTCGAGGTTTGCCAGCGAGCCGTGGAACGCAGTATCCTGAGAGCTCGAAAGATGACAATTGGGCTTAGAGACTACCACCGATTGGGTCCCACTAAACGCACGACGCCATCGCGGCAGGCCAAGACGAAGATGGCGGGACGAGCTTGACTCCTACCGTAGGGACTGGCCGGCCTCGCATAAGACAGAATTGTGTGGAAGAGGGAGAGGGAGGCCTTTGCCCTGCAGTGGGACAGTACAGGCACAGTATAAACTGTGGTACAGGCTAGTTAGATTAGATTTAGATTGGGTTCATTAAAGTTGTGATGATACAGATGTGTTGTATTGAAAGCTGATTTGGATTAATTACCTAATCTATCTTCCAAGTTGTTTTACATAGTAAGTGGGACTTTATCTATCTAGATTCTTTATTTATCTAGATAAAGACAAACAATAGCTGTGTTTCCTGAATATTTCTCAAGGAACTACATACTTTGTTGATACATACACAATGTATTTAATTTAATCGGTTCGACCATCATTATATAATAAAGTAATTAACGAGATATTATTGTGTTACAGCCATCGTATAATTAATTGAGCAACGGACAAATTAATAGAAAAAAATAATGAGGCAACAATAAAATATAAAGTTACGCTCATCAAAATAATAAAATAGCTCCTAAATTGTTTTGAATCTTTTCTGGTAATATGTATATGTCGTAGCCAATTAGCTTAATTAGCCTTTCAGTTATCTGCCTAGCCTTTTAGTCCGTTCAATTAGTAGCAGCCTGAATGTTATGCTGTACCAAACTGTTACTGGATAAGTTCTACTACACAATCAAAGATTTTTTAGAGGACAAAACTTTCAGTAAAAATACTTAATATATTAATTTATTTTGTTGACATTTTAATTTGTAATTCCGAAGGTTTCTGTTCTCTATTATTGAGTTTATTATCGTTATATTCTTATTAAGTATTGACATTTTTGTATTATTGACATTTCTATTTTTTTGACATCTTCGTATTAAGTAGGACAGTAATGAATTTTAATGGTGCAGATTTGTGGTAAATAATAATGTTGCTTTTTGTTAAACTTGAAATTGTTAATTGTATTATTTTTTTACTTTTTTTTTCTCTCTCTCTTCGGTTTATGTATGTTAAACAATTTTTGCATGTCGTAAAGTAAAATGTATTGGGACTCGCCACAAAATAACCATATTATATGTATACCTACATTTTTGGCAAATAAATGATTTCTATTCTATTCTATGCAGCCGATGCCAGCCTGGCTGATCGATTTGTAGGGATTAAGAGTCGGACGGGACACGCACGCTGCACGGTGTGGTGTGGCATGACCAGGGCCTCTAGACTACTATTACAATAGTGTCAGAATGGTCTGTCATTGATTTCATAATTGTTGATTTTGACAAGTTTGGTAATCTACTAATATAATGGCGTCATTATGACTTTCCAATGGTCTACCACTGACACTCAATTGAAAGAAATGGCATAGAATGGTAATCTCGTACAAATGAATTACTGACTTAGGCGGTAATCTGCAAAAATTTTGACAGTTCCTTTCAGTGACCTACCATTAGAACGTCATCGTGCAGTCATTGCTTTTAATTCGTTACGAGTATCGTAAATGTTCTTTGCCATTGACCGACCAATGATCGACCATTATGAATTTAGCAGATTACGAACTTTTAGCAAAATGACAATGGGATCGTGTTGGAATGACGAATTTATAAAAATAGCAGACTTGGGCCCCAGCTCCTATAAAATGTTCGTGAAGTGGCTCGCCTGCGCCTCGTACAGTCTAGTAGGTATAAAACTTCCCTTACTTCGTAAACTTAATCTTACACCGCACGCCTTCCGATCAGAGAATACGTCCCTGACACCTGTCATATACAGTCCTTCCACATACATTCTACATCTGACAGCAACTATAAAGTTCACTGTGATGCAGAATCAGATGCAAAATACCGTGAAGAGCGTTTACTCCGTACGGCATTTCATACAAACTTTCAAGCAATTATTTTTCGAAATGAATGAATGGTTCATTCATTCATTTCGAAAAATAATTGCTTTTATTTTTTGAATTGATTTTAATGAAATTTCATACGCCTAAGCAGAATACAAAGGTCTAAAAAGTTAGTAGAGTTTCGAAATGTCTTATTTAAAAAAAGATCAAAATTTCTGTTTCTATGGAAAATTAAAAATCGGTCTAGTTTGGCTGTAACACTATTTTTAGAAAATATTCTCTACTAACTTTTTAGACCTTTGTATACTGCTTATGCGTATGAATATCGGGAATATGTTATGTATATCGGGAGTAGAGACAACCATCAAATCGTGTTGTCTTTCATTATTAGTTTGGGCCCCAAACGTGTACGCCCGTGACTTCTGCACAAACTACGGGTTTCATGGCTAGGAAGTAGGCCCTGAGGTGGCAGGGACGCTTCCTCTCGGTGTCCGGAATATTGGTATAATGATGTACTTACAGCTCCATTGAAGATCTCTTCCAGTCTTTGTTTCGGGTTCTTTCCCTTCTTCGACCTCACGAAGAGAAGAATCTGATCGATGTCCGGACATTTTCTGAAAGAAAGAAAGAGATAGTTATTGTTACGAGCTTCTCTTTCTATTTATTTACTTCAATAGCACCTCATCTCAGCTGATAGGTAGATGTCTGCGGCTGGACATAGGCCTCCCTCAAGCATTGCTGCGGTGACCGGTTCTGTGCTTCCCACATCCAAAAGTTTCTCGCGATCTTCACTTGGTCATCGATCCATCTTCTAAGGGCCCTCTCAAGATGGAAACATATCGACAGCTCTCCTGATGGTAAGTGGTTACCATCACAGAGCTGAAATATCTCACGTGCCAGTAATTACAACGGCACCCATATCCTTTAAACCTGACCCATTTTCATTCATTCCTTTCAGCCGAAATAATCCACTGCTGGACATAGGCTTCCCTCGAGCACCTCCACTTCGACCGGTTCCGTGCTTCCCGCAACCAGCGGATTCCTGCGGCCTTCACAAGGTCATCGGTCTACCATGTGGAAGGCCTTCCAAAGCTACGTCTTCCGGTACGCGGTCGCCACTCCAGAACCTTTCGGCCCCATCGGCCATCTATTCTGCGAGCTATGTGCCCTGCCCAATGCTACTTTAGCTTGACTATAAAAACCTGAGTCATACTTGGCGATAAACATTTATATAATAACTAGCTGCGCCCCGCGGTTCCACCCGCCTAAATGTCGATCCCGTGGGAATGTCGGGATAAAAAGTAGCCTATATGTTAATCCAGGGTGTCAACTACCTCCATACAAAATTTTATCTAAATTGGTACAGCCGTTTGAACGTGGAGAAGTAACAAACATATAAACACACACACACACACTCACAAACTTTCGCCTTCATAATATTAGTGTGATATGGTGAGCTTTGAGCTTGAGTTTGAAAAAAATCACGAGTTCCTGTGGAATGAGTAGCAAATGGACCACGGGAATGAAGGCGCGGGTAACAGCTAGTTACTTATAATAATAATGTTTACCTGAGTAGTTTCTCGACCAGCACCTTCCCCATGAAGCCAGTTCCTCCCGTGATGAGGACCTTCAGCCCTGAGAAGGTGTCCGCGATCCTGTCGGGCAGAGCATCGAGCTCAGCGCTCGATATAGTCTCTGTAGACATTGTAGTTCTGTGGACAACGAAGAAACTCATATTAGTTATAGTCCTATAGATGTGGTGGTGGGGTGTGGAGCTTGACGGAGTGATGGTGATGACGTCACGCACGCTGCTTGCGCGATGTAGGGTTTGCGTGACGTCAGTATAATGCTTAGTTCCCAATTCTTCTTCTTAGCGTGTCGATAGCAATCTAAATATACTCGGCCCAGAATTCGGCCACTTGTTTGGCGCCTCCACCAGCGTCCATCAGCTCCTGCAACGTGCAGCTGACAGGACACGCAGGACACGACATTAAGTGTCCCATCGTTTGTGGAACAGCACCACATTTACACTCCAAGGCGGAGTCGTCTATGAATCTCCACCTGAACAGGTTTTCCTTGCTTCGGCCAACCTGTTCCCAATTAATTAGTGGTCGGCGCAGCATGTCTTCCTGCGTGACAGCAAAGACATGATTATGTTCTTCACGCGCAGGTATCTATGTATCTTTGTTTGTGGGACTCTTTGAAGCTAGTTGAAGATGAAGCTACTTGCCCATTCCAAAGAATAGTAGGTACGGTCGGCTGCAAAAATGGATGGGCAGTTCAGATTCAAAATCCTATGAATCAAGAAATGACGGTGTTCTTTTTGTCTCTTCAAACATTCAAACAATTTATAATTAATAGTTTCTTTTAAAGAAAATTGTTCCTAATTATTAACCTATTATGTTAAAATTGAACTTCAAACGTTCACAGGAAAATAGACATTAGGGTACCCATGGACTTTTGCAGGTGACTGTACCTACTACCTATGGAGAAGAACGGGCAAGAAACTCCACAGACAATAATGTAACCACAACTCACAGAATATTGAACGAAGAAGTGTAAATATGCACTTACAATGCTCCCCTACGTCATAACGTTTCAAATATGGCTGCAATATCCGTAATTACAATGTCCGCTGTTGCTCATAGTTGGGCCACAGCGAAGCTAAGAGTGTGACCTTGTAACACTGGCCTTACATGCGTTAAACTATACCATACCACACTTTGTGGTTGCACCTCCTTGCCCGAGGCCCTATCATTAGCAGTGTGACTAGCAGGGCAGGTGATGTGCAGGCAAGTCAAGATGACAGTTAATAGTTGCATTGCACATGCTACAAAATTGTGCGATACGTAGACTACTATCATAAACTAGGTGCGATAATTCACTTTTCGCCTAATATTGACCTGCTGTAAGTCAAGAGTGTATGGTAAGAGAGCGGCTCGTGGCTAATTAATAACAGCCACACGGGTCGATCGATAGGTGACCATCTTTACATACCGAGACCTTCCGTGCCTCGGAAAGCACATTAAGCCGTTGGTCCCGGCTGTTATTCGTGGATCTTTGTCAGTTGTAACGGGTCGTTAGAAGCCCGAAAGTCTGACAACCAGTCCTACCAAGGCGTATTGTATTATCCAGTAACTGGGTTGTGGAGATCAGATAGGCAGACACTCCATGTAAAAGATTGGTGTTCAGCCGCATGTGGTTAGATTGGAAGCCAAACCTAACATAGTTGAGAAAAGATTCAGCAGATTGAAAATAGTAAGACTGTGAAATTGCAGGGAAAGACCTCTTCTCATACTCATTGATCAATATTACGCTAGCCAGTTTCTTAAACATGAAAAAAAAATGGTAAAATACAGCATATATCTTAGAAATAATATAGTTAAGGCAAAGTATGATGCCTGTACTAGGATAAACCACACACAGGCGGCATGGTTCCTACAATTACCTACTATTAGGACAACGGATTTTTTAAGAACAGTGACATTTATTATGTTAAAAACTTAAACACTATTAATGACGGTCATAGACATTTAAATAATTACTATATTATTTACAGAAAATAGTTGTTAGCACCTAGTTACACGAATATGATTGAGTCAGCAGTTTTATTGAAACTAGTTTCCTCACGATGTTTCTCTTCAGCGTACTTAGAATTGGCAATTCAAGGTTTAAAGATGTGTATAACATGCTGTCCAAAATGGTTACAAACGCCTTATTAGATAACTATTTAGGCAATTAACACAAACTTCCGTGTGTAATATGAATTAATTAACAAATTATTTTTGCATAAAGTATTTTATTTAGCATCGTTGTTGAATGTTGGTTTAGTGGTCGCAAGCGCTAGTACTGAGCATGAGGTCCTGGGTTTCATTCCCAGGCAAAGTATTACTGGGTTTTTCTTTCTGGAATTTCTCAGCAGCAGCCCAGAGTCTGGATTTGTGCCCGGTTCATGGCAATATGCTTGCCCCTATTACAAGATAACTGGCGAAATGTGCGTGTCCTATGGACGTGAGAAAAATTAATTGAATCGTGTATTCCTTTTAGATGATACTAACCAATGAGTCAAAAAACATACCAAAATGTGAAATCCCCGTTCCACGTAATTATCAAGTTATACGAAATAGAAAAAAAAACACATTTTTTTTAATATATCACCTAGAAAAATGCTGCGGTCTTATGAGTGTATAAACAGCCAGTGTGAATTAAAAAAAATACCTATTAAGCGGGACGGCCCGCGGCGGCGACGCCGAAGCGGTGTGTCAGTGTGTTCCATAATTATTTAATTATTATTTTTTAACTATTAGTAGATACAATTTGACGGGATGCTAACTCTGTAAGCTGTACCGAAATTCAAAAACTTGGTTTTATCTAATATTTGATTAAAATGAGTTCAAGCGATTCTGAAAAACGACTATTTTTTACTTTCCATAAAATAATTCAAAATGAAAAGTAGAGTGTTTAACACGGGTGAAAGTCATTAATTCCTTTCGACCCTTGTATAACAATCTACTGTTGTGTAAACCTACTTACAGAAATAAAATCATATAGCTTATTCATATCATAATCATTAATCCTTTTTCGCGTATCTGTGCTACTAAATTATTAAGACATCAAAATCAAATCAAAAGTAATGTATTCAAACTATACTGAGAATCAGAATCAAATGTCCTGGGGGTCTACTTCGAAGTGGTAAATTTACAATGAACTTCATAGTAGGAAATGACCGAACATTCGGCCGATACGATAACTTTACCACTTCGGAGTAGACCCTCAGGACATTTTTAACGTCAAAATAACACAAGACCGTTCCCCAAAATTCTCGCCATTCGCCACTGCCAAGTGTCTTGGCTGAGATGTCTTCTTCCTCTTCTTCTTGGTGACGCACCAGTAAGCGCTACTTAGTGCGCTAGTTAGTTGCACCAATTGTTAGTGGCGCAACAAACTGCCCAGCAGCACAGAATTTCAGAATTTCCTCAGATTCCGTGTTACTATTTACTGTAACGAAACCGTAGATTTAAGGATATATTGCGTGCAATATAACTATAAACCTACTGACGAAACCGTCATTGCGCAGTGAAAGTGCAGCACATAAGACAAGTCCTTGGGAGCTCAATATTACACTTAGCCATATAAGCTGTTACTATCGTGTACCTAGCGTTATTGCTAATAAAGTATTAGCTAATCCGTGGTACAGCTCGTTGTATTAATTAACGCATAAATAATTAATATAAGTACACTTAAAACTTTTCTTACGAAATGAGGAAAATGTTATGAGGAAAGTTTTGAGTAAGAATGTCGATGGATATTAGATTATGGGAAGACCAGAGAAACGATGGATGGACTGTGTGAATGATGATATGGTTAGAGAGGGGGTGACTACCGAGATGATGACTCATAGAGAAGTGTGCAAGAAAAAGACATGTTGCGCCAACCGCAACCGAATAAATTGGTGCAAGGACAAGAAAATGATGAAACATGAAATACTTACAAATAATTAGATAATATAACTTATTATATTTAAGTTGACCTGTGTGTTTGTAAATATTGCAAACCGACTACCAACTAAAACGAGGTTTTCGGTTTTACTGTAGCCTGAAAGTCTTACCAAGGGGTATCGTGTTACCCAATAACTGGGTTGTAGAGTCAAATAGGCAGTCGCTCTATGTAGGTACTGGAAGTCGACTCCAACATAGTTGGAAAAGGCTAGGTTGATGATGTGGTTACATTCGCAACCTGATTAAACTGCTTGTCTAGTAGTAGACCAGTGATGGGTTAGTGGTAACGGCCGCAGCTTACGAGATGTAGGTCGCAGGTGCGAAGTAGTTCGAACTCAGACAGGCATCACCACTGCTCGAAATGGTGAAGGAAAACATCAAAAATCATAATAAAAGAACCAAAAATTCGAAGACATTGTGAACATCATCTATCAACCCGCTCTGAGCCCGCGTTATGGATTACGGCCCAATCCCTCTCACAGAGAGGAGGCGAGACCAACTTAGTTGGGAAAAGGAGGAAGATGATGAATTGGAATCTTGCAATGATGACATCTGTGTGAAATGCTTCCCTCCTTGTAAACCACTTGATAATTTGTAAGTAATGAGCTGCAAACTTGTACTGTTTTCTATTTGCTAAGTTTACGTAACATTAGGTACTAATAACTTGGTCAACTGGGTGTTCGTAGGTTTCCCTTCGAAGCGGCTCTAGTTACACATGAGCTGATTAGCTCAAGAGAAATGTGTGACATTCTTATGTAAGAAGTTAAGATAATACTGATCCGATTTCAATAAGTCTAGCTTCTGCCCACGACTTCGTCCGCGGAAAACTTGTTGGTTTAACATAAAATATATCCTATGACCAATGTCCTAGAACCAAAAATTTTAAGACGAGTGACATCTACCATCCACCACCTACTCCCGCACCCGGGCCTGCAGCCTGCAGCACCCGGGCCTGCAGCCTGCAGCACCCGGGCCTGCCCTCATTGCGTAACACACTTTCTATCACAATCTGAATCATTTTGAAGGATATTGCTAATCCATTGCTTCTTATGTTCGAAAAATTGTCAGCTCAACAACGTAAATAACGCAATTAATGTTGTTGAACTGTCAAAATGAATGCCATTGCTCCTGTTAATGGGTTTCGCAATTACCCCGCATGTTGGATTACGGCCCATTCGAAGTATACATAATTAACTAACTACACTATTTCCGAGTGACTTAAGATACTATGCATTGTCTACGCGGACGAAGTCGCGGACAGAAGCTTGTCTAAACTAATATTATAAAGATTATGTCAGAGCATACATATCCGTGTGTCAGAGTAAGGGCTGATTTTTCCAACGTCAGATAATTTTATCGAAAGAATAATTTAAATTTTTTGACAGTTCTTTCATACAAAAAATGTCAGACGTCAATTTTATTCCACGAATAAATATTATCTGTCGATTGAAAAATCAGCCCTTAGTCATAGATATTTTACGTGAAGACGTCATTTAGCTCTATGTATTCCGGGATGTCCACATAACTTTCGTGTTTCACAAATTACCGTCAGATTACAATCGCTAATAACCACGACAAACATTATTAAACAACAGAACTCTTTCTGCATTCACAACCGTTTGACACGCTTCCGTGCTGAATCGACCATCAATCAATTATGTCAAAAGAGTCCAAGAAGCTGTTCTACTCGTAAAATTGAAAACCCCGAAAACTTGGTCAGTTTAAATCAAAGAGATGACTGCTTTTCTCGCGACAGCTATTTGCTATTGCGGGTAAGGCAAATTAGTAGTTGAAAATGTGTCATATTCGATTCGACAGTCTGTCGAATTGTTGTGATTTACTATGCTGCTGTCAATAATTTATTTATCCATTTATTTCAGGCATCAAGGCCCCTATAAACACATACAATACAATGTTAATATAACTTAAAAATACTATAAATACATACAACTTTATAATAAAATTTCATTAAAAAACTAACGCACACGAAGTGTCTGCGTCGAGTTTCGCTGACTGGTGTCATGTAGCCGGCCATGAAACCGGCGGTAGGTACATACACAACGGTGTGTGACATATTTAGTGACAGAAGATATTTTAGAAGTATCTAACACTCCATAAAATGATTGTGTAAGGTGACAGTAGGCCGCACATCAGTGGGCCTTCAGCCGGCCTAGCGGAGTACGGAGGTTCAGTACAATAAGAGGCCAGCTTGTACTGGTATTGGACCAGGTGTGGCTTACCGTACCTATTGCAACTTTGAGGTATGTCGATACAATACAATTGTTTGTTTGGTGTCGCTATTTCTTGCGTACTAGGCTGGCCTTGGCCTACCGACCCCCATTGACATACAATATTACCGAAGTAGTGAGAAATTTTTTGTGGAGTTGATGGTAAGCCCAGGCTGGTACGTGTGCGCGTGTTTCGCGCACTGGATTCTCAACGCTCTGCTTAGCGCCGAGAGTTCAAAATCCAACAGTGTGTTTTTTTGACGCGCTGGGACGTGCTGCTGAAGATCGCGAACTCGTGAGCCGAGAAACATTAATAAACATGATTATACGTTTCGAAAGGTTTTTATAAATTACTACCTATGAAGAAGATATTAAGATACCTACTTATACTCGTATATCTTCATATTACAACATACGTTGGCATTAACCAGTTCCTAGACATTGGCGGTTTTATTAATTCATCATCTGCTCTGACCTCTCCGACTATGTTGAGGTGCGGCTTCCAGTATAATCGGATACAGCTGAATATCAATATTTTACATGGAGCAGTCGCTGGGTTGTGAAGGTCAGATAAGCAGTCGCTTATCTGACCTTCACACCCCAGTTACTGGATAACAGGATACCTCCTGTTAAGACTGGTTGTCAGATTTTCAGGCTTCCCCCCGAACCCCCCGAACCCATAACGACTGTCAAAGATTTACAAACGACATTCCGAGACACGAAGGGGTCTAGGTATGAAATGGATGGTCATCCATCCATCCACGGACTGATGTCGGCAAGTGTAGCTTGCTTTACCTTGTTTCTGTTACCAAGCCACGAGCCCCTCTAGCAATTTGATTAATTATTCCAACCTTTTAAAGATAGCTAAGTAAAGTTAGTGTTAAGCAAGTCTCGAGGTGTGCCCGTCGTGGTTCGGGCCGCGCCGCAGTCTCACCGCGGCTATCGCAACGGACCTCTAGCTCCCCGCCTTGGTCAACGCCATGCTGGGGGATGAGGGGTCCTGGGCGGCAGTCGCCTCCTTCTGCGAACACGTCATGTCCCAGAAGGAGGCAGCGGAGCGCGCGCGGGAGGAAGACCCTCTCGCGGCGCCGCTCCGAAGGCGGAGCAGGGGTCGAAGAAGACGTCATTATGACAGTCATCTCCGACTCCTCCCAGGTGGAAGCCAGCAGACGACGGGTGCGGGGGCACCCTCGCCTGTATTGTACAGGCTTCCACCAGTGCCGGACGGGAATGGCCAGGTGTTCCCGGCCATTCCCTTAGCCGTATTCTAGCCGGGGGGACATACGGGGCCCGCCAGCTAGGCGGGCATGCGCCGGGGGGGTTGTGGACGCAAAGGCTGAGCCGGATTCCCTTGACCCCCCCATCAAGGCGATGAGGGAACACCGCTGAGTTTTAGTGCGTATTCTGCCACTCTGGCAGGGAGTCCCACATACCTACTCCGTCTCGTCCACCGACGAGCGGAGATGCGTAATGTCATTTCTCAGCGTCAAAAGAAAAGAAAAAGTGTTAAGCAAGTCAGACTTTGCAAACACGAATTTGTAATTAACTAGTCTAGACTTTGGATGTCGAAATAGGCTGCACATTCACTTAACATAACATCGCACTCTGTGTTTAACGGAGGGGCAGGCAGAAGTGTATATTATACAACATTAGTTTTTGTTTATTCCAAATCCGAAAAGGGGTCATAGTACTCATCATTTTGAACAACTTTTTCTATGGGACCAACCTTGAAATCGCGAAAAAATAATCAGCTGTTCCATACATTTGTGTTCACTTAAATCGACAAAATGTATGGAACAGCTGATTTTTATAGAAAAAATTGTTCAAAATGATGAGTACAATGACCCCTTTTCGGGTTTAGTATAAACAAAAACTAATTAATTTTAAGTTAACAGTTAATTTTAAGTCCCATGTAATAAATAGGAGGCAACTAGTCTTACCAAGGGGTATCGTTTTACCCTGTAACTGGGTTGTGGAGGTCAAATAGGCAGTCGCACCATATAACATACTGGTATTAAGCTGCAGCCGGTTAGACTGGAAGCCGACCCCAACATAGTCGGGGAAGGCAGATAATGACGATGTAACGGGGGCGAGCCTACTTATTGCTATAAACCGCGTAAAAATCTAGACACTGGGCTGCTATAGATAAATTATTATCGTTGTTTGCAAGACATTATGTTTTATAGATAAAATCTATGTATTAAAACTAATGGTTTGTTATGTCATCACAGCTCGGGTTTTCAAGGCTTTCAATGTCAGTATCATGTATGATTTTATGATTATTTATCTTTTTTGAACAAATCGCAATCTTGCGGATTATATTCAAGGCTGTGAGTTAATTAAATTCATTAGGTAATGACTAATGAGCAGTTTTTTTATTTACAAAATTTAGCAATATTACGAAAACCCGGCCCGCATAGCTATTAACAACCATTCGACAGCCTGCCGTGTCGAAAAAAACACATTTTCGGTTATACACACTATCAACCAAATCAGAGTGATTTTGAAGGATACTGATA
Organism: Oligia latruncula; assembly: GCA_948474745.1. Lineage (NCBI taxonomy): Eukaryota > Metazoa > Arthropoda > Insecta > Lepidoptera > Noctuidae > Oligia > Oligia latruncula. The sequence continues at coordinate 378,959 of OX419711.1, read as the reverse complement.
AACCAATATTTTAATTATTTATTTTATTTCTGTAGTAGGTTTGTACAAACACTTTTACATGTCTATCATATTTTAAATACTAGATGACGTCGGCGTTTCCTATCTGACTACTCTGAGAAGAAAGGCCGAAACAAACTCAGAAGTTACAGTTTCTTTTAAATTCCAGACATAATCTTGGTCAGATCATGTGAAGACCATGTAGATCGATTACTGAGATGATCTTTTGAGGAAAGAATCACACAGATTGAGTGGACCTGCCTATCCAGTCAGTGCACGCATTTGTCAGAAATCGTGCAGCTCAACTAAAAACTTAAAGAGCTCAACGATTCGACGAACAATACCAAAGAAAGGATATTTCAGTATACAGGATACTCAAACTGCTAGACCATGACAAAAACTAACAGAACAGAGAGAAAAATAAAAATCAATAAATATAATCTTCACTGTTTGTTCCTAGTATTTCTATTATGGATAACACTGTATTTTTTAAACAATTTGATATTTTTATGGGCATATAAAAGCCCAATCAATCATTCACAACATTGAGTATTCATGCAGTTAGATAACACCATTGTGTTAGGTAACACCCACCGGCCCGGAATAGAATTTTACAAAATGTTGACCTTGCATGTGCAAAATTTTAAAGATTTGGTATTTTCGTTTCAAATTAGGTATGAAATTGTTGGTTGTTATTTCTGGCATTCCATTTCTATTTTTGTAACATAGTTTATAAATAGAATCAGTTTAATGCTGAATTGAAATTTTTAAAGTCAGTTTGAAAGAAGCTACGCTTGCCGCGGTTGGTCCGTGGATGGGTGGACCATCTTTACACATCAAGACCCTTCCAAGCCTCGGATAGAACATTAAGTCGTTGGTCCCGGCTGTCATAATTCCTGGATCTTTGGCAGTCGTAACGTGTCGTTGCAGAAGCCCGGAACTCTGACAACCAGTCTTACCAAGGGGTATCGTATTACCCCCAGTATCTGATGATGATGCAATCCCCAGTATCGTTGTGGAGGGTTGTGGAGGTCAGATAGGTAGTCGCTTCGTGAAAAATACTGGTATTCAGCTGCACCCGGTTAGACTGGGCACAGCAATATTGTTGGGAAAAGGCAAGCAGATGATGATGAGTATCAAATGAGATGATTATGGCTAGAAAGATGTTGACTACCGAGATGACAACTGATAGAGAATATGTGAGAAGAAGACATGTTGCGCCGACCACTAATACATTGCGATAAGGGCAGGAGAATGATGATGATGAAATGACAAAATTACACTTTAACTTGTCAAGTTAATTTTTCATGGTCTGGCAGTTTGAGTAATTTATGTGGCCTACCCAAATGTCCTTTCTTTGGTATTGTTCGTCGAATCGTTGAGCTCCTTAAGTCTTGAGTTGAGCTGCACGATTTCTGACAAATGCGTGCACTGACTGGACAGGTCCTCTCAATCTGTGTGGTTCTTTCCTCAAAATACCACCTCAGACATCGATCTACATGGTCTTCATATAACCTGACCAAGATTATGTCTGGACTTTAAAAGAGACTGTGACCTCTGAGTTTGTTTCGGCCTTTCTTCCCAGAGGAGTGATAGGAAACGCCAACCTCATCTAGTTTAAAAAAAACATGATTGACGTGTAAAAGTGATTGTACAAACCTACTTACAATAAAGTAATTTAAAAAAATTAAACCGACTCGTTTTGAAGTCGGTTTAATTTTTTTAAATTACTTTTATTTCGTAATTTTTAGTTTTTGCACTAGAATTTGACCAAGGTTTTGAGATGTTTTCCCTTTGACACTACACCCGTAGCTCGTATCAATACGCCAGGCCGTCACACTTACACGTATTAGTCCATATCTTTAAAATTACTGAACCGATTTTGATGAAACTTGCACTGTTCCCTAAGTTGAAGTAAATGTAAGCTAATACAAAAAAAATGGTCACGATCCGATTAATAGTTGCCGAGAAATGCGTGGACAAACATATATACATAAATACATACATACATACATACGTCTATGAAATTTTGTATATTTGTTTGGAAGCCTTAGTAGATTGTCATATGTGAATATAATGCAGTTCCAATAATATGACATACATACGTATCGAATTGATAACCTCCTTTTTTTGAAGTCTGTAAAAATAAAATCATCTATCATAAGATGAGGTTGGTACCTATTTCCTATCTGACTACTCTGAGAAGAAACACTGAAATAGAGTTATGAGGAACGTGGTGTAAAGTTCACTCATCCTCCTTATAGGAAAGGAAGGATCAGCGACCGACCAGACAGGTGTCGTGTCTGGTGGGCTACTGCCCGATGATATATCGTAGTTGTGCGGTAAACTCTGCTTGCGCGATGCAGGATTTTGTGTGACGTCAGTGTAATGCGTAGTTAACATGTGGCGATCTAGATGCCGCCACAAAACCAATTCAAAGTCTCTTTTCGAGGTCAGATTGTGAGAACCATGCTGCAAGTTAATATCTGAGATGGTTTCTAGAGGAAAGAAGCACACACAGATTTGAGTGGTCCTGTCTAACAGCTGGCACTTTTATGTTGAGTCAGCCATCTTGTAGCATAATCATCAGCCTATAATGTTCCCACTGCTGGGAAACTGGCCACCTCTCGTGAGAGGGAATGGGCCGTAATCCACCACGCGGGCACGGCGCGGTTTGGTAGATGTCACATATTATGTCTTCGAATTTTTGGTTCTAGAACATGCTTCACAATGTTTTTCTTCAACGTTTTGAGAGCAGTAGTGATGAGATAATTTACACAAAGTAAAGCACCAGTCTGGGTTTGAACCTACGACCTACAACTCGTAAGTCACGGCCTGACGGAGTTCAACGACCTGACGGACGATATGAACAGTTGAACGGGCTGCCAAAACATTCAATATTTACGTACGTGAAAACGTGTATATTTTAATATCGTATCGTGAAATATCTGGTAATATTATTCGGGTTGAGTGGACAGTTGCCACTGACCCCATAAATGGGGTCAGTGACAACTCGGCCCGTGTCCAAACAATTATAATTGTACCTTAGCTAACACCTCGACAACATTACGGAATGCAAATAAATATATGAATATGATTATGGTGTCATATTATTCTGTTATCATCGGAATGCATATATTATTTGCAAAGAGAATATTATAGTCTTTGATTAATTGCGAATATTCAAACTGAGACCACTAGCAGTGATTAACTATTCAGATATCCCGTTACCCACCCTCCAGTAGATACATATGTCCTACGAAACATCGCCATATCTTTTTTCATACAACGTTTGAAATGAACCGCCATAGTAGTTAGTGCTCTATACTATAATGCTTATCTAATGATATAATTATATGTTTGGTTGTTATGTTTGGGGACTATTGTGTTCTCCTTTGACCACACCCTGTATGTACCTATCTAGCTTTATTTAATTAAAATATCACTAAATTATTAGTGATTAGGGGATTAACCTTTACTTTGCAAGTCTTGTAAAAAAACTAACAAATCCAATGATTTCAAAAGTAAGGATACGCCCGTCTGAACATTTTACATAGAAGTTCTTCGTTCGAAATTCGAAGTTCGCGCGCACCACTGTCAACTGAGTCGCGTTGGCCCTAAAACCGTCATTTTAGGGCCAGCGCGCTGGTGCCATTTAGTCACGCCGTTAGCCCGGTCCTTACACTAGTAATATATATGTCAATGAACAAATCAAAGTAAGTAGGTACCTATGCGGAAAATCCAAACTTTGTTTACGACTTTTTTATGCACAAACTGATTGGCTATATAAACAACATTATTTCGACCCTTACGTATTGAATCGGTTTTTGCGTAATCCAATGACGTTTTTATATTTAATTAGCTGTGCCACGCGGTTTTACCCGCCATTTAATTTAAAAGAAATCGAATTATTTATAAATTACTTCGTTGTCGCTTAACGTTCGGTTTGCTCAACTCCTAATGGTCGTAGCCTGATGTTTAACCTTCAGCCTTCCTCAAGAATTGGGCTGTCGTAGGGGCCCGAGCCAACTCGCAGAGGCCCTTTATCCAATTTTAGATGGAATGAGGCACCAACCGAAGATTATCCCTGTTTGCACCATGCAAGTGCATACCAGGACAACCCCGGTTGGTGTACTCGTAGGACTATTGCAGGATATGAAAACAAATATCCCACCAAAAAAATTTTCATGGAAAATGTTGCCAAGACGAGACCACATATGGCTCGCTCTGTCAAAAAGATATCAGATCTCATGTAGAGCCAAGCTTCTGACTCTACACACCCTAACTCTACAAGCCCTAACTTCACAAACTCTACACCTTAGTCAAAATATGAGGCTTGGCTGTTTCGCTACCGTCACATGGGCGTAAGGTGAAACATTTATTCACTGTTGACTTTTCTGTTATACAATAGTTCTTGTAGTAACGAAACGGCCAAGCCTCATATTTTGACTAAGGTGTAGAGTTTGTGAAGTTAGGGCTTGTAGAGTTAAGGTGTGTAGAGTTAGAGTAAGCTTGGCTCTATATGAGATCTAACTAAATAGAACTAATTATGATAGCTTTTTACAGTGCGAGCCATATGGTCTCATCATGGCAACATTTTACATGAAAATGTTTTTGGTGGGTATTATAAATTCGAAAGTAACTCTGTCTGTGTGTTACCTTTTCGCGCCTAAACTACTGAACAGATTTCGATATTTGTCGAGGAGATAGATGGCATCCTGGGGAAGGACATCGGTTACTTTATGTCCCGGTAGCGCGTTCTCCTGGGATAATCTCCACGCGGGCGGAGCCGCAGACAGAAGCTAGTCCGTAATAACAACGGATATGAACTTTGCACGTCACACGAGACACGTGACGTACAACCGGTCGTGTAGGTGTTTCAAATAATATTTTTTTTATGAGCGTTGGATTTACCATTAATATGTAATTAAGGTCTATTTATAACTTGTTGTAAAAAATTAAGACATTGCGGCTATTGTACATGAATGTTTACCTACGTATTTATGTGAATATTATAGGGTTTATTAGGAAACGCTGACTAAAGTTAAAAGACGTTTAAACGTCAAAAATGTATGGTTAAACAGTCTGTAGTCACTTCGCTTTAAGAAACGTTTATGAATAAGGGGTATCATCATTTCAGCCGAAAGACGTCCACTGATGGATATAGGCCTTCCTCCAAGCACCTCCACTTCGATCGGTTTTGTGCTTCATGCATCCAACGGGTTCCTGCGGCCTTCACAAGGTCATCGGTCCACCTTGTGGGAGGCCTTCCAACGCCTTCCGGTACGCGGTCGGACCAGAACCTATCGGCACCATCGGCCACCTGTTCTGCAAGCAACGTGCAATGCCCACTGCCACTTAAGTTTGGCACAAAAGGTTTAATTTTGACAGTTCAACAGCATTCATTGCGTTATTTACGTTGTTGAGCAGACACATTTTTCGAACATATGAAGCAATAGATTAGCAATATCCTTCAAAATGATTCAGAATATGATTGATAGAGTGTTACATTAGGTACCTACGCAATTAGGGAATTAGGGTGCCAGTCAGAGTGGAGGTGCTTGGGGGAGGCCTAAGTCCAGCAGTGGACATCTTTCGACTGAAATGATGATGATGAAGTAAAGGTTTACATGTTTTACTTGTCATGATGTCCCATTAGGTACATCATCATCTATTATAGCGATCATCATCACCCGAGCCTTTTCCCAACTATTTTTAGGCTCGGCTAACTGGATGCAGCTGAAAACCAGTATTTTACGTGGAGCAGCTGCCTGCACAACTCAGTTACTGGGTAGCACTATTCCCCTTGGTAAGAGTGGTTGTCAGACTTTAGATTATTTCTAACATAAGTTTAATGTAGGTATACGCGCACGATATTCAAAAAGTTTGCAACGTTGTGTATGAACCACAGATAAAAATGACAATTGTGACAACATGACAAGAGGACAGGTCTTAAGGACAACTAAGCAAGTTCTAAGAATTACCTGTTATCTTATGTAACGTTAAAAAAGAGGACCAAAGTATTTATTTCGAGATCGGCTAAATAATAATCTTTGTGTTAGGTACCCAAGTATGCAAGACTGGATAGGTTAATGAACTTATACCTAAATATTTAGATATTTAATTTCGGCATGAATTTGTAATGAAGTGTCCGCATGGCGGCGATTGAAATAAAGAATTATAAGGTATTATTATAAAGTAGGTATAATTAGTTTCAGATAGGCCTAAAGTTTGAATGATATAAGACAACAGTTACGTCTTATTAATATCTACTTATTTAAGTAATAATATACCTACCTAATTATTAACACACTTTCGCAATAAAACAACAATAAAACAAAAAAAAAAAAAAATTATTTAGCTAAACAATAATTAGGAACCCAACTTTAAAACATAAACGAAAAACACAGAAAAAATATACCAACAGTTCTAAAAGACATGCAAAATTATTATACTCACATTTATAATTAATTTTCCAAAAAAAAACCTCTTGATGATAATGACTCGAGTCAACTTGGGCACTACACGACTTCTAAGTGTTAGATGGTCTACTGCGAGGGCTGGCGGCTTGCGCTGCGCATTGCCACACGATTGCGCATGCGGCGGGTTTGCTCGTCTGGCGCAACCTCGCAACTATAGTCGCTTTGAGACGTCAAGTGCGCGAGGACAATGTATTTGGTATATAGGTTGAAATTGAAAACATGCGACAAACCGAAATGGGAGATTGTACTCATCATTATGAACTACTTTTAGCTGCAATCGTGGAAAAAAAATCAGCTGTTCCCTACGTTTTGACGAGTTATGCGAACATAAATGAAGCAATGGGTTAAGAATTTCTTTCAAAATTCTTCGGATTGTAATTTAAAGTGTGTTCAGCCAAATTGCAACTGCTTAAAAACAATTTTGTAGGTAAATATGCTGAGTAGACAATTCTTTTACATCACTTAAGAAGATGGCATAGGCTTAAAAAGTTATTATAGCAAAGTTGTTCCCACTGCTGGGACACAGGCCTCCTCTCTGTGAGAGGGACTGGGCCGTCATTCACCACGTGGGCCCAGTGCGGGCTGATGGATGTCAATATTGGCAGTGTAAAGATGAATATATTGTGGCTGTATTACCAAATAGCGTGTTTGACTGTACTGTAAGTTAGTTATTTGCACTGCAATACGGGGAATATGACGAGCGAAAAAAACTACACAAAAACTGTGTGGTTATTGAGTTAAAGTCAAGTACTTCCTGTGTAGCAGATTTTTGTAAGTAAAATATAATTAAGTATAGCCATAGATTTAGTATAAACTAATACTAAGTATCATAAACTAATACTAATATCATCTCACATCTGTATAAAATGTGGATGCCTTTATGAGTAGGGGAAGACCAAAGAAACGATGGATGGAATGTGGGAAACAAGATGTGGCTAGAATGTCAGTCATCTCAGTAGTCAGTCATTCTACTGAGATGACGGCTGAGCTAGAGAAGTAGGTACGTCAGTCGATTGTTAATCGACTGACGTACCTACTTCTAAAATTGCAGCAGAAGTACAATGCAATTTTGAGCAAATACTTTGCTCTATAACTGAGAAAAAAAAAACTGAAGTGTTAATATTTTGCTCAATAACTGAGATTAAAAAAACTGAAGTGTTAATCGACTTTTGTTGCTGACCATACCTACAAACGGGTCACCCCGTTTGTAGGTATAAGGATGCAGGGGTGAATCGGGACGAAACTTTAAGATTTTAACGTTGAAATAATATAATTTGGTGCCACTTAATCATTAATTAAATAATACAGTAAATACATTCGAGTCCTTTTTGACAACAAACTATAATTATTTCAATGTTAAAATTTCTTTTAAAGTTTCGTTCCCATTCACCCCTGCAACCCTATTTACCCAGTTTGACTGGAAGAAAGAAGACAAGCTCGACCACTAATACATTGAGATAAGGACAGGACGATGCAGCATCTCACGTCGATAGTTTTGTACCCATATCTGGGAGGGTAGTAGTAGTAGAGCTGTTTGTGAAGCAGCTCGTCCGGGGAAATACTACCACCTGTGTCTACCACCAAGCACCGTTGCTGTGTTCCAGTTAGAAGGGTCTGTGTGCCGGTGTAGTTACAGGCTTACAGGCATATGAGCTTACTAGGGAGGATGGCAATTGGCTAGTAATTTGCGATGCAGAGCAGTGGTGGCCCAGTGTAAATGGCACAGACAAGCGCTTTACTTTGTGTAAATTATTTCATCATTATTGCTCTCAAAACGGTGAAGGGAAACATCGTGAGGAAACCGGCATGTCCTAGAACTAAAATTCAAAGACATGTGACATCTACCAACCCGCACTGGGCCCGCGTGGTAGGTTACAGCCCACTCCCTCTCACCGAGAAGTCTGTGTCCCAGCTGTGGGAATATTTTATGCTGATAATGCTTATGGTGTGGATGCCTCTGGTGATAAACAGGTCCATAGGCGGCGGGTGACCACTTCAAATCAAGTAGGCACTTAGGCCTTGTTTAGCCTTCCAATCAAATAAAAAATTGGCGAAGAGCGAGTCGGACTCGCACACGAAGGGTTCCGTGCGAAAAAAAATCGTCGCACTCCAGGAGTGCCGACAGAAGTGAAAACTTGAAAAAGCATAGTAATTTTATAAAATATGTTTGAAGGTCATTTTTCCCAAAGAAAATGTACCGCGCGTTGATGTCTTTATAATGACCGAAACTTAAAACAGAAGTGTTGGGTTTTCCCCATCTCAAAAAATGCCCAACGCGCCTAAACAAGTTTTTACTTCAAAAACAGGTTTCTTGCGGAGACCCCTTTTATTTATAATATTATTTTCTTTATTTTTTCTTGATATAGAAATACACACTCTGTGTCAATTTCAACTGTCTACCTATTACGGTTCATGATTTACAGCCCACTGGCAGACAGACGGACGGACAGCGGAGGCTTAGTCATACGCTGGCACCCTTTGGGTACGGAACCCTAAATATGAAAATATGAAATATGTGAGCACCATGTATCTATCACTTATTTGATTTACCTGTCATTGCTTAATTTTTAATTCTTTTTACCTTTTGTGGTAGACTAATTTTATTATGGGTGCATCGTGTTCACATATAATTTTTATTATGTATACAAGACCTTGTAAAACATTTTAAAAGAGTAACGGTGGAGTTTCTTGCCCATTCTTCTCCATACGAAATCTACCTTTTCGAATGGGCGACTAGAATCATTTCTATTTAGTTTTTTTTTTGACGTTCAAAAGTGCCTTTAATGTGCCTATTTGAAATAAATGATTTGACTTTGACTTTGACTTTAAAAAGTCTGTCATCCTCGGAGGGGTAGGCAGAGGTAGGTAGTTAGTTCAATAATTGTTTAATTTTAGGTATTTCTTCGGAGATCATGATTTTCCTGTCCTAGTCCGAATGTATCGGGGGTCGACTTGGCATGTCTTGTTCTTCCATTCTCCTCAGTGGTCATCTCAGTTAGTAGTCACCCCTTTTCTAGCCATAACATCTTTTAAATCAAAATTCATTTATTCAAACCAGGCTGAGAATCGGCACTTTTTGAACATCAAAATTACATAAGACAGTCCCCCCCCGGCACGCCCGCCCTTCACCACTTCCTAGTGCTTTCGCTGGGGAGGAGTGGCGCAACAAACTCCAGCACCACGGGCGGCTGTCTGTTCAGATAAATAAACTTGATTCTATACTTGTATATAATCAAGTTTATATTATATTGTAAGTAGAAAGAAAGAAAATGGGACACGCACGGGCCATCAAAACAGAATACGCTGCGACATTTTTATTTTTTTAATGTCGCAGCATCATGCTGAGATAGAAGACTTTTGGCCTCATATAGGACCATAGAGAAGGAAATTTAATTTAGAGGACTGTTTCATTTTAATTTTTGTTACTTTTTTTATTTAGTTTTTTATTTTTGACTGTCTTTAGTTTAGTTTTTGATCTTCCTATAATACGAGTCGCAATGAATACTTTTTCTTTCTTTCACAGGAAATACAAACAGTAAAAAAGAGGCATTTAAAACTAAAAAAACAACAATAAAAAACATAATAAAAAAACCGGTTTAGTGCGAGTCGGACTCGCGCACCGAGGGTTCCGTAAAAATTTGTAGGTATGTGAATAGTTTATCACGGTAATTATTTTTTTTAATGTATTGAAAATGATTTTTTCCTTTACTTGTGCTACATTATCTTGCTTCTTGCCATATTTCATGATTCTAGGCCAACGGAAAGTACCCTATAAATGATTCCCTTGAGAGTGTCGAAATACCTATACGTTTTTTGCGGCATACACGACCGTATCTTTTTTTACGTTTACATAGAAGTTTGATTTTTCACAGCTTCAAGGGACAGACAGACAGACGGACAACAAAGTGATCCTATAAGGGTTCCGTTGTTTTCCTTTTGAGGTACGGAACCCTAAAAGGTGTGAGGTAAAAAAGTAAGTTATTAAGATTAAGTACGTACCTACCTATCCCTCGTGTCTTCGGTCTTGACGATAGGTAAAACGTGAACGAAGGCAAGCCAATTACAATCACTTATCACAGGTATACGGACACACACATTTCGCCAGTTATACGTCCACCAACACCAACCTGCCACGAAGCACCTCGTAGTAATCCAATTCAAAACTGACCCGACCCGACTTATTGCCGGTTCCTTTAATTTACGGACCGTTATTGGTGAAGCAAAGACCTCATAGTTTTTAGGGTTCCGTACCAAAATGGTAAAAACGGAACCCATATGGTGAGACTAAGGCCCGTATTAATAAACGTCACTCAGCCCAAGAGCTCCCACTTGATATCGATCTTGAGGTCATGAACGTATTAATAAACATAATAATTGACGTATTCAAGCTACGGTTTGGGTTTACGATATCAGCCGAGTGATGGACTGATTAATAAATCAAACTCGACACTTAAGTATACAATAGGTGCGTGTACTCAATATGCTCAAACCTGAGTGTAGGCGGTCCGTGACTTGAGGTGTGATTAGTAAAATAGCGCGAAACATGGAGTTGGAAAATATTTTGGGTGAAATTAATTATTACGATGAAATAGAGTACTATGACGATATTTTATGGCCTTTGCGATATCGGTTACCAAAAATATATATAAGGGATGCCTCGAATCCTTTTGAATTACCATGTGAAAGTTTTAAAAAACGGTTTAGATTTGGTCAGGAGTCAGTGTTGTTTATAGTAACATTAATAAAACACTCATTGGTGAAATACAGTAATAGGGGTCTTCCAATTTCCCCAGAAATAGCCGTCCTATTAACTTTAAGGTTTTATGCTACAGCATCATTTCAGGTAGGTACCAGTACCCTTGTATAAACTGTAAAGAAAGTTGAAAGTACATTTAACTGTATCTTATTTAATGACTACAAGGTGTTAAAAAATTAACCTTAAGAATGTCTTGCAGGTAGGTACCTGCTCGGTATCAGAAAACTAAAATATTGCAAGAAAAAAACAATTTATTTATTATAAGTCCTTTATTTTGATAAAAACAAAAACACTCGATAGGTTTTGAGAAAAAATTTTAATTAATAAACTTTTTAAGTAGTAGGTGCCTATAATACATTAGAAACAAACCATATTCATATAAAAATGTACTTAGTCTAATAAATTTATATTTCAGCTTGTTTGTGGTGACCTAATACATTTATCACAACCTACGGCATCAAATATCATAACCAAAGTATCAAAACTATTAGCCCTTTTGCACACAAGATACATTAAAATACCTCGAGGAGATGAGGCTAGTACAAACAGAGAGCTGTTTAAAAACTTGGGAAGTCATGGATGTTGGCCTGGACTCCCGGGGGTAGATGGTGCCATTGACTGCACCCATATAAAAATAGTCAATACACCAGGATGCCAGCATCATGAAGTATATAGAAACAGGAAATCATATTTTTCAATTAATGTACAAGTCTCATTATTGTGTTCCTAGTATTACCTATCTACTTTTGCTATTAAAACCACACACACAGCTACAGATTACCTACATAACATTACAATAAATGAAAAACAAAACCCCGTATAAAAGATAATAGAATAGAATAATTTATTTCAGATTAAAATCCATATCTTGTTAGTATATATTAGCAACAATATTAGCTTACAATTATGTTAGTATTGTTAGTACTTATATTAAAAAAAAAAGTGAATGTTCAGTTAAGTATGAATACAATTCAACAATTTCTTTTTCAGGTTGTTGTTGGTCCTCGAACAGAAATTTTAGATATTGTTGCTAGATGGGCTGGTAGCATGCACGACTCCAGAATATTCCAAATGTCTTCAGTCTACATGAAATATACCCAGGGTGTCCTGGATGGAAGACTTGTAGGTGATAGTGGATATCCTACACTACCATTTGTACTTACGCCTATTAGACCTTCTCCTGAAGATGCCCCTTCAATTCGCTATAACAGGGCACAAATAAAAACTAGAAATATTGTTGAGAGAACTTTTGGAATTTGGAAACGTAGGTTCCCTTGTCTTGCAAGAGGGTTAGGTAATAAACTTTCAACAGTTTCAAATATAATAACTGCTTGTGCAGTGTTGCATAATTTATCATTGATTTTAAATGATAATATTGAAATTTCCAATGAAGTAGACCAAAGTGAAGTGGGAAATGAACCAAATACTCTGATAGCTGGCACTAGCTCTGGTTTCTTACTAAGAAATACAATTATAGAAAATTTCTATCAATAAAGTAATTTAAAAAAACTGGCCAAGTGCGAGTCGGACTCGCATACAAAGGGTTCCGTACTTACCACAAGGCAAAAACGCCGAAAAAAAACACGTTTGTTTGTATGTAAGCCCCCCTTACATATTTATTTTATTCTGTTTTTAGTATTTGTTGTTATGTCTGTCACCAGGTTGTATCTCAAGAACCGCGATAGCTAGACAGTTGAAATTTTCACAAATTATGTAGGTATTTCTGTTGCCGCTATAACAACAACTACTAAAAACAATATAAAATAAATATTTAAGGGGGGGCTCCCATACAACAAACGTGTTTGTTTTCGGCGTTTTTGCCTTGTGGTAAGTACGGAACCCTTCGTGTGTGAGTCCGACTCGCACTTGGCCAGTTTTTATTATTACATTACATATTGTATTATGTAATGTAATATTATAGGTAACATTAACCATAAGTTGGAGTTTCTTGCCCGTTCTTCTCCATACGAAAACTACCCTTTGCAATGGGCGACTAGAATCAACGCTCAATGCTCAAAAGTGCCTTTTATGTGCCTATTTGAAATAAATTGAAATAAATGCTTTGACTTTGATCCATCCAAAGGTTGTCTTTTAGCGATAAGAGCGCCCACCAAATTTCTCTGGAGATGCTGATGTTGACACTTCCTAGAACACTTGCAGTCATCACAGCTATCATCAACAGATCCATAGTCGATTCTTCTTTCCCTGATCTGTGGAAAATGGCAATAGTTAGACCAATCCCAAAAGTACCTAACCCCACTAGCGTGAAGGACCTCCGTCCATTATGCTTACTTCCATGTTTGTCCAAGATTTTAGAAAGGGTTGTCTCTGACCAACTTAGGGCATATCTTGAGCATCAATTGATTGAGCTAGTGGCTGTTTATTCCACACTTTTACTGGCAGCATCAGACGAGTTGTCAGTGCTGGCCTACACAATGTTTTGTTGTCTTATTTCTTGATAAAATTGTAATGCCGCATTTACACAATCGCGCGAACCGCGAGGCGAGCCACGAGGCGAATAACGAACCCGCATGTGTAAACAGTGCGCTCGCTATTCGCCTCGTGTCTCGCCTCGCGATTCGAGTGCTCGCGTTGTGAAAATACTTCACCCCGCGAATGTGTGAAGGCCCATGGTTCGTCGAATCGTTCGTCGAGGCACGAGGCGAATAGCGAGCACGATTGTGTAAATGCGGTATAACTCGATAACACTCATCATTATTATAGTTACCACATTCCACTTTTATTGCATATTCACTGTAATAATACTGTTCCACTAAACAGCCGTAACGTTATGTTTAATATATATTTCAAATGTTATGTATCTAATCTCGCCCTATTGTCGGCGCCTGCGACCATTTACTTTTCAGTATACTATAATGTACTCTGTGCTTGTCACAGCAATGCCATGCCCACAGACTACTTAGAAGTTAGAGATACGCCGTGCCACAGACACACCAGAGACCCAGAGTGATAGATTATAGTGCCTACTACCCATTGACATAGAAAATTCCTATCTCATCTCAATGCTATTACCTCTGACACTGCAAGGCATAGACAAGTAATGAGGTTACGCCTGGCGCATATTGTAAAATAAATTTATTTATTTGCTAATATTTTACATATTTATTTATATCTGTAACTGCCCGTGACATCACAGCGGGCCCTATCCAATAGTGTTCTGTGGCCCTATCAAAATACCAGCGCGAGCGCTGCGACCTATTTTTTTTTTTAATGTCGCAGCATTATGCTGAGATAGGAGCCTTTTGGCCTCGTATAGGACTTTATTTCATTTTCCTTTTGTTACTTTTTTTTATATAACTTGGATTTTTATTTTACTGTGTTTAGTTTAAATACTTTTTCTTTCTTTCTTTCATTGTGTCACGCCTTGTAAAATTTCTACATTTATTTTTTTCTCCTTTTGGCTTACATTTATTTTCTGTAATATTTATGGTGTACAGTCACGAGCAAAAGTATGTATACACTTGGCTTTATTCAAAGGCGATTTTCTTCTTTATTTTTGAATGAAATTTTATATTAGTAGGAACATAGTATTTTCAAACCCATAGGTATATCTAAAGTGTCGTATTTCATCGTTGCATTAGTTATTTCGTTAAAAATTGCAATTTAAAGTTAAGCAGTCACGAGCACCAACATGTCAACACTTGCCAAGTGTTGACATGTTGGTGCTCGTACCTAATTATAAATTTATATTGTTTATGTTTAAGTTGTTACCTAATTATTAGTTGTTGTTACCTTTTATTATTAGTTGTTACCTAGACAGGACTAAACTAACATTTATCTTCTGTCCTTTTCTTAATGAAATAGAAAGAAAAAGATGCATGAACTTAAATATAGTTTAGTTTGTGAACAACAGAATCGGCGCCACTGTCTATTTAATTATAAGTAACTTTTTAATATTGGTAAAGACTTGAACCATGTAGAAGACTGAAATAAAACAACCTTAAAGTAAATAAATGCCTGTTTATTAATATAATTTAAAGCTACTTTGTATTATTATTTTACCAACGTATGCTGCTTCTTTGATGTCAAATCTGTAACAAAAGACTGGTTTGAGTGATGATGTTGAGTGATGATGGGTTGATACAGAGCACTAGAGTGCATCTGTATTATTTAGGTATATAGCTAAATAATACAGAGACAGAGATTTTTGTCAGTGTTGTGTATCGGCCCTTATATCAGTGTGGACTGTGGTCGGTGTGTCACGTGACAGCAGAGGGATTGTATCTATGGAGGAGTAATGTCGGCTTGTGATTGTGAAGTTGGACAGTGTTGCCACCTTAGCCCTTTTCGGGCTAGATCTAGCACTTTTTACTGTAGGTGAACTCGTTTTTTCATGCTTTAACCCGAAAAGAGCAATCTAGCCCTTTTCAAGCGAGACGAAAACTTCGCACCCCGATTACCAAGTTATGAAACAATGCGTGTCATGTACAGACGCCAGCAGGTCAACCTACTCGAAACTGTCAGATTTTCCCAATCAACCTTGAACCTTATGCTTTAGCAATAAAGTCGAAAATCTATTAAAGAAATCTGACAGATTGTAGTAACTTGATGTGCTGGCGTCCGTACATAGATTTCGTCAGTTTACACTTTATGATCACTAATTGGGTATATTTTTAGTTTTGCTATGGTAACATTGGTAACCCTACGGCCCTACCTACTCTTTCTGCTTCTTTACTGGGGAATTCCCAAAGTTTGTTGCTAAGAATAAACCTTTGTTTCTAAGATAACTCTGATTTTTAACAATTTAATAACTTTATTAAAATTAGATTCTGGACGTTCTGAAATTAATACGTTTCAAATAAACAATTTTTAACCCTTTGCATTTGTTTAAATGTTTTTTTCACTTTCTGTTTCTAGCACTTCATGGCAAAATTTGCTAAATCTAGCTCTTTCTAGCTTGTCCGACTGCCCCTTTTCAAAAACCGAGGTGGCAACACTGAGTTGGAGTTTGGAATATTATGTATTTTTTCAATAAAGACGTTACCGTACACTCTACAGTGTGTTTATTGTACAAATACATAATAAATTGGCGACGAGAATGGCAGCATTAATTGACATCTCCTTGAGGCGCGCGTGGAACACAACGCGCCGTCGACCCGGGCCTGGTCCTTACCGGACGGCGAGCTGCCCATTGCTCGCCGCCCGCAAGCCCGCGCCTACGGTGGCCGGGAATCGGCTATCGACTCCGCTGATTGCATGCCTCACGGGTCATTATGTTACCAAGAAGTCGACAGTAGCGGAAAGATATGATTTCTGTAAAAATGTAAGCAAAAAGAAAGGCAATCAGTGAAAGATTTTGTTGTTGAGATAAAGAAAACAGCAGCCGGGTGTGACTTCGGTGACTTCCTGGAGCAAGCATTGCGGGATAAATTAGTGTGTGGCGTGGCTAGTGAGCCTCTCATCAAAAAGTTTTTGACGGAAGGTACAGATTTAACATTCGAAAAGGCTTACAAAATAGCAATAGCCTTTGAATCGGCAGAACGAGAATCAAAAAGCATGCAACCAGAATTGAATGTGTGCATGGTCAATGAAAAATCAAGGAAAGGGACTTACACAGCACAATTTGAATGCTCAAGGTGTGGAGGAAATCACACAGCGGATAGGTGTTTCAAGAAAACCTGGACATGTTATATTTGTAAGAAGCCAGGTCACATTGCAGCTAAGTGCCGTCACAGGACGAACCGGAATGCAGTTAAATATGTTGAAGAAAGTGTCAAGGCTGGTCAGTTGGCAAACAAGGAGGAAGCAGAGGAAATAATCATTGGCTCAATTATGAGCATTTATAATGATGGAGAGGGACCAGCAGAGGTCAACTTGTGACTAGGCGGAAGAAACATTAAATTGCAAGTGGACACCGGAGCTTGAAGTACTGTGATACATATAGTGGACTATAATAGATATTTGAAAGACAAAAAATTGCAAAACTGTTTCTCTAAATTAAGTTCAGTGTCTGGTGAAAAATTAAGCATAGCGGGTATTCTTAAAATTAGGGTAAATAAGCTAGACAAAATTCTAGATTTAATAGTATTGGATAAGTGTAAGTATTTTGCACCCTTAATGGGAAGAAATTGGTTGAAAATGTTGTTTCCGAATTGGCAAAAAGGCTTTCAAAAAGGAGAAGAGTCTGTCATTCAAGAAGTTAAAAATACAAATATTCCAAACTCCAACTTCACAATCACAAGCTGACATTACTCCATAGATACTATCTCTCTGCTGTCATGTGACACACCGACTACACTGATATAAGGGCCGATACACAACAGTCAGCAGGTTCATTGGACCATTTAACAAGCAAATAAAATAAACATTTTAATAAAATTATATTACCTCAGGAACATTGTTCTTGTTGCCTAACGATTAGCTCTGCTAGTTCAGCTTTTGCCTTGGCTTCCCTATGCTGCTCATGGAGAATCTGCATTTCTAAACCATGCTTTTCATTTGCCCTCAATTGGCGATCCTTATATTCCCTTTCCAAGATAGA
Organism: Oligia latruncula; assembly: GCA_948474745.1. Classification (NCBI taxonomy): domain Eukaryota; kingdom Metazoa; phylum Arthropoda; class Insecta; order Lepidoptera; family Noctuidae; genus Oligia; species Oligia latruncula. Next base: position 361,222 of record OX419711.1, on the reverse strand, counting down.
GTCCTTATGACGCTGACCTGTCAGGGCTGTTGGTCTTGTTTGCGGTAACATTTGGGCTATTTGAGTCAAAGGGATGTGAGGTGTGGATGTTTCAGGTGTTGGTGCTGGGTTTTCTGTTAATGTAACGAAAGGTTCAAGAGGAGCTGCCACTTCCTCGACGTAAATAGGTGGTGTTATGTTAAACTCTGATATCTCTGAAAAACACAATTGTAACATTAATGTGTTAAATTCAGATGCATTATTTGATTAAAGCTGTAGGTACTTATAATAAATAAAAATTATTTAAGTATGTAAAGTATTTACCAAGAACTGTATCAGAATCAATCGCAGAATCTATACCAACTATGAGTGCTGGGGCCACTTCGGCGACATCAGGGTCAATGGTGGCATCGCTTATTGATGGCCCTCCTCCAGTGGCCAAGCGGTGTTGGCGTTCTTTAGTTAATGCCTCCCTCTGTCTTTGTTTTAAATTCATCCACAGTCGACGTAGTTGTTTAGTTGTTGCCTAAAGTAATAAGTTAAATGTAGATAAAGCAACAAGAAAATAAAAACAAGCCAGACCCAAGTCTGTCATGACTAGAGTAGGTAGGTATAGGTACATGATTTCATGGAAATTATGGTCAACATCGACAAAAATTTCGTAAGTTTTGTTCTGTAACCTGATGTCACAATGTTACAAAAGTAATGTGTAGTGCTATTACAATGTAATTGTTTACCTGGCTAGATGCGTGTGGACTAGCGTTGTATTCCGAAGTTATTTTATTCCAGGCCTCATTTTTTTTCCGTAGAGATGCGCCGTCGGTATCCTTGTTCTCAACCACTGCCCTATATTTTTTTATAATTTCCAGAAAATATTTTTTCTCCATTGGAGTAAATACATGCTTCCTGCTTTCCATTTTATAGTTTTTAACAAATTAAAAACAGACAGAGTTATATTTTGCGTTGTTTGAAAAAGGGCGCCAACAATTTTATTAAGCTTTTTTTTTTTTTTGACGATGCTTTATTCCTGTCTGACGTTATATTGCGTTATGTTATTTGTACCTGCTGAGTTGAGTAAGTAAGCATTTCTGTCGTATTCGGAAATAAATACACATCTTTTTAAACAATTTAAGGGTTTCTTGGGTAGAAATAAACATTATAACGTGATACAGCGCTATTCATTAAAGTTTATAAAAATACAAGTATTTCATTCTATCTTACGACATAGCAATAACGAAATGTGATGAATGTTATTCTAAACTTCGGTCATTGTGACGTATTTGTTCACAAGATCCAGCCCTCAACTACAGCATCTTGAGGAGCTGAGCTTGATAACTGAGATACTGTTTTCATGTGTTTATTAATTAGCAATGATCTTGAGATGCTGATATCGTAATAATGGCGTATCAAATGATATCGCCCTTGAGTACGTCTTTGAGTGACGTTTATTAATACGGGCCTAAGTCTGTCTGTCTGTCACAGCTAGATATCTCAAGAACTAGTAATGTTATGAACTTGAAATTTGGAATAGTTTTAGATGTCGTTTGCCCAACTATTTTGCAAATAAGAAAGAAATAAAAATATATGTATATTTTTTGCAACAGGGACTGAAAGGGGTTCTGAAAAATTCGAAGTGGGGCTACTAGGGCATGTGGGGTATCATAATATGAAAGAGCGCAGTTTGCACATTCTCAAACATTTTTTCTTTTGACGTGACAACGTCTTAAATTAGGTTGCGGCTGGGAGTCACTTATGAAAAAGTGTAACGCTCGGTAACGTTAAGTTCTTATTTTCATTTAATTCCTTGTTCCTATTGTGCAATTTAATTATATTCATATCAATAAATATTCTACCGAGAAAAAGACGTTGTCACGTAAAATCTTCGCCCGTAAAACCGACTTTACAGGCAACCATTTTTTTTTTTAGGCCGCATAGTTTTCGACTTTTGATGAAAAAATAATAACGCCCCCCCCCCCCTTATCTCCGAAGTTTGCAATAAGCTCTATTATTCTTATAACTTCTATCACATAAAATTATGTGATAGAAGTTTATGTAAAGATTACAGGAAAAATAAAACGACGTCTCTAAATAACACACTTTTTCAGAAATCATAAACAAAAGTTACATTAGTTCCACTATCCGTCAAGAGATGGCGCTGACATAAAACTGCAATATTCTAAACCGCAGTGCACCTGCACAGTGTTAAAATTCTCTGATGAATAGGCCTCGCCGCCGATGAAACATTAAAAACATGATGGTACGGAACCCAGCCTCGGTGCGCGAGTCCGGCTTGCTCTTGTTTTTTTTTCTATCGTATCAAATTATTTCAAAGTTGTATTATGTTTTCAACACACTATGTACCTAGCCTGAAGAATATCACATATTTTCTGATTTTGTTTACTGTAGTCGATCATATACCTTTATTGTTTGCGTTTTTTGTGTTTAGGTCCTGTAAGCCCCTTAAGTACAACCTGATTTTAAAAACCAACGAGCGTATTGGTGTAACATTATATCATGCAAAGGCACGAGCGCAAGGAAAGAAATGTTACAGGTAAATGTTACAGGTAAATGCTTACTCGCCGTGAACATTACGTCGAACGCAGCGTCGAGCATTCGCAGGAACGTTTAATTTAATTACATTGAAGTGCTCGAGAAAATGCTATGTTGTAAGTAGGTATGTATAATTCACTCACCTTTAGGGACCGAACCCGGGCCCCATCTATACCCAGACGTCACTCTCACCACCAACGAGGATCTTTGCCTAACCGTTTTGGGAGGATAAAAAACTTGTTGTTGCGGTTTTTAAAGAGGTTTTTTCCATAATAATTATGATATTATGAATGCTGGTCGACTGGTCGTTACGTCACTGTACGGTCAAGGCCACGATCTTCGCCTTACGTGGCTCACTTCTTATTTATCGTTATGTTCGTCTTATGTAGAAGAGCATTTTTCTTATCTTGGAAGTAATTAGTAATTTGCTATTAAGTTTCCTCGGCTCCTACGTGTCGCAGCATGACTTTACGCTACGATTTAGCCTTCGTCACTAATTGGGCTATGCACATGCAAAAAGATTTTTGGGGTTCCGTACCAAAATGCCAACCCGCACTGGGCCCGCGTGGTGGATTACGGCCCACTCCCTCACAGAGAGGAGGCCCGTGTCCCAGCAGTGGGAACATTATAGGCTGATTATGTATGTACCAAAATGGTAAAACGGAACCCTTATGGTGAGACTCAGTCTGTCTCTCACAGCTGGATATATATGTCAAGAACTACTAATGCTATGAACTTGAAATTTGGAAGTTTAAGATGACGTTTGCCCAACTATTTTGCAAATAAGAAAGAAATAAAAATACAATTATATTTTTTTGCAACAGGGACTGAAAGTCTGGAAATTCGCTCATGCCCGGTTTTTTTTCAAATCCGACTGGTAGTCCCAGAGAGTAACTCGTTCAAACAAACTCAGCTAGTACCTAATACCTATAGATTGAGGGGTGATTTTTCAACATTCCGATAACTTTTATCCCAAGAACAAATATGAACAGCTTGCCATATCTTCTATACAAAAACTGTCAAACAGTCTTATTTATTTCTCAGTTAAAAGTTAATTGACTATTGAGAAATCAGCCCATAATCATGTTAATTTATAAGCAGGTACGTATTAGAGCTGCGGTGGCCCAGTGGTGGTGACGGCCCCAATGGTCGTGAGTTCGAACCCAGGCAGGAGCTTTACCTTGGTGTGATCTCAAAAAAAATTAAGTTGCAGAATAGCCATAATTCTGGTTGCAAAACATTCATAACTTATAGGTAAGTATCTCTTAATTATGATCCAAATCTCAAACCGTTCAAGTTGCAAAATATCTACATCTCAAACCGTTCAAGTTGCAAAATATCTACATCTCAAACCGTTCAAGTTGCAAAATATCTACATCTCAAACCGTTCAAGTTGCAAAATATCTACATCTCAAACCGTTCAAGTTGCAAAATATCTACATCTCAAACCGTTCAAGTTGCAAAATATCTACATCTCAAACCGTTCAAGTTGCAAAATATCTACATCTCAAACCGTTCAAGTTGCAAAATCTACATCTCAAACCGTTCAAGTTGCAAAATATCTACATCTCAAACCGTTCAAGTTGCAAAATAATCAAGTCTCAAAACATCCATGTCTCATAATATTCTAATAGAATGAATGCGGGAGTTTACGAGGGTAAGGTGAAAAGTTTACGAGAGTTAGGTGAAAAGTTTACGAGAGTTAGGTGAAAAGTTTACGAGAGTTAGGTGAAAAGTTTACGAGAGTTAGGTGAAAAGTTTACGAGAGTTAGGTGAAAAGTTTACGAGAGTTAGGTGAAAAGTTTACGAGAGTTAGGTGAAAAGTTTACGAGAGTTAGGTGAAAAGTTTACGAGAGTTAGGTGAAAAGTTTACGAGAGTTAGGTGAAAAGTTTACGAGAGTTAGGTGAAAAGTTTACGAGGGTAAGGTGAAAACTTCTCGGCCTCACACAGAAATCACACAGAAATGGCATTCTAATCAGCAAAAATGTATTTTCCCGCCCGGGTACATGTGTCATTAGTTCGTAGAAGTTTCAACTTTTTCTTTGTTTACACGAATTTTTGCAGTAGATGTCTTGCGTGTTTTATGTTAAAATGGATAAACTTGAATATCGTGCGGTCATAAAATTATTCGTTTTGGTTGGATAACCCATAAGGAAACTCCGAAGTTGAAAAAAGTTTATGGAGACTCTGCTCCTTCCGTGTCAACCGTTAAAAAGTGGGCAGCTGAATTTAAAAGTGGTCGCACGTCTCTCGAAGATGACCAACGTGAAGGATGGCCAGAAACTGCAGCCACACCGGAAACCATTGAAAAAGTGCATGATATCGTGTTGAATTATATAGGTGAGTGATGGTAAGGGAGATAGCTGAGGCTGAGCTTTTTTTCGTGAGTTTTTCTCATGTTTTAATAGTTATTTTGCTGCTATTCGGGGCGGAAAGAAATCCAACAAAGATCATCAAAATCGGTCCAGCCATTCTTGAGTTATATATAGTTATATAATGGTGTAACTAATCCAACTTTGTTTTTAACCGACTTCAAAAAAGGAGGAGGTTTCTCAATTCGACCGTATTATATTTTTTTTTATGTGTTCGCGGATAACTTCGTTGTTTATGAACCGATTGTGATTATTCTTTTTTTGATGGAAAGGAGATATGCCAAGGGTGGTACCATGATAAGGAAACCAGGATCTGATGATAGCATCCCAGTGAAATCGAGGGGAACTGGTGATGCGGGTGAATATTAGCGGGTGGTTTAATTTTAAATTGGGCGAAGGCGGAGAGAATCAATTCTAGAACTTGCGGAGGTTAATGGATATCACTAATCCTATTATATAAAGGGGTATGAGCAGAGGACACGCAGCCGAGAAATTACACCAACATGAAGGAATTCAAGATAAGCACTAACCTGTGATGCTGCTGGCAACGGCGAAGACTCGCTGGGGCGCCCCAAACCTGCTCTGTTCCAGAAGATTATCTGGTGCACGGGCTCAGCAAACCCAAAAGACCGGTCTTTAAATGGGTTGCGAGCTGGTTACTTGCGGATTACAAAAAAATTAGTTATGGCGGCTTATTATGAGCGCGGCTCCAGCCTAAACTGACTGAGGGAGTCAAGTTGGCGAGCGTTAATCAGTAGCGGTGCGTCAGTACTTATTGACTGATTGGTTATAATTAAGTGACGAAATGACAGTTTTAAATGCGCGAGCGCGGCTTTTTATAAGCTCGCTTCCTACCACCTCCACTTGAGACAAAAGTCGTGCATCTCTCTCCTCCCACACGTTGGTGATAGGTAAACGGCGTAAACATCCTCCCCCCTTTGAAACTCCGTAGGGGTTTCGAAAGAAAAACATAAAGGAACTCTAAGGGCGATGACAAGTGAGAGGAGGTCCAACTAGCGGGAAGTAGAATCATGGTTATGTTAAGCTGCAGGTAATTAGCGGGAATGATATAATATAATAATAATAAATACTTAAATACTACAGGTGCGACCGTGACTAGGTCAATGACTGGTTGAATTATTGCGAAGGCAGCGGGCATAGTTTTACGACGGGACGTTTAAAAACTCCCAGCGCGGTACGTACTAGAGCCACCCTTACAACCCCGTCTTTACCAGGGTATACTTGTTCAATAACGCCAGTGGGCCAACGAAGCGGTGGTGAGTCATCCTGGTGTACTAGGACAAGTGTGCCCACTTGTATGGGTGTGTCAGGCGAGTTCCATTTTTGACGTAATTGAAGGGTGTGTAGGTAATCCACATGCCATCGTTTCCAATAGCTTTGCACTAAGCTATCTAACAATTTCTTCCTGTTATGGAGGCTTACGGATGCGTCAACCTCGCAGGCAGGTAAGGACTGTAGTGGTGTTGTATTTAAGAAGTGTGCGGGCGTCAGAATCGAGTGTGGCTCGTCCGCTAGTAAGCACAGTGGACGCGAGTTTAGCAAACACTCAATCTGATTTAAAACGGTCAGCAGCTCCTCATAGCATAGCAGCTGTTGGCCGATGCAACGGTATAGATGTGTTTTTATACATTTTATGTTTTTAATTTTATTTCCAAAGCATTCCTCTTGCAATTTGTGAAGGGTTGCCGTTTCAGCGGCTTCTAGATCTGTCGCTTGAATTACTTCGGAGGTCGGTAACTTGCGAATAAAGCGCAAACCGTATACCATTATTCGTGATAGTTTCTTCCACGAAGAAACCCGCATGGCTAGTTCGACAAATGCCGACGCTTCCATATTGGAAACGACGGTCAGTGTGACCGGACCCTTTGTCTCAGGTATAGGACCTTCAACTCGGGACGGCTCAAATGGCACAGTTGGCCATTCGGTTATGGTGCGACAGACCCAGGGCGGACCCTTCCACCACAAGGGGTGGTCAATTATTTGTGATGGCAATAAGCCTCTAGACCGACAATCGCTAGGATTATCGGTCCCATTTATGTGGAAAAAGCGTTCAGGAGATAAGTTTCCCTGGATCTCAGTCACTCGACAGGCAACGAAGGTGTGCCCTCGGTGAGGCGATGAATGAATCCATGATAAAGCAATCGTGGAATCGCTAAAGGCAAATATATCCTGTATTGGATAGCGGGTATGGAAAATACTACGTACCTGCTGGACAAGTTTAGCTAGAAGTAATGCGGCGCATAGTTCTAGTATTGCCAACGATACTGTCCTTAACGGAGCCACTTTAGACTCAGCGCATACTAGCTGAACGGATATACTCCCGTTAGGGTTCACCACATGCAAGTAGATGACGCAACCGTAAGCCTCCATATTCGCATCACCAAACGCGGTTAGGTTTGCTACGAAGCCGGCCGCGACACCCAAATGGCGCGGTACTTGTAATGTAGATAACGGAAGCAATTCGTTTCTACCGTGAGAACAACATACATTAGTTATTCCCGAGCGAACGAGACGCGCGGCGCGCGGCGGTACAAACAATCTAAGTAAGCGAGCTCGCACTGAGTCGCTAAAGCGGTCATTACGTAGTTGAGCGGTTACTGTAACTTTAAAATACCCAAAGTTAAGCGAAGGCGAGAAAAGGTCTGCCTGCAATTTGGGTTCTGCATGCAGTAAATTAATAAAAAGCGGGTTGACGGGTTCCGTCTTGGCACTTGCGTCCAACACCACTAGGGTGTTTGTCGTTGGTATCTTGGACCGAACGGCAGCGGGGTGGGGTGAGCAATACCCTTTAATTACAGCGGAAGAAAAATAAGGTATTTTCAATAAATAGCCTTTATCTAAATAATCGTTAATGACGTCATTATAGGCGTGACGTAAAGCGGGGAGCGAATTAAATTTGCGCTCTAAAGCAGTTAACCGGCGTTGAGCGTGTATGAATGAGTTACCTAATGAGGTAGGTTCGACCTTGAAAGGCAAAGACACGACATACCTACCCCCGGGATGTCTTAATACCGTGGATTTATAAAATTCTTCACAGACTTGATGTTCTGTGTTTGTTATCTTTGTAGGCAGCACCTCCTCTATTTCCCAAAATTTCAATAGCGTAGCATTTAATCCACTCACAAGAGGGCCGAAGGACCAGGCGACATTGTTGGAGGTAACCGCAGGTAATTCTCCCATTACAATGTAACCAAGCGTGGTTTCTATAGCGTGAGGTGCCGAGCCCGCGGGAACGCTAACATCAGCTGATTCCATTAATGGAGGGGGTATTATTTTACCACCTAGCAAAATGAACGCGAACATTTGCGTTCCTAATATGGCGTCGATATTGCCTGGTAAATTCCAGCAATCATCCGCGAATGGTAAGTTTTTGAAATAATCCATAGCCGACGCCTGTATTACCCTACTAGGCAATGGGTCTGCGATGTGGTCGATTACCAGCATGGTTAAACTATACTGCGCGTCGCTCACTCGAGATTGTATAGTGACGGTTACATAACCTCGTATAGGTGCCGAAATGGCGCCAACTGATTTTAGCGACGAGTTAACTAGCGGTTTGACTTTCAATTTCAATCGGCTGCAACACTCAAGCGTGATAATATTGTTTTGAGATCCGCTGTCAACCAGACATCTCATTATAAAACGATGCCCGTCTATTGGCACATAAACTTGTGCAGTTGGCAATATTATAGTACTGTCCAGTTGTGTGCAAGATAGAACGTTATTATTTTCCGCGTAAAAGGCGGTCGAGTTTACCACATGTGGGCTATTTACCGGCGCATCTGGCAATGAGGCGGCCGATTGCGTCATCAAACATAACGGTTGCGAATCAACAGGTGGCTTAGTGCTAATTACCGCCGCTTCACTGTTATCGAAATGTAGTAATGAGTGATGTGTTTTATTACACCGATTGCAGGTATGTTTTGACGCACATCGTAACGTTGTATGTTTGTCACTAAAACAATTAACGCACAACCTTTTATCCTTGACATACCTAAAGCGATCTCCAACGGCAAGTTTCTTGAACTCTGAACATTCGTACAAATGAGTATGCCTGGCATCTTTACAGAATATGCAGGTAGACGAAAAACTCGTTTTGTTGTCCGTTATCGCGAAACTATGCGTAGTTCGCGGCGTATTCCGATTACGTGACTTATCGTAGCTTCTCGTTTTATTCTCTGTCGCACTAATTTGATGTACCGCGGCTGTTCTTTCGATTATTTTGATGTGGTTCCGTATGTAATTTATTAATTCTTCACTTGACGGTAATTCACTAGCGCGGGCTGTAAACTCAAAGGTCTGTACTAGTTGAGCATCCAGCTTTTTTAGCATCAAATGCGTAAAAATAAAATCAGGCAAGTCCGGAATATTTAAACCTGTTAACGCCGACCACGACGAATTCATTCGTTCGATAAAATCGTTTAATTGATCTGACGCGGCGGTGGACGCTTTTATGTCGAGTATATTGTTTAAATACATGGACCCTAATAATCGTTTGTCTTGATACTTCGACACTAATGAGTTCCATATTGACGCATAATTTTTCTCATTTGGTATAATTCCAGCGAATATATTCAGTGCATTTCCACTAAGTTTACCTACCAAATATTGTACTCTTTGACTGTCTGTTAACATCTTATTGTCATGTACGTTAGCTTTAAAACACTCGTAGAACAGCGGCCAGTTTTCTGGATTACCCGAAAAACTTAATAATTCTAAAGCGGGCAGTCTTGGCGAGTACGTTTCTTTGGGAGGTACCTCGGGATTTTTTATGCGTTGAGTTTCAATCAAGTTGTTTCTTATGCACTTGACCTGGGAATAAAGTGACTCAAATGCACTCCAGTCACTGAAGCTGATTTTATACTCTGGATCCACCTTTAAAACAACTTCATTGTGCTCATCGCATAGCGTATTAAAACTACGGTATAATTCTTCTACATTCGTAGTTGCAGCAAGAAATTCCTGTACGCTTCTTGTGCTTGTAGTGACTGGAACCACTTTTTTTCCCGACTCGTATAACTCATTTATTTTTGCGAATACGGCTTGCTTCTTAGCCGCCAGTATTTTTATTTTTGCTTCGTAACTCATTGTTACTTAGGGTTTACCTACACTCCGTTATCGAACAAGTTTTCACTAACGGTTTTTATTTAAAATATGCCTGTCACCTTGCGCAAGGTCAACAGTCGCGGACAGTCACAATCGCAACCTATGTAGGTAATTTGTTTTTTATTGATTACGGGAATTTATTTTCCTTTGATTACTGTATATTACACATATAATATTTTTATGATTATGTTGGACTTATAAGGTACTGGTTTTTATATAAATATGGCTCGAAGTGACCAAAAGTGGTGATGCGGGTGAATATTAGCGGGTGGTTTAATTTTAAATTGGGCGAAGGCGGAGAGAATCAATTCTAGAACTTGCGGAGGTTAATGGATATCACTAATCCTATTATATAAAGGGGTATGAGCAGAGGACACGCAGCCGAGAAATTACACCAACATGAAGGAATTCAAGATAAGCACTAACCTGTGATGCTGCTGGCAACGGCGAAGACTCGCTGGGGCGCCCCAAACCTGCTCTGTTCCAGAAGATTATCTGGTGCACGGGCTCAGCAAACCCAAAAGACCGGTCTTTAAATGGGTTGCGAGCTGGTTACTTGCGGATTACAAAAAAATTAGTTATGGCGGCTTATTATGAGCGCGGCTCCAGCCTAAACTGACTGAGGGAGTCAAGTTGGCGAGCGTTAATCAGTAGCGGTGCGTCAGTACTTATTGACTGATTGGTTATAATTAAGTGACGAAATGACAGTTTTAAATGCGCGAGCGCGGCTTTTTATAAGCTCGCTTCCTACCACCTCCACTTGAGACAAAAGTCGTGCATCTCTCTCCTCCCACACGTTGGTGATAGGTAAACGGCGTAAACAGGAACATTCGAAAATCGTAGGAGCGACTAGTGCGTTTGTAAATTTTTTCATTAAGTATTTTAAAACACTACAATTTAATGAAGGCCTGGAGTCGATCTGATGATGGAGCCGAAAGACAGTCGAGGGGACTCCTCAACGATTTACAGCACCTTACCTTGTGTTTGGGCTCGATTAATTTGTATTGATGTGAACTTTACACCTACATGGGTTGTGACTGTCTGATGATGAAGACGAAGGACAGTTAAGGGAACTCCTCAACAGTTTACAGTAGGTAGCTACCTTGTGTTTGGAATTAATTCATTTGTATTGATGAGAACTGTAATGGCAAAGGAAACATTTCATGTGATAAATAAATAAAATACTTAAATAAAAACTTTGCACCCATATGGGTTATAAGTGCTATTACAGGTCTGATGATGGAGACCATAGACAGTCGAGGGAATTGCTCAACGATTTACAGCAGTTACCTTTTGTTGGGCTTACTTCATACGGTTCAATATGCCAAAATGTTCAGTTCATACAAAAACAATACCTAATTAAGATTCTAGTTTTACATAGGACGACCTCTACCTACTAGTCATGCTGATGCGTCAATTTGAAACCGAATTTAAGTTGCGTAATCGCGTCATTTCTAGCAATGTTCTTTCGTCGTGTGGCCTACTCAATAATTAAAGTAACTTGAGCATTTGCTCTCGGAAATCATCATTTGGTAAAGTGGAGCTGATGATGAAGACCACAGGTGGCCATCGGAACTACTCAATGACAAATATTTCACGGGTTGCGTTTCGATTAGGTACCTACTTTAATATGGTTGCTAAGCAATTTATGCTCGTTACAATGCGTATGGTGAAGTGGAGCTGATGGTGACTTCTCAATCAGCTCCAGTTCTCCTGGTTCTTACTAGGAGAACTCCTCAACAATTAACGTCCCTGCATCGGGAAAAGCAATATTTTGTAAAAGGTGATGATCAGTTGATATTAGGCTGTTGTAACTTAAATAAATTACAAACTGACCCACTAAAAAGTGAAAAATAAAAACTTTTTTGCAAAAAAACAACAGACTTCCAAAAAACACTATATTATAAAGGTAAAAATAACTTTAATTTCGGAAGTCGGTGGCAAAAAACTAAAATACAAATCCAAAGACACAGACTTCCGAAATTAAAGTTATTTTTATCTTTATAGCGTTTTTTGGAAGTCGGTTGTTTTTTTGTAAAAAAGTTTTTATATTTATATAGATAGATTTGAAATAAACGATTTGACTTTGACTTGGGTAACACTTACTATTATAGGAATGTAGCACGTTTGAGGTCAAAGTCAAAATCAAATCATTTAATTTCAAATAGGCACATAATAGGCACTTTTGAACGTCATAAATTACAACAAAATAGAATTGATTCTAGTCGCCCATTCCAAAAGGTAGTTTTCGTATGGAGAAGAACGGGCAAGAAACTCCACCGTTACTCTTTTAAAAAGTTTAAAAGGTTTTGTATACTTACATAATATATATTATTATGTGAAGACGATGCACCTAGAATAAAATTAGTCTACCACAAAAGGTAAAAATAATTAAAAATGAAGCAATGACAGGTAAATCAATTAGGCTCAACTCACACCAAAAGAGCGGCGAAGGGCAGCGCAGCGCCGCGACCCGCTCGGTAGAGAAGGCACGCGGATTCCAGCGACTGCCCGAGAAGTCGCTGGAATGCTCGAGAAGTCGCGGGACTCCGCGCGCCTTCTCTTCTTCTTTCATGTGTTTATCGCTGTAATGCCTTGATTTGATATTGTATAGGCAGTCGTACATTTGCACCAAATAAATAAGCTTTTCTTCATCCATTTCCATCACTTCTGTATTCGTTGCACTGCAAGGAATGAATGCAAATTCTCGCGCGCAACAGACGCGCGCGGGGAGCGGGCGCGAGGCGCGGGATATTGCCAGCGGCCGCTTGCGACTGCTCGAGCATTCTCGGGACTTCCCGCGACTTCTCGCGCAATCGCATGGCTATTCGCTCGAATTCCAGCGGCGTCGCTGGCATCCGCGCGACTCGTTCGAGTTTCTCATGCGATAATAAACGTATTAAGTATAGTAATGAAAATAAAGTTAAAATTCATATGACACTGAAACTGCGTTCCGCTTCGCCGCGCTTCGACGCTCTTTTGGTGTGAGTTGAGCCTTATAGATGCTGCTCACAATTTACAAATATTGTAAACGCAGATGATCTTCCTAGAATTTTAATTAACAAGTGTGTGAGTTACTGTAGTCACAGATTGCAAAATTCAATGTCATAAATTAAAAAAAATATAAATGAAATTAGTAACCAGTTTGATTTTGTCTAGACTCTAGATTGTCGTATGGAGCAGGACCAGCATGTTTCCAAGCATTCTTATCTTGGATATAATCCTCTAAAGTCTAATTTGTAATATCCTTGTTTACAAAGTGTACTTTTAATATGAGTTTTAAATTATTTTTGAGGAAACGGACAAGATGAAACTAAGAGGTGAATACCTATCACATCAAATAAAACAACGATTATATTATATCAATTATGTAATATATTACTTATCTTCTATACTTATAACAAGTACCTAATCACTATAATTACAGATACATAATGATGAGATCTAAGCCTTGGTACAGTCAACCACACATCCAAGGTAACAATTTGACTTTAAGAACGCCTTTATTTCGTAGCAGTAAGGGGTTTCGCAGTTCCAGTGTTACTACTGACCTGCGATTGACTGTACATTTGAAATAACAGCATAATAATACATAATAAGGCATGTGCAAATACTTAAACAGGACACACGGCAGTGTGCCAGCCAAGTTCGGAACAAGCGAACGGCATTGCAACAGCCGAATGTTATAATTATAAAGACTACATGGTCACTTATACTTTCAGAACCATCTGATCAGAACCTAAAACTGCACCCTAACTGCGCGTAACACTTTCTTTCACAATCCGAAGGAACTTCCTAATCCATTGCTTCATATGTTTGAAAAACTCGTCGGCTCGACAACGTAGATAACGCAATGAATGTTGTTGAACTGTCAAAATGACTGGCATTCCAACTGCGTGTTACGACCTCAAGTTCTATCGCCTCCGACGGAACGATTACTATTACAAGCAAATCGTAACTAACCTCAAGTATAGTTGACCTCGTAATCCCGTTACCCCTTACATAATATTCCCAATCATTCAAGTGCAAATCTTATACAGGGTTATTTTGTAAAACATTAACAACCTGAAATCGCGAAAAAAAATCAGCTGTTCCCTACATTTCAAATGTAGGGAACAGCTGATTCTTTTTTCGCGATTTCAGGGTTGGTCCCATAGTAAAAGTTGTTCATAGTGATGAGTACAATGACCTCTTAAGAGGTTGTTAATGTTTTACCAATAACCCTGTGTAATAATAATTTCATTGAGGATTTCATAGTGATTTATTCATTTTTTATTTATATATTCTTATTCTTTACATTTACATGTGAGCATAATGATCATGTCTCGAATATACAATTTGGTCCTATATACAGCATGACTGGTTAGTCATGCTGTATAGAGGTCCAAATTAAATTGGCTAGTGAAACTTCACAGACCCGACGGGTATTGATATCAAATACTGATAAAAAAAATAAACTTAAACTTATCATCCTTAGTTCGTGCGTCTCGCGGCCGTTAACCGAGCAACTGTGGTAATTTAAAAGTATAGGATTATAAAAACAACCTTTTTACGCAGAACAGATGGCCGATGCGGCCGGAAGGTTCTGACTGACGACCGCAGAAGATATAGCGTTTCAAAACCCACAAGGTGAACCGATGACCAAGTGAAGGCCGCAGAAATCCACTGGATGCGGGAAGCACAAAACCGGGCGACGTGGCGGTGCAGCGGTGCTTGGGCTATGTCCAGCAGTGGACGTCTTTCGGCTGAAATGATGATACCCGTCACGTCTCTGTAGTTTCGCTAGCTTTTTAATTAGACCCCCTATTATAAGGAGGTTCTGCCCAGCACTGTATGGTAGGACTATATTCTATTATGTGCTCCAAACAAATGGTTCTAAGCGTTTATCTTCGGGCAGCAAAGCATTTATTTCTTCTATGTCTTGTAAAGTCTGAAAAAAAAAAAACTAAATAATTATGTTTAAGTTCTTTTGATAACTCAAAACAAGAAACTCGGTTATACAACATTAATTTAATGTAAATTATAAACATTAGTCTTTTTATTTTATAATTTATTTTATTTTAAGAATGACAAAAATCATAAGTCACCCTGTATACCTATAATAATAATAATAATCTTTATTGACATAAAAATATTACAACCATACATGTGAAACCCCTGACTCCTGTGCTAGGCGAACCTGTGTTACAGGAATCAGTGTCCTCCGCCTTAGATCAATACACATTTCAATTTTTATGTAATAAAATACAAATAGTAAGTAACACTAGTAGGTATTGAGACAGTAAAAATAAAAAAGAAACAAAGCGAGCGTGTGATTGCGTGTGTATGTGTACGTGTGTGGGGGTGTGTGTGCGATAGTAAGCGAACGCATGTGCGTGTACATGAGTATGTATGTGAGTATCTAAAAGTTTTTTGTAAATTATACTCGTCTTTTATGTTACTGTTAATATTAACTTCTCAGTGTCGTCATAATTTAAGGACTGAAGCCAAGGTCTTAAAATCTGTTTTACCTTATATAACGTAAGCTTATAAATCGAGATAGATTTATTAACACGGTTGTAAATCTTAGAACTTAACGCACAAAAGTGTCTTGACGCGAGAGTAGTGCGACATTTGGTAACTTTGCAGACTGGGAAACCAGTGCGTCTACATAATGCATCTGAACTTATTGGTAACATAGTGTGTCTACGTAGAATAGTACGAAGGATATATAATTGTCGAACTGTAAGGACCTGAGCTTCCGAGTACAACTGTCTAGTGGGATAGATTTGTTTTTTGAAGGACATCACTTTAAGTACAGCCCGTTGTGCCCGTTCCGCTCTAAGCATAGCTGTTTTAAAAGTCCCTCCCCATACTGGAATGCAGTGGGTAATTATAGACTCGCATAACGAGCGGTAGACCATTGTTGACCTATGTTGTTTTTATTTCTCGTTATTTGTCTATGTTGCTGACATAATAGTGTGTGTTCTTGTGCGATACCCAATAAATACTTTCTTTTGAATGAAAGCGTGTTTACCTGATTGAGCAGCGAGTTGCAGCGCGAGAGCTGGTGCGCCACCCCGCCCGCGCGCGCCAGGCGCTCGGCGTGGCGCGCGTTGGCTCTCTGCTTCTCCACCATTACTGCGTACAGGCGGGATACTTCCGAGTCCGCCTGGAAATAAATATAAAAAATAAAAATAATAAGAAAAAAAGAAAGAAGAAAAAAATTAAAAGAAGAATAAAAAAATAAAAGAAGAAAGAAAGAAGAAAATAAAGAGAATGAGAATTTCAAATAAGTAACTTGACAGATAAAAGCCGAATACTACACTGCTACTGCCTTAAGTCTTGAGTTGAGCTGCACGATTTTTGACAAATGCGTGCACTGACTGGACAGGTCCTCTCAATCTGTGTGGTTCTTTCCTCAAAAGACCACCTCAGACATCGATCTACATGGTCTTCATATAACCTGACCAAGATTATGTCTGGACTTTAAAAGAGACTGTGACCTCTGAGTTTGTTTCGGCCTTTCTTCTCAGAGTAGTCAGATAGGAAACGCCGACTTCATCTAGTTTTAAAAAAACATGATTGACTTGTAAAAGTGTTTGTACAAACCTACTTACAAAAAATAAAATCATTTCATTTCATTTACAAAGATCTTCTCGCTCGGAGGACATCGCCAGGGGGCTCTGTTGGTAAACATTTGTACAATGTTTTGTGAAGAGTTTGTTTGTTTGGACTCGCTAATCTCTGAAACTAAGTCTCATTTGAAAAAATATGTTTGCATTTGATAGCCCATTTCTTGAGGAGGGCAGGCTAAAGCTAAAAGAAAAGTCAGAAAGAACGCTGAGCGAAAACGGAGTACCTATTAGCGCGGGCAGGCGATGCGATGCGACGGGGCGGGGCGAAGGAAGAATAAATTTCACGCGGGAAGAAGCAGGCTACTTATGTATTGATTTTCAGTGGCTTTTGCATGTTTTATGAAATATTGTTTTAAAACTTGTCACTCATGTAGGATGTATTCATAATATATTTTTTTTAATTTTTCTTTTTTTATGTTGCTTTTCATGTTATTTTAGATTTAAATAATTAAGTATGCTAATTTCGACACAATGTAAAAATTGTTAATGAAATAAATAAGAATTAAACAGGATGGCGCGTTAGTTACGATTTTGGCGACATATACTATGATTCTTATGTAGCTAAAATACCAAACTGAACTAATATCTTGGGGTACCTACTGAACAAGTCTGCAAAGAGAAATAAAAAAATAAAAAATAATCCTTGAATGAAATACTTGAAATATTAGAATATTTAAACTTTAAAGTGATTATTTTTAAAATCTAGTTTATCCTATTATATTTTTTATCAAGCAAGTATTGTATTTATTGGTATGTTGCTTTCATTAAATTAATTTATATTTTTGTTCATTATTTTTTACAACACTAAAATAACTCATCGCCGTTGGCTGTGTGCCCATACATTTGTGCAGGCTCCTTTTACAGAACTGTCCAAAATAAGTTGTTGGAAATTTCAAATGTCGTAAGGGATTTATATGTCCCTTACGATATTCTATGTTATTTTTAGGTTGTGTTTTTTTTAATCTTTAAATATAAAGTAAGTACCTCTTTGATCTTGACAGCTATGCCGACCTCAATGCTGGCGAGTGGATGTGCGCACGCGGCCAGGTGAGCTTGTAAGCGAGTTGTGACTCTCACCCACGGACGATAATCTAAACCTACAGCACAAAAACAAAATACAGGATCAAATTAACTTAGCTAGGGAAATAAGATAAGAAATTAACTTAGCTAGGGAAATAAGATAAGAAATTAACTTAGCTAGGGAAATAAGATAAGAAATTAACTTAGCTAGGGAAATAAGATAAGAAATTAACTTAGCTAGGGAAATAAGATAAGAAATTAACTTAGCTAGGGAAATAAGATAAGAAATAATTTTAAATTCAACATTAATGATGTAACTAATATTTTTGTAAAAATATAATTTAAAAGAGTCCATGGAGTTTCTTGCCCATTCTTCTCCATAGGTACCTACGCTTTGGAATGGGCAACTAGCTTCATATTTTCTGACTGACCGACTTCTTGTTAGTGCCTGTAAATGGTTAAATGCTTTGAGTTTGAGTTGACAAAGAGCAAAAAGTAACGCGATGATCCAATTGAGACTTGCTCCATGGGTCCACAGACATCTGCATGAACCACCTCAAGCACATTTTCACACCTGGTACCTTTGTGTGAAAAAGGCAGTCTCACTTGCTTTCCTTCACAACATGTGATGCACTTGGATTTATCAATCACTGCTCTGTCAGAGAAATCGATCCCATTAACCACACCACTTCTCATAGTGTTAAGGTCTTTGCTGTTTATGTGTCCCAACCTACGATGCCACATCACACTAGTCGTAGCTGTCGCTGAGCCTGCAAACAACTCTGACTTGATGTTTAATCTATAAACTCCATTTACTAGTTCTGCTTTTCCCACCAGTTCATTATGCCGATTTCGTATATAGCAAACATCTTTCTCAAAATTAACTTTATTGCCATTCCGAAGAAGCTGACTAACTGAAAACAGATTGGTAGTTAGATTGGGTATACACAAAACATCCTTCACAGTTATATCGAATTCTGAGTTGTTGACCACTGTCGTTATTCTAGTATTTCCTGCGCACAACACGGGTACTGTCTGTTTGTTGGCGACTACGATACTCTTTACCTTGTGGCTGAGTGAAACATTTTCCAAACATCTTTTGTCAACAACCATATGTGAACTTGCTCCCGAGTCAATATACCAATCCGATTCTTGAAATCGATTTTCAGGATTCAAGAAAGTAGCACTGAATGCGTTATCTGATCTATTTTGACTATTCTGAGGGCATTTATTCATATAATGTCCAAGTTGTTTACACTTATAACAACGAACTGTTTTTGTTGACTTTGGATTTGAAGTTGTCAGTTTTGATCTAGACTCTTCTGTCATGTTTGTGTTCCTTTTGTTAGTAAAACCTTTTTGTCTTTGATGCCAACTTTTAGATAAAAGTGCTCCTTCTGTGTTACCAACATCCGATTGCATATCCAATAATTTTGCTTTAATGGCGTCCGTACTTATCACCATGCCGGAATGCTCTATGGCCATAATCATTGGCACAAATTTTTCCGTTAATCCCGCCAACAACAATGAACCAATCCACTCATCCGTGATTTGGAAGCCTGTTCCTTTCAATTTTTGTGCTGTATCTACCATCTGGGTTACATACGCCGTCATCGATTCACTGTCTTCTAGTCTGATAGAAATAAGCTGACGCAACAAACTAATACGCCTTGTGAAGCCAGAATCGTCGAAGAGTGCTTTCAGGCGCTTCCATATGTCTCGAGCGGTTTTCTCATTCTTAATATGAACATATAACGACGAGTCGATGGTCATGATCAGCTTCGCTTTTGCCTTTTTTTCTTCTGTTGAAGTAGCTTCCTCCGCTGTTAATTCTTTGGTTATATCGACGCCATCGAGAATGAGAAAGTTTTCAGCTGCAAACGCCCACTGATCGTAGTTTTCTCTACCCTTCAGTTTAGGCACATTTACAATGTAACTACCGGCCATTTTTAAATCTCAGTAGGTACAACACAATGTCAGTAGGACTGCAAAATTATTATATCACTTTTTGATTGTTTTTCTTTGAACACAATAACAAAATACAGATAATCCACGATAAGGTAATGGTATTTAGGAAAAACTAACGACTTTAGCGAATTATTTAAGGGTCTGGGCCCATAACCTAATAAAACGCAGCAGAGTTTTTTCAACAACTAAACATTCATTTATTTTACACATAGATAAACATAATATATTATTTCAATGCACAGATTAAATATAACAATGGGTATATCTAATGTAAACGTAAACGATAAAACAAACAAAAAAGATTTTCAAAACTCATAATTTCAACGGCGGCCGTTGATCCCGTAGTCAACTGTATTTTTTTTACTTGGAGTTATTTTTTTTTTTTTTTTTTCTCATCATATTTAGGTCTCATTATCCATCACAGAAATGGTATTTCTCATAGTTTCGTATTTCGTCCTGAAATTCAATTCAAGGATTTCACCGTCCTACTGCTGAGCAAAGGCCTCCCCCAAGTCCTCCCAGACATTCTTTTCTAGAACCAACTGGATGTAACCCTTGCGGTATGCTTCTAACACGCCTCACCATTTCTTTATGTTCCGGCCTCTCAATGAATAACTCTCTACTTTTTTATGACAGCCTAGGATGAATATAATACATAATGAAGGTAAACTATGTCAGAAGAAGTAACAAAGTCAAAGTACATTTTTGTTTCAATTAAACCAATTACATGCTCTTTTGAATAGTCCGAAAGATGAAGCTAGTTTGCCATTCCAAAGTGTAGTAGGTTCTTGTGGAGAAGAACGGGCAAGAATCTCCATGGACATTCTTTTAAACCAGCATATATTATGCCTTACCTTCCAGCACCTCGGGGTCTCTCGCACCAGGCAGGCCTAGGGTTCCTCTCATTATCGGCAGGAAAGTCGATATTTCCTGCAACACAGATTCCATATTTATTAGGTCGTATTTTGCATCTGGTTATAATACAGGGTGTTTGGTGCATCGTTTGCCAAATTGAAATGGTCGACTGAAGGGGTCATCTGCTAGCCTTTCAGACCCCTTAACACCCCTCATGCCCTGTGGATTTTTTTTTATCGACTTTTTATTGTTTTACTAAAAAAAGACCCAAATTTTACATCAAAATACAAATTTAAAAAAATATATAAGGCGTAGACTCTGAATTTTAATTTTATTTCGATGTGTATTGTTTAGGAGTACTTTTAAATACAAAATTAGTGACATTAGTCACCTAGTTTTTTTTTAATTCACTCGCAAAGGTAAAACTTAAATTATAGCTGTAGATGTTACAGCTGTTTATATGGCTACAAAAAAAAAATCAAAAGCGACCGGGATCTTCCATCTCCCTCATTAATTCTCCAGTCTATCCTCTTGCTTATGATGTGCCACATGCCATAAAAATCTTTTAACAACTTTGTGAATTCACTAGAATTGTGAATCGAGTCACCTAAGCCTAATATTCAAAACTATGATTTAAACAAATATTTTTGCTTAAATGATACCTGACAAACCTATAAATCTGTTATCTCATTCTTATAAGGTACAATCTGTCTCGTATCTCTATCTTTTCGTGGGATTTACTTGAAATAAAAAAACAAAATTGCATTTTTAACAATTATTTCATAATTGTTACAAATCCTGCTCAAATTGTTGGCCTCTGTTGCGAATGCAGGCCCGACATCTGTTTCGTATTTCGACAGTTGTTGTACGAAGTGGTATTTCGAAGTCGTATTATGTCGCACAATATGGCCCCTTGGTTCATTAAAAGTCACACTGCCAGTCTCGCGTATGCGTCGGTATGTGTCTTGGAAGATTCTGCAGCCAGGTAATCGTCTACCAGGAAAGCGTTCCTGGTAAAGTCGTTGCGCTGCACGAGCGACACCATTGGCGGCTCCGTAAGCCATCATGATGTCCGCATATTCTTCGTTAGAGAATGTCGCCATTGCAATAACAAAAAACTCAACAAAGTTTAACAATAACAACAAAAGTAAAAAAACGTAACAAGAACCAACAAAACTCAACGATAGTAACAAAATGAAAGAATCGCGGAGTACGGTGAACTAGCACACACGTTAGGTAGCAGAGGCAGTGATGTCTCGACTAAAAAAATTACGGATTGGCGGCAGTGCTTGATTTGTTCAAACCGATTTAAGGTATGCAAGAAACAGGTAGAAGATAGATTTTACTGCGCAAGAGTGAGAAAACCAATTTTACCTCTTTCTCAAGTAACAGTTACGCAATTTAAAAAATTTCATTAGAATTTGGAATGTGGTCTTATGTGACTTGATTCACAATTCTAGCGAATTCACAAAGTTGTTAAAAGATTTTTATGGCATGTGGCACATCATTAGCAAGAGGATAGACTGGAGAATTAATGAGGGATTTGGAAGATCCCGGTCGCTTTTGGTTTTTTTTTTGTAGTCATATAAACAGCTGTAACATCTACAGCTTTAATTTAAGTTTTACCTTTGCGAGTGAATTAAAAAAAACTAGGTGACTAATGTCACTAATTTTGTATTTAAAAGTACTCCTAAACAATACACATCGAAATAAAATTAAAATTCAGAGAAGAATTCTTATATATTTTTTTTAATTTGTATTTTAATGTAAAATTTGGGTCTTTTTTTTGTAAAACAATAAAAAGTCGATAAAAAAAAATCCACAGGGCATGAGGGGTGTTAAGGGGTCTGAAAGGCTAGCAGATGACCCCTTCAGTCGACCATTTCAATTTGGCAAACGATGCACCAAACACCCTGTATTATAAGTATGATTTTATTCCTATAAGTAAGTTTGTACAACACTTACTAGTCAGTCATATCTTTAAAACTAAGAAGAAAGGCCGATACAAACTCAAGAGGTCAGACTCTTTTAAAGTCGAGACATAATCTTGGTCAGATCTGGTGAAGATCATGTAGATTGGTGTCTGAAATGGTCTTTTGACGAAAGTACCACACAGATTGAGTAGACCTGTCCACGGTCCAGTCAGTGCAAGAATTTGTCAGCAATCGTGCAACTCAACCCAGAACTTAAGGAGCTCAACGATTCGACAAACAATACCAAAGAAAGAACATTTGGGTAGGCCGCATAAATTAGTTACTGTTAGACTGGAAGTCGCCCCAACATCGTAGCAAAAAGGCTAGACAGGTGATGATATATACAAGTACCTGCAGTCTCTGTATGTGTTCGTCCAGCAACTCGTCTGTGGGCTGCTTGACAACGACGATGTCCCGGGTCCGCTTGGTCTTGCGTGCCTGTAAGCTCAGTTGTCTACGTTGAAGTAAGGACTTCTTGTTGTCCGGACCGCGTGCGGACTTAGCTGAGGCTTTTGGTGAATCTGAGGGGAAGAGAAGTTGTTATAATCTGTGCCGATCGTGTATTAGCACTAGAAGAAATATCAACTTTGTGACTGTGTTAATTGACACCGCATCATAGTTGCGACAAACAAATACGCAACAAACACATCAGCTCGACACACGTTAGTTCTTGATAAACGACAGGACAACGGAACTTTTGACCAACGACCGATAGCGCGACACTACTTTCGCTCAACAAACGTTTCTATATTTTGTTGCTAACAGCAGATTTTTCTTAAAAATAATTATGTAATTGTGCTAAGTAGCCGCACGCTACCAGCGGTCCTAAGGCCGGATCTACAAGAGCTTCTACTCTGCGGAGCTTGTGCTGACACTATCTCCACCTCCTGGCTCCATCATCAAACTCTCGACAACTAGTGAAATCTATTGGACTCGTCAAAATGAATCATATTAACCCAAACTCGACGGGTTTATTAGTAGCCACTGAAGAGTTCCACTATCCACCTCCTGGCTCCATCATCAGATCAACTCCAAGATACCATTATAGTTTTGTCATC
Organism: Oligia latruncula; assembly: GCA_948474745.1. Classification (NCBI taxonomy): domain Eukaryota; kingdom Metazoa; phylum Arthropoda; class Insecta; order Lepidoptera; family Noctuidae; genus Oligia; species Oligia latruncula. Next base: position 337,702 of record OX419711.1, on the reverse strand, counting down.
CGAACTACATATACATACAAAGTTTCATTTCGATACGACAATTAGAAGTAAGTTAAAATTGACTTCTAATTTTTTACATTGTTGGTTTGTTACAAGTGAAGCTAATAAAAGCACGTTTTTAATTAAACTTTATAAGCAGGCACTATAGTTACTTATACAAAATCACATAAAATAGAAATGAAGAATGCAGTCCATAGCACCAAAAAAATAAACTACTAACTATACTTTCTAAATAATTATTAGTTGAGAATTTTTTCACACACAAATCACTACTGACAACATACCTCCAATGGGCCGGTCGACAGTATAAGATATGTACGGCAGCTCCGAGTCTGAACATACGCTAGTGCCGGGAGAGTTGTTGCCGCTGGTGGGCATATCAGTGGATCTGGAGGGGTCTGCAATTGTTCAAAGTTAATTACATTACATTATATTACATTTAAAACTAGTTTTTTTTATGTATTAAGTAGGTACTTAATTTTAAAGATTCCGCATCATAGGATGGTTATAAAGTTTATTACTTAAAATTAATGAAACAGGGACCCTGTCAGGCTGGCAACAGACTGGCACGTGTGTATGAACAGTACATCCAATCTGATCGTCTCAACCTGTCAAAAATGAAAATTTCCATACATTTTTGACAAGTTTTCGACATTGATTGTTGCTGAGATTGCAATAAGATTTTGAATGTTTTTAATTATTGCGGGAATTGGTCTTCTGATGCATGAACGTAAACGAGGCAAAAGGAGAATGTCAGGATTGTAGCAGGTTCTGTAGATTATTTCTACCCCCTTGAGAAGAAAGTGTGAGTTTATGTATGTAAGTATTGCTAGAAAATGTAGATGGGTCCATGATCACTGTTACTATGCTAAAACGCCACAATTAAACTAGCTATGTGAATATTAGTACATTGTCAAAATAGGATAGGAGGAATAAACACCTTTTTTATCATCAATAGTTCTTACCTGATACATTAGGTACAGCTATGGTGTGACCTCTTCGCACTGGAGGCGCCCTCTGAGTCTGCTTCTTAGGAGGCAGGGCAGACTGCTCAGAGCCCATAATGACGCTGGATGGAGAGAAAATAGGTACATGTGCTATTACTGAAATTAGCTTTGAAGGAATTCCAGAATCAAATTAAAATGACCAATGATTTTGGTCAGAGCTGTCACTGGGGGTGGAGTTAAGTAATCGGATACTATTTGTAAATAATAAATAACTTAGTTCTCTCCCCTTCAAGACATTGAAAGCATATTTTAAAGTATTTTACTTTAAAATATGCACTTTTACTCACGTAGTTTCGATGCGTAAGGCAAGTATTTCTAATACACTCGACCCATTTAGAGACTTAATAATATTACACAAACACAGATCAATATTTTTTGTTTGTAAATTATTTTAATTTTTTCAGAAAAAATAACATCACACACAATTTTGCAGTCACTTTGACAGTTGAGACTTGTCAGATGACAGTTGTTTTTTTTTTTTTTCTTTGACTTTGCACGGTTTGTGCATTTAGCCAATGCAGATGATCGCTTAGCTCAACACAGAAATATCAATTTAAGTCAACTAAAAGCTAAATAAATTCGATTCGACTGAGCTAGTTCTAGCATATTTGGAATTACTAGCGTCACCTCATTAAAAAAGCGTGCAATGGTATTATTTAATTTCATCTTTTTGAAAAGTGATTGAGTGATCGACAAGGCCTGGGGGCTTACTATCACCTTTTAGAAAAACGTTCAATTTCCAGTCAGTTCAAAAGCAGGCCTACTTCTGCTCTGCTAATAATCGTATTATGAGAGTAATAAAAGTGAATGACTATTGCACGAATTTCACCGAAGTTGAATAGTAATGCTTGTCTGTGGCCTGCTGTAACGCCATTGACTTTTTAATAGGCATCGTTCAAAAACTTACATCTAATTCTATTTTCATATTACCGGTTTTTTTTAAATAATAGAAACTTGATTTTCTTAGGTATATACATATTTTAACTATGATTATGTATAACAAATTACCTTGATACCATATCTAAAAGCACTATAGAGCTCAATTTCACGTTCACAACAACTTTGTAACTTTGATAGATTCAACGTGATTTTGAACGTGTGTGGGGTCGTGCAACAATTAAAAAAAAATGTATTTTTGCGCGTCAAATAAATAATATTTATTTCTATGTTTGTATTGTCTTCACAATGTCGTAATCGTAAGTTTGTTTACATGATGAAAATATCATAATGGTGTAGGTACTTAATTTACGCATTTTTAATTGGATTGGAATGTCGCTCAGATTTTATAACAATTAATGTGGTGAATTTTATTTCTAGTAAAACACGAACAAGTCGTGTTATTATGACCCAACTGCTTCGCCGGGAGTTCTTAAATAATCCTAGAGAAATAAATGCAGTTAGGTATAACAAATCCTTCCAAGCATGGGAACAGCAAAATAATGTGGAAAATGTTTGCAGAGAGAAGATAGTATTTTTGGGTCCCCTATAGTGTAACGTCTATTAATTAATACCTAAAAAAAATAACCTTAATATCATTTTAAATAGTCGATTTTTGAAATAAAGTTTAACCTGGATCACGAAATCGCATAAAAAAGAAAATGTTTTGATAATGTACTCAATTGATTCAATTCCCGTTATTGTCGTCAGTGTAATAAATACATGTATTGAAGCGTATATTTTAACTATTTTAAATAAAAATATATTATATTCCTATTATATTTATACAGATCGAGGTGGTAACCAAATCTATTTTTAGAAAAACCATTGCCGCTGCAGCAGGTCCTCCATTTTTTTAAGTTTACACTCTCGAGTTTAGTAAAAACAACGTGAAACGGATTGCAGTTTTTGGTTTCTTGTCAGTTTGACTCTAGTGTTGTACTCAGTTATTAACGGTTGCTACATATTAGTACTTAATCTGTGATTAACGTTCAGGCACTCGATTGTCCCGATTATGTAGAATATGTAGTTCGAAAACTCAATTCAAGTTGAATCTAAGGTAGGTACTAGAGGGAACCTCCCTCCAGTACCTTAAGGCACCTCAAGTTACCTTAAAGCAAGATCCAGAAAAAAAGGTTACATGCTCTGTGATCCAGAATAAAGCAACCGTTCTTTATTGGTACAGACGCCAGCACATAAAGTTACTACAATCTGTCAGATTTCTTTAATAGATTTTCGACTTTATTGCTAAAGCATAAGGTTCAAGGTTGGGAAAATCTGACAGTTTCGGGTAGGTTGACCTGCTGGCGTCTGTACATACAGAGGTATTTATGTCGGTAACATTCAACTAAGATCGGCTTTGATTTAAGTCAGTAACATTCAACTAAGATCGGCTTTGTAAAGAGTGTTTCTCCTACTCACATTCCACTGTCAATCAGAAAATCAATGACGGTACGACGACGATTTTAATGACAAATTACACGTTATCAACTTCTCCCCAGCAGCACTAGGAAGTGGTGAAGGGCGGGCGTTTTGGGCGAGTTTCTTTTGTAATTTTGACATTCAAAAAGTGATTTGATTCTCAGCTTAGTTTGAATACTTTATCTAATCGCGACTACATCAAGTGGCACATCGAGAGAAAATGGACTCGATCCTTTATTTAGAGTCCTAATGAGTTTCATTATTATAATCAAACTGCAGCACTATCTATCTGACACTGTCAAAAAGACAAGTGTCACAAGATCAAGAAGTGTCCAAAAACATTTCATTCATTTATTTATTTAGTAGTCCGTTTCTTTCGAATTGCATGAAATTGATCTTTTTAACCGACTTCAAAAAAGAAGGAGGTTTCTCAATTCGACCGTATATTTTTTTTTTTTTTTTTTTTTTTATGTGTGTTCGCGGATAACTTCGTCGTTTATGAACCGATTTTGATTATTCTTTTTTTGTTGGAAAGGAGATATGCCAAGGGTGGTCCCATGATAAGAAAACCAGGATCTGATGATGGCATCCCAGTGAAATCGAGGGGAACATTCGAAAATCGTAGGAGCGACGAGTGCGTTTGTTAATTTTTTCATTAGGTATTTTAAAGCACTACAATTTAATGAAGGCCTGGAGTCGATCTGATGATGGAGCCGAAAGACAGTCGAGGGGACTCCTCAACGATTTACAGCAGTTACCTTGTGTTTGGGCTTGATTAATTTGTATTGATGAGAACTTTACACCTACATGGTTGTGACTGTCATTCGGGGTCGGATGATGAAGACGAAGGACAGTTAAGGGAACTCCTCAACAGTTTACAGTAGCTACCTTGTGTTTGGACGATTTACAGCAGTTTTTGTTGGACTTACTTCATACGGTTCAATATGCCAAAATGTTCAGTTCGTACAATAATAATACCTAATTAAGATTGTAGTTTTACATTTTTTTTGCGTCAATTTGAAACCGAATTTAAGTTGAGTAATCGCGTCATTTCTAGCAATGCTCTTTCGTCGTGTGGCCTACTCAATAATTAAAGTAACTTGAGCATTTGCTCTCGGAAATCATCATTTGGTAAAGTGGAGCTGATGATGAAGACCACAGATAGCCATCGGAACTACTCAATGACAAATATTTCACGGGTTGCGATTCGGTTACTTTAATATGGTTGCTAAGCAATTTATGCTCGTTACAATGCGTATGGTGAGTGGTTGTTGAGGAGTTCTCCTGGCTCTTACCAGGAGAACTCCTCAACAATAAACGTCCCAGCATCGGGAAAAGCAATATTTTGTAACATGTGATGAGCAGTTGACATTAGGCTATTGTAACTTAGATAAAAAAGCTTGTAATTACAAACTGACCCACTAAAAAGTGAAAAATAAAAACTTTTTACAAAAAAAAAAACAACCGACTTCCAAAAAATACACTACAAATTGAAAAATAACTTTAATTTCGGAAGTCGGTGTCATTAAACGAAAATGCGGAACCAAAGACACCGACTTCCGAAATTAAAGTTATTTTTCAATTTGTAGTGTATTTTTTGGAAGTCGGTTGTTTTTTTTTTTGTAAAAAGTTTTTTTGTTTTCCTGTGTGTAATTGAAGGGTTTTAATGAACATGGAATCTTCACGACGGTACAGCATTTACTCCAGATTCCAGAAGGATGTTGTGTTAATAATAATTGTTCAGTAAGATTTCAACGCAATGTGCGAAGACATTGTTGGCGTTGGCTGTTGTGCTTGTGCACATGTAGACATGGTATCAAGATGAGAAGTGGAGCGACCTGCATAATTTTAGATGAAATACTATTTACTTCTAAGTCGTCTGACGTTGAAATTGTTATCCTACATATTAGTAATAAAAATATTTTGTTAATTATGTGATTTTTGATTTCATGAACCGTTTTATACACCTTTAAATTGTTTAATCCTACTATTTATTACTGAAAAGTGCACTTTTTTACTAAATTATAAAACCGAGGCCAAACTACTCACTAAACAATAGCTATTTTAGTGTGCTCTATGTTATGATCGTATTTCTCAGTAGGTATTCCCGTTAGATAAGCTGTTGAACTATTCTTTATTACCACTGTAATGTAGGTAGACATCCTAGGGAACAAATAAACCTGCAGCTTTTAAGCCTCTGTGACACTGAAGTAAAATTGTGCATTGAGTGGCGTGGGTCATCTTGCAGCTTCGCCCTCGATGCGGCTGGCTATAGTCCTGCGGAGGCGCGATGCCAGTCAGTGGATACAGCATTCGCAACAGGGTCGGTTTTAAGCAACCAGTAATAATCAATAATGTCTCATTTAGAGCTGTATCCACTAACTCAGCGTGGGCTGATCGGCTCCATGCTGGACAGGCCTGCGGAAAAACAAAGCGCCATTCCAGTTGTTCGCACGACTTGAGCAGATGCCTCCCATCTGGTGGATGTTAGGCGACAGAGTAAGTGATTTCTGGGATGCACTTTCTGTTTGACATTTTCGCAGTTTCTCCGGAAGATATGGGACCTATCCAAAGTGATGCCAAGATACTTTGGGTGAGTACTGTAGCCAATGTAGGTGATTGGAACCCCTTGCCATGAGATATTTAATGTTCGTCCCGCTTTTCTGTTACGAACGTGGAATGCGCATGACTGCGTTTTAGAGGGATTTGGTTTCAGGTTTCAGGGCGTTGCTGAGAGGGCGGTGGAAAGGTTGTTTTCAATCTCCTCAAAGTGAGTGGCTTTGCAAGAGGTCTGCGTACAGAAAGAGGGTTGTGTTTGGGCTCACCGGTTGATCATTAGTGTAGATGTTAAACAGCAGAGGGGCCAGTACATTGATTACACTAGGCATTGCTATGTGTGGTCACTATTATTTTATTTTTAGTAGGTACTAGGTCAAATAAGAAAAATATTGATTCATAAATTCCCTTTATTCATTTCAAAAGGGTTATTTATTTTCTTAGTGCGACGCCGCGCCGTCGGTTTCTTTTTTCTATTCGATATTCACTCTCCAAATATTTCGTGCTCGTCACACATCTACAAAAGAATTAGAGAAATATTAAAAATAAGTGTTATATGGGCACTGAATTACAAAACAATGTTGAAAAAGCTCGTCTATTATTAACTTATTCAAGATGGTTATAATTTGACGTTACAAACGTTCAGCAGTCGTTTTGCTGTTGTCAATTAGCACCTCATAGTATAAAATTCTATACAAAAAACAAGGTGAACAGTTTTTGTAAACGTCAGCGTAGCAGGCCTGCTGCAGGCCTGCTAATAAGACCGCATAGTACAAAAAAGCAATGCAGTTCAACTTCTGCCCTGCTTTAAGAGGTGACTTATCAAAGTACTCTGTGGAGGTGATAGTAAGCCCCCTGATATTTTTTATTCACCGACAGTGCTGCCATCGACTGGCTAAATGAGCTTGCTGCACTGTAAACTCCATGAACATAATGAACCACATAAATATAAAAGTAAATTGTGGTTGTTTTTAGGGTTCCGTACCCAAAGGGTAAAAACGGAACCCTATTACTAAGACTTCGCTGTCCGTCCGTCCGTCCGTCCGTCCGTCCGTCTGTCTGTCACCAGGTTGTATCTCAAGAACCGCGGTAGCTAGACAGTTGAAATTTTCACAGATGATGTATTTCTGTTGCCGCTATAACAACAAATACTAAAAACAAAATAAAATAAATATTTAAGGGGGGCTCCCATACAACAAACGTGTTTTTTTCGGCGTTTTTGCCGTCTGTCTGTCACCAGGCTGTATCTAAAGAACCGCGGTAGCTAGACAGTTGAAATTTCACAGATTATGTATTTCTGTTGCCGCTATAACAACAAATACTAAAAACAAAATAAAATAAATATTTAAGGGGGGCTCCCATACAACAAACGTGTTTTTTTCGGCGTTTTTGCCTTGTGGTACGGAACCCTTCGTGTGCGAGTCCGACTCGCACTTGGCCAGTTTTTCTCTTATTAATTTAGTTGATTTTGCACATCTTTGCCAAGCCTAATTGTATACAGCGTTGTCACATTGACAGCATTGACAGTGACACCCAAGTGAAAGTGACACGTCCACTAGGTACTTCATATTGACGTTTGGGAAATTTTGCTGTTTGCTCATTTGTGAGTAATTTCGAAACTTTGTAAGAAATATAGTGAAAACATAAATTAAAATACTAAAAATGGTAGACGAAAGTACTAGGAAAACGTTAAGCAGCATACCCTTGCTTCAAACTAAAGCAGGACCTCGAGACAAAGAGTTATGGCCTACCAGGCTGAAAGAGGAATATCAGGCACTGATTAAGGTAAAAAAAGTTTATTTATTAATTATTAATGTTTTGTAAATCGGTACTTTATCTACTTCTGGCCCAAGTTAGGTACTAAATTACTGAACATTGGGTAACTGACTAAGTTTCTTTCAACTAAAATACATGCCAATTCTTCATTGTTACGACACAAGATGTGCAATCATTAGTAAACGGGTGTAATAAAACACATTTTAATCCAAATAGCTTGGAAATTAGAGAAACCTGTTTCTATAATAAATTAACTGAGGAGGTTATGCATTCGGCGAGACTTAAAAAACCACTACAAACATTGATATTTAAGTACTTAGGTATAATGACTACAAAGTCAAAAATGACTTCCGAAACTTAAGTTTTTTTACACTTTGTAGTGGGTTTTTTTAGTCCTTTTTTTTGTAATTAAAAGTTTTATACACAGCCACTCACTACAATTAAAAAGAAATACTAATTGTATCTGATTTTCAAAGGTTTTAACAATAAATCTCACCTTTTTCTTATTTCTTTTCCAGTATGTCCAGAACAACAAAACAGCTGACAATGACTGGTTCCGTCTGGAATCTGACAAGACGGGAACCAAATGGTTTGGTAAATGCTGGTATGTGCACAACCTACTGAAGTACGAGTTTGACTTAGAATTTGATGTAAGTTATCATTTGAATGCCTGGTTTCTTAATTGTTCCTAAATATAGTTTAAGTATTTATTCAAAAGTGTTATTGGTTCAGTATCTTATAAACAAATTGTTTTTTTTAATATTTAGTCACAAAAATAATTTTGCTTTTCCTTCTCCTTCCCTGGACTGGCCGTTTATACAAGCTATTTATTTATAACTATAAGTTTCGATCTCGTGGGAATATGAGGATAAAAAGTATCCTATGTCCTTTCCCGGGACTCAAACTATCTCTATACCAAATTTCATCTAAATTGGTTCAGCAGTTTAAGCGTGAAGAGGTAACAGACAGACACACACTTTCGCATTTATAATATTAGTATGGATTCACTACCTTGTAAATGGCTGCCTCACTAGTTGAGTGGTCACAAGTGCAAATGCTGACTGTGATGTCAGGGCTCAATCCCCAGGTTGGGTAAACAGTTTTTTTTTAATTGAATTTTTATTTATAGCCCAGGTTATGGCAACAGGTTCACCCCCTATAACATGGGTCCCAAATACGGTGAAACAAAGCTGTACAATACAGCTTTGTTTCACCGTATTTTTCCCGTATGTTTCACATGGGCCAACCGTTTTTTTAAAGAATACAGGTTTTATTTTAGTTTTATTATTTCTAGATTCCCATCACCTATCCAACAACAGCTCCTGAGTTAGCATTACCTGGTCTCGATGGAAAGACAGCTAAAATGTACCGAGGAGGCAAGATCTGTCTCACGGACCACTTCAAGCCTCTCTGGGCTAGGAATATACCTAGGTTCGGTATAGCCCATGCTATGGCGCTAGGGGTATGTACCAGAACTAAAAATGTATTTAATTTTGTTGTTGTTTTTTATTTATTTTTTGTAGTGATACGTAAACGAATTTGTGTAAGTACCACCACGGCTTGCTGTGTGGATTTTGTGAATATCAGAGGAGCAATTCTCGTAATTTTAAGAACGTTCACAGTCTGATCTCAATATCAATCTGTCAAAAATACCTCTATCCAATTAAAAAAATTGAATTTTTATAATAATGGCTCCATTGTTTTATTGATGATTCTGCCAATGTCAAGGTTGAAGGAAACAAAGTGTATTTGGTGAGATTGACCGGTTATACTGCCTTAAGAACGGTTTGAAAATACCTCTAATTTCCCTAAATTTTTGGCAAGTTTTTGACATTTGTTTATCGCCGAGATGAGACTACGACTAGATTTTGAATGTTTTAAATTACTTGAATTGGAAGAACAACACCGGTGTAGATTAAATACTTATTATTGAAACTAGAAACTACTTAATCAACACATAGTCGTGAATTACCAAATAAACAAAAGTATCACATAAATTGGCCCAGAAATCACGGAAAAATCGTTATATCTATACAAAAAAAAAAACACTTATTTTATTCCATAACTTGACCTTTATTGGAAGTCAGTCAAAAATAAAAAAGATCTTTCATCTTCAGAAAATGTAGGGTACCTGGTAGTAAAATGTAGGGTACCTGGTAGTAAAATGTAGGGTACCTGGTAGTAAAATGTAGGGTACCTGGTAGTAAAATGTAGGGTACCTGGTAGTAAAACAAAGGTTTGATTGTCATGATGGACAGGGTCACAGACTATGTTTATTTACATTTTGCTAATTATAATGTTCTTTATTTATTATGAGCCTGTGCTGCCCCACTGCAGGACAAAGGCCTCCTTTCCCTCTTTCCACTTTTCCCGGTCTACGGCGACTGTGGGCCAATCCTCTAAGGAGTCCAGCTCGTCCCGCCATCTCTTTCTGGGCCTGCCGCATAGTTTCCTGCCATTTGGGATCCACTGAGTGGTGGCTTTTGCGTGTTGCTGCTCCGACATGCGACAGATATGGCCCTCCCAGTTCCACTCTAGTCCTGCCTGCAGCAATTATAATGTTGCCGCACATAAATGTAATATCAGCCATTGGATGTATTTGTATGTAACTACTAGCTGCGTCCCGCGGTTACAGCCGCATAAGTGTCAATCCCGCGGGAATATTGGGATAAAAAGTAGCCTATATGTTAATTCAGGGTGTCGACTACCTTCATACAAAATTTTATCAAAATTGGTCCAGCTGTTTGAGCGTGAAGATGTAACAAATATATAAACAACTACACAAACTTTCGCCTTTATAATATTAGTGTGATGGTCCTTTCAACACCTCTGATTTTGCATCACAGTGATTTTTATTATCGTTGCTATAAGATTGCTGACTGGTGACTGAAATTTATAACATCTCATCACTCTCCTCTCCGTAAGCCAATGTATTAGTGGTCGCCGCAACATGTATTAGTGGTCGCCGCAACATGTATTAGTGGTCGCAGCAACATGTATTAGTGGTCGCAGCAACATGTATTAGTGGTCGCAGCAACATGTATTAGTGGTCGCCGCAACATGTATTAGTGGTCGCCGCAACATGTATTAGTGGTCGCCGCAACATGTATTAGTGGTCGCCGCAACATGTATTAGTGGTCGCCGCAACATGTATTTTTCTTCCACTCTCTATTAGTCGTCATCATTTATATCTAACAAACAATCTTTTGTTTTCTAGCTTGGGCCCTGGTTGGCGGTAGAAATTCCGGAGTTAATAGAAAAAGGAGTAATATCCTACCAAGAGAAGACGGAAGAAGCTAAATGACACAAACCTCAACAGAAATAATGAAATTGTACATAAATATCTATTATTTTCCAAATATATTATATGTCTTGTATGTTCTCTTTGTTTTTATGACTGTGCACTTAAAGCGTACAGACGGTGCGAGGCATGCGGCGCAAGAGTATGTGTTTGTATGCCCCAGTGGTATCGGCTCCGACTTACGAGTTATAGGTAGGGGGTTCGAAGCCAGACAGGCACATTTTGTGTAAGTAATTTATTTCATCACCACATCTCAGAACGGTGAAGGAAAACATCGTGAAAAAATCGGCATGTCCTAGAACCGAAATTTCGAAGACGTGACAGCCTGCACTGCGCCCGCATGGTGGATTACAGCCCACTCCTCACAGAGAGGAGGCCTGTTACCCAAGAGTGGGAACATAAGCTGATTGCAGATGCCTCGATCACCCAGAGGCAGGTTCATTTTAAAAATAAAAAGAAATTGTCATCTTAAAAACATTTATTATGTACCTAAAAACCGAACTTTAAGCAAAAATCAACAAATAAATTCTACAAAAACAACAATACAACGTATAAATAAACAAGAGAGTTATAATGTAAGTAGCTATTCGAAAATAGAACTGTTTCTTCATCCCCCAATCAGTGTGTTTCAGCCCATCTTTCACAATATATTTTCTAAGACCCACACACCAAAGCACAATCTGTTCTGTCCAGTCCACATCGGCGATGTCGCAATGATAGATAACTTTGTCACTGGCTGACAAATTGTTGTACAGTTCAACAGTGTTGTTATCATTAAAAATCCAGTTATTGTTTGTGTAGAAAGCAACTGTAGTGGCCATCTTGGTTATTGTTGTGTATGTTTTCTTCAATCTGTTAAAAATAAAGTCACATGAGCAAAAGAAGACACTCAGGCTGGTGATTAGAGACAATCACGTGACCACAGACACTCATGTGAACACAGTCTCGTAAACACACGTGACCACATACACTCACAAGACCTTACTCACGGCACCACACACTCACAAGACCTTGCTCACGGCACCACACACTCACTAGACCTTGCTCACGGCACCACACACTCACAAGACCTTGCTCACGGCACCACATTCATGGGACCACACACACTTACAAGACCTTACTCACAGGACCACACTCCCTCACGTGAACACAGACACTCACGTGACCACAGACATTGACGTGACCACATATGGTCTGTTCTAAAAGACAAGTATCTGATGAAAGTGTAAACAAAGTGATCAGAAATCGTCCCAGTTGGTGATAATTTGGAGTAAGTACCACTTACCTACAATTATTGAGTGGTTTGATTTGATTGTAACCCGACTGAATTACCTAGTTTGAAATCACCCTAAAGATGTTTCTCATTTTTGGCATTTGAGGTTCATTTTAAAACGTATTTAATAACGTTATTCAAATAATAATTGTTGGGGATAAGATAAGATAAGATAACATTTATTTGCTTAGTGTAATTAACATACCGTGGAGGTTTATTGACCATCACGCAGGCGCCATCAGCGAGGTGAGCAGGGATGGTGTGCAGTAGGAAGCTGAAGAGGAGGTGCACCCATCGGTACGGCGACTGGACTACGAAGCAGTACCAGATCGCTTGCGGAGAGATGATAGTCCTGCGGGCGACGTTGTTTAGGATGTAGGAGAGGCCTCCTGGAAAGAGAGGTAGTTTTAGGGTTCCGTAGTTCTGACAAGGAATCCTTATAGTTTCGTCATGTCCGTAACGTCTGTCTGTCTGTCTGTCCGAGGTTTTGCGAAGAGGCCGTTAGTACTAGAAAGCTGTAATTTTGTAAGAGTGTGTCTGTGTCTATCAATTACGCCGAAAAAGTGTGGTAAAATAAAATTTTGGAAAATATTTTTTTTTTGTAATAGTAGATTATTATGCAAGGGTCGAAAGGAATCAATTGATGTCTTTGACCCGCGTTAAACACTCTACTTTTCATTTCGAATATAAGGAAAGTCAAAAATAGTAGTTTTTCTAAAATATTTATTGATGACATGAACATGAATACTACCTATTTAATAGTCTCTTTTAAATTTGAAATATGGAACACACCGCGTCACAGCTACATAAGTAGGTAGAATCTGTTCACCACAGAGTACTTTGATAAGTGTGTTCACCGCCGCGGCGGCGGCGGGCCGTCCCACTTCCTAAGTTTTTTTTTATTAGCACTGGCTGTTTATAAACTCAGAAGACCGCTGCAATTTTCTTAACCTTTTGAACGCCAGAGCATAAACGCACGCGCGTGCCCTCCACGCCAAGCCACAATTTTAAATATTTAAGGTATACAAATAAAAACACACAAAAGTAATGATTTAATTGTTTATTTCGTGATAAAGTGCACCGCATTTTTTGTCACATATTTGTGTCGCTGGCGTAATGTAATTTAGTATTTTATCTATGCAGGGCACGCGCTTGCTTGTCACGTATATGTGACAATGGCGTTCAAAAGGTTAATTATTAAAAAAAAAAAACGTAGCTGACTACCTAAGCAAATTTAGTTCTATTTTTAAAATTCATTCCCGCCCTAGAGAGGGAAGCAATTACTATGAGTCGTTCCCGCCCTAAGGTGGGAAGCAGCGTCTTCCACCCGCTATTCGGATCAAACAAACTACTTTCCGAGCATGAGAAATGAAAAATATTTTTTTTCCCCTACATAATATGTGAGGATGAATATTTTTTTCGTCGTCTACCCCATCGTGTGGGGTATCTTTGAATAGGTTTTCTAAAATTACTTGGGGTTTGCTAAAATTATTTTTCGTTTTAATGTTCCAATTAATTACGAAATATTAAACTTTATAGTGCAAATTTTTGTTCCAGTAGGGCGTCCCCTCCCATCTAAAAGCTAAACTGCTGGCTTGTAAAATTTGGAAAAATTCATGATGATAGTGCATTTCATGAACTTTAAAGGGAAATTATAGCGGTTAAGATAACTTTATTAGTTTAGCAGTAATAGTAGTTGAACTTGGGTGTTGGATAATTTTGTACCAAATACAAAATCCTATAAAGTGACTAAGATGAAGTAGTTGCTTGTTTATAACGGGTTTGAAGGGCAAACTTGCATTGAAAAACAAAATTATCATTACTTATATTCAGAATAACCTTCTTCAGACCTACCACACGATAACATCTCTACCATAGATTTATAAGAACCTTATAAATCTATGATCTCTACCTTCACCACTGGTTGGTTAATACAGACATGATTTGCGATGCATTTACCCCAAGTAATATGATTCCTCTTGCTGCTCCCAACGTTATAAATCCTGACATCTTTGCCAGCAGTAGCCGCAGTGGCCGCAGTGGCCGCAGTGGCCGCAGTGGCCGCAGTGGCCGCGGCGACGATGGCCGCGTTGTTGACATAGTCGACTGGGATGAAATCGATTCTGATGCCCTGGACTGACTGCAGCGCGTGGATGACGCCCAGCATGCAGCCGAGAGTTATCTGGAACAGGCATAGACAAAGGTTAAGATGATTACATAACATTAAGCCTTTATGCCACAAAAATGGTTAGGCAGGCAGGTGTAGCAAAGACGCCAGCAGGTCAACCTACCCGAAACTGTCAGATTTTCTCAATCAACCTTGAACCTTATGCTTTAGCAATAAAGTCGAAAATCTATTAAAGAAATCTGACAGATTGTAGTAGGTTGATGTGCTGGCGTCTGTACATCCACATTTCGTCAGTCATGGTTCCGTCCTAGACTGCTAGGCAGAAACCCTGCATCCGGGCCACGTGTGTGCACTACACCAATGGTTTTTTTCACAGACAGTCATATTTCCCTGGAATATGCAATTCTTATTCTTTGGGGTAGGTAGTCATTTCCTATAAATTGGTTTTTAGAACATTATTTAAAATAAGGAAGCTTTACGCCTTCAAAAATATAAAAGTGCTTACCCCACTCGGTCCAAACACACTGCTCAGATCGATCCAGCCAGGGTACGGTTCTCTTCGTGCACACACCACTGTGAAATAAAACAAATGGAGCAATAATACTTTGTGGCGGTCTACATCGCCACATGCGAACTACACATCACACTGACGTCACGCAAAATCCTGCATCGCGCAAGCATAGTTTACCACGCGAACGCGACTAGCATATAAAAAAACCGGGCAAGAGCGAGTCGGACTCGCGCACCGAGAGGGTTCCGTAATATCATGTTTTTAAATTTTCATCGGCGAGGCCTATATTCATCAGAGAATTTTAACACTGTGCACTGCGGTGTAGAACATTGCAAATTTATGTCAGCGCCATCTCTTGACCGATAGTGGAACTAATGTAACTTTTGTTGATGATTTCTGAAAAAGTGTGCTATTTAGAGACTTCGTTTTATTTTTCCTGTAATCTTTATATAAACTTCTATCACATAGAATAATTTCAGATTTTTCTCTTTGATAACTTCGGAGATAAGGGGGGAACGGTATTTTTTTTACATTTTTCATCAAAAGTCGAAAACTATGCGGCCTAAAAAAAGAAAGAAAAAATGTTTGAGAATGTACAAACTGCGCTCTTTCATATAATACCCCACATGCCCTAGTAGATCCACTTCGAATTTTTCAGACCCCCGTTTCAGTCCCTGTTGCAAAAAATATACATATATTTTTATTTCTTTCTTATTTGCAAAATAGTTGGGCAAACGTCATCTAAAACTGTTCCAAATTTCAAGTTGATAGCATTAGTAGTTCTTGAGATATCCAGCTGTGACAGACAGACTTAGTCTCACCATATAAGGGTTTCGTTTTTACCATTTTGCCATTTTACGGAATCCTAACAACGTTCCGACATCAATTGTCGGGCAGTTGTCGACCAGAGACAGGAACCGTCTGGTCGGAGGTTCCTCCCTTTACTATGGAGGTTGAGTGAACTTTATACCCTGTTCCTCATACCCCTATAACGTTTTTAAGTTATTGGATGGCAAACATAAGCAGCCCACCTGATGGTAAGTGGTCACCGCCGCCTACGGACATCGCAGATGCGTTGCCATCCCAGAGAGAAAGCTGAAATACTATTATGAAAAAGCGACGTCCTATAACTTACTGTCTCAATGCTTCACAAATAGTTTCTTACGGCGCGCGGCGATAAGAAGACTAGTGAAAGATGATATGGCTAGAAAGGGGGTGACAACTGAAATACGACTGATAAGAGGTGTATGTGATAAGAAGACAGGCGGCGCTGGCCACTAATAAACGTATGGGCAGGAGGATAGCTGGGTTGTGGATGTTAGATAGCTGGGTTGTGGATGTTAGATAGCTGGGTTGTGGATGTTAGATAGCTGGGTTGTGGATGTTAGATAGGCAGTCGCTCCATCAGCAGGTGGCGTTTCGGCCCGCATTTTAGCGGGCTATCGACGCGCCTGCTGAAGACTGCAGGCGCCCTCTCGTGGCTGCTCCCCAACTTGGGGGGGCCCAGCGTGAGATGCCGGCAACTCTACGCCGGTATCTTGAGGAGTATGGCCCTTTACGGGGCCCCTATTTGGGAGGACTCCCTCCACAGGAGGGAGAACGCCGCCGCATTGCGGGCCCCCCAAAGGGTCATAGCCCAGCGGGCGGCGAGGGCCTACCGCACGGTCGGCTTCTCCGCGGCATGTGCTCTGGCCGGCACCCCGCCTTGGGAACTCGAGGCGTGGGTGCTCGCCAGAGTATATGAATGGACGGCGGCGCGAAGGGCGAGAGGAGAACGCCCAGCCCCGGAAGAGCGGGAGGCCGTCCGGCGGGAGGCAAAGGACGCCATAGTCGTCCACTGGACGCGGGACCTCGCCGCCGCAGCCTTCGGCCGCCGAACCCTCGACGCGATTGGGCCGGTCCTGCGAGACTGGCTCGAGCGGTCGCACGGGTTTCTCTCCTTCCGTCTGGTGCAGGTGCTGTCCGGACACGGTTGCTTCGGATCGTACCTGCACCGTATCGGGCGGGAGGAGACGCCGTCGTGTCACGACTGTGGCGCGGCGGAGGATACGGCGCAGCACACTCTCGAGGTGTGCCCGTCGTGGTCCGAGCCGCGCCGCAGTCTCACCGCGGCGATCGGAACGGACCTCTCGCTCCCCGGCTTGGTCAACGCCATGCTAGGGGATGAGGGGTCCTGGGCGGCAGTCGCCTCCTTCTGCGAACACGTCATGTCCCAGAAGGAGGCGGCGGAGCGCGTGCGGGAGGAAGACCCTCCCGCGGCGCCGCTCCGAAGGCGGAGGAGGGGTCGAAGAAGACGTCAGTATGACAGTCATCTCCGACTCCTCCCAGGGGGAAGCCAGCAGGCGACGGGTGCGGGGGCACCCTCGCCTGTATTGCACAGGCTTCCACCAGTGCCGGACGGGAATGGCCAGGTGTTCCCGGCCATTCCCGTAGCCCCCCAGACGGGGGGACATGCGGGGCCCGCCAGCTAGGCGGGCATGCGCCGGGGGGGTTGTGGATGCAAAGGCTGAGCCGGATTCCCATGACCTCCCCATCAAGGCGATGAGGGAACACCGCTGAGTTTTAGTGGGTATACTGCCACCCTGGCAGGGAGTCCCACATACTCCGTCTCTTCCCCCGACGAGCGGAGATGCGTAACGTCATTTCTCAGCGGAAAAAAAAAAAAAAAAAAAAAAAGGCAGTCGCTCCATCAGCAGGTGGCGTTTCGGCCCGCATTTTAGCGGGCTATCGACGCGCCTGCTGAAGACTGCAGGCGCCCTCTCGTGGCTGCTCCCCAACTTGGGGGGGCCCAGCGTGAGATGCCGGCAACTCTACGCCGGTATCTTGAGGAGTATGGCCCTTTACGGGGCCCCTATTTGGGAGGACTCCCTCCACAGGAGGGAGAACGCCGCCGCATTGCGGGCCCCCCAAAGGGTCATAGCCCAGCGGGCGGCGAGGGCCTACCGCACGGTCGGCTTCTCCGCGGCATGTGCTCTGGCCGGCACCCCGCCTTGGGAACTCGAGGCGTGGGTGCTCGCCAGAGTATATGAATGGACGGCGGCGCGAAGGGCGAGAGGAGAACGCCCAGCCCCGGAAGAGCGGGAGGCCGTCCGGCGGGAGGCAAAGGACGCCATAGTCGTCCACTGGACGCGGGACCTCGCCGCCGCAGCCTTCGGCCGCCGAACCCTCGACGCGATTGGGCCGGTCCTGCGAGACTGGCTCGAGCGGTCGCACGGGTTTCTCTCCTTCCGTCTGGTGCAGGTGCTGTCCGGACACGGTTGCTTCGGATCGTACCTGCACCGTATCGGGCGGGAGGAGACGCCGTCGTGTCACGACTGTGGCGCGGCGGAGGATACGGCGCAGCACACTCTCGAGGTGTGCCCGTCGTGGTCCGAGCCGCGCCGCAGTCTCACCGCGGCGATCGGAACGGACCTCTCGCTCCCCGGCTTGGTCAACGCCATGCTAGGGGATGAGGGGTCCTGGGCGGCAGTCGCCTCCTTCTGCGAACACGTCATGTCCCAGAAGGAGGCGGCGGAGCGCGTGCGGGAGGATGACCCTCTCGCGGCGCCGCTCCGAAGGCGGAGGAGGGGTCGAAGAAGACGTCAGTATGACAGTCATCTCCGTCTCCTCCCAGGTGGAAGCCAGCAGGCGACGGGTGCGGGGGCACCCTCGCCTGTATTGCACAGGCTTCCACCAGTGCCGGACCCCCCAGACGGGGGGACTTGCGGGGCCCGCCAGCTAGGCGGGCATGCGCCGGAGGGGTTGTGGATGCAAAGGCTGAGCCGGATTCCCATGACCTCCCCATCAAGGCGATGAGGGAACACCGCTGAGTTTTAGTGGGTATACTGCCACCCTGGCAGGGAGTCCCACATACTCCGTCTCTTCCCCCGACGAGCGGAGATGCGTAACGTCATTTCTCAGCAAAAAAAAAAAAAAAAAGGCAGTCGCTCCATGCCAGCATACTAGTATTCAGCTGCATCCGGTTAGACTGGAATCCGGCCACAACAAGGTTGGGGAATAGGCATGCAGATGATGGTGACAAGGCAGGAGAATGACGATGCTCTCTCATTAGAACATAACTTACCCACAGTTGGTCTGATCACGCATATAGGCAGGTCTCCCGAGCTGCAGCGTACCAACTCCTCAGCCAGTGCCTTCGTGAAAGAATACGTGTTTGGCCAGTCCATTATCAATCTGGAAGTGTTAACACACCAGTAGTGGTCACAGTGCTAACATAGCCTGACTTAACGAGGACCCTTAACACTTAACAGAGCTTCAACGAACATGCTGGCTGCACTGTCGGTTTGCATCTAAGGGTCAGTTCACACCGAGACGCGACGCGACGCGCAGTTTTCAAGATAGAAATACAATTACAGACCTTATCTACTACACTAAAAGGTACACGATTCAGTGAGCTACGCCGCGCGGCGGGCGGCGCCGCGCTGCGTAGCTCGACGTAGTAAGTAGACACTGAATTGTGTACCTTTTAGTGTAGTAGATAAGGTCTGTAATTGTATTTCTATCTAGAAAACTGCGCGTCGCGTCGCGTCTCAGTGTGAACTGACCCTAAGAGTGAGCGGAGCGTGTAAGTAAGCGAAGCGTTCTTATCGCTACTCTTAGCTCTACTCTCAAGATCTTTTTTGTCTCTTATTAGATAGGTAATTATAAAACGCAACGCCTATCTAATCTTATCTTATCTTAAGCGTGTTTAAACCAGCATCATGAACTACCCACCCATCCTTGATCTTATTAAGCAGGTCCTCGTCCATGGTCTCCGCCATGCGTATCATGAGCTCGGGCGGAACGGGGCTCGGGTAGAACTGCTCCAGCACCTCAGTGTCACGGCGGCTGAACGTGGCATGGGAGTACGCCGTCGATATGTACACGAATGTTCTAGAAAATTAGGATAATTATTAAATCAGTAGTAGAGCTCTTTGTGAACTCTATGTGATTTATTTTAAAGTAACTTTCTTATTTAGATATAAAAATATGCAGATCAGTCCGCGAGATCTTCTTCTATATACATATAATAAATTTGTAGAAAAGTGGTGTCTGTACAATAGAAATATATAAAAAAAAAGTAGCAGGGGTTGTTATTATATCGATGCCGAACCCGAAATTGTAATTAATTTTTTTTTTGTCTGTTTGTCTGTTTGTCTGTTTGTTTGTGCACGCTAATATCAGAAACGGCTTATTCGATTTAGATGCGGTTTTCACTAATATATTGTAGTAGGCTTCACTTAACATTTAGTGTTTATTTCATGTCAATCGGTTCATAAATAAAAAACTTTTTACAAAAAAAAAACAACCGACTTCCAAAAAATACACTACAAATTGAAAAATAACTTTAATTTCGGAAGTCGGTGTCTTTGGTTCCTCATTTTCGTTTAATGACACCGACTTCCGAAATTAAAGTTATTTTTCAATTTGTAGTGTATTTTTTGGAAGTCGGTTGTTTTTTTTTTGTAAAAAGTTTTTATTTTTCACTTTTTAGTAGGTCAGTTTGTAATTACAAGCTTTTTTATCTAAGTTACAATAGCCTAATGTCAACTGCTCATCACATGTTACAAAATATTGCTTTTCCCGATGCTGGGACGTTTATTGTTGAGGAGTTCTCCTGGTAAGAGCCAGGAGAACTCCTCAACAACCACTCACCATACGCATTGTAACGAGCATAAATTGCTTAGCAACCATATTAAAGTAACCGAATCGCAACCCGTGAAATATTTGTCATTGAGTAGTTCCGATGGCTATCTGTGGTCTTCATCATCAGCTCCACTTTACCAAATGATGATTTCCGAGAGCAAATGCTCAAGTTACTTTAATTATTGAGTAGGCCACACGACGAAAGAGCATTGCTAGAAATGACGCGATTACTCAACTTAAATTCGGTTTCAAATTGACGCAAAAAAAATGTAAAACTACAATCTTAATTAGGTATTATTATTGTACGAACTGAACATTTTGGCATATTGAACCGTATGAAGTAAGTCCAACAAAAACTGCTGTAAATCGTCCAAACACAAGGTAGCTACTGTAAACTGTTGAGGAGTTCCCTTAACTGTCCTTCGTCTTCATCATCCGACCCCGAATGACAGTCACAACCATGTAGGTGTAAAGTTCTCATCAATACAAATTAATCAAGCCCAAACACAAGGTAACTGCTGTAAATCGTTGAGGAGTCCCCTCGACTGTCTTTCGGCTCCATCATCAGATCGACTCCAGGCCTTCATTAAATTGTAGTGCTTTAAAATACCTAATGAAAAAATTAACAAACGCACTAGTCGCTCCTACGATTTTCGAATGTTCCCCTCGATTTCACTGGGATGCCATCATCAGATCCTGGTTTCCTTATCATGGTACCACCCTTGGCATATCTCCTTTCCAACAAAAAAAGAATAATCAAAATCGGTTCATAAACGACGAAGTTACCCGCGAACACACATAAAAAAAAAAAAAAAAAAAAAAAATATACGGTCGAATTGAGAAACCTCCTTCTTTTTTGAAGTCGGTTAAAAAGTTATGTCAATTTAAAGAATCACGGCGAACATTTGTTAAGGTATTCTATCAGAGTACGTACACGCCTCGGGCCTGCGCGTCCGATCTTCGGAACTACTGGACGGATTTGAATGATTTTTTTTTTTGTTGTATAGTTATGGCTGGACAACATTCAGGCTATAATGTTTCTTGGAAACTTGAACACCTGATGCAGAACCGAAACAGACCAGCTTAACTATAAGAGATACAAAAATGGTACCATAGCAAAAATTGGACTGTCATACTGAACTTCGAAGTTCGAAATATCGATGTACGGTATTCAGAAAGTTTACAAACGTACGAATTACGTGAGTTCGAAGGTACGCTATGACGAATTACTTAATTTAGAATGTTCGTCATCGCGAAGTACGGAACTTCGAAAGTTTACTATAACGAATTACTTAATTTAGAATGTTCATCATCGCGAAGTACGGAACTTCGAAAGTTTGCTATAACGAATTACTTCATTGAGAATGTTCATCATCGCGATGTACCGAACTTCGGAAGCTTGCCATGACGAATTACTCAATTTTAAATGATCGTTATCGAGAACCAAAGTGTAGGCACTGCGTTTATGCCCAAATAGTATATTTATTCATACGGCCCCGCGAACCGCGGCCGGCTTCGCAGAGCCCCTATTTCTGTGTTAACCATATTTTTTTTTTAACGTGGAGAAATGCTCATGCATTCTGCACTACCACGGGGAGATAGTGCAGTTATGTGGGACTCTAACCCACTAAAACTCCACGGTGTCCTCCTCTGCCGCTTATGGCGGGAACACGGGCACGCGTTAGCACTCATCCGTGAACCCGCCGCGGCTGTCCGTCACCGGACCCTCCTCCGGGGAGTACTCCCCATCACCGGCGCACCAGAACACATAGCACGCCGTGACCACCCCAGGGACCAAACCAGCACATGGGCGCCAGACGACCCCGTCTCTGCCACCCTTGGTCCCCCTGCGACGGGTCAGGTCATTGGCCCCGCCGCCTGCCAATTTTCGGCCGCAGAGGATAGGGAGAGTGGCCAACGTCATACCAACACTCCTGTTCCCCTGCGGCCCCACCGCGTCCGCCATCGAACGGTGGCGACCCCGTCAAGGCCGCGGAAGGTAGGGAGAGCAGCGCACCGTAATACCGGCACTCCTCTCCCGCCGCGGCCTCCAGCCGCGATGCCTCCGATACGACATCGCGGCCCGCCTCAGTTACGATGTCGCCCAAGCGGCACCGCAACCTACATGTTGGCCGCTACGTCGTCGGCTTGTCGGCAAAAGCCACGGCTACTGAGCCCCCCCGCCTCGACAATGCGGGAACCCACCGGGGGGGAAATTAACCTAACCAAACCTAACCTCGGGGTGCCCTTCGCTCGCTCTTGCATCCTATGTCGACGGAGCCCCGCTTGGCGGGGCCCCTATTTCTGTGTAAAGGGTTTAAAATAACCTAAACAAACTTAACCTCGGGGTGCCCTTTGCTCGCTTTTGCATCCTATGTCGACGGAGCCCCTCTTCGCGGGGCCCCCTATTTCTGTGTAAAGGGTTTAAAGTAACCTAACCAAACCTAATCTCAGGGTGCCCCTGGCTCGCTCTTGTATCCTATGTCGACGGAGGCCCGCTTCGCGGGGCCGTATGCATAAATATACTATGTGTGTATAAACGCAGTGCCTACACTTTGGTTCTCGATAATGATCATTCAAAATTGAGTAATTCGTCATGGCAAGCTTCCGAAGTTCGGTACACCGCGATGATGAACATTCTCAATGAAGTAATTCGTTATAGCAAACTTTCGAAGTTCCGTACTTCGCGATGATGAACATTCTAAATTAAGTAATTCGTCATAGCAAACTTTCGAAGTTCCGTACTTCGAGATGACGAACATTCTAAATTAAGTAATTCGTCATAGCGTACCTTCGAACTCACGTAATTCGTACTTGTAAACATTCTGAATACCGTACATCGATATTTCGAACTTCGAAGTTCAGTATGACAGTCCTCCAAGAGCCCAGCTACACCATAACACATATAGGAATGACGTCTTAGTAAAAGTTATTCGGTCTGATGGGCATTTCCTGTTGACTTATAAAAATCGAAGATCAGAAACATCTGATGTGGAAATCTAAGCTATCACTAATTTCACCTCCACGCGGTGAAGGCGGTAACAGTTTAGGACTGATTTTCGATGACGATGGTATATCATTGAAAATTTGACTCTACTGGCCAAAACTCCCATTTATTTTTTTTAACGTGAAGAAATGCTCATGCATTCTGCACTACCACGGGGAGATAGTGCAGTTATGTGGGACTCTAACCCACTAAAACTCCACTGTGTCCTCCTCTGCCGCTTACGGCGGGAACATGGGCACGCGTTAGCACTCATCCGTGAACCCGCCGCGGCTGTCCGTCACCGGACCCTCCGCTGGGGAGTACTCCCCATCACCGGCGCACCAGAACACATAGCACGCCGTGACCACCCCAGGGACCAAACCAGCACATGGGCCAGACGATCCCGTGTCTGGGCACCCTTGGTAGGGGAGCAGTCACTTAGATTTTAATTGATCAGGTATCTTCATAATAAAACTATAACCATGCCTAGAAAGAGGTCAAATCTTTCCCAATGTTCCAAAGGAGCTAAAAGATTGAGGATCATAAGATCCCAAGAATCTACCGAAGAGCGTCAGGAGAGACTTGATGCTGTTTGAGAACATCAGGCTGCAACTCGCTCCGTGGAAACCTCTTCGGATCGCGAAGCACGCCTGCGTTCTCAGCGTATTTACGCATCTACATCCAGATCTCTAGAGACCAGTGAAGAATATGATGCGCGACTGACCGCTGATACGGTGAGATTATCATACATTGTTCCGAACACGCACACAACAAAATATTCATAATCAGAAAGTGAGAAAGAAAGAATTGCTGGAGTACGGCATGAAGAGACAGATTAAGAAGAGCGCAACGAACGTTAGAATTC
Organism: Oligia latruncula; assembly: GCA_948474745.1. NCBI lineage: Eukaryota > Metazoa > Arthropoda > Insecta > Lepidoptera > Noctuidae > Oligia > Oligia latruncula. The sequence goes on along the minus strand of OX419711.1, from coordinate 313,316 downwards.
TGATCGACTTCGACATTCTCTGAACAGAATGTCGATATCATCTGAAGAAACGGATGTGTCTCAAGATATAGCCGTAGGGCATGGCGACCTTCCTTGGGTTGATAAGGAACGGAGTGCATTTACGTACCTATACTCCTATGATTGACTACGCCACATATTCCGCCATCGGAGGTATGGTTAAAAATTTTACTTTTTGTGAAGCTGTTAAATAGCAAAAAGAAACAAACGGTATGTGTTGCTCAGGTGGAAAAGTACATATTGAAATATTACAAAATCCTCCAGAAATATTAAGATCACTGCTAATCGGTGACCATCACAGTCAAAACATTTCTTGGACAACATACGTTCGTACAATAATGCCTTTCAAATGACATCTTTTGTTGCGAAACAGATTTCAGAAGGCCCATTTATGCCAACATTCAAAGTGCAAGGCCAAGTTTACCACCCTATTGGTTCATTATTGCCTGAAAATGACGTCTCGAATCGTCTCGCGCATCCCGTTGTTATCCAGTCCCCGGGTTCTTAGAATTCGACATCAGACGTTTCAGATCTTCGATTTTGACTACCCCGTTGTCGCTGGCATGACCAACAGGATCCGCGTACGAAGTCGCGGGCAGAAGCTAGTTAAAAATAAAATCGTACTTAGGAAAATTCACATTTAATCTAAAAAAAAACATGTAAAATCTCGATACTATTTTAATTTAGAAAGTTCCGAGCTCAGTTTTTTTCGATCAAACGTTCATTCGGGTAGGTAAACGTTCTTTGGATCAACAGCTCAAAAAACAACCTTTATTGTATAAGTATCTTAAAAATTGCGTAGCTCTTCTCAGGCAGTGTGAACTGACCCGTACTTACTTATAACTTTATTGACTCCCCCCTACTCTCCCTCCCTACTCTTCTACTAAATAAAAATCCTAAATTCTAAACAAATATTTTGCACAATTCCATAGAATATAACGAAGGTGAGCAATAAGGTGCCACTAGTCGATATTTTTTCCGTACTTTCGGGAGAATATTACTCCACTGTTTGAGATTGTGCATCCAAAGTTAAACATAATATCATTTTGACTTTTTATTAATTTTGTCTGTACGGAAACCGAATAGTAAAATAAGGAACCATTAAAAAGTTATGAGCCAGCAAAGTTTAGTTTTTCTTGCTATTTTTAACGTAACTTTGGGTGTAAATAAGTAAATGATAAATGATTTTTATTTCTGTAAGTAGGCTCGCGACTTATGGAAGGATTTTTGTAAATGGGGTTAATTAAAGGGTCAGCGGGATTGTCCGAAAGGGTTACCGCTGGCCCGGAACATAAAAGGGCTAAGGAAGGAACACGGGTTGGTTTTAGTCAGTAAGAGTCTGACACTCCCTACCTTAGCTTCCTGCATTGCTTAGCCAGCGCGAGGAGGTCTCTAGTCCCCCGCACGTTGGTGAGGGTCGCAGATCGTAGCGGCTCTTGAAACGATATCGTAGCTGCCACGTGGAAGATCACGTCCACCTGTGATACAATTAAATGATAACACTTATTGAGTATAAATATAGTAGACTGCCTCGTTAGTCTAGTGATCGCAAGCGCTACTGCTAACCATGGGGTCCTGTTCGATTCCCAGGGCGGTCAAAGTGCTATTGAGTACTTCCATTAGGAATTTTTCCATTAGCAGTCTGGAGACTAGATTTGTGCCCGGTTGATGGCAACAGCGTCGCCCCCTATTACATGGGACTTGAACATAACTGCAGGCAAAATGAGTATTTTTACAATACACCTCTGCCCAACGCTTCGGTTCGCAACGCTTTATTGCATTCCATAATGTGTAATGTGTAACTCGATTTTCCAAAGCACTTTTCGAAATTTTTTACGCGCCTTTCAGTTTTGAACGGTGTTTCTGTGCGTGAGAACTAGACGTTGTGCGCGTAGACTAGCGTCTAACTGCTCATCACTGATACTATCTCTGTCAGACACGATGCCAGGTAAGACAGCGTGCTTTTTGGCCATGACCACCAGTGAGTTCGAGCTCGCGACTAGTTCCACCTTAACAACCCAAAGTTTAGTAGTTGGCGTCTTGGCGATTTAACCCTGTACGTTTCGGGTACGAAGTTGCGATTTAACCCTGTACGTTTCGGGTACGAAGTTGCGATTTAACCCTGTACGTTTCGGGTACGAAGTTGCGATTTAACCCTGTACGTTTCGGGTACGAAGTTGCGATTTCTCCTCTTCGTGTCGGATTGCCATTGCCATTCCATCCCATCGTGATGGAAGAGAGAGTGCACCTGCACTCTCCTTTCCATCACTCGCATAGGCGATCGATATCTACAAGTACCTACCCATGTGCGCAAACACACCTCTCCTGGATACTCCTGGCTTGTCGCCGTTGAGATAAGTCGTGACTTGAGTTCTGGAAACACTCAATAAATAATATTTAAATTAATTACGCACTTCCTTGATTAGAACCTCTTTGTCTTCATCACTAATTGCAAGATCCTTTTCAGCTAATTCTCCAACTATTGGAACTATTTTATCCACAAAACTCGGTTGTTCTTCACGGAGTGTGTCAAATAGCTGAAAAAATAAACATAGTACGTATAGATTGTAAGTAGGCATATTAGAAAGAGAAAGAAAGAAAATAACTTTTTCTGTAACTTGATCCATGTTCCGACAACGGCACCGTACTTGAACCTATTCAGTGATCAATCACTCCTCAAAGTTCCTGTCAAAAAAAAACAAGTAGGTACTTAATTAAAAAAACTAAAAAACCCGACTGCGGTAAAAAATTAAGTTTAAAAAAAACTGAAAAGGTACAAAAAAAAGGCCATTTTAAATTAAATAAAAGTTGGAAGCAGGCGGGACCCATACCATTTTTTTATTATATTTTCAAACTCAAATGGGTCCCGCCTGCTTCCAACTTTTATTTAATTTAAAATGGCCTTGTTTTTACCTTTTCAGTTTTTTTTTAAACTTAATTTTTTACCGCAGTCGGGTTTTTTAGTTTTTTTAATTACTTGTTTTTTATTTCCAGCTTTTTAGTTTACTTCACAGACGATTTACTTATGTATTAATTATTAGCTGACCCGTAAAGTCACTCAACAGGGAACAAGAAGTAATTATTTTATTTAACGTGTTTTTTACGATTTGTCACTTCGAATTACTTTTAACCATATAAGTTGCATATATTTTTGTAATCACCTTTTAAAACCCTTAATTTTGATATTTCACTCGATGGTACCTATTAGAAGAAAAAAAAAATTCGAACTCCACAATATGGCACCCTAAATCCGCCATTTTACTTTGTTTTTGATTTTAATGTAGCCAGTGACACTCGCGCTACCAAGACAAATCTAAAGACGTATAATTTATCCAAATCCGTTCATTCGTTTAGAAGTTACGAGGGAACAAAAAAACGGACATACATACATACATACGTACATACATACATACAGGTCAAACACATAACCCTCCTTTTGGGCTTCGCCGCAGTCGGGTAAAAATAAAACGTCTCTCTATTAGTGTATAGTCTATGGTCTCTCTTGGCCACTTTTTTGGCACAACCACGAGCAGGACTAAACAGTTTCTAAAGACGTAACACTTTCAGGTACAGTCAACAACAAAAGTAGATGATCAAAATCAGAAATTCAATACTAATGAACGGAGTTCGCGTCAGAACTGTGTGGCGTCGAAGTACCTACTACAACTTAGAATACTTACTACGTAGAATACTTTTGAATCACTTCGACGCCACACGGTTCTGATGCGAACTCCGTTCATTAGTATTGAATTTCTGACTTTGATCATCTACTTTTGCTTTTGACTGTACTACTTATAAAAACGACTATCAGCACCTAACAGCGTAACACACGATCAATCAGTCTTTTCGAAGAATTTGGCTCCGTTTCACGCTCCTCGCTGCGTAATGCGGTGCAGTGGGTGGAGCGCCTAAGATTTTTTAGGAACCAAATGGTGACATGAGGCGAGTGCGCGTGAGAGAACATGCGCGAAAGTTCTTAGTGCCTATGTTCAGCCATGTTACGTCGGTCGTATCCAAAGAGTTGGTCGTATCGTATTGTACCAATGATTTCTGTCAATGTATTGTGCACAGTGCGGTGTGCGTCTCAAGGTTGCACCAAATGGGAGTTCAACTCAGCATGTGTCAGACAAACGTACCTGACGCTTATATTCTGCTGGATCCCTGCTGTGACACACGGACGTTGAGAAGACGAGATAAATTGGGGTTGTGACTGGTGTAAAGTGCAGAGTGAAGTAAAGTGTTATACAACTGTGGAGTGAAGTTTTGTAAGTTTATCCGACACTTTAATTATTTATTATAAAGTAAGTTTTGCATTGGCAAACGTTCTTGTTCGTAGACGTGTTAGTATTGTGTTTTGATTACTTGATTCTTATACCTATTATTTAGAAAGTTTTAAAAAGCCGTTGGTCCTGCGCCTGATCTCTCTCCGGTCGTGTCGGATTGCCGTCCCATCGGACTATGAGAGTGAGGGAAGAGGGAGTGCACCTGTGTCTGCGCGCATACTTGTGCACTATAATAATATCTCCCGCGCCGAAGGCTAGTCTCCGTTGAGATTGGCCGCCGTGGCCGAAATACGGTCTGGAGGACTTTATTTATTTAGAAAGTTATATGCAGTATAATGTCTAAATGACTAATATTATAATTCTAGTGGCGTAGGTGCGAATAAAATAAAACAATTTGGCTAGAATAAAATTAAAATTATTTATTTATTTTTATTTATTTTTCCACTTACATAAACCATTACAGGACATAACCCAATGCGGTAAATGCGCTTATCCTAACATAAACATACTAAAAATGCGTAAATGCGTTTACCATAAATAAATATAGGTAAATAACATGTGTAAGTATTAAAAGCATTGTAAGTATTATCCAACAAAAGATCAACAAACTACTCAAAAAAACACGCAATGGAGGTTGCTGAACTGTCAAAATGAAAGCCATTGCTACTACAGAGCATGTAACACTTTAATTGCTAGATACTCATAGTGTCACAGAGCCTGTAACACTTTCATTGCTACCGATAGTGTCACAGGGCATGTAACACTTTCATTGCTACTGATAATGTCACAGAGCATGTAACACTTTAATTGCTACTGATAGTGTCACAGAGCATGTAACACTTTCATTGCTACTGATAATGTCACAGAGCATGTAACACTTTAATTGCTACTGATAGTGTCACAGAGCATGTAACACTTTCATTGCTACTGATAATATTTCGTGGTTTCATTTTCGATACAAATTAACAGGTAGTCCTTTGACCTACAAGCCAACACTCGCACGCTTTAAGAATTTTATATTTATTTAATATCGATTATTTTTAAATCGATTAAAAACCAGTATCCTACCTCCCCACTATAGGGTACGTAGCCATGACAGATCATTCTTTTTCCGTGCGAGGCAACGAGCGCACGCGCTCCTACATTCGAGTTGTAAAAAATTATTTTGATTTTCAACGTTCACGATGCCTAAAAGATCGTTCGACGAGAAGATGGAGTATTATTTACAAAAAATGGAAAAATTTAAAGATAAACATCGACGTAAACGTCGGCGTTTAGATTCGTTCTCATCTTTAGATGAAGAAGAAATAGATAATGTTCAAGGTAAGTGGTGTATCCAAAAACATATTATCGCTAAAGAATCGTACAAATACTGTTCAATTAGAAAGTACCTTTTGTTACTATGATTTGCCATAGATTCTAATTAGAACCCGGCAAAATTATGAAACCTACCCGCCATAGATTCTAAAATGAACAAGGCGTAACTATTCATGTTATTTATGCAGGTTATAGATTCAAGTTATGAACTATTCCTGTTTATCGTCATTTTATTTTTGACTTACGTAACCTATTGGTCGTTGTTGTTGTCCTCTAGAAGGCGAAACTTCGACGGTGCACCTAACCGAGCCTGACCCGGTTGAAGCGGTGCCATTACCTGATTGGGACGAACATGCTATCGCCACTGCGTCACCGACAATGGATGAACGCAATACACAAAATGATGTACCACTGCCACTGCCACCAGCACCGGCACCGGCACCGGCACCGGCACCGGCTGCGGCGCCATTGGAGGCCGAGACTTGTCCACCTCTTGACCCAGAAATTCTATCCGCCCTGGGTGAGGCTACAGATTCGGGACCAACGTGGGGTCAAGAGATACATAATAATTTAACCCAGCTCTGGCTCCCATTGTTAAAGACCGGTATGGACAAGGAAGTTAGAGAAAAGGTATTAAAACAGTACCTTATTCCCAGCAATTACACTTTATTGCAAGCCCCTAAACTCAACATTGAGATATCGGCGGCAGTTATAGAAATGGTCAGATTGCGTGACAAAAAAGTCGAAGCTATGCAACAACAACTTGGCGCAGGGATCACAGCTATCAGCCGGGCTATGTCGACATTGTTGACAAGCGACAATAAAATAGATGCGATTAAAATGCTCAGTGACGGTTGTCGCATTCTATGTGATTTGCATCATCATGAAACCCAGGCTAGGATCAAAATGATCACACCAGGGCTAGCGAAACCCTTTTTGAACCTCATTCAAGAAAGTGAACGTGACGAAACGTTGTTCGGTGTCAGTCTGCCAGAGAAAATTAAAGCTTCTAAGACTATTGAGAAGCAGGGACTGCAGATCAAAAAGACAGGCCCTCCGCCGAGGTCTAATCCTGTTGCTTCCAGCACAAGTGCGGCCCGTCAACCATACCAGGGAAACTGTACCGGGCCTCCTCGATACTCGACTCACAGGGGGGGGCGAGGAGGCCACAGGAAGTTACCCACGTCGTCGAGACGACCAGCAACAACGCCGTTGGCACAACCCAAGGCGTACCAGAGCAACTCACGTGCCCCACCACATCCTTAATGCAGGTACATGCGGGTCGCGTTAAATTTTTCTATAATTGTTGGCTTAACATTACAGATAATGTTAATATTCTTAGCTGGGTTCTGAATGGAGTACCTATTCCGTTTATAACCAAACCTTAACAATCAAATGTACCGCGACTATCGTGGTCATCAAAAGAACAGCATGAAATGTACATGGCTATCGATAATTTACTTAAACTAGGTGCTATTTCACAAGTCGATCAATGTGAAGATCAGTTTATCTCAAGTACGTTTTTGGCCCCTAAGCCTAATGGTACTAAAAGGTTTATTTAGAATCTAAAATTATTAAATAATAATAATAAATAATAATAATATTTTTAGAATGCTGTTGGGACTGCCAAGATGGTGCAGCGCTTCTAATATGTTTGCGCAAAACCGAACTGACGGCTTCCACGCCGTCATTCGCAAGAAAACCGCGTCGCTGTTGTCAAGGTTGCGGGCGAGTGACAACAGCATTCTAAAAACTATGGCGGAGAGTATCGACTCTCCGATTATTAAAAGTTTTGTGGGAAGGACAATCCCTAAACATTAATTTGGGGATGTCCTTTTCTCAATGCAATTTAAGCGGTTTTCTTCTCTATTTTATATTAACTACTAACACTAGTAATAAGTTATAATATTGTTTACTAACACGCTGGATCATTGTTGTCCGAAAATAAAGAATATTATTATTATTATTATACCAAAGACCCATTTTAAAATGGAGGATTACCGGACTGCCTGCAAGTTATTACAAAACAACTGGTTTATGGCAACTATTGACTTAAAGGAATCATACTTACTTATACCTATCGATACAAAATCTCGAAAATACCTTCGATTCCAGTACATCGCACTAAATTCAAATGAAACTTTAACGTACGAATTTAGTGCTTTATGTTATGGCCTAGGGATAGCACCTAGATGTTTTACTAAGATAGTCAGAGAAGTCGTAGCACACTTACGTAGTCGTGGTCACAAATCGGTCTGCTATCTTGACGACATTTGTTGCTTAGCTAAGAGCTATGATGAATGCCTTCGTAATGTTCAAGAGACGATAGCATTGTTTGAGTGTTTAGGGTTCGTAATAAACTACGATAAAAGCCAATTACAGCCACAACAAGTGTGCACATTTTTAGGATTTATTTAAGATACCACTCAAATGACCCTTTCGTTACCTTTAGAAAAACGTAATAAGATAGCCTAGTATGGTTCAAAGATTTGCGAAATTACCCATTGTCACCATCCGTGACTTTTCTCAATTAATAAGCGTCCTTGTATCAGCTTGCCCAGCAGCACGCTATGGTTGGCTGTATACAAAAATATTAGAACGACAAAAATACATATTGTTAAAACAACATGGTACATTTGAAGCCAAAGTAAAACTACCAAAAATTATTTTAAACGACCTTAACTGGTGGATGAATAATATTTACATAATAGACAGGCCTTTAAAAAACGAAACTGCTATGGAAATTTACACTGACGCGTCGCGTACTGGCTGGGGTGCCTGTTGTAATGGTTCCAGGGTAAACGGTTCTTGGAAAGAGAGTGAACTTCAGTTCCATATTAATTATTTAGAACTGTTGTCTATATTCTTGGCTCTCAAATGTTTCGTAAAAGATAAGTCTAATTGTGCTATCTTACTCCGCGTAGACAACACTACAGCCATTAGTTATATAAACCGCATGGGCGGTATACAATTCCAGCATTTGAATACCCTTTTTTTTTTTTTTTTTTTTTTTTTTTGGGTGGGAAATCATCAAATGACCCCTCCCGCTCTGGGCGGAGCGGAAGGGAGTGTCAGACTCTTACTGACTAAAACCCACCCGTGTTCCTTCAGTTGCCTGTGCCAGGGGCCACGGTATCTCTTTCGAACAACCCGCGACCCTGGCGGGCATCGGCCCTAGCGGACCCCGTCAGTTGGTGCTGACATCTCCTTGAGGCGCGCGTGGAACACAACGCGCCGTCGACCCGGGCCTGGTCCTTACCGGGCGGCGAGCTGCCCATTGCTCGCCGCCCGCAAGCCCGCGCCTACGGTGGCCGGGAATCGGCTATCGACTCCCGACGCCCGGGGCGTCTCCTGCGGCGGCTGGGGGCGTGAGGGCGCAAGGATTGCCTCTCCCTCACGCGCTCCGCCTCCTCCTTCGCGAGCATCACTGCTTCGCAGAAGGAGGCGATAGCCTCCCATGCACTCTCGCTCCGAACCATGGCCCGGACTAGGGCCGGACGCGAGAGATCGCCGCCGCCGATCGCCGCCGTGAGGACACGGCGGTGCTCTGCCCAAGCTGGGCAGATCTCCACCGTATGCTCCACCGTGTCCTCCGGGCGATCCACACAATGGTGACACCCGGGCGTTTCCTCCCGCCTTATTCGGAACAGGAACCTCCCGAAGCAGCCGTGTCCGGTGAGGACCTGCGTTAGGCGGAAGGTGAGGACGCCGTGGCGCCTCTCTAGCCACTCCTCAAAGAGGGGACTTATCGCCGCGATTGTGGCGTGCCCCATTTGAATACCCTGTCTCGTGATATTTGGCAATGGTGCGAGTCGAGACAGCTGTGGGTATTTGCCTCGTATATAAATACGAAGGACAATATCGAGGCTGATGAAGAGTCACGCAAAGTGAATCCTGAGGCCGAGTGGGTCAGAAACAGCTTTTAATTGCATCGTTAAAAAGCTCGGTAACCCAGAGATTGACTTATTTGCTTCTCGCACTAACGCCAAGTGTCTCGAATATGTATCTTGGAAACCGGATCCAGACGCTATTACTGTGGACGCATTCACAATAAGCTGGAGGGAGAAATTCTTTTACGCTTTTACGCTTTTCCCCCTTTTGCTTTGTTATTAAACTGCATACAAAATATTATTCAAGATAAAGTATTTCCGATGTGGCCTGCACAGGCTTGGTACCCTCAATTAATGGACTTATTGGTTACTGATATAGTTATTTTAGACCATCGACCAAACTTGGTACTCTCATATTTCAGAAAGCAACACCCACTCCACCGGACGCTTACCCTGGGTGCGCGTTTACTTTTATTTTACTATTATTTACTTACTTTTATTGTAAAATTTAATGATTGGGTCGCTGTCGGATAAAACCTCGCAGAAATACGGGGTTTGCTACAAGCTGTGGTGGAAATTCTGCCACGATAACGATTACAACGTATTTGATACCTTGGTTGCCCACGTTGTATCTTTTTTATCAGAATTGTTTGAAAGTGGTGCGTCCTACGGCACGCTTAATAGTCACCGTTCAGCCCTGTCATTACTCCTTGGCAATAATAAATAGGTTCGGATGACTGTATCAAAAGGCTAATGAAAGGAATATTTAGAATGAGACCATCCTTACCGAAATATTCAAGTACTTGGGACCCACAACTAGTGTTAGGTCATATTTCAGACTGGGTTCCCAATAGTCAATTAAGTTTAGAAAAACTAACCAAAAAACTAGTCATTTTACTGGCCTTATGTACGGCACACAGAGTCCAAACGTTTTCTTTGATTAAAACAGATAACATTAAAATAAAAACTAATGGAGTTGAGATTGTAATTTCAGATATGATTAAAACTTCAGGGATAGGACGAGACCAGCCAGTTTTGTTTTTGCCGTTTTTCCGCGAAAATGTTTCGATTTGTCCGTCCACAACGATTGTTGACTACTTGTCTATGACTCGAGACTTAAGACCTTCGAGTACTGATCATCTCTTAATTTCTATGAAGCGTCCCCACAGGGCCGCAGGGCCGCAGGGGCGCGACAGCACAGAGTATAAGCAGATGGATAAAACAAACGTTGTGCGCGAGCGGTATCGACGTGTCGGTGTTCGGCGCGCACAGCGTCCGGCACGCCGCCATGTCGGCTGCGCGCGCGACCGATCTCAGCGTCGACGTGATCCGCAAAACTGCTGGCTGGACTGCGTCGTCTCAAACTTTTGCCAAATTTTATCATAGACCCCTCATACAGGAGTCAAATTTTGCAAAATCTGTTTGTTTGCCGTCCAATAATAATGATTCAGATTCAGAATAAACTTAATGTTCGTTTATTGATCAGTTGTATGGAAATACCTAACTTAAATTATTAAGTTTTTTGTAAGGGTTAAATATAAGTACCTTAAATTATTAAATAAATAAATAGATTTTTCACTCTTACTTCGTATTTCATTTATCGTGTACAGATAAACCCACGATAAATACTGACAAAACTCAATCTTTAAACATCTACCCGCCCATAACCCAGTTTTGTAAAATACGGGAAGAGTGAAATTAAATCGTTACTTTAAAAAAATGAACTGTCATGGCTACGTACCCTATAGTGGTGAGGTAGGATACTGGTTTTTAATCAATTTAAAAATAATCGATATTAAATAAATATAAAATTCTTAAAGCGTGCGAGTGTTGCCTTGTAGGTCAAAGGACTACCTGTTAATTTGTATCTTCAAATGAAACCACTCATATTATATTGATCGAACTTCACTTGAGAAGTTCGTTTGATCATATATAATGTCACAGAGCATGTAACAGTTTAATTGCTACTGATAGTGTCACAGAGCACGTGACACTTTCATTGCTACTGATAATGTCACAGAGCATGTAACAGTTTAATTGCTACTGATAGTGTCACAGAGCACGTGACACTTTCATTGCTACTGATAATGTCACAGAGCATGTAACACTTTAATTGCTACTGATAGTGTCACAGAGCATGTAACACTTTAATTGCTACTGATAGTGTCACAGAGCATGTAACACTTTCATTGCTACTGATAATGTCACAGAGCATGTAACACTTTAATTGCTACTGATAGTGTCACAGAGCATGTAACACTTTCATTGCTACTGATAGTGTCACAGAGCATGTAACACTTTCATTGCTACTGATAATGTCACAGAGCATGTAACAGTTTAATTGCTACTGATAGTGTCACAGAGCATGTAACACTTTCATTGCTACTGATAATGTCACAGAGCATGTAACACTTTAATTGCTACTGATAGTGTCACAGAGCATGTAACACTTTAATTGCTACTGATAGTGTCACAGAGCATGTAACACTTTCATTGCTACTGATAATGTCACAGAGCATGTAACACTTTAATTGCTACTGATAGTGTCACAGAGCATGTAACACTTTCATTGCTACTGATAGTGTCACAGAGCATGTAACACTTTCATTGCTACTGATAGTGTCACAGAGCATGTAACACTTTCATTGCTACTGATAGTGTCACAGAGCATGTAACACTTTCATTGCTACCGATAATGTCACAGAGCATCTAACACTTTAATTGCTACTGATAGTGTCACAGAACATGTAACACTTTCATTGCTACTGATAGTGTCACAGAGCATGTAACACTTTCATTGCTACTGATAATGTCACAGAGCATGTAACACTTTAATTGCTACTGATAGTGTCACAGGGCATGTAACACTTTCATTGCTACTCATAGTGTCACAGAGCATGTGGATAGTGTGTTACACAATTACCCCGTTGCGCGCTGTAAAGAAGTTCTTTTGTATTACATGGTTACGAAGTCTTGGACATTTTAAGCTACTAATAATTAAGAATTACTTGAGGGAATACTTACAGGATCTTTCAAAGTTTCAGCAAGTCGTTCTTCAACAGATTTCCCTTTCTTGGCTCTCATCAGCATAAACGCTTTGCTGAGTCTGCTAGACCTGGAACACAGTATTTTGTGCGAGTTTAGGGTTTGTTTCACAATGACGTTTGAAAGTTCAAAAGCGCATTTTATGTGCCTACTAGCAGCGCACCGCGGTTTCACCCGCATAAGTAGGGATCCCGTGGGAATATCGGGATAAAAAGTATCCTAATGTGTTATTCTGATGTAACCTATAATACTGTAAAGTTTCATTAAAATCTGTTCAGTAGTTTTTTCGTGAAAGAGTAACAAACATCCTTTTATCCTCACAAACTTTCGCGTTTGAAATATTACTAGCAGCGCCCCGTGGTTTCACCCGCATAGCTCTATGTGAAGGAGCTCCAAGCGTTGCTGTGTTCCAGATTGAAGGGTACGGGTGCCGGTGTAATTGTGGCGACATCTGCACCACCACATATGAACTACAAATCATATTGACGTCACGCAAAATCCTGCATCGCTCAAGCAGAGTTTTCTGCGCAACTAGCATAAATATAACAACGTCCCGACATCAATCGTTGGGCAGTAGCCCACCAGACACGACACCCGTCTGGTCGGAGGAACCTCCCACTTCTATGAAGGATGAGTGAACTTTACACCCTGTTCCTCATACCTCTTAATATTGGTGACCCCGATGTGATGCGTAGTTTCGCGTGTGGCGGTGTAGATGATGTGTCACATCGCACCCCTATATATAATTACAGGTTCAGACAATTCAGCTTTGTCTCTGGGATGGCAGTGGATCTCCTACGCCTGTGGTATTGCAGATGTTCAGAGGCGGCGGTGATCACTTACCGTCAGTTGTATGATCCAATAACATCATCATCTTTCTGGTTTTTCCCAGGTTAGGGTCGACTTTAAGTCTAACCGGTTGCAGGTGAATACCAGTTGTTACATGGAGCGACTGCCTATTCGACCTCCACAACTATCTGACCACCACAACTCTGCTATGCTCTTACCTCGTCCCAGTTTATTTGTGGTCAGCACAGCATGTCTATTTGACCTCCACAACTATCTGACCTCCACAACTATCTGACCACCACAACTCAGCTATGCTCTTACCTCGTCCCAGTTTATTTGTGGTCAGCACAGCATGTCTATTTGACCTCCACAACTATCTGACCTCCACAACTATCTATGGTTTAAGAACTTTATTATTTCTCATTAAGAATTAACAATAATTCACTTACTGAGAAACTAAATTTACACAAAATGTTTACGAGCGTACAATAACATCGTTAAAAGTAGATTTACAATAATAAAAAGGAAGGTAGTGATAAAAAAAAAGTACATATCAACTAATCACCAACCGTAAAATTGGATTTATTACTAGATGTGGCATTCATGGCAGCTTACTGACAAAAACTATCTGACCACCACAACTATCTGACCACCACAACTCAGCTATGCTCTTACCACGTCCCAGTTTATTTGTGGTCATCACAGCATGTCTATTAGACCTTCACAACTATCTGACCTCCACAACTATCTGACCACCACAACTCAGCTATGCTCTTACCTCGTCCCAGTTTATTTGTAGTCAGCACAGTATGTCTATTTGACCTCCACAACTATCTGACGTCCACAACTATCTGACCACCACAACTCGGCTATGCTTTTACCCTCGTCCCAGTTTATTTGTGGTCGGCACAGCATGTATATTTCTATACAACTTTATTAGTTGTCATCTCAGTAGCTATTCACCTTTTTTCTAGTCATATAGATAGATGGATAAACCATATTTTATTGCAATGTCCTAGGGATAGAAGATCCCTCCTCACCTGAAAAGTTTCTCGATGAGCTGCTTCCCGAGGAAGCCGGAGCCGCCCGTCACGAGCACAGCCGCGCCGCGGTAGAACTGCTGTACGGGTGAGTCTCCACGCTCCAACACATCTTTTGTCCCTTTCTGTCGCTCTAGAGCCTTCCATATCACTGCCTCTCCTGCATCCATCTCTCTCCCTCTAGTCTTCTAAATATGAACATTCAATTGTGTATTTCTAGTTTCGTTTTATACTACATCCCATTTATCAACAATCAGAAGGATTTTGAAGGAAATTACTAATGCTTTGTTCTATAGGTTAACGTTATTTGTGTAATTAGGGTTTGTTGCATCAGTTACTTTTGGAACAGAAACAGACCATACCTCTTTCACGATCAGCAGGTTACCTAATTGCGTAAACACACATAAAATGATAAAAACTAAAATGTTGGACTAAACACTCTTGTTTCACAACTTACCTACAGTTAAAAAATTAATCTGCCTGGTCAGCTTCCAGTCTAACCGGATGCAGTTGAATACCAGTATGATTATTACACGCTACATTACATATGAAGCGTAATACGATACTCTTTGGTAAGACTGATCACAACTTACAAATAACAATCGTATTAATATAGAAATCAGCTAACTAGAACTTGAAGTAAACGCGGTGGTTCACAGATTGACCTCGCGAGTCCATTATATTTCTATAGCAATGTTTTATATAAACTAGATCTCATTAATATTAAGTTATTTCTTGAACCTAACCTTTGCTTGACGCGTAGTTGTATAATGCTCGCTAAGGGCTTCGGCATGTATTAGTATTTCTTTAATTAAGTAGATAGGGAGCTGAACTTCCGGGTAATTGATGTTAGCGAAAACTCAGCGGGGTAGTTGCGTATCACACTATCAGTACCAATAGCTTTCATTTTGACACTTCAACAGCATTCATTGCGTTATCTACGATGTAGAGCAGACAGTTTTTTTTTTCAGAAAGTTTTGCGAACATTTAAAGTAATGGATTAGCAATATCCTTCAAAATTTACCCAAATATCCTGTCTTTGGTATTGTTCGTCGAATCGTTGAGCTCCTCAAGTTCTGAGTTGAGCTGCACGATTTTTGACAAATGCGTGCACTGATTGGACAGGTCCGCTCAATCTGTGTGGTTCTTTCCTCAAAAGATCATTTCAGACACCAATCTACATGGTCTTCACACGATCTGACCAAGATTTTGTCTGGACTTTAAAAGAGACTGTGACTTCTGAGTTTGTTTCGGCCTTTCTTCTCAGAATAGTCAGTTAGGAAACGCCGACCTCATCTAGTTTAAAAAAAAAATATGATTGACGTGTAAAAGTGTTTGTACAAACCTACTTACAGAAATAAAATCATTTATTAATTTAGTCATTTATTCATTTATCGCCGCCCTCTTTGCCCCCTTCCTGTTCTTCGGCGCCTTCATCGCCGCCCTCTTTGCCTCCTTCCGGGTCTGCGCCATCTTCATCGCCGCCCTCTTTGCCTCCTTCCGGGTCTGCGCCATCTTCATCGCCGCCCTCTTTGCCTCCTTCCGGGTCTGCGCCACCTTCATCGCCGCCCTCTTTGCCTCCTTCCGGGTCTGCGCCACCTTCATCGCCGCCCTCTTTGCCTCCTTCCGGGTCTGCG
Source organism: Oligia latruncula (assembly GCA_948474745.1). Classification (NCBI taxonomy): domain Eukaryota; kingdom Metazoa; phylum Arthropoda; class Insecta; order Lepidoptera; family Noctuidae; genus Oligia; species Oligia latruncula. The sequence goes on along the minus strand of OX419711.1, from coordinate 297,357 downwards.
CCACCTTCATCGCCGCCCTCTTTGCCTCCTTCCGGGTCTGCGCCACCTTCATCGCCGCCCTCTTTGCCTCCTTCCGGGTCTGCGCCACCTTCATCGCCGCCCTCTTTGCCTCCTTCCGGGTCTGCGCCACCTTCATCGCCGCCCTCTTTGCCTCCTTCCGGGTCTGCGGCACCTTCATCGCCGCCCTCTTTGCCCCCTTCCGGGTCTGCGGCACCTTCATCGCCGCCCTCGTTGCCCCCTTCCGGGACTGTGGCACCTTTATCGCCGCCCTCGTTGCCCCCTTCCGGGATGGTCGTGCCTTCGGTCGTGCCTTCGGTCGTGCCTTTGGTCGTAGCTTTTGTGTCGTCCCTCGTTTTGGCTGTCGGTGTAAAATTCCTGTTCTTAACAAATTCTACCCAAGGTCTGTAATTGAGAAATTAGTTAACACTTTATTTATTATTTTTACAATCACAATCACATCATTAAGGCTCATTACTAAAATTCGGAAAATATAACGGCTGACTTTTTTACCATCTGGATAAACACAGGGTATTAAAGGTGAACGGAGTGATCCGTACCCAAAGGGTAAAAACGGGACCCTATTACTAAGACTTCGCTGTCTGTCCGTCCGTCTGTCAGGCTGTATCTCAAGAACCGCGATAGCTAGACAGTTGAAATTCTCACAAATTATGTATTTCTGTTGCCGCTATAACAACAAACATTAAAAACAAAATAAAATAAATATTTAAAAGGGCAAAAAAATCGTGTTTGTTGTTTGGGGGCCCCCAAACAACAAACGCGATTTTTTTGGCCTTTTTTGCTCGCTATCAATAATGGCAACAGCACTTGAAATATTCACAAAATACTCAGTTGTATTTTTACTTTAATAATAAAATTAAAATAAAATATACAATGTGTCCGGTCATGGACTAGCGATATTCTAGGTACCTACTTATATAGCAACTAATCTAGTACACAAATTCACTACACACTAGGGTCCGATCAGCTTCCCCGCTATTTGGCAGTCAAAACTTTGAGAGATATGTTTCATGTAGAGAATATCTCAACAAAAAAAGCTAAACTTTTTTTGTTGAGATATTCTCTACATGAAACATATCTCTCAAAGTTTTGGTCCTACTGAGATAAAAGTAGGCTTATTCGGAGGGCAACGATATTGTCTATCGTTTCCATTACGATCATTATACATTCACATGTTCGTAACTTAAAAAAAAAAAAAAATTACAAAAAAAAAACAAAAAATGATGCCAAGCAACAAATTATTGTAAATTACTGCAAAAACAACCCATATGACCCTTTTTATTTTTTTCCTAGATCGACAGATTTTGAGCTAAGTTACAATACAACATTAAATTAACATCTGGGGGCACGGCAGTGCCCCCGCCAAGTCGAGCAAAAAGCGGCACGGCCGTACCATCCTTTTCTCGAAGCAGTTCAGGCCATTTTCGACCCCCTATAGCTTCGTTGTGGATAAAACTAGAGACCTGAATTTTCAGTAATCAAGCAGGTATTGTAATAAACACGGTATATATCAAAGAAGAACAGGCAAAAAAAACCCAGACCCGACAGAAAAGTAACATACCTCAGTTTTTTTGTTATTATTTATATAATCATACTATATAGTTTTTATATTCGAAATCAATGGCTAACACCAAAATATTGCCTTATGTTTTTGTTCAGGCTTTACACTAAAAAAGTACAAAATGCCATGCAATTCGTAAATATATGTAACTAAATGACGTAGAAAAGTAAGTAGTTATGGGATGTATTAAAAAAAAAAAAATGTTCGTATAGGAAGTTATTTGTGTGTATGTATAAAAACGGTCACGTACTGTGTGCATACCTACTACGGCTCAGGTGGTTTTTGGTGACGATATAAGCTCGAACTGGCGTCAACGAATTAGTGGAATAATCCGATCTGAATCATCGAATATGACGATTTTAATTAATCCTAAGTTGAGGGCGAATCCAGAAGGGCATGCACTGACCCCAGTACCAGAGGCAAAAAGGAACGGGGTGGAATTTTTTAGTCAGTAAGAGTCTGACACGCCCTCTCGCTCCACCCAAGGGCGAGAGATGTCATTAGATGATTTTAAACCACCTTAAAAAAAAAAAATCCTAACTTGAATGTTGTACTAGGAGTTCAAAAATTATATAATACAGCTGTATCTCCAGGTCTCCTGGATACATCCCATAACTATTTATCGTCATTTAGTTACATACATTACGAATTGTGTAGATTAGTAGGCATTTTGTATTTTTTTAGTGTAAACCCTGAACAAAAACATAACGTATGTTCCCAGTCGCCCCCGCGGGGATTGCCACCGGAGGCAAAAGGCAATATTTTGGTGTTAGCAATTGATTTCGAATATAAAAACTATATAATATGATTATATAAATAATAACAAAAAAACTGAGATATGTCACTTTTCTGTCGGATCTGGGTTTTTTTTATATGGGACGTGACCGTTCTTCTTTCATTCGATTGGAACCAGTAGTTTAAGAATTATAACTAGTCAAAGTTTCTTAATTTTGTCACTCACTGACTGACTGACTGACTGACCGATCATCAAAACTCTAAGGCACTTCTAGCAGACATAGAAGCTTCATATTTAGAATTCAATTAGTGTTTAGTGTATAACTCAAGGAAAAACTAAAATATTTTGCAATTTCGTTCCACTTTTCAAGATACACCAACTGCATAAATAACTTTGTAATCCCATATAAATATAAAGAATTACAAAGTTACATCTGCAGTTAATGAATCAGTGTATCACTGCATAGTTTTAAACAAAGTCGCTTCCCGTTCTGTCTGTCCCTATGTATGCTTAGATCTTTAAAACTGCGCAACGGATTTTGATGCGGTTTTTTTTAATAGATAGAGTGATTCAAGAGGAAGGTTTATTTGTATAATACATGCATAATATAGTAAAGAAACACTAATAATTTTAGAGGTTTCTAACGTGATGTCGTAAATAAACACATTTTATTGTGCTTATATTGCAAAAGCTAGCTGAACCCTACGAGATAGATCAAAATAATGTACTACAGTATTACACACCATAAAAAGGTCTACAAAAAAGTCCACGGTGGTATATGTCTATCTCTTAGGGATCACCCACAATAACCACTTTTTATCCTTTACTTTTTACGAGAAATAATGGCTTGTTTACGAAGCGATTTTAAGCAATACAGCATTAATCCTCATCCAATTAAGTACCTTAAATACATTGTGCATTTACTATAGATCAATTTGGCCCTTTAAAGCATGTAATTTAAATTAATATTTTCGAAGATATTACAGATTTAAAATGTAGGGACATAGCGGTTGCGCTGGTGAGTTTACCTAAGGCAACGACAGGATAGTCCGGTTAAGTAGTCACGACCTCTCATCGTTTGGGGTGGGGTGTCCATCGAGCTCAGCAACTCCCCTAAATATCTTGGTGTTACCCTGGACAGGTCTTTAACATTCAGCAAAAACTGCAAGAATATCAAGCAGAAGGTGCACACTCGCAACAGTCTTCTTCGTCGACTGGTCTCATCGAAATGGGGTGCTTCGCCTGAAGTTATGCGGACTACTGGACTGGCGCTATCTTTTTCTGCGGGAGAATTTGCGTGCCTCGTGTGGAGCCGTTCTGCCCATGCAAAGCTGGTGGATACAGCTTTGAATGAAACGTGCCGGATCATCACTGGCTGCCTAAAACCAACCCCGGTACAAATGCTGTATCCACTAGCAGGAATAGCGCCACCAGTGCTTTGCAGAGCGGTGGCAAGCTCCAGCGAAAGCGCCAAATGGTCTCCGACACACGACAACATCCTCCAACAGTTTTTTAAAGTGTGTCGCCACTCACTGGCGAACCATCACAAGAGAGACTGAAGCTATGGCGAGACAGTGCGTCCTTACCCAAACCGTTCGTCCCACCCGCTGAAGACCTCCCAGCTGGACATGAGTTACCTTGGGTAACTTGGAAGTCTTTAAACAGACTCCGGACCCAGGTTGGCCGAAGCAAGGAAAACCTGTTCAGGTGGAGATTCATAGACGACTCCGCCTTGGAGTGTAAATGTGGTGCTGTCCCACAAACGATGGGACACTTAATATCGTGTCCTGCGTGTCCTGTCAGCTGCACGTTACAGGAACTGATGGACGCTGGTGAAGGCGCCAAACAAGTAGCCGAATTCAGGGCCGAGTCCATTTAGATTGCTATCGACACGCTAAGAAAAAGAAGAAGGTCAACTACGAGATGCCAGAGTCAAAAACAAAAACGCGCTTCGCCCTATTAGTACTTTATGATTAGCAGCGATCGCACGCGTTTATCGGAGCTCTCTAGCGAGGAAAATAACAATTATCCATACTCATCATCTACCTAGCCTTTTCCCAACTATGTTGGGGTCGGCTTCCAGTCTAACCGGATTCAGCTGAATACCAGTATTTTACATGGAGCGACTGCCTATCTGACCTTCACAACCCAGTTACTGGGTAATACGATACCCCTTGGTAATACTGGTTGTCAGACATTCGGGCTTCTGACTACCCGTAACGACTGTCAAAGATCCACGAATGACAGCTGGGACCAACGGCTTAACGTGCTTTCCGAGGCACGGAGGGGTCACGGTATGTAAAGATGGTCACCCATCCACAGACCAACCGCGGATGGGTGACCATTTTAAAATAATTATCCATACTAATGTTATAAATTCGAAAGTAACTCTGTCTGTCTGTCTGTATGTTACCTTTTCACGCCTAAACCACTGAACGGATTTCGATAAAATTTGGCAGAGAGATAGATCCCGGGGAAGGACTTGCGGTAGTTTTTTATCGAGCGAAGCCGCGGGCGGAAGCTAGTGTATAATATAATGGAATAATAGGTGTATATAGGTACCTAGATATAATTGTGTTCAAAGGTAACTTGTAAAATGGTCAACGGATTATGTTAAAAAAAAAGTTAAAAAGGTACCAGAAAGGAAAAAAAGTAGGACCATCTACAAAAAGAAGTGAGATGACATCAAAAACATAACTTGTAAAAAAAAGCCAAGTCTCGCAACTCAGTTCTTCTACCGTAAAAAGTTGTAAGATCCATGAAATACCAAGTCGGTTAATTTATTCACTCCCTACTTAAGGAACCTTCTGTCTTAAGTTATTACATAATTAGCTAACCTAACAACATATTGTAGTGACCATCAATATTAAAAATCTTTTAGCTTTTAAATAAATAAATTGACTTGGCCATCGCCATCGCATGAAAACACAATGTATCTCACAGTGCGATTGCCAAGTCAATCTATTTATTTAAAACATAAAAGATTTTTAATATTGATGGTCTCTACAAGATGTTGTTAGGTTAGCTAATTATGTAATAACTTAAGACAGAAGGTTCCTTAAGTAGGGAGTGAATAAATTAACCGACTTGGTATTTCATGGATCTTACAACTTTTTACGGTAGAAGAACTGAGTTGCGAGACTTGGCTTTTTTTACAAGTTATGTTTTTGATGGCATTAATATTTTAGTGGATTGGACCCTAGTGTATAGTGTATTTGTGTACTAGAATAGTTGTTACATAAGTACCTAGAATATCGCTAGTCCATGACCGGACACATTGTATATTTAAAGGGGGCTCCCATACAAAAACGCAATTTTTTTCGGCGTTTTTGCCTTGTGGTACGGAACCCTTCGTGCGCGAGCCCGACTCGCACTTGGCCAGCTTTTTTTACCATTCTCTCATCATCATCTCATTCTCTTTTTTTTGAAGCCATGGGCCGGCTTCAGTCAAAGAATTGAATGTCGCTACGAATTCAAATGTAATTTTCGCGCGTAGAGAAAGGTGCCTTTCATATTATTTGTGGATTAAAAAACAAAAAAATTGTGGATAAAAGAAAAATCTTTGTTATGGCACAGACATTTCTTTTGTTTTGGCTTCTACTCCGTTCACCTATTATACCCTATTTTTGTCCAGGCGGTAAAAAAAGTCAGCCGGTATAGGAAGCCGAGAAGCACAGAACCGGTGGATCACGCAGAGTGACGCTTGGGGAGACATATGTCCAGCAGTGGACGTCTTTCGGGTGAAGTAATGAATGATAGCGAAAACGTTGCATGGTCTATGCGTATGTACTTAGCTCTCTCTGTCTGTCAGTCAGTCTGTTACCTTTTCACGCTTTAACGGCTGATTGGACGCTTTACTTTCACATTTATATTTTACTAGGTTCGGCCCGTGGCTTCGTCCGCGTGTATTGTTCCCCCGTCGCACCCTCTCGCATCGCATCGCCCGCGCTTTTTCTTCGTTATCGCTTAGTGTTATTTCTGCCTTTTTTTCATTCTGCTCGACTCCTAAGTGTCGTGGAATGCATGATGTTAAATAGCCTACCTACCTTTCTCAAGATTTGGGCTATCAAATGCAAAACGAATTTTTCAAATCCGAGGTAGTTTAGTTAGAGAGGTAGATACGATGGTAGTTCCCGAGATTAGCGCGTTCAAACAAACAAACTCTTCAATTTTATTAAAGATTATGTATGGATTAACTAAAGCAGCATCCGGACTGACAGCTGGCCCCAACAGCAGCATCCGGACTGACAGCTGGCCCCAACAGCAGCATCCGGACTGACAGCTGGCCCCAACAGCAGCATCCGGACTGGAAGCTGGCCCCAACAGCAGCATCCGGACTGATAGCTGGCCCCAACAGCAGCATCCGGACTGGAAGCTGGCCCCAACAGCAGCATCCGGACTGACAGCTGGCCCCAACAGCAGCATCCGGACTGGAAGCTGGCCCCAACAGCAGCATCCGGACTGGAAGCTGACCCCAACAGCAGCATCCGGACTGACAGCTGGCCCCAACAGCAGCATCCGGACTGACAGCTGGCCCCAACAGCAGCATCCGGACTGGAAGCTGGCCCCAACAGCAGCATCCGGACTGACAGCTGGCCCCAACAGCAGCATCCGGACTGACAGCTGGCCCCAACAGCAGCATCCGGACTGACAGCTGGCCCCAACAGCAGCATCCGGACTGGAAGCTGGACCCAACAGCAGCATCCGGACTGGAAGCTGACCCCAACAGCAGCATCCGGACTGACAGCTGGCCCCAACAGCAGAATCCGGACTGACAGCTGGCCCCAACAGCAGCATCCGGACTGACAGCTGGCCCCAACAGCAGCATCCGGACTGACAGCTGGCCCCAACAGCAGCATCCGGACTGGAAGCTGGCCCCAACAGTAGCATCCGGACTGGAAGCTGACCCCAACAGCAGCATCCGGACTGAGAGCTGGCCCCAACAGCAGCATCCGGACTGACAGCTGGCCCCAACAGCAGCATCCGGACTGACAGCTGGCCCCAACAGCAGCATCCGGACTGACAGCTGGCCCCAACAGCAGCATCCGGACTGACAGCTGGCCCCAACAGCAGCATCCGGACTGGAAGCTGGCCCCAACAGCAGCATCCGGACTGGAAGCTGACCCCAACAGCAGCATCCGGACTGACAGCTGGCCCCAACAGCAGCATCCGGACTGGAAGCTGGCCCCAACAGCAGCATCCGGACTGGAAGCTGACCCCAACAGCAGCATCCGGACTGACAGCTGGCCCCAACAGACGGCAGATGATGATGAACTTACATCTTATGTGTTGTGCTCCGCATGTGTCTCGCAGCTTGCGCCCTTGCTTCCAGGATCTGTCTGCAAATTAAAATATCACGCCTTTAGACTTGATGGACTGTCAGAGGAAATTAGTGCACCCTCAATGTTATGTATACAGATGAAACACGATGACATCGGAAGTGAAGTACCTACTACCATGCGACTGTGCGGTGCATCTGTTAACTGTCACCTTGAGCTTGGTAGGGGAGGTGACGGGGCGGCCGTCAGTGCGCGTTTACAAATGCTTATGCAAGCTAACATTTGTAGGGGGTTGTGCTAAAGAAGCTTTTGAGCAGACAAATATTATTATTTTATGTACGAGTTTCGTATGTATCTTTAACCACAACACATAACCAGCACCACCTGGTCTTTTGGCACGCCGTGGAGGGGTGGGCCTTAGTTGTGTAGTCGACGTCGCAGTATGACGTAGGTAACCTGTGCAGCTTGACGCTCAATCGTGCAGTTTAACGCCCACCTGATTAGCTTAACGCTAACCTGAGCAGCTTGACGCAAACCTGAGCAGCTTATTGCTAACCTGAGCAGCTTGACCATCACCAGAGCAGGTTGACCTAACACCTGAGCATCTTTGAAGCTCACGTGATCACCTTGAAGCTCATCTGAGCAGCTTGACCATCATTTGAGCACCTTGATCATCACCAGAGCAGCTTGACGCTCATCTGAGCAGCTTGACCATCACCTGAGCAGCTTGACGCTAACCTGAGCAACTTGACGCTCGCCTGACCAGCTTGACGCTGATCCTGGCGCTGGGCAGGCGAGCCTCCACTGGGTTGCTGACGACCAGCACCACCTGGTCTTCGGGCACAGGGGGTGGCCTGGGCAGGGTGCCCTCCTCCGAGCTGGTGTAGTCCACGTCTCAGTAGGACTTTGCTAACCTACCTGAGCAGTTTGACACTAATCCTGGCGCTGGGCAGGCGTGCTTCCACTGGGTTGCTGACGACCAGCACCACCTAGTCTTCAGGCACAGAGGGCGGTGCGAGCAGGTTGCCCTCTTCCGAGCTGGTGTAGTCTACGTCGCAGTAGAACGTGGCTAACCTGAGCAGCTTGACACTGATCCTGGCGCTGGGCAGGCGTGCCTCCACTGGGTTGCTGACGACCAGCACCACCTGGTCTTCGGGCACAGGAGGTGGCGCGGGCAGGGTGCCCTCTTCCGAGTAGTCCACGTCGTAGTAGAAGACGTTGTCGTCTTTCTGTAATAGGAACGTGGATGACGTCACGCCCGTAAGCCTGGAGGCAAGCAGGCGACCCATAATAGATAATGGGAAGTACACCCACATTTCACCTATTAAAGTTTTATGTCACCATCATCCTCCTACCACTATCCTATAATTTGGGGTCGGCGCAGCATGTCTTTTTATTTCATACTTTTCTATTATTCGTCAATTTGTCATCTCATTAATCATCCTCCGTTCTTACCATCTCATCTGTCACATAGCCCCCACGGATTCTCTGGTCTTCCCCTACTCTTATATATCATCTGCATCATTCTCTTGCCCGTGCGTGCCATTACCCTGTTTAATGCGGTCGGCGCAACATGTATTTTAATACTTATCTATTAGTCGTCATTTCGGAGTCACCACAGATATAGATAGGCCTAGATAACGCAAGTATCACGATCTATATGAAAACCAAGCGTGCCATTTTTTGATTACCTACTATCCCTACTATGACGTCACAAGCACTAATTTAGTGATGGGAAAATCAAATCGATTCAAAGACGCCGCCGCGTGCGGCACCCGTCTCGCCCCAGCCCTGGGGCCTAGCGCCAGCGCTCACGCGTGCGGCACCCGTCTCGCCCCAGCCCTGGGGCCTAGCGCCAGCGCTCACGCGTGCGGCACCCGTCTCGCCCCAGCCCTGGGGCCTAGCGCCAGCGCTCACGCGTGCGGCACCCGTCTCGCCCCAGCCCTGGGGCCCAGCGCCAGCGCTCACGCGTGCGGCACCCGTCTCGCCCCAGCCCTGGGGCCTAGCGCCAGCGCTCACGCGTGCGGCACCCGTCTCGCCCCAGCCCTGGGGCCCAGCGCCAGCGCTCACGCGTGCGGCACCCGTCTCGCCCCAGCCCTGGGGCCTAGCGCCAGCGCTCACGCGTGCGGCACCCGTCTCGCCCCAGCCCTGGGGCCCAGCGCCAGCGCTCACGCGTGCGGCACCCGTCTCGCCCCAGCCCTGGGGCCTAGCGCCAGCGCTCACGCGTGCGGCACCCGTCTCGCCCCAGCCCTGGGGCCCAGCGCCAGCGCTCACGCGTGCGGCACCCGTCTCGCCCCAGCCCTGGGGCCTAGCGCCAGCGCTCACGCTCACCACTACAGCTCAGTACTACAGGCCCTTTAGGGTATATTATGCTCTGTGACTACAGGACTGAGCGCGAAAGTGGCGGCTTATGATTTAAGTAGTTGCTCTTGCGTTATCTAGGTGTATCCGTGGTAGTCACCTTCTTTCTTGACAACATCTTCCACACAGTCCATCCCTCGTTTCTTCGATCTCCGCCTACTCATAAACAGACACACATAAATAAAAGGTGACAACTGCTGTTTTTCAACCTTTTACTGAATAGGTAGGTAGTTAGGAACATAATATTTTTAGTTCCGAATCAGAACACGGGAAATAATATCAAGTTTCGAGTTCTTGCTTCAAAGTACTTAAATAACTAACATAAATACCATCTTAATACGTCTACTGTAGCCACATTGCATTGCTCACCAGCATCCTACTTTTAGACAGTTTATAGTAGACGATTTTCTCATCTCCTTTCACACTTTTGAGCAGGTCGACCCAAAGTGTCACCAATAAAAAGAAAGAAGGTGAAAACTAAATGGCTCCCTTTCTTTCTCGCCTTTACCTTATGTCTCTCTCTCCCTCTGTCTTTTTCTTACCTTAATGCTTGGAAACCTGTGCATGCTCTCTTTCATGGACATCATGAGTCGTCTAGTTGGTTGGAGCATTCTCCTCAACGCCTTATGAACAGGCTTCGCCGTCTCGCTTCCTCTTAAGAGAGTCAGAAGGCGTAAGACTGAGTCATAGTCCCAATGTTTGGAGTCTGTGTAACCTTCTGGTTTTGGCCGGATCTCGGCTGTGAACAACGTTTACACTCTGCCCACTAGGTTATTCGTTTTTGACAGCTGCCTTAGAACGTAACTAATCCAAAATAAAATAAATATACAAAATTAGTTTTTGTTTATACTAAACCCGAAAAGAGGTCATTGTTCTCATCATTTTGAACAACTTTTTCTATGGGACCAACACTGAAATCGCGAAAAAAAATCAGCTGTTCCATACATTTGTGTTCACTTAAATCAACAAAATGTAAGGAAAAGCTGATTTTTTTTTCAAAATTATGAGTACAATGAGTCTTTTCGGGTTTAGTATAAACAAAAACTAATGTTGTATTTAAACTGCCTTATCTTATTGAATTATCTTATTTTTATGATTTCTTACAGACATTTTAGTACCGCACGTGCAGTTTTGACAAAAAAATATAATTGACTGACGGTGCGACTCAGTCTGTCTGTCCGTCTGCTACAACTGGATATCTGAAGAACTACTAATGCTATCAACTTATAAGGAATAGTTTTAGATGACATTTGTCCAACTATTTTACAAATTAAAGTTTTTTTTTTCTGCAACAGGAACTGGGTGCTAACTCTCGAGTTTAATTCCGATAGATCGACATTGGAATTGTGACGTTTCGTACTATTGAGTTCGATGCTAGCGCCAATTGATTTTTATATTGGGTGTCCATTTTGGGGAACTAAGTGGAATTGGAAACGGGTTTGGCGTGGCGTAAACGGTACTCTTGAGTGTATTTTGACAGCGGTGTATTGCGTCAATATTGCGTTGGGATAGTTTGTTGATAGTGATTTTTCCAATAACAAAAGTGTAACTTTTTAGAAATTATTTTGCGTTTTAAGTGGTTTTTTGTGGGTTCTATGAGTATAATATGGCACGATAGGCAGTAATATATAGTGTTTTACGTAATTCCCATAAAAAACAACTGAAACAAAGACGAGATGAGCGTCGGATGATGCGTTATATGAACAAAGCATTTTCTATGAATAAATACGAATTTAAAGCAAATAACGGAGTGAGCAAGGATTTTACTCCTCATTCGTATTACATAACAACATTTTTATCCTATCTCTATACAATAAAAACTTTCTAGAACATTAACTTAATAAAATCATACTTCGGCATGTTTTCATTATACAAAATTCTTTCTATCTCTAAAACCCGTAGACCGATTTTCATAATTCAAACTAGAATATCAGTTTTGAACATAATCCTCTCATTTGACACTAAAATCTCGCAAATATTCCTTTAAACAAAAATCCTCGTTTTCAAGTTACGTAATTATTCTATAATTTTGCTTCGTACATTAAAATTATCAAAAATTCTACGTTAAATATTGATATCAGATTCTTATACGAAAACTAATAATAAAAACCAGTTAGAAAGCTAATTAGAGCAATACAAACCCTTAAAATTTAGTTAATTAGAAAATCTAAATCTTACTCAGTAAAACAGTAGTAGCACATATCATCATATATCATTCATGTGTGGACACTCATACGAACAGTACGCGCTACTCAAAAGAAATAGATCGCCAACCTTTTTACGTTTTAGTTCAGTTCAAACTATAGAATTTTGAAGATGAAATCGTGCGCAGTTTGTAACGTTCAGTTCAACGATGGTGTCCAGTGTGGCAGTTGCAAGAAACACCTGGATTTTGGATGTGCAAACATCTCAGAAGCCGGATGGAGAAAGCTGGGGGCCAATAGGATGGCTCAATGGAAATGCCCAACTTGCAGAACCTCATCACCAGTTGTGCCTGCTCCTGAACCTGCGTCGCTGGATACCATATTAAGCGAGATACGTGACATGAAGCGGCAGCTACTAAACTTGCCGACCTTAGTAGATGACATTCGCGTGATCAAGGATGAGTTGGCTGAGCTTAAGCTGACGTGTGAGGGCACTGGTGGGAGACTTGACAATTTTGACACAAGACTCGTGGAACTGGAAGCTAAAGTGTCTGGATTTGAAAAGCTTCAGGAATCAGTAAATTGTTTACAGACTGACTTGGCGAGCACAAAGTATCTACTCGCGACTTATGATCAGAGATCCAGGCTAAACAACGTTGAAATTAAGGGGGTTCCTATAAAGAAGGATGAGAATTTGTACTCTATTATCGACGCTATCGGCCGTAAAGTTAACTACATCTGTCCCAAAGCCCAGGTGAACTATATTTCAAGGGTCCCTATTTTTGGTTCTAATGAAAAGCTGATAATAGTGAGTTTTTTAAACCGGTATGTAAAGGAAGATTTCATTGCGGCGGCGCGTGCCAAGAAGGACCTATCCACTTGTGACATCGGGTTTCAAGGCTCATCTCAGCGTGTGTATGTTAATGATCACCTAAGCGTGGAGTACAAAAAGCTTTTAACCAAAGTTAAAATCATTGCCAAGGATAAACATTATGAGTACGTATGGGTCAAACATGGTAAAATTCATATACTTAAAAATAATCATTCGAAAGTTATTATTATAAGGAAGGAGTCAGATTTAAACAAGATTGTCTAATGTGCCTCTTAATTTTTACATATACTTTCTTAATTTGCTATTATATTTTGCTTCAATGGCTCCAAATGCTTAATACCGTTTGTGTTACAATAATTTTTTGCAAAATGTTTAACACCTCTGCCGTACTAATGAGTTTGCCACCTCTCTTTTGTTTTTTAGCAACTTGTATGCTTTGTGTTCGTAATCGCGCTGTTTACTTTAAAGCTTTACCGCACTATAATATGTTTTACTCTCTCACACTTGCACGCACCACGCACTATTGCTTGCTTTTTCGCACTATTCACTGCTTAACATCGTATGAGTCTTGCGCTCGCGCAATTCTTATTGACTTCTACCTTCATTATACTTATTTAATTATATTATACATTATTATTCAATGTTATTTAATGAAATGCTTTATTTTAATGGATTATGCAAATTTATACTCAATTATTAGTCCGGGCTTTTAATGGCTAGTAAGTTGAATATATTCTATCAGAATGTTCGCGGGCTTAGAACTAAAAGTGATACTTTCTATCGTCAATTGTTACTAAACTCGTATGATATTATTGTTCTTACAGAGACGTGGTTATTGGATGGAATTTTGAGTTCCGAATTTTTTGATGAACGGTACATTGTGTGGCGTCGTGATCGAGATTATGTTTTGACCGGGCAGTCGCGTGGTGGGGGTGTGCTTATTGCTACACGTAGGGAACTTTCAGTTATATGCCAACCTACCTTCCATTCTACAGCAGAGGATTTATGGCTCAGCATACGACTGAAAAATTCTAATACACGTAAATATATTACCGTGCATATTTGTGTTGTTTATTTATGTCAGCAAAACTTAGGCCTTTCTTTTTCTTTACAAGTTCGCAATTACCTTACAAAATTAAACCATACAGTTTTGAGTAACTCTTCTGATACCTTTCTCATCATTGGTGATTTCAACATGAGCGGTATTAACTGGGTCCTATCTGACAATCTATCGCTCATCCCGATGAACCCGAATGGTCCTGACGAAGTTTTACTTGTTGACGAATTATGTACCCTAGATTTTGGTCAATACAATGGTGTTCTTAATAGGTATGGTAAAATTTTAGATCTGGTTCTTTCAAACCAATTAGTTAATGTGGTTGAATGTTCAAGTCCGCTGGTTCCCATCGACGCCTACCATCCAGCACTATTAATTAATATGGATTTCGTTGAAGCTCCTCTATTAGAGTGCGCGCCACGGACGCAATATCTGTTCGATAAAGGTGACTATGAATCCATCAATAAAGAAATTTCCATGACTGACTGGGAATCCGAGTTTGCGTCACGATCAACTGATGAATCATTAAATTTCTTTAATCAAGTTATACTCAAATTACACACAAAATACATTCCACAAAAATTACATCGTAGCAAAACATATCCAACTTGGTATAATTCGGCATTAATTAAAACAATTAAAGAAAAGTACAAATATTTAAAAAAATTTTAGATCTGGTTCTTTCAAACCAATTAGTTAATGTGGTTGAATGTTCAAGTCCGCTGGTTCCCATCGACGCCTACCATCCAGCACTATTAATTAATATGGATTTCGTTGAAGCTCCTCTATTAGAGTGCGCGCCACGGACGCAATATCTGTTCGATAAAGGTGACTATGAATCCATCAATAAAGAAATTTCCATGACTGACTGGGAATCCGAGTTTGCGTCACGATCAACTGATGAATCATTAAATTTCTTTAATCAAGTTATACTCAAATTACACACAAAATACATTCCACAAAAATTACATCGTAGCAAAACATATCCAACTTGGTATAATTCGGCATTAATTAAAACAATTAAAGAAAAGTACAAATATTTAAAAAAATTTAAGACGTACGGCAATATAGCTGATGAGTCAACATTTAAACTTCTTCGTGAAAGGGTCAAGGTATTAGAATCGCAATGTTATGAAAACTACTTAAATTTAACCGAAAAATCCATTAAAGAAAACCCTAAATATTTTTGGACTTTCGTTAAAAAACGATACAAATCAAATGCAGTTCCGAGCACTTTAAACTATAATGGCGAAGCGTTGCGTACCGGAGAAACAATATGCGACGCATTTTCTACATACTTTCATTCTACATTTCTAGATACTAGCCCTAGTCATGGAATTTCTTCACCCCCTATTTTTACCGAATCTTCCAGCCTATCTGATATATGTAGCATTGTAGTGAACGTTGAGGAGGTTTCTAACTTGCTTCGCAAGTTGGATACTTCTAAAGCGGCAGGCCCAGATAATATTTCATCCAAATTTCTTGTGCGATGTTCGTCTTCGATTGCCCAACCTATCTCGATTCTTTTCAGGAAATCCTTGGATACTTGCGTTGTACCTGAGCTTTGGAAATCGGCTTTCATAACGCCTATTCACAAAAAAGGAGTCAAAACCGAAATTGTAAACTACAGGCCGATATCCAAGCTCTGTATAGTGGCAAAAATCTTTGAAAGAATCATCTATAACCAGGTGTATAGTGCTCTTAAAAATTCGTTTAGTTCCTTTCAACATGGTTTTTTGAAAGGAAGGTCTACCGTCACCAACTTAATTCTGCTCAATGATTTTATTACTGACGCCATGGATAACGGTAAGCAGGTTGATGTCGTTTATACTGATTACAGTAAAGCTTTTGATCGGATTGACCATGAGATCCTATTAACAAAGTTATATGGTATGGGAATACGAGGTGATTTACTCAGATGGTTTTCTTCGTATCTAGAGAACAGGTCCCAAGCAGTAGTATTAAGCAATTATATGTCTGGTTGGGTGCCTGTCCCCAGTGGAGTGCCCCAGGGTTCATTGCTTGGCCCATTACTTTTCATAATCTATATAAACGACATCAACTCTTGCTTGATTTCGTCCAGGTTGTTATGTTTCGCTGATGACATGAAAATCTATGCCTCAATATCATCTCATGTGGACGTGATTGCACTTCAGGATGATTTACATCGTCTGGAGGCTTATTGTCGTGAGAGTAAGCTTGATCTTAACCCTGCTAAATGTTCGGTTCTAACATATTCTCGAAAGCGCTCAATTATACCTTCATCGTATATCTTAGGGGATAAAGTACTACCTAGAACGAATTGCATCCGAGATCTGGGAGTATATCACGATTCTAAGCTTACCTTTGAATTTCATGTTGATGCCATAGTCGCTAAGGCATCTAAAGCACTAGGCTTCATAATGCGGCTATCCAAGTGCTTCACTCAAGCCAAAACTTTAAAAATCCTTTACTGTACCTTTGTTAGAAGCCACTTGGAATACGCGTCTGAAATCTGGAATCCATGTTATCACAAGTACATTGATCGTATAGAGAGCATCCAGAAAAGGTTCATCAAGTATTTGTGTTATCATCAGAAAGTGCCCTACCGGTCTGAGGATTACCTCAACCTCTGTAAGAAGTATCATATATTACCCCTAATTAATCGGCGAGCAATCTCTGACTGTATTTCATTATTAAAAATTTTCAATAATTCTATTAACAACTCCGATATTCTATCCAAATTTTATTTTAACGTTCCTGGAAGGTCGAAGCGATGGAACGCACCATTGCGTGTTCCATTTACCTCTACGAATTACAGGCAAAATTCATTTATAGTGCGTGCAAGTAGTAACTTTAATGACATATGTAAGCAGCATGATTTTGATCCTTTCATAACTGGTGTATCCTCGGCCAGAAAGTGCCTGAGCCTTAGCTTTTTTAATTAAGATTTTGTATGTTCAGGTTTTTATTCTTTTAGCGAATATGAAATGTTTTAGTTTAAGCTTGATTGTTATACTTTTTTTTTCTCTTTCTTTTTTTTGGTAGCCGTGTTGTGTTGTTCACACTCTTCTTTCTTTCCAATCTGTTTTTAGAAGTGATGACTTGTAATTGGCTGTCAGTCTCACACGCTATTTTTTATTCTGTTGGTTTTAGCTGTAAGTCATCCATAGTAAATAAATAAATAAATAAATAAATAAATAAATATCGACTCCCACGCAAGGTATTTTAGGGTCTTAATTATCCTATTCTAACTATCACTTTTACATATTCTAATATCACTTCACTGGTATCTCAGTAATGTTCACTATTCACCTAAACACGTTCGGCGTTCGTTACAAAAACATTAAGTACTTTATGAAGCAGTTGTTTATCTATGTCTTTACTTGGTATCATTTGTATAAAACTGTAATACTAATTAGTTAAGTAACTTAGCGGACAGTAATTATTTCTTACTAAAAAGAACCAAACGCGAACAATATTGTCATAAACAAACAAAAAATATGTTAGAAATTGGAGAACTTACACGCAGTCTTTTTTTTTAGAAGTGTAGGCAACGATTCTACCGCATGCAGCCAAAGTCATGGTTAATTTTATGATTTTAATCATTTTCTTACGCCCAAATTAATTAAATACTTTATAATTAATCAATTAAAGAACTATTTATATCATTTTTATTTATCAGCCTTGTTATTTAAAGGATAAAGCATTTTAAAGCCCCATTACCGGTTTATCGTAATGAGTTGAACCACACTATTGCAGCCCGTTACGTAGCTAACTTCACGTATAACAAAATAATGGCAGACCAATGTCAATTTCATTTCAATGGTGAAAATATTGTTGTCAAGAGTACCGAATCACGTGACTGTAAAATTAACATCGGAATCGTATTGGCCTTTCATTAGAATTAAAATTAATTTGGAGAGTTAGCCCCCAGGGCTTAAGGGCGCACCGAGCTTCTAGCGCTAATCGATTTTAGGTATTCTATGCGCTCCGTGTATGTGTGCGTGAGGCACACCGGCAAGAGATCGAACGGCTAGATAGATAAGAGCACTGCGCCAATCGCGCGCCGCGCGCGTCGAGCCGTGCACCGCGCGCCGGTCGACTAGCGAGGTGCTACCAATATTTACAAAATAACGATTTGAAATACTTTTATTGGAAATATTCACGTTATGAAAACTTTTTCAGATTTTACACAATTTTTAATTTATAATTTATCGTCGTTAGGTAGGTATCTATGATCAATGAAAAATGAACCAATATTAGGTATAATTACTTAGTCGAATTATTAACTATTACAATTAATTACCTTTTATGATAATATTCAAAGTACAATAGAAACTTAAAAGTGATCTCAATAACGTAAAATAACATAACGGCTAAATAAGTAAGGTAAAAGTCCCAGTAGTCGACCCTTTATTTTCAATTTCAAATTATTTATTCTTCAAAGTAGATTCAATAAAATACTTTTGTTACTACGTAGTAAATGATAAATGATTTATTTTCTGTAAGTAGGTTTGTACAAACACTTTTACACGTCAATCATATTTTTTTTTAAACTAGATGAGGTCGGCGTTTCCTATCTGACTATTCTGAGAAGAAAGGCCGAAACAAACTCAGAAGTCACAGTTAACCCTTAGTATGCCGGGAACGTAGATCCACGCGAGACACAATGGTTTTTAATTGTTTCTGTAATTACGGCATTCAAGAGGTTAAAGTCCAGACAAAATCTTGGTCAGATCGTGTGAAGACCATGTAGATTGGTGTCTGAAATGGTCTTTTGAGGAAAGAACCACACAGATTGAGCGGACCTGTCCAATCAGTGCACGCATTTGTCAAAAATCGTGCAGCTCAACTCAGAACTTGAGGAGCTCAACGATTCGACGAACAATACAAAGACAGGACATTTGGGTAGGCCGCATAAACTACTCAAACTGCCAGATCATGATTAAAACTAAGAATGAAAAAAGAAATGACCCACATAGTCCTCACATTCACAATAATTAAATAAAAAATTAAAACCGGGCACACTGAGTTTCTAGCGCTGATCGATTTTAGGCATTCTATGCGCTCTGTGTATGTGCGCGTGAGGCACACCGGCAAGAAAGCGAACGGCTAGACAGATAAGAGAACTGCGCCAATCGCGCGGCGCGCGCGTCGAGCCGTGCGCCGATCGACTCGCGAGATGCTAGTGCTACCAATATTTACAAAATAAAAAAACACGATTTGAAATACTTTTATTGGAAATATTCACGATATGAAAGCTTTTTTCAGATTTTACACAATTTTTAAAATTTATAATTTACCGTCGCCGTCGTTAGATAGGTCCTGTATCTACGATCAATGAAAAATGGATATTACTTATTAGGTTTATTTTACTTAGTCAATTTAGTAATAAATAAAAAAAAAAAAAAAAAATTAATTACCTTTTGTGATAATATTCTAAGTACAATAGAAAATTAAAAATGATCTCAATAACGTAAAATAACATATCGGCTAAATAAGTAGGGTAAAAGTCCCAGTAGTCGACCCTTAATTTTCAATTTCAAATTATTTATTCTTCAAAGTAGATTCAATAAAATACTTTTGTTAGTACGTAGTAAGTTTTTGCAAGCAGATTCTATTGAATTTCTGATAATGAAGTTACATTGTAAGTATTTTGTTCGATAAGGCAAGACGTCACATAGCCACACAAAATATGCATTCCCTATGAAAATATAATGTGAGAGCGTCGACTTCTGGATAACATGTTTCAGGAAGAAAGTAGCCAGCAAAATTGTTATTTACGATAAGATCGGTTAGTATACCGGATAATTTTTTTACCGGTTCCAAATTTATACAGGTTGTCCTATGATTATGAACAACTTTCACTATAGGACCATCTCTGAAATCACGTTTGGTGTTTAAAACAAAAGTTCAATGCCTACTTGACCAAAGTCAAAGTTAAAGCATTTATTTCAAATGGGCACATAAACGGCACTTTTGAACGTCAAAATTTACATTAAAAAAATAGAATTGATTCTAGTCGCCCGTTCCAAAATGTATGAAGCAGCTTTTTTTTTTTTTCGTGATTTCTGAGTTGGTCCCATAGTGAACTGCAACTGTTCTAATAATTAAATAAAATCTACACTACAACTCTATTTCCACTTATTCTGATCTCTTCAAATTTTTCTTCAGGTTCTATTGTGTAATAATAATAATAATCTTCTTCTGAATCTGAATCAGCTGACGAATGATGTGTAGAACACAAAACGGTGAAGGAAACCGGCATGTCCTAGAACCAAAAATTTGTAGACATGTGACATCTACCAACCCGCACTGGGCCCTCGTGGTGGATTACGGCCCACTCCCTGTCACCGAGAGGAGGCCTGTGTCCGAGCTATGGGAACATTATAGGCTGATTATGCTTATGCTTATGCCTGTTAGGAGCGGGCTGCTAAAGCAGCCAGCGAGGTGTAATGAATAATATTCATGGGTAGCTACACCCTGTAAAAAGTAGGGTAGTGATAAAAAATTGTTCAGTATAATAATCAATATCGGACTTAAAGACAGACGTGACAGGATTTTTCATAACGATCATGGATACGGTTAGCTTTACTTTTATGGTTTGTATAGTAGTCCCCTAATGTGAATGATGTCGGTCTGCCTGCTCTCAGTGGTTGCAACTTCGAGTACCGACCACTGAGAACCGGCAGACCAACTCGTTTCACCTGTGGAGACACCATACTTCGAATAGGTACTAAAACTGACCATTTCTCTTGTTTTTTTTTCGCAACAATGCAGAACTGCAACCACTGTGACTTGCGTGCATCATAGCTCTGAAATGCATCCACTGAGAGCCGGCAGACCAACTTGTTTCATCTGCGGAGACGCCATACTTTGAATTGAATATGTACTAAAACTGACCATTTCTCTGATCGTTTTTTTTTCGCAACAATGAAGCCTCCTGTGAGCGCTATAACTCGAAGTTGCAACCACTGAAAGCAGGCAGACCGACATCATTCACATTAGGGGACTACTCTACAAACCATAAAAGGGAATCTAACCGTATCCATGATCGTTATGAAAAATCCCGTCACCTCTTAGACTATTACTTCATGGTAATATTTTCTCTATGTGAGTAAGTCGTATCAGCGTCTATTTCTCCTTCCACTGGAAGACAGAATTGTGTTCCGGTGTAATTGGCATCCTGTAATACAACAGAACATTTGATTTAATTATAATTAGTTTATTTATCAACAAAACTGTTTTTGGATGAAATTTTTAGGACTTATTTCATTAAAATAATTAGTTTTTGAACTTACAAGTCCAGAGTTTGATAAATTTTAAACTCGGTGTCATCCATGAAATTTACCCTAGAAATTGAAAGTTATAAAGATAATGCGGTACTTAATTTATAAATACTTAATTTATTATAATGTTTTCTAAGACACATCCTATTATTTTTACGCTTACGTCACCAGTTCTTCAGATGTCTCTTTGTTTTGTAGTGAAGTGCCAACAACTGGTACATTTACCCTATAAAACTGAAAAAGATAAAGAATTTTCCAGTGTACCAATGTAGTTTCTATCTGCACCTGTCTTTCTCTCTCGTCATCAGATGATTCAAATTTATTTTGCAGTGAAATGTCAACAACTGGTACATTTACACTATAAATAGAAAAAAATATACAGACAATGATTAAAATCATAGTAGATTTAATTGAGTGATTTTACCCACCTTTCGTACGTAAACTGTATTGCAGAAATATCGTAAATACTCGTAGATATAATACACACACAGGTACAGGTAATACATTCTACAAATAAATTTAAAAATAAATTAAAAAACTCATAAAAAAGGTCACTCCATTTTTAATCATTCTAATTAATTAATTTTTTATATATAAATCGCTGCACAGGCTAGCGCGCGCGCGCCCGCGTGCCGCGCGCACGGCGGCTGTGCTGAGAATGCAATCACTATACGTGGTTGAAAGGATCTCGGTACTTTTCTAAACACCCTATATAAGGCGAGATTAATTTATACAGCCAAATTCATACTAGGGGCTTGGTAAGTGATAGATGAGTATCACGGATCGACAACATCACAACATATTATGCAAATGCAAAATAAAATGTTGGAATATTTGTATTTGTATATTTGACTAAGGGCTGGGATTGCGTTTGAACCACACGAAAAAAAAAATTACGAAATTCACAAACGCGGTCATCGACCCTTGATACTGAGCACTTACCGAGTCATCAGTATGAATTTGGCTGCATGAATTAATGTCACCAGATACTAGAAAGTAGGTTGGTACTGTACTGAGTATACTTACGAAGCAACAGGAGTATTCTCTTTGTCTTCAACATTCTCAGCAAAGATAAATTAAATTGTTTTTAAAATACCCCATTAAAAAAAATAACACCACCTAGTAAGGCAATTAGCTCAGATTATAGTTTATTCTATAATCTGACGCAATTAGTAAATAAGTAGGTAAATATACGAATTTTACTTACTTCATTTTTTCATGCAAGCGAAGGGGCAAGGGCAAGGGGCAAGAAAAGGGGTTGGCGAAAAACCAATGCTAAACGCATTGGTTTTTCGCCAACCCCTTCTCTCCCTTGATTTCTTTACTTTGTTCCCCATTTCAAATACGCTACAGTGAATTTTCATACAATTTTCTTCGTTACATTATTAAATCCGTGCGTAAGCGCAAGCGACACAAGCTCCCCGTCCGATAGCCGAGGCAGGACTAAAGCATATCTTATAGTCAGTGTGACCAACTTTAAATTAGAGATCCTGCCCCACTTAGGCAAGAAAGCTGACAAATCCTGCCAAAATCGAAGGCACAAAATGCCAAAATAATGCCAATATAATTTAAAAATTTAAAATAAATAGACACATTATTTTTTTGAGTTTTATTTAAAATAATTGATCTTAAAGTCTATTTTAATTTTTAATTTTCGTAATGTAAACAAACATTAAAAATAAGCAATTATTTAAAAAAATCAAAGTCTCTTAAAGTTACGAAACAAGTTTTGTAATCTACCCTGGTCTATCCACTTGAAGAAACAGCCATTAGTTTAACAGCGGTCCATAGATTTTTTTTCTGTACGAGTCGTGTATAAGTGGCGAGGGCGCCCCGCGGCCCAAAATAAAAAAATGTATGGGGACATAACGATGCGCCTCGCGCGGGAAGCGCTACACCTTAGTGGTTATAAACATTTTGCTCAGCACTTTATGGTTTACAATGGAAGAAACTACAAATCCAACTAGAGATGTTATGGGATATCCCCGAACCAAAGGTGTTTGCATTGCCAGTGTCAGTTGCCATAGGCATTTTAAAATTCCTACTTACTTTTTTTTCCTTTCTCGATACTCCATCCTACTCTTTTTGTGGGCTGTAACGGCTATACTGCCAAATCTGTCAGCTTATATTGCTAATACTGCCAAATACTGCCAGATTTCTAAAACGTCAAACAAAAGTGCCAGAGAGTAAAATAAAGGGCTAAACCTGCCAAAAAGGCAGGATCCTGCCACATATGGTCACACTGCTTATAGTACTCTTTGGACTAAAGCGGATAGGAGGGCGGCGCGGTAGCTCAGGGTATGCTGGGCGAAACTCGCGCGACTTTAGGTATTTCCTTCTTATTGTTAAACAAATACACATTTTGAAAATGTAAAGTATATACGTTGTATAAAACATGTAGTTTTGTTATTATTCAAAAACTGATGACTTTCCGCGAAGTATTCACGCCGTACTAAGCGTTTGTTTTGTTTTTTAGAGATAACTTTGTGAATTTATTCGATCGAGCCAACTTTATCAAATCGTGTTTCCATCGTGTATACTGGCTAGTATATATGCCCAATATACCAATTTATTTCCTTAGATTTTTATTTAATTGTTTACTACTTCAAACAACCGTTAGAAAAACGTGTTTTTGTGTATAAAAAGCTCGGTGTAAGCGACTACACGCTAAGGTCCGAGGTCCGTACCTCGGCTTAGGGCGTATAGCTGGAGGAAGGTAGCAAGGTGCAGGCTGAATCGGATTATTTAGGGACTAATTTAATGCTACAGGCTCGGCGGCGCGGGCTGGCTCGGGCAAGGGTCGGGGCGGACATTAGACATGGGTAGCTCGTGAGCTAGTGATAGAAAAGAGCTAGCTCTTTTCGATTGACGTCGCTCTCGCTCACTCAGTCGCGCGCTACGTAGCTCACTAGCTCAGTTAGCTCACTCAGACTCACTAGCTCAGTACTTCAGCGATGCACGCGACCGGCCGAACGGCTCATTCGGCTCGCTTCGGAATACTTCGTCGCATCGTTCGTTCTTCCAACAAAAGCTCTCTGACACAATCTTATCAGTTATCATACGACGTAAATCACTGTAAATCTATCTTTATAGTCATTGACTTAAAGTAGAAAATACTTTGGCACATTATAAATAAAAAGGAACCGCATTGTTTCTTGCGTTTCGTTTACGTAAATTCTAAATAAATAACTCATAAGTACTAATACCATAATATAAACAAACAGATTAGAAAAACTTATTTAAAATTATTTAACTTAGTACGTTTTCGGTTGTTTTGACGAAATGACATGCATACCGCTGCGTGAAACGTGCGACGAAGTACAAATACTAATACGACCGTTCTTACTATCAAAAACCGCCACAAAATAAAACAAGATTTATTTATCGATATCCGTAATTCCTTAGTAATTCGCGTGACAAGAATCAAATGAGCTAACAGTCGGCGTCTGAGCTACTGAGCTATAGAAGAGCTAGTGAGTAACAAAGAATCCAAACTTCCAAAGAGCTATTGACTATTGAGCGAGCGAGCCGAAGCGCGTGCGGCTTGAGTCAGATGAGCTAACAGTCGGCGTCTGAGTCACTGAGCTAAGTGAGCTATAGAAGAGCTAGTGAGCTAGAAGAGTGATATAGCTCTTTAGAGTGAAAGAGCTACTCGCTCTTTATCTTTTCAGTGAGCTATTTCGCCCATGTCTAGCGGACATGGACTGGGGCGTCGCGGCGGGTCTTGGCGGCGAGGGCGGAAGAACGGTGGTCGGGACTTGTACATACTAAGAGTACCTACTGGTGGCCTTACTACTCTCCTGGCCTACTATCGGGCGGCCGCTGCAATCAGGGGATTGAGGTTCTTTATAGCACGATGCAGACTCTTCGTGTTCGTTAGTTTTTTAGTGTACTTAATTATAATGTTGTATGTATTTATAGTATTTTTATGTTATTTATATTGTATTGTATGTGTTTTATATGGGCGACACATGAAGAGTTGTAACGTAGATCCATCTCAGTGGGAAGAGCTTGCGTCTAACCGCGGAGAGTGGAGATCACTAGTACAACAGAAAGTTTTTGACTTTGAGACTCGTCGGCTTTTAAAACTTGATTCTAAGCGTGACGAACTAAAAGCCCGACCACCAGCGGCAACCACCAGCGGCAATCAGTTACAATTATGTTAGTTGTGCTCTCACGTGTCCACTCTATGCAAGAATATTTGTTAACAAAGGTGGTTTTTAGGGTTCCGTACCCAAAGGGTAAAAACGGAACCCTATTACTAAGACTTCGCTGTCCGTCCGTCCGTCCGTCTGTCTGTCACCAGGCTGTATCTCAAGAACCGCGGTAGGTAGACAGTTGAAATTTTCACAAATGTATTTCTGTTGCCGCTATAACAACAAATACTAAAAACAAAATAAAACAAATATTTAAGGGGGGCTCCCATACAACAAACGCGATTTTTTTGCCCTTTTTTGCTCGATATCTGTCACCAGGCTGTATCTCAAGAACCGCGGTAGCTAGACAGTTGAAATTTTCACAAATGTATTTCTGTTGCCGCTATAACAACAAATACTAAAAACAAAATAAAACAAATATTTAAGGGGGGCTCCCATACAACAAACGCGATTTTTTTGCCCTTTTTTGCTCGATATCTGTCACCAGGCTGTATCTCAAGAACCGCGGTAGCTAGATAGTTGAAATTTTCACAAATTATGTATTTCTGTTGCCGCTATAACAACAAATACTAAAACCACAAATAAAATAAATATTTAAGGGGGGCTCCCATACAACAAACGCGATTTTTTTGCCCTTTTTTGCTCGATATCAATAATGGCAACAGGTAGGCACTTGAAATATTCACAAAATACTCAGTTGTATTTTTATTTTAATAATAAATAATAAAATTGAAATAAAATAAATATTTAAGGGGGGCTCCCATACAACAAACGTGTTTTTTTCGGCGTTTTTGCCTTGTGGTACGGAACCCTTCATGTGTGAGTCCGACTCGCACTTGGCCAGTTTTTTTTTTCTAGCCACATGAGAGCCCATGATAGACGCCAGTAGGGTGATGGTGAAACGGTCGCCGTAGCCGAAAACGGCATGGAAGAATTATTATTATTATTATGCCTGAAATATATGGATAAATAAATAAATAATGGCATAGTCGTAGAAACGCTTCTTAATGCGTTTCATGAACTGTTGGACGGTAGCCGATGCTTGATGTCGGGCCGTTGTATATATGCTAGTCGCGCCGTAAACTCTGCTTGCGCGATGCAGGATTTTGCGTGACGTCCGCGTCAGTGTGATGAGTAGCTCGCATGTGGCGATGTAGATTTTAATGTGTACGCTGTCTTTGTTTTAATATCATTACTACTTACGAGGCTTCAGAATGGTTAGCTCTGTGTCATTCGTGTATGTATGTCTGTGCCCATTTGTCACGGCCACGGTGTTTTATACGTTGAATTGTCACAAACCGCCAATCTATACATATATATATATAATTATATTATATATATATATATCTGGGGGCACGGGAGTGCCCCCGCCAAGACGAGCCAAGCGAAGCGCAAGGGCACTACCTACCTTTTCTCGAAGCACTTCGTCGCATTTTTGAACCTTCCTATCTTGGGTTTGGATTATACCAGATAAACAAAATTTTCGGGATATGATGTCAGTGGTTGACTTATTAAACCTATAAAGTTTCAATTGCATAGCTCTTAAACTTTAGATTTTATTGATATCTAAAATACCCCGATTTCGTCACTGACTCACTGACTCACTGACTCACTGATTCACTGATTCACTGACTCACTGATGATCATCAATATTCTAAGGGTCTTCCTGAAGTCCTAGAAAGCTGAAATTTGGTATGTAAGCTAGTAATAGTACACAAACAACAAAAAAACTCTAAAACTTGGAACTTTTACCCTCCAACCCCTTAAAATAGGGGATGGAAGTTTGTATGAGACTTCCGCAATTTTTTATGCTAGAGTTCTGAAAATTGATATAGGGACTCCTTGTTATAAATAATAAAATACGTATTTCAGGATTTTCAGTAAATAACCCCCCAACCCCCCAAAAAAATATATTTTTATTTCATAAGCATCAATATTCTAAGGTTCTTCCTGAAGTCCTAGAAAGCTGAAATTTGGTATGTAAGCTAGCAATAGTACACAAACAACAAAACAATTCTAAAACTTGGAACTTTTACCCTCCAACCCCTTTTATAATAGGGGATGGAAGTTTGTACGAGACTTCCTACGAGACTTCCGCAAATTTTGATGCTAGAGTTCTGAAAATTGATATAGGGACTCCTTGTAATAAATTATAAAATACATATTTCAGGATTTTTAGTAAAGAACACCCCAAAAAAAAAATATTTCATAAGCAACTTTCAAAAAGATGTGAAATCCCACCAAAAACATTTTCATGTAAAATGTTGCCAAGACGAGACCACATATGGCTCGCACTGCCAAATTATGAAATTTTTTTTTATACAAACTTCCATCCCCTATTTTAAGGGGTTGGAGGGTAAAAGTTCCAAGTTTTAGAGTTTTTTTGTTGTTTGTGTACTATTACTAGCTTACATACCAAATTTCAGCTTTCTAGGACTTCAGGAAGACCCTTAGAATATTGATGATCATCAGTGAGTCAGTGAATCAGTGAATCAGTGAGTCAGTGAGTCAGTGACGAAATCGGGGTATTTTAGATATCAATAAAATCTAAAGTTTAAGAGCTATGCAATTGAAACTTTATAGGTTTAATAAGTCAACCACTGACATCATATCCCGAAAATTTTGTTTATCTGGTATAATCCAAACCCAAGATAGGAAGGTTCAAAAATGCGACGAAGTGCTTCGAGAAAAGGTAGGTAGTGCCCTTGCGCTTCGCTTGGCTCGTCTTGGCGGGGGCACTCCCGTGCCCCCAGATACACGTAATGACATCTATTGGCGCTTTATAGTACTAACGAAAACATAATTATTGTGTTTATAACATTATTATGTGAATAATCACGTCATGCAGGCTTACCTATAAGATGACTATCACAGTCACTTCTGCCTGTGTTATTTTAAAAAGTAATGATAATGATTACATAATTCGATTGTTGGTTGATTAGTGGCGCTAAAAGAATTTCAAATAAAAAGTGAGGATAATGTAAGATAATATTATGTGATGTGGTGTTCTGAGTGATAATGATTGCAATGATAAATGATTTTATTTTTGTAAGTAGGTTTGTACAAACACTTTTACACGTCAATCATGTTTTTATTTTTTAAACTAGATGAAGTCGGCGTTTCCTATCTGACTACTCTGAGAAGAAAGGCCGAAACAAACACACACACGGGCATTTTATGTAGGAGCTCTTTCGAGGGGCAAGCAACCTTTCTAACATTGTTAACAGAGAAGCATTTTCTTAGTGACATAAGGTTTTAAGATCATAATTATCATATTTTCATAGTTTTTTGCCTTTTTTCTCGATTTTTTTAATATTTCTTTACCATGATAACGCTTCAACGCACACGACAAGACCACAACCACGACCACAAGACGGGCTGTTGATTTATTGAGTATAGGTTCGGCAGGTGCACACCCTTTTTTTTTGTTTCCGGGGTGGAAAATCTTCATGGATGTCCGCCGCCCTGGGACGGGCGGCGAGGTCTGTCAGGCTCTTGCTGACTAAAAATCACCCCAGTGTTCCGTCTCACATCTACGCCGGGGGTTGCGGGACCGTACGATCCTTTCGCAACCCCCGACTGGTGACGTCAAAGAGGGGCGCGCGTGGAACACTACGCGCCGCCAGCTCAAGTCCTGATGTGTTGGCGGTGACAGACGTCCCCGAATTCGTCGCCCCTGGACCCGTTTAGGGGGGCTGGAAGAGGGCGTTGTACGGCCTCCGCCGACGCCCGATGCGCCTACTGCGGGCCGGGTAAGTGGATGAGATCTGCCTCTCCCTTTCTACAGCCTCCTTCTGCGAGACGACCGTTTCGCAGAAGGAAACCACCGCGTCACAGGACTCTTCGCTGCCGTCGACTCGACTACGGCCGGCAGCGATGCGTCAAGGTGCACTGTGCACACCCAATACAAGTAGCACTGCCATGTCGTAAATTATGTCTTCGAGACAATAACTAAATTTTTAGCCATTGTCTTGGTTAAAACCATATCGACCCTTTTTTTTTTCGGATGGGAAATCATCAAATGACCCCTCCCGCTCTGGGTGGAGCGGAAGGGAGTGTCAGACTCTTACTGACTAAAACCCAGCTACCCAATACTCTCCGCCAGCAGGCCCGCGCCTACGGTGGCCGGGAGTCGTCACGCGGCTCCCGACGCCCGGAGCGTCTCCCACGGTGGCTGGAACGGGAGGCTCTCTCCCTGAGCCATCCCGCCACCTCCTTTGCTAGCATGACTGCTTCGCAGAAGGAGGTGACTGCCTCCCTCCCTCTCGCCCCGGACCATGGCTTGCACCAGGGCCGGACGCGTGAGGTCGCCGCCGCTGCCGATCGCCTCTACCAGGACACGGCGGTGCTCCGCACAAGCGGGTCAGACCTCCACCGTGTGCTCCACCGTGTCCTCTGGGCGATCCTAGCAATGGTGACACCCGGGCGTTTCCTCCCGCCTGATGATGTGCAGGAACCTCCCGAAACTTCCGTGTCCGGTGAGGACCTGCGTCAGGCGGTAGGTGAGGGCGCCGTGGCGCCTCTCTAGCCACTCCTTAAAGAGGGGTCTTATCGCCGCTATCGCGGCGTGCCCTGCGCTGGGTAGCGACAGTCGCTCTTTCCATGCCGCCATGAGATCGCGCCGGAGATCTGTCCGCTCCGCACCGATTTGCTGCGAAAGCGGATCTTCCCCCCGGCGTAGTGCCTCCGCGCGCCACTCATACAGGCGCGCGAGGACTATCGCCTCCAGATCCCATGCCGGCCCCGGCCCGTTCCAGTTTGGGGGCCAAACGTCGGAAATACACCATATCGACCCTCAAGGTATCTTATGGCTATCCACCAAGAGAGAATTAGCAAATGTGGGCACAGGTTTACAGAATAAGTTAAGAAAGACTTCAAACTACTTTTCAGATAAACTTCAGTAGGTACGATTTAAGAGTAACACCATTGATGTATTCTTCTTTTTATCTTCTAGATATCTCGACGCTATGATAAAATCTTAATACTGTTAAGTAAGATATCTACAATACCAAGTTAAGAATTTCTAAATTTATCGCAGAGCGGCAGAGAAGAAGACAAGACTTATAAAAACTAACTTCAAACTTCACCTACTAATCTCAGATATACTTTAGATAAAATGGTGGTATGATTTTACGATTTATTCCGGTCTTAGTATTCTAAAACAAATGCAAAATAAAATGGACATAATTTGGCTATTTGGTCAGACAATCAGCCTCGAGCAGGCGCTTTCATTTTTATTTATCCTCAAAAATCAAAGTGACACTTCGTCGCATTGTCATTATGAACCCTGAAGACGCAGTGACTGCTGTGCAGTCGAAAGGGCTATGGTTGAGAACCCCAGGCAAGGGAAGCGTTACCAGACAAGATCGGAAGATTTTTCCTTTTACACCTTTCCTAAGCGACACATTATTGTGTTCCGACATCCACGCGAACGAAGTCGCGGGCACAGCTAGTTTTGAAATAAATGTAATAAACAAGTGAAATCTCCAGGCCTTAGCCAGAGCGTAAGCATTGCCATACAACGTGGCAATGCCACCAGTCTCTTGGACACATGACCAATTGACAGCGATACGGAGGAATATTGCGACGCCATATTTTAGTTTGTTATTAGTTTTAGTTAGGATATGTTGTATTTTATTTTAATAGTTTGTTAGTTAATTTGGGGCGAATTTTTCAATCGTCAGGTCACTTTAATCTGAAAAATAAATATAGCTTTGACATAATTATTACTTAAACAAAAGCTTTTAAACTGCAATTTTAATTCCTTATATAAAATTTCTCTGAAGATTGAAAAATTGGCCCTTTATAGTATAAGAAGTTTATCCAGTGTAGAAACACTTCGTACCATTAATATTGATGGGGGCCAGCTCCCTGATCTCATTGAAGAGCTTCTCCTTCTGGTACTGCACCATGCGGTCCAGCCAGCCGGTGCGCTGCAGCTCGAGCGCCGCCAGCGCAGCTGACACCAGGAGCAAGCCGATCAAACATGTCTGTGCAGGACACATAAGGCACCATATATTACGTAAAACGAAATTCAAGATTTTTGGAGCCCCATATTTGTTCACATATTTTTCCATTTTAAATAAACCTTGTAGTAATATTGATACAAGAGTACTTCCTGTAATTTATAAAATAACTAGCTTCTGCCGGCGACTTTATCCACGTGAAATTTCTTGTTCCCCCGAATTCGCATTGTATCACCTGCCCGCGCTACTATATTGCATTGTATCACCTGCCCGCGCTACTATATTGCATTGTATCACCTGCCCGCGCTACTATATTGCATTGTATCACCTGCCCGCGCTACTATATTGCATTGTATCACCTGCCCGCGCTACTATATCGTTTTAGTTTAGCGTTCTTTCTGACTTTTTTCTTTTTGCTCGACTCCTAAGGGTTTTAGTGTGATGTTAAATAGTATTTTAGCTTGCCTCACGAATTGGGCTAACATATGCAAAATATGAATTTTTCATATCCGACTGGCAGTTCCAGAAATTAGCGCGTTCGAACAAACAAACTCGTCGGCTATAAAAAACACAAACACAAAAAATAACAAGTCGAGGGAAAATATGCGTCACATCCACGCAGAACGGCAATCGCTCAGCATAATGCTATATTATTAGTAGACATATATACATAGACACCTAAGATACCCACCAAAAACATTTCCATGTAAAATGTTGCCAAGACGAGATCATATGGCTCGCACTGTCAAAAAGTTATCAGATCTCATGTAGAGGCAAGCTTCTGACTCTACACGCCCCAACTTCACAAACTCTACACCTTAGTCAAAATATGAGGCTTGGCCGTTTTGTTACTACAGGAACTATTGTATAACAGAAAAGTAATGAATTAATAAATTGTTCATCTTACGCCCATAATGTGTGGTAGCGAAACGGCCAAGCCGCACAATATTTTGACTAAGGTGTAGAGTTTGTGAAGACTAGGTATTCCCAACCATGTTGGGGTCGATTTCGACTCTAATCGGATGCAGCTGAATACCAGTAGCGATTGTCTATCTGACCACCACAACCCAGTTATTGGGTAACACGATACCCCTTGGTAAAACAGGTTATCAGAGTTATGAGCTTCTGACTATTCGTAGACTGTCGAAGCTCTACGAATGACAGCCGGAACCGAAAGTTTTATGTGCTTTCCGATACACGGAGGGGTCTCGATAATTATGTAATCCATCGACGAACCGACTGCGCAAGCGTAGCGACTCGTGCGGCTGCCCGGCTGTTATCATTTAGCCACGAGCACCTTACCTACGATGCCTTAAAATTTATTAAGATGACAATTGAATTAAATTATTGTAATAGTTAATAAAATCTCATAATAATAAAATAATGGACCCCAAGGACCCGAGATATGTTAAAATATAGAAATAATGGAGATGGTAAATACTTCAAGTTTTTGGTTAGAGCTAATGCTCAGAGTCTAAAACTCAAATTCAAACTGAAAGCATTTATTTCAATTTAATCATTTACAGGCACTTTTAAATTGTCAAATAAAGACAAGAAGTCGGTCAGTCAGAAAATATGAAGCTAGTTGCCCATTCCAAAGCGTAGGTACCTATGGAGAAGAACGGGTAAGAAACTCCATGGACACTCTTTTAAATTATATTCTTAGGGATCAGAAGCGGTTAATATTAAAAAAGAAACTGAAGTTTTATTCCTTACAAATGATTTAACTTAACAAAATTATCAAATAACAAAAATAGATACCTACCTATTACACAGAATTGAAAGCACTGAAACTGAAAATATTTATAACAATTACTAAGCACCACTAAAACGTCCGTCACGTCCGAGAGCCAAACACAGAATGAATCAAAACTTTTTTTTTTTAATGGGCATCTCGCAGTTCTCGCCTGCTTAACCGGGCTTTCCTATGGATGCCTCAATAAATTAAGGCCTCCAGGCAGGGTGAATCAAAACGTAACCGTCCGTTTTATTTATACCCTCCCACTCGGTCCGGTTTGCTGGGTAGGAGTATTATTTAAGACGGCCGTTTCTGTTCCGTCTCCGCATCAGCAGTTTGACCGATCTTCGCCCAGTTGTTTGGATTTCTAATATGAGATACATTGACAGTAGGAGGAGGAGGGTTACGGCTTAGGAAGTCCGCATGTTGCATCAAAGACCCTTTTCGGTAATCTAAAGTAAAATTGAAATCTTGTAGACAAATCCACCAGCGCGCAACCCGAGGCAACAAATCTTTTTTACGTTTCGTCAGCTTTCAGGAATTGCAATCCGTCACTATTTTAAATTTAATGCCAATCAAAAAGTGGCGGAAATGCTGGAGCGCACGTACGACAGCTAACGTCTCCAACTCGTAGCTGTGGTACCGCGACTCAGCACTTTGTGTGGATCTACTAAAATACCCAAAAACCCTCTTTGTCCTACCAGTGTGTTCTTGTATTAAAATGGCACCAAGCCCAATAGCACTGGCATCAGTGTGAAGTTCCGTAGGCAACTGTGGATCGAATATCGCTAAAACTGGTTCATTTGTCAAACAGTGAATCACATAGTCGCGAGCAGTATCCTGCTCAGCACCCCACAAGAAAGGGTCGCCTTTTCTCAACAATTTTGCTATACCTGCGGTCTTAGAAGCATAGCCTGTTAAATAACGACGGAAATATACCGCTAACCCCAGAAACTGGCGAACCTCCTCGACATTTGTGGGTTTTGGAGATCTAATACGTGCGTCGACCTTCCCCGGACTCTGCCGTACCTGACCATGACCAATCAATCGCCCCTAGTATTCGATTTCTGTGTCTGAAAAGGTACACTTTTTTAAATTAATAGAAAATCCTGCTGTTTTTAATATCTGTAAGATTTCTCTTAAAGTGGCAAGGCCTTCCTCTACCGAATTTGACGATAGTAAAACGTCATCTATATCCACTCAGTGGTCCGCTGCCAAAAACTAACGCAACCGGAAATACGCTAGAATGTCCAAAAGGATAAAACGCACGTAAAATAAAACTGTGACAGCAAGCACGTTCCACCCCTCAGTATTTATTTTTTTGTAATTTTCAGTAGATAAGGACTTTACCAGCATCTATTAATGTTTTGAAAGTTTTAGAGATGATTCTATGGTAAACAATCGGTGCGTTGGCCAACCTATAGGGTATATTTCCAAATATTCATACTGTCCTTCGGGTGGTAGGAAGGCAGTTTTGCCAATCGAGTCATCATCCCTCATCGGTACCTGATGAAATCCAGTAGCCATATTGAGGCTGGTATAGCTTCCAAGCTTGTCAATATGGTCATCGATCAGTGGCAAGGGAAATCTCTCTTTGACAGTGATAGCATTCAGTGTCCGATAGTCGACGCACATCCTATCGCTGCCGTCCTTCTTTTTGACTAAAATAATTGGACTCGCATAGTTAGACTGACATTCCCGGATTATGCCCTTGCTGAGCAGATCGTTGACAATGTCACGAATGTGTGTTCTTTTCCTCCATCGAGAGCTTGTAAGGGCGATGACTGATTGGAGTAGTCGAAGCCGAATTTCCATGCTATCTGTGTTCACGGTAGAGGTTGCAGTACCAGAAATAAATAAATCTGAAACTTCATGAATTATTGCTAGTAATCGATCTTTATTAGTACCAAATAATGGGGTCCTCACTCATGGTCCACCGCGACCACATGCTGCACAGTTGGCAAAATGTCAGATCTCGTGAGCCGCTGCTCTCCATTAGTTCGGATGTATGTCAAACCTTTTCGATTTAGTACACCGATATCGATCAAAATAGGTGCATTTATGCACTCAGTAGTAACTTCAGGAAACTATGACTGTCGTAACTAATTAAGTCGACTCAATTTCTTGACTTCCAATTCCACGCATCAAGCGTTAAGCTGCCACTAACCGGGCACAAGTCCGGACTCCGGACTGTACTGAGAATTTATATATATATATAGAATTTATATATAGAAAAACCCAAAAATTATAAGTGCAAAAAGAGGATTTTTCTTATTTTTTTTTCATCGAGAATTTTTTATCTAATCTTGTTTTCGCTTCAACAGATTTAATACACTGGGACACCATGGCTTATCCTGCAGTAAAAGCGCAGGCCGGATAGCACGGCATGCTAGCATCAATGACATCATCCGTCGTGCTCTTGTCACCGCCGGGCTGTTTTAGAACCCAATGGCTTGGCAAGCGACGATGGGAAGAGACCAGACGGAATGACCATAATGCCTTGGAAGGTTGGTAGGCGTTTGGTGTGGGATGCAACGTGTGTCGACACCCTTGCGCCATCCCATCTTCCAAGCACGGTGAGCTGTGCTGGGGCAGCTGCTGCAGGTGCGGAAAACCTCAAACGGCGCAAATACTCCAATCTCTTTGGAACGTATATGTTTGAGCCGTTTGGGGTTGAAACTCTAGGGCCATGGGGCCCGAGTGCCCACGTAGTATTTCGAGACATCGCCAAGCGGTTGGTCGACTCTTCACGTGACCAGAGGTCTGGAATATTTTTTGGCCAAAGAATCAGCATTGCCATACAACGTGGCAATGCTGCCAGTCTTTTGGGCACGTTTCCTGTTGACAGCGATGCGGATGAATTTTTTGATGCCCTTTGATTATTTCCTTTCCATTTTATATACTTGTACATATTCTTATTATTATTTTAATACTGAAGATTAAAGTCCAAGTTTATTGTGTCCAAATAGCAAACTCTTAGGTCTTTTAGATACCGATATCCAGATTGCCCAATATCACCTAAACGGTATCATATAGACTCTTAAAATTAAAATACTTTAGCACCGATTCTGAAACCAACGAGATATCCGACCCAATATCAATCAAAACATCGACTTGTACTTTTTGAACTACTGCTGACATTACATTGCTTTGTTTGGGGTCGAGTCTAAGCAAAAATTTACTTCTTTGGTTTTCTATCACCACTGTCAGAACACAGTTTTTGGAAACATGAATCTATCCAATGCCCATTACGTTTACAAACAGTGCAATGATGTGGTAGAACCAGGGAATTGTCACCCTGAGTAGAATCTGTAGCCTCGATGTAAAAAAGACGTATGCGTTAAAAGCGTCCAGATTACAGCAAATAGTAAGAAAACAACAATCCAAAAATAAAATAATTAAAAATAAGCCGAGGCAGCTAAGTGATGACCAGCCCCAACTGACGACTGACTGAGTTTTAATACTTTACATTTACATATATCTGTAACGTCACGAAGCTTATGACTCGTCCCCCCTTGCCACATTTTGTTGACCCCTTCTCTGCAATTTAACGTGTGACGTAATTTGTGGATAGCCCCCAAGAGTTTAATTTTTGGTAGATACGAAGTTCTGTGACGTGGCTTGCGGTGGAGGAGTAAACTGGTCAAAATCGTCACATAACGAAAAATCGTTATACGACTTTCTATGACAGAGAGAGAAAGGGAGATCAAAAGGAGTCAAATCAAAAATCAAAGATGGCGGCCGCGAAAATTTTCGAATTTTTCCTCTTGGGTGTCGTTTTCATGGTTTTCGAGGGTGTTGAAGCCGATACCGAGGCTAAAATGAAAATCCAAGATGGCGACAACTTCATGAGAGCATCCTAAAAACTTGTACCTATTAGATGGCGCTGTATTAAATTGATACTTTCTCTCTCTCTCTCTCTCTTCCTTATATGTATATACGCGTGTGTGTGCGTGCAAGTATCCCGTCGTAACTCCGTCTCTGATAGTTGTCCCTCAAACAAACACGTTTTTTTTAAATAACTAGGCCTATTGAAAAACTAAATAAATTACAAGAATTATTTTTATATAGTTGGTACCGTTAGCCTACAAGTAATCCAACCAAGTCTACTTATTAAAAAAAATACAGTCTACTTACATGCTGCATCATCATTGCGCGACAACTAAAGAAAAGGAGTAATTTTACCGTTTCTAATTATAAATACATTAATTAACACGTACCTAAGCGTGTAGGAAATTAAAATACTCATTAAAAGGTTTAAATTGTGTTTTTTTATTGAAGGAACATTAACATTAATTTTATGATGTGTTAAAATTCCTATTACGATTTAGTTTCTTCCTTTGAAGTAGAAATTATTAGGAAGTTCTTTTTAAAGAAAGAAGAAGAAAGAACGACATCATTTATTTTGCAAATAATGTGGGTACAAAATAACATGTAAACATTCTAAAAACGGTTCCAACACACTCTACCTTACGGTATGCAAAAGGTAAAAAAATTATTTATATATTTCCTCAATTATACAACCATATATAAACAAAAAGAAAAACAAGTATTAGTAATGTGGATCTACAGCCTTCCCACAAACTAAACATCAAAAAAACAACAATCTTAATTATATATTTTACAAATGATTGATTAAATTGATTATTTTCTTTCATTAACAACAATAATAACAACAAACAGGGTATATTATAATGAAATTTAAAATAAAAATAATAAATTAATGTAACATTATAAACTCATATCATTCAAAAAATCTTGTAAAGAATAGTAACATTTATCTATGTTAGCCTCTTTTTTTACCGACTTTACAAAAAGGAGGAGGTACTATGTTCGGATGTTTGTATGTTTTTTTTTTTTTTTTGTATGTTTGTTCATCGAATACGCCGCCAATTATCGACGGATTTTCAAAATTCTTTTTTTGTTCGAAAGTAGATAGTTCTGAGGTGGTCCCATTGTCACCAAGTTAGGATCTGATGATGGGATCTTAGAGAAATCGAGGGCAACCCTCAAATTTTATAGGCTCACTTATTGTTTTTCGCATATTTTATGAAGTATCTTGTGTATTTGTGTATGGTTGTCACCATCTCAGGTAGCTGGGCTGATGATGGAAGGTACAACTCCTTAACAGTAAGAAGTTACTCGAACAGGCAAGGACTGTTTTAGTAAATTGTTTTGATGTTTGATAGGGCATTTGCCACATTTGGTCTCATGATCATCAAGTCATGACCTGATGCTACCTAACTCCTCGACAACTAACAGCAGATATATCGTGTTTAGGCTCATTGAAAAGGGCTCGATGTGTGGATAAACGTACTGTTACTGAGGAACACCGAAGACCTGATGCTGACGCCAGGAGCATCAGAAAAAGTACAAACCTTTAAATTACAGCACCGTAGTCGTGTTTGGGCTCATTTTAAACAGGACTAATTTTAAGTTCAATGCAATGTTGACATAAGTCTGGCCTGATGTTGCAGCCAGGATTATCAGCATCTAATCTAAAAACTAATAAAAGGAGAACTCCTCAACAATTAACGTCCCTGCATCGAGAAAAGGAATATTTTATAAAAAGGCGGTGGGCAAGTTGACTTTAGGCTATTGTAACTTAGATAAATTATAAATAGACCCACTAAAAAGCGAGAAATAAAAACTTTTTAACAAAAAAAAAAACCGACTTCCAAAAAAAACACTACTAACTGAAAAAAAAAACACTACAAACTGAAAAATAACTTTAATTTCGGAAGTCGGTGGCAAAAACTAAAATACTGATCCTAAGACACCGACTTCCGAAATTAAAGTTATTTTTCAGTTTGTAGTGTTTTTTTTTTTCAGTTAGTAGTGTTTTTTTTGGAAGTCGGTTTTTTTTTTTGTTAAAAAGTTTTTTAGGGATCCGTAGTTCCTACGAGGAACCCTTATAGTTTCGTCATCGTATATAGTGTCGTCGTCGTTTCGTTGAAATAAATGATTTGACTTTGACTTTGTCATGTCCGTCCGTCCGTCTGTCCGAGGTTTTGCTAAGAGACCGTTAGTACTAGAAAGCTGTAATTTTGTAGGAGTATGTATATCAATTACGCCAACAAAGTGGTAAAATAAAATTTTGGAAAATATTTTTTTAGGGAAGCTCCCCTACATGTGAAGTGGGGGTGAATATTTTTTTCGTCGCCTACCCCATCGTGTATGGTATCATGGTATCGTTGCCTACCCCATCGTGTATGGTATCATGGTATCGTCGCCTACCCCATCGTGTATGGTATCATGGTATCGTTGCCTACCCCATCGTGTATGGTATCATGGTATCGTCGCCTACCCCATCGTGTATGGTATCATGGTATCGTCGCCTACCCTATCGTGTATGGTATCATGGTATCGTCGCCTACCCCATCGTGAATGGTATCATGGTATCGTCGCCTACCCCATCGTGTATGGTATCATGGTATCGTTGAATAGGTCTTCTAAAATGACTAGGGGGTTGCTAAAATTGTTTTTCGATTTAATGCTCCATTTACGAAATATGCAAATTTTGCAAGATTATGAGAAGAAGATAAGAAGATATGTTACAAATGGGGTAGGCAGGATAAAAATATAAATTGAGAAATACATTGCATTGAGGAAAATAATAATCATTAAAAATTAAAAATTTACATTTCAGAGAGTAGTAACATCTACATACTTAGTAATTTTCTCTTGAAATAACGTTTGGAATAAAAACGTTTTACATATTGACTTATTATTACACAATTTCCTAAAAACTAAAAACGACATTCCGATTTTCAATACTCCGAATTATTTCCGAATTATCTTTTCTTCTTTCGCTATATACTTACGTTACCGATGGCACCCGAACTCAACGAACGCAATAGGCGACGTAGGTGACCGGTCAGTTCACCAAAAATTAATTCATAAATTTTTACTTGACAACGATTGGCAAAAACATTATTTTGTCATTTCATCATTTTCTACAAGTTTACCAAATAATTCACTTAGCAAAATAATTATCTGATAAACTTTTATTTAATAACGTATTATTTGACAAATAATTCATTATTTTTACATTTCATCTTATAAAACAACGTTTAGAATAAAATCATTACACATATTAATATTATATAATAAACTTTGTGACTGGTTTCGAAATGTATTGCATCCGAACTCAACGAACGCAATAGGCGACGTAGGATGCAAGAGCGAACTAAGGGCACCCGAGGATAGGTTTGGTTACGTTACTTTGTCGCAGGGGGACCAAGGTCGCAGGGGGACCAAGGTCGCAGGGGGACCAAGGTCGCAGGGGGACCAAGGTCGCAGGGGGACCAAGGGTGGCAGAGACGGGGTCGTCTGGCGCCCATGTGCTGGTTTGATCCCTGGGGTGGTCACGGCGTGCTATGTGTTCTGGTGCGCCGGTGATGGGGAGTACTCCCCGGAGGAGGGTCCGGTGACGGACAGCCGCGGCGGGTTCACGGATGAGTGCTAACGCGTGCCCGTGTTCCCGCCATAAGCGGCAGAGGAGGACACCGTGGAGTTTTAGTGGGTTAGAGTCCCACATAACTGGGTAGTTCTTCGAGGTCCCTCAAAACGCGGTCACACGGTCTTAATTCGTAACCTATTAAACATTCAGTGTTAGGACCAAATACAGATTAATCTTTATTTATATGTGTACATAATTTAAACATTAAATATCTAAAATTATTTATAATGTTTATAAAAAAAAATATCTTATGTCGAAAACGGGAGCAAAATCGGTGTTCTTCACGCGTCACACTCTGTTTGCGCTCACGGCAAACTTTGATAACTTTTGTATTCAATTCATAAGCATATAATGTAATACATCAAATTAATTGTATTTAACTATGCATCATAATTATCAAAGAACATTAATTTTATCTCTTAAATTACAATAGTTAATAGGCAATAAGTCTCTGTCACACGATTTTGTTAGTTTCGAGAACGCGCAACAAAACTGCACCTATCTTCCAAGAGCGCCTACTTGTCGCTACACATTTTAGCTGCGCGGACGCTCAGAGTATCCCGGCGTCAGTGAGGAAGACACGTACGTTCATCGCTTCTAAACAAAAAAAATTACGAGGTGGTTTATTCTTTGAATATTTTCAAGTAGCCTTGGTCTAGAAACTTTCATGCGCATATTTTGAAGGATAATGCTTATAATTTTCCAACTCATTTTGTATTAAGGAATAAGATAGATCTTCGAGATTATTCCCAAGTACTTTTTTTGTTTATTTACCTATAAGTTTAATCGTAATTCTCAAAAATGTGAATTTTTCGTAACTTTCGTGGCACAACTTTCGTGGTTATTTGTCCACGAAAGTTAGCTAGCGCACCACGAAAGTTACATATCTCCATTAAATGATAACTTTAGATTACTTGTGACGCTGCAGATGCATTTACTCGATTATCGCGAAGCTCAAAAAAGCTGTCATGTATTTGTATAAGTGTTTATGCATGTATGTGTTTAAATTTTTTTCTTTTAACGACTCGTAGTAGGTATGTGTTTCTGTTTATAGGTTTTCTCGTAGCCAATTTAACAATTTTTCCCACCCCAAAACTGGGCTGTTTTACCAATTGTCTGAACTCATGAAAAACTAATCAGCGGTTTCATTGAAAAGTTCAATACCTACTCGACCAAAATGTACTACTTACAAAACAGCTGATTTTTTTTTCGTGATTTCAGAGTTGGTCCGATAGTGAAAGTTGTTCATATTCATGGGTAGAACAGCCTGTGAAAATTTGCGCACTACTTAAAAAATATCCCGTATAGTTTTTTTTTTAATAAAAATTAAGTTCATATTAATATTATTAATTATGTTGGGAAGTGCATGGCTTTCGTGATTTATTGACAACTTAAGACAAACATTTTGTGATTATAGACTTAAAAGAACTTCAAAGAAGAAAGACTGAAAAATAAATGAAAAAAAATATTTGCAATTATTTTTAATTATATTGATTAAATAAGTATCTTAAATATTGTGATTTTTGTTATGTTTAGTGGTAATTCACAAACGAGTGATAGCAATGGAAATGTCTTTTCATAAATTCTAAATGATACGAGACTGAAAATTTATTAAAATAAAGCAGCTGGCAGAAAATGGTATGTTTTATGATTCCAAGCATTTCAAAGCACACGTTATCTGCCAGCAATAGTAGTAAGTAATAATTATGTTTATGTTGCAAATTTTAAAGTTTAATTTCCGGGAGCAATGCAATTGTTAGCAACCTAAGTTAATAATGAGTACTAATAAGCTGATCTCAAAACAATATAATTGTTGATCTCAAATACAAGTTGATTCATATAATAAAGTCTTTTATTTTATAAACTGGAAATTTGAGAAAAAAATAAGTATTTGAAACTATATTTTGCTTGCAGAAAATACGTCTGTAACTTTCGTGCGGACTTTCGTAACTTTCGTGGGCACAGAAATTTCAAAATAGAATATCTCTGTAGTTTATGCACCAATTTACATAAAATAAAAAATTACGTATTATTTTTACAGCGTCTTAAATCTGTGTACATCTATTTGAAGATTATTAAAAAAAAAAAATTCGCCATGAAAGTTACGCGGAGAATACTTTTTGAAGAACTACCCAACTGCACTATCTCCCCGTGGTAGTGCAGAATACATGAGCATTTCTCCACGTAAAAAAAAAAAAAAAAATGCTTAGGTTACTTTAAACCCTTTACACAGAAACAGGGGCCTCCGTCGACTGAGGATGCAAGAGCGAAAATACCGTCATGGTGATTCTGTGACTGGTTTAGAAAATGTATTATAAAATTATATTTTGTACTAGCTCTGCCCGCGACTTCGTTCGCATGGATGTCGGAACACAATAATGTGTCGCTTAGGAAAGGTGTAAAAGGAAGAATCTTCCGATCTTGTCTGGTAACGCTTCCCTTGCCTGGGGTTCTCAACCATAGCCCTTTCGACTGCACAGCAGTCACTGCGTCTTCAGGGTTCATAATGACAATGCGACGAAGTGTCACTTTGATTTTTGAGGATAAATAAAAATGAAAGCGCCTGCTCGAGGCTGATTGTCTGACCAAATAGCCATATTATGTCCATTTTATTTTGCATTTGTTTTAGAATACTAAGTTAGACCGGAATAAATCGTAAAATCATACCACCATTTTATCTAAAGTATATCTGAGATTAGTAGGTGAAGTTTGAAGTTAGTTTTTATAAGTCTTGTCTTCTTCTCTGCCGCTCTGCGATAAATTTA
Organism: Oligia latruncula; assembly: GCA_948474745.1. Lineage (NCBI taxonomy): Eukaryota > Metazoa > Arthropoda > Insecta > Lepidoptera > Noctuidae > Oligia > Oligia latruncula. The sequence goes on along the minus strand of OX419711.1, from coordinate 254,010 downwards.
GAAATTCTTAACTTGGTATTGTAGATATCTTACTTAACAGTATTAAGATTTTATCATAGCGTCGAGATATCTAGAAGATAAAAAGAAGAATACATCAATGGTGTTACCCTACTCTTAAATTCGTACCTACTGAAGTTTATCTGAAAAGTAGTTTGAAGTCTTTCTTAACTTATTCTGTAAACCAACCTGTGTCCACATTTGCTAACTCTCTCTTGGTGGATAGCCATAAGATACCTTGAGGGTCGATATAGTGCATTTCCGACGTTTGGCCCCCAAACTGGAACGGGCCGGGGTCGCCATGGGATCTGAAGGCGATAGTCCTCGCGCGCCTGTATGAGTGGCGCGCGGAGGCACTACGACGGGGGAAGATCCGCTTCCGCGGCAAATCGGTGCGGACCGGACAGATCTCCGGCGCGATCTCATGGCGGCATGGAAAGAGCGACTGTCGCTACCCAGCGCAGGGCACGCCGCGATAGCGGCGATAAGAAGGAGTGGCTAGAGAGGCGCCACGGTGCCCTCACCTAACGCCTGACGCAGGTCCTCACCGGACACGGAAGTTTCGGGAGGTTCCTGCACATCATCAGGCGGGAGGAAACGCCCGGGTGTCACCATTGCTAGGATCGCCCAGAGGACACGGTGGAGCACACGGTGGAGGTCTGCCCCGCTTGTGCGAAGCACCGCCGCGTCCTCCTAGAGGCGATCGGCAGCGGCGGCGACCTCTCGCGTCCGGCCCTGGTGCAAGCCATGGTCCGGGGCGAGAGGGAGTGGGAGGTAGTCACCTCCTTCTGCGAAGCAGTCATGCTAGCAAAGGAGGTGGCGGGATGGCTCAGGGAGAGAGCCTCCCGTCCCAGCCACCGTGGGAGACGCTCCGGGCGTCGGGAGCCTCGTGACGACTCCCGGCCACCGTAGGCGCGGGCCTGCGGGCGGAGAGTAATGGGTAGCTGGGTTTTAGTCAGTAAGAGTCTGACACTGCCTTCCGCTCCACCCAGAGCGGGAGGATTCATGTGATGATTTCCCATCTGAAAAAAAAAAGGGTCGATATGGTTTTAACCAAGACAATGGCTAAAAATTTAGTTATTGTTTCGAAGACATAATTTATAATACTTTTTTACGACATGGCAGTGCTACTTGTATTGGGTGTGCACATTGACGTATCACTGCCGGCCGTAGTCGAGTCGACGGCAGCAAAGAGTCCTGGGACGCGGTGGTTTCATTCTGCGAAACGGTCGTCTCGCAGAAGGAGGCCCTGGAAAGGGAGAGGGAGATCTCATCCACTCACCCGGCCCGCAGTAGGCGCATCGGGCGTCGGCGGAGGGCGGACAACGCCCTCTTCCAGCCCCCCTAAACGGGTCCAGGGGTGACGAATTCGGGGACGTCTGTCACCGCCAACACATCAGGACTTGAGCTGGCGGCGCGTAGTGTTCCACGCGCGCCCCTCTTTGACGTCACCTGTCGGGGGTTGCGAAAGGATCGTACGGTCCCGCAACCCCCGGCGTAGGTGTGAGACGGAACACTGGGGTGATTTTTAGTCAGTAAGGGCCTAACAGACCTCGCCGCCCGCCCCAGGGCGGCGGACATCCATGAAGATTTTCCACCCCGGAAACAAAAAAAAAGGGTGTGCACCTGCCGAACCTATACTCAATAAATCAACAGCCCGTCTGGAGGTGTACGTTGAAGCGTTATCATGGTGAAGAAATTTAAAAAAAATCGAGAAAAAAGGCAAAAAACTATGAAAGTATGATATGATCTTAAAAACCTTATGTCACTAAGAAAATGCTTCTCTGTTAACAATGTTAGAAAGGTTGCTTGCCCCTCGAAAGAGCTCCTACATAAAGTTGCCCGTGTGTGTGTTTGTTTCGGCCTTTCTTCTCAGAGTAGTCAGATAGGAAACGCCGACTTCATCTAGTTTAAAAAAAAAACATGATTGACGTGTAAAAGTGTTTGTACAAACCTACTTACAAAAATAAAATCATTTATCATTGCAATCTTTATCACTCAGAACACCACATCATAATTATAATATTATCTTACATTATCCTCACTTTTTATTTGAAATTCTTTTAGCGCCACTAATCAACCAACAATCGAAAGCGATTAACATTATATTATGTAATCATTATCATTACTTTTTCAAATAACACAGGCAGAAGTGACTGTGATAGTCATCTTATAGGTAAGCCTGCATGACGTGATTATTCACATAATAATGTTATAAACACAATAATTATGTTTTCGTTAGTACTATAAAGCGCCAATAGATGTCATTACGTGTATCCAACTTACGTAATGAAAGTTGTTGTTTAATACTTTAAATTGATTATATCTTTTGATACAGTGAAGCGATTGCGATGAAACAAAAACTAATCACTACTCCGAGTTCTACACTATATTTGAGTATAAAAATTAACTATATTGGTTTGGTACTTTTTACGTTGAACCTGTTTAAATCAAATTTTGTCACATCAGACAAACAGACAAACAGACAAACAGACAAACCGACAAACAGACAAAAATTGTAAAAATTGATGAAATGGCATCTGTTGGTTATCCTATAACACCCCAACTATTTTTTTTTTTAATATTTTCAATGTACAGAAACGCCTCGTCTACAGATTTATTATATGTATAGATAGATAAACGTGATTTTTCCAAAAGAATCTAAATATTAAGTGAAAAATGATTAAATGTCATCGGAAATATTTGTAAAAAGAAGCATTTGCCAAATAAATGTTTCTATAGCGAGTGTTTATAAAATAAAACATTTGCGGAATGAGTTGTTTGTGAAATAAATAGTATACGAAACGTTGGTTGTAAACTAAAAATTTGTCAATCATGCCTCTCGCGCTCGTGTGTATGAACCACGGAATAGCCGTGGTATGAACGCTTATTAGAATTTTAAATACAGGCTTTGAATCCTGATTACGCGAACCTGGCGACCAGTTGACCTGTTTTATACCAATTATATTATTTAATTATAGCTCAACCGTGACGAGTCAGTGTGCCTTATAAAGATAGGTATGAGTTATAAAGATAGGTATGAGTTATAAAGATAGGTATGAGTTATAAAGATAGGTATGAGTTATGTTAGTTATTATTTAAAGGATGTTTTAAATAAAATTTTGTTCCCTACTTAGAGGCCGTTCAAGTATTACGTAAGCAGATTTCTTGCAATTATTAACCCTCCCCTCCCCCTCGTCAGCAAAAGTAAGCAAAGCTCTTACAATGCTTACGTAAACATGTAGGTACATGCATTGTGTTCTGGTTTCTTTATTGATTCGTGAGCAGCAGTTAGAAGTCTCAGTAGAATCCCTGAAATTCCTTTTTTTTTCAAGCATAGACAAGTATGGTTGCCATTATGTGTTCAAACCAAAATCGACTAAATTTTGTAGAAAATCCTGAAAAGTAAAAACTGGCCAAGTGCATGTCGGGCCACGCACAGTGTAGGGTTCCGTAGTAGCCCGCTATCACAATGTAATACGATTATGTTGTTCTTTATTCTGATACCTATTAAAAGAAAAAAAAAATGTTCATAATATATTTTGTTTTTCAAATGCAAGACTAAGATGAAGTAGTTGCTTGTTTACAACGGTAAACAAGCAACTACTTCATCTTAGTCACTTTACAGGATTAATGCTAAGGATTTTGTATTTGGTACAAAATTATCCAACACCCAAGTTCAACGACTATTACTGCTAAACTAATAAAGTTATCTTAACCGCTATAATTTTCCTTTAAATTTCATGAAATGCACTGTCATCGTGAATTTTTCCAGATTTTTCAAGCCAGCAGTTTAGGTTTTAGAGGGGGGAGGACTCCCTACTGGAACAAAAATTTGCACTTTAAAGTTTAATATTGCGTAAATGGAGCATTAAATCGAAAAATAATTTTAGCAACCCCCAAGTCATTTTAGAAGACCTATTCAACGATACCCCACACGATGGGGTAGACCACGGAATAGAAAAAACAAGTGGAAGTGCCCTTAGACTTCCTTAGTACGGGAACCAGTGTCGCCAAACTCACACAATTGCAAATTAAAATAAACATTTCAATACACAGAAAACGATGATATAATTGGCTACTTATTATAAATGCAACTTTGGCGAAAAGTTTATTTATTGTTGTTCAAAATTAAGTCTTATTACAACTACTGAATGTTGTTTTTATTTTACATGTCAAAATCAATGAAGCACATTTTTCCATGTATCAATCAAATTCGAGCAATCTACAACGAGTTCAGCTACTCAACGCTAGAGGGCGCTGTACTAAGTTACTCTTTTTAGCACGCTAACTTCATTGAAATAGATGTCATATTCGTATGCACCTGTTATCTATTTTGCTACTCAGCTAGGGATGAGGACAAGATTTCGATAATTTAATGTCGATATTTGTACAATGTAATTTTTAAAATTAAAATCTTTTATATTATGTAATGGACCAAAGTCCGATTAGTATAAAAGGTAAAATGAAACGATAAATAGTGAATTTAAAATATTTATTGCCCTTGAAATAATTATTTGTTTAATAAAATACCTAAAGTTCGAAAAAGAACAGAGACAAAGTGGAGACGCCTTATGACAAAATATTTTTTGGGACTAATGTCCCGGGTTTCAAACACATTACTAAATTACAACTAAAATCAATAAAGTTAAACAACTATCGAATTCATTTCCTGTTTCTGTTTTTGTTTTGAATATTAACGACAGGATTGCGAGTAGGTACAACATTTGAGCACGGACTAAAATATAAAACAACTGTTTGAATAAAATTCCATAAATTGTTGAATAAAATAAAAAAATTCAAATATTTCGAAAACGGTGCGTCCTAGGCAAAAAATAACCAAAATTTACCCCTCCCTGTGTCACCCCCGTGCAAGCAGTATCCCAACATGAATTAAGGAAAAAACATTTTTGCGACCGACAAAAAATTTGAAAAAAATTCTTTAACGTTTTTTTTTTTTCAATATTTCTCGGGTTTTTACATCAGTGGTCCTCATGGTTTTCGACTAGAGCAGCAATTTCTTTTCAGAAAAGATTTTCATCCGAGCCACCATTTTGGAAATATAGAGCGTTTTATATAAAATAAAATTCGGAGGCCCATAATTCGGAAACGGTGCGTCGTAGGACCATGCTTCTTAGAACCTAAATAGTTTCTATGGTCAAGGTTACTTCGAAACTGCAATAAAATTGGGACATAAAAAAAAATGAAATGTTTTTTAAGTCCTCGCGCCAGTGCCCCTGGCTATGGCTACAGTTCTTTACCTGAATTAATAACAATAGAAAACGTATCTACTGGTTATTGAGAATGTTCTCCTTGTTTTTGAAGTCGGTTAAAAATGATAATGAATTCAATTAGTGTACTCTATTAATAACATTAATATTAAATGTACTTAAGTGATGTCCCGAAACCCCGACATTAGTCCCGAAAAAACATTTTAGTCGTAAGGAAGTCTCCGACTTGTATGTTCCTCGAACTTTAGGCAAATTAGCTCTACCTATTCCGATCACTCATAATATGTCATGGAAACGTATAACGTTTCACTATATAAATACACATTTTATTGTTTTATCGATACCGAACTATTTGAATGTGTCCCATCCCTAATCGAGTAGCGTCGAACTTTCTAGAATGTATACGATGATATTCAAGACAGCGAGCAAGTTGATTTAGACTTTGAACAATGGACATAAGGTAGTTTTTAGTTCGCAACAAAGTAATAAATATGGTTTTGTCAATAAAATCAATTTTATTGAAATATATCATAGTTTTATACTTACCGGTGATACGATACACCTCCGCAAGATACATTTTTTGTCCTGCTATCGTTTTTGCATGTAAAAATTGCACAATAAGGCATGTTTGTAATATTTTTCGTTACGTTCGAGACGTCCTATCACAGCAAGTAGCTAATCGCGATTGAGCCGCCTCAGAGCCGGTGTTGCGGAGCTCCGCATAATTGTGACACACGCGCGATAGCTGCGTGGCACTTCCACTTGTTTTTTCTATTCCGTGGGGTAGACGACGAAAAAAATATTCATCCCAACTTCACATGTAGGGGAGCTACCCTAAAAAAAATATTTTCCAAAATTTTATTTTATCACTGGCTGCGTAATTAATATACACACTCCTACAAAATTATAGCTTTCTAGTACTAACAGTCTCTTAGCAAAACCTCCGACAGACAAACGGACGGACATGACGAAACTATAAGGGTTCCTTGTAGGTACTACGGAACCCTAAAAAAGATACTGCTGACGTAATCACCATGCAGAGCCCCCCATCCCCCATGTCATCAAAAAGCAAAGCAAAGACCCCGCCCCCCTGTAGTGCTTACGTAATACTTGAATGGCCCCTGACACGGCTCAACTCACACCAAAGAGCGTCGAAGCGGAGCGCAGTTTCAGTGTCATATGAATTTTAACTTTTTTTTCATTACTATAATACTTATTATCGCAACCGCTCGGTAGAGAAGGCAATTCGCCAGAATTCCAGCGGCGCCGCTGGCATCCGCGCGACTCGTTCGAGTTTCTCATGCGATAACGAAAAATAAAGAAAATAAAGTAAAAATTCATATGACACTTAAACTGCGTTCCGCTTCGACGCTCTTTTAGTGTGAGTTGAGCCTAAAGACAACCGGCCAAGAGCAAGACGGACTCACGCATTAAAGGTTATACGATAACAATAAGTTACTTCTTTCTATTATTTGTCATGAACGAGGTTATTATAATACCTACATAATTATGACGATGATAGTGAAAGGATTTCTGTAAAAAAAAATCTTAGTACCTAATATGACGCACTAAGCCAACGCCCGCGCCGTCCATCTTCTACTGTCTTTAGCGTGCATACTCACGAGCGGCACGCGGCAACTGCAGCTCCGCTAGGAGTATTATGTGCTCTATGAACTGCAGCCGTCGACACGCGTCGAAGGCAGCTGCAGCTCCGCTGTATATGTGCTCTATGAACTGCAGCCGTCGACACGCGTGGAAGGCAGCTGCAGCTCCGCTAGGAGTATATGTGCTCTATGAACTGCAGCCGTCGACACGCGTCGAAGGCAGCTGCAGCTCCGCTAGGAGTATATGTGCTCTATGAACTGCAGCCGTCGACACGCGTCGAAGGCAGCTGCAGCTCCGCTGTATATGTGCTCTATGAACTGCAGCTGTCGACACGCGTCGAAGGCAACTGCAGCTCCGCTAGGAGTATATGTGCTCTATGAACTGCAGCCGTCGACACGCGTCGAAGGCAACTGCAGCTCCGCTAGGAGTATATGTGCTCTATGAACTGCAGCCGTCGACACGCGTGGAAGGCAGCTGCAGCTCCGCTAGGAGTATATGTGCTCTATGAACTGCAGCCGTCGACACGCGTCGAAGGCAGCTGCAGCTCCGCTAGGAGTATATGTGCTCTATGAACTGCAGCCGTCGACACGCGTGGAAGGCAGCTGCAGCTCCGCTAGGAGTATATGTGCTCTATGAACTGTAGCCGTCGACACGCGTCGAAGGCAGCTGCAGCTCCGCTAGAAGTATATGTGCTCTATGAACTGCAGCCGTCGACACGCGTGGAAGGCAGCTGCAGCTCCGCTAGGAGTATATGTGCTCTATGAACTGCAGCCGTCGACACGCGTCGAAGGCAGCTGCAGCTCCGCTAGGAGTATATGTGCTCTATGAACTGCAGCCGTCGACACGCGTGGAAGGCAGCTGCAGCTCCGCTAGGAGTATATGTGCTCTATGAACTGCAGCCGTCGACACGCGTCGAAGGCAGCTGCAGCTCCGCTAGGAGTATATGTGCTCTATGAACTGCAGCCGTCGACACGCGTCGAAGGCAGCTGCAGCTCCGCTGTATATGTGCTCTATGAACTGCAGCCGTCGACACGCGTCGAAGGCAGCTGCAGCTCCGCTGTATATGTGCTCTATAAACTGCAGCCGTCGACACGCGTCGAAGGCAGCTGCAGCTCCGCTAGGAGTATATGTGCTCTATGAACTGCAGCCGTCGACACGCGTCGAAGGCAGCTGGCGACAGACTGCCGCTTGTGTATTTGAGTCCCGTGGTGCTGCGGGTACAGTCAAAACAAACCAAAATGGATGAAGTACCTACTACTACTTAATAGTAAAAATTCACTGTTTGTATTTATGATTACCTACTTATAACTTATAATTTATTGTAATTGGGGTGATAGGTGGTATGCGACATGAATGGTTAAATAAATAATGAAAAAGAAAATCGTGTTTATTGGCTCAAACAATAACTAACACAGTTTACAATATTACTTGAAATACCTCAAATGTGCCAAAAGAGCTGCAATCATTATAATGCTATCTGCAGCCTATAATATGCCACTGCTGGGGCACAGGCCTCCTCTCTGTGTGTGTGGGATGTGGGTCGTGGTCACCCACGCGGTCACAGCAGTAGTGCAGCCCTGCAGTGGCACACACAGTAATAGGCTGTTATTATGAAAGTGTCTGCCTGGGTTCCAATAATTGTTCGAACCTACGACCTGCACCTCGTAGGTTCGCGGCCAAGTCCACTGAGCCAGCAGTACTTTGGTATGACTACCTAACTCTGATTTTAATTAATGAATATGTAACACCAGCTCAAAAGCATTCCAGCGTCACGAACATGAAAACAGTTTTTTTTGCATGAATTATTTAATTATGCTAATGATAATAATAGGTATATCCATATTCGTAACACTACACTGCGCTACAAAACACACAATACTGACGTTGCTCAAAAAGCTGCTAAACTGAAGTGGGACTGGGCTGGCCATGTCTGCCGTATGCCTAATGAGCTGTGGGCCAAAATAACCACAACGTGGAGCCCTGACACCTGACACAGCCAGAAGGCGTCACGACAGACCCCGTAGAAGATGGCGGGACGAGCTGGAGGACACAAACGAGAACGTAGAACTTAGCCCGGATCCTTAATTGGATGATTCATTTAATATTTACTTAAATTGTTTTTTTTTTGTCTTTTCATTACGGACGCTTTTAACGTTCTGCATCGTTCTCACATGCATATTTTTTAACATGAATGATGTAACCAAGACTTTGTACCCATATTATTTTGATTTAAAAGAGTGTCCATGGAGTTTCTTGCCCGTTCTTCTCCATTAGGCACCTACGCTCCACCGAACCGCACGTTACGAAATTTTGTTTCAGTGCGGTTAGTGGAAGTGCTCAGGTGCCGTTCGTCCAAGTGCGGTTCAAATCAGTGCTCTGAGTGGAATACCTCTTTGGAATGGGCAACTAGCTTCATCTTTCTGACTGACCCCCAAACCAAATGGTTTGAGTTTAATCGAAAGAGCTCGAAGTCATGGGAGAGACTTTTGCCCAACAGTGGATTAGCAGTAACAGTAGTAGTAAATTATAATATTGTAAGAAAGAAAAACATACATAGATGTGATGTCATGTATGACTTGATCAGTGATCCCTACGACGACCCACTGACCGTGATGTTCTTCAAGAAGGTCAGGTGCGTACCGTTACTGGGTTGTGGTTGTGGGTTCCGATCACTATTATTTAGTTTGGTTGGACTGGAAGCTGAAACTTGTATTTAGATTTATTACGAATAGCTTAGTAACCACTTCAGTGTATTTTAAATTCATAATTTACTATCAACAATACAACTTATTACGGTCAAAGAAAGAAAGTATGCGCTTCGGGACTCGTCGTCTAACTTCGGAAAAACGAAAGCGCGTTGATGACATCTCTAACTATACTAATAATAAAGTATCCGCTTCGGGACTCGTCGTCTAACATCGGAACAACGAACGCGCGTTGATGACATCTCTAACTACTTATACTAATAATAAAGTATGCACTTCGGGACTCGTCGTCTAACTTCGGAAAAATGAACGCGCGTTGATTATATCTCTTAACTATACTAATAATAAAGTGTGCACTTCGGGACTCGTCGTCTAACTTCGGAAAAACGAACGCGCGTTGATGACATCTCTAACTATACTAATAATAAAGTATCCGCTTCGGGACTCGTCGTCTAACTTCGGAACAACGAACGCGCGGCGATGACATCTATACTAACAATAAAGCTGAAGAGTTTCTTTGTTTGTTTGTTCGCGCTTATCTCTCGATCAACCGTTAATCGGTCGGATTTGAAAACATCTTTTTGCATTTGATAGCCCAATTCTTGAGGAAGGCTACGTCACAACACGTTACTTTATTTGAACCTGCAAAGTATTTGCGTCAGCATAGTGATTGTGTATAATATAGAATTAAATTACTTGCCTCGATACGGAAGAAGATCAAGTAATACTTACAGGTCAACCAGGAAAAGTGTGAGCTTCGGTAATGTTAGTGTTTCCGAATTAGTACCTACGAAGGTCAGCACTCCACAGAGACAAAGCTTCTTATAATAAATCTTTATTCAGAATCAAAATTGGTAAAATACAATATAAATCCACGAAAATTACACTAAGGGCTGAGTTGTCCGTGGTTGTCTTCGAATTTTTGGTTCTATTTTTAGTTTGGTTTTAGTCAGTTTCCTCACGATGTTTTCCTCCACCGTTTTGGCTTTGCCTGCATGTACTTAGGTCGGAATTTATCCGAATATAAAAATGAAGTATTTGCATCCCTTTCCATAATGACATGCTCTAGTCTACTTAACACATTGAATTAGATGTACTTATATTCAATTTCATCCGGTACCTAATTATTTAAATGTAAATAGTATGACGTGATAGTAATAAGTAGTAAAATACATCCCACCAAAAACATTTTCATGTAAAATGTTGCCAAGACAAGTTCACATAATGGCTCGCACTGCCAAAAAGTTATCAGATCTCATGTAGAGCCAAGCTTCTAACTCTACACGCCCTAACTTCACAAACTCTACACCTTAGTCAAAATATGAGGCTTGGCCGTTTCGTTACTACAAAAACTATTGTCTAACAGAAAAGTAATGAACAGTGAATAAATTTTTCACCTTACGCCCATGTGATGGTAGCGAAACGGCCAAGCCACATATTTTGACTAAGGTGTAGAGTTTGTGAAGTTAGGGCGTGTAGAGTTAGAAGCTTGGCTCTACATGAGATCTGATAACTTTTTGGCAGTGCGAGCCATATGTGAACTTGTCTTGGCAACATTTTACATGAAAATGTTTTTGGTGGGATTTCACATCTTTTTGAAAGTTGCTTGTGAATTTTTTTTTTTGGGGGATTCTTTACTAAAAATCCTGAAATATGTATTTTATTATTTATTACAAAGAGTCCATATATCAATTTTCAGATTTCTAGCATCAAAATTTGCGGAAGTCTCGTACGAACTTCCATCCCCTAGTATAAGGGGTTGGAGGGTAAAAGTTCCAAGTTTTAGAATTGTTTTGTTGTTTGTGTACTATTACTAGCTTACATACCAAATTTCAGCTTTCTAGGCTTCAGGAAGAACCTTAGAATATTGATGCTTATGAAATAAAAACATATTTTTTAGGGTGGTTGGGGGGTTCTTTACTAAAAATGCTGAAATATGTATTTTATTATTTATCACAAGGAGTCCCTATATCAATTTTCAGAACTCTAGCATCAAAATCTGCGGAAGTCTCGTACAAACTTCCATCCCCTATTTTAAGGGGTTGGAGGGTAAAAGTTCCAAATTTTAGAGTTTTTTTGTTGCTTGTGTACTATTATTAGCTTACATACCAAATTTCAGCTTTCTAGGACTTCAGGAAGACCCTTAGAATATTGATGATCATCAGTGAGTCAGTGAGTAAGTGAGTCAGTGAATCAGTGACGAAATCGGGGTATTGTAGATATCAATAAAATCTAAAGTATAAGAGCTATGCAATTGAAACTGTATAGGTTTAATAAGTCAATCACTGACATCATATCCCGAAAATTTTGTTTATCTGGTATAATCCAAACCCAAGTTATGAAGGTTCAAAAATACGACGAAATGCTTCGAGAAAAGGTAGGTAGTGCCCTTGCGCTTCGCTTGGCTCGTCTTGGCGGGGGCACTCCCGTGCCCCCAGATTTGCATGATTTCCGTCATTCACAATTTTATTTTATTTAATTATGTAACCATTTTAGGTATTTAGTTCAAACCGTCGATCATTCCGCGAAGAACGTTGTTACAGCTAACACGTCGTCCATTGAAAGTAAAGTATTAATAGTTTGTTACCGACAGCTAACTGACACTCAGTCTGGCGCACAGAACATAATACTCTTGCGCTGTCCACTGAAGTGTCCACTGAACTGTCCACTGAACTGTCCACTGAACTGCTCGGCTTCAGCCGAAATCTGGGTTAATCTCAATCTGAAAAATAAGTTTTCTAAGTTATAATTTCGCATAAATTGCAACATTAATATTTTTTTCTTTTTCGTCTTATAAGTATTTTATCTTTTGAGTTTAAACCCTGAACAAAAGATTGTTCCTTCATTACTAAATTGTTGTCCTCCCGCCGCCGCCGCCTTTCCTTGCCGTGTCCAACCTGAGCCCAAACTGAGCGACTAGTGATCGCGTATCTAGTGTGATAAATCTAGCATAAAGTTAATTAAATTAACAGTGTAACATTTCAAAATTGGCAACAAGCTCATTATAATTCTTGTCTCTTGAAGATGGCGTTAGAAAGTAAGTACATTTTTAATATTTTTCTTGTATTAAGTAGTTGATTACCTTGCAGTCGTTAAGGGTAGTCAGAAGCCCGAAAGTCTAACAACCAGTCTTGCCAAGGGGTATCGTGTTACCCAGTTACTGGGTTGTCGAGGTCAGATAGGCAGTCGCTCTGTGAACAATACTGGTATTCAGCTGTACTATCCGGTTAAACTGAAAAGGCAGGAAGATTGAAAACCAGCTCTACTCGCAACTTAAGGCGACCGAGCCTGGGTAGCGCTACATCCAAATTTCTATGACTAGAATTCCAAAAAAAAAGTTTTTTTTTTCTTTTGTGAATTTATTTGATTTTTTCGCGAGAATTATTATCATAAAAATCAGCAATACAACTTTCTAAGTTTATAGCACCTTATTGAATGACTATTGACTACCTATTTCATGAAATCATGACATTCGAGGACAATATTAACTCAATGAGCATATTGCTGATTCTAATGATTATAAATATTATAATTCTGTGATTCTAATGATTCTATTTGTTACGGTTACGAATCATAATTTGTTCGGCATACAACCTGACACCGACCAGGGCCACAAGTCTGCTATTACAATAGTGTCAGAATGGTCTATCATTGATTTCATAATCGTTGATTTTGACAAGTTTTGTAATCTACTAATATAATGGCGTCATTATGACTTTCCAATGGCCAACCACTGACACTCCATTGAAAGAAATCGCATAGAATGGTAATCTCGTACATAATCTATACTTAGGTATAATAAATCTGTAGAAGTGAAAATTCTGTACATTGAAAATATCAAAAAATAAATGGCAGGGGGTGTTACTAGACCGACACCGAAACTAAATGTGATTAAAAAAAATTTTGTCTGTCTGTCTGTTTGTTCAGGCATCACGCAAAAACTGCCGGTTCGATTACGATGAAACTTGGTATAATTATTCTTTAATAACCTTGGCACCACACTGGGTACTTTTTATCCCGGAAAAGTATCTATATAACTATATATAATTCAGTCCTGACTGACTGACTGACTGATATATCAACGCACAGCCTAAACCGCGGGTCCTAGAGACATGAAATTTGGAGGGTGTGTTATTTGTGAAGAGTAGGTATCCACTAAGAAAGGGTTTTCCGAAATTCTACCCCTAAGAGGGTGAATGAGGGGAGGGTGGAATTTCACGCGGCCGAAGTCGCGGGCAGAAGCTAGTGACAAATGAATTAAGTACTGTCTTAGGGGGGAATCTGCTAAAATTTTGACAGTTCCTTTGATCAGTGATCTACCATTAGAACATCATTGTGCAGTCATTGCTTCGAGTATCGTATAATACATATGTTCTGTGCCATTGATCGACCATTATGAATTTAGCAGATTACGAACTTTTAGTAAAATGACAATGGGATCGTGTTGGAATGACGAATTTATAAAAATAGCAGACTTAGGCCCCTGCAAGTTGCAAAAAACATAAGAAAATTTGAATTTAGTGGACTATCTTAGCGCATGCCCCTTACGTTCAAGTCTTCTTCTTAACGTGTCGATAGCAATCTAAATAGAGTCAATCCAGAATTTATCTGCAAGTGTGGGACCGTCAGTACCACCCATCCGACCCTGTAGTTCAAATAAGAACAATATTTTGTATTTTAACTTAATTCCAACTTATAAATGTATAGTTTTTACTACAAAACCCTGTCCTGACCATTAAACCCAAGTCTAAGTTGTCAATGTCGTGTTAAGATACTTTTTGTCTAACTCGAAGGTTTAGGCTAGAACTGCAGTCGTCATCACTCTCCTGCCCTCATCCCAATGTGTCAGTGGTCGGCGCAACATGTCTTCTTCTTCCACACTTCTCTATTAGTCGTCATCTCGGTAGTCACCCCTCTCTAACCACATCATCATCCACACAGTCCATTCATCGTTTCTTTGGTCTTCCCCTACTCTTATATCCATCGACATTCCTACTCCAAACGTTCCTCACGACATTTTCAAGTATGGACTACAGTATATAAGAACTCGTTTTTTTACTGTTAGTGTTAGTGTGTTCGGACTATGAGAGTGAGGGAAGAGGGAGTGCACCTGTGTCTGCGCGCATACTTGTGCACTATAATATGTCCCGCGCCGAAGGCTAGTCTCCGTTGAGATTGGCCGCCGTGGCCGAAATACGGTCTGGAGGACTTTATTTTTTATTTATTTAGTGTGTTCCCACTGCTGGGCAAAGGCCTCTCCCCATTCCCATGAGTTTCAGTTCTTTCGATTCAGGGCTAAAGTGGACCACTGGTCGTTTGTTTTCTTCAGTTCGTACGCCATCTTCTACGGGGTCTGCCACGACGCCTTCCGGCTGTGTCAGGGCTCCACGTGGTGGTTATTTTGGCCCACAGTTCATCGGGCATACGGCATACGTGGCCAGCCCAGTCCCACTTAGCTTAGCGGCTTTTTCAGCAACGTCAGTAATCTGTGAGAAATGAGACGGAATATGTTTTAAGTTTATGAAAGACAAAAAAAGATTTTCTAATAACCTTTTAACTTTCCTAGAGCCGTACCGTGTGGCGATGCCTTCCTAGAGCCGTGCCGTGTGGCGATGCCTTTCCTAGAGCCGTGCCGTGTGGCGATGCCTTCCTAGAGCCGTGCCGTGTGGCGATGCCTTCCTACAGCCGTGCCGTGTGGCGATGCCTTCCTAGAGCCGTGCCGTGTGGCGATGCCTTCCTAGAGCCGTGCTGTGTGGCGATGCCTTCCTAGAGCCGTGCCGTGTGGCGATGTCTTCCTAGAGCCGTGCCGTGTGGCGATGCCTTTCCTAGAGCCGTACCGTGTGGCGATGCCTTCCTAGAGCCGTGCCGTGTGGCGATGCCTTTTAACTTATTCAGGGTCAAAGGCCACGATATGACTTCTTTTACAAAATCCATGTTCCAAGTTACAAGAAAGCCGGTAGTAAGTCTACACTTATCTTTAACTACAGGTTCGTGTCTGTGTGTCCGCGTTGTTCTTTTAAACTACGCAACAATGAATGCGGTTTTCACGATCATAAAGAGAATTTATTCCGGAAGGTTTATGTAGATAAAAAAATATATTAAACTTAGGTATGTACAGTCAACAAAGGAGTTAAGTATACAGGAGCGTCGGATATTGTTGAAGTTTACTAAGAAACCGATGGATATTCTCGAATAAAATTTTAGTTTATTAATAGAAAACAGCTCATTTATTAAATTAAATTTCAGTCCAGAACATCCATCGGTTTCTTAGTAAACTTCAACTATATCCGACGCTCCTGTACCTATACTTAACTCCTTTGTTGACTGTACATCAATTTGTAATTTTTGAAGCCCATCGGTTTTATAAAAATGTCTGTTCATTTGACCCTATTAACTATTGCGCATTTGAATTTAATCTGTAAGATTAATCTTTTTTTCATTAATTAATTTTTCCGGCTCCCCTAAAGCAGGCTATTGTAACCCCAGTACACAAGGGGGGGGGGACAAAGACGATGTCAATAACTATAGGCCTATCTCGGTCTTACCAGCCATCTCAAAAATTCTCGAAAAGATAATAAATTCTAGACTTACTCAATTCCTTAACAAATTCAACTTACTATCTTCTTCACAATTTGGCTTCAGACAGGCAGTAAGCACCGAAGATGCTGTAACTGCATTAACCTCTCATATAATCGAGCGACTTGATGAGGGTAACAAATGCCTGTCCATTTTCTTAGACCTCAAAAAAGCATTTGACACCGTCTCTGTCCCTATCCTTGTGGACAAATTACAAAAAGTCGGAATAAGAGGTACTGCGCTCAGTTTACTCAAGGATTACCTCTCTAACAGAAAGCAAAAAGTAAAAATAAGACAATACACTAGCAACGAAGCAGAGATAACATACGGCGTCCCACAGGGTAGTGTTTTGGGTCCTACCCTCTTTTTAATATATGTATATCAATGATTTGTTCAACATTATATTACCAAATGCCAGGATATTTGCATACGCCGATGATACTGCTATTGTATTTGCTGGTAACTCTTGGAAAGATGTTAAGCTGCGCGCAGAGGCAGGGATCACCCACTTAGCCGAATGGCTGAAAAACAACCTACTAACACTAAACACCTCCAAGACTAACTTCATATGTTTTAGTGTTAGTAACCGGACACAGCCCAATGAAGACCTGCAACTGAAAGTACACACATGTGGAGATATAAACAGCATATGCTGTAACTGTCCATGCCTAAACAGAGTCTCTAAGACGAAATACTTAGGCGTGATGGTTGACCAGTTTCTATCCTGGTACCCTCACATTGAACAGGTGATTGGCAGGGTTAGAAAGCTAACTTGGATTTTCAAATCACTCAGACATGTTGCCCCGACTAAAATGTTGAGGAGTGATAAGCGACCTAGAAACCTGCTTAACGAAATTTATATTGCTCTAGCACAGTCCGTCCTTCTGTACTGTATCCCCATTTGGGGTGGCGCAGCTAAGACTAGATTTATGGACGTCGAACGTGCACAAAGAGCACTTATAAAAGTGATGTATTTTAAAAACAAAAGATACTCTACTAAAAACTTATATGAAATTATTAATTTACTCTCGGTCAGAAAACTGTACATAACCCAAACGGTTCTAAAAAAACATAAAACCCTCCCATATCAATTGAATAAGAAACATAAAAGGAGAAAGGATTTAATTGCAAAAGTTCCCCAATGTAAAACCAAATTCGCAAGCAGACAATATTACTATCTCTCAGCTCAATTATACAATAGGATTAATAAAAACATATTTGTGCACAATAGAAACTATTTCGACTGTAAAAAAATTATAATAAACTGGATTAAGTCTCTTACTTATGAGGATACGGAAGCTCTTCTGGTATATAATCTATATATATAAAATGGTAAACTGACTGACTGACTGATTGTTGATATATCAACGCACAGTCTAAACCGCTGCTCCTAGAGACATGAAATTTGGAGGGTGTGTTATTTGTGAAAAGTAGGTATCCACTAAGAAAGGGTTTTTCAAAATTCCACCCCTAAGAGGGTGAAATTTCACGCGGACGAAGTCGCGGGCAGAAGCTAGTGAGTAATATAATCACACACTATAACGTTTCACACCTCGCTCTACTCCACACACTGCTCTACTGTACACCACACCACACTACATCACACCACACCACACTACATCGCACCACATCACACTAGATCTCATCAAACCACATTATATCTTACACGCACCCCACACACACAACACCCAACTAAGGCACACCACGCTTCTTATCAAGTGATACATACTCAAGATGTTAGTATTATGATGAGAATTACTATAATATAAAGTAATACTACATCTAAGATATGGAAGAGTGGAGTCTCCTAACACAGGCATTGTTTGCCTAAAAGGAGGCACCAAACACAATTCATTGTTTGTGAAGCTTTTTGTGAAAATAAAAAAAAAATTGAATTTGAAACCGAACGCAACAAGGCGGGTTGCTACTGTTGCTACTGTTGCTAGTCTTGCTAGTATGTCGGATATTAAAATTGAAGTGTCTGTTTTTAATGTCAAAATAATTGAGTTTTACTAATTGTTTATGAAAGTATATAAGTACGGTCCACATAACAAAAAAAAACATTAATTTTTTATTTTTTGTCTACCTATCTGTTTGTCCCGGCTAATCTCCGAAACCGCTGTACCGATTTTGACGGGACTTTCACTGGCAGATAGCTACTGATGCAGATGTTATTATAAGGAGTAACTTAGGCTACTTTTGTCCCATTAGCATGTCTCCGTGTGACAATTTCCGACAGCCACGCGGGCGAAGCCGCGGGCAACTATGACTTAGTACTATTCTACTGTGCTATAAGTGGCTATAACTTACAAATTGAAGAGAGTTTCTACAAACTCTCCACAACTTAAAATGATTCTGAGGTCGTGGCACTACCAACTATGCTAATACATAATTTATGAGCAAAATTTGACAGCAGGCAGCAGGCCGCCAACATGACGCGCGAGTCACTTACCGTTCACGACATGACGCGCGTGTCGCCTGTCGTACACGACATGACGCGCGAGTCGCCTGCCGTACACGACATGACGCGCGAGTCGCCTGCCGTACACGACATGACGCCCGAGTCGCCTGCCGTACACGACATGACGCGCGAGTCGCCTGCCGTACACGACATGACGCCCGAGTCGCCTGCCGTACACGACATGACGCCCGAGTCGCCTGCCACCACATCATTACAAACAAAAATGTTATAGAAATGACTTGCGAAAATAATTGTTGTTCATACCTAGTTAATTGTTTACACTTACAGTAAAAGCGATCTAACCTTGAACAATGACTTCATTACGTATGTAGGGTAACGTGCGCGCATGTAGGTATCGTGATTAAACATTATAATTTATTTTTTGTAGTTCTTTGTAGAAACATACAGAAGCTCTGCAAACATGTGGGTCTCGATATCTAAACGTGATAAATTAAAGGAGTCATATTGCTGATTGTGTACTCTCTTGTCTTATAATATCAGTATGTTTTGTGTCCACGCACACCACCAAACACCCCAATTAGAATAGGTATTATGTTATTATTTTTTATTAACCGACTTCAAAAAGGAGGAGGTACTCAATTCGTCGTGACGAGCATAAATTGCTTAGCAACCACATTAAAGTAATCGAATCGCAAGCGCAACCCGTGAAATACTTATTATTGAGTAGTTCCGGTGGCCATCTGTGGTCTTCTTCAGCAGTTCCACTTCACCAAATGGAGGTTTCCGAGAGCAAATGCACGAGTTACTTTAAAAAATACCCAAATCGCTATTAGGTGTGCCGATAATATTTGAGGAGTTCCCTCAATTCCTCATGGATCCCATGTCCATCATCAGAACTGGATTTTGATAAAAAAAACCGGGCAAGAGCGAGTCGGACTCGCGCACCGAGGGTTCCGTACCATCATGTTTTTAAATTTTCCGGCGAGCTACTTACTAGATCTCGTTCAAACCAATTTTCGGTGGAAGTTTACATGATAGTGTACCTAACCTACATCATATATTTTTTTTAGTTTTATCATTCTCTTATTTTAGAAGTTACAGGGGGGGGGACACACACATTTTACACACTTTGGAAGTGTCTCTCGCGCAAACTATTCAGCTTAGAAATAAATGATATTAGAAACCTCAATATCATTTTTGAAGACCTATCCATAGATACCCCACACGTATGGGATTGATGAAAAAAAATTTTTGAGTTTCAGTTCTGAGTATGGGGAACCCTCATAGTTTATTGCTTTTTTCTATTTTTTTGTGAAAATCTTAATGCGGTTCACAGAATACATCTACTTACCAAGTTTCAACAGTGTAGTTCTTATAGTTTCGGAAAAAGTGGCTGTGACATACGGACGGACAGACAGACAGACATGACGAATCTATAAGGGTTCCGTTTTTGCCATTTGGCTACGGAACCCTAAAAAATACAACCGAATTGAGAACCTCCTCCTTTTTTGAAGTCGGTTGAAAATATCTACGCACGCGCACAGTCGCACACGTGTATGGGTCTAGCGTAGTAGGTACGTCGTGAATTTTAGTTTGTTTTGACTGTTCAGCGGAAGTGTTTTACCTAGTTTTAGTTTCGTTTGGGATAAAGGATGACCTATTTTTGAAGTCGGTTTAAAATGACAGAAATTGATTCAGTAAACGATTCTGAACAAACTAGTTTCATAATGTGCCTTAATTCAGTTCCACATTGAACGTTGTGGGGATTATTGAAGCAAGTTTAACATAAGTCTATGTCCTACAGCAATGGACCTCGCACAGCGGACAGAGCTGGCTATCATGGAGAAGCAGAAGCCCATGAACGCCGTGATCGAGCGCGGAGACTCTGCCGTGCAGCAGTTCTACCGCGGCGCCGTCGTGTTCATCACGGGCGGCTCCGGCTTCCTCGGCAAGCAGCTCATCGAGAAACTCTTCAGGTGATTATAACTAATGCGTCATCGTCATTCAGAGCCTGACTTCACCCACTGCTGGGCACAGGCCTATCTTTATTGGTGCTTATCTCCACGTTCCTGTGCCAGCTTTGTGGCGGCATCTTCATCGCCACATGCGAACTACCCTCACTGACGTCATGCAAAATCCTGCATCGCGCAAGCAGAGTTTACCGCGCGAGCGTGACTAGCTTATACAACGTCCCGACATCAATCGTCGTGCCGTTGCCCACCAGACACGACACCCGTATGGTCGGAGGATTCTCCCTTGTCTATGGAGGATGAGTGAACTTTACACCCTGTTCTTGATACTCAATAGCCTCATCCAGGTTTACCACGGTCACTATTACGAGTCTACAACCATGGGTGGGGTGGCGGGGGTGGCGAGATGGCCAGACGACACTTCGTCTGACCATCTCGCCGTTTTTTTCAGCCCTTGGACGCCACTCAGGCACAGCACTACTCCCACTGTCAACTTCGGGCCGTTCTAGATGTCCTGCTCAACTCCATACTAATGTATCGTAGGCCAGTTTCTTTCTCCGAGCTGAGGATAAACCTGCACCTTAGTTGCGTAACACACTATCAATCTCAATCTGGGTCCCGCACATTGCGGCAGGCCATGAGCCATGACACGGAGAAGGCGGGATGAGCTGGACTCGTTTAATAAAGATTGTTCCTTGGCAGCTCTGGACAGAGGTGGAGAGAAAGTAGGGAGGCCTTTGCCCAGCAATGGGGCTTTAATATCTAATAAAAAAAACTAATATTAAAAAAGGAGAAAAGATTTGATTTTTCGTATGTTTGTTTGTTATGCTTTCACGCTAAAACGTCCGAACAGATTTAGATGTTTGGCATAAGGGTGACTTGGATATACCTACACTAAGGGTGACTTGGATATACCTACACTAAGGGTGACTTGGATATACCTACACTAAGGGTGACTTGGATATACCTACACTAAGGGTGACTTGGATATACCTACACTAAGGGTGACTTGGATATACCTACACTAAGGGTGACTTGGATATACCTACACTAAGGGTGACTTGGATATACCTACACTAAGGGTGACTTGGATATACCTACACTAAGGGTGACTTGGATATACCTACACTAAGGGTGACTTGGATATACCTACACTAAGGGTGACTTGGATATACCTACACTAAGGGTGACTTGGATATACCTACACTAAGGGTGACTTGGATATACCTACACTAAGGGTGACTTGGATATACCTACACTAAGGGTGACTTGGATATACCTACACTAAGGGTGACTTGGATATACCTACACTAAGGGTGACTTGGATATACCTACACTAAGGGTGACTTGGATATACCTACACTAAGGGTGACTTGGATATACCTACACTAAGGGTGACTTGGATATACCTACACTAAGGGTGACTTGGATATATACTTACAAATACTTTTTATCTCGATATTCTCAGGATCGAGACTTATGCGAGTGAAACCACGGTGCGCAGCTAGTAATTAATATTCTTATTAGTTAATAAGAAATGCTGTGTTAAAATAGGATGTGGGTAAATCCATAGGTAATTATAATTAAAAGTGAATTGTTTCAGATCCTGTGAAATCACCAAACTATACATGCTACTGAGACCAAAGAAAGGAAAAACCATCGAACAGAGATTAACTAATATACTGAAAGATCCGGTAAGTTGAATATCTCACACTCACAACATGGATATACTAAAACCAATGCACCGGTGAAGGAAATCACCGTGAGGAAACCGGCATGTCCTAGAACCAACAGTTCGAAGGCATATCACATCTCTACCAACACGCACTGGGCCCACGTGGTGGATAACAGCCTATAAAAAAAATACACCCTCTGTGAGAGGAGGCCTGTGTCCCAGCAGTGGGAAACGATGTTGTAATGCACCAGTGGTCATGAGACTGTGTCCCAGCAGTGGGAAACGATGTTGTAATGCACCAGTGGTCATGAGACTGTGTCCCAGCAGTGGGAAACGATGTTGTAATGCACCAGTGACCAGTGGTCATGAGACTGTGTCCCAGCAGTGGGAAACGATGTTGTAATGCACCAGTGACCAGTGGTCATGAGACTGTGTCCCAGCAGTGGGAAACGATGTTGTAATGCACCAGTGACCAGTGGTCATGAGACTGCCTCGATGGCCTAGTGGTCGGTGAGCGCGAAGACCTGCCGATCTATTCTGTAAAGGGGAGATGTTTACACAACAGACCAGCTGGGTTCGATTCCCAGGTCGGGAAAAGAGTAAATCTGTAAATCGAAAAGTGAGTACCTGACCCCTTCAGAGAATAGTGAGTACCTGACCCCTTCAGAGAATAGCGAGTACCTGACCCCTTCAGAGAAAAGTGAGTACCTGACCCCTTCAGAGAATAGTGAGTACCTGACCCCTTCAGAGAATAGTGAGTACCTGACCCCTTCAGAGAATAGTGAGTACCTGACCCCTTCAGAGAATAGCGAGTACCTGACCCATTCAGAGAAAAGTGAGTACCTGACCCCTTCAGAGAATAGTGAGTACCTGACCCCTTCAGAGAATAGTGAGTACCTGACCCCTTCAGAGAATAGTGAGTACCTGACCCCTTCAGAGAATAGCGAGTACCTGACCCCTTCAGAGAAAAGTGAGTACCTGACCCCTTCAGAGAATAGTGAGTACCTGACCCATATGGGTCATATGATGATTTCCCATCCGGAAAAAAAAAAAAAAAAATGTTGTGAGATTATGTAATCTGCGTTCGCGATTACATAATCTTAAACTTAAACACTAATTCCTAACTTTAATTCCTACATAATAAAGTTCAGTTTACGTTACCAGTTAAACTTTAATTCCTACATAATAAAGTTCAGTTTACGTTACCAGTTCAAAATTTTTTATAACTTTTTCAATAGTACTAGGTGGTACTAGTCTCTATGATACCCGCTTACCACTAAGCGCGCCGCCGCCGCCGCCGCCGCCCGCGCCGCCGCCGCCCGCGCCGGCTGTCGCGTCGCTGCGGCTGTGTCTCGTCTCGCATAGGGTCGTACTCGTAGCATTATGCTGAGCGTTGGCCTTTTTGCGTGGGCGTGCGTGTCACGTCATCACGTGACGCATATTGTCTCCCAACTCGTTCCTTCTTGTGTTTGTGTTCTTTTTGCGCGTTATGTTTAGGTACTGCAAATAAACGAATTTCCTTTCTTACTCCCTATACAACATTGAGACAAAGTAATATTTTTGTTTTCTTCCAGTTATACGACACTCTACGTCAGAAGAAACCTAGCTTCGCTGACAGCATCGTAGCCGTCGAAGGCGACATCGCTGACATCGGGATCGGCCTCAGCGGGAAAGACTGGAATAGCATCACAAATGATGTAGGTACTCAACTGGTTTTATATAAATTATTGTAAAGTCCCTATTGTCTGTTCCCTATGTACCTATCTGATGAAAGTGTAAACAAACATTTCTTTTTAGGGTTCCGAAGTACCTACAAGGAACCCTTATAGTTTCGTCATGTCCGTCCGTCTGTCGGAGGTTTTGCTAAGAGACCGTTAGTACTAGAAAGCTGTAATTTTGTAGGAGTGTGTATATTAATTACGCCGACAAAGTGGTAAAATAAAATTTTCGAAAATATTTTTTTTAAGGGTAGCTCCCCTACATGTGCAGTGGGGATGAATATTTTTTTTGTCGTCTACCCCATCGTATGGGGTATCGTTGAATAGATCTTCTAAAACTGCGGGCTTGAAAAATCAGGAAAAATTCACGATGACAGTGCATTTCATGAACTCAAAGGAAAATTATAGCGGTTAAGATAACTTTATTAGTTTAGCAGTAATCTAGTCGTTGAACTTGGGTGTTGGATAATTTTGTACCAAATACAAAATCCTTAGCATTAATCCTGTAAAGTGACTAAGATGAAGTAATTGCTTGTTTATAACGGGTAAAGACTTGCATTGAAAAACAAAATATGAACATTTTTTTTTTAATATCAGAATAAAGAACAACAGAATCGTACTACATTGTGATAGCGGGCTACTACGGAACCCTACACGGTGCGTGGCCCGACACGCATTTGGCTAGTTTTTATTTATTCAACCACTCATTCAAGGGAACAACAAAGGGAGGGGAAGGGAAGGGTTACTATAGTTCGTTTTTTTAATCCCAGATACTAATCTGACATTTAAGTCTTTTGTGTTTGCCTTTTCTTTTAGTAAGTATAGAAGTTTGACATTACACCTGGCAAATTGGTATCTGGGTTTAAAAAACAAGCTTTAGTAACATATTCATCTGTCATAAAAAAGGAAAGTTAAGAGTTTTTATCTTACCTTTTTAGGGTTCTGTAGCCAAATGGCAAAAACGGAACCCTTATGGATTCGTCATGTCTGTCTGTCCGTTCGTATGTCACAGCCACTTTTTTCCGAAACTATAAGAACGACACTGTTGAAACTTGATAAATAGATGTATTCTGTGAACCGCATTAAGATTTTCACAAAATAATAGAAAAAAAATGGTTGCCTGTAAAGTCGGTTTTACGGGCGAAGATTTTACGTGACAACGTCTTTTTCTCGGTAGAATATTTATTGATATGAATATAATTAAATTGCACAATAGGAACAAGGAATTGAATGAAAAACAGACCGATCATAGTTGAGTGGGAGAGAGACGCAAGGCATTCGGCGGGCCTCTCTCTCGTTCGGTGACTCATCGTAACGTTACCGAGCGTTACACTTTTTCATAAGTGACTCCCAGCCGCAACCTAATTTAAGACGTTGTCACGTCAAAAACAATAAATTATGGGGGTTCCCCATACTTAGAACTGAAACTCAAAAATTTTTTTTTCATCAAACCCATACGTGTGGGGTATCTATGGATAGGTCTTCAAAAATGATATTGAGGTTTCTAATATAATTATTTTCTAAACTGAATAGTATGCGCGAGAGACACTTCCAAAGTGGTAAAATTGTCCCCCCCCCTGTAACTTCTAAAATAAGAAAATGATAAAACTAAAAAAAATATATGATGTACATTATCATGTAAACTTCCACCGAAAATTGGTTTGAACGAGATCTAGTAAGTAGCTCGCCCGTGAAAATTTAAAAACATATGATGGTACGGAACCCTCGGTGCGCGAGTCCGACTCGCTCTTGCCCGGTTTTTTAACAATTATTGTCTGTAACATTATTAAATTTTGATTTGCTATATTGTCAAAAAAAAAAACATCTTTCAGGATAATTATAATTTTTAGCACTGAATTTGTAAGTGGCACTAGCACTACAATTATTACAAGCTTTTACTTTTTTTTATTTAGTTTGGACTGTTTGTATGTATGTAAGGTATGTAAGTTGTCCGTCAAAATTTGCAAATCATTTTTCGACCATTTTTTTTTTTTTGCGGATTGGAAATCATCAAATGGCCCCTCCCGCTCTGGGTGGAGCGGAAGGGAGTGTCAGACTCTTACTGACTAAAACCCAGCTACCCATTACTCTCCGCCCGCAGGCCCGCGCCTTCGGTGGCCGGGAGTCGTCACGCGGCTCCCGACGCCCGGAGCGTCTCCCACGGTGGCTGGGACGGGAGGCTCTCTCCCTGAGCCATCCCGCCACCTCCTTTGCTAGCATGACTGCTTCGCAGAAGGAGGTGACTGCCTCCCACTCCCTCTCGCCCCGGACCATGGCTTGCACCAGGGCCGGACGCGAGAGGTCGCCGCCGCTGCCGATCGCCTCTACGAGGGCACGGCGGTGCTCCGCCCAAGCGGGGCAGACCTCCACCGTGTGCTCCACCGTGTCCTCTGTGCGATCCTGGCAATGGTGACACCCGGGCGTTTCCTCCCGCCTGATGATGTGCAGGAACCTCCCGAAACTTCCGTGTCCGGTGAGGACCTGCGTCAGGCGGTAGGTGAGGGCGCCGTGGCGCCTCTCTAGCCACTCCTGAAAGAGGGGTCTTATCGCCGCTATCGCGGCGTGCCCTGCGCTGGGTTGCGACAGTCGTTCCTTCCATGTCGCCATGAGATCGCGCCGGAGCTCAGTCCGCTCCGCAGCGATTTGCCGCGGAAGCGGAACTTCTCCCCGGCGTCGTGCCTCCGCGCGCCACTCATACCTATACGCGGGCGAGGACTATCGCCTCCAGATTCCATGGCGGCAGTCCGGCAATGAGGCTTGCCGCCTCGCCAGAGATCGTGCGGTAGCCCCGGATAAGCCTTACGGCTATCACCTTCTGGGGCGCGTTCAGGTAGTGGGCGGTTCGCCGCTGCAGTGAACGCGCCCACACCGGGGCCCCGTATAGGGCCATGGACCGCACGATTTTTCGACCATTTGTTGGTATCTGATTGTGCTGAAATTTTGCATACACCTTTAGTTCTGGCAACAATGCAATGTGCAATACTCAATATTGTAATAATTTCAATATGGCCGCCGCTCCAAGATGGCGGATTACATATTTTTTCTCAACCCCCTTAATATGGGTATCAAATGAAAGGGCTTGAAAAGTAGAAAACAGTAAACTAATAACATCACACTAAATTCAATAAGCCCGCCGCTCTAAGATGACGGATTAAAAAAAAAGTTTTACAAAACAAGCTGACCACCGTCCATTGCAAAAAAAAATGTTAATAACAAATCTTTAAGACTAAAAATTAAAAAATAAAATGAAATAAAAAAAAAGTAAAAAAAAAAGCTTTTATTTAAATAAAAACGTAACCTAATAAAAAGAAAGAATAACGCGAACTAAAAAGAAAAAATAAATTTATGTGACACTGTCATTTTAAACTTTATATAAATTTTAAAAGCTTGAGGCACTGATGTACGGTATCCGTTAGACATACAATATCAGTGCCTCAACCTTTTAAAATTTAAAATGACGGTGTCACTTAAATTTATTTTTCTTTTTAGTTCGCGTTATTCTTTCTTATTACCGACTTCAAAAAAAAGGAGGTTATTACCGACTTCAAAAAAAAGGAGGTTATCAATTCGATACGTATGTATGTAATATTATTGGAATTGCATTATATTCACATATGACAATCTACTAAGGCTTCCAAACAAATAGACAAAATTTCATAGACGTATGTATGTATGTATGTATGTATGTATGTATGTATGTATGTATGTATGTTTGTCCACGCATTTCTCAGCAACTATTAATCGGATCGTGACCATTTTTTTTGTATTAGCTTACACTTACTTCAACTTAGGGAACAGTGCAAGTTTCATCAAAATCGGTTCAGTAATTTTCAAGATATGGACTAATACGTGTAAGTGTGACGGCCTGGCGTACTGATACGAGCTACGGGTGTAGTGTCAAAGGGAAAACATCTCAAAACCTTGGTCAAATTCTAGTGCAAAAACTAAAAATTACGAAATAAAAAGTAATTTAAAAAAATTTAACCGAATTCAAAAAGAAATCAACTCAAAATTATGAAATAACTTTAATTTCGGAAGTCGGTGGCAAAAAACTAAAATACAGATCCCAAGACACCGACTTCCGAAATTAAAGTTATTTCATAATTTTGAGTTGATTTCTTTTTGAAGTCGGTTTAATTTTTTTAAATTACTTTTTATTTTTTTAGGTTACGTTTTTATTTACTTACCTATATAAAAGCTAGTTTAAAAAAAAAAAAACATTTTATTTTTTTAACACTCAGGCACAGTAAGTTTCATATCCATTTGTTTACATTTTCATCAGATACTTCTGCAACAGACTATACAAACGTCATCGGTCCTATACAGCGCATTGACAGTTTGACACACTTTCAATCACAACAATACCTGCATAATTTTTAAGGTTACACAGAGTATGTAACACTTTGAAGGATATTGCTAATCTATTCGAACAAATTGTCTGCTCAACAACGTAAATAACGCAATGAATGTTGGTGAACTGTCAAATTGAAAGCCATTGCTACTTTTAGTGTGTTACGCAATTTTCCCGCTGACTGCCCAGTTGCCGTTGCAGTTGCCCAGTTTACAATTAGTGCCAGTACCTACATATTTAGTTAGACTATCGCTTAATCTCCAGACAAATATAATAATCCACATGGCGGCAACGGTGAATTTCGACGAGCCGCTCCACATCGCCGGCATGAGCAACGTGCGCGGGACCAGAGAGATGCTCGCACTCGGCAAGCAGTGCACCAACCTTAAGTGAGTACAAAACTCATACAAACTTTCAAGCCCTTGTTTTTCGAAATGAATGAACAGATTTTAACGAAACTTCATACGCTTAAGCAGGATACAAAGGTCAAAAAGTTACTTAAGAACATTTTCAAAAAATACTGTTAAGTACAGCCAAATTAGACTTATAAAAAAAAATCTTGATAAATTTTCCATAGAAACGGAGATTTCCAGTTATCTTTTTAAATAAGTAAGACATTTCGAAAATGTTCTTTACTAACTTTGCGTACCTATGAAGTTTCATTAAAATCGGTTCATTCATTTCGAAAAACAAGGGCTTGAAAATTTGTATGAAATGCCGTACGTCGTCGTAAACGCTCTTAAAGTGAATGGATAGTGGTAGATCGGGAAATTCAAAATTTCTTTCGTAAGAAAATTTGAATTTCGCGGTCTTAACTACCCATTCAGGGCTTCAGCAAGGTAATTGCGTAACACACTATCAGTAGCATAGCAATGGGTTTAATTTTGACAGTTCAACAACATTCATTGCGTGATTTACGTTGTTGAGCAGACACAGTTTTCAAACATATGGAGCAATGGATTTGCAATACCTACGCTTCAAAATTATTCAAATTGAGAGTAATAGTGTGTTACGTAATTAGGGTGCAGGACCTAAACACAAAAAACGCAAGTTTTAGAAACCATAAAAGTACATGATCGACTGGGTACAGTAAAAAAAATCTGAAAAATTTATGATACTCTTTCTTCGGGATATTTAAGCAGCTAGGTAGATAGTGTGTTGAAAACATAATACAACTAATTTAGATAGGTACGATAGAAAAAAATCATGAAGATACCTCTAATGTAAAGATTACAGGAAAAATAAAACGAAGTCTCTAAATAGCACACTTTTTCAGAAATCATCAACAAAAGTTACATTAGTTCCACTATCGGTCGAGAGATGGCGCTGACACAAATCTGCAATATTCTACACCGCAGTGCACAGTGTTAAAATTCTCTGATGAATATAGGCCTCGCCGATGAAAATTTAAAAACATGATGGTACGGAACCCTCGGTGCGCGAGTCCGACTCGCTCTTGCTCGGTTTTTTTTCTTTAGTTTCCCGTATGTCATTACTTATCAACGACACTATCGAATAGTGTAATAATACAGTGTGTTTTTTTTTCAAAATCAACGGGTTCGATTCCTGGCTAGAAATATTGATTTTTCAAAAATCCAATGATGCAGTTTTATTTTTCATCAAAATCGAGCCCGCGACTCCTTTTTTTTTCAAAGTCAAAGTCAAAGTATTTATTAGTGTGTTTTTTTTTTTTTTTTGTACAATAGGTCTTATAAATAATTAGGATATGGTAACTCAAAAAACTACCCATTAGGGCATACACTAGTAGGTACTTTTCGCTATTCCTCATAGTTTCGGATTTGGCCATCCACGCCCACTTGGAAAATTCACCGTCTAAAGTTATACAGGGTTATTAGTAAAACATTAACAACCTCGTATGAGGTCATTGTACTCATCATTATGAACAACTTTTACTGTGGAACCAAACCTGAAATCGCGAAAAAAAAAATCTGTTGTTCCTTACATTTATGTTCGTATAACTCGTCAAAATGTATGTGAAGGTAAATAGCTGTTTTTTTTTTATTTTGAATCTTATGGAAATCGAGGGAAACCCTCAAATTTTATTGGCAAACCTATAGCGATTTGGGTATTTTTTAAGGTAACTTGAGTATTTGCTCTCGGAAATCATCATTTAGTAAAGTGGAGCTGATGATGAAGACCACAGATGGCCATCGGAAGTTCGGAACTACTCAATGATGAATATTTCACGGGTTACGATTCGATTACTTTAATATGGTCTAACCGGATGCTTGTGAATACCAGTGTTTTACATGGAGCGACTGCTTCGGACCTCCACAATCCACAACCCAGTTAGTATAGGTATACGAATAGAAACTTGTCCTCAGACTCTTCAACCACATATCCACGGCCTTCGCGCACGCCACCGAACAGAGAATAAACACTGACGTCAAAGAAGAGTTCTATCCGTGCCCCATACCTCCTGATGTCTTCCTTGATATGGTGGACAGCATTGATGAAGACCGGCTCACTAGTATCACGCCTGCGTAAGTAACAGTTTTACAATAAAACCCCTGCCCGCCTGCCAACTAAAGAGCATTAGGTGAAGTGAGCTGTCAATAGCGTCAATTCCTAGCGTCGAGTTGAATGACAGCTGAGCATAGCTACTCACAACCACTCGATACGCTTCCGTACCGTATCGAACATCAATCAATGTCGTCGTAGGAGTCCTCTAAACGCTGTTCACAAATCCTAAACCCGAAAATGTCGCGTCAGTTTAAATCAAACAGACGACAGCTACTCATCCGACAGCTGTTTGCTGTCGGTGGGAAGGCAATCATGTTATCGAAATGATTGTTGTGAATGCTGATGTGTTACTTTTTGTTCGCAGTTTGATCAAAGGCTGGCCGAACACATACACGTTCACGAAGGCGATCGCCGAGGAGCTGGTCCGGCTCGACGCCGGCAACCTGCCCATCTGTGTAGTCAAGCCCCCCGTTGGTAATCCTTCTACCTTCTTTATTAATGCACTTATTTAATCGGAAGTATCCCAAAAAAATCCCCTTTTGATGTCCTAAAAATATTAATGTAGATTCTAATATAAATGTCTTCAAATGATTCTAAAATAAAACCAAAAAAAAATACCAAATAATACCAATTTTGTTGTCTTAAAATACTAAATAGCTAATAAACTGCGCCCAACTAACAACTTAGATGTACTGCTTGCAGGGGGCCGATTCTACTAATTTGCAACGTTACACGATCAATTTGTGTTTTAGCAACAGTTCGATTTTGATCGCCGTTCGATAGTGGTTCGATAGTTACATCAAAAGTCATTCTACTAGATATTTCATAGGCAAACTGGAAACTAAACGTAAGCTGAATCGTACACGCTTAAAAGCTGTGATTCAGCAGTGGTTCCATTGCGCTTTTTGAAGAATTGTAGAATCGGCCCCAGGCCACTGTCGCCCAGAGGACACGGTGGAGCACACGGTGGAGGTCTGCCCCGCTTGGGCGGAGCACCGCCGTGTCCTCGTAGAGGCGATCGGCAGAGGCGGCGACCTCTCGCGTCCGGCCCTGGTGCAGGACATGGTCCGGGGCGAGAGGGACTGGGAGGCAGTCACCTCCTTCTGCGAAGCAGTCATGCTAGCGAAGGAGGTGGCTCAGGGAGAGAGCCTCCCGTCCCAGCCGCCGCGGGAGAAGCTCCGGGCGTCGGGAGCCGCGTGACGACTCCCGGCCACCGTAGGCGCGGGCCTGCGGACGGAGAGTAATGGGTAGCTCACCGTCCGATCAGGACCAGGCCCGTGCCGGGGGGCGCGCCTCAAGGACATGTCAGCATCGAGGAGGGGCCCCATAGGGCCGAGGCCTGCCGGGTCAGCGGGATTATCCGAAAGGGTTACCGCTGGCCCGGAACATAAAGGGCTAAGGAAGGAACACGGGTGGGTTTTAGTCAGTAAGAGTCTGACACTCCCTTCCGCTCCACCCAGAGCGGGAGGGGTCATTTGATGATTTCCCATCCGAAAAAAAAAAAGGCCACTGTCGCGGCACCGCTCGCGCGCGATTTATAACAGTTCTAACCTAACCTTACCCATTTGCTCAAGGTGCCTAGCTAAGTCACTGCGACCAACTTTGAGGAACAGCTACAAAGATAAAAAGAGGCAAAATCAACTAAAAAGCTTACGTCCTCAGAAGCACATCATACAGATTTTAGAGGCACATTTATAAAAAAATCACATACTTATGTCTGACTAGTTTAAACTTGTCTGTGTAATGCAAAGTAAAAATACGAACATCATTAGAAGGCCAATAAGTTTCCAGAGATTTGCGGGGACTTGTGGCTAAGTAGTAACAGCCGCGGTTGGTCCGTTGATGGGTGACCATCTTTACATAGTACCAGCCGGTCGATTCTGTTAAAATCTCACTGTGAAAACTGAAATATGAAAAGCAACGATCGAGCAGTAAAGACGTGTGCTTTGTAAAAAATAAAAACAATTAATCGTGAAAGTTTAAAAATCAACTCAGTGCTTATAAGTGATAAAATTTAATTTAGCTTATTGTGCAAAGTTCCTGTTTAAACTCGACAATCAAGATAACGAGCGACCACGCTCTCCTCACCCCCTCGGGTAAAGAGTGCATCCGATATTTTTCATCCTGTTCGCACAACTACTGAGACCGGACCGGAGCTAGCTGTCCTGCGCGAGCGCCGCGCTATATATGGCGGATTTAAAGCAGGACTTAAATGAAATAAAGTCAGATATACAAGCCTTAAAAACTACCACAGAAACTCTGTCCAAAAAATATGAAAATATGCATATTGAATTATCAATTATAAAATCTGAAAATAGCGAATTAAAGGAAAAGGTCCAAATGTTAGAAACAAAAGTCCAATCAATTAACGCTAGTAATAATAACGCCAACATATCTG
Organism: Oligia latruncula; assembly: GCA_948474745.1. Lineage (NCBI taxonomy): Eukaryota > Metazoa > Arthropoda > Insecta > Lepidoptera > Noctuidae > Oligia > Oligia latruncula. Next base: position 220,878 of record OX419711.1, on the reverse strand, counting down.
CCCAGTTGACCAGTCCGCTACCCGCTATCATTGCGCAACAAGACCTCATCCTTGAGATGCAGGACCGTCAACGACGCTTGAACAATATTATAGTAGTGGGTATTCCGGAAATAAATGAAGCAAATGCGACTTTACGAAAACAAAATGATCAGGAATTGGTGATGAAATCTATAAAAACAATTTACAACAACTGTCCGGTTCCTATACATGTAATGAGGATTGGTAAATATAACAGTGGCAAAAATAGGCCGATAAAAGTGTGTTTCGAATCTACAAATACAGTTAAATGCATATTCCAAAATAAAGCTTTACTCACCAATGACCTTCGTATTTACGCCGACAAAACGACGGCTCAACAAAACTACCTGAAATACCTAAATGAAGAGTTACTACGCCGTGAGCAAGACGGAGAATTGGACTTAATGATAAAATACGTCAATGGTGCTCCAAAAATAATAAAAAAGTCAACAAAAAACTCCAACCCATAATTCAAAATAAAACTAATCACAGTTGCCCAAACTATTATCTAAAGTCTAACTATGAAAATATATCTATTTATGCGACATCGTTTAAAATATTTTATGCAAATATTCGCAGTATACGAACACCAGGAAGATTTGATGAGTTAAAATGCATCCTTAGGGCCATAAATACTATAGTACACTTGATTATATTATCTGAGACGTGGATTCAATCAGACACGTCACACGGAAGCTAACTATTTCACACTGACAAATTATTCGCATGTTTACAACTACCGTAAAGATAAGCGAGGAGGCGGAGTTTCTATTTACATACATAAAAGTGTAAAGTATGACTTATGTGAAGAATTATACTGCGACGGAATACAGTACTCATGGATATATTTACCTCGTGTCGGATTATATGTTGGAGCTATTTACAAACCGGATAAAAGAAATACAAAACAATTCATAAACACTTATTCAGAAGAATTAGACAAATATAAGAGAGGGATATAGTATTTGGCGATTTCAATATAGATTTACTGACTAGTGGGAGCGATACCTTACCATCTACCTAACCATGTTGCAAGAATCTGGAACTGGCTACGAAGTATTTAATAAAATAAATGAAGACTATTGCACTCGACAGACAAATAGCACAAAAACGATTCTAGATCATGTATGTTCTTCGATAAGTAAAAATGCGTGCACCTTAACAATAATTGACTCGCCATTATCGGACCATAAACAGCTGTACTTAGAACTTACACAAAACAAACATTGCCGCAAGCAACGGTTACAGTACGAAGCCATCGATTATTCAAGTCTGTACCAAAGCACTGATAAAGTTATAGTACTGATAAAGTTAAAATAGAATTAAATGAAATGAAGCCATGTACCCTATTAGAAGTAACAAAAATTATAAACGGTTTAGATCCAAACACTAGTACTGGAATTGATCAAATTAGCACGAAATCTTTAAAATGTATAGCAGACATAATATCTAGTAATTTAGTAGCATGCATAAATAAAAGCTTTTATACCGGTGTTTTCCCTGATAGCCTTAAAGTAGCTAAAGTTACACCCATTTTTAAATCAGGTAGTAAGACTGAACCAGGTAATTACCGACCTGTATCAGTTCTGCCTGTAATATCGAAAATTTACGAAAAAAATATTTACTGTAGAATTAATGAACACCTTAAAGAAATAAACTATTTATATGAACATCAGTACAGTTTTAGGCCTAAATCAAATACTCTGTCAGCAACGATTGATCTTGTTACGAAAATTAAAAATAATATTGATGATAAGAATTTTGTTTTAGGTATATTTATTGATTTTAAAAAGGCCTTCGACACAGTTTGTCATGAAATACTCCTAAAGAAACTGGAAGATTGTGGTATTACAGGTGTAGCACTAAAAATCAACAAATCATATCTGACAGATAGATATCAGGTCGTGAAAATAGGAAACCACCAAAGTAGTAGTAGCAAAGTGACATGTGGCATTCCGCAAGGCTCGGTACTTGGCCCGTTACTTTTCTTGATTTATGTCAATAACCTTAGTAAAATAGGCCTTACAGCACACATAACCCTATACGCCGATGATACTTGCCTATTTTACTTTGGACCAAATCTATCAGATTTAATCAATAGAGCACAAAGCGATCTACTCAAATTTAGCATATGGTGCCAGAGCAACCTACTTACAGTTAATGCAGATAAGACCTCATATATGTTATTTGTGGCAAAAAACAAAAAAAATCCACAACACCCTCCACTGACCATAAATAACACAATCATTCATCGTTCGCACCAAGAAAAGTATTTAGGTCTACGATTAGATGATAAACTCTCTTGGAAAGCCCATATTGCTTATGTAAGATCAAAACTGTCGTCACTCACAGGAATTATAGAGAGAGCGGCAGGATGCATTCCTCATAGAGTACGAATGGCTATATACAACTCTCTGGTGAAATCACATCTGGAGTATTTAATTGAAGTATGGGGGAGTGCTGTGAAGTCGAATCTTAAAGATTTACAAATTTCACAAAACAAAGTGATAAAGGCATTATTTAAGTATAATCGGTTGACAGAGTCACGTACACTATACCGTAACACAAAGATATAGAATATAATAACACAAACATACACTTACACAATGTGCATACTAGTACGAAAAATAATAACTGGTGAAATAAAATCTGATATAAAACTTGTTAAAAAATTATACTACCATAACTTAAGAAACACTAACCAGATTAAATTGCGAAGAAATAGGACTAACTATGGTAAAAAGACTATCACATATGAAGGAGCACAATTATACAACAATCTGCCAAATAACATCAAGGATAGCAAATCGCTTGCAGTGTTTAAATCAAAATTAAAAAAATACATTTATGACAACATTTATTAGAATTGCTCGATCGCTGTATTACCTACATTACTTAATTTTTTTACTTAAGCTCATTATTAAGTGAACTGTATTGTTCTTTATGAGTAAATAAAATTCGTTAACCTAAAAACTTAGGTGAAGTGAGTTTGTTTTTGCTAGGAATTGACACTATTGACAGCTCACTCCACGCTCACTTCACCTAAGTTTTCACGGTGAGATTTTTACAGAATAGCACCGCCGGTCTCCTTCGTGGCTCGGATGGCACGTTAAACCTTTGGTCCCAGCTATCGTATATCCAGTAAATGTAAAATACATGGTATTCAGCTGTATCCCGTAACATTGGATGCCGACCCCAGCATAGATGGGAAATAGCAGACAGATGATAAGAAATGCATGGCGGTGAAGGTGGCTTGATGTATAGCTAGACAGATGATAAGGAATGCATGGCGCTGAAGGTGGCTTGATGTACAGTCACCCGCAAAAGTCCATGGATACCCTAATGTCTATTTTCCTGTGAACGTTTGAAGTTCAAGTTTTCGAAAATAAACCAGATGGCGTTGGTAACTTCAAAACTATGAGTATTTTACGAAACGTAAGTAAGGAGTTGGGAAGAATTGTATTGAGCAATGAGTTACACAGCTAATACATTTATCTAATTATTACATTACATTTACCAGCTTAGGTAGCTTAAATGATAAAAATAATAAAAGAAACCGATAGGAATAATTAAGTATATCGTCGACCGTAGGTTCAATTGAGGTAAGGGACAAAATACCCGAAATGAGTTGAGTATACAGTTTTGTTCAGAATTTTGCGCTCTTTCAAATGGTGTATATGAAAAAATTCTAGCTTAAAAAAAAAAGTCCCTTACCCTACTGATTTTTGGATTCAAATTTCGAATCAGCCCCATAACAACAATGTATCTGAAAAACTATGCAATATAGCAACTTGAAATGGTGTAATTACCGCCGCCAATCCACTTCACTTGGGGTAAGGGTCTTCCCAATCAACGAATTATTCTTCATACATTTTTTCAACAAGAACTTTACACTATTTTTTCATTATAGATTGGATCCAACGTAGAGATCAATTTAATGTAAGGGACAGGACTACAAGATACTTGGTCAGTAACGGACATTACTAACAAAATACGTTGGTGTAAGAGACGTCTATTTTCTTAAATAGCTAACTTATTTAAATAAATGTTATACCGGTAGATAGAGCACTAAAATACAAGATTATGTGTGAAATCAGACCCGAAAAAGGTTAGTAACAAAAAAAGTTATAGGCGATTTAGTCCGAAAAAAAACTTTGTCGGCCTCTCCTGAAAAATCGTATTTTGTCCCTTACCTCAACTGAACCTACGGTCGACGATATTCATTAAGCCAACGAGTGGGTATTTTATTAATTTAATATTCGTTGGTAGTTAGTAGTACTTAGCAACAGGAAAAAGTCATCGCAGGTAAACAGTGGGCTTAACCTTGTGGGCTCGCCAAACAAAAAGGAGGTTTATTTCTTACATTTTATTATTCAAATTTAACAGTCAGTTTATTAATTACCGTAAGCATAACATTAAAATATTATGTATAACTTCTTATTGAGGCCATAGCTTAAGTATTCGTTTCCATAATCGGAAAGAGGATTGAAGCTTAGGTAACTTCAATAAAAACAAACAGGAGACCAGATTATTTTATCACAAAGGTCAAACGGATTAAATGGATTAAATAGGTAGGGTAAAAACTACAAAATTGCACAAAATCATATCTAATGGTTAGTAGGTAACATAAAAAACTATGTTTTTGAACTTGAAAGTGTTCATAACTTTTTAAGTTAATAAAAATACGTAAGTAATAGGTTATACGCACATAACCTGGTCTCCAGTTAATATAAATAATAAATACTAAGTCAAATAATATTAATTAGGTATAATTATTTATTAACTAGCTTCTGCCCGCGACTTCGTACGCGGATCCTGTTGCTTATGCCAGCGACAACGGGGTCGTCAAAATCGGAGATCTGAAACGTCTGATATCGAATTCTAAGAGCCCAGGGACTGAAAAACAACGGGATGCGCGAGACGATTCGAGACGTCATTTTCAGGCAATAATGAACCAATAAGGTGGTAAACTTGGCCTTGCACTTTGAATGTTGGCATAAATGGGCCTTCTGAAATCTGTTCTGCACCAAAAGATGTCATTTGAAAGGCATTATTGTACGAACGTATGTTATCCAAGAAATGTTTTGACTGTGGATGGTCACCGATTAGCAGTGATCTTAATATTTCTGGAGGATTTTGTAATATTTTAATATGTACTTTCCCACCTGAGCATCACATACCGTTTGTTTCTTTTTGCCATTTAACAGCTTCACAAAAAGTACAATTTTGAACCATACCTCCGATGACGGAATATGTGGCGTAGTCAATCATAGGAGTATACGTAAATGCACTCCGTTCCTTATCAACCCAAGGAAGGTCGCCATGCCCTACGGCTATATCTTGAGACACATCCGATTCTTCAGATGATATCGACATTCTGTTCAGAGAATGTCGAAGTCGATCAGAATTCAAACGTTCGTTGCGCTCTTCTTAATCTGTCTTTTCATGCCGTACTCCAGCAATTCTTTCTTTCTAACTGATTATGAGTATTTTGTTGTGTGCGTGTTCGGGACAATGTATGATAATCTCACGTTCATCAGTTGTTTCAAAAGACCTGTTAGTAGATGTGCGAATACGCTGAGAACTCAAGCGTGATTCTGTATCGGTAAACGTTTCCGATTCGCGAGACAATGCATGTCGCTCACGATCAGCGGACAGTCGCGCATCACGTTCCGCACTTGTCTCTAGAGACCTAGAAGCAGATGCGTAGATATGCTGAGAACTCAAGCGCAATTCTCTATCTGTGAACGTCTCCGACTCGCGAGATAATGCGTGACATTTACGATCAGCGGTCAGTCGCACATCACGTTCCCGACTTGTCTCTGGAGACCTAAAAGTCGATGCGTCGATACGCTTGGAACTCAAGCGCAATTCTCTATCCGTGAACGTCTCCGACTCGCGAGACAATGCATGACGTTCACGATCAGCGGTCAGTCGCGCATCATATTCTTCACTGGTCTCTAGAGACCTGGATGTAGATGCGTAAATACGCTGAGAACGCAGGCGTGCTTCGCGATCCGAAGAGGTTTCCACGGAGCGAGTTGCAGCCTGATGTTCTCGAACAGCATCAAGTCTCTCCTGACGCTCTTCGGTAGATTCTTGGGATCTTATGATCCGCAATCTTTTAGCTCCTTTGGAACATTGGAAAAGATTTGACCTTTTTCTAGGCATGGTTATAGTTTTATTGTGAAGAAGATACCTGATCAATTAAAATCTAAGTGACTGCTCCCCTACCAAGGGTGCCCAGACACGGGGTCGTCTGGCGCCCATGTGCTGGTTTGGTCCCTGGGGTGGTCACGGCGTGCTATGTGTTCTGGTGCGCCGGTGATGGGGAGTACTCCCCAGAGGAGGGTCCGGTGACGGACAGCCGCGGCGGGTTCGCGGATGAGTGCTAACGCGTGCCCATATTCCCGCCGTAAGCGGCAGAGGAGGACACCGTGGAGTTTTAGTGGGTTAGAGTCCCACATAACTGTACTATCTCCCCGTGGTAGTGCAGAACGCATGAGCATTTATTCACGTTAAAAAAAAATTTATGGGAGTTTTGGCCAGTAGAGTCAAATTTTCAATGATATACCATCGTCATCGAAAATCAGTCCTAAACTGTTACCGCCTTCACCGCGTGGAGGTGAAATTAGTGATAGTTTTGATTTCACATCAGATGTTTCTGATCTTCGATTTTTAGGGTTCCGTACCCAAAGGGTAAAAACGGAATCCTATTACTAAGACTTCGCTGTCCGTCCGTCCGTCCGTCCGTCTGTCTGTCACCAGGCTGTATCTCAAGAACCGCGGTAGCTAGACAGTTGAAATTTTCACAGATGGTATATTTCTGTTGCCGCTATAACAACAAATACTGAAAATAAAATAAAATAAATATTTAAGGGGGCTCCCGTACAAAAAAACGTGTTTTTTTCGGCGTTTTTGCCGTCTGTCTGTCGCCAGGCTGTATCTCAAGAACCGCGGTAGCTAGACAGTTGACATTTTCACAGATGGTGTATTTCTGTTGCCGCTATAACAACAAATACTAAAAATAAAATAAAATAAATATTTAAGGGGGCTCCCGTACAAAAAAACGTGTTTTTTTCGGCGTTTTTGCCGTCTGTCTGCCGCCAGGCTGTATCTCAAGAACCGCGGTAGCTAGACAGTTGACATTTTCACAGATGATGTATTTCTGTTGCCGCTATAACAACAAATACTAAAAACAAAATAAAATAAATATTTAAGGGGGCTCCCATACAACAAACGTGTTTTTTTCGGCGTTTTTGCCGTCTGTCTGTCACCAGGCTGTATCTCAAGAACCGCGGTAGCTAGACAGTTGAAATTTTCACAGATGATGTATTTCTGTTGCCGCTATAACAAGAAATACTAAAAACAAAATAAAATAAATATTTAAGGGGGGCTCCCATACAACAAACGTGTTTTTTCGGCGTTTTTACCTTGTGGTACGGAACCCTTCGTGTGCGAGTCCGACTCGCACTTGGCCAGTTTTTATAAGTCAAGAGGAAATGCCCATCAGACCGAACAACTTTTGCTACGACGTCATTCCTATATGTGTTATGGTGTAGCTGGGCTCTTGGAGTTCCACATCAGGTGTTCCAGATCTTCAAATTTATTCTCTCAGCAGAAAATGCTCATCACGTGGAACAATTTTTGCTATGGTACCGTTTTTGTATCTCTTATAGTTTAGCTGGTCTGTTGCGGTTCTGCATCAGGTGTTCAAGTTTCCAAGATAAATTATAGCATATATGTTGCCCAGATATAATACCTGTACAACAAAAAAAAAATCATTCAAATCCGTCCAGTAGTTCCGAAGATTAGCGTGTACAAACAAACAGACAAACTGACAAATTTTTTTTTTTTTGGATTCGTGCTCTATTACTGTTTCTAAACCCCCCTCAGTTATTTTTTTTTTAAATATATTCAATGTACAGACACAGTTTTTTTACTGTCTTATTATATGTATATAGAAGATAGCTCGTAGCTAGGTGACCACTTGTGTATCGCCTATTATTTCGACGCCACTAACATTTAATAAACGTCCGTGTTCACTGCACTTAAAAGTTTTTTCATTTGTAAAGATGACATTATTCCAATCAAAGTTTATGTAATCCAAAGCGAACTGTAATCGTGCCCTTTTATGATTTTCCGTGAGCAAAGGTCTCACAGCATGCCTCCGATAATGCAGCCCTTCAATAAGAATAACACGACGCGACTGACAGCGTCAACATTTGTGTCAAATAAACCAGCATAGTGGTTCGTCGGCAGAAATCCATTTACTTCATACTCTCATCATGGTTTGATGCTGCAATGTGTTTATAAGTCGTGGTCTACCAGTTCTTTGATGGTGTTGCAAAGAATCCTCCTCTTCAAATCGTCGTACCCATTAAACCACTGTTTTTCTCTGCAACAATAGAACAGAAATCGTGTCGCGGGTTCGATTCCCGCACGGAACAAATATTTGTATGACCTACAAGTAGTTGTTCCGGGTCTGGCTGTTTGTGTACGTGAATTTAAATGTTTGTAAACGCACCCACAATACAGGAGAAATTCCTAATGTGGGGCAACGTTTTCATTAACAACAAGAAATATAATACCCAATACTGATTATTAAGTAACAAACAAATAAAGGAGTTTTTAATATAAAAGTGTAAAAATAAAACTACTTACGTTTACACCGGTCTTTCCGGCTATTTCTGAAAAGTTTTTGCCTTGATTATGCATAGCAATTATTTGAGCTCTTGTAACGAAATCAATATTACAACTCGCGTATTCTTTTTGGTAAAATAAGTAATTCACTTGATTAAAAATAAAAACTGAACAAAAGGCACTCGAACGAGGTAATTGAAATGAACTTAGCGAACAATCAATTGAGCTTAGTCATAAGTTCATAACTCTTCGATCTAAGTATTATTTACACTACCTACCAATTATTTATAAATCCACATTCAACCTACCCTCTCAAGTTTAAAAACTAAAACTTAGAAAATCAGATACCTACCTATTAATAAATTGATATTCAATTTTAACATAATAGGTTAATAATTAGGAACAATTTTCTTTAAAAGAAACTATTAATTATAAATTGTTTGAATGTTTGAAGAGACAAAAAGAAACTACAAAAATATATTTTGTCGTATAAAGCAAAGCAACGACATCTAGTAACAGTATACGTAAATTTTGTTAGTAATTAACTGGTTTTACGCTAGATGTCGTCATTTCTTGATTCATAGGATTTTGAATCTGAACTGCCCATCCATTTTTGCAGCCGACCATACCTATAATAACTGATTTCTTTCTTTATTTCAGTGATTAGTTCCTTCGTTGAGCCTACGCCAGGTTGGATGGACGCAAAAACAATTATGGCATCGCCAATAGGGGTACGTACATGCAAAACAATACTGTTTAACTGGCGCAATTTGTAGAGCGTCTGTATGGAAAAAAAAATATAGTGTCGCCAGAACAGGCGAAGGTCTTAACTAACAGCACCCTAATGTAGTGTCGCCAGAACAGGCGAAGGTCTTAACTAACAGCACCCTAATAATTGTAGTGTCGCCAGAACAGGCGAAGGTCTTAACTAACAGCACCCTAATGTAGTGTCGCCAGAACAGGCGAAGGTCTTAACTAACAGCACCCTAATAATTGTAGTGTCGCCAGAACAGGCAAAGGTCTTAACTAACAGCATCCTAATAATTGTAGTGTCGCCAGAACAGGCGAAGGTCTTAACTAACAGCACCCTAATAATTGTAGTGTCGCCAGAACAGGCGAAGGTCTTAACTAACAGCACCCTAATAATTGTAGTGTCGCCAGAACAGGCGAAGGTCTTAACTAACAGCTCCCTAATAATTGTAGTGTCGCCAGAACAGGCGAAGGTCTTAACTAACAGCACCCTAATAATTGTAGTGTCGCCAGAACAGGCGAAGGTCTTAACTAACAGCACCCTAATAATTGTAGTGTCGCCAGAACAGGCGAAGGTCTTAACTAACAGCACCCTAATAATTGTAGTGTCGCCAGAACAGGCGAAGGTCTTAACTAACAGCACCCTAATAATTGTAGTGTCGCCAGAACTCGCGAACTCTAATTGCGTAACACATTCATCATCATCAAAGTCAAAGCATTTATTTCAAATAGGCAAATAAAAGGCACTTTTACATCACCCTCCTCCCCTTACCCCAATATATCAGTGGCCGGCACAACATGTCTTTTTCTCCCATACTTACTTCTCTATTAGTCGTCATCTCGGTAGTCACCCCCTTTCTAACCACATCATCATCCACACAGTCCATGCATCGTTTCTCTGGTCTTCCCCTACTCTTATATCCATCGACATTCGTACTCAAAACGATGACATTTTCCTCATCCCTCCGTATCACACATTTTGAAGGATATTGCTTCATATTGTTTTAACAATTATGTCTACTCACACGAAAAACTTTACAGCGTGTAGCTTCTCCTTTTCATTGATTTTACAGATTTTTTCGATTATCTCGTTTTACTACCTTCCATGCAATCACATTATATGTTCGAACATGTCTAATATCCTTATTCAAAGGTTTTATTGAAATAAATACTTCTAGTTTGAGTTAGAGGTTGACAGTTGAGTTAATAATTTCCCAATTTCAGTTTCTCCTAGGGACTGGCCTGGGTGTGATGCATGTACTTCTGGTGGACAAGGACCTAGTCGTATCGTACGCGCCCTTGGACTACGTGAACAACGCCATAATCGCGGCGGGCTGGGACTCCGTGCAGAACAGACATCACTGGGACGGCATTCCGATGTACACCGTCAGTAGCTCACCTTATAACACGAAATGGGGTGAGAACTCAACATTCAAATTCTCTCTCTGTCCCTCACACTCAATCTTACCTATTTTTTAAGAAATGTCACTTCTACCACGTGTACGGAGCTACACGCACATATTTTACTACTACTACTCTGTCCCGTTCGCGCGTTCCTGAGCCTCCTGAGCCTTCCCTCCATTCCTTCCATCATTCGCGAGCCTATGATGCTCCTTCCAGTTTTGACGAAACATAATTATGCAGCTCGTCCCGCCATCTCCTACGTGGCCAACTATCCTAACCTAACAAAGCTGACGTCACTCAAAAAGCTGCCCAACTTAAATGGGACTGAGCAGGACATGTCCGCCGCATGCCGGACACACTGCGGAACATGTCCGCCGCATGCCGGACACACTGCGGAACATGTCCGCCGCATGCCGGACACACTGCGGAACACGTCCGCCGCATGCCGGACACACTGCGGGCCCAAACAGCATAGATAGTGGGGCGCGGTCGCAATTTTTTAAATGAATAAATTATTTATGTGACACAGGAGATTTCGGCGAGAAAATGCGAAACGACCACATCTACCGGCTGAGCTCCCCGAAGACGCTGTGGTACAGCTACCTCATCGAGACCAACAACAGGCTGGTGTACTGGATCCTCACGTGGTTGCTGCACTACCTGCCCGGCTACTTCCTCGACGCTGTGGTCGATGTGCTTGGAGTCAGGCCTAAGGGAATACCGCCGTGAGTACTCGTTACCAATCCACTACTTTTGAGGGTTCCGTAGGTCCGTACCCGTAGGTTGCCAACGGGACCATATAACTAAGCCACCGCTTTGCGTCCGTCTATATCTTATGAACCGTAATAGGTAGACAGTTGACATTTCCACAGAGTGTGAATTTCTATTGCCGCTATAATAAAATAATGTTTAAAATATAAGGGGTCTCCATAAAAGAAACTTATTTTTTTCTGTGTGTTTTTGCGTTGTGAAAAGGGTTCCGTACCTGTTTAGGGCAATAAGGTATATATCTATTTTCCCGGCGAAAAAAAAAAAAAAACGGTAGACGTCTTTACTCAAAAGACATTTATTTTGCACTGAACTTACATCTTCGATATTTGAATGAGTGGACTGTAGGAACGTTGCAGTTGTTTGAATGTATGTGTGTAGTATGTGTGTGTGTAAGGAGTAGGTACAGTACCTACCCTTCGTGTGCAAGTCCGACTCGCACTCGGCCGTTTCTTTTAGCATTCCGTTTCTCAAAAGGTAAAACGAAAAGCATTTCTATATAATATCTAATCCGATCTGTTAGGATTGTTGTATTCCATATCCTGCGGGCATAGATTTATAAGCCTGCGGGCTTATTCTCCAAATTAATTTTAATTCCAATGAAATGCCAATACGATTTTAATGTTAATTTTACAGTCACGTGATTCGGTACTCTTGAAAACAATATTGTCACCATTGAAATGAAATTAACATTGCTCCGACATTATTTTGTTACACGTGAAGTTAGCTATGTTACGGGCTGCAATAGTGTGGTCCAACTCATTACGATAAACCGGTAATAGGGCTTTAAAATGCTTTATGCTATAAATAACAAGGCTAATAAATAAATATGATATAAATAGTTCTCTATTTGATTAATTATATTATAAAGTATTAAATTCATTTGGGCGTAAAATGATTAAATCATAAAATTAACCATGACTTTGGCTTCATGCGGTAGAACCTTTTGCCTACACTACTTACTAAAAAAAAAAAGACTGCATGTAAGTTCTCCAATTTCAAACATAAAGTCAAGTGGTTTTAGAAATGAATTCGAACTGCAAGTTTGTTTGTTTAAGGTACTTGGTTTAATAGTAAAAATTGGTGTGCCCCAAGGCTCAATATTGGGTCCTTTCCTCTTTTTAGTGTATATTAATGATCTACTCCATTTATTAAAAAATCAACCACAAATGGTGTTATTTGCTGATGACACTTATTTAATTTTTAAGGTAAATAGACGTGCTACAAATTTTGACGACGTAAATAATGCCCTACTGCAGGTTCAAAATTGGTTCACTGCTAATAATTTAGTATTAAATGGATATAAAACTAAGTGCATAAGATTTTCTTTACCAAATATCAAGGGTAGTGATTGTGAGATAATATTGAATCAAGAGAAACTAGAATTCGTCGATAAAACTGTTTTCCTAGGGATCACGCTCGACTCAATTATTAATTTATTAATTCATCCAATTAATATGTTACTCACTGACATTTAAATATTTGTACGGCACTAAGGCCAAACATGACTGATCTATTATTGTATTGTGATAACTTGCATGCTCTGTATGTATACTCATGTTTCCACAAATAAAGACTCTTGAATCTTGAATCTCAAGGCTACAATGGGGTCCTCATTTAACATCTCTTGTAGGACGGCTAAGTTCAGCAGCTTATGCTGTCAGAAAAATCCGTCAATTTACTGATGTAGATACCGCGAGACTAGTCTATTTTAGTTACTTTCATAGTATCATGTCTTACGGTATTTTACTTTGGGGACGGGCTGCAGACATCGATTCTATTTTTATTCTGCAGAAAAGAGCCATCAGAGCTATATATAATCTCCGCAGGCGCGATTCTCTAAGGGAACTGTTTAAGGAAATTGACATCATGACGGTGCCTTGTCAATATATCTACGAAAACATCATGTATCTAAGGAAAAACTTACATCTTTTTAATAAAAGAGGTGAAAGACATAATTATAGTAGGTACTAGAAATAGGGACCTATTAGTTCAACCAGGTTTCAGACTGGCTAAACTAGATTCATCTTTTATGGGGTACTGTTTAAAATGTTATAATAAAATACCTCCCCACATTCTTCAACAGAATGAGACAAAATTCAAGTCTTGTATAAAACGTACACTATTCAGTCAGGCATATTTTAAGTTAGGGGATTACATCGCTGATAAAAATGCCTGGCTCAATGCTGGTCCTGCTCCACAACCACAACTAATTGATTGACACTTGAACGTATTGTTGGAGCTGCTGAAGATTGTAAGACTATCTTTGTAGGTAATTTCAATATTTGGAAGAGGTGCTTCCCTTTTTCTTTTTTTGTGTTTCTGACTTTACGAACATAACTTTTTTAATTTATTCAATCAAGTTTTAATTGTTGAATACTTCAATATTAAATATCTCTTCCTGTTTGGTAGGTAATAAAATTCTATTCACCTCTTAAATAAAGTGCAAACTGTAGTTTTGTATAATTTAGAAGCATTTTTTTTAATTTTGTAAATGTAAGAACCATGTTTCCGTTTATTATGATTTTTTGATGTTGACTTGAAAGAGCATGGCAGTTGAGAACGTGTCATGCTCACTTAAATGTCTCACCGATGGTGGCGCGTGTGTTGGATCATTCGGATCCCTACATAATGTTTGAGCTGGATGGTGCTGATCCACGCGTCATGTTCGTGAACGGGCGCCGTCGGTTGAGACTGGTGATCTCTTAACTGCCAAGGCTTATTTTTAATCTTATGTCTTGAATTGTTTCTTCATTTCTGTCTTTTTTACATTGTTCTCACATATAGAAGCAACAAGAATAATCAAAATCAAAATCAAAATATTTTATTTCACATAAGCCTACATGGGCACTTATGAAACGTCAGAAGCTAAGTGCACGGTTCCAATTGGTCGTTTCCTATGGAGAAGAACCGGCAAGAAACTCCACGGTTACTCTTTTTATAAATAATTGGCTTTTACAATATTTTCAAATTACAGTAGGTATGGGAGGATAGCGTAGGCCTGTCAACAAGTATCAGGTACTTGATAAAATAAAAAATGGTCTACAGATCTAAAGTCTACAAGACCTACAAAGTCCTCACATTTACAAAATAAGAATCTATCAAAAGGATAAATAAAAAATAAAAACCTAATGAAACATAGTGATATGATTCCCATTACAACCACAAATAAAGAGATGAAAAATTTGAATTGTCTGTATATAATGTCAAGTAATAAAGAGATTATGTCAAAAAAGTATGTAAAAAAAGTAAATAAAGTAAAGTAAATAAAAAATGAACATCGTAATTTGAGAGCAGTTAATAGACATTTAAATAGTTAAGCCGTTAATGAGGAGCCAGGGAAGCCACATGTGCAGAAGGAATTATTGCCAAACCACCTTGTCTTCAACATAGTCTTTAATCTTATATTAAGCTTTTTTGATAAGGACACGTTTGATGAAGGTTTTGAATTTTCCATCGCTAAGTTCTGTAACCGGCTTTGGCAACTTGTTATAAAAACGGACGCCGTTTACAAGAAATGACTTGCTAGTTTTAGTTAATCTAAATTTAGGTAACACAATTTAATTTTTACTACGTGCATTTATATTGTGGAAATCGCTTCTTATTTTGAAGAGTCCTAAGTTTTTGCGAACATACAAAATACTTTCTAAAATATAAAGAGAAGGCAGAGTTAGTATATCAATTTCTTTGAATTTGTTTCTAAGAGACTCGCGAGGACCCATTTGATAGATTGCGCGGATTGCCCTCTTTTGTAAAATGAAAATTGAATCTACGTCAGCTGCTGATCCCCACAGCAGAACACCATAAGACATAATGCTGTGGAAATAAGCAAAGTATACTAACCTAGCTGTGGCTATATCTGTCAACTGCCTTATTTTTCTTACTGCATATGCAGCTGAACTTAATCTAACTGAGAGAGCTCTAATGTGTGCGCCCCATTGTAATTTTGAATCTAAAGTAATTCCTAGAAATACAGTTTCCGTAACAGCGTCTAGTTTTTTGCCATCAAGTTCTAAATTCAGACCCACTTGAGGTACATTTGGTAATGAGAACTTAAGACATTTAGTTTTGTTCGCATTAAGTAAAAGATTATTAGCTGCAAACCATGTCGAAAGAACAGCCAGACTCTCGTTAACATGTAAGACATCCGTATCTTTTCTATCTATTTGAAAAATAAGGGAAGTGTCATCCGCGAATAAAATGATATCCGACAAGTTAGCCATCATGTAAGGAAGGTCATTAATATAAACTAGAAATAGGAAAGGGCCAAGAATTGAGCCTTGAGGCACGCCCATCTTAACTAAAGACCCCGATGACGTCGCCCCATTAACGTTTACTTTTTGCTGCCGCTTTGACAGATAGGAAAGAACAAGATCAGCAGCTTGTCCACGAATTCCGTAATGGTATAATTTACAGATCAGTGTATTATGGTCAACGTAGTCAAACGCTTTTGAGAGGTCACAGAAAACGCCAATTGCATCCTGGGACTTCTCCCAGGATTCCAAAATGTGACTGATGAGTTTTACTCCCGCGTCTGTCGTCGACCTACCTTTCGTGAAACCAAACTGGCGACTATGTAAAATCCCATTTGAATTAAAATGTGACAACATCTGGTCCAGCATGATTTTTTCATAGATTTTGCTCATAGCTGGTAGCACAGATATAGGTCTATAATTAGAGGGATCAAACTTACTACCCGATTTGAAAATTGGTACTACTTTACTATGTTTCATTAAGTCAGGAAACGTACCGGTGTCTAAACATTGATTAAATATGCCTGTTAGGGCAGGGGCAATTGTGTCAATAATATCTCCAAGAACCTTAACAGAAATCCCCCATAAGTCTTCAGTGTTTTTTATGTTAAGACTTTTAAATGCTTTTTTAATTGTGGCAACAGAAATGGGCTGGAATTCATAGCTTGGAATATCCTTATTAAAGTTTTGTTTAAGAAGAACTTCAGCTAATATAGGTGATGAGGGGAGAGACTTTGTAACCTCTATTGGGATGTTGGTAAAGAAATTTTCTAGTGTCTCAGCAACTTTTAACTTATCTGAAATGGTTTCATTATCAATTTTTAGGGACAACTCATTCTGATCTCGCTGTTTTGTATTTCCAGTTTCTTTGTTAATTACCTGCCACACAGCTTTTATTTTATTATTAGACATACTAATTTTGTTACTTATTAATTTAGATTTAGCCTCAGCGCAGACTCTTTTGAATATTTTAGAATAATTTCTTATATAATTATGAAGGGCTTGATCAGAAGTTAATGATTTCTCGTGATACAGATTATAAAAATATCTCTGCTTTTTCTAATGCCAGCAGTGGCCCATTCACTAAATTTTGGTTTAGTATTGATAGTAACTTTTTTTACAGGACATGCTTTATTGAATTCTTGGCATACTGTAGAAAATAATGTACCATAGTTTATGTTGGGGTCTTGTGAATCAAAACTTGCTGTTGAAAGATTGTTAAGAACATTATTATTAAACATTTTCAATTTATTTTTAGTTAGAGGTCTTAATTGAATTGATTTATCTATGTGTAATCTTTTACCTAAGTCAAATGGCACAAGTTGACCAGTATGGTCAGACCTGACGCCACTAATTAAAGACGAGTCTTTTATTTTACAATTAGTGAATACATTGTCGATGCATGAAGCTGAAGTTGCTGTTATTCTAGTTGCTTCATTAAATATACATTTTAAATTAAATGATTTAAACAATGAAATGAGCTTACATTTTTCTGGTGAATTAACTAATAGATCAATATTTAGGTCACCACAAACAAAAACAAAACTATCTTTAAAAAGTTTACTAAGTATTTCTTCCATTATGATCAAAAATGATGACAAATTTGAGGCTGGTGGTCTATAAACACATAAGAAAGTATGGCCTTCAACTTCTGCACATGCTACCTCACATAAGCGATCAACAGAGCAAGCAGTGATATCCTTTCTTTCTTTATACCTAAAAGAACTATTACATAATATCAAAGTACCACCCCCTAATGAGGACCTGTTGTGCGCACTGGCAACTGAAAATTTATTTACATTAAACAACATTCTATCCGGTTTTAACCATGTTTCACAAAAACATAATACTATATCCATATGATATTTATCTATTAACATTTCTACGTCTAGGATTTTGCCAGAAAAGCGATTTATATGTATTTTGGTGATATAGTAAAATATTCTTATTATGCTTCTCTTTTGTCGACTCTAAAAGTTTAAAGAATGAATAACAGTATTATTAGAAGTACTAGATAATACTGTGTCGTCACTTAACCTAGTCTCAGTTAAATTATCAATAACTGCGTGTATATTGTAAGCTAACAAAGTAGCCAATACATGTTGACTTTTCTTGGGTAGAAACATATGTTCCTGAACTAATACAAAATCCCTAACAAAATAGTTTGTATCAAAATACAATGAACGGTCACTATGACGACATGTCAAAATATGCATTAAGTTGTTTAAACTATAAATGTAATCGTTTTCTGCATCATACAAATTATCAGAATATGGCAATGCACATAATATTAATTTACCTAGTAAATGTACCCAGGATTTTGTAATATCTTGATTTAAAAGAGTGTCCATGGAGTTTCTTGCCCGTTCTTCTCCATAGAGATCTACGCTTTGGAATGGGCATCTAGCTTCAACTTTCTGACTAACTGACAGACTATTTAATTTTGACAATTCAAAAGTGCCTGTACAAGGTTTAATTGAAATAAATGATTTGAGTTTTTGAGTTTGAGTTTGAGTAAGACAATAACTATTGTTCGCGTTTGGTTCTTTTTAGTAAGAAATAATTACCAACTGTCCGCTAAGTTACTTAACTAATTAGTGTTACAGTTTTATACAAATGGTACCAAGTAAATAGATATATATACCTACAACTTCTTTATAAAGTAATGTTTTTGTAACGAACGCCGAATGTGTTTATGTGAATAGTGAATTTCAGTCTATCAAAAAGTACTCTGTGATAGTGAACATGACTGAGTTATATACCAGTGAAGTGATAAATAAGTTAGAATATGTAAAAATGAATCGACTATCAGTCGATTCATCATTGAGACGCGAGACTAAGCGGAAGTTATGTCATTGCAATAATTTGCGGAGTCAGTTTACTGTGTAAGTTACGAATGTGACTAACCACTTTTTTCGTTGTGAAAGATGAACTAGTTTTTATAGATATTCAGCGTTTTCGGTGTTAGTAGCATGTCTAACCCAGGAGATAGCCCCTTCGGCCGCAGCAAATTGGTAGGACGAAGTCCTCCACCGACCCCATCGCCTGCCGAACAAAACGAGACAAGAGAACCAGCGCCGCCAGTGGCCACGGAGACCGAATTACCGACTGAAGTCGTCTCTACGTCAGAGATTCAGAGATGGCTTGGGTCCATCGACACAATTTTGACCGTTGCTCGATTGTGGCGGAAGGAAAAATGAAATTCCGACCAAAAACTCCGTGTCACCAATCTCTGTCGAAAAGATAACCATGGGCCATGGGTCGTCTCAGATGGTCGTGCTGTATCAAGCCCTGAAGCAGAAGTCCATCCAGGCGCACACAACCATCCAGCACCTTCAAGTGCAGCAGAATGTTGCGGAATCCCTTTGCCAGTTTAAAGAAGTCGTGGAAACGAAGATGAGCCAAACCAAACCAGAAAGTACTTCCTACGCTAACATGATGAAGAAAGGCTCTGATAAATTTATTCGCCCATTCGCCCATTTGTCTTTAGCACAAATGTACTACATCTAACCTCTCGACTAAAGAACCTGGAACGCAAGCAATACTGCGGAGTGGAACGTACTTGCTGTCACAATACTGCGGGGTGGAACGTACTTGCTGTCACAATACTGCGGGGTGGCTAAATTAGTAAGTGGCGTAAGTGGCAAAATATTTAGACAAAACATTTTTAAAAGAAGATGTAGTGTATATACATAATTTTTTCGGCATTAAAGGTAAGAAGGTTGCGGTCAAGCCAGGTTGTAACGGAACCAAACCCCTCATCTGTCAATTTAAAAGCCTCGCTCCATAATTATGTTGCCTCTAAACGGGTACGTATTAAAATCCCGAAAGTTCATATCATCGGTATGATGATTGAACAAAAAAAAAGAAAAAATACCGAAAGTTTTAAATGCCGATAGTCGTTATATCGAAAGACAAAATACGGATGTTCAAATGCCCGAAAGGACGAAATCCCGAATGGACGAAATATCGATGGATGAAATCCCAAACACAATAGGCGACGTAGGATGCAAGAGCGAGCGAAGGGCACCCCGAGGTTCGGTTTTGTTAGGTTACTTTAAACCCTTTACACAGAAATAGGGGCCCCGCGAAGCGGGGCTCCGTCGACATAGGATGCAAGAGCGAAAATACCGTCGCCGTCCGGTGAGGGCTCCGCCGTCTATGTCGACGGGCCCCTATTTCTGAGTAAAAGGTTTAAAGTAACCTAACAAAACCGAACCACGGGGTGCCCTTTGCTCGCTCTTTCTTGAGAAAGTTGATCCCTATGATGAACCTAACCTCCGACTACGCTTTTTAGGCAACTTTTGAATGTTTTGAGGTTAGGTTTACAAAAAATCGTTTTTCTCGGAAACGGTGGCAATTTCGGGATTTTAAACATCGGGTTTTTAAACTTTCGGGCATATGAACTTTCGGGATTTTAAACTTTCGACCATACAACCATTCGGCGTTTCAATTTTCGGGATTTCGTCCATCGGTATTGTAATATTCGGTCTTTTAAAATTGGGGATTTTGATACGTACCCCTCTAAACAGTAGAACCGTATCATCAGCAAATGTAATTATTTTACCCCGTGTGAGATGAAGGTCACACAAGTCATTTATGTAAATGAGGAATAAAGTCGGTCCCAAAATGCTGCCCTGAGGTACCCCAAATGGGACTTTTTCTGTTTGACTTGTGAAATCCATCATTCTCACACATTGCGTTCTGTTTGACATGTAATCGGTAATCAAATCCAGCGCTACACCACGAACACCGATGCTCTCCAACTTTCTTAGGAGTATGGGAACAGAAACTGTGTCAAACGCTTTTGCTAGGTCCAGGAACACCCCTATGGTCTTATCATCCATATCCAAACCATCAATAACATATGATAGAAGCTGGTGAACAGCATGCGAAGTAGATTTATTAATCCTGAATCCGAACTGGTTTTCCGACAGAAGCCCGTTAGACTCTAAGAAGCTTTTCAAGCGCTTATTTATAATACGCTCAATGATTTTGGACAGGGTAGGCAACAAGGAGATTGGCCTATAGTTTGAGACACAGCCTCCGTCCCCAGACTTATGTATAGGAATAATGACAGATTGTTTGAGGATGTTAAGAAAGATGCCCTTAGAAAGGCACAGATTACAAATCAGAGTTATTGGAAATGCAAATATCTCAACGCCTAGTTTAAGTAAGATTGAGGGAATCTCATCCCAGCCACAGGAGTTAGATGATTTTAAATTAATTATTGTACCTTTTATTTCAGTTTCGTCAGTCGGCAGCAAAGTTTGGGTTATACATATATTTTAGCCAAATCCTCTTCGTTTCTTTGAGTTCTTACTTGTTTGCTATGAGCAAATTGACTTCCTACATCAGAAAAATATTTATTTATAATTATAGTTAATAGAATCCTGCGGATTAGTTTTACTTTTTAAAAGGTCATCAAAGTCTTTTGTGCGACTTTTGTATAGACAGATTTCCTTAATTATTGACCATTGTTTTTTTAGATTATTTTTGTGAAGGTTTATTTGTGATCTTAAGTATTTTAGATTTTTTAGTTTTGTACAAGTATTGTGATATCTTTTGTAGGTTATATTCAGTATCTCATTGTGAGGATCTTTTAAGGTTTTGGTGCAAATGATCTCTATTCCTCATACAGCGACAGAGTCCAGGCGTTATCCCGGGTTTAATGTTACGTTTTCTACGCGACAGTTTACAGATGTACGTATGTTTATTGATACTATCCCTTACTGTGCATAGGAATTTATTGGTAACGTCATTAGGGTCATCAGAATGTAATACAACAGTCCAGTCGATTTGTTTTAGATCCTCGATGATCGCGATGTAATTTACTTTTTTCTATGTTGTCTGTTTTTTCTCAGAGGTTACAGATTTCTTAGAGAGAGACATCATAACACTGCAATGATCCTTAATAGTTGAGTCGCATACAGCAGCAGTCGCAGTCGTATCAGCATTTGTTTTGACAAAGCAATGGTCGCGAAAAAAAATCAGCTGTTCCCTACATTTATGGTTCGCATAACTCGTCAAAATGTAGGGAGCAGCTGATTTTTTTTTCGCGATTTCTGGTTTGGTCCCGTAGTAAAAGTTGTTCATAATGATGAGTACAATGACCCCTTAAGAGGTCCAGAACGACTTAAATTTAACCTTGTATAACAACTTTTTATTGCAATAAGTGGAAACACGTAACGACATCTATTGGCGCGATATAGTACTAACGAAAACATATTGTGATCTTTAAAATATTAATAAGTGTATTATTAACTCTGATACCTAAGTCTGTGTTATATAAAAAAGTAATGATAATAATCTATAATCTATAAATTTAAAAGAAAGTCGTGTTAGTTACACTATTTATAACTCAAGAACGGCTAAACCGATTTGGCTGAAAATTGGTGGGGAGGTAGCTTGGAACCAGGAGACGGACATAGGATACTTTTTATCCGGTTTTTTTTATCCGATTTTAGACGGACATAGTATTTAATATTTTTATTATTTACTTATGGGAGTAGGGTAGGAGTAGTGTGGGAGTAGGTTAGGAGTAGGGTAGGAGTTGGGTAGGAGTAGTGTAGGAATAGGGTAGGAGTAGGTTAGGAGTAGGGTAGAAGTAGGGTAGGAGTAGGATAGGAGCAGGGTAGGAGTCGTGTAGGAGTAGGGTAGGAGTAGTGTAGAAGTAGAGTAGGAGTAGGTTAGGGGTAGGGTAGGGTAAGGGGTAGGACACCACGCGAACGAAGTAGCGCCGGGCAGCTAGAAATAATTTATATGGCAAAACAACGTTTGCCGGATCAGCTAGTAAGAAATAAAATAAATATACAATACCTACATAATTCTAAAATGATGGTTTAAGTACCTAAGCATGAAAATGAAATGGTAACATTCCGGTTATTAACTCACGCGCAGCCGCGCCGCCGGCGCCGGCGCCGGCCTTGTGCGTGTAGCGTGTAGCGTGGTCGCAGTGGACGATCCCTGCGGATCCCGCCTACATTCTCATACAAATGAAAGATAATTACTCGTGCGTAGCTTTAACCATGGGTCCCATAAACTATATTTTTTCATGTTTTCCAGACTCGTGAAGATCTACACCAAAATCTACAAACTAACGTTGGTGTACCACTACTTCCTGTCGAACTACTGGAACTTCTGCAACGACAACCTGGTTGCCATGATGGCCCGGCTGTCTCCCGCCGACAAAGCTATCTACAACTATGACGTCAGCAGTATTGACCTCGACGAGCTGCTCCGAGCGCTCATTGTTGGCATACGAAGGTTGGTTCTTCGTCGCCATCATTCGGCCCCGATACATAACATAACATTACATTACACCAGCGTGCAGCGTGCAGCGTGCAGCGTGCAGCGTGCAGCGGGGTATCTGCGTAATACACTAATAGTCAAAGTAAAATCATTTATTTCAAATATGCACATTAAAGGCACTTTTGAACATCAAAATTACAATAAAAAAATAGAATTGATTCTAGTCGCCCCTTCCAAAAGGTACTGTTCGTATGGAGAAGAATGGGCAAGAAACTCCACCGTTACTCTTTTGTAGAATGTTTTACAAGGTTTTCTAAACATTCATTATATAATTACTAGCTGTTCCCCGCGGTGTCACACGCTGCGCGGCTCCTAAGGGTCGTAGCGTGATGTTATATAGCCTATAGCCTTCCTCGATAAATGGACTACCCAACACTAAAAGAATCATTCAAATCGGACCAGTAGTTTCAGAGATTAGCGCGTTCAAACAAACAAACAAACTCTGCAGCTTTATAATATTAGTATAGATATGTGAAAACGATGCACCTAGAATAAAATTAGTCTACTACACAAAAGGTAAAAATTATTAAAACTGAAGCAATGACAGGTAAATCAATTATTATGTGATAGATAGATACAAATATTGTAAAAGTAGATGATTTTCCTAGAATTTTGACAAGACTGTAGTCACAGATTGTAAAAATCAATGTCATAAAAATTTTAAAAATATAAATTAAATTAGTAACCAGTTTGATTTTGTCTAGACTCTAGATTGTCGTATGGAGCAGGACCAGCATGTTTCCAAGCATTCTTATCTTGGATATCATCCTATAATTTGTAATATAATAATATGTTCCTACTTGTTTACAAAAAAAAAAACGTAAAAGTGTACTTTTAATATGAGTTTTAAATTTTCTTTCATTTAATTGCAACATGTTGCAAGGTATTTTGTTGTAGCATTGAACACAGTACCATAAAATAGATTGACTAAAGAAAAATTCAATTTAACCATATTACAGATTTGGTTAAAGTAAAGTTATATTTTTTACATAAACTTCTAACACAGTACCCGTTACCTATGCACTAAGTAGGTAGTTAGGTACGTTGTTGAGCAGACAATTTTTTTTCGAAAATGGATTTGCAATATCCTTCAAAAAAACAACAAGAACATTAAGTTCGTTTCAGAGTGATAGATACTATTGAAAAAGTTATACAAATGTTTGAAGTTGTAGCGTAAACTGAACTTTATTATGTAGGTATTAAAGTAATTTTTCCATTAATTTATATTTGTTTACATGTTTGGAAAGTTAATCGCGAACGGAGATTAGACCCATCGGGTTAGGTTGGGCGTTGTCTGTCAGTGAGTGAAGGAATGATTGATTGTTCCAGGTACGTTATAAAGGACGGTCTGCAGGGCAGTGAGGTGGGCTACAGGAAACAGAAGAAATTGTACTACGCGAACATACTGTTTATGACAGTGTACTTGTACTTAGTCTGGAAGCTCGTGTACTTCTTGTACTCGACCCTCGCTGTGATGTTCGCCGTTGTTTAGATTCTACGTAATAAATTATTTTAATAGGAAAAACGAGTTTTTTTGTTGGTGACAGGTTTTTTATTTTAAGATTTGTTATTTTTAGAGTGTCAGATACTTACATCTGACATTACAGCTTCAGAGGCCCAATATGGCCAGATATCGCACAAACATTACAGCTTCAGAGGCCCAATATGGCCAGATATCGCACAAACATTACAGCTTCAGAGGCCCAATATGGCCAGATATCGCACAAACATTACAGCTTCAGAGGCCCAATATGGCCAGATATCGCACAAACATCACAGCTTCAGAGGCCCAATATGGCCAGATATCGCACAAACACAGTTTGGAAGGGAAAAGGGGAGGCCTTTGCAAGTAACTATTTAGTAATCTGTGCCTTTGCCCAGCAGTGGGGCACAATATAGGCACAAAACATTAAAGTACTCGTCTGAAAAACCAAAATAATGTGTACCTATTTAGCGATAATTCATAGTTCAGATACTTCATTTTTATTTTTAATCTTTAGCTGTATTTTGAAAAGTCTTTTGATTGATAATTGCATTATTTTGAAAAATGTATGTCTGACTACCCAATCGTCATCATCTGCCTAGTTACAACTATGTTGGGGTCGGCTTCCAGTCTAACCGGATGCAACTCAATATCCAGTATCTTACATGGAACGACTGGCTATCTGAGCTCCAAACCTCAGTTACTGAGTAATACGATACCCCTACGACAGTTACTGAGTAATACGATACCCCTACGACATGGAGCTTTTAAGGTGTATGGATAGTTGAGACCGCGAAATTCAAATTTTCTTACGTTTTTTGCAATTTGCAGGTCAGTGTCAGGTTGTATCTTGATCAAAATATGATTCGCGACAATAACAGATACATATTTAGAGAATTATAATTATTAGAATCATTAATACATCTTTCTAAGTTAGATTTCTACCACCAACCACCAATCTCTTATGGGAAAGTGTTAGGGGTAGAAGATACAATCTGACACTGACCTGCAAATTGCAAAAAACCTAAAAAAAATTGAATTTCGCGGTCTACCACTATCCATTCACCTTAACAGACTAGCTCGGCTGCTATATGTATAATAAGAGTAGATGCTTTAGTAGCAATTATTATGGACATATTTAACTCCAATTCACTAAACTAGCTTCTCCCCACGAATTTGTCCGCGTGCATGTTCACCCGATCCGCCCCGTCGCATCGCATCGTCTGCCCGCTCTATTACTTCGTTTTCGCTTAGCGTTGAAAAGTGGTTCCTATGTTGTCCCAATATAAAACAATTATTATATATTATTATATTAAACTGTTGTTGTTGTTTACTCTGACTTTTTTTCTTTTCGCTCGGCTACTAAAAGGTCCTTCTAGAGTAATGTTAAATAGCCTATAATTTTAGCCTTTCTAAAGAATTGGACTATCAAAAAAGATTTTTTCAAATCCGACGTGATGGTTGAGTAATGTACCGCAGCTCGAATATCTATGACCGCAGCACTCAACATGACGGTTGAGTAATGTAACGCAGCTCGGATATCTATGACCGCAGCAGTCGACGTGACGGTTAAGTAATGACCACAGCTCGGATATCTATGACCGCAGCACTCGACGTGACGGTTGAGTAATGTACCGCAGCTCCGATATCTATGACCGCAGCAGTCGACGTGACGGTTAAGTAATGACCACAGCTCGGATATCTATGACCGCAGCACTCGACGTGACGGTTGAGTAATGTACCGCAGCTCGGATATCTATGACCGCAGCACTCAACGTGACGGTTGAGTAATGTAACGCAGCTCGGATATCTATGACCGCAGCAGTCGACGTGACGGTTAAGTAATGACCACAGCTCGGATATCTATGACCGCAGCACTCGACGTGACGGTTGAGTAATGTAACGCAGCTCGGATATCTATGACCGCAGCACTCGACGTGACGGTTGAGTAATGTACCGCAGCTCGGATATCTATGACCGCAGCAGTCGACGTGACGGTTAAGTAATGACCACAGCTCGGATATCTATGACCGCAGCACTCAACGTGACGGTTGAGTAATGTACCGCAGCTCGGATATCTATGACCGCAGCAGTCGACGTGACGGTTAAGTAATGACCACAGCTCGGATATCTATGACCGCAGCACTCGACGTGACGGTTGAGTAATGTACCGCAGCTCGGATATCTATGACCGCAGCAGTCGACGTGACGGTTAAGTAATGACCACAGCTCGGATATCTATGACCGCAGCACTCGACGTGACGGTTGAGTAATGTACCGCAGCTCGGATATCTATGACCGCAGCAGTCGACGTGACGGTTAAGTAATGACCACAGCTCGGATATCTATGACCGCAGCACTCGACGTGACGGTTGAGTAATGTACCGCAGCTCGGATATCTATGACCGCAGCAGTCGACGTGACGGTTAAGTAATGACCACAGCTCGGATATCTATGACCGCAGCACTCGACGTGACGGTTGAGTAATATACCGCAGCTCGGATCTGGAGTCACGGGAGTGCCCCCGCCAAGACGAGCCAAGCGAAGCGCAAGGGCACTACCTACCTTTTCTCGAAGCACTTCGTCGTATTTTTGAACCTTCATAACTTGGGTTTGGATTATACCAGATATGCAAAATTTTCGGGATATGATGTCAGTGGTCGACTCATTAAACCTATAAAGCTATTAAGCTCTTATACTTTAGATTTTATTGATATCTAAAATACCCCGATTTCGTCACTGACTCACTGACGATCATCAATATTCTAAGGGTCTTCCTGAAGTCCTAGAAAGCTGAAATTTGGTATGTAAGCTAGTAATAGTACACAAATAATAAAAAAACTCTAAAACTTGGAACTTTTACCCTCCAACCCCTTAAAATAGGGGATGGAAGTTTGTACGAGACTTCCGCAAATTTTGATGCTAGAGTTCTGAAAATTGATATAGGGACTCCTTGTTATAAATAATAAAATACGTATTTCAGGATTTACAGTAAATAACCCCACAAAAAAAATTTTTTTTTTCATAACCAACTTTCAAAAAGATGTGAAATCCCACCAAAAACATTTTCATGTAAAATGTTGCCAAGACGAGACCACATATGGCTCGCACTGTCAAAAAATTATCAGATCTCATGTAGAGCCAAGCTTCTGACTCTACACGCCCTATCTTCACAAACTCTACACCATAATCAAAATATGTGGCTTGGCCGTTTCGCTACCATCACATGGGCGTAAGGTGAAAAATTTATTCACTGTTCATTACTTTTCTGTTATACAATAGTTCTTGTAGTAAGTAACGAAACGGCCAAGCCTCATATTTTGATTCCCAGGTCCCACCACGCTCAGCAGTCGCGCTTGCAACCGCGAGACCATTGGAGCAGTTTAAAAAAAATAATATACAGGGTGTATACCAAAGAGAATATTTTAACCAATAGCCTTTAGTGTATACAGACTATTAGGTAATTGGTGCGATATTATACGTTTTCCATAATTGTCAAAGTCAAAACGTTTATTGCGAACTAAGTGTACAATGTTGGTGTTATGTTATGTTAGTACTTATGACTTAGCAGCCTTTTACAAGCATTGCAATGAAAACAGAACAAGGTCAAAGAAAAGTCAAATAGCACGAAAACAAATGAATCCCCAATACAGGAAAAATTCCTAGAATGTGGCAACGTTTTAAAAAAAAAAGAATCACTAAATTCGAAACGCATTTACACAAGCCTAAATTTGAATTTGGAATTTCTAACTCAAAGTGGCCAGTTCGACAAAACGCCAATTTCATTATAATTATAAGGTTTTGTTTTAGTAGCTTATACGCTGTCCCACTCCTGGGCAAAGGTCCTCCACTCCTGCCATCATGCTCTCGGCAGACCAGTTCAGAGCACGTAGGAGATGGCGGGATGAGTTGGATAAGTTCCGTCAAAACTGGATTCTTTCATCTTTGAAAGAAAAGAAAAGATGAAAGAAT
Source organism: Oligia latruncula (assembly GCA_948474745.1). NCBI lineage: Eukaryota > Metazoa > Arthropoda > Insecta > Lepidoptera > Noctuidae > Oligia > Oligia latruncula. Next base: position 192,276 of record OX419711.1, on the reverse strand, counting down.
TATTATATTTAAAAAAAACTCAAGGAATTAAAACATCCTGTATGTAAGCAGCCAAAAAAGCTTTAAATAGGAGTTTTTTCGGTCAAGGCGCCTGCATTTAGTCGTCAAACTGCATTCGATACAGTTGACAACCAGTCCGTTAAATATTTAAGGAATAGTGTTAATTTTGATAATTTTATATAAAATCTGATTGATCAGTGAACTTTAGTACCTACCTACCTATTGTGTAGGTTTGATTCCCGGTGGATGCAAAGGATTAGTGAGTGTTAAAGGTTAGTAATTATTTATTTTTACCGACTTCAAAAAAAAGGAGCTTATCAATTCGACACGTATGTATGTAATATTATTGGAGTTGCATTCTAGTCACATAAAATATGATAATCTATTAGGGCTTCTAAACAAATATACAAAATTTTATAGACGTATGTATGTATGTATATATTGTATGTATGTATGTTTGTCCACGCATTTCTCCGCCACTACACACACAGGTATACCTATTAGTAATTTATGTCAGTGAAATAAATAATTACATTGTTGAGCAGATTCATTATGTAAAGTTAGTGATATAGGTAAAGAAAGAAAGAAAGAAAGAAAAAAGTTTATTTGGACACAGTTCGTGTTCGTGTTCGTTCGTGTTCGTGGTACTTACCTAGTGATTTCCTCAGACTGATTTAAGAAGTGCAGTTCTGGGGGTCTACTCTCTGTTTCCGTCAATGAAGATACGGACCCGTCAGAAAGTAGCTCATCCGTCAAAACAAGTGTTCAATTTAATTTTTCGGACGAGCAAAGCTCGTCGGGAGTAGGGACAGCTCGTCGGGAGTAGGGACAGCTGCTGTCAAATCGTATTGTCTTTCATTCTTAGTTTGGGCCCCGAATAGTTTATGTCCGAAGTGATACAAAGCAAGAAACGTCCGTAACGTCCACCGAAACTACGGATTTCGCAATACGGGCGCAGACCCCCTGATCTGAATATACGGGCAGTTTAAGTTGAAAGTCAATTTGCGCTGCAATCCAGCTCTCTGCTTGCACCAAATAGAAGTCAATACTGTCTACTTGAATGAAAGGGCTGAAAAAGTGATTGAAGGATAATGTATAGACGGTATAGATAACGTATAGACGGTATAGATAACGTATAGACGGTATAGATAACGTATAGACGGTATAGATAACGTATAGACGGTATAGATAACGTATAGACGGTATAGATAACGTATAGACGGTATAGATAACGTATAGACGGTATAGATAACGTATAGACGGTATAGATAACGTATAGACGGTATAGATAACGTATAGACGGTATAGATAACGTATAGACGGTATAGATAACGTATAGACGGTATAGATAACGTATAGACGGTATAGATAACGTATAGACGGTATAGATAACGTATAGACGGTATAGATAACGTATAGATGGTATAGATAACGTATAGACGGTATAGATAACGTATAGACGGTATAGATAACGTATAGACGGTATAGATAACGTATGGACGGTATAGAAAGTGTGCAGTAGCGTCCTCCAGTCTGCTCGGGACTGTCAGCACATCAGTATCTCTAAACGAATCAAATCATGTCATCGGTACTTATTAGTACCGTACCGTGATTCGTTTTAACGTATGTTATGTACAGTCAACAAAGGAGTTAAGTACACAGGAGCGTCGGATATTGTTGAAGTTAACTAAGAAACCGATGGATATTCTCGAATAAAATTTTAGTTTATTAATAGAAAACAAACAGCTCATTTATTAAATTAAATTTCAGTCCAGAACATCCATCGGTTTCTTAGTAAACTTCAACTATATCCGACGCTCCTGTGTACTTAACTCCTTTGTTGACTGTACTAACGACCTATTGAAAAGTAATAACTTTTCAATAGGTCGTTAGTACCTACATAACATACGTTTTTTATAATAAAGTCCTCCATGTCCTACCGTCACATGGGCATGCAAATCATATTTTCAGAGACCTTTGTCTAGTAGTCTCAAGTGCTACTGCTGTGTGCGAGGTCCTGGGTACGATTCCCGGGAACTGGAATTTCTCAGTAGCAGCCCGGAGTCTGTATTTGTGGCTGTGGCGGCCGGTTGATGGCAATAGGCTCGCTCCTCTTACATAACTGGCGACATGTGGGCGACATGTGGGCGTACCTGACACCTCTGGCCAACTCTTCGGGGCATACAGGCGTAATGTTATGTAATGGGGCTCGAACTCACGATCTCTTACTTGCCAGTCCGACGACCATCGTGAAAAGCCACAGGCCATTTAAGCACCTTCAAATTAAAATTGATTTTGTTTTTTTTACGTGATTTCCCCAACAATTAAGGTGAATGCGGTCAAGTTCGTGTCATCCACACACACGACGACACATCAAATTATACATTTCCAGTTTTAGCTGACCTCGCATTGTATAGGCTTGTCGTACAATGAGGAGTCAGCTTATACTGGAAAGGTATAGCTTGATTATGTCGGCGTGCGTATCTATAAGTTATATTAAATCAGGTTACCATAATTACGGTCAAGGGTTACAAATCGCCAACACGTAATCGTGTGTAAGCGTAAGTAGTCATCATTATGAAATAAATAAGTTTAATATAATATTTTTATATCCATCGAATTCTAGCTTCTTTCTTCTGTCATTCGTAGATCTTTGACAGTCGTTGCGGGTCGTCAGAAGCCCGAAAGTCTGACAACCAGTCTTACCAAGGGGTATCGTATTACCAAGTAACTGGGTTGTGGAGGTCAGATAGGCAGTCGTTTCATGTAAAATCTGGTATTCAGCTGCATCCGGTTAGACTGGAAGCCGACCCAAACATAGTTGGGAAAAGGCAGGCAGATGATGATGATGAGAATGCTAGCCTGTGGCAGCGGTTTCACTAGCGACTCGCGAGTAGGTACCTCGAAAATTATTTGAAGGGTTCCCGTGGGATACATTCTATTGTACAGTAACAGTAGTTAATTGTTAAGTTAATTGAGATAAAGTCAATATTCTAGTTCGATCAAATTCCCATCGCGTGATTCGAATCTCGGCACATGCTTGCACGTAATGTTGGCGCCATTATAATGCTGAGCTAACAAAACATTATTATATACAATCATTCGGCTAGCTTGCATATTCGGTATTACGGAAAAAGTACTGATGTCGTCAGTAAATGACATGGAGTAGGTTGTAAATGGAGTAGCAACACACGTGAGGGAAGTGTTGTCGTTGTTACATAGGATGTGCACGGAGAGGTTTGCCTCGTTAGTTGTGCGGTGCGTTTGTTTGCCTGCCGCAGTCCACACATACGTGCGTAGCGTGGACGTGGGTTGCAGTGGATGATCCTGCCTACATTTTCATACAAAGCGAAGCTTAGCCGTGGCCTGCTGTGAAGCAGTGCCTTTAGTGTTTTTATATGACTGTCAAATGAGATACATTATTCTTCCTTTAGGCTTTCCCGTTCTATTAATCACTATCCATGACGTTTGGCATCAGCGTAAACTTCACAGTAAAAGTAGTGATCGTTTCAAAGAGACCACATCAGCACATTCACATAGCAAGCATCTTGAGTCTTGACGCAGCCTAAGTATAGTAACACGCTGTATGACGCCAATGACGTTTATAGACGACTCAAGGCTCCTGCAGACAGGCGTAACGCGACGGTCACGGAGCGAGGTGCGACGCAATTCTGGTATAAAAATTTACATGACCTCTTCGTAGAAATTGTTTTACTACAGTCGCGTCGCGCGGTCACGTTGCGCCTGTCTGCAGGAGCCTTCAACCGTTAGCATTCCATTTACTAGCAAATCTGAGTACGTAGGTGTTGAAGGACAAGAATGCACTCAGACGTGTCCTAAGATATTCAATATTCACTCTGTCGCTAGTACGTGGTTTGTAAGGGGCAATTATAATTACAGTGAAATATTTAGCACTTTCTGTACGTTTTAGTGATCGGTTCATAAGTTTATGTGTGAGTACTTAGGTAGATAGTTTCTTTAGTAAAAAAAGTAATACTTGGTGATCGTGCGGGTGCTCGAAATAGGGACTTTAAAATTAAGGCTCCAAGTCACCCAAAGGAATGGAGAGGTCTGTGCTCCGAAGGACACCACGCGAAAGAACGCAGGTAGTTGACGTGCTCTAAAGATCGGCACCCTACTTGCGTAACAATCTGGGTCATTTTGAAGGATTAGCAATATCCTAAAACACAGACAAACAACTTTTTCTAACTTTTGTATCATTTCCTTCAAAATCTAAGAATATTGCTTATCCATTGCTTTATATGTTCGAAAAATGTGTCTGCTCAACAACATAAATAACGCAATGAATGTTGTTAAACTGCCAAAATGAAAGCCATTGCTACTGTTAGTGTGCTACCCAATTACCCCGCGGGTAGCCTGAAGAAGAGAGTGTCTGTTCAGTTTTATTTCTCCACTGGCTTCTGCCCGCGACTAAGACACATTTTTATACACGCCCTCGGCCCCCGACTCAGTGTTGCGTCGCATCGCCGCCGGGCCGCGCTTCGTTTTATATAACACCCTCGGCCCCGACCCTGTGTCGCGTCGCATCGCCGGGCCGCGCTTCGTTTTATATAACACCCTCGGCCCCGACCCTGTGTCGCGTTGCATCGCCGGGCCGCGCTTCGTTTTATATAACACCCTCGGCCCCGATCCTGTGTCGCGTCGCATCGCCGGGCCGCGATTAGTTTTATAAAACACCCTCGGCCCCCGACCCAGTGTCGCGTCGCATCGCCGGGCCGCGCTTAGTTTTCGTTATTGCTTCGCGGTCTATCTGACTTATTTTTAGCTCCTAACGGTCTTAGCGTGATGTTGAATAGCCTCCCCCAAGAATACGAATGGTAGTTCCAGAGAAGTGCGCGTTCAAATAAACAAACTCTTCAGCTTTATTACAAGTCTATATGTAGGCAACCCTTGACTCTAATCTGAATCTTTAAACCCTACTGACACAGGATCCCGTGAAAGACCAGAACAACATGGACCCAGCGCTAGCAGTGGAGTTGGAGGCGCTGTCCCGACAGAAGGCCATGAACGAGGCGACGGAGCGCGGAGACTCTGCCGTGCAGCAGTTCTACCGCGGCGCCGCCGTGTTCGTGACGGGAGGCTCCGGCTTCCTCGGCAAGCAGCTCATCGAGAAACTCTTCAGGTGAGGAGGAACACCCATCTCTTGTTAGCATGGCAAGCACATGGCTCGGTGGTAAGAGGTCACCACCGCACAATGGACTTCTGCAAAACGTCGAGTAGATCGCGTCCAGACGATCTAAATAAAAAAAAAAAAAAGTACTACTATACTATATTATATTATTATATAATATACTATACTATAATATTATTATTATTATATTTTAATTATCGAGACTTACTCGAGACCATGGGGTCTCGGTCCTTTGGAAGGCGTACAAGGGGCCGAAGTCAACTCGCAGAGGCCCCTTAGGAAATTTTAATGAAATGCGGCACCAACTGACGATTATCCCTGTATGCACTATGCTAGTGCACCCAAGGATAACCCTCGGTTGGTGTAGGACTATTGCAGGATATGGAAAAATAAAAAGTTGGACTATTGGTTTGGGTGGCTAAAGTGGTCTGGTTACCAAGAACTATGGAAGAACTATTATTATATTATATTATTATTACTACTATACTATGATCTACTCTCTAACTCCGTCAACGGAGATACGGGCCCGTCCGACTGTAGTTGAACCATCAGAACCAGTTACATATTCAATTTTTCGGACGGACATGGTCACCTCGGGATTAGGGATAACTGTTAAATAGTGTTGACATTGATTCTTAGTTCGAACCCCGAACTAATCATGTCTCCATAATTGTTACAGAGTAGGAAACTAGGGATTTCGTGGTTAGGGAGCAGACCCCTGAGTCAGGGGTCTGCTAAAGCTTTATTCCTAAAGCTTTATTCCTGGGGTGGCCACGGATCTGCTATGGCTCTGAGTCAGAGCCGTGGTCACCCCAGGGATAAAGCTGAAATGTCTCGTGATACAATAACCCCGGGCACTGGCACCCTTCATCCCGGGAGGAATACTCCTTAAGCTAAACATCCGCAATTCCAGCCGAAGATATAAGATTAGTTCCCGGGTTCCTACTCTGTATCAACTACGGATATAAGATTAGTTCCCGGGTTCCTACTCTGTATCAACTACGGATATAAGATTAGTTGAGGGTTCCTACTCTGTATCAACTACGGATATAAGATTAGTTCCCGGGTTCCTACTCTGTATCAACTACGGATATAAGATTAGTTCCCGGGTTCCTACTCTGTATCAACTACGGATATAAGATTAGTTCCCGGGTTCCTACTCTGTATCAACTACGGATATAAGATTAGTTCCCGGGTTCCTACTCTGTATCAACTACGGATATAAGATTAGTTGAGGGTTCCTACTCTGTATCAACTACGGATATAAGATTAGTTCCCGGGTTCCTACTCTGTATCAACTACGGATATAAGATTAGTTCCCGGGTTCCTACTCTGTATCAACTACGGATATAAGATTAGTTCCCGGGTTCCTACTCTGTATCAACTACGGATATAAGATTAGTTCCCGGGTTCCTACTCTGTATCAACTACGGATATAAGATTAGTTCCCGGGTTCCTACTCTGTATCAACTACGGATATAAGATTAGTTCCCGGGTTCCTACTCTGTATCAACTACGGATATAAGATTAGTTCCCGGGTTCCTACTCTGTATCAACTACGGATATAAGATTAGTTCGGAGGCCAAACTAAGGGTTATTACATGCCGAAGATGCCTCATATGCCTGGCAGGCCTATGTCTAGCAGTGGACGCTTTTTAGTTGAAAGACGTCCACAGCTGCTGCACTTAAGCTTCCCCCAAGCACCGTCATTTTGACCGGTTCTGTGCTTCCCGCATCCTGCGGATTCCTTCAGAAGGTCTTCGGTCCACCTTGTGGGAAGTCTTCCAACGCGACGTCTTCCGGTACTCGGTCGCCACTTTAGAACCTTTAGGCCCCATCGGCCGTTTGTTCTGTGTGCAATGTGCGCTGCTCACTGCCATAATTATACATATTTATTCAGATTCTTGCTAAAATAAATTGTTAACTTTTCAGAGCCTGCGATATTGGCAAGGTCTACATTCTGTTGCGACCTAAAAAAGGGATGACCATTCAGGAGAGGATGGTTGAAATGCTGAACGATCCGGTGAGTAAAACTCTCCAACGGTTTTATATCACAAACAACTTCAGAACCATATACCCAGAAGAGTTAGGCAGAGCCAAACAAAATAGATGTTACAAAATGGTTGAGCTGAATGGTGCTGCTCCACGCCGTCCACGCGTCATGCTCGTGAACGGGCGCCGTCGAGGGCTTATTTTTATTAATCTTATAATTAGAATTGTTTCTTTATTTTGTTTTTTGATTGTTCTCACATAATATGAGCTACAAGAATAATGTACTCAGAATTTTGTAATATCTTGTTATAAAAGAGTATCCTTGGAGTTTCTTGCCCGTTCTTTTCATAGATATCTACATTTTGGAATGGGCAACTAGCTTCAACTTTCTGACTAACTGACCGACTCTTTAACAATTCAAAAGTGCCTGTAAATGGTTTAATTGAAATTGTCCGCGATGACAACTATATTACAATCCATGTTTATAGTATAGGTAGGGGAAAACCCATAAATATTACCCTCACTGGGGATCGAACCCAGGACCCTAGGTTCAGCAGTCACGCTTTCGACCACTAGACCAACGAGACGGTCAGCTTGTACCAATTAAAGATAATTGATCATTTGCAGGTATACAGCATGGTCAGAAAAAAGAAACCGAACTTCGCAGAGAGGATAGTGCCGCTGGAAGGTGACGTGTCTGAAATAAGACTCGGCCTAAGTGACCAGGACTGGACCACCATCACGACTCAGGCAAATAGTTATTTACTATTATGACTACATTCACCTCAGTAGCACGCAGCTCAGCTCAGCTTGCAGGGATAGCGTGCGGTAACAGCAGGCAAGGGCCACGTGGTTTAGCTACGCGTACAGTTCAGAGCAGCGTACAGTAGGTCGTTGTGTTGCCCTCAGCGTGGATGTGGAACCCTGGAAGGCGCGTTAGGGAGCGCATGTTACAGTCCGGCCGTCGAGAGAACGCGCTCCTGACACCTGTCAGCGCGACATTTCTAGTAGCTAATAAAGATAAAATTTGCAAAACGCGTATTCGTTTGTATGAAACTGACAGGTGTCATGCAAGAGGCGGCACGGTTGGCGCAGTGGTTAAGTGATTGACTGCTGCGCTGCGTGTCGCGGTTTCGATTCCTGCACGGAACAAATATTTGTATGACCTACAAGTAGTTGTTCCGGGTCTGGCTGTTTGTGTACGTGAGTTTAAATGTTTTTAAACGCACCCACAATACAGGAGAAATTCCTAGTATGGGGCAACGTATTTAAAAAAAAAAAGAAAAAAAAAAAGAGCGCATTCTTTCGTCGGCCGAATTGTAGGTATCCTGCACCTTAATTGCGTAACACATGATCAATCTCAATCTGAATCATTCTGAAGGATATTGCTAATCCATTGCTTCTTAAGTTCGAATTTGTCTGCTCAACACGCAATAACGCAATGTTGTTGAATAATAATTGTCAAAATGAAAGCCATTCCTGTTAGTGTGTTATGCAATTACTCCGCAGATCCAACTTATATGGCATATAAGTTTGACATTTTAATACATTTTGCGGTGAAGCTTGTCAATACCTTGAAAACCTATGGAAACTGATTTTCGTTTTCCTTATTGTGTCGAATGTCAATGTAAATGCTGCAGAAAGACATTCAGCCATCTTCTTTACATGTTAAACTAACTAATGAACTATAAAGACATTCAGCCATCTTCTTTACATGTTAAACTAACTAATGAACTATAAAGACATTCAGCCATCTTCTTTACATGTTAAACTAACTAATGAACTATAAAGACATTCAGCCATCTTCTTTACATGTTAAACTAACTAATGAACTATAAAGTGTCGCTGACAGAACGACAATAAAAAAAAATTGTTTTGATGTTTGTTATCAAGTAATCACACTAATATTATAAAGGGAAAGTTTGTGAGTGTGTTTGTATGTTTCTTACTTCGTCACGCACAAACGGCTTAATAGATCAGATAGTTTATAACCAGGATTAACACATTCACTACTTTTTATTCCGACATTTCCACGGGATCGACACTTATGCGGGTGAAACTGCGGGCGCAGCTAGCTAAATATACTTTTCTGTACAATATGCAGAAGGGGCTCGTAGCTAACTAAATAGCCACCACCAGTCTTACCAAGGGGTATCATATTACCCAGTGACTGGGTCGTGGAGGTCAGATAGGCAGTAGACTGGAAGCCGACCCCAATATATGTAGTTAGGCAAAGCCAGATTGATTGATGTAATAGGTTGCTCAGTGATGCAGTTTTTAAATGAACTATGTGTCCGGATTTGATAAAGGTAAGAATTTGAAAATCGACAACGAAATAAAATACTTGAGTGTACATTCCAGGTGGACGTGATGTTCCACATGGCGGCGACCACGCGGTTCGACGAGGCGCTCCACATCGCCACGCTGATCAACGTGCGCGGGACCCGGGAGGCTGTGCTGCTCGGCAAGGCTTGCCAGAAGCTCAAGTCAGTATCACATAGTTTATCATCACGACAGTAATGCCTGAAGGGTTAGCCAGCGGTGTACCTATAGTAAACCCTGAAGGGTTAGCCAGCGGTGTACCTATAGTAAACCCTGAAGGGTTAGCCAGCGGTGTACCTATAGTAAACCCACATGTCACCAGTTATGTTTAAGTCCTATGTAAAATGGTGCGAGCATATTGCCAACAACCGGGCACGAATCCAGACTACAAGCTGCCACTGAGAGTTTCCTGCAAGGCAGCAACACTCTTCGAAGTGCCCGATCTGGGGATGAAACCCAGAACCCCACACTCAGCTGTTCATTAAATCGCTTAGAGTTTGTTTTGTTAATAAAATATGACCTCGATCTCAGCTGGTGGAAAGCATTGGATGAGCTCTACGATGGAACGAGCTTGTCCAAAGTGTTTGGGCTCGCCTGTCTTTAACCTAAAAGCAAAGTGCGCTTTTTATGGACTTTTGATTTCTCTTTTTCGTAAGGCGTAATTTTGGAAGTGTGGTGTGCTTACAGCAAAATCTAGTATAGTTGTATTCACTTCATGTAAATTCGCACACAGATGCTGGGGAAGAGTTTTTAGGCTCTGCCTCTTCCATTTACCGGCGGCGTGTTAATTTTTATGTTTTCTCAATGTTTCAGATCATTCGTATACGTCTCAACGACGTACGCCAACGCGACTGACCGCTTCGTGGAGACGGAGGTGCTGGAGAAGTTCTACGAGAGTCCGGTGCCGCCCGAGCTCATGATCCAAATGGTGGAGACCTTCGACCAGGACAGATTTGACTCTGTTGCCAAGAAGTGAGTACCAGTATTTGTTCAAAGGGTTCAACACTATTATAATAATACAAGAAGGGATTACCAGTGATTGCTGAAAGAGATTCAACACTGTTATAATAATACAAGCAATGCGTCTGATGATATTTACCGGATGGAACTTCCTTACTAACTTGAATCAAGTTATAACTTCATCATCATCGGGTGTATTTGCAAATATCCGTCCTTGTGTCCTTGGTACTCACTGTTGCTTTAGAAGATACTCATATGCAAGTCATATGCTTCTTCTCAGCGGGTTAAGTTGTGCTTTTTCTGTCGGTGAGTGAATGAATGAATGATTGTTCCAGGTACCAGGTTATTTAAGGAACTCTTGTGCAACATTTCAAGGTTCTAAACCCAGCGATTTAGGTTCTGAGCTAGATTTATTAAGCTTGCTATTTTATCCGCGGCTTTGCTCCCGTGGACTATCTCACAGCGACATTTATTCGGAGCAAACAGTCCTATGTCACTCTCCGCACTACGTCGATCTGTTGCTCTGTTGCTGAGTAAAAGTCAGACAAACAAACATAACGTTTCGCAATTATAATAAGAGTAAAATTTTCTTCTTTTTTTCCAGTCTCATCAAGGGGTATCCCAACACGTACACGTTCGCGAAGGCGATAGCTGAGGAGGTGGTGAGGAGCAGGGCGGGCGACATGCCCATCAGCGTCGTGAGGCCTGCAGTCGGTAAGAGCATGACATAGGGCGACATGCCCATCAGCGTCGTGAGGCCTGCAGTCGGTAAGAGCATGACATAGGGCGACATGCCCATCAGCGTCGTGAGGCCTGCAGTCGGTAAGAGCATGACATAGGGTGACATGCCCATCAGCGTCGTGAGGCCTGCAGTCGGTAAGAGCATGACATAGGGCGACATGCCCATCAGCGTCGTGAGGCCTGCAGTCGGTAAGAGCATGACATAGGGCGACATGCCCATCAGCGTCGTGAGGCCTGCAGTCGGTAAGAGCATGACATAGGGCGACATGCCCATCAGCGTCGTGAGGCCTGCAGTCGGTAAGAGCATGACATAGGGCGACATGCCCATCAGCGTCGTGAGGCCTGCAGTCGGTAAGAGCATGACATAGGGCGACATGCCCATCAGCGTCGTGAGGCCTGCAGTCGGTCAGAGCATGACATAGGGCGACATGCCCATCAGCGTCGTGAGGCCTGCAGTCGGTAAGAGCATGACATAGGGCGACATGCCCATCAGCGTCGTGAGGCCTGCAGTCGGTAAGAGCATGACATAGGGCGACATGCCCATCAGCGTCGTGAGGCCTGCAGTCGGTAAGAGCATGACATAGGGCGACATGTCCATCAGCGTCGTGAGGCCTGCAGTCGGTAAGAGCATGACATAGGGCGACATGCCCATCAGCGTCGTGAGGCCTGCAGTCGGTAAGAGCATGACATAGGGCGACATGCCCATCAGCGTCGTGAGGCCTGCAGTCGGTAAGAGCATGACATAGGGCGACATGCCCATCAGCGTCGTGAGGCCTGCAGTCGGTAAGAGCATGACATAGGGCGACATGCCCATCAGCGTCGTGAGGCCTGCAGTCGGTAAGAGCATGACATAGGGCGACATGCCCATCAGCGTCGTGAGGCCTGCAGTCGGTAAGAGCATGACATAGGGCGACATGCCCATCAGCGTCGTGAGGCCTGCAGTCGGTAAGAGCATGACATAGGGCGACATGCCCATCAGCGTCGTGAGGCCTGCAGTCGGTAAGAGCATGACATAGGGCGACATGCCCATCAGCGTCGTGAGGCCTGCAGTCGGTAAGAGCATGACATAGGGCGACATGCCCATCAGCGTCGTGAGGCCTGCAGTCGGTAAGAGCATGACATAGGGCGACATGCCCATCAGCGTCGTGAGGCCTGCAGTCGGTAAGAGCATGACATAGGGCGACATGCCCATCAGCGTCGTGAGGCCTGCAGTCGGTAAGAGCATGACATAACATCACGCCTGTAATCCCCGAAGGGTTAGTAGTACACCCACATATTGCCAGATATGTTTAAGTCCCATAAAAACCTTTACTCAACATACCTACTTACTTACATAGAATCAGAACATCACTTACTTACATGGAATCAGAAAATCACTTACTTACATGGAATCAGAACATCATAACTGCTGCATCAGGTAATGCCGGTTAGACTGGATGCTGAAGCTGAACGTAGATGGGAAAAGGCTTCGCTGATTTTCTTTAAATATCTTACGATCAGCGGTTGAAAGGCTCAATAATAGGTATATTGTATAATTTCAGTAATATCATCCTACCGGGAGCCGATGCCTGGCTGGGCAGACACGAGCTGCGCATACGGCGCTAGTGGGGTATGTAGCGACATCTATTAAGCACTTCGGGGACCTAGACCCTTCTGAATGGACATGGTGACTAACGCCTAGTTATCTGAATTAATAAAATTCCTTAAGTAATTGGACTTTTTAATCCAAAAATAATTTTCAAATTCGACTGGTGGTTTCAGAGATTAGGGTGTTCAAACAAACAAACTCTAGCTTTATTTTATTATTAGTAGGTACTCGTACAGCCCGCAAGAGTTTACTAGAGACCTCGCTCGGAGGATGTAAGCGTGCGGTACTGGGGGGCTACTCGTACAGCCCGCCAGAGTTTACTAGAGACCTCGCTCGGAGGATGTAAGCGTGCGGTACTGGGGGGCTACTCGTACAGCCCGCCAGAGTTTACTAGAGACCTCGCTCGGAGGATGTAAGCGTACGGTACTGGGGGCTACTCGTACAGCCCGCCAGAGTTTACTAGAGACCTCGCTCAGAGGATGTAAGCGTGCGGTACTGGGGGGCTACTCGTACAGCCCGCCAGAGTTTACTAGAGACCTCGCTCGGAGGATGTAAGCGTGCGGTACTGGGGGGCTACTCGTACAGCCCGCCAGAGTTTACTAGAGACCTCGCTCGGAGGATGTAAGCGTGCGGTACTGGGGGGCTACTCGTACAGCCCGCCAGAGTTTACTAGAGACCTCGCTCGGAGGATGTAAGCGTGCGGTACTGGGGGGCTACTCGTACAGCCCGCCAGAGTTTACTAGAGACCTCGTTCAGAGGATGTAAGCGCGCGGTACTGGGGGGCTACTCGTACAGCCCGCCAGAGGTTACTAGAGACCTCGCTCGGAGGATGTAAGCGTGCGGTACTGGGGGGCTACTCGTACAGCCCGCCAGAGGTTACTAGAGACCTCGCTCGGAGGATGTAAGCGCGCGGTACTGGGGGGCTACTCGTACAGCCCGCCAGAGTTTACTAGAGACCTCGCTCGGAGGATGTAAGCGTGCGGTACTGGGGGGCTACTCGTACAGCCCGCCAGAGGTTACTAGAGACCTCGCTCGGAGGATGTCAGCGCGCGGTACTGGGGGGCTACTCTATGACTCCGTCAACGAATATACGGGCCCGTCCTTAAATATTTCTAAACTTCGAAGGGAATCCTACAACCGATTAATTAACTTTTTAGGACGGGCAAAAACACATCGGGAGTTGGGAGAACTGTTAACAAATCGTGCTGTCATTCATTCACAAATCAAACATATCTTATGTCCGCAAGTGATATAGAGCGAGAAATGCCCGTAATTTCGGCAGATAATACGGACTTACTTTCTTAGGGAGTAGGCCCTGAGGCGTCGACGGCGACAGCGGTAAAACGCGGGGGCCGAGAGGGGCCGAGAAGGGCCGGGAGGGTCTCAAACTCTCAAGTTATCTGTTGCGGGTTGTAAGTATAGATAAAACCGGATAGTTAATTAGTTAGCCTGTTGTTATATGAAGCTGCATAACAGATTAGCGACACAAACAAAGTTTAAAACCCACATAAACCATCTACTTCCCAAGTGCAGCTCATCCTCGGCCCCGCCACGGGCCTGATCCACGCGACGTTCGCCGGCGACAACGCGCGCTACAGCCTGGTGCCCGTGGACTACGTGAACAACGCGATCTTGGCGGCCGGCTGGCACACTGGCACTACAGCTGACACCGATGTCAAGATCTACTCCGTGTCCAGTGCTAGGAATCTGTTTCATTGGCGTGAGTATCTTACAGTGCACAAAGTACAGCCCATTCACAGTTATATTACGTGTATGTTGCATCACTGTCAATAGTCATATCTCGTGACAAGAAGGTCGATGTTGGGTTGTTGCTGTTGTCAAGTCTGTCAAAATCATTGTGAACTTTATTATTGTTGTAAAAAGGTTTCTGTTGGGTTGCAGCTGTCACAGGTAAAATATCTGTAAAAGGACCATATAAAATATTTTCTTACATCTATGGAAAGGACTTTAGTCGACATTGCCCACAGAATAAGCAAGCTAAAGTGACAATGGGCTGGCCATATTAGCCGTCGAGCCAGTGTGAGTGTGGCTAGATCCGATTTTATAAAATCTGAATGGTGCCGCTGTAATGTTCGTAGAAATCCGTGGCCTCTAAAGAAATCCGTAAAACTCCGGACATTTTTTAACCTGCATAAATCTGCTCTTTGGATCTGAACTCGCCTTATAGTTTCTAGTAGATGAAGAAAATCGTAGCCAAATAAATCTAACGAAAATATGGCCAAGTAAAATAGAATATATAGATAGGGTAGAGACAGACTTTCATTTACTTTGTGCGGTTTCGTATCACACCCCCAACTTCCAAACTCCTGGTTAGTAACAAATAATTCAATTAAAGAGATACCAAAACGTCATTGGGACACAGAGCTGGGGGCCTAATAAGGCCATTTTGGAGAATCATAAAAGGATAACATTATGAATCGTAATATGGCGAAGACAGTCCGTGTTTTACTTTTTAGGGTTCCGTTGCCAAATGGCAAAAAACGGAACCCTTATAGATTCGTCATGTCTGTCTGTCTGTCCGTCCGTATGTCACAGCCACTTTTTTCCGAAACTATAAGAGCTACATTGTTGAAACTTGGTAAGTAGATGTATTCTGTGAACCGCATTAAGATTTTCACAAAAAAAATTGAAAAAAACAATAAATTATGGGGGTTCCCCATACTTAGAACTGAAACTCAAAATTTTTGTTTTCATCAAACCCATACGTGTGGGGTATCTATGGATAGGTCTTCCAAAATGATATTGAGGTATATCATTTTTTTCTAAACTGAATAGTTTGCACGAGAGACACTTCCAAAGTGGTAAAATGTGTGTCCCCCCCCCCTGTAACTTCTAAATTAAGAGAATGATAAAACGCCGGTGAAATTTAAAAACATATTATGGTTTGGAACCCTCGGTGCGCGACTCGCTCTTGCCCAGTTTTTTTTCGCTGCACTCACTACGTACCTACGTAGTGCAGCGAATCAAAGAGATTGGGATTGGATTTGGATCAGATTGATTGGTATTTATATTTTACAGATAAAAAAAAAATAACTGAAAAATGCTTCACAATGGGATTTGATACGATTAACTTAATGGTTAACTGTCCATTATGTTATATGTTTTATGATTCTGCCAAAGTGCCCTTTCGAGGCCCCCTGATCTGATTAAACATAGACAAGTCTTTCAAAGACAAACTAAATGTAGTTTCTTCACAGGTCCCGTCTCCACCAAGATCCAGGAGATAGGCCACGTGCTGCCCACCCCGCTGGCCGTGTGGTACATGTTCATCATCAACACGGCCAACAAGCCGTTGTTCGTGCTGCTCACGTGGCTGCTGCACTACATTCCCGGCTACATCCTCGATGGTGGCTGTGTGCTAATGGGGAAGCCGCCCGTGTAAGTATAACTTGTACGAGGATCTTTGGGCGCGTGGCCAAAGTCGGAACTAACGCCGCCATTTTGTTTTTTCAATTCTATTAATTTTTTTTAATATGACAAGCAGTGCCATTCTACAAATGTCTAAAGTGAGTTGGAAAAGCAGGATAAAAAACAACTGAAGACACAAAATACAAATTCATAAGTGTTTACCAACAACAGCCTCCTGTCATCTTCATTCATAAGTGTTTACCAACAACAGCCTCCTGTCATCTTCATTCATAAGTGTTTACCAACAACAGCCTCCTGTCATCTTTATTCATAAGTGTTTACCAACAACAGCCTCCTGTCATCTTCACATAAGTGTTTACCAACAACAGCCTCCTGTCATCTTCATTCATAAGTGTTTACCAACAACAGCCTCCTGTCATCTTCATTCATAAGTGTTTACCAACAACAGCCTCCTGTCATCTTCATTCATAAGTGTTTACCAACAACAGCCTCCTGTCATCTTCATTCATAAGTGTTTACCAACAACAGCCTCCTGTCATCTTCATTCATAAGTGTTTACCAACAACAGCCTCCTGTCATCTTCATTCATAAGTGTTTACCAACAACAGCCTCCTGTCATCTTCATTCAAGCTCCAAAAGATCTTTGTACAGACGCCAGCACATCAAGCTACTCGAAACTGTCAAATTTTCCCACAAAATTTTGAACCTTATGCTTTAGCGATAAAGTTGAAAATCTATTAAAGAAATTAGACAGATTGTAGTAGCTTGATGTGCTGGCGTCTGTACTATTCACCATAAAGAGTTTCAAGAAAAGTAGCTGTCCCGCCGCGCCGTTTTGATGATCGCATTAACAGTAGCTGTCCCGCCGTTTTGATGTTCGCATTAACCCGTTCGAATTAGGAATCCATTCTACAATGGGACGAACTGTCGTTTTGTCACCATTTGAAAGGGTAGGTTTTTAGGAGGCGAGTTTCCTCGATTCGTCTTTAAAGAAAAATAGATCTTCAAAATAAATAGATAGATTGATCTTTAAAATAATAATTACAGATTTAAATATTAAAGTAGAAATTTAAAAAAAACAACGCACAAGACAATATAATAATATTTGTGACGAACTGTCAGTGACAGGTGATATCTACACACTATACAGTATAGACCTCATACATCCCAAATAAGGTATTGAGTTAGAAGCATAATACCAAAGAGAATATTTTTGAATAATACAAACACCTTTTTATTTTAAAGCTATCTTTATTAAAAACCGTGTTGACCCTAGCATTACTTTATACATTTAAAATTGAGTCTTGTTGCCTTCAAATATTATTTAATTTTCTTTGCCTTAATTGGCGGTCAGTATAACCTATGGCAAAATACATGATTTTAGAAAAAAATACGAGTTATTCCACTTTGCCCCGACCGGTGGGGCAAAGTGGAATGCCTAACATTTTGCAGTGGAATCTAGGTCACAGGTCACAGCACACGTATCAAACCGGAAAGGGATCGGATCGTATCGACGTTATCAATTTGATACCTTCTGCCCACTACTTCGATGTAGTGGGCAGATTCTACTACTTTATAATCTTGTTGGATTCTGCCCCACTAGGGTTGGCACCTTAGAATACAACTACAAACATTTTATTTTTGCAAAGTTTTATTTCCTAGTTGTTTCTGGAAGGATACGGGTTGTGAATCACAGACTAATTACACAATTTGTTACAAATAAAGTATAACTAATAATAACTATGTATTAACTTTTAAAATCACAGATATACGATTTGTTCTTACTGGTTCATGGAAGCTTAAAATCACAAACTGATTGCGATTTGTCCCCGTAAATGCAAAACGAAATGCTAATTTTGTTCTAACTACATTAATCAACATTTGGCATGGCATAGGTACTCGTAATACAGTCTTATTAAAGGTTAATCATAATTTGGCATGGCATAATACAGTCTTATTAAAGTCTAGTCAACAATGATGTTTCTACTACTACCTTATTGGAAGTTACTGAAATTGATTCAGTAATTAAAAAAATATGAACGAACTACTTTCACTTCTTGTGTATCTGTTACACCTTGTATAATGTTTTGACGATACGATTCAATTTATTTATAGACCATTTCCCTATAAATTCCAGGTTCATAAAACTGTACAACCGCGTGTACCGCGCATCCATAGCCCTCTCCTACTTCACGACGCACAGCTGGGTCTTCAAGGACGACAACACTGACAGCTTGTACCAAACCCTGTCACCCGATGACAAGCTCATCTTCAACTTTGACACCACTGACATTAACATCATGGAGTATGTCACGTTGTGGTGCGTGGGGTTGAGGAGGTATCTGATGAAGGATGGCATCAAGGACACGGAGTACGCGAGGAAGAAGCAGTATTGGTTACATAAGCTACATTATCTGGTCACTGCCTTGTATGTGTATGTGTTGTATAAAGTTTTAAGTTCTGTCCTCTATGTTATTTTGTATGTTTTTGGTTGGGTTTAATGTTTAAGGGTAATGTAACTATTTATTAAAAAATACTGTAGTAGGTAATTTTGTATTTTTTTCTTTAGTTGTGTAGTAGTTTTTGTAATTCAGTCAACGGCACGTCGACCAAACTAAGTCTAAAACTAAAGGGGGGCGTTGAGTTAACGGAAAGTTGTACCACCAAAAACATTTTCATGTAAAATGTTGCCAAGACGAGACCACATATGGCTCGCACTGCCAAAAAGTTATCAGATCTCATGTAGAGCCAAGCTTCTAACTCTACACGCCCTAACTTCACAAACTCTACACCTTAGTCAAAATATGAGGCTTGGCCGTTTCGTTACTACAAAAACTATTGTATAACAGAAAAGTAATGAACAGTGAATAAATTTTTCACCTTACGTCCATGTGATGGTAGCGTAGATTTTTTTTGGGGGGTTCTTTACTAAAAATGCTGAAATATGTATTTTATTAGTTATTACAAGGAGTCCCTATATCAATTTTCAGAACTCTAGCATCAAAATTTGCGGAAGTCTCGTACAAACTTCCATCCCCTAGTTTAAGGGGTTGGAGGGTAAAAGTTCCAAGTTTTAGAATTGTTTTGTTGTTTGTGTACTATTACTAGCTTAGATACCAAATTTCAGCTTTCTAGGACTTCAGGAAGAACCTTAGAATATTGATGCTTATGAAATAAAAAAATATTTTTTGGGGGGTTGGGGAGTTATTTACTGAAAATCCTGAAATACGTATTTTATTATTTATAACAAGGAGTCCCTATATCAATTTTCAGAACTCTAGCATCAAAATCTGCGGACAAACTTCCATCCCTTATTTTAAGGGGTTGGAGGGTAAAAGTTCCAAGTTTTAGAGTTTTTTTTGTTGTTTGTGTACTATTACTAGCTTACACACCAAATTTCAGCTTTTTAGGACTTCAGGAAGACCCTTAGAATATTGATGATCATCAGTGAGTCAGTGACGAAGTCGGGGTATTTTAGATATCAATAAAATCTAAAGTATAAGAGCTATACAATTGAAACTTTATAGGTTTAATAAGTCAACCACTGACATCATATCCCGAAAATTTTGTTTATCTGGTATAATCCAAACCCAAGTTATGAAGGTTCAAAAATACGACGAAGTGCTTCGAGAAAAGGTAGGTAGTGCCCTTGCGCTTCGCTTGGCTCGTCTTGGCGGGGGCACTACCGTGCCCCCAGATTTTTTAAAGCGCTTTATCGGCTTTAGAAATCCCTCCCCGTTTCATACAACGCCTGGACAGCGCCCTTATTTCGTAGCAGTAAGGCGATTATCACAATGCCACGCATCATGCAGCGGGGCGCAGATAACGCAGCGGGGCGCAACGCAGCGGGGCGCAGATAACGCACTAACGCGCGTCATTTGTTACATACAAATTCAATAAAAACGCAATCACGCGCGTGGAATTTGGCTCCGTTTTAAAAGTCCAAGTGTTACAACTAGCGTGAGTTTGCCCGAACTACATTGGACATTAGGGCGGCAGATTTTAGGGGTGGCTTTGGGGCCAAATTTTTTTTTGTATGTCTTCCAGAAATTAAAAAGATTAATATAATATACCTAAATGTTATAAGATCATGTTATTAGATTTTTGTCATCATCAACCGTTACGGAAAAAGCCCTTTTCTTGGAAGAAAATGTATCCTAATGAGACTGACTTAGTTCAATGCATACGTTTTCACTGCCACTTTTCTTCTGAAAGAATTTTTCTGGATCATTGAAAAGTCTATCTTCGGTCCTGCGAAAAAGAAATTTGCAAAACGTTTATCCAAACTTGGATATAGCAGTTCGAATGGCTCTATGTACTATCAGTGACAAACTTGGATATAGCAGTTCGAATGGCTCTATGTACTATCAGTGACAAACTTGGATATAGCAGTTCGAATGGCTCTATGTACTATCAGTGACAAACTTGGATATAGCAGTTCGAATGGCTCTATGTACTATCAGTGACAAACTTGGATATAGCAGTTCGAATGGCTCTATGTACTATCAGTGACAAACTTGGATATAGCAGTTCGAATGGCTCTATGTACTATCAGTGACAAACTTGGATATAGCAGTTCGAATGGCTCTATGTACTATCAGTGACAAATTGCTCGGGTGAGAGAAGGTTGGGTGAACAATATGTGCAGTGCAGGGGGGCAGTGGGAACGGCTTCGACTTATACGAGTTGCAGGTCGTGGGTTCGAACCCCGGCAGGCGCATTACTTTGTGTAAATCATTTCATCACAACTGCTCTCAAAACGGCGAAGGAAAACATAGTGAGGAAACCGGCATGTCCTAGAACTAAACATAGTGAGGAAACCGGCATGTCCTAGAACTAAACATAGTGAGGAAACCGGCATGTCCTAGAACTAAACATAGTGAGGAAACCGGCATGTCCTAGAACTAAACATAGTGAGGAAACCGGCATGTCCTAGAACTAAACATAGTGAGGAAACCGGCATGTCCTAGAACTAAACATAGTGAGGAAACCGGCATGTCCTAGAACTAAACATAGTGAGGAAACCGGCATGTCCTAGAACTAAACATAGTGAGGAAACCGGCATGTCCTAGAACTAAACATAGTGAGGAAACCGGCATGTCCTAGAACTAAACATAGTGAGGAAACCGGCATGTCCTAGAACTAAACATAGTGAGGAAACCGGCATGTCCTAGAACTAAACATAGTGAGGAAACCGGCATGTCCTAGAACTAAACATAGTGAGGACACCGGCATGTCCTAGAACTAAACATAGTGAGGAAACCGGCATGTCCTAGAACTAAACATAGTGAGGAAACCGGCATGTCCTAGAACTAAACATAGTGAGGAAACCGGCATGTCCTAGAACTAAACATAGTGAGGAAACCGGCATGTCCTAGAACTAAAACTTAAAGACATGACATCTAGCAACCTGTGCCCGCGTGTTTATAGCCCATTTATTTTAATTAGTTAATCTTCTTAAAATATTCCTTTCGCGCTTCTAGAGCAGGTTTTCACATTATGTAGTAGGTTACTAAGAAATCCTAAAAATAGAATATGTGATTGTTTTGATAATAAAAACATTAGCAAGTCACGCAAACCTAGCGGGCAAGAAATTCAGATCGAACTTTGACTTTACTTTGCCAAGTAAATGTTTCATACTAATATGAACCTTATTCTTATGCAAGTAATATTCATAAACTATAAACATACTTACCTATAAGTTATTGTGAATAATATCGTTTCATTCAATATACATAGCGTTTCATTCAAATATCAACATTATATTTATACGAATAAAGTTCAAATTCGTATGAGACAAAGTGCCGTCGTTGATTCTTGTTGTTCTTGTTCTTGTCGTATAAAAACGTCGTCGTATAAACACGTACTTAGGTTAAGCTTTATTCCTGCCATGACTGTACAAATGCAAAAATAGAGACGGGAACAGTCTCCAAAGCTTCAAGGTTTAGTTGACTCGTGTGTGGCCAACTCCGGAACTAAAGAATAAACGGAGAAGGTTCTCAAGTCGACGCGAATATTTTTTTTTTAAGTAAGTATAACATTTTACAGTGTAATCCGATTTTGATAATTATTATTTTATTGGATAGGGTATGTCTCGAAGTTGGTCCCATATAAATTTGGAAACAAAAAGTGGGAAAATAGGGGTGATTTATTGTTCAGTCACAGATTTTAATGCTGAGTTGTGTATTATAATAATTAAATTAAAAAAAAACCTCACGCTGAATGAGCTTGAGACCTGTCAGTCTCTTGTGTGTAGACCTCTCAGTCCCTGCATTTCTGCTAAAGCTCGTTCATCGTGAGGTTGCCTGTTTTTTTAGGGTTCCGTACCCGAAAGGGTAAAAACGGAACCCTATTACTAAGACTTCGCTCTCCGTCCGTCCGTCCGTCCGTCCGTCTGTCTGTCACCAGGCTGTATCTCAAGAACCGCGGTAGCTAGACAGTTGAAATTTTCACAGATGATGTATTTCTGTTGCCGCTATAACAACAAATACTAAAAACAAAATAAAATAAATATTTAAGGGGGGCTCCCATTAAAAAAACGTGTTTTTTTCGGCGTTTTTGCCGTCTGTCTGTCGCCAGGCTGTATCTCAAGAACCGCGGTAGCTAGACAGTTGAAATTTTCACAGATGATGTATTTCTGTTGCTGCTATAACAACAAGTACTAAAAACAAAATAAAATAAATATTTAAGGGGGGCTCCCATACAACAAAAGTGTTTTTTTCGGCGTTTTTGCCGTCTGTCTGTCACCAGGCTGTATCTCAAGAACCGCGGTAGCTAGACAGTTGAAATTTTCACAGATGATGTATTTCTGTTGCCACTATAACAACAAATACTAAAAACAAAATAAAATAAATATTTAAGGGGGGCTCCCATACAACAAACGTGTTTTTTTCGGCGTTTTTGCCTTGTGGTACGGAACCCTTCGTATGCGAGTCCGACTCGCACTTGGCCAGTTTTTATTTAAAGTATTTATATTATACAACAAATAATAGTTAAAATACGATTAATAACAGTTAATAGCTAATGTAAGGTAGGTAGCTATTTTAAAAGTACCTAATCAAAAATTAAGCATGTAGTAATTAGTAAATTAAAGCCACAAAAAATTATAAAATAAAAACTTTTTAACAAAAAATTAAACCGCCGAAAAAACTGAAAAGCAAAAAAAAAAAATGTAAGTAAGTACCTACCTATACCTAAGTAATTTTGAGTCGGCGCCAAACAAACAAATTAATTAATTACGTAAAGCGTGACGCGTCCTTGAAATTTCACCTTTAATTCTCGTCCAATTATCGAACCGCCGTCAAAGAAGGTTCTGTTAAAAAATGATTCTAAAAATGACCCCCCCCCCCACGCCCCCCGTAAATGTCATTCGAGATCCACTTACATAAATTTTTGTAGCCCTCCAAGCCAAAGCACGAGCTAAGTAACGTTTATAGCTATCGGCCTCAGACCTAACATCAGGATCCATCTTAGATATTTTTGTAGCCCTCCAAGCCAAAGCACGAGCTAAGTAACGTTTATAGATGTTGGCCTTAGACTTAATATCAAGCAAGATCAACATCGATTTATCAAAAACAACAACAAAAAGCTTGGCAAGGAATGGAAACACCCGCAGACGGACTGACTGCATGACGCGTGACGTAGGCATTGATATAATGTTGTTGAATGTGTGGTCGAGGTTAAAAACCACAGCGGTGTGGAAAGTTACTGTTTTACTTAATGATTAAGTGGAAAAACTTCGTGGTTATACTACTTGTACAGCCAACCGCAAGTGTGCTCGTGGCTAAATAACTGAAGTTCGCTACGCTAACCGAGGTCGGTTCGTGGATGGGAGATCATTGAAATGAAATGTTTATTTCTAAAAGTAGATCTTTTAAGACACTTTTACGCGTCAATATTTTAAAACTAGATGGCGCTGGCATTTCCTAGCTGACTGATCACTGAGAAGATACGCCGAAACATTTCCTAGCTGACTGATCACTGAGAAGAAACGCCGAAACATTTCCTAGCTGACTGATCACTGAGAAGATACGCCGAAACATTTCCTAGCTGACTGATCACTGAGAAGAAACGCCGAAACATTTCCTAGCTGACTGATCACTGAGAAGATACGCCGAAACATTTCCTAGCTGACTGATCACTGAGAAGAAACGCCGAAACAAGCAACAAGTCCACACATTATATAGGTACGAGTCATTATTATGATTTTATGCGAGTCTAACAATGCAGGGCCATGTCTGGAGGGGCCTCTTGAAGAAAGAGCTATTGCAACTTTGAGTTGATTTGTCCTAACAGACGTTATGCTAGCATCAGTCATCGTGTAGCTCAACCCTACATATGTTAGGGAGCTCAATCACATACCGAGAGCCCTTCTTACCTCTGGAAACTAAATAAGCCATTGGTTCCGACTGCCATTAAAATTTGTAGATCTTTAACAGTCGTTACGAGTAGGTAGTTAGAATCCCGAAAGTCTGGCAACCAGTCTTACCAAGGTGTATCGTGTTACCCAGTCACTGGTTTGTCTCTTTGGTCAGATAGGTAGTCGCTCCATGTAAAGCTGACTCCAGCATAGTTGGGAAAAGTCAGACAGATGATGATAGTCAACCGCTCAGTTTATAAGTGTATAAGTAGCTTATGGTCAACCGCACGGCTAGGTGACAGGTTGACTTTGACACTGTCTATTTGTAGCAGTAAGGGCGATTTTCGTAGTTCAAGGGGTTCTGTGCATGTCACCTTTAGTGCGCACTGCGCACATCATAATATTATGGACCTACGTAATGTTTAAGTAATCTTTTATGTTTGTAAAACTCGTTATGTAGATACTCTATGTAAGAAAAAAGGTTTCGTGCAAAACAAGCTTCGTTAGAGTACTTTTGTTAAGTTTATGTTAGCTCCAGAAGTCTCATTTTCTACGAAAAAGTATTTTGCGATTTCTGACTTTTATAGTAGTTAATAAGAGTACCTAAGTACTCAAACCTCGGTTGTTCCGAAAGAGTTTTTTGATCTTTGTAAGAAACTGGATCAATTATTGATGGTATCAAAAAACAGTGTGTGGGAGAATTGCCCATTTTTGGTGACTGTAGATAAGAAATATTTTTTTCAAAATCAGTGATTGTAGATCAAAATGTCTCCAAAAGTTAAGGAGCGCGCCGCCGCCGGACTACCGACACTTCGTCTCCCAGTTAAGGAGCGCGCCGCCGCCGGACTATCGACACTTCGTCTCCCAGTTAAGGAGCACGCCGCCGCCGGACTACCGACACTTCGTCTCCCAGTTAAGGAGCGCGCCGCCGCCGGACTACCGACACTTCGTCTCCCAGTTGGACGCCACTACGTCACTGCCTTATTCCCCTTGTCTCTCACTGCCACTTGCCAGGTCCTGCCCAACTCCATTTGAGTTCCTAACGTTTGTTTGTCGTCATCGTCACAATCACTTACTATGTTGCAAATCAGTTGATAATAAGAAGAATGACATTATAAGACATCTCGTGAACATCGTGCACGTGTGCGAAGCTACATGATTTTGGAAGTGTCCACAATAACTCACTATAGCAATGTAACACCATTTACTAATAGTGTGCAACCGTGCAGTACACGAGCAGTAGCAACCGTGCAGTACACGAGCAGTAGCGACCGTGCAGTACACGAGCAGTAGCAACCCAGTAGACAGTGGCGAGGTGGCGACCCAGTGGTGTCGGCCCCGACTTACAAACTGTGGGCCGTTTGAACCCAGGCAGGCACTTTACTTTGTGTATTAGATTTCATCACAACTGCACCCAAAACGGTGAAGGAAAATGCAAACACTTATGCACTATAACATCTTCGGCGTGTACCTGCCTACCTGGCTAATCTCCGCTGAGATTGTCCACCGTGACGGAAATCGATCGGGAGAATTATTTGTAATTTACATATAGGTAATCCTATTTAAACATAACTTTTCGGCGAATTGTCTGAAATTGCCGCCGAGGTTTTCGCGGAAGCTACTATTTATGCAAAAGGGAATATTCCAAAGAACTATTAGGCATAAGGAAAATTATCAGGCGACATATTTTTAAGCATGCTATAGGTACTGTAAGAGTTGTCCACTAAAGTCGATCTCATGTAGTGCAGGCTGGCAATAACTTGGCTCTGGTCGTATTCAAATTCAAACAGTCAAGCAAGTTTAGAATGAGGTGTCACATTATTTTGTATTAGGTTTTTTGTTTTGGAAGAAAACAGTGATAATAGAACCGGGGAAATGTAAATACAAATCGTAACGTTGTTTGATTTTTTAGAAGTACTTATATGGTGTACATAATAAAGAGTATTCTATGCTATCACCACTTCACAGAGTTCACACAGTACCTGAGCATGTGATGATGTGACGCGGAGGAATGAGGAAAATGTCGTGAGAAAAGTTTTAGGTATGAATGTGAATGTGAACAGAGTAGGGGAAGACCAAAGAAACGATGACTGTGTGAAAGACCAAAAATGATGCTTTATTTTATTTTTGAAATTTATGATAGCTAAACTCAAATTCGTCGTTTCCGCATAGAAGAGCCGGCAAGACCAGATAATATGGCTATAAACGTGGTGACCGTTGCGCAAGTGCTCTCTGAATGCACCGGCGTCATCCAGATCAGGACAGAAACCCTCGGGACACCCAGATCTTACACAGATATTCTCTGGCCTGTTGCCAGGAGACATAATCAACTTCTGGAGGGAGGTGGGCTGGTTGGAATAATCACCGAGGGCCGCCTTGGCCCACGCGCAATGGTCCACTTGAAGGTTTATATGCGGAAACCACACCCTAGTCTAACATAGTACATAGATGGGGATGACTATCGAGATGACGACTGATGGATGTGTTGGAAGAAGAAGACATGCTGGTCGCTGGGCTGACCAGCGGTACATAAGGATATGGACGGGAGAATGATTCATACACCAGTCATTTTCTTAAATCTCTTTTGATAGGTACTGCCTCGTTGGTCCAGGGAACGATTCCCATGTCGGGCAAAGTATGGTCGGGTTTTTCTATCAGGAATTTCTCAGTAGCAGCCGGGAGTCTGTATTTGTGGCCGGTTGACGGCAATAGGCTCGCCCCTGTTACATGGGACTTAAACATAACTGGCGACATGTGGGTGTGCTATAGGTGCAGCTCTGCCTGACCCGTCGGGTTCAGGTATGATGGACCTAGTACTATGCAACTCTGCCTGACCCGTCGGGTTCAGGTATGATGGACCTAGTACTATGCAGCTCTGCCTGACCCGTCGGGTTCAGGTATGATGGACCTAGTACTATGCAGCTCTGCCTGACCCGTCGGGTTCAGGTATGATGGACCTAGTACTATGCAGCTCTGCCTGACCCGTCGGGTTCAGGTATGATGGACCTAGTACTATGCAGCTCTGCCTGACCCGTCGGGTTCAGGTATGATGGACCTAGTACTATGCAGCTCTGCCTGACCCGTCGGGTTCAGGTATGATGGACCTAGTACTATGCAGCTCTGCCTGACCCGTCGGGTTCAGGTATGATGGACCTAGTACTATGCAGCTCTGCCTGACCCGTCGGGTTCAGGTATGATGGACCTAGTACTATGCAGCTCTGCCTGACCCGTCGGGTTCAGGTATGATGGACCTAGTACTATGCAGCTCTGCCTGACCCGTCGGGTTCAGGTATGATGGACCTGGTTAATTTTTCTACATCAGTCGTAATAAAAGAGGTTTATTATTTAAAACAAACAGACATCCTGTTTGAAGTAAGACTTAACTTTTAATAATATATTACATAAGGTCAATAATTTTATTCAATGAATGAGGAAACCATTTTTTATCTTATGTCCATTTGCTCGTTTACGCTAATTCCAACTTTAGCTCTCAGTACATACGAACTTTATGAAATAACATCCAACCAGTTTATAATGAACATTATTAGAGATACAGGGCAGCAAACTAGATATTCATTAGTTTTATTTGAACACGTGCAAACTGCGAACCCGGCGGTGGCGGACATATTTCAATAAATAGGTAGTCAATTAGTTATAAAGGCAGGAGAATTTTGATATAGAGTGTCCATGAAAATTCTCATAAGCAGCCCAGAGTTGGGAAGCTCGTGGTTGTGTTGGTACCCCCGTGCCTCGGAAAGCACGGGAAGCCGGCGGTCCTGCGCCTGACCTCTTCCCAGTCGGAATATGACAGTTTTTCTCCATAGGCACCTACCTACTACGCTTTGGAACGGGCAACTGGCTTCATCTTTCTGACTGACAGATTCCTTGATAATTAAAAAGTGCCTTTAAATGGTTTAGCATTATCAGCCTATAATTATAATGTTCCCACTGCTGGGACACAGACCTACTTTCTTCGAGAGGGAGTGGGCTGTAATCTACCACGCGGCCACAGTGCGGGTTGGTTCACATGCCTTCGAATGTTTGGTTCTAGGACATGCCGGTTTCCTCACGATGTTTTCCGTCACCGTTTTGAGAGCAGTGGTGATGAAATAATTTACACAAAGTAAAGCGCCTGTCTGGGTTCGAACCTACGACCTACAACTCGTAATGAAATGGTTTAATTGAAATAAAATGCTATGAGTTTGAGTTTAGTACTTAGCAAAATAAAGTTAAAATGCGATCTGTGAATCTGGCCCTAAGAAGTTAACCCTGCACTACAACTTCCTTGATATTTTACATTTTTAATTTAAAAAATAAACCTTCCAAGCTTCCTAAAGAATTCATTATCTACATAATTATTTAATTTCAATGTCGCTGTGACAATAATATATAATCTGACCTCAAACACGTTGATTGACCTTTCGATGTAAGGTTTGGGAGTTCGATGTAAGGTTTGGGAGTTCGATGTAAGGTTTGGGAGTTCGACTTTTCATCTTGGGATAGTTGATATTGAACGCGTAGCTGGTAACATACTGGGTGAAATAAGGCAGTTGGTGAAGAGTAACTGCTGGAGCTAGGGATTGACACTATTGACACTACTGGCAGCTCACTTCAAGCTCATTCACTACGTTTACATTGGGGAGATCTGTACAGAATAGATCGACTGAACAGTAAGCAAGAGTCGACTTTCGTTTGCCATGTTTGAATATCATTTTTCTGAAAAATGCTTCCTAAATACACCTTTTTAAAATAAATTTTATAGTCATTTTTATTAGTTTCTTTACATTGACCCAATGGTCTCCTTTTAAGTTGTTTTGTCTATGACCCGTAGTTTGAACTTACTCAAAGATAAGCTAGAAAATAAAATTCACCATGTGTTGTTGATCTTAGCCAATTTTATTGAAAGATAACTTTAACTTGTTTATAAATAAACACAGAATATTACAACCCTTATATCCCAAAAGGGTTGTGTGTTGTGCTGCTTAGAAATATAAAAAATATAAAAATCTTTCTAATATCTAAGGTTGTACGTTTTTTTTTTTTTTTTTTTATTCTTTAAATTTTAGGGACTTTTATAACGCACAGCGTATGTCAGTCCCATAAGTACTCCCATCGTAACCTAATACAAGATACACATCAAACTAATGAGATTAATGTATCAGGGCCATAAAGTCGAACAACTTTCTCGCATCTTCTGAGTTCGGCTTAGACAATATTTGGTGGAATGTAGGTACCTATGTCGTTCTTGTTCAACTTCAAGGTTGTACGTTGACTATGACGTCAAATTCAACACCCTTCTTTTTCTGTAGTCGGGTATAACAGGGATGATACAATAGGCGGTTTATCAGCAAGGCAAATACCATCAAATCAAAATCATTATCATCAGCCTGTAACGTTCCCACTGCTGGGACACAAGCATCCTCTCTAGAGTGGGCCGTATCCACCTCGCGGGCCCAGTGCGGGTTAGTAGATGTCACATTATCATCATCAGCCTGTAACGTTCCCACTGCTGGGACACAAGCATCCTCTCTAGAGTGGGCCGTATCCACCACGCGGGCCCAGTGCGGGTTAGTAGATGTCACATTATCATCATCAGCCTGTAACGTTCCCACTGCTGGGACACAAGCATCCTCTCTAGAGTGGGCCGTATCCACCACGCGGGCCCAGTGCGGGTTAGTAGATGTCACATTATCATCATCAGCCTATAACGTTCCCACTGCTGGGACACAAGCATCCTCTCTAGAGTGGGCCGTATCCACCACGCGGGCCCAGTGCGGGTTAGTAGATGTCACATTATCATCATCAGCCTATAACGTTCCCACTGCTGGGACACAAGCATCCTCTCTAGAGTGGGCCGTATCCACCTCGCGGGCCCAGTGCGGGTTAGTAGATGTCACATTTCTTCGAATTTTTGGTTCTAGGACATGCCGGTTTCCTCTCGATGTTATTCTTTACCGTTTTGGGAGCAATGGCGATGAACGAATTTACACAAAGTAAAATGCCTTCCACTCACACGTCCCGCACCCCGCGGTAACGTCATCTAAAATGTTCCGGTAAACTTTTTTGGACGGCCGCGAGGCGCCCTTCGACTCGTAGAGAAAAAAATTCTATGGACTGCTGTTAAACTAATAGCTGTTTCTTCAAGTGGATCGACCAGTGGATGGAGGGTAGATTATAAAACTTGTTTCGTAACTTTAAGAGACTTTGATTTTTTTCAATAATTATTTATTTTTAATATTTGTTCACATTACGACAATTAAAAATTGTCGTAACCAATTCAAGCCCATGCACTTCCGGGCGCCGCCGCGTACACCTTCCCTCTCGCTTTAACCACTATGCACTAGATGCATAGGAGAGAGACAGCGATATTGCTACTGCGACGCTCACGCCGCACGCGCCTCCGACGCAGTGAGTAGACGGATAGCCAGCACGGTAATCGTACACGTGACGAACCGCCGCGCGCGCCCGAGCTCTGACCGGCCCGCGCTTTCTTATATCGGTTTATTCTAATTATATAGTTCCCGTGACCGTAATTTTATCAATACTAGTGTACCCTTTATCCCTGTTACCGTGATTATACGACATTTATGTTACACCAGTGTTTGATTTCAATATCCACTGCAAACCAATACGTTCACAGTTACGAAAAAATTAAAATATTATTATTTCAAAATCGAAAGCGATGACCCTATTTTTTTATTTACCTAAAAATAGCCCCTTTCATACTGAATTGAATGACATATTACCTATAATCACTGACCTGTATTATACACTTGTATGATAGAGGTCAGTGCATATAATTGTTCATTGTTCTTCCAAAGTTTTAATATACAATAACAACAACATCACGCGAATAACGAATTGTAAAAAAAAAATAAAAAAGGAGGTTATACAAAATTTTATAGACGTATGTACTATGTATTGCAGTATTAGTAATTACTGCATATTATGTTTTCAACATTCCATCCTTCTTTAAGATTTTAGGCAACCTTTTTTGTTCATTTTTCTGATTTAAAAATCAAACTTTTGAATATTGAATTGATGCTGTCAAGTGAATTTTCTCTTGAAGTTTGGGACTGGTTGTTTTTTTGAAATCACTGCTGACGGCTGCAATTATTTTTTTCTCTGCTTATAATCGTAAAAATATGATGAAAATATGATATTAATCATCTAAATTGGATTGGAGAGAAGTCTTCAATATATAACTCCTTTTGATCTTATCAGGTATGTGTATTTCTACTCGTTACCCATTTTTTTGGTAAAAGTGGTTCAGCTTGTTACAGCATTCTTAATGTGCGTTATTTTGTCTAGGATACGCCTGAAGATATACTACTAACAAGCCGAGTTTTCGGCCCTACCTTACCCTGCCCCTACTTATCCCCTTCGTACTGTTCTGTTCCCGGATTTTGGATGGGTTGAGGAGTGCAGATTTGAAGGAGCGGTTTCTTACGGGTTTTTCTGGATTGCCTATCCGGGATTACTGACCGAAAGAGATATGGAATGCAGGATGCCGAAATGATCTAGGATTTATCAGATATTATTTTCTTTTATTGATTCTTTTGACTTATATTATTGTTGTTTTATAATTGTTTCGTGTACTAACTTTAAATGCAGAATACTACAGGTTTTAATCTTTCGTTCGTGATTAGTGCTACGCGATCGTAGGGAAATTTCAGTTGCAACTGCAGTTAAACTCGACGCGTAATCAATCTAATTTTAAAATTTAATGTATAGTACAAAACCTTAAGTATTATTTCCGTTTCTTTTATAAATTTTAATATCAGCCGCCAGAGTTATCGACACAAGTTTTTACCTTTTTTTATATTAGTTTTTGTTATATTTTTTTTGTTACATTTGGTTATTTTTTATACAAAATTATACATTTTTAAGTGGCGATGAAGTCGTTTTCTTCCTATATCGCTACAGTATGTATGTTTGTCCACGCATTTCTCCGCAACTATTAATCGGGTCGTGACCATTTTTATTGGCTTGCATTTACTTCAACTTAGAGAACAGTGCAAGTTTCATAAAAATCGATTCAGTAATTTTCAAGATATGGTTTAATACGTGTAAGTGTGATGGCCTGGCGTATTGATACGAGCTACGGGTGTAGTGTCAAAAGGAAAACATCTCAAAACCTTGGTCAAATTCTAGTGCAATATTTACAACAAAATTATTACCTACTTATTATTACAAACAAATATTCCAGGTTTTACTTAAAACTAAAAATACCGAAATAAAAAAGTAATTTAAAAAATTAAACGTGTCTTGGGATTTGTATTTTAGTTTTAGTTTTTTGCCACCGACTTCCGAAATTTAAGTTATTCCATAGTTTTGAGTTAATTTCTTTTTGAAGTCGGTTTAATTTATAGATTAGTTTTTTTTTGTAAATATAACCGTTTCATCTCCTCAACACGAAACCTCAGGTCAAAGATTCGCGTTCTTGGTAAAATAAGTGTAGACTGGAAGCCGAGCACAACATATTTGGGAAAAGGCAGGTAGATGATTAGGTATTTATTTCTTTAATACACGAAGTAAAATTTTCGTTCTATCTGAATACAACCTGATCCTTACTGAGCTGTAAATTGCAAAGAAATTAAGAAAATTAGAGTATCGCGGGCTACCTTGCCGCGTTCGCCTTAATTAGAGTATCGCGGGCTACCTTGCCGCGTTCGCCTCAATAAGTAGGTACCTAACTTTTATTTTTTGTAAATATAACCGTTTCATCTCAGTTCAAACATTCGCGTTTTTGATAAAATAATCATAAATCAATCACTGGTCATTGAACCGAAACATTATAAATAAATACAAGATGGCCGCCGAGGTACTTGCAGGGTGTGTAAGCTAAGGCCGTGTTTTCACTATGCAACTAAATCCTAACAGCTATATTTAATAAAAATTCTATAAACTTGTCGAACATTATCTACATTATAATAATAATATACCCACCAAAAACATTTTCATGTAATGTGTTGCCAAGACGAGACCACAATGGCTCGCACTGGCAAAAAGTTATCAGATCTCATGTAGAGCCAAGCTTCTAACTCTACACGCCCTAACTTCACAAACTCTACACCTTAGTCAAAATATGAGGCTTGGCCGTTTCGTTACTACAAGAACTATTGTATAACAGAAAAGTAATGAACAGTGAATCTGGGGGCACGGGAGTTTCGCTACCATCACATGGGCGTAAGGTGAAAAATTTATTCACTGTTCTATGTGTAGTCGCTTGGTATAGTAGATAACTGCCCCTGGCTGGAGGCTTTGAGTTTACTTAAGGCAACCACAGGCACGACCTCTCAAGGTCAACTACGAGATGCCATAGCCAAAAAAAAAAACTGTCAAGCTCTCTTTTTCGTTGGCGGTCATGACGTACGGACGTCTCTGCGGGAATATCCGTCGGTTAAATAATAATAAAACCTTCATTTTCAGGCTACTTTGGCCCACAGATAAATAAATACTTTACAGACTAACATCTAGATTATAATAATACAATGTGTGTTAGTGTATAAACTAAAAAGGTCACGTGTCAAAGGTCACTTGAGCTGTTTTGTATTTTCAAAGTGTGCTATCGTTATTTTGTTACTTTGTCATTATTATTTGAACCAATTTAAGCTTACTATGATGTTGATTGATTTTACTTTCATTTATTAAACGGTTTTCTTATTGGAATGTGTTTTTTTTTATTATTTCCACTTCTGAATCTTATAATATTATTAGATTTTACCTTTATAAAAAAACGGCCAAGTACGAGTCGGACTCGCACACGAAAGGGTTCCGTGCCACACGGCAAAGGCAAAGCAAAGGCGAGGATGAGTGAACTTTACACCCTGTTCCTCATACCTCTTTACAGTTAAAACAGAACAAAATGTCGTAACACCCTTTCAGAATCTGTGCATACAGCCTAAACAGTTGATTATTCCTGTATCCCTGAGGACTGGTTTTGTATTATAGATAAAAATGACATTAGGTATATTGGAGGTCCGATATGCAGTCGCTCCATGTAACATACTGGTATTCAGCTGCATCCGGTTAGACTGGAAGCCGACCCCAACATAGTTGGGAAAAGCTTACGCAGATGATGATATACAGGATGAATTTTCCAAGTGGGCGTGGATGGCCAAATCCGAAACTATGAGGAATAGCGAAAAGTTCCCAAATGAGTCGCGGGCTCGATTTTGATGAAAACTAAAACTGCATCATTGGAGTTTTGAAAAATCAATATTTCTAGCCAGGAATCGAACCCGCTGATTTTGAAAAAAAAAAACACACTGTATTATTACACCATAGTGTCGCTGATAAGGATTGAATTCTGGGAAGTAAAGACATACAGCTCATTTTTAACAAAATACTTTTTTATTTTTCTTATGTTACCTAGGTACCTGTTAAACCTTAACTGATTAATTGTTCAAAATGATGACCATTGTTTTCAATACATAGGTAGCTGGATTCGACGTCTCAAGGATTATACCCGATGATATTCTAAGTACACTTACCTATAATATCATTGAATATACCATAATAGGCTATTTGACAATGTAAAAAATAAGGTCATAATTATTGACACTCGTATAGATTATCGCTTTTAAAATCGATTTGCATTAATTTTACTACAAAACAATGTATTATTTATAAAAAAAACCCGAAAAAACTTCATCTTTTTAAATCTGGCGCCACGTAATCGAAAACGGTCTGGATTGGCTGAACTTATGATGACGTCATGATATAGTCAATTTCTGTCTATCGTTGACAGAACAGATAACTTTTGTCTAGTATCTCGACCGTTTCAACGTTTGTTTACGTGTATTTTGACGTCACGACGCCATATTGTTAAAGATAGCGTTTTGGCGGCTTATTTAAACAGTACATTTTTATTTACTATTTTCTAAAAGAAATACATTATGCAATTTGAAGTAATAGGTTTTTGTGGGCTCGTTAGACACCATTAAATAATCTGAGATGTTTATCAGAAACCAGTCAAATAGCCTATTATACTGCATTCAAAATTTGAATTTAGAACATAATGTTGTGAAGGTGACTGCGCTGCGGATGTATTGAGCATCATTTCGAACAAGGTACAGGTAATGTCGGTATGAATACTTTAAAATAGGAAGCAGTTTATTAAAATCCAACATTTTACTTAAGTTTCCCGTATGTCATTACTTAAGTTTCCCGTATGTCATTACTTCCCAGAATTTGATCCTTATTAGGGACACTATCGAGTGGTGTAATAATACAGTGTGTGTTTTTTTAATCAAAATCAACGGGTTCGATTGCTGGCTGGTCAGATACTTCAGATAGGCAGTCGCTCCATGTAAATACTGGTATTCAGCTGCATCTGGTGAGGCTGGAAGCCGACCCCAACATAGTTGGGAAAAGACGGGCAGATGATGCCCTGTTTATATTTACAAAGTGTTAGAAACGATTACATGGAGCGGCTGCCTATCTGACCGATACTGATAGGGTTCGATAACTAATAAAACAAAAAAAAACCGCTTGATTGCAAGTACCCTACACCTAATTACACCTACACTGACCCGAGGTCAACGGCCGCTGGTAGTGTGCTTGAAATGATTAGTGTTAAGACTTTTTTGCTTTAAGTGTCGTCAAGATAGTCATCATCATCTGCGGAGTTTCGCTAGCTAATGTAACTTGACCCTGTATAATGTATAATTATGTAGGTACGCCTCGCGAGTCGCGCGTCAATACTTTTTGTAGTCTAAATAAAAAACAAAACACAGCCAGTTACGGCAGTTACATCACGGTCCGCGGGTCAGGGGTTCCGGGGTTCCCGAGCGACGGAAATAACTTGCGAAGCCTATGTTTAGCTGCAAGCAAGTTTAGGTTTTTAGAAACCAGTTCCCGTACGTACGTCATTAGGGTTTTTGGGGTAAAAGAACCGTCTGATGACGTCTTTAGTATAACAGGACGTTTAAGCATTCTTGTTGTTTTGGGCAAGCAGGGCACTCTCACATTTGGCCAGGTTATTTAAAAGATTTTAGGCTGATGTAAACTCGACGTTATATTGGTAGGTATAATATGCTATTTTGATTTTTGATCTTTGTTATCAAGTAATTAAATATAATTTTCTATGCCACAGTCTGCTTAGAAAAGTGGAGAAAAAAAAAGGCTTGACTGTATATATATATGACGGAAACGAGCCTATTACACAAATCCAGCGGCTGCTGCTGAGGACATCCTGATGAGCAGCCCACTGGTAGACAACCTACAGCTAACTGCAGGGTCGAGGGTCTAGAAGCAAGTTCCCTGTATGACAAGAGAGCGCTAAGAAAGGATTTTTGAAATTAGAAATGATACAGGGAAGCTGTGGTGGTGGCCCAGTGGTAACTGCCCCGACTTACGCGTTGTAGTTCGTGAGGTTGAGCCCAGGCACAGGCAGGCGGTTCTCAAGTCGACGCGTATATATACATATATATATATTTTTTTTATGTATGACCACGCATAACTTTTTACAGAGTAGTCCGATTTTCATAATTCTTTTTTATAGATAATTTCACAACCGCTGCTCTCAAAACGGTGAGGAAAACGTCGTGAGATAACCGGCATGTCCTGGACCCAAAAATTCGAAGACATGTGACATCTACCACAACCGCCATGGGCCCGCGTGGAAGTTTACAGCCCACCTCCCTCCAGAATCGAGGAGGCCTGCGTCCCAACAGTGGCAACATTATAGGCTGATTATGCAAACTATCTAAGTAGGGGATGGAAGGTCGTCATTTGTATCGAGGGGAAATCCCATGGAGCGCATAGCTTGTAGATGAAGTCCTGTAAGTACTTAAGAAACAAAACACAACCAAGTACAAATTGTCCCACGCCTTGAGGAGATTGAAATACTTACGCTATTTTTAACCCGCACCTCCTGCAACCTCATAGAATGTAAACCAGTTCCCGCACGTCATAGGACGGTGAAGGGTGACTGAACCGCGTGATGACGTCAGCAGTGGAGCTGTCTTGGATGCTTGGGTCAGCAGGGCGGTTGGTAACGATGTAAGTGCAGCTTGCATGATTGCTCCACGATCCACGATGATACGTTCAAATAGAATAGAATAATATAATATTTTCGCCAACGACTGGCATACAAATATTGAAACACGTTACAGAGCGGTGCTATTCTGTAAAAATCTCCCCGTGAAAACTTAGGTGAAGTGAGCGTGGAGTGAGCTGTCAATAGTATGCCATCAAAAACATACCTTGTAAAAAAAGCCAAGTCTCGCAACTCAGTTCTTCTACCGTAAAAAGTTGTGAGATCCATGAAATACCAAGTCGGTTAATTTATTCACTCCCTACTTAAGGAACCTTCTGTCTTAAGTTATTACATAATTAGCTAACCTAACAACATCTTGTAGTGACCATCAATATTAAAAATCTTTTGTGTTTTAAATAAACAGATTGACTTGGCAATCGCACTGTGAGATACATTGTGTTTTCATGCGATGGCGATAGCCAAGTCAATTTATTTATTTAAAACATAGAAGATTTTTAATATTGATGGTCACTACAAGATGTTGTTAGGTTAGCTAATTATGTAATAACTTAAGACAGAAGGTTCCTTAAGTAGGGAGTGAATAAATTAACCGACTTGGTATTTCATGGATCTCACAACTTTTTACGGTAGAAGAACTGAGTTGCGAGACTTGGCTTTTTTTACAAGGTATGTTTTTGATGGCATCTCACTTCTTTTTGTAGATAGTCCTACTTTTTTTCCTTTCCGGTACCTTTTTAACTTTTTATTTTTAACATAATCCGTTGACCATTTTACAAGTTACCTTTGAACATAATTATATCTAGGTACCTATCTACACCTATTATTCCATTATATTATATACTAGCTTCCGCCCGCTTCTTCGCTCGATAAAAAAACTACCGCAAGTCCTTCCCCGGGATGCAATCTATCTCTCTGCCAAATTTTATCGAAATCCGTTCAGTGGTTTAGGCGTGAAAAGGTAACATACAGACAGACAGACAGAGTTACTTTCGAATTTATAACATTAATATGGATAATTGTTATTTTCCTCGCTAGAGAGCTCCGATAAACGCGTGCGATCGCTGCTAATCTTAAAGTGCTAATAGGGCGAAGCGCGTTTTTGTTTTTTGACTATGGCATCTCGTAGTTGACCTTATTCTTCTTCTTAGCGTGTCGATAGCAATCTAAATGGACTTGGCCCAGAATTCGGCTACTTGTTTGGCGACTTCACCAGCGTCCATCAGTTCCTGTAACGTGCAGCTGACAGGACACGCAGGACACGATATTAAGTACCATCTTTGCATGGGCAGAATGGCTCCACACGGGGCACGCGAATTCTCCCGCAGAAAAAGATAGCGCCAGTCCAGTAGTCTGCATAACTTCAGGCGAAGCACCCCATTTCGATGAGACCAGTCGACGAAGAAGACTGTTGCGAGTGTGCACCTTCTGCTTGATATTTTTGCAGTTTTTGCTGAATGTTAAAGACCTGTCCAGGGTAATACCAAGATATTTAGGGGAGTTGCTGAGCTCGAGGTAACCCCACCCCAAACGATGAGAGGTCGTGACTACTTAACCGTATTATCCTGTCGTTGCCTAAGGTAAACTCACCAGCGCAACCGCAATTTCCTTACTTTTTAAATCTGTAATATCTTCAAAAATATTCATTTAAATTACATGCTTCAAAGGGCCAAATTGATCTATAGTAAATGCACAATGTATTTAAGGTACCTAATTGGATATAGATTAATGCTGTATTGCTTAAAATCGCTTCGTAAACAAGCCACTATTTCTCGTAAAAAGTAAAGGATAAAAAATGGTTATTGTGGGTTATCCCTAACAGATAGACATATACCATCGCGGACTCTTTTGTAGACCTTTTTAAGGTGTGCAATACTGTAGTACATTATTTTGATCTATCTCGTAGGGTTCAGCTAGCTTTTGCAATATAAGCGCAAGAAAATCTGTTTATTTACGACATCACATTAGAAACCTCTAAAATTATCAGTGTTTCTCTACTATATTATGCATGTATTATACAAATAAACCTATCCATCTAACCTAACCATTCTATCTATTAAAAAAACTGCATCAAAATCCGTTGCGCAATCATCCATAGGGACAGACAGACAGCGGGAAGCGACTTTGTTCAGGTACACTGATTCATTAACTGCAAATGTAACTTTGTAATTCTATATATTTATATGGGATTACAAAGTTATTTATGCAGTTGGTGTATCTGGAAAAGTGGAACGAAATTGCAAAATATTTTAGTTTTTCCTTGATTTATACACTAAACGCTAATTGTATTCTAAATTTGAAGCTTCTATGTCTGCTAGAAGTGCCTTAGAGTTTTGATGATCGGTCAGTCAGTCAGTGAGTGACAAAATTAAGAAACTTTGACTAGTTATAATTCTTAAACTACTGGTTCAAGTTGAATGAAATTTGAAATATACCGTGTTTATACAATACCTGCTTGATTACTGAAAATTCAGGTCTCTAGTTTTATCCACAACGAAGTTATAGGGGGTCGAAAATGTCCTGAACTGCTTCGAGAAAAGGATGGTACGGCCGTGCCGCTTTTTGCTCGAATTGGCGGGGGCACTGGCACTGCCGTGCCCCCAGATATCTAGGTACCTATCTACACCTATTATTCCATTAGATTGTACATAATTATACAGGTACACTGATTCATTAACTGCAAATGTAACTTTGTAATCCTATATATTTATATGGGATTACAAAGTTATTTGTGCAGTTTGTGTATCTAGAAAAGCGGACCGAAATTGCAAAATATTTCAGTTTTTCCTTGATTTATACACTAAACACTAATTGTATTCTAAATTTGAAGCTTCTATGTCTGCTAGAAGTGCCTTAGAATTTTGATGATCGGTCAGTCAGAACGTCCAAATCGTTGGCAAATAATATAGGTAATCCAAACTTACCTTTGAACATAATTATATCTAGGTACCTATCTACACCTATTATTCCATTAGATTGTACATAATTATACAGGTACACTGATTCATTATCTGCAAATATAACTTTGTAATCCTATATATTTATATGGGATTACAAAGTTATTTGTGCAGTTTGTGTATCTAGAAAAGCGGACCGAAATTGCAAAATATTTTAGTTTTTCCTTGATTTATACACTAAACACTAATTGTATTCTAAATTTGAAGCTTCTATGTCTGCTAGAAGGGCCTTAGAATTTTGATGATCGGTCAGTCAGTCAGTGAGTGACAAAATTAAGAAACTTTGACTAGTTATAATTCTTAAACTACTGGTTCAAATTGGATGAAATTTGAAATATACCGTGTTTATACAATACCTGCTTGATTACTGAAAATTCAGGTCTCTAGTTTTATCCACAACGAAGTTATAGGGGGTCGAAAATGGCTTGAACTGCTTCGAGAAAAGGATGGTACGGCCGTGCCGCTTTTTGCTCGACTTGGCGGGGGCACTGCCGTGCCCCCCGATCAATTCCTAGCAAAAACAAACTCACTTCACCTAAGTTTTCACGGCGAGATTTTTACAGAATCGACCGGCAGGTAAAAAAAATAAAAGGACACATTAATTCGCTTAAATTATTATTTTAACGTGTCCAATATTATACAATTCCGTAGTACATTAATTTGATCTATCTCGTAAGGTTTAGCCAGCGTTTGCAATGTAAGCGAACAAAAATACGAGTATGTTTGTTACGACATAACATCACAAATACGAGTATGTTTGTTACGACATCACATCACAAATACGAGTATGTTTGTTACGACATCACATCACAAATACGAGTATGTTTGTTACGACATCACATCACAAATACGAGTATGTTTGTTACGACATCACATCACAAATACGAGTATGTTTGTTACGAACTTACGACATCACATCACAAATACGAGTATGTTTGTTACGACATCACATCACAAATACGAGTATGTTTGTTACGACATCACATCACAAATATGAGTATGTTTGTTACGACATCACATCACAAATACGAGTATGTTTGTTACGACATCACATCACAAAAACGAGTAAGTATGTTTGTTACGACATCACATCACAAATACGAGTATGTTTGTTACGACATCACATCACAAATACGAGTATGTTTGTTACGACATCACATCACAAATACGAGTATGTTTGTTACGACATCACATCACAAATATGAGTATGTTTGTTACGACATCACATCACAAATACGAGTATGTTTGTTACGACATCACATCACAAAAACGAGTAAGTATGTTTGTTACGACATCACATCACAAATACGAGTATGTTTGTTACGACATCACATCACAAATACGAGTATGTTTGTTACGACATCACATCACAAATACGAGTATGTTTGTTACGACATCACATCACAAATACGAGTATGTTTGTTACGACATCACGTCACAAATACGAGTATGTTTGTTACGACATCACATCACAAATACGAGTATGTTTGTTACGACATCACATCACAAATACGTGTATGTTTGTTACGACATCACATCACAAATACGAGTATGTTTGTTACGACATCACATCACAAATACGAGTATGTTTGTTACGACATCACATCACAAATACGAGTATGTTTGTTACGACATCACATCACAAATCTTTGAATTCCTCGGCTTTTCTCCACATTATAATGTGCATGTTTTTTACTTAAAAACCTTCCTCTTAAATCACTCTATGTACTAAAAAACCACATCAAAATCTGTTGCGTAGTTTTAAAGATCTAAGCATACATAGGGACAGACAGCGGGAAGCGACTTTGTTTTATACTACTTATGTAGTGAAGATTTGATGTGAAGGAATTCGTAGGCGTGTTGGGTCTTGACGGGTATATTTTGAATGCAAGTCGCATGCTATATAAAATATTGAGTGCTCTTTCACAAAACACCAGCTTGCATTCTGAGAAGACCTGTTAGCACAGAAAACACCTTCTTTCCAATTTTTGTCGGTAAAGTGCTAATTGTTTTTCAAGTGAAATGGCTGAGGCACATCCAGACAGACGGACATGACGAATTATAAGGGTTCCGTTTATGCCGGTTGGCTACGGAACTCTTAAGAAAACCCTTGAGCAACAATAACGTCATGCTGGTGTCCACAGAGGCACAGAGGCACTACATTCGAATGGTGACCTTGGATACTTTTCCTTCGCCTCCGAAGGTTTTAGCAACAACTTTATGCTCCCTTTTATTTCCTGACCGATTATAAACCTTGCACGTCACGGCGAACAAAAATATAAACCTTGCACGTCACGGCGAGCTAAAATAGCAAAAACGGTACAATTGAGTACACCTCATGTCGTGGCGCACTATAAAATAATTTAATAAGCAGTTCTTTGGTTTTTCAAAGAAATTTTAAGTATTAATTAATTAGAAATACAATGATGACCTGACCAAGATTATTTCCGGATTTTTTTATACCATGATATTCATGAATTTTACATTATAGGTACACATTGATATTCGTGAATTTTACATTAAACAATATCATGAATATTTATTTTGTAAAGCAATAGATTAATTATTTTTACCCGACTACAGCGAAGCAAAAAGGAGGGTTGTTGCGAATC
This sequence comes from Oligia latruncula, assembly GCA_948474745.1. Classification (NCBI taxonomy): domain Eukaryota; kingdom Metazoa; phylum Arthropoda; class Insecta; order Lepidoptera; family Noctuidae; genus Oligia; species Oligia latruncula. The sequence continues at coordinate 149,200 of OX419711.1, read as the reverse complement.
GAACAAGGGTTATGATTTTGACCGGTTTGTATGTATGTTCATCTGTTCCGTCATAATTTCTAAACTACTTGTCATAGTCAGACAAGTGAGGTATCGTTGGAAGCGTCTTGATCGTCCGCTGGTTATAGGCTATGTTAAGTCACATTAAATTGAATATGGCGCCCTCTAGCGGACATAAAGTCATTATCTATACTTTTTTTAAATCTTATTGTTCATATGAAAGGACTCAATTAGCACATTTCAAAAATATTATTAATATTACTGAAATAAGCCCCAAAATAATTAATTATAAAATAAGTTTAAAAACTGAAACCCGACTACTGAAAAAAAGAATAATCAAAATCGGTTCATAAACGACAAAGTTATCCGCGAACACACATAAAAAAAAAATATATATACGGTCGAATTGAGAAACCTCCTCCTTTTTTGAAGTCGGTAAAAAAGGATGAAACAAGAAAGTACCTTCCCGTGGTCGCATGCCGCTGTACCTACTAACAAGAAAGTACCTTCCCGTGGTCGCATGCCGCTGTACCTACTAACAAGAAAGTACCTTCCCGTGGTCGCATGCCGCTGTACCTACTAACAAGAAAGTACCTTCCTGTGGTCGCATGCCGCTGTACCTACTAACAAGAAAGTACCTTCCCGTGGTCGCATGCCGCTGTACCTACTAACAAACTTATAAGAAAGTACCTTCCCGTGGTCGCATGCCGCTGTACCTACTAACAAGAAAGTACCTTCCCGTGGTCGCATGCCGCTGTACAGTGTCGACCAAAAGTCCTTAAGCAAGGTCGCAAAGTTATAGTTTGAAGTTTAGTTAGTGACTTACGACCTTCTTTTAATGAGTAATTTGACACACACACACCCGCATATTACTCGAATAATCACGCTATTGAATATAGTTCCGTGTCATGTTCATCTTGTTCACATAGTTCGTAAAACTTTATGATTATACCCACAGAAATCTTAATAAATAAATTATAAGGTGGACAGATGCACCATTCACCACGAAAGAATGTTGTGGTTCTTTGTTGGTTCATAATAATTTGATATTGTGGGTTAGTGAAGTGTGTTTTAATCTATTAGAGGTGTTGTTCATTTTCAAACGCAAGCAAATTTAAATATTGAGATGAAAGCGGATATTATCGCGCTGCGTAAAAGTGGACTTAATATTATACCACAAATATTTGATGAAACCGGACTGACTGTGAGTATTATGATTTAATTCTTTTATCGAACATTTATTTAATTAATGTATAACTGCTGATCCTTGTAGTTATTTTATTAAACGTTTTATATTTACCATAGGGTCTAAATAGAAGAAAAAATATATATTTCCAAGAGTTTATTTATTTACTTTTGGAATGATGAATAAAGCATTAAGTATAAATTATAATCTTATCATTTTGTAACATTTGAACTATTTTCAAAATAATTTTTTTTCAAAATAGTAGTTAATAATATTTTATCATTTTGCTAGTAGCCTTACAATATTCCTTTTTTGTTTTAGAGAAATTACCTACCTACTGTGAGTAGGAAGGTCAAAAGGTCGGAGGGTCCTTGCCAGTCGAACGCGATCGACAGTGGAAGGCCCCAGCTGGTCAGTGAATAAGAAACAAGTGGTTTTAACCAACCAGTTACCAGATGAAGTTGCATTGCAAGGAAATATGCAGAAATATGTTTAAATATTATAGGATCCATACGCCAGCGTTTACTTGATAGCATGGATAATAATGGGGGTTATACAACGTATTAAGTTATAAATTACAAATTGATTTTAGTAATATTAAAATAATATTGTGTCTTATCCGTATTAAGGATTATTTTGAGGTTTATAGTTTCAATCTTCTTTTCATAATGAAAATGAATACTTAAGCTATAACCGCAATTATAGAACAATATTATTTTATTAAAGATACTTACAATATTTTAAGTCTAATGGTCGTAGTTCACATGCTTTACTTCAATAAATTGTTTTTTATGAGAAAATAAACTGTTTTAAAAGTTTATTTATAAAATTATAACGAATAAAATTTTGGAAATCACATAAAAATCTTCTTTTTTTAAATCCCATATTTCAATAACAATATAATAATACAAATAAAATAAATATTACATTATTATTCTCGTGTATTAATTAATCGAATAATAATAAAAAAAGATAAGAATATTGTTGAAAAGATAAATTAAAGTTTCATCTCGAGATTCGAACCTAGGCCAACTTGTTTAATAATCCAATACGCAACGCTATCCGCTAGCGGTACTTGTTATGAAGATGTGAATTTTAGCAATCGTATGAACCAACCAAGGTCATACGTAATTACGCCGCGCGTGTGAAAAAGCGACGGTATCATTATTTTTGTTTCGTTCGACGTTAGCCAGTGTACACACACAGATGTAGGTACGGGCCTGCGGCGCGGGCGCGGGGATGGTGTGCGCCATCGTTCACAGAAATTTCAACTTTATTGTGCCTATGCAAATTTGTTGCAGACCGTACCTACTAACAAGAAAGTACCTTCCCGTGGTCGCATGCCGCTGTACCTACTAACAAGAAAGTACCTTCCCGTGGTCGCATGCCGCTGTACCTACTAACAAGAAAGTACCTTCCCGTGGTCGCATGCCGCTGTACCTACTAACAAGAAAGTACCTTCCCGTGGTCGCATGCCGCTGTACCTACTAACAAGAAAGTACCTTCCCGTGGTCGCATGCCGCTGTACCTACTAACAAACTTATAAGAAAGTACCTTCCCGTGGTCGCATGCCGCTGTACCTACTAACAAGAAAGTACCTTCCCGTGGTCGCATGCCGCTGTACCTACTAACAAACTTATAAGCTACGGTAGCATGTACCCAAAGGGTAATAACCTCCTCCAAAACGGGACCCTATTAGTAAGACTCCACTGTCTGTCTGTCTGTCACCAGGCTGTATCTCATGAACCGTGACAGCTAGACAGTTGAAATTTTCACAGATGATGTATTTATGTTGTCTCTATAACAACAAATAATAAAAATAAAATAAAGTTAAAATTTAAAGGGGTATAAAAGAAACGTTTTATGTCTTGTGTTACGGAACCCTTCGTGTGCGAGTCCGGCTCGCACTTGGCTGGTTTTATTTTAACTATTATTTTTTTTTTGGGTTATTTTTAATCATGGTCTGGCAGTTTGAGTCATTTATGCGGCCTACACCTACACAAGACAAGTGGTCGAATCATTGAGCTCCTTAAGCACTGACTGGACAGCTCCACTCAATATGTAATGTGTTGTCCTCAAAAGACCATTTCAGACACCAGTCTACATGATCTTCACATGATCTGACCAAGATTATATCTGGACTTTTAAAGACACTTTGCCCTAAAACCTAGATGAGATCTACCCTTTTGTTTTGCCTATAATTTCGTATCTGACTAGGCCTGTGTGGCCTAGGTGGATGAACCTGGACATGCGTTTCAGCGAATACACCTTAGGGTGGATTTTTTTGGGGTGGACGATAAACGAAATAACCCGAAATACTGTGACTTAAGTGGCAGTGGGCAGGGCACATTGCTCGCAGAACAGATGGCCGATGGGGCCGAAAGGTTCTGGAGTAGCGACCACGTACCGGAAGACGTAGCGTTGGAAGGCCTTCCACAAGGTGGACCGACGACCTTGTGAAGGCCGCAGGAACCCGTTGGATGCGAGAAGCACAGAACCGGTCGAAGTGGAAGTGCTTGGGGGAGGCCTATGTCCAGCAGTGGACGTCTTTCGGCTGAAATGATGACTGTGACTTGATGTCAAAATAATTAATTTCATGCACAGGTATATTGAGATACCCACTATGATTCTATGAAATCTGTGATTTCATGCATGACTAAAATATTATAAGTACTAATAATTATTATTTCTGGTTATAAAACGAATATACATGGACATTGTTCTAACTGCTAAGTTTCCGCGCACCTGATATAGGTAGATATTATACTAATATATTCACCTGACATACTCCAACCACAGCATGACGCACGAGTTTTATTTTTATGAATGCACGGAATAAGATTAACTTTATTATAGTCGAAACACCCTAATAATTAATCATTTTTAAGAAAAAACTCGGAATGTTGTTGACATGGTACAGTCACCTACTCGTCCATAGTGACAGTTTCATGTCACAGCGCCTTTGTTTTGTACAGGTCAAGGTGGGCCCTAGTCACCCTAGTGTAGTCTGACCACATAATGAAGGAATCACTTAAGTCTTACTTCGAAGCCACGTCAATTCCTTAGTTAGTCACGACTCACGACATCTGCTGTCAACGTATTCGCGCGAAATGAACGCGAAGTTGGCGGTTTGAATGTCAAACTGGCACGCTTGACAACCGTAGGTACGTGGTGTGAACGTGGTGAGATTACGCGGGGAATAATAATTACCATACAGAATTGGGGCCCAGCAGGGGCCCAGTGGGAACGGTCGCGAGTTACGGGTTGTGGGTCGTAGGTTCGAACTCAGATAGGCCCTTTACTTTGTGGAAATAATTTCATCACCACTGCTCTCAAAACTGTGAAGGAAACCGGCATGTGCTAGAACCGAAAGTTCAAAGACATAATTATGACATCTACGGACCCGCACTGGGCCAGTAGAGAACACATTGTAATGTGGTCTCTACTAACTCCAGTTCAGTTCAAAGACATGTGACATCTACGGACCCGCACTGGGCCAGTAGAGAACACATTGTAATGTGGTCTCTACTAACTCTAGTTCAGTTCAAAGACATGTGACATCTACGGACCCGCACTGGGCCAGTAGAGGACACATTGTAATGTGGTCTCTACTAACTCCAGTTCAGTTCAAAGACATGTGACATCTACGGACCCGCACTGGGCCAGTAGAGGACACATTGTAATATGGTCTCTACTAACTCCAGTTCAGTTCAAAGACATGTGACATCTACGGACCCGCACTGGGCCAGTAGAGGACACATTGTAATGTGGTCTCTACTAACTCCAGTTCAGTTCAAAGACATGTGACATCTACGGACCCGCACTGGGCCAGTAGAGGACACATTGTAATGTGGTCTCTACTAACTCCAGTTCAGTTCAAAGACATGTGACATCTACGGACCCGCACTGGGCCAGTAGAGGACACATTGTAATGTGGTCTCTACTAACTCCAGTTCAGTTCAAAGACATGTGACATCTACGGACCCGCACTGGGCCAGTAGAGGACACATTGTAATGTGGTCTCTACTAACTCCAGTTCAGTTCAAAGACATGTGACATCTACGGACCCGCACTGGGCCAGTAGAGGACACATTGTAATATGGTCTCTACTAACTCCAGTTCAGTTCAAAGACATGTGACATCTACGGACCCGCACTGGGCCAGTAGAGGACACATTGTAATGTGGTCTCTACTAACTCCAGTTCAGTTCAAAGACATGTGACATCTACGGACCCGCACTGGGCCAGTAGAGGACACATTGTAATGTGGTCTCTACTAACTCCAGTTCAGTTCAAAGACATGTGACATCTACGGACCCGCACTGGGCCAGTAGAGGACACATTGTAATATGGTCTCTACTAACTCCAGTTCAGTTCAAAGACATGTGACATCTACGGACCCGCACTGGGCCAGTAGAGGACACATTGTAATGTGGTCTCTACTAACTCCAGTTCAGTTCAAAGACATGTGACATCTACGGACCCGCACTGGGCCAGTAGAGGACACATTGTAATATGGTCTCTACTAACTCCAGTTCAGTTCAAAGACATGTGACATCTACGGACCCGCACTGGGCCAGTAGAGGACACATTGTAATGTGGTCTCTACTAACTCCAGTTCAGTTCAAAGACATGTGACATCTACGGACCCGCACTGGGCCAGTAGAGGACACATTGTAATATGGTCTCTACTAACTCCAGTTCAGTTCAAAGACATGTGACATCTACGGACCCGCACTGGGCCAGTAGAGGACACATTGTAATGTGGTCTCTACTAACTCCAGTTCAGTTCAAAGACATGTGACATCTACGGACCCGCACTGGGCCAGTAGAGGACACATTGTAATGTGGTCTCTACTAACTCCAGTTCAGTTCAAAGACATGTGACATCTACGGACCCGCACTGGGCCAGTAGATGACACATTGTAATGTGATCGCTACTAACTCTAGTTTAAGTTATAATTTGAAAAAGCCGAATTTTAGATTGTTTGAAACTAAGCACTACAAGAATTGGGACTAGGTATTTAGGTGCAAAACTGACTGTTCTGGTCCCATTGACTGTGCTTTTATAAAAAAAAGCTGTTTTAATATTGTCAGACTTTCGAAAGTAAACGTGTCACTAGTACCTACTCGTGTTGCACTACTTACCAATAATATATGGCGCGCTGCTGTTATTACAAAACGAAAGCTTGCTTGAAGTTAAAGGTAACGGTTCACGACTTTTCAGACTCTCGAATAGACTATCCAGACCATATCCAGACTCTCTAATCCCACCAAAAACATTTTCATGTAAAATGTTGCCATGACGAGAACACATATGGCTCGCACTGCCAAAAAGTTATCAGATCTCATGTAGAGCCGAGCTTCTAACTCTACTCGCCCTAACTTCACAAACTCTACACCTTAGTCAAAATATGAGGCTTGGCCGTTTCGCTACCATCACATGGGCGTAAGGTCCGCGGGAATCCGCGGTGAATCATATAAAGGCCTCAATACCCCAAGGGAGCGTTATTGGATGTCTTCTTTATCTCATTTACATCAACGATCTGCCAAGAACCATAAAGGAATCCGGACCATGCGTTTTGTTTGCGGACGATATTTCTATTCTTACTCCCTGTAATGATAACGTACATTTAATTTAAATAATACCCTACTCACCAAAACAATCACTTGTATGAACGAACATAATCTGTAAATCAATTATATTATATGCTAAAACTAAATTAATAACTTTCCACCCCAAAAAAATCCTCTTTATGTAAATTTTTCTTTCAATAATCACAAAATAGAATCAATAAATGAATTTAAACATCAATTGGAAACAGAAAATAAAATCCAAACTTTCCAAATTTTTCAACGCTTTCGAGAATTTAAAAAAAGATCACAAACTTGCAAACTGCCTACTATGCCTATGCTCATGCATGGCTTAGCTACGGTATAATATTGTGGGGAAATAGCACAGACGCACACTCCATTTAAAAAAACTAAACATTCTAAGTCTTCCTTCTATAACCATACTGGAAATCTGTAAATTCGCACACACACACCAAGACTTTTACAGTAAACGAGAAGACATACAAACAAGATACACACTCCGACACAAAACACGATTAAACCTACCGACATCCCAATTGAAAATGCACTGATCTAGTCATCTAGTCCACTAGTTATGTCGATATAAATGTAGGTATAACAAACTACCCGACGTACTCAGAAATGAAAAAAAGATGAAGAAGGGCTGCATTATCGGAGGCATGCTGTGAAACCCTTACTCACGGAAAAACATAAAAGGGCAAGATTACTGTTCGCTTTGGATCACATAAACTTCGATTGGTGTAATGTCATCTTTACAGATGAAAAAACTGAACACGGACGCTTATGTTTGTGGCGTCGAAATAATACGCGATACACAAGTGGTCACGTAGCTACGAATTAATAAATAATTATACTTAATTAATATTATTTTACTTAGAACTTATGATTGAACTTGAAGTGTTCTTAGACTAGTTATATAAACTGGAGACCAAGTTATGTGTGTATAACCTATTACTTACGTATTTTTATTAACTTAAAAAGATATGAACACTTCAAGTTCAAACAGCATAATTATTTTTTAGTTTTTTATGTTACCTACTAACCATTTGATAAGTTTTTAGCTTACCTATTTAATGTTACCTACTAACCATTTGATAAGTTTTTAGCTTACCTATTTAATGTTACCTACTAACCATTTGATAAGTTTTTAGCTTACCTATTTAATGTTACCTACTAACCATTTGATAAGTTTTTAGCTTACCTATTTAATGTTACCTACTAACCATTTGATAAGTTTTTAGCTTACCTATTTAATGTTACCTACTAACCATTTGATAAGTTTTTAGCTTACTTACCTATTTAATCCATTGAATCCGTTTCGTTTCGTTTGTTTTTTATTGAGGTTACTTAAATGCTTCAATTCTCTTTCCGATTTTGGAAACGAATACCTACTTAAGCTATGGCCTCAATAAGAAGTTAAGTATACATGTAATATTATAATGTTATGCCTAAGATAATTAATAAACTGACTGTTAAATTTGAATAATAAACTCTAAGAAATAAAACTGTATAATTTTTTAATAGTCTTTTTTATTTGGCGAGCCCACAAGGCGATTCTGTTACCTGCGATGACTCTGCACTTTTTTCCTGCTATTAAGTAACTACCTACCAACAGGAACAGGAATATTAAATTATTAAAAATGCCAACTCGTTATACTTAATTATTCCTATCAGTTTCTTTTATTATTTTTATCATTTAAGCTACGCAAGCTGGTAAACGTAATGTATTAATTAGATAAATGTATTAACTGTGTAACTCCTTGCTATACGTTTGTTCCCAACTTCTTAGTTACGTTTCGCAATAGTCATAGTTGTGAAGAAACCAACGCCATCTAGTTTATTTTCGAAAACTTGAACTCAAACGTTCACAGGAAAATAGACATTTGGGCTAGGGTATTCATGCAATTTTGCAGGTGAGTGTACCTACATGTGTAACACATGTTTGTAAATCTTTTTGCTAAAACTAATCGTTCGATTATGCTAATATTAAATACTTCATTAATATTCTAATCTTGTGACACGGATAGGTGTCAGGAAGTATGAATTATTGAAATGTTGACTTTTGTGATGTAAAACGAACAATTAATGTGTGGAAATGTGGTCAATAGCTAATTGATCTTTATCATCTACATCCTTCTCCCGACGGGAAGTATTTACTGATCCTTTAAAAAACTTATTGACCTTATGGCTACTTTTTAAATTAATGAACATCTAAAAACTTTTTGCGCGTCTAATGCACACATTTGTTTTAAATAATTGAGCCTCTTTTAGGCTTTCTGGCCTTTTCTCATAGTTGGTCGCACTAACCAAGCGAGGGTCCCCGACCAAACGGGTTAGGTTTGGTTGGAACTGTGACTCCTGTGACCCGCCGCGCTACATAGTTGGTCGCAGTAACCAAGCGAGGGTACCCCGACCAAACGGGTTAGGTTTGGTTGGAACTGTGACTCCTGTGACCCGCCGCGCTACATAGTTGGTCGCAGTAACCAAGCGAGGGTACCCCGACCAAACGGGTTAGGTTTGGTTGGAACTGTGACTCCTGTGACCCGCCGCGCTACATAGTTGGTCGCAGTAACCAAGCGAGGGTACCCCGACCAAACGGGTTAGGTTTGGTTGGAACTGTGACTCCTGTGACCCGCCGCGCTACATAGTTGGTCGCAGTAACCAAGCGAGGGTACCCCGACCAAACGGGTTAGGTTTGGTTGGAACTGTGACTCCTGTGACCCGCCGCGCTACATAGTTGGTCGCAGTAACCAAGCGAGGGTACCCCGACCAAACGGGTTAGGTTTGGTTGGAACTGTGACTCCTGTGACCCGCCGCGCTACATAGTTGGTCGCAGTAACCAGGCGAGGGTACCCCGACCAAACGGGTTAGGTTTGGTTGGAACTGTGACTCCTGTGACCCGCCGCGCTACATAGTTGGTCGCAGTAACCAAGCGAGGGTACCCCGACCAAACGGGTTAGGTTTGGTTGGAACTGTGACTCCTGTGACCCGCCGCGCTACATAGTTGGTCGCAGTAACCAAGCGAGGGTACCCCGACCAAACGGGTTAGGTTTGGTTGGAACTGTGACTCCTGTGACCCGCCGCGCTACATAGTTGGTCGCAGTAACCAAGCGAGGGTACCCCGACCAAACGGGTTAGGTTTGGTTGGAACTGTGACTCCTGTGACCCGCCGCGCTACATAGTTGGTCGCAGTAACCAAGCGAGGGTACCCCGACCAAACGGGTTAGGTTTGGTTGGAACTGTGACTCCTGTGACCCGCCGCGCTGCATATGTAGTTGGTTCACAAAAAGAGGTCATTATATTAGACTGTTCAATCATATTTTTAGGAGCGCAAAATGGTAATTATTAAATGTTTAAATACATGCCTATCTCAAATATGTTGTGCTCGGCTAGACTACAAAGTCTAACGGGAATAAAGCTAAATACCAGTATTTTACATGGAGCGACTGCCTATATCTGAACTCCACAACCCAGTTACTGGGTAATACGATACAACTTGGTAAGACTTGCTTGACTAATTCTGTGAAAATTGTAGGCGTTACGTTTCCAAAGATACAACAGACCGATGACAGACAGACAGATAAATGACGTAAGTTTCGTAAAAAGGTTTTCTATGGGTACGGAACCCAACAATCTGCAAACTTTATATTTTTAAAGAACGGTTACCTTTCTTTAAAATAATAACTTTCGAATAAAATATTTTTAAACGTTAATGCAATTCTTTTATAACCTTTAATGCCGATAACCCTTCGCTGTGATTGTCCTGCAGGCCCCCCGGCTAGGCTATATAACAGGGCTATATAATATGCTATATAACATCACGCTACGACCCTTAGGAGCCGCGCAGCGTGTGACACCGCGGGGAACAGATAGTGTGTTATAATAATAACCCCACCGCCGTATCTCTACGCCCCACCGCCGTATCTCTACTTATACTTATTTGATAGTGTCGCTGATAAGGATCGAATTCTGGGAAGTAGTAAGTACTTGGGGCATAGATTTGATGTTCTTATAAATCTATGACTTGGGGTCTCACGGACAGTACTTGGGGTCCACTTGTAAGTACTTGGGATCTCACGGACAGTACTTGGGGTCCACTTGTAAGTACTTGGGATCTCACAGTAGGTATTTGGGGTCTCACAGTAGTATTTGGGGTCCACCGGTAAGTACTTGGGGTCTCACGGACAGTACTTGGGGTCCACTTGTAAGTACTTGGGATCTCACAGTAGGTATTTGGGGTCTCACGTTAGTGTTTGGGGTCCACCAGTAAGTACTTGGGGTCTCACGGACAGTACTTGGGGTCCACTTGTAAGTACTTGGTATCTCACAGTAGGTATTTGGGGTCTCACGTTAGTATTTGGGGTCCACCGGTAAGTACTTGGGGTCTCACGGTCAGTACTTGGGGCTAAAGGTAAATATTTGGAGTCTCACGGACAGTACTGTGGTCTCACGGTAAATACTTGGGGTCTCACGGACAGTACTGTGGTCTCACGGTAAATACTTGGGGTCCACCGGTAAATACTGGGGTCCACCGGTAAGTACTTGTTGTCCAGCCTCGAGTTGGTCCACTGCCTCACTTATAATGTGAACTAAGAGTGATTCCGGTTATAGTAATCGACTTGATTCGGATCGGGCTTGTAACGAGTTACGTTAACTTACGAGTATCTGTGTTTATAGAATATTTATTCATACTCATTTTGATATAAAAAATGTGGCTGTCATGGGTGTTATTTATAGAACAGTGATGTCCACTAGTATAGCATATACTTGTAGGTACTCTTTATTCTGTGACAGCACGCTGCAGGGTCCTTTGGTGGACATTCATCTAATTGTGAGATATCTTCAAATAGAAATGTTGACAGCCGCGTTGATCTTGAAGAGGTCACAGTCGCGGCTGCTGAGTTCACGGCCCTGGGTTCGATTTCCGGATCGGTTAGTGTTGTTTCCATTAGTAAATTATTATTAGCAGCCCGGAGGCTAGTGCTTGGTATATGACAGATATGTCAATGCAGACTTGACGATTCATAGGTTCATGACTTTATTACTTTACTAAAATTAGGCCAAAATAGTCATAAACACAAGCAAAAAGATATCCTGACTACATAGAGTTGTACAGTCAACTGCACGTCCATGTAACAGCTTGACTTTGACAGTGCCTGTTTACGTAGATAGCAGTAAGGGCGGTTTTCGTAATTCAAATAATAATAATAAACGTTTATTTAAGACTAGCTTCCTTAGCCCGCGACTTCGTCCGCGTGACATGTTTTGTGCCCCCGCCCACCCCGTCGCATCTCATCGCATCTCATCGCCTGCCCGCGCTATTATTTCGTTTTTGCTTATCGTTCTTTTTACTTTCTTTCTTTTTGCTCGGCTTCTAAGGGTCATAGCGTGATGTTAAATAGCCTATAGTCTTCCTCAAGAACAAGGCTATCAAACACAAAAAATCTAATCCGACTGGCAGTTCCAGAGATTACCCCCTACATACAAACTTACAAACTTTACCTCTTTAGAATATTAGTATAGATAACTAGGATCCAATTTGTTAGTAGTATAATAACTTATAACTAGTGTTAGTAATGAAATGTCCACTAGAACAGGGCTGTCCAAACCAAATACGATCCCGGGCCGATATAAATCTCTACAGAGATTGGAGGGCCCCGCCCGGCCGCAGAAACAGGTACCTGACCTAACTTTAAGATTGGAGGGCCGCCCGGCCGCAGAAACAGGTACCTGACCTAACTTTAAGATTGGAGGGCCGCCCGGCCGCAGAAACAGGTACCTGACCTAACTTTAAGAAATGCACCTTTGCACCTTAGGATGCATTGCATCTAGACAGATGGGCCAAACTCGTCACACAGTGGGTGTCTGACCACTGGCGTCGCGTCGCCGCGTCGTCACCGAGGCGGGCGGGCCGCGCTGGCGGGACGATTTGGACTCGTTGCTCACCGATTGGACGGAGAAGGCACAGCATGACAGCACAAAGAAGTAGAAAACTATAGGAGACCTTGCCTTCATTTTCTGTAAGTAGGTTTGTACAAACACTTTTACTCGTCAATCATATCAATAGAGGTTAACGGAAAAAAAAACCTTTTCCACTAATATGAAATGTTGTCCTTACACCCAAGGCGTGACAGAGATAGCTATTTTTAGGGTTCCATACCAAAATGGTAAAAAGGAACCCCTAAGGTGCGACTCAGTGTCTGTCTGTCACAGCTGGATATCTCAATAACTCTAATGCTATGAACTTGTTGTCAGACATCATCTTGGCCAGCGGGTAACTGCGTATCACGCTATCAGTAGCAATGGCTTTCATTTTGACAGTTCAACAACATTCATTGCGTTATTTACGTTATTGAGCAGACAAATTTTTCGAACATAAGAAGCAATATCCTTCAGAGTGATTCATATTGTGATTGTTAGTGTGTTACGCAATTAGCGTGTACGTCATGTGAGGACCAGTGGGTTAGTTATTGAATGTGACGTGCGGCTGACCGTACATGGAAGGAGCGATTAGTCGTGATGTCGGTAATGACCGTAATACCGGTTTCTCTAATAAACGCGCCACAAACGCGCACGCACGGCCGCACGGAATCAATAATACGATGTTTTCTAATGTATGCTGTCATTCATTTATAACAAAAAACTACGCGTGACTCGATTTTGACGTAAACAATACAGCATGTACTACCTTCTACATTTTTTTTTTGTAAGATTTCTTTAATTCATGTGTTTAGGGTTCCGTACTCAAAGGGGGCTGACGGGACCCTAAGTAAAACTCTCCCCGCGACGCGACGCACTGCACTACACGCTGACAGGCACACAAATTCATATTATGGAAGTCGGGGGACCGTTCTGTGGAACACCTTTTAATCTAAGAGGTCCCCCGACTTCCATATTAATTTATCTGTTTTAGTCTCGTTACATAAATTCTTTAAGTCGGGGGTTTTTTAATTATTTTATCCTTTTCCATCATCATTTGCCTAGCCTTTTCCCAACTATGTTGGGGTCGGCTTCCAGTCTAACCGGATGCAGCTGAATACCAGTATTTTACATGGAGCGACTGCCTATCTGACCTCCACAACCCAGTTACTGGGTAATACGATACCCCTATTTTATCCTTTTCCAATTACATTAAATTTTATTATTATTTTGTGTCGGGGGTTTTTAAAATTTTTATTTAATTTTTTATGTTTCATTCAGTTGAAGAATATGATCTAATTCATCATATTTTTTATTTTGTTGTATCAATGCCATGATTCTATCTTCATGTTCGTCGTGTCGATGATTTATTTATCTGATTTAAATAAGCTTAGACTCCCACTCATCTAGTTTTAAAACATCTGCCCCATTGGTTTCGTGGTCGCAAGCGCGACTGCTGAGCGTGGGATCCTGTTTTCGATTCCCAGGTCGGACAAAGTGTTACTGGGGTTTTCCATTAGGAATTTCTTAGTAACAGCGCGGAGTTGGAAGTTGGCGGTGTGATACCCCCGTGTCTCGGTGCGCACGTTACGGGTCAGGCGCAGGACCAGCGCCTGATCTCTCCCCGGTCGCGTCGGATTGCCGTCCCATCAGCGCCTGATCTCTCTCCGGTCGCGTCGGATTGCCGTCCCATCAGCGCCTGATCTCTCTCCGGTCGCGTCGGATTGCCGTCCCATCAGCGCCTGATCTCTCTCCGGTCGCGTCGGATTGCCGTCCCATCAGCGCCTGATCTCTCTCCGGTCGCGTCGGATTACCGTCCCATCAGCGCCTGATCTCTCTCCGGTCGCGTCAGATTGCCGTCCCATCAGCGCCTGATCTCTCTCCGGTCGCGTCGGATTGCCGTCCCATCAGACTTTGAGAGTGAGGAAAGAGAGAGTGCACCTGTATGTGCGCACACACTTGTACACTATAATATCTCCCGCGCCGGCGCGGGCGCGCCGGAGGCTAGTCACCGTTGAGATTGGCCGCCATGGCCGACACGTAGCACATGGTCTGGAGGACTGTACAAACCTACTTACAAATAAAATAATTTGTTATTTATAAATTAATATTTCAGTGTGTTCTGCAATTAGGGTACTGTTGAGTGAGTGCAGTCCTGTGCAGCGTAGTGCAGGTTGGCACTTTGGGAACTGTTGAGTGAGTGCAGTCCTGTGCAGCGTAGTGCAGGTTGGCACTTTGGGTACTGTTGAGTGAGTGCAGTCCTGTGCAGCGTAGTGCAGGTTGGCACTTTGGGTACTGTTGAGTGAGTGCAGTCCTGTGCAGCGTAGTGCAGGTTGGCACTTTGGGTACTGTTGAGTGAGTGCAGTCCTGTGCAGCGTAGTGCAGGTTGGCACTTTGGGTACTGTTGAGTGAGTGCAGTCCTGTGCAGCGTAGTGCAGGTTGGCACTTTGGGTACTGTTGAGTGAGTGCAGTCCTGTGCAGCGTAGTGCAGGTTGGCACTTTGGGTACTGTTGAGTGAGTGCAGTCCTGTGCAGCGTAGTGCAGGTTGGCACTTTGGCAGATGTCCATGTCTTCGAATTTTTAGTTCTAGGACATGCCGATTTCCTCCCGATGTTTTCCATCACCGTTCTACGAGCACAATGCGAAGAACTTCGCACCCAAAACAGGTCTTACTCAATGACCTATCCGGAAACGGGCGAAAATTGCCGAGCGGAGTTTCCGAGCACGTGACGTCAGAGCGAGTGCCCAATGCGCATGCGCGCGCGAATCTCACGTACTTACCTGCCGTGGGTTGTGAAATGTCCAGTCAGCATCTAGTCTATGTGGCGCAGCCGTCGTAGGACATCGTGTGAATTATTATAATTTGTTGTTTAAATGTTTTAAATTTTTATTTAATAAGATAAAAGTGGTGTTCGAAAGTGACAGTAAAGATATTTTGAGGACTCAGTTTTTAGTGTTTTTTTTTTTATTTGGAGTGAAAAGGTGAGTCACATTTTTTTTCGGAAAAAAATCGCGTTTTCTGCTGTTATTTTTATTTAACGTAAGTAATGCATTTATAATGTTCCCACTGCTGGGACACAGGACACAGGCCGCCTCACTGTGAGAGAGAGCCTGCCATTTTTATTTGGTTTCGAGAAAATAATTTTGTTATGGTGCGTTCATATTATTATGTATGATACGCAAATGTTGTGTGGTTTTCTAAGAAATATTCAAAGTGGACAATTGTCAATATAGTTTAACCTTTTAACATAAGTACCTACATGCTTGTGTGTCTACTATGTCGTTTGTTAACACATCAACTTTAAAGTTATGGTCACTTTATTATCTTTTTATGGTCCTCTAAGCAGTTACGGGAAAATAAAATAAAAATGTTACCTAAGGTTATTAGGTAAACTAGGTAGGTACCTGACTACCTGCAGCTACTTGAATAAGGGCTGATGTTTCCAACGCTAGATAATTTTACCCGAGGAATAATTATGAATGTTTGACAGTTCTTGATCAGTGCAGGGTAGTCTTCTATGGGCGCTACTCTAAAAGTATGAACAATTTTATTGGTTGAACAGCTTTTAAAACGTTCCCAACTAAAAAAATACGAATTTCCACACAAACTTTCATATGAATTATCCCGTCATATCATGAAGGTTACCCGCATAAGTGTCGATCCCTTGGGAATATCGGAATAAAAACTATCCTATGTTCTTTCCCGGGACTCAAACTATCTCTAAGTATACCAAACATCTAAATCGGTTCAGCCGTTCATGCGTGAAGAGGTAACAGACAGACAGACACACTTTCGCATTTATAATAATAATATTAGTATGGATATTTCTTTGAAAAAAATGCTACTTAGTTTACTTAAATAATCTACTAAACATTGTAAGAGATACCTACTATCTATTCACATCACGTTCTATTGTTCTTATTAATAATAGGAATGGCGAGATGTTGCGTTTTGAAGTCGGTAAAAAAAATATTTCGCTAGTTGCACTTTTCGGAATAACTGTAAGTAGGTACTTAATATTTAAATTTCGGGGAAAATCTAGAAGGTAATTAAACGATATAATTTTTGTATTATAACTTTCGGGGGGGGAAACAAGAACGGGGGGAAGCAGTAGGTACCTACTAACACGAACGGTGGTGGTCCAGTGGTGACGGCCGCGACTTACGAGTCGTAGGTCGTAGGTTTGAACCCAGGCTGGCGCTTTACTTTTTGTACATTATTTCATCACCACTGCTCTAAAACGGTGAAGGACAACATCGTGAGGAAACCGATATGTCCTAGAACCAAAAATTCGGAGACATGTGATATCTACCAACCCGCACGCGGCCCGCGTGGTAGATTACGGCCCACTCCGTCTCGCCAAGAAGAGGCCTTATGCCTCGGCCACGAAAATAACGCCACGCTTGAGGCGTCAATTCGCTACAAGCGTCACTTCTAAGCGTCAAAAGCAAGGCCACGAACTTCAAGTATTCGCCTGTAGCGTGTACGTTGGTGGGGGGATGAATCAGTTCAGTACAGAAAAAGGTTACATGCTCTGTGAGTACAGAGTGAGCACGCGTCGACATTACTAGTGAAAATGTCGCTGTCTCTCATACAGTTGTTTTCGATGCTCGGCTCATAAATAAACGCGCGTCGGATCATCCAACGCTCGCGCAAATTCGCTCGTAGCAAATTCGCTCGTAGCAAATTCGCTCGTAGCAAATTCGCTCGTAGCAAATTCGCTCGTAGAAAATTCGCTCGTAGCAAATTCCGCTGCTGCTTGCAGCGCTACTTTGTGGCCTTGTAGTTAGTCCCAGCAGTGGGAACATTAGAGGCTGATTATACTAGTTCTCTTCTAGTGCTAGCAGTTTAAGCTGTACGTAAGTCGTCATCTGACAGTCAATAAATGAATTTCGGAATTTACAAAGACAAACTGCTTCCCTCACGAAGTCACGAGCATAGGAGAGAACAACCATTAGTGAGCCATACAAATATTTGTTCCGAGCGGGAATCGAACTCACAAGTGCGGCGCGCGGCGCGGCGTGGTACACTCCGCCACTAACTAGCTTCTGCCCGCGACTTCGTCCGCGTGAAATTTCTTGTTCCCCCGACCTACCCCGTCGCATCGCATCGCCTGCCCGTGCTATCACTTCGTTTTCCCTTAGCGTTCTTTCTAACTTTATCTTTTTACTCGGCTCCTAAGGGTCGTAGCGTGCGCCGCGCCGCCCGCGCCCGCCGCCTGCCTGCTGAGTGCTGTGTGTTGTTTTTGCCTTCCGCAAAAATTGGGCTATCAAATGCAAAAATGTTTTTCAAATTCGACCGGAAGTTCCGGAGATTAGCGCGTTCAAACAAATAAACAAACAAACTCTTCAGCTTTATTGTTAGTGTACAAGTGGAGCTTCATTATTAGTATAGAAGTGGACCTTTCCGACGAGTTCCGCGAGTACGTACCAACACACGGAAATATGGACTCATTACAATTATCTTATTGTGGACGACTCAGATTCTGCAATTCATACTACTAGGTAGGTACCTAAGTTATTGTTAATTCATACGAAGTTCGATTATTAATTAATTAATGTTTAATTCATTAGTAAGTATGCATCGTCGTGTTCAGCGGGTTGCGGTTAAATGTCACTGTAGGTACTGTCAACTGCACGTCTTTGGGATCGCTTGAACTGTGAAAGCAGACAAACTGTTATCATGGTCTTGCTGTTGACTGTACTTGCCAAACCCTGGCTAGATAAAACAAATCGGCAATATTTTTTCAACTACCTAAGTAGTCGTTATACTTTGTGGAGGTCAGATAGGCAGCTGCATACGATAAGCCGACCCAAACATTGTAGTTGGTACCTAAAAGGTAGGTAGCTGATGATGACATGTTCCTTCCTAGATCTCGTTGGTCTAGTGGTGGCAAGCGACAGCTGAGCAAGGTAGGTAGCTGATGATGACATGTTCCTTCCTAGATCTCGTTGGTCTAGTGGTGGCAAGCGACAGCTGAGCAAGGTAGGTAGCTGATGATGACATGTTCCTTCCTAGATCTCGTTGGTCTAGTGGTGGCAAGCGACAGCTGAGCAAGGTAGGTAGCTGATGATGACATGTTCCTTCCTAGATCTCGTTGGTCTAGTGGTGGCAAGCGACAGCTGAGCAAGGTAGGTAGCTGATGATGACATGTTCCTTCCTAGATCTCGTTGGTCTAGTGGTGGCAAGCGACAGCTGAGCAAGGTAGGTAGCTGATGATGACATGTTCCTTCCTAGATCTCGTTGGTCTAGTGGTGGCAAGCGACAGCTGAGCAAGGTAGGTAGCTGATGATGACATGTTCCTTCCTAGATCTCGTTGGTCTAGTGGTGGCAAGCGACAGCTGAGCAAGGTAGGTAGCTGATGATGACATGTTCCTTCCTAGATCTCGTTGGTCTAGTGGTGGCAAGCGACAGCTGAGCAAGGTAGGTAGCTGATGATGACATGTTCCTTCCTAGATCTCGTTGGTCTAGTGGTGGCAAGCGACAGCTGAGCAAGGTAGGTAGCTGATGATGACATGTTCCTTCCTAGATCTCGTTGGTCTAGTGGTGGCAAGCGACAGCTGAGCAAGGTAGGTAGCTGATGATGACATGTTCCTTCCTAGATCTCGTTGGTCTAGTGGTGGCAAGCGACAGCTGAGCAAGGTAGGTAGCTGATGATGACATGTTCCTTCCTAGATCTCGTTGGTCTAGTGGTGGCAAGCGACAGCTGAGCAAGGTAGGTAGCTGATGATGACATGTTCCTTCCTAGATCTCGTTGGTCTAGTGGTGGCAAGCGACAGCTGAGCAAGGTAGGTAGCTGATGATGACATGTTCCTTCCTAGATCTCGTTGGTCTAGTGGTGGCAAGCGACAGCTGAGCAAGGTAGGTAGCTGATGATGACATGTTCCTTCCTAGATCTCGTTGGTCTAGTGGTGGCAAGCGACAGCTGAGCAAGGTAGGTAGCTGATGATGACATGTTCCTTCCTAGATCTCGTTGGTCTAGTGGTGGCAAGCGACAGCTGAGCAAGGGGTCCTGGGTTCGACCAACAGGTTGGGCAAAGCGTTAATGAACAAACCACTTTATTCTATACTGCGTTTGCGATTTAGTTTCCAAACATGTAAATTTACAGGTGTTTTTGGAAAATCAATTACTTTAACACTCACTTGTATGACTTTTTCAATAGTACAGATCATTCTGAAATCTAAAATAAATGTAAGCTAACAATAAATATATGATTACCTAATTGGAAACAAATTGGACCCTCTTATTACACAACAAGTTTCTTATTTAGAGTTTAAGTAAATACCGAGCGCGCAGCGGTTGAATCAATAACCTAACGTTTATTATATAATTATGCAGTTCTCCTGTATACAAGAACTAGCGGCGCGCGCAGCTCCGCATGCACGGGTGCAATTTTTATTTTCGAATTTACGAAATTTTCTTTCATACAAACCTTGTCCTGGCAATACCGAAAACAACAAAAAAAGAATGCTCCAATTTGCCGCAGTCATTCGGAAGTTATGCGCGTACCATGGACGTAATATATGTTACTTCTATATTATTACGTCCATGTGCGCGTACACACATTTTGGCGACGATGACAGCTTAGCTTAGCTTCGACTACAGTGGCTCACACAATTCTAGAAAAATCAACTACTTTTGCATTTTTTTTTTAATAATTTGTAAATATGTGAGCACCATGTATCTATCACTTATTTGATTTACCTGTCATTGCTTAATTTTTAATTCTTTTTACCTTTTGTGGTAGACTAATTTTATTATGGGTGCATCGTGTTCACATATAATTATATTATTTAAACAAGACCTTGTAAAACATTTTAAAAGAGTAACGGTGGAGTTTCTTGCCCATTCTTCTCCATACGAAAACTACCTTTTGGAATGGGCGACTAGAATCATTTCTATTTAGTTTTTTTTTGACGTTCAAAAGTGCCTTTAGTGTGCCTATTTGAAATAAATGATTTGACTTTGACTTTGTTCGGTGCTCAGTTGTCATTACAAATACTGGCTCAACGGTTTAGGCCAGAACACGGATATCGAACTAAAGTTAGATTTCGTTTTGTAATAAGACGAAAAGTGCTTTAACTAATAGACCTACCTAATGATAATTTGATCATAGTATCGACACATCGATCACAGTTCCGTATCACTATCTTATCTATGTACCTGTTAGCTGTTGCTGTGAGTGCAAACATTCGCGCACGACACGCAAGAGGTACGTGACGTCACGCTGGTGAACGACTGTCTAGTGCAACACCAGCGCGGCATGATACCATTTATCGATCTAGCTTCTGCCCGCGATATCGTCCGCGTGTTTCTTCTTGCCCCGACCATCACTTCCGCCCGCGATATCGTCCGCGTGTTTCTTCTTGCCCCGACCATCACTTCCGCCCGCGATATCGTCCGCGTGTTTCTTCTTGCCCCGACCATCACTTCCGCCCGCGATATCGTCCGCGTGTTTCTTCTTGCCCCGACCATCACTTCTGCCCGCGATATCGTCCGCGTGTTTCTTCTTGCCCCGACCATCACTTCCGCCCGCGATATCGTCCGCGTGTTTCTTCTTGCCCCGACCATCACTTCCGCCCGCGATATCTTCCGCGTGTTTCTTGTTGCCCCGACCATCACTTCCGCCCGCGATATCGTCCGCGTGTTTCTTCTTGCCCCGACCATCACTTCCGCCCGCGATATCGTCCGCGTGTTTCTTGTTGCCCCGACCATCACTTCTGCCCGCGATATCGTCCGCGTGTTTCTTCTTGCCCCGACCATCACTTCCGCCCGCGATATCGTCCGCGTGTTTCTTGTTGCCCCGACCATCACTTCCGCCCGCGATATCGTCCGCGTGTTTCTTGTTGCCCCGACCATCACTTCCGCCCGCGATATCGTCCGCGTGTTTCTTCTTGCCCCGACCATCACTTCCGCCCGCGATATCGTCCGCGTGTTTCTTGTTGCCCCGACCATCACTTCTGCCCGCGATATCGTCCGCGTGTTTCTTCTTGCCCCGACCATCACTTCCGCCCGCGATATCGTCCGCGTGTTTCTTGTTGCCCCGACCATCACTTCTGCCCGCGATATCGTCCGCGTGTTTCTTCTTGCCCCGACCATCACTTCCGCCCGCGATATCGTCCGCGTGTTTCTTGTTGCCCCGACCATCACTTCTGCCCGCGATATCGTCCGCGTGTTTCTTCTTGCCCCGACCATCACTTCTGCCCGCGATATCGTTCGCGTGTTTCTTGTTGCCCCGACCATCACTTCTGCCCGCGATATCGTCCGCGTGTTTCTTGTTGCCCCGACCATCACTTCTGCCCGCGATATCGTCCGCGTGTTTCTTGTTGCCCCGACCATCACTTCGTTTTCGCTTAACGTTCTTTTAGACTTTGCTCGGTTCCTTAGGGTCATAGCATGACATTAAAGCTTAGAACCTTACTCAAGAATTGAACCATCAAATGCAAAAATATTTTTTGATCCGGCCGGTACCTAGTTCTAGAGATTACATCCCCCTACATACAAACATACCGCTTTACAATATTATTAGTATATATGTAGTACTAGCTTATGCCTGCGGTTTTGCCCAAGTGGAGGACAGAAATTATCACGAGAACGAACTACCGAGAGAACAAATATCCTATGTCATAGAGCGAGTCGGACTCGCGCACCGAGGAGGGTTCCGTACCATCATGTTTTTAATGTTTCATCGACGAGGCCTATATTCGTCAGAGAATTTTAACACTACTTTGCGTTGTAGAATACTGCAGTTTTGAGAAATATATTATTATTTCTTACTTCTTTGCAAAATAGTTGGGTAAACTACATCCAAACCTGTTCCAAATTTCAAGTTGATAGCATTAGTAGTTCTTGAGATATCCAGTTGTGACAGACAGACCGAGACAGTCCGATAGATAGACTGAGTCTCGCCATAAGGGTTCCGTTTTACCATTTTAGTACGGAACCCTGAAATGTGAAAGTTTGTGAAGATGTTTGGATGTTTGTTACTCAATCACGCGTAAACCGTTGAACAGATTTGGATGAAACAGATTTGGATTGGCACATAAATAGACCATTCCCTGGATTAACACATAGACATAGGATACTCTTTCTTTCACGGGATCGAAACTTACGCGGGTGAAACCGCGGGGCGCTGCTAGTACTAACTAAATTCAAGGTTTCCTCAGCGTGTTTTTCGTACTCTTACAACAAATGTCAATAATTTCCAATTAATTGAAAAAGTCTCATTGGTACTTGCCCGGGTTTGAACCCACAACCTCGTGCATTAGTGACGAGGCCTTAACCAGTGTGCCATCACGACATTATAATAAAGATTAATGCTTAAAAAATAAGATTAATACCAGATAAATAAAAATAAAGACTAATTAAAAAAAATAAGATTAACACCAGTAGTGGGATAATCTAAATAAAAAAAAATCTTCTACATTTTAATAAATATAACCTTTTTTAAAATTAAGATTAACCGCTTATCACCGATGAGACAATTGATTTTTTATTGTAATGGGTCTGTGTTAGTGTCCCAGCAGTGGGAACGTTGTAGGCTGATTACGCCCCCTGTCGACATCATTCGTGCGTCAACAGGCCTTGGAGCGTGTACCTGTACCTACCTACCTACCTACGACCTACTTAGATCGATTAGTTGTTATAATTATAATCTGCACATTGTTAGAGGCCCCTAATGACTGCGTCAACAGATCCTTGGAGCGTGTACCTGTACCGGCTGTACCTACTTAGATCGATTAGTTGTTATAATTATAATCTGCACATTGTTAGAGGCCCCTAATGACTGCGTCAACAGATCCTTGGAGCGTGTACCTGTACCGGCTGTACCTACTTAGATCGATTAGTTGTTATAATTATAATCTGCACATTGTTAGAGGCCCCTAATGACTGCGTCAACAGATCCTTGGAGCGTGTACCTGTACCGACTGTACCTACTTAGATCGATTAGTTGTTATAATTATAATCTGCACATTGTTAGAGGCCCCTAATGACTGCGTCAACAGATCCTTGGAGCGTGTACCTGTACCGGCTGTACCTACTTAGATCGATTAGTTGTTATAATTATAATCTGCACATTGTTAGAGGCCCCTAATGACTGCGTCAACAGATCCTTGGAGCGTGTACCTGTACCGGCTGTACCTACTTAGATCGATTAGTTGTTATAATTATAATCTGCACATTGTTAGAGGCCCCTAATGACTGCGTCAACAGATCCTTGGAGCGTGTACCTGTACCGGCTGTACCTACTTAGATCGATTAGTTGTTATAATTATAATCTGCACATTGTTAGAGGCCCCTAATGACTGCGTCAACAGATCCTTGGAGCGTGTACCTGTACCGGCTGTACCTACTTAGATCGATTAGTTGTTATAATTATAATCTGCACATTGTTAGAGGCCCCTAATGACTGCGTCAACAGATCCTTGGAGCGTGTACCTGTACCGGCTGTACCTACTTAGATCGATTGTTATAATTATAATCTGCACATTGTTAGAGGCCCCTAATGACTGCGCCCGCGCCGCCGCGCCGTACAAGGCAGGTCGGATGTCGATGTAGTTGTTGATGCACTGTTGATAAGCGAACCATATTCATTTCTAGTTGTCGCTCGGACCACATTTCCTACCACTAAGGTGCGGTAAGGACGGTAGGCATTATAATTTTCTTGTAGCTACTAAAGACTTTTAGTTAAATTCATTCTCGAAAAGTAATCGTGAAAATTATATGAGAGTTTTCATGATATCATGAAAATGTAGTTGAAATAATTGAAAACTTCTCAAGGGGTAACCTAGTAAACGGAAAAACAGCATTTTCCCTACATTGTATTATTGGAGCATAATGTTTTGAGTATGAATGTCGAATCGATATTCATACTCAAAACATTCGATCAACATTGTCGATCGATGGCTTTACGAGTGGGGGAAGACCACAGAAACGATGCATGGACTGTGGGGATGAGATGACGACTCATAGAGAAGTATGGAAGAAAAATGCATGTTGCGCCGACCAGTAATATATTGGGATAAGGGTAGGAGACTAATGATGAATGGGAGCAGCAGAATTGTGTTTCACGATATCTGTGTTGGTCCCGCCGCCGCCGTAGTAAGAGTTGTTCATAACATGAGTACAATAACCCCATGAGACGTTTTCAGTAGTTTCGATTACACCTAGTACTCGTATAACTGAAAGAGAATGAAGTCGTTGAGGGAACTTCTCACTGTAGGTACTCCTCGAGCTCGGATTGTTGCCCAGTTAATGGCAATAGGCTCGCCCCCAATTACATGAGAATAAAATATAACTGGCGAGACTGGGTGTGAACAATTACATGAGAATAAAATATAACTGGCGAGACTGGGTGTAAACAATTACATGAGAATAAAATATATCTGGCGAGACTGGGTGTAAACAATTACATGAGAATAAAATATAACTGGCGAGACTGAGTGTAAACAATTACATGAGAATAAAATATAACTGGCGAGACTGAGTGTAAACAATTACATGAGAATAAAATATAACTGGCGAGACTGGGTGTAAACAATTACATGAGAATAAAATATAACTGGCGAGACTGGGTGTAAACAATTACATGAGAATAAAATATAACTGGCGAGACTGAGTGTAAACAATTACATGAGAATAAAATATAACTGGCGAGACTGGGTGTAAACAATTACATGAGAATAAAATATAACTGGCGAGACTGGGTGTAAACAATTACATGAGAATAAAATATAACTGGCGAGACTGGGTGTAAACAATTACATGAGAATAAAATATAACTGGCGAGACTGGGTGTAAACAATTACATGAGAATAAAATATAACTGGCGAGCCTGGGTGTAAACAATTAAATGAGAATAAAATATAACTGGCGAGACTGGGTGTAAACAATTACATGAGAATAAAATATAACTGGCGAGACTGGGTGTAAACAATTACATGAGAATAAAATATAACTGGTGAGACTGGGTGTAAACAATTACATGAGAATAAAATATAACGGGCGAGACTGGGTGTAAACAATTACATGAGAATAAAATATAACTGGCGAGACTGGGTGTAAACAATTACATGAGAATAAAATATAACGGGCGAGACTGGGTGTAAACAATTACATGAGAATAAAATATAACTGGCGAGACTGGGTGTATACAATTACATGAGAATAAAATATAACTGGCGAGACTGGGTGTAAACAATTACATGAGAATAAAATATAACTAGCGAGACTGGGTGTAAACAATTAGGTACATGAGAATAAAATATAACTGGCGAGACTGGGTGTAAACCACTAAGTACATATCTATCTAACACCGAGCCCTGCTTAGGCTGCCATCACACGGACTGCGTCGTCGCAGCAACCGCGCGCAGTCGATATCAACTGCATGCAGTTATCTGCAGTCGGATCTGACTGCGCAGTTGACGCCACGCATCTAGCCCGAGCTCCTGGGCTAGGTCTTACTCTTTCGGAGAATACAACTGTTGGAGTTAAAATAATTACTAAATTCCGACAAGAACCATAACAATAACAAATCAATCGGTTGTGTTTTTTTAAAATGTAATTTTAATAATTACACTTTTTCTGGTTTTCGAATTGTTGACGCGTATCTGATTCTATGATTGTTATTTTATTTAATACTTGTAAGCGTAAAATTGAAATCTATTAGGTATTTATAATTATTATAATGGTGTCATATTAACATAAACTACAACGTCATCCGAAGATCATGACTTTTAATTAAGCGAAACCTGTAAGTCATAAATAATAAATGTGTAAAAACTTTGAATTACAATATTTTATTGACGGATATCAAATTCAAGTGATTTATATAACATAGGCTCATAAAACACTTTTGAACGTCAAATTAGAACATGTACGACAGTACGAGAATTACTCTAGCATAATAAATTAAATCAAATCAAATCAAACGTTTATTTGCTAGGAATAGGTACATTTTTTGGTAAAGGTAAGGTAAGGTAAATGTAGAATAGTCCTCCAGGCCAGTTTTCTGTGCGGGAGATATTATAGTGCAAGCGACACAGGTGCACTCTCTCTTCCCTCTCGCTCATAGTCCGCTGGGACGACCATCCGACACGACCGTGCAGGTGCAGGCACGGCAGGGAGCAGGCGCAGGACCGCGCGCGCCGTCCCACGCCGTCCTATTGTCATCGCTATTGTCATCGCTATTGGCTTGCGATGATGCGTGCGTCCTGCGAAAATGATGCGATGATGATGAGTGCGTTATATATTATACTAGCTGCGACACGCGGTTTCACCCGCGTAAATGTCGATCCCGTGGGAATATAGGGATAAAATTAGATAAATTACAAACTGACCCACTAAAAAGTGAAAAATAAAACCTTTTTTACAAAAAAAACAACCGACTTCCAAAAAACACTATCAAGTGAAAAATAACTTTAATTTCGGAAGTCGGTGGCAAAAAACTAAAATACAAATCCAAAGACACCGACTTTTTAATGCTATTTACGATTAATGAAGTATTGCCCGACTCTTTATCGCGCGAGCGGTTTCATCCACGGAATAGATAAATATTTATCTATTCCGTGGTTTCATCGCACGATGACATCGCATCGCATCATGGCGCGAGCGATGCCGATGACAATTGGACGGCGCCCTTTGCAAACCAGGCTGTTACTATAAATTCCTAATGGAAAAACCCAAAACACTTTGCCCGACCTTGGAATCGAACCCCACGATCCCACGCATGCGACCACGAGCCTAACGGGGCGGTCAAAATAAATGTATGTTGTCCTTGCGACCTATCACCTGCTCTGTATCTTACGTACCTTTGAGCAATTCTGTTACTCCATAATCAGCCTATAATGTTCCCACTGCTGGGACACAGGCCTCCTCTCGGTGAGAGGGAGTGGGCCGTAATCTACCACGCGGGCCCAGTGCGGATTGGCAGATGCCACATGTCTTCGAATTTTTGGTTCTAGGACATGCCGGTTTCCTCACGATGTTTTCCTTCACCGTTTTGAGAGCAGTGGTGATGAAATAATTTACACAAAGTAAAGCGCCTGTCTGGGTTCGAACCTACGACCTGCAACTCGTAAGTCGCGGCCGTTACCACTTGGCCACCACTGCTCTCATTCAGTTACTCACCTCACCCCTATTTTGTAACCTCTAAATAAGCTACCGCACCCTAATAGCGTTAGGGCCCTCGCGCACTAGGCAGCCTGGCTGCGGCAGCCTGTCGAACATATGACGGTGTATGGGAGCCCGCGCACTAGGCAGCCTGGCTGCGGCAGCCTGTCGAACATATGACGGTGTATGGGAGCCCGCGCACTAGGCAGCCTGTCGAACATATGACGGTGTATGGGAGCCCGCGCACTAGGCAGCCTGTCGAACATATGACGGTGTATGGGAGCCCGCGCACTAGGCAGCCTGTCGAACATATGACGGTGTATGGGAGCCCGCGCACTAGGCAGCCTGTCGAACATATGACGGTGTATGGGAGCCCGCGCACTAGGCAGCCTGTCGAACATATGACGGTGTATGGGAGCCCGCGCACTAGGCAGCCTGTCGAACATATGACGGTGTATGGGAGCCCGCGCACTAGGCAGCCTGTCGAACATATGACGGTGTATGGGAGCCCGCGCACTAGGCAGCCTGTCGAACATATGACGGTGTATGGGAGCCCGCGCACTAGGCAGCCTGTCGAACATATGACGGTGTATGGGAGCCCGCGCACTAGGCAGCCTGTCGAACATATGACGGTGTATGGGAGCCCGCGCACTAAGCAGCCACGAACTCCGCAATTTCCCATACACCGTCATAATTATGTTCGACTGGCTGCCTAGTGCGCGGGAGACCCTCACCGGAATGACAATCACGAAGGGACTGTCATTCCGGTGTGTAACGCGAGTGAGTAACGCAATCAGTAGTTTATTCATTCCGGTGTGTAACGCGAGTGAGTAACGCAATCAGTAGTTTATTCATTTCGGTGTGTAACGCGAGTGGGTAACGCAATCAGTAGTTTATTCATTCCGGTGTGTAACGCGAGTGAGTAACGCAATCAGTAGTTTATTCATTCCGGTGTGTAACGCGAGTGAGTAACGCAATCAGTAGTTTATTCATTCCGGTGTGTAAAGCGAGTGAGTAACGCAATCAGTAGTTTATTCATTCCGGTGTGTAACGCGAGTGAAAACGCAATCAGTAGTTTATTCGTTCCGGTGTGTAACGCGAGTGAGTAACGCAATCAGTAGTTTATTCATTCCGGTGTGTAACGCGAGTGAGTAACGCAATCAGTAGTTTATTCATTCCGGTGTGTAACGCGAGTGAGTAACGCAAACAGTAGTTTATCTCGTACCAGAACTATTTTATTGAAATGCTTTTAGTTAATAATCTCATATTTATTTTAAATTGACTTTACCGTACGCAAAATACGCGCTTTGACGTAGAGTTGCGGAAACCAGCCCGTATTACCTAAATTGACTTTAACAAGCACACAAAAAATACGTACGTTTATATAAATATTGAATGTGTTTTGTTTTATATCTAGACTGACGTAAGCTATGACAAGTGTCTCAACTCCCAGCTAACATTTGATCGAAAACATTCAATACTGGCGTTCGGTCAACTGCATTAGTAGTCATCATCATCATCTGCCTGGCTTTTTCTTTGATGGGGTCGGCTTCCAGTCTAACCGGATGCAGCTGAATACCAGTTTTTTACATGTAGCGACTGCCCTATCTGACCTCCACACAACCCAGTTACTGGTTAATATGGTTTCCCTTGATATGGTAGTTTCTGCACAATCAGTATAGTAACAAATGCGTTACAAAAAGAAGGTATGAAATAAAAGCGCTATCAAAGTAGTCACGCGTTTCGAAAATTGCGATTAAACACGTGCTAAGAGGATTAAATGTTAACTGAAGGAAGTTAACATTATAATCCTTTTCTTTTTTCGATGTTGGACAAAAATAATCATTGTATCTGACCACTAGTCGGATGTCGAGTCACCCACTACTACACACTAGTCGAATGTCGAGTCACCCACTACTGCACACTAGTCGGATGTCGAGTCACCCACTACTACACACTAGTCGAATGTCGAGTCACCCACTACTACACACTAGTCGAATGTCGAGTCACCCACTACTACACACTAGTCGGATGTCCAGTCACCCACTACTACACACTAGTCGGATGTCGAGTCACCCACTACTACACACTAGTCGGATGTCGAGTCACCCACTACTACACACTAGTCGGATGTCGAGTCGCCCACTACTACACACTAGTCGGATGTCGAGTCGCCCACTACTACCCACTAGTCGGATGTCGAGTCGCCCACTACTACACACTAGTCGGATGTCGAGTCGCCCACTACTACACACTAGTCGGATGTCGAGTCACCCACTACTACACACTAGTTGGATGTCGAGTCACCCACTAATACACACTAGTCGGATGTCGAGTCACCCACTACTACACACTAGTCGAATGTCGAGTCACCCACTACTACACACTAGTCGGATGTCCAGTCACCCACTACTACACACTAGTCGGATGTCGAGTCACCCACTACTACACACTAGTCGAATGTCGAGTCACCCACTACTACACACTAGTCGGATGTCGAGTCACCCACTACTACACACTAGTCGAATGTCGAGTCACCCACTACTGCACACTAGTCGGATGTCGAGTCACCCACTACTGCACACTAGTCGGATGTCGAGTCACCTACTACTACACACTAGTCGGATGTCGAGTCACCCACTACTACACACTAGTCGAATGTCGAGTCACCCACTACTACACACTAGTCGGATGTCCAGTCACCCACTACTACACACTAGTCGGATGTCGAGTCACCCACTACTACACACTAGTCGAATGTCGAGTCACCCACTACTACACACTAGTCGGATGTCGAGTCACCCACTACTACACACTAGTCGAATGTCGAGTCACCCACTACTGCACACTAGTCGGATGTCGAGTCACCCACTACTACACACTAGTCGGATGTCGAGTCGCCCACTACTACACACTAGTCGGATATCGAATCACTCACTCACTACTTCGCATGGTTAAATAAAATAAAAACGTTTGGTCAAATGATTTGTTATGACAAAAAAAACCGGCCAAGTGCGTGTCGGGACACGCACAATGTAGGGTTCCGTAGTAGCCCCGCTATCACTATATGTATAGTACGATTCTGTTGTTCTTTATTCTGAATATAATTAATATAATTATGTAATGGTAAAGATATTAGGAGTTTATGGTTATAAATGTTATAATAACAATATATGCAAGGGTGTCCAGAGTTAACAAAACTTTAACACATAACTATTGTATATGTTGTGCTGCTAGAAATAAATGTTTTATTATTATTATAACGAAACCACGGAGGTCATACCTTGCAAGAAAATCTTAACACCGCGATCTACAAAAGTGACGTCACGGCACAACGCCATCTGTTATCGAATAGCGATACGAAACATAACAAAATATTGATTTTCGAAGAAAATTATTTAAACAGATTCGACATTAACTAAAGGTTTACAGAATACATCTACTTACCAAGTTTCAACAGTGTAGTTCTTATAGTTTCGGAAAAAGTGGCTGTGACATACGGACGGACAGACAGACATGACGAATCCATAAGGGTTCCGTTTTTTGCCATTTGGCTACGGAACCCTAAAAAGGAGGGGAAATAATCAAAGGGTATCAAAAAATACGTCCGCATCGCTGTCAATAGGTAGTCCCTAAAAGGCTGGCAGCATTGCCACGTTGTATGACAATGCTGATGCTTTACCCTAAAAATATGCCAGCCTCTGGTGACCATGGACGTAATATATAGAAGTAACCTGGTGACGAGCAACAATATGACAGCCTCTGGTGACCATGGACGTAATATATAGAAGTAACCTGGTGACGTGCAAAAATATGCCAGCCTCTGGTGACCATGGACGTAATTTATAGAAGTAACCTGGTGACGTGCAAAAATATGCCAGCCTCTGGTGACCATGGACGTAATTTATAGAAGTAACCTGGTGACGTGCAAAAATATGCCAGCCTCTGGTGACCATGGACGTAATATATAGAAGTAACCTGGTGACGTGCAAAAATATGCCAGCCTCTGGTGACCATGGACGTAATATATAGAAGTAACCTGGTGACGTGCAAAAATATGACAGCCTCTGGTGACCATGGACGTAATATATAGAAGTAACCTGGTGACGTGCAAAAATATGCCAGCCTCTGGTGACCATGGACGTAATATATAGAAGTAACCTGGTGACGTGCAAAAATATGACAGCCTCTGGTGACCATGGACGTAATATATAGAAGTAACCTGGTGACGTGCAAAAATATGCCAGCCTCTGGTGACCATGGACGTAATATATAAAAGTAACCTGGTGACGTGCAAAAATATGCCAGCCTCTGGAGACCATGGACGTAATATATAGAAGTAACCTGGTGACGTGCAAAAATATGCCAGCCTCTGGTGACCATGGACGTAATATATAAAAGTAACCTGGTGACGTGCAAAAATATGCCAGCCTCTGGTGACCATGGACGTAATATATAGAAGTAACCTGGTGACGTGCAAAAATATGCCAGCCTCTGGTGACCATGGACGTAATATATAGAAGTAACCTGCTGACGTGCAAAAATATGCCAGCCTCTGCTGACCATGGACGTAATATATAGAAGTAACCTGGTGACGTGCAAAAATATGCCAGCCTCTGGTGACCATGGACGTAATTTATAGAAGTAACCTGGTGACGTGCAAAAATATGCCAGCCTCTGGTGACCATGGACGTAATATATAGAAGTAACCTGGTGACGTGCAAAAAAAATATAAAATGAATAGATAAATAATCAATGTTTTAAAAATATATCGAATACGAATATGATCACGTGTTTCGAAAATTGCGAACACGTGCACAAAGAGGATTAAATAATAACTTCATTAATTGACTGAATTGTCAACCTCATTTTTTTTGTATTCAGACAAAAATAACGTATTATGCGGCTCTAAAGCGCATTAGGTGGTTTGTAAAACTGCCATTTATATAAAATTATTACTAAACTTGTTGTTTTGCACGTGAGCGCTAGTGTCTAACAGGGTTTGCAATAATACATAATATGTAAAGTGGCACGATATCAAGGATTCCCTGAAGGTGTAGGCAGACAGTAT
Source organism: Oligia latruncula (assembly GCA_948474745.1). Lineage (NCBI taxonomy): Eukaryota > Metazoa > Arthropoda > Insecta > Lepidoptera > Noctuidae > Oligia > Oligia latruncula. The sequence continues at coordinate 116,317 of OX419711.1, read as the reverse complement.
AGCATACCCACATTTCGCCAGTTATGTTTAAATCCCATGTGATAGAGATAGAGGGCGAGCCTATTGCTATCAACCGGGCACAAATCCAGAATCACGACTGCTACTGATACCTATATTCCAGATGGAAAAATTAAATTACTTTTTGCTTGACCTGGGGTTCGAACCTAGGAGTCTAGACAGTCGTGTATGCGACCACTGGACCAAGGCAGTCATGTAACATTCTATGCAATCATTTCAATAACTTCCGCTAAATTAGTTTAAAAGTTAGAGCACAAGGTCTTTTGGCGCCTGGATGACATTGGGAGGAGGCGCTGTTGGTAAACATTTGTGAAAATGTCCCAGAAATTGTATTGACAAAACAAGGTGGCGGCGTTAGTTCCGATTTTGGTCACGCGCCGAAAGAACCTAGTCACGTTGTACCCTACACAGTGTACCTTTGTCAAAGCATAAAATGATAAAGTGCCAAAGACCTAACCACTGACCTCTTGTATGATAGTAGGTCAGTGGGCCTAATCTATTGAACTTGATATAAGGTCAACCCACTGTTTGCCCATAATACAGAGTGTTTGAGTTAAATAAGGCTATGTGTTGAGGGTCACATGCACCATAACTGCTGTGCAAAGTTTGTATACCAATATTATACATAGTGTTACATACTCTGCCTGTTCCTGCGCCCGCGTCAGGGGGCGCCTTAGCAAGTCACAGTGACCTTAGTGGTGATGGTCTTCACACAGGGCAGGTGCGTAGTACTCGCAACCGGCGCGCGCGTATGACCAGATGTATGAACGTAAATGAGACAAAAGGAGTCTTCTGTAGTTGGGTTTGGCAGAAACTACAGAAGATAATGGATAACCACACGGTTATGTTGTGTTGTGTGCCCTGCTATGTAGAGCGTCGTCTCTGTCACTCATACCTCCTGTGTGATAATCTCTTTCTAACAGCCGAAGTGTCACACGGCCGCCGGCCGGCGCGGTATATTGTACCTAGATTGTATGACCCTCGGTCTCTGTGCGACACATCCTTTTGTGTATAAACAAACACACGCTCTTCGCTAAAACTGACACCTATATGTTGTTAGCATTACACTCGTCTTAATAGTGTAAGGTTAACAGATAAACATTCATTAAAATAATGTTGTCCATTCAATATTGAGGTGGTTTAAACAACCGCGGGCAAAGTCAGGATTGATAGACGTCCGGCGTTCTGGAGGGCTGGCCGGCTGGGGCTCCCATGAATATACAGGATTGGCAGACGTCCGGCGTCCCGGGGGGCTGGCCTGCTGGGGCTCCCATGAATGTACAGGTGACAGGGACATCTCGCCAATGTTTGCAGACGTGTGGCATAAGAAATCTGTCTCGCTACTCCGCGTCCGCGGGCACACAGCGCACTGTCTGGGCGCTCACAAATAGGACCAGTTATTAAGTACTAACATAGAATAAGCTATTTTTTTACTAACACTGAAGACCACATTGTATGTAATCTAAAAATAAATATAAGTTAATCACTTTACAGTTTTTTAAGATTTTTTTTATAACCGACGATCTACGATACCTCTAGCTAGACTCATGTACTGAACCCACGGTAACACGTAGCACGTCAATGTCCCACCTGTATACTTAACAATGTCAGCGTTACCGTTTACGCGAAGTGAGCTGCCATTCCACCTGGTGCTGGGGATTGTTACCATTCCACCTGGTGCTGGGGATTGTTACCATTCCACCTGGTGCTGGGGATTGTTACCATTCCACCTGGTGCTGGGGATTGTTACCATTCCACCTGGTGCTGGGGATTGTTACCATTCCACCTGGTGCTGGGGATTGTTACCATTCCACCTGGTGCTGGGGATTGTTACCATTCCACCTGGTGCTGGGGATTGTTACCATTCCATCTGGTGCTGGGGATTGTTACCATTCCACCTGGTGCTGGGGATTGTTACCATTCCACCTGGTGCTGGGGATTGTTACCATTCCACCTGGTGCTGGGGATTGTTACCATTCCACCTGGTGCTGGGGATTGTTACCATTCCACCTGGTGCTGGGCATTGTTACCATTCCACCTGGTGCTGGGGATTGTTACCATTCCACCTGGTGCTGGGGATTGTTACCATTCCACCTGGTGCTGGGGATTGTTACCATTCCACCTGGTGCTGGGGATTGTTACCATTCCACCTGGTGCTGGGGATTGTTACCATTCCACCTGGTGCTGGGGATTGTTACCATTCCATCTGGTGCTGGGGATTGTTACCATTCCACCTGGTGCTGGGGATTGTTACCATTCCATCTGGTGCTGGGGATTGTTACCATTCCACCTGGTGCTGGGGATTGTTACCATTCCACCTGGTGCTGGGGATTGTTACCATTCCACCTGGTGCTGGGGATTGTTACCATTGCACCTGGTGCTGGGGATTGATACTATTGACAGCTCACTTCTCCCAAGTGTTCACGAAAGTTTTTAATCTAACGGCAGGTCAATATTAGACGACAAGTGAAGGTGGAAGAGTGTCGCAGGATGTTGTGTCACGTGCGGTGCAACTGTTAGCTGTCACCTTGAGCTGCCTGCACATCGCCTGCCCGAGCCCGAGATTAATTATGGTAGGGTCGCTGGAGTATTGTTGTATGTTCTAGAAACCACAGGTATTTTATCATTGGCCATATTAGAGAGGCATAATCAGCAAAATATGTCACGGGCGGCGCCTGTTACAGTAATTATTAGTTTTAGTACCCACTCATTAGCAGCCGCACTCACACTGACGTAACTTCTGGGACTGTTCCAAACATCCAAGACAGAAGACACAAGCATCTGGACCGCACGTGTGTCACACAGAACATTCAAGTAGCAAGCATCTGGACCGCACGTGTGTCACACAGAACATTCACGTAGCAAGCATCTGGACCGCACGTGTGTCACACAAAACATTCACGTAGCAAGCATCTGGACCGCACGTGTGTCACACAGAACATTCAAGTAGCAAGCATCTGGAACGCACGTGTGTCACACAGAACATTCAAGTAGCAAGCATCTGGACCGCACGTGTGTCACACAGAACATTCACGTAGCAAGCATCTGGACCGCACGTGTGTCACACAGAACATTCAAGTAGCAAGCATCTGGACCGCACGTGTGTCACACAGAACATTCAAGTAGCAAGCATCTGGACCGCACGTGTGTCACACAGAACATTCACGTAGCAAGCATCTGGACCGCACGTGTGTCACACAGAACATTCAAGTAGCAAGCATCTGGACCGCACGTGTGTCACACAGAACATTCAAGTAGCAAGCATCTGGACCGCACGTGTGTCACACAGAACATTCAAGTAGCAAGCATCTGGACCGCACGTGTGTCACACAGAACATTCAAGTAGCAAGCATCTGGACCGCACGTGTGTCACACAGAACATTCAAGTAGCAAGCATCTGGACCGCACGTGTGTCACACAGAACATTCAAGTAGCAAGCATCTGGACCGCACGTGTGTCACACAGAACATTCAAGTAGCAAGCATCTGGACCGCACGTGTGTCACACAGAACATTCACGTAGCAAGCATCTGGACCGCACGTGTGTCACACAGAACATTCACGTAGCAAGCATCTGGACCACACGTGTGTCACACAGCCAATGACGTTTATAGAGGAGACTCCAGCGGTCCAGCCCAACTCGTTGTCACCTGCCTAGTTTGTAGGGGTTGGTCAGCAGTAGTTTACATGGAGTGACTGCCTATCTGACCTTCATAGACCAGTCACTCATGCCTTGGTACTCAGTCTATACTGTTCCCACTGCTGGGACACAGGCCTCGTCTCGGTGAGAGGGACGGGGCCATAATCTACCACGCGGGCCCAGGGCGTGATGGTAGATGTCACAACAAGCCTCTTATCCCGTAACTTCTGCGACATAACGCGTATCATTGTAAACTAATATTATTGATTAAAAACTTTTATAAACTTATATTATTATTTATTAACAATAATGTGTAGGTATCGTCCATTCCGTAACAGTATAGTTCCGTTAGTTATCTGTGTGTGAAGGTGCGCGGTTACATTCCGTGGAGATTCCCCTGCGTGTGATCATCACACATGCTGATCACGAGCGGTGAACTCAACACAACAAAGTAGTCACGCGTTTCGAAAATTGCGATTAAACACGTGCTAAGAGGATTAAATGTTAACTGAAGGAAGTTAACATTATAATCCTTTTCTTTTTTCGATGTTGGACAAAAATAATCATTGTATCTGACCACTAGTCGGATGTCGAGTCACCCACTACTACACACTAGTCGAATGTCGAGTCACCCACTACTGCACACTAGTCGGATGTCGAGTCACCCACTACTACACACTAGTCGAATGTCGAGTCACCCACTACTACACACTAGTCGAATGTCGAGTCACCCACTACTACACACTAGTCGGATGTCCAGTCACCCACTACTACACACTAGTCGGATGTCGAGTCACCCACTACTACACACTAGTCGGATGTCGAGTCACCCACTACTACACACTAGTCGGATGTCGAGTCGCCCACTACTACACACTAGTCGGATGTCGAGTCGCCCACTACTACCCACTAGTCGGATGTCGAGTCGCCCACTACTACACACTAGTCGGATGTCGAGTCGCCCACTACTACACACTAGTCGGATGTCGAGTCACCCACTACTACACACTAGTTGGATGTCGAGTCACCCACTAATACACACTAGTCGGATGTCGAGTCACCCACTACTACACACTAGTCGAATGTCGAGTCACCCACTACTACACACTAGTCGGATGTCCAGTCACCCACTACTACACACTAGTCGGATGTCGAGTCACCCACTACTACACACTAGTCGAATGTCGAGTCACCCACTACTACACACTAGTCGGATGTCGAGTCACCCACTACTACACACTAGTCGAATGTCGAGTCACCCACTACTGCACACTAGTCGGATGTCGAGTCACCCACTACTGCACACTAGTCGGATGTCGAGTCACCTACTACTACACACTAGTCGGATGTCGAGTCACCCACTACTACACACTAGTCGAATGTCGAGTCACCCACTACTACACACTAGTCGGATGTCCAGTCACCCACTACTACACACTAGTCGGATGTCGAGTCACCCACTACTACACACTAGTCGAATGTCGAGTCACCCACTACTACACACTAGTCGGATGTCGAGTCACCCACTACTACACACTAGTCGAATGTCGAGTCACCCACTACTGCACACTAGTCGGATGTCGAGTCACCCACTACTACACACTAGTCGGATGTCGAGTCGCCCACTACTACACACTAGTCGGATATCGAATCACTCACTCACTACTTCGCATGGTTAAATAAAATAAAAACGTTTGGTCAAATGATTTGTTATGACAAAAAAAACCGGCCAAGTGCGTGTCGGGACACGCACAATGTAGGGTTCCGTAGTAGCCCCGCTATCACTATATGTATAGTACGATTCTGTTGTTCTTTATTCTGAATATAATTAATATAATTATGTAATGGTAAAGATATTAGGAGTTTATGGTTATAAATGTTATAATAACAATATATGCAAGGGTGTCCAGAGTTAACAAAACTTTAACACATAACTATTGTATATGTTGTGCTGCTAGAAATAAATGTTTTATTATTATTATAACGAAACCACGGAGGTCATACCTTGCAAGAAAATCTTAACACCGCGATCTACAAAAGTGACGTCACGGCACAACGCCATCTGTTATCGAATAGCGATACGAAACATAACAAAATATTGATTTTCGAAGAAAATTATTTAAACAGATTCGACATTAACTAAAGGTTTACAGAATACATCTACTTACCAAGTTTCAACAGTGTAGTTCTTATAGTTTCGGAAAAAGTGGCTGTGACATACGGACGGACAGACAGACATGACGAATCCATAAGGGTTCCGTTTTTTGCCATTTGGCTACGGAACCCTAAAAAGGAGGGGAAATAATCAAAGGGTATCAAAAAATACGTCCGCATCGCTGTCAATAGGTAGTCCCTAAAAGGCTGGCAGCATTGCCACGTTGTATGACAATGCTGATGCTTTACCCTAAAAATATGCCAGCCTCTGGTGACCATGGACGTAATATATAGAAGTAACCTGGTGACGAGCAACAATATGACAGCCTCTGGTGACCATGGACGTAATATATAGAAGTAACCTGGTGACGTGCAAAAATATGCCAGCCTCTGGTGACCATGGACGTAATTTATAGAAGTAACCTGGTGACGTGCAAAAATATGCCAGCCTCTGGTGACCATGGACGTAATTTATAGAAGTAACCTGGTGACGTGCAAAAATATGCCAGCCTCTGGTGACCATGGACGTAATATATAGAAGTAACCTGGTGACGTGCAAAAATATGCCAGCCTCTGGTGACCATGGACGTAATATATAGAAGTAACCTGGTGACGTGCAAAAATATGACAGCCTCTGATGACCATGGACGTAATATATAGAAGTAACCTGGTGACGTGCAAAAATATGCCAGCCTCTGGTGACCATGGACGTAATATATAGAAGTAACCTGGTGACGTGCAAAAATATGACAGCCTCTGGTGACCATGGACGTAATATATAGAAGTAACCTGGTGACGTGCAAAAATATGCCAGCCTCTGGTGACCATGGACGTAATATATAAAAGTAACCTGGTGACGTGCAAAAATATGCCAGCCTCTGGAGACCATGGACGTAATATATAGAAGTAACCTGGTGACGTGCAAAAATATGCCAGCCTCTGGTGACCATGGACGTAATATATAAAAGTAACCTGGTGACGTGCAAAAATATGCCAGCCTCTGGTGACCATGGACGTAATATATAGAAGTAACCTGGTGACGTGCAAAAATATGCCAGCCTCTGGTGACCATGGACGTAATATATAGAAGTAACCTGCTGACGTGCAAAAATATGCCAGCCTCTGCTGACCATGGACGTAATATATAGAAGTAACCTGGTGACGTGCAAAAATATGCCAGCCTCTGGTGACCATGGACGTAATTTATAGAAGTAACCTGGTGACGTGCAAAAATATGCCAGCCTCTGGTGACCATGGACGTAATATATAGAAGTAACCTGGTGACGTGCAAAAAAAATATAAAATGAATAGATAAATAATCAATGTTTTAAAAATATATCGAATACGAATATGATCACGTGTTTCGAAAATTGCGAACACGTGCACAAAGAGGATTAAATAATAACTTCATTAATTGACTGAATTGTCAACCTCATTTTTTTTGTATTCAGACAAAAATAACGTATTATGCGGCTCTAAAGCGCATTAGGTGGTTTGTAAAACTGCCATTTATATAAAATTATTACTAAACTTGTTGTTTTGCACGTGAGCGCTAGTGTCTAACAGGGTTTGCAATAATACATAATATGTAAAGTGGCACGATATCAAGGATTCCCTGAAGGTGTAGGCAGACAGTATAGCATACCCACATTTCGCCAGTTATGTTTAAATCCCATGTGATAGAGATAGAGGGCGAGCCTATTGCTATCAACCGGGCACAAATCCAGAATCACGACTGCTACTGATACCTATATTCCAGATGGAAAAATTAAATTACTTTTTGCTTGACCTGGGGTTCGAACCTAGGAGTCTAGACAGTCGTGTATGCGACCACTGGACCAAGGCAGTCATGTAACATTCTATGCAATCATTTCAATAACTTCCGCTAAATTAGTTTAAAAGTTAGAGCACAAGGTCTTTTGGCGCCTGGATGACATTGGGAGGAGGCGCTGTTGGTAAACATTTGTGAAAATGTCCCAGAAATTGTATTGACAAAACAAGGTGGCGGCGTTAGTTCCGATTTTGGTCACGCGCCGAAAGAACCTAGTCACGTTGTACCCTACACAGTGTACCTTTGTCAAAGCATAAAATGATAAAGTGCCAAAGACCTAATCACTGACCTCTTGTATGATAGTAGGTCAGTGGGCCTAATCTATTGAACTTGATATAAGGTCAACCCACTGTTTGCCCATAATACATTATGAGTGTTTGAGTTAAATAAGGCTATGTGTTGAGGGTCACATGCACCATAACTGCTGTGCAAAGTTTGTATACCAATATTATACATAGTGTTACATACTCTGCCTGTTCCTGCGCCCGCGTCAGGGGGCGCCTTAGCAAGTCACAGTGACCTTAGTGGTGATGGTCTTCACACAGGGCAGGTGCGTAGTACTCGCAACCGGCGCGCGCGTATGACCAGATGTATGAACGTAAATGAGACAAAAGGAGTCTTCTGTAGTTGGGTTTGGCAGAAACTACAGAAGATAATGGATAACCACACGGTTATGTTGTGTTGTGTGCCCTGCTATGTAGAGCGTCGTCTCTGTCACTCATACCTCCTGTGTGATAATCTCTTTCTAACAGCCGAAGTGTCACACGGCCGCCGGCCGGCGCGGTATATTGTACCTAGATTGTATGACCCTCGGTCTCTGTGCGACACATCCTTTTGTGTATAAACAAACACACGCTCTTCGCTAAAACTGACACCTATATGTTGTTAGCATTACACTCGTCTTAATAGTGTAAGGTTAACAGATAAACATTCATTAAAATAATGTTGTCCATTCAATATTGAGGTGGTTTAAACAACCGCGGGCAAAGTCAGGATTGATAGACGTCCGGCGTTCTGGAGGGCTGGCCGGCTGGGGCTCCCATGAATATACAGGATTGGCAGACGTCCGGCGTCCCGGGGGGCTGGCCTGCTGGGGCTCCCATGAATGTACAGGTGACAGGGACATCTCGCCAATGTTTGCAGACGTGTGGCATAAGAAATCTGTCTCGCTACTCCGCGTCCGCGGGCACACAGCGCACTGTCTGGGCGCTCACAAATAGGACCAGTTATTAAGTACTAACATAGAATAAGCTATTTTTTTACTAACACTGAAGACCACATTGTATGTAATCTAAAAATAAATATAAGTTAATCACTTTACAGTTTTTTAAGATTTTTTTTATAACCGACGATCTACGATACCTCTAGCTAGACTCATGTACTGAACCCACGGTAACACGTAGCACGTCAATGTCCCACCTGTATACTTAACAATGTCAGCGTTACCGTTTACGCGAAGTGAGCTGCCATTCCACCTGGTGCTGGGGATTGTTACCATTCCACCTGGTGCTGGGGATTGTTACCATTCCACCTGGTGCTGGGGATTGTTACCATTCCACCTGGTGCTGGGGATTGTTACCATTCCACCTGGTGCTGGGGATTGTTACCATTCCACCTGGTGCTGGGGATTGTTACCATTCCACCTGGTGCTGGGGATTGTTACCATTCCACCTGGTGCTGGGGATTGTTACCATTCCATCTGGTGCTGGGGATTGTTACCATTCCACCTGGTGCTGGGGATTGTTACCATTCCACCTGGTGCTGGGGATTGTTACCATTCCACCTGGTGCTGGGGATTGTTACCATTCCACCTGGTGCTGGGGATTGTTACCATTCCACCTGGTGCTGGGCATTGTTACCATTCCACCTGGTGCTGGGGATTGTTACCATTCCACCTGGTGCTGGGGATTGTTACCATTCCACCTGGTGCTGGGGATTGTTACCATTCCACCTGGTGCTGGGGATTGTTACCATTCCACCTGGTGCTGGGGATTGTTACCATTCCACCTGGTGCTGGGGATTGTTACCATTCCATCTGGTGCTGGGGATTGTTACCATTCCACCTGGTGCTGGGGATTGTTACCATTCCATCTGGTGCTGGGGATTGTTACCATTCCACCTGGTGCTGGGGATTGTTACCATTCCACCTGGTGCTGGGGATTGTTACCATTCCACCTGGTGCTGGGGATTGTTACCATTGCACCTGGTGCTGGGGATTGATACTATTGACAGCTCACTTCTCCCAAGTGTTCACGAAAGTTTTTAATCTAACGGCAGGTCAATATTAGACGACAAGTGAAGGTGGAAGAGTGTCGCAGGATGTTGTGTCACGTGCGGTGCAACTGTTAGCTGTCACCTTGAGCTGCCTGCACATCGCCTGCCCGAGCCCGAGATTAATTATGGTAGGGTCGCTGGAGTATTGTTGTATGTTCTAGAAACCACAGGTATTTTATCATTGGCCATATTAGAGAGGCATAATCAGCCAAATATGTCACGGGCGGCGCCTGTTACAGTAATTATTAGTTTTAGTACCCACTCATTAGCAGCCGCACTCACACTGACGTAACTTCTGGGACTGTTCCAAACATCCAAGACAGAAGACACAAGCATCTGGACCGCACGTGTGTCACACAGAACATTCAAGTAGCAAGCATCTGGACCGCACGTGTGTCACACAGAACATTCACGTAGCAAGCATCTGGACCGCACGTGTGTCACACAGAACATTCACGTAGCAAGCATCTGGACCGCACGTGTGTCACACAGAACATTCAAGTAGCAAGCATCTGGAACGCACGTGTGTCACACAGAACATTCAAGTAGCAAGCATCTGGACCGCACGTGTGTCACACAGAACATTCACGTAGCAAGCATCTGGACCGCACGTGTGTCACACAGAACATTCAAGTAGCAAGCATCTGGACCGCACGTGTGTCACACAGAACATTCAAGTAGCAAGCATCTGGACCGCACGTGTGTCACACAGAACATTCACGTAGCAAGCATCTGGACCGCACGTGTGTCACACAGAACATTCAAGTAGCAAGCATCTGGACCGCACGTGTGTCACACAGAACATTCAAGTAGCAAGCATCTGGACCGCACGTGTGTCACACAGAACATTCAAGTAGCAAGCATCTGGACCGCACGTGTGTCACACAGAACATTCAAGTAGCAAGCATCTGGACCGCACGTGTGTCACACAGAACATTCAAGTAGCAAGCATCTGGACCGCACGTGTGTCACACAGAACATTCAAGTAGCAAGCATCTGGACCGCACGTGTGTCACACAGAACATTCAAGTAGCAAGCATCTGGACCGCACGTGTGTCACACAGAACATTCACGTAGCAAGCATCTGGACCGCACGTGTGTCACACAGAACATTCACGTAGCAAGCATCTGGACCACACGTGTGTCACACAGCCAATGACGTTTATAGAGGAGACTCCAGCGGTCCAGCCCAACTCGTTGTCACCTGCCTAGTTTGTAGGGGTTGGTCAGCAGTAGTTTACATGGAGTGACTGCCTATCTGACCTTCATAGACCAGTCACTCATGCCTTGGTACTCAGTCTATACTGTTCCCACTGCTGGGACACAGGCCTCGTCTCGGTGAGAGGGAGGGGGCCATAATCTACCACGCGGGCCCAGGGCGTGATGGTAGATGTCACAACAAGCCTCTTATCCCGTAACTTCTGCGACATAACGCGTATCATTGTAAACTAATATTATTGATTAAAAACTTTTATAAACTTATATTATTATTTATTAACAATAATGTGTAGGTATCGTCCATTCCGTAACAGTATAGTTCCGTTAGTTATCTGTGTGTGAAGGTGCGCGGTTACATTCCGTGGAGATTCCCCTGCGTGTGATCATCACACATGCTGATCACGAGCGGTGAACTCGCGTGTGACGTAAGTTCGTAACTCTGTTGTTATCGCACGTATAAGATAGACTAGCGATAGAAAGTGTCTCTAGCTTCTGCATATTACTTTGTCCACGAGAATTTCTGTATTTTCCATTTTCATCCCTTGCTACCATGCTACTGACCATTTAGGATTGATCTTACGAAAACCATAAGTAGCCCATTTCTTTATTAATTTCTGATCAACTATCAAATTTAATGTATATTCAAATTAATGTTTCCAATTGATGTTATTTTAAGTTATACATACAATGTCAACTTTACTGTAGAGAAAATTAGATTGATTTCAGAGTAACTACTTAGTACTATTGATAAAATTATAAAAATGTTTGAAGTTGTAGCGTAAACTTAATAATGTACCTAGGTATTAAAGTTATTTTTCCAATAACTTACATGTTTGGAAACTAAGTCGCGAACGCAGAAAAGGTAATATCATAATTTTGATGTCTTTATCATTTTTAAGAATACCTTTCTACTGTATTTTTCATTAAATCTGTCCCTCTCCCATTCTTCCAAGGGATGATATTTTAAGAAAGAAGAAGAAAGAAAGAAAATACGGTTAGTTGCGGTAAATATAACGCAGAACAAGAACGAAACGAAATTGTATTCTCCAAAGGCATAACCGAATCATTCTCGGGCAGACGATGTGCAGGCAGGCACAGCAGGCACAGCAGGAGCTCAAGGTGACAGTTACGTGACAAATCTGTGAATTTAATTTCCTTAGCCTGTACTTGCCTAATGGCCAGAGGCATATAAACAAGTTTGGCGTAATAAATAACATCCGTAATCAAATCATACCACAGCGCAGTGCCTAAATATAATTTGTTAAATGCCTATGTAGGCTCTATAAATATAATTTGTTAAATGCCTATGTAGGCTCTATAAATACACGGCTGCTTATATAAATAGCTCGCGAGTATGCCTACTGCTATATAAATACATCTACGACCTATGAATGTGTGTCAGAAGCAGTTCTTTTGGTAAATAATTGTTGTATCTTGACTTTGTGGTATTATAGAGATGGGAAACATGTTTATATTTTCATGAGGCCTTGTCTTTGAGCTAGGTCAAGCTGTACGTAGGATTGTTTGAGCTAGGTCAAGCTGTACGTAGGATTGTTTGAGCTAGGTCAAGCTGTACGTAGGATTGTTTGAGCTAGGTCAAGCTGTACGTAAGATTGTTTGAGCTAGGTCAAGCTGTACGTAAGATTGTTTGAGCTAGGTCAAGCTGTACGTAAGATTGTTTGAGCTAGGTCAAGCTGTACGTAAGATTGTTTGAGCTAGGTCAAGCTATACGTAGGATTGTTTGAGCTAGGTCAAGCTGTACGTAAGATTGTTTGAGCTAGGTCAAGCTGTACGTAAGATTGTTTGAGCTAGGTCAAGCTGTACGTAGGATTGTTTGAGCTAGGTCAAGCTGTACGTAAGATTGTTTGAGCTAGGTCAAGCTGTACGTAGGATTGTTTGAGCTAGGTCAAGCTGTACGTAAGATTGTTTGAGCTAGGTCAAGCTGTACGTAGGATTGTTTGAGCTAGGTCAAGCTGTACGTAGGATTGTTTGAGCTAGGTCAAGCTGTACGTAAGATTGTTTGAGCTAGGTCAAGCTGTACGTAAGATTGTTTGAGCTAGGTCAAGCTGTACGTAGGATTGTTTGAGCTAGGTCAAGCTGTACGTAGGATTGTTTGAGCTAGGTCAAGCTGTACGTAGGATTGTTTGAGCTAGGTCAAGCTGTACGTAGGATTGTTTGAGCTAGGTCAAGCTGTACGTAAGATTGTTTGAGCTAGGTCAAGCTGTACGTAGGATTGTTTGAGCTAGGTCAAGCTGTACGTAGGATTGTTTGAGCTAGGTCAAGCTTTACGTAGGATTGTTTGAGCTAGGTCAAGCTGTACGTAGGATTGTTTGAGCTAGGTGAAGCTGTACGTAGGATTGTTTTGCATCGTTTGGCTTTTTTAGTTGGTTTAGCATATATACATACTTACAAATAAATAAAATAAAAGTGTCTGCTTGTAATGTCAAAATATCATATATGTATATGAAAGAACATAGGTAGGGGAATTCAACAAAAAAAAATTGTTATATGTCAGGCTGAAACGGCTGGAACGATTTTGATGGGTACGGAGACACTGGAGAAGGACATACTTTCCTTCGGGGATTACAAACGTGATGTTTGATTAGGCTGTTATAACTAAATGCGACTTCACATTGTGGAATACAAATGGAAAACTAGTTTTTAATTATGATCATTAATAAATGATATTTTAATGTGTTGATATTATGCTCTTGGTCGAGCTGTTTACACTTTTTATACTACTTTTTTAGTTTATTTGCTGGCCCTTTGAACCTAGAGTATTTTTTAAAACAAGTTTTCTACTTCTTTGATCACATCATACGCACAGGAGACATTTAGTTACACATAAGACCCATGTTCTAGGGGCGAGTCTACACTCTACAGCTGTCAATAGGATTCAAATGCAGACTGCTAGGTACTGAGAAATTTCTCCCAATGGAAAAATCGGCTTATTAGTCGATTTGCACGAATTTACTCGCCTGAAACGGGCGAATCGTGTCTTTTACATAATATTATTTTTTTAACGCTTAACACGTCTGTGTGCTAGTGGTCCCTTTTTCTATACTTTATTGCATTCAATTCGAAGTGTGACAATTCGTGCGAGTCGCCTATTCACACTAATATCTGTGCTAATATTATAAAGGCGAAAGTTTGTGAGTGTGTGGGGGTGTGTGTGTGTGTGAGGGGGGTGTGTGTGTGTGTGAGGGGGGGTGTTTTTATATGTTTGTTACTTCTTCACGCTCAAACGGCGGGATCAATTTTGATAAAATTTTGTATGGAGATAGCTGACCCCCTGGATTAACATAATTATAGGCTACTTTTTATCCCGATATTTCTACGGGATCGAAACTTAGTGGTGAAATCGCGGGGCGCAGTTAGTAGACAAATAAATTATTATTTAAAAGTGATGATTCGCCGGTTTCGGGTGAGTAAATTCGTGCGAATCGACATAAGCCGAAAAATCCAACCATAGAGGTGTGTTTTTGTGTCAGTTATAGGTATATCTTTTAATTTACTATATCTACTTTCTTTCCTTATTTCCAGCGAAGACAGTAGAAATGCTAACAGACACTCAGCTGACCGAGGCGAAGCAAGGAGGAGACATTACCTTCAAGGACATGGTGGACGAGCAGCAGCCGGTGGGTGACTCGCAGATACAGAAGCTGTTCGCGGACTCCGCAGTGCTGCTCACGGGGGGCACCGGCTTCCTGGGGAAGCTGATCGTCGAGAAACTATTGAGGTCAGTCGTCTTCATCACCTCTGCCGAGCTTTTCCCCAACTACGTTAGTGTCGGCTTCCAGTTTAACAGGATGCAGCTGACTACCCGTATTTTAAATTGCGCGACTGCCTGCCTGACCTCCGCAACCACTGAATTGTACTGCCCAGTAACTGTACTGGGCCATACGATACCAGTGATACCACGCGGTAAGACTGGTTGGGCATCAAAAACATAACTTGTAAAAAAATCCAAGTCTCGCAACTCAATTCTTCTACCGTAAAAAGTTGTGAGATCCATGTAATACCAAGTCGGTAAATTTATTCAGTCCCTACTTATAGGACCTTCTGTCTTAAGTTATTACGTATTTAGCTAACCTAACAACATCTTATAGTGACCATATCAATATTAAAAAAATATTTTATGTTTTAAATAAATAGATTGACTTGGCCATCGCATGAAAACACAATGTATCTCACAAGTAATACATAATTATATTAAATCAGATTGTTTAGTGCGATTGCCAAGTCAATCTATTTATTTAAAACATAAAAGATAAGTTGGTTTTATTTCGTAGCGGCAGTAAGTGGCGGTTGTCGTAGTTAAAGTGTTACTATGTTACTGACTAGCCGTTGACCATACGTACCGTATTACTTACCACATATTATACTTTACCTAGTCTAGCCTTTTCTCAACTATGTTGTGGTCCGTTTCCAGTCTCACTGGATGCAGCTGCATACACCTATGTTGTTGTCCGTTTCCAGTCTCACTGGATGCAGCTGCATACACCTATGTTGTTGTCCGTTTCCAGTCTCACTGGATGCAGCTGCATACCACTATGTTGTGGTCCGTTTCCAGTCTCACTGGATGCAGCTGCATACACCTATGTTGTTGTCCGTTTCCAGTCTCACTGGATGCAGCTGCATACCACTATGTTGTGGTCCGTTTCCAGTCTCACTGGATGCAGCTGCATACACCTATGTTGTTGTCCGTTTCCAGTCTCACTGGATGCAGCTGCATACCACTATGTTGTGGTCCGTTTCCAGTCTCACTGGATGCAGCTGCATACACCTATGTTGTTGTCCGTTTCCAGTCTCACTGGATGCAGCTGCATACCACTATGTTGTGGTCCGTTTCCAGTCTCACTGGATGCAGCTGCATACCACTATGTTGTGGTCCGTTTCCAGTCTCACTGGATGCAGCTGCATACCACTATGTTGTGGTCCGTTTCCAGTCTCACTGGATGCAGCTGCATACCACTATGTTGTGGTCCGTTTCTAGTCTCACTGGATGCAGCTGCATACCACTATGTTGTGGTCCGTTTCCAGTCTCACTGGATGCAGCTGCATACCACTATGTTGTGGTCCGTTTCCAGTCTCACTGGATGCAGCTGCATACCACTATGTTGTGGTCCGTTTCCAGTCTCATTGGATACAGCTGCATACCACTATGTTGTGGTCCGTTTCCAGTATCACTGGATGCAGCTGCATACACCTATGTTGTGGTCCGTTTCCAGTCTACTGGATGCAGCTGCATACCACTATGTTGTGGTCTGTTTCCAGTCTCACTGGATGCAGCTGCATACCACTATGTTGTGGTCCGTTTCCAGTCTCACTGGATGCAGCTGCATACCATTATGTTGTGGTCCGTTTCCAGTCTCACTGGATGCAGCTGCATACCATTATGTTGTGGTCCGTTTCCAGTCTCACTGGATGCAGCTGCATACCACTATGTTGTGGTCCGTTTCCAGTCTCACTGGATGCAGCTGCATACCACTATGTTGTGGTCCGTTTCCAGTCTCACTGGATGCAGCTGCATACCATTATGTTGTGGTCCGTCTCCAGTCTCACTGGATGCAGCTGCATACTACTATGTTGTGGTCCGTTTCCAGTCTCACTGGATGCAGCTGCATACCACTATGTTGTGGTCCGTTTCCAGTCTCACTGGATGCAGCTTCATACACCTATGTTGTGGTCCGTTTCCAGTCTCACTGAATGCAGCTGCATACCACTATTTTGTGGTCCGTTTCCAGTTTCACTGGATGCAGCTGCATACACCTATGTTGTGGTCCGTTTCCAGTCTCACTGGATGCAGCTGCATACACCTATGTTGTGGTCTGTTTCCAGTCTCACTGGATGCAGCTGCATACACCTATGTTGTGGTCCGTTTCCAGTCTCACTGGATGCAGCTGCATACCACTATGTTGTGGTCCGTTTCCAATCTCACTGGATGCAGCTGCATACCACTATGTTGTGGTCCGTTTCCAGTCTCACTGGATGCAGTTGCATACCACTATGTTGTGGTCCGTTTCCAGTCTCACTGGATGCAGCTGCATACCACTATGTTGTGGTCCGTTTCCAGTCTCACTGGATGCAGCTGCATACCATTATGTAGTGGTCCGTTTCCAGTCTCACTGGATGCAGCTGCATACCACTATGTTGTGGTCCGTTTCCAGTCTCACTGGATGCAGCTGCATACCACTATGTTGTGGTCCGTTTCCAGTCTCACTGGATGCAGCTGCATACACCTATGTTGTGGTCCGTTTCCAGTCTCACTGGATGCAGCTGCATATCACTATTTTATATGGAGCGACTTCCTACCTGACCTCCAAACCTTTTGACAAGACGGGTTGTCAGAGTGTTGGGCTGCTGGCCACCCGTAACGACTGTCAAAGATCTACAAGTGAGAGCCGGGACCAACGGCTTACCGTGCTTTCCGATGCACGGAGGGGCTTCGTGTGTTATGGATGGTCACCCGTTCACGGGCCGACCAACCTGACTGGCTGTTAGTATTTAGCCACGAGTCCCGGCCCCTCGGGTGATAATAAGTCGGGTGACTAATATTATTTAAAAATGCATGTTTTCGCCGCTCGGCCGCGATCTGGTTTAAAAGTAAAACACTTTCTCAAGCGCTACGTGTAGTGCATGTGGCGTACTTAAGTGTTTCATAACACTTGAATCACTATAATTTAAGAAAGTGTAGCATTATCATAAGGCACATACTGGTTGCCGGTTGCCAGGCGAAACCGGGTCGAATGTAATAAGTATGTGGTTGAAGAAATGGTAACATAAGTATCACAACTTACTGTGCTCAAGTCTTGTGTGCGTTTTCTTTAACACTAGGCGACACTTTTTTGAATCTCTAACTAAAAGCGCAGCAGCGCAGCAGCGCAGCAGCGCAGGGTAATCATAATAATTTTATTGCCGTTTGTTTAGAAGCTACCTTTTTTTTTTGTCGGGGGGAAACCTTCAAAAGGCACCCGACCTCCGGGGAGGGAGGTCAGGGAGTGTGGGATTTTTACCTCACTAAAACCACCCCGGTGATCACCATCAGCACACAGGGGTGGTCCCGGTTCTTCTTAAAAGACCAATTCCGGAACCCCCGTGTAACGCCTGTAAGGCACATCCCTGGGGAGACTGTAAAGCGGCCTCCCGTGAGCCGGTGAAAGGGGCGGTTGCCACCCCGACGCCTCCTTCTCCAAGCAGGATCAGCCCTCTCCCGATCCCGCTCGGCGGCCTCCTGCTTGACCATCACGGTCTCACAGAAGGAGGCTACTAAAGTCCGATTCTCTGTCTCTGCCAGCATAGCCCTCACTACTGCCGGCAGAGACAGGTCTCGCCCGATCCTAGCCACCAGGACCCGCCGCTCGGAGGCCCACGCAGGGCACTCCTCGAGCGTGTGTTGTACGGAATCCAGGCTGCCTCCGCAGTGGTGGTAATTTGTCGTGGCCTCTCGCCGAATTCTGTTCAGGTAGGTACTCACCGAAGCAACCATGTCCGGTGAGCACCTGGGTGAGCCTGAAGGAGATGCGTTCTTCTCTTTTCAGCCAGGCGTCAAAGTGCGGCAGAATGGCTTCGACAACGCGCTTTGCGCGAATATTTTTTTTGCCGATGATACGAGTACGATCAAAGCTTGACCCTATAAGTGGAGGGCCTTTGCCCTGCGTTAATACATCACGAGCAGATAACCATTATAATCAAGGAGGTCCTCAAAAGTCACTGAGTGTTTTCCTCTTTGTGCCCTATTTGTCCATCTATATGTAGATCTGGTTTTATAGCGACAAGAGTAGATAGTCAACAGAGACCGAACTTTAAACAATCCCCGCGATATGTGCGGGACGGTCAAGCGCTCGGCAGTAGCAACACTTATCGCCACGAAAAATAAAGTTCATAGTCGTAGGAGTCGCTAGTTAGTACTAGTATTAGAAAACAGATGATATGGCTAGTAAGGGAGTGACTACTGAGATGACGACTAATAGAGAAGTATGCAAGAAGAAGACATGTTGCGCCGACCACTAATACATTGCGAAAAGGGCAGGAGAGTGATGATGAATCGTATGAGACGCTTACTTTAGTTAGCAAAGTAAATTCAAAGAACGGTCTGTGAATCTTGTCCTCAGGCCGATCTCTATTAACGTTACTTAACACGTACTTTGACTTAGCGTTAATCCTGTCACTGTCGCTCAACTGTCAAAGAACAAGTGCACGAAGAGATGGGAAAATTTCTAAGCAAAATCATGAGCTAAGTAACGTTCATAGATCTATAATAATGTATAATAATAATTTACGCCAGCATTGTAATTGTATCCGGGGCACAGGTTGCGCGTGGAAGCCCTGCCACCCCGGGCCCCATGTAGCTAAGTCTCTGATTGTGTCCAGGGTAACAGGTTGCGCGTGGATGTCCTGCCTCCCCGGGCCCCGTGTAGCTAAGTCTCTGATTGTGTCCAGGGTAACAGGTTGCGCGTGGATGTCCTGCCTCCCCGGGCCCCATGTAGCTAAGTCTCTGATTGTGTCCAGGGTAACAGGTTGCGCGTGGATGTCCTGCCTCCCCGGGCCCCGTGTAGCTAAGTCTCTGATTGTGTCCAGGGTAACAGGTTGCGCGTGGATGTCCTGCCTCCCCGGGCCCCGTGTAGCTAAGTCTCTGATTGTGTCCAGGGTAACAGGTTGCGCGTGGATGTCCTGCCTCCCCGGGCCCCGTGTAGCTAAGTCTCTGATTGTGTCCAGGGTAACAGGTTGCGCGTGGATGTCCTGCCTCCCCGGGCCCCGTGTAGCTAAGTCTCTGATTGTGTCCAGGGTAACAGGTTGCGCGTGGATGTCCTGCCTCCCCGGGCCCCGTGTAGATAAGTCTCTGATTGTGTCCAGGGTAACAGGTTGCGCGTGGATGTCCTGCCTCCCCGGGCCCCGTGTAGCTAAGTCTCTGATTGTGTCCAGGGTAACAGGTTGCGCGTGGATGTCCTGCCTCCCCGGGCCCCGTGTAGCTAAGTCTCTGATTGTGTCCAGGGTAACAGGTTGCGCGTGGATGTCCTGCCTCCCCGGGCCCCATGTAGCTAAGTCTCTGATTGTGTCCAGGGTAACAGGTTGCGCGTGGATGTCCTGCCTCCCCGGGCCCCGTGTAGCTCTGTCTCTGATTGTGTCCAGGGTAACAGGTTGCGCGTGGATGTCCTGCCTCCCCGGGCCCCGTGTAGCTCTGTCTCTGATTGTGTCCAGGGTAACAGGTTGCGCGTGGATGTCCTGCCTCCCCGGGCCCCGTGTAGCTAAGTCTCTGATTGTGTCCAGGGTAACAGGTTGCGCGTGGATGTCCTGCCTCCCCGGGCCCCGTGTAGCTAAGTCTCTGATTGTGTCCAGGGTAACAGGTTTCGCGTGGATGTCCTGCCTCCCCGGGCCCCGTGTAGCTAAGTCTCTGATTGTGTCCAGGGTAACAGGTTGCGCGTGGATGTCCTGCCTCCCCGGGCCCCGTGTAGCTAAGTCTCTGATTGTGTCCAGGGTAACAGGTTGCGCGTGGATGTCCTGCCTCCCCGGGCCCCGTGTAGCTAAGTCTCTGATTGTGTCCAGGGTAACAGGTTGCGCGTGGATGTCCTGCCTCCCCGGGCCCCATGTAGCTAAGTCTCTGATTGTGTCCAGGGTAACAGGTTGCGCGTGGATGTCCTGCCTCCCCGGGCCCCGTGTAGCTCTGTCTCTGATTGTGTCCAGGGTAACAGGTTGCGCGTGGATGTCCTGCCTCCCCGGGCCCCGTGTAGCTAAGTCTCTGATTGTGTCCAGGGTAACAGGTTGCGCGTGGATGTCCTGCCTCCCCGGGCCCCGTGTAGCTAAGTCTCTGATTGTGTCCAGGGTAACAGGTTGCGCGTGGATGTCCTGCCTCCCCGGGCCCCATGTAGCTAAGTCTCTGATTGTGTCCAGGGTAACAGGTTGCGCGTGGATGTCCTGCCTCCCCGGGCCCCGTGTAGCTCTGTCTCTGATTGTGTCCAGGGTAACAGGTTGCGCGTGGATGTCCTGCCTCCCCGGGCCCCGTGTAGCTAAGTCTCTGATTGTGTCCAGGGTAACAGGTTGCGCGTGGATGTCCTGCCTCCCCGGGCCCCGTGTAGCTAAGTCTCTGATTGTGTCCAGGGTAACAGGTTGCGCGTGGATGTCCTGCCTCCCCGGGCCCCGTGTAGCTAAGTCTCTGATTGTGTCCAGGGTAACAGGTTGCGCGTGGATGTCCTGCCTCCCCGGGCCCCGTGTAGCTAAGTCTCTGATTGTGTCCAGGGTAACAGGTTGCGCGTGGATGTCCTGCCTCCCCGGGCCCCGTGTAGCTAAGTCTCTGATTGTGTCCAGGGTAACAGGTTGCGCGTGGATGTCCTGCCTCCCCGGGCCCCGTGTAGCTCTGTCTCTGATTGTGTCCAGGGTAACAGGTTGCGCGTGGATGTCCTGCCTCCCCGGGCCCCATGTAGCTAAGTCTCTGATTGTGTCCAGGGTAACAGGTTGCGCGTGGATGTCCTGCCTCCCCGGGCCCCGTGTAGCTCTGTCTCTGATTGGTATTTACTCTAGTGCTTCATTTGCAATTCGCAATAACTGCATATTTGAATTTGATTGCATCGTAAAGTGTACGTTTACGCGTTATTAACTTATAACGTATTGCTGTAAATGGTAACTAGGTATTATAAACTTATTGCATTTACTTGGGTACTGCACTCTCCATGTGACGTCAAAGGCAACTGAACTCCTGCCTCAAAATTGGTACAGACATGAGCCATCTTTTGCATGTTCAAACATTACTCTATTATTAAAAGTGTCGTAGTTATGAGCGGTTACAATGTTCCATACTTAACAAAATGCAAAAAAAAAATTGTCTCGTTGTTATGTCAAATAATAGTTACTTAGCTGTATTAAATACTAACTTCTGCCCGTGACATCCTCCGCGTGAAATTTCTTGTTTTTGCTCGGCTCCTAGGGGTCACCGCGTGATGTTAAATAGCCTAGATAGCCTTCCTCAAGAATTAGGCTATCAAATGCAAAAATATTTTTGCAATTCCGACTGGTAGGTCCAGAGATTCATACAAACAAATAAACTTACCTCTATACATATAATGTTCGTATAGATTTCGCTTAGCACTGTGTTTATAACCTTGCAATTTGCATAGACATTTTAGGTTTCCGGCTAAACCACTCCAGTAAGTTCTTTGTATAAGTAACTGGTTCAGTACTTGTAATAATACTAATAAAGCTGTTCCCTGTCGCCGTTTCCTAGTAAGTGGTGACCACAGTGACGTTGTCCTTGTACTTGTACACTTCGGAAACCAGATGACAGTCGCTCTATACAAACAGCGGGGTCATTGCGTAACACATAGTGTTTGGCCAGACTGGCAGCGCGCGCGGGCGCGAGGCGGACGCGGCGTGGCCGTGCCGAACTCGAACATAATAATATGGACTTAAGTGGGCACGCGGGCACGGTGAGCGGCGCGGGCTACTCGGCGCGGGGAGCGCGCGGGCAACTCATGCGATAGCTCATCCAGCCCGTGCGGGGACCGGGGTTCTCAAACTAGTTCGAGCTTTTTTCTAGTAAAAGTAAGTCTTCTTCATCCATATTATATTTTGACAAACACTGGACTTCACGCAGAACGCAGCCGCGCTCCAGTGCGGACAGGCAGCCCGCGCGCGTCGCCGCACCCGCGCCCGCCCCGCGCCCGCGCCCTGTCTGGCCAAACACTAACAGTAGGAATGACTTTCATTTTGACAGTTCAACAGCATTCATTGCGTTTTTGACGCTGTTGAGCCGAAAAATATTTCGAACACATGAAGCAATGGATTAGATATCCTTGAAAATGTTTCGGATTCTGATTGATAGTGTGTTACGATATTAGGGTGTAGGTTTGAAAGGAGATCAAACTCAAACTCAAAGCGTTTGCCATTTCCCCCAACTTGTGTCAGTTTTTCTTTGCGTCATATTTTACCGTAAATAAAAGTATATTCTTTCGATGAATAAGCGAAAAACTCAATAGATTTAAAAAAAAACAAAATATAATACTATAATATTATAACTGCGAAAGTATGTCTGTCTCTGCCGGGTTAGCGGGATTGTCCGAAAGGGTTACCGCTGGCCCGGAACATAAAGGACTAAGGAAGGATCACGGGTGGGTTTTAGTCAGAAAGAGTCTGACACTCACTTCCACTCAACCCAGAGCGGGAGGGGTCATTTGATGACTTCCCACCCAAAAAAAATTAAAAAAAAGTGTATCTGTCTGTCTGTCTGTCTGTTACCTCTTCACCAATTTAGACGAAATTTGGTATAGAGATAGTTTCAGTCCCGCCCGGGAAACGACATAGGCTAGGTTTTATCCCGATCTTCCCACGGGATCGAAACTTACGCGGGTGAAACCGCGGTGCGCTGCTACTTATAAATAAATATAATTATGTGAGAACGATGCAGATTTAAAAAAACCGGGCAAGAGCGAGTCGGACCACCGAGGGTTCCGTACCATCATAAATTTTAAATTTTCATCAGCGAGGCCTATACTCATCAGAGAACTTTAACACTGTGCACTGCGGTGTAGAATATTGCAGATATATTTTAATAAAATATGTAAACAACACGACTTGGATCTCTTTACAACCAGTGCGACCTCAGCTAGAAGGTGTTTTAGCCTCAATTTTTTTAAATAGCTGCAGAGCTTTTTGATTTATTTAAATAGCTGCAGAGCTTTTTGATTTATTTTTCTTTTCTCTTTCTCTCTCACTTTTTAATTGCAAACACAAGTAGTTATTTTAATAGTTCTGATTCTGACTATTAATAGAGTATAAAGTGATATTATGTTACTGCTTGTATGTTCACAACACAAATTCTATAATACTTACGTCTAAACACGAAGACTTGTAATTGGCTTTCTGTCGACTATTGCTTTTTTTTTTTGTTTCCTTTAGCTGTAAGTTTTCCATGATGTAATAAATAAATAAATGAATAAATAAATATACAGTGTGAGTCTTCATAATGTGCACATATCGAAATGAGGGAAACATAGCTTAATTTTATCGACGGAAAAAATATTTGAAAAAAAAATAATTTAAAAAAATTAAACCGACTTCAAAAAGAAATTAACTCAAAATTATGAAATAACTTTATTTTCGGAAGTCGGTGTCTTGGGATCTGTATTTTAGTTTTATGCCACCGACTTCCGAAATTAAAGTTATTTCATAATTTTGAGTTAATTTCTTTTTGAAGTCGGTTTAATTTTTTTAAATTACTTTTTATTTCGCAATTTTTAGTTTTTGCACTAGTATTTGACCAAGGTTTTGAGATGTTTTCCCTTTGACACTACACCCATAGCTCTTATCAATAAGCCAGGCCGTCACACTTACACGTATTAGTCCATATCTTGAAAATTACTGAATCGATCTTGATGAAACTTGCACTGTTCCCTAAGTTGAAGAAAATGTAAGCCAATAAAAAAAAATGGTCACGATCCGATTAATAGTTTCGGAGATATGCGTGGACAAACATACATACATACATACATACATACATACATACATACATACGTCTATGAAATTTTGTATATTTGTTTGGAAGCCCTAATACATAGATCATCATATGTGAATATAATGCAAATCCAATAATATTACATACATACGTATCGAATTGACAACCTCCTTTTTTTGAAGTCGGTAAAAAATATTTAAAAGGATCTTTAGCTGCTAAAGTATGATGATTGCAAGGCCTTTCTTTAACAGTTGATAGGAAATGTTGTGATTGAGTTATAAACATGGTATTTTTACGTTTAGAAATCTGATACGATGGAGAATAATTTAAAGTAATAATAAAAAAAAATGGTAGGTAATCGGGGCTTTTATTGAGTAATTTTACAATTATTGTAGAAATTGATGAAAAAATATCAGATTTTTGTTAAAAAAAAAACCGTAATTCTCAATTGAGGGGCGATTGTTTACACATGGGTCACAGCAGCGAAAAAAAATTTAAAAAATATTTCAAAATTATTTTTTTTTAGATTTTTTTAAATATTTTTTCCGTCGATAAAATTAAGCTTAGTTTCTCTCATTTCAATATGTGCACATTATGAAGACTCACACTGTATGTCAGCGCCATCTCTTGACCGATAGTGGAACTAATGTAACTTTTGTTGATGATTTTAAAAAAAGTGTGCTATTTAGAAACTTTTTTTTATTTTTCCTGTAATCTTTATATAAACTTCTATCACATA
The DNA here is from genome assembly GCA_948474745.1 of Oligia latruncula. Lineage (NCBI taxonomy): Eukaryota > Metazoa > Arthropoda > Insecta > Lepidoptera > Noctuidae > Oligia > Oligia latruncula. Next base: position 91,000 of record OX419711.1, on the reverse strand, counting down.
GAATAATTTGAGATTTTTCTCTTTGCAAACTTCGGAGATAAGGGGGGGGGGCGGTATTTTTTACTTAGATCTCCGCGAAAGATGGTATAGATCTAAGTAAAAAAAATGGGGGACTCTAGAAAAAAAAATCTCAAATTGGGCAAAACAAGCTTGAGAACCTCTGTGGTACACCAATGTGTTGAGGTTTTTCGTCGCTTCGAACGTCGGAACGAAAATCAGCTGTCTAGTTCTCAATTTCATAGACTGTTCATAGCAACAGTTTGCGCGTCGACGTCGCTTGCACGTGAGATTCATGCTAGTTCTCTATTTCATAGACTGTTCATAGCAACAGTCTGCACGTCGACGTCGCTTGCACGTGAGATTCATGCTAGTTCTCTATTTCATAGACTGTTCATAGCAACAGTCTGCGCGTCGACGTCGCTTGCACGTGAGATTCATGCTAGTTCTCTTTTTCATAGACTGTTCATAGCAACAGTCTGCACGTCGACGTCGCTTGCACGTGAGATTCATGCTAGTTCTCTATTTCATAGACTGTTCATAGCAACAGTCTGCGCGTCGACGTCGCTTGCACGTGAGATTCATGCTAGTTCTCTATTTCACCACGTTCATTTAGATCCATGTCGGCTGGCCTGTGCTCATCAAATTAACATTCCGATCAGCGTCAACAAAAGGAGGTGTGTACACCGAGCAGTGCCAGCAGCGCCGACGTCGCGCCGTCAGCTGCCTGTTGATTTATATAAGTCGTTGATTGTTAATGAGCAGTTGTGCCGCGTTCGTCCTCAGCACGTACACTCACGGCCTTGATTGCGCAAGCGGCGTTGAGCGCGACCGTACGTGGAGCGACCAGACCGAGTTTTAACAGGTGGGAACGCAATACAACAATGTAGTCACAATTTCTACACTCGGAGACATCACCCAAAAACCAATTTGATACCACCACCAACAAAAATGAAATGTTTTTAAACTTTCCTACTTTAACTGACAGGGTTCTTTGTACCTGTCGATCATCGTGGATACCAATATCAGAGAGAGAGGAGATTACCGTGTTGAAGTCAGCTTCCAGTCATTCCAGCTGAATACCAGTATTTAACTTAGAGTGACCTACCTAACTGACCTTCACAACCCAGTTACTGGGTAGCACGATACCATCATCGTCCTCTTGCCCTTATCGCAATGTATTAGTGGTCGACGCCGCATGTCTTCTTCTCCCGCACATCTCTATCAGCCGTCACCTCGGCAGTCGCCCCCTGTCTAGGCATATTATCGCAATGTATTAGTGGTCGGCGCCGCATGTCTTCTTCTCCCGCACATCTCTATCAGCCGTCACCTCGGCAGTCGCCCCCTGTCTAGGCATATTATCGCAATGTATTAGTGGTCGGCGCCACATGTCTTCTTCTCCCGCACATCTCTATCAGCCGTCACCTCGGCAGTCGCCCCCTGTCTAGGCATATCATCTCTCACACAGTCCATCCATCGTTTCTTTTTAGGGTTCCGTAGCCAAATGGCAAAAACGGAACCCTTATGGATTCGTCATGTCTGTCTGTCCGTCCGTATGTCACAGCCACTTTTTTCCGAAACTATAAGAACTACACTGTTGAAACTTGGTAAGTAGATGTATTCTGTGAACCGCATTAAGATTTTCACAAAAAAAAATAGAAAAAAACAATAAATTTTATTATGGGAGTTCCCCATACTTAAACTGAAACTCAAAATTTTTTTTTCATCAAACCCATACGTGTGGGGTATCTATGGATAGGTCTTCAAAAATGATATTGAGGTTTCTAATATCATTTTTTTCTAAACAGAATAGTTTGCGCGAGATACACTTCCAAAACTTCTAAAATAAGAGAATGATAAAACTAAAAAAAATATATGATGTACATTATCATGTAAACTTCCACAAACTTTAACAAATTTTCCTCAAACAAGGGTACATTTCTGCAGTAACTACGAGAACCGCCCTTGTTGCTCCGACATAAACATAATCAGCCTATACTGCTCCCGCTGCTGCGACTCAGGCCTCCTCTCTGTGAGAGGGAATGGGCCGTAATCCACCACGGGGGCCCAGTGCGGGATGGTAGATGTCACAGGTATTCGAATTTTTGGTTCTAGGACATGCCGGTTTCCTCACGATGTTTTTCTACACCGGTTTTGACCGTTTTTGCTCAGACATAGTGAGCTATATTACACATACGAATACATAATACATACGTAATATTCAGATCTGTATATACACTATGTTTGTACAAATAAATTGGTTTGATTTTGAAATAAAGGCGCAATCAAAGTACAATATAGTTACGTAGAGCAGTAGAGTAAAGCATTAAGGCTGACTATCCCGCACCCTTTTTGCGTAACACACTACCATTCACATTATTCACAATCTGAATCATTTTGAAGGATATTGCTAATCCATTGTTTCATAAGTTCGAAAAATGTGTCTGCTCAACAATGTAAATAACGCAATGAATGTTGTTTAACTGTCAAAATGAAAGCCATTGCTACTGTTAGTGTGTTACGCAATTACCCCGCAGTACTCGTATAGTTTGTTTAGAAGAAAATTATAAAGCTCTGACGGTACGGAATGAACCCGCTCTGCAAACTGAAGCAAAGCTCCGCAACTATAAAGCTCTCGCGGAACGGAATGAACCCGCTCTGCAAACTGAAGCAAAGCTCCGCAACTATAAAGCTCTCGCGGAACGGAATGAACCCGCTCTGCTAACTGAACCAAAGCACCGCAACTATAAAGCTCTCGCGGTACGGAATGAACCCGCTCTGCTAACTGAAGCAAAGCACCGCAACTATAAAGCTCTCGCGTACGGATTTACGGAATGAACCCGCTCTGCTAACTGAAGCAAAGCACCGCAACTATAAAGCTCTCGCGTACGGATTTACGGAATGAACCCGCTCTGCTAACTGAAGCAAAGCACCGCAACTATAAAGCTCTCGCGTACGGATTTACGGAATGAACCCGCTCTGCTAACTGAAGCAAAGCACCGCAACTATAAAGCTCTCGCGTACGGATTTACGGAATGAACCCGCTCTGCTAACTGAAGCAAAGCACCGCAACTATAAAGCTGTCGCGTACGGATTTACGGAATGAACCCGCTCTGCTAACTGAAGCAAAGCACCGCAACTATAAAGCTCTCGCGTACGGATTTTGCGGAATGAACCCGCTCTGCTAACTGAAGCAAAGCACCGCAACTATAAAGCTCTCGCGTACGGATTTACGGAATGAACCCGCTCTGCTAACTGAAGCAAAGCACCGCAACTATAAAGCTCTCGCGTACGGAATGAACCCGCTCTGCTAACCGAAGCAAAGCTCCGCAACTCATGACAATGTATCACTTAGGGCTGTAACAGTAGAGCTCCTGTGCTGAATGACTAATATTATTACGAAGCTTTTTCCTTTAGTTTTCCGTGAGATTTTTGTAAAACACTGTGGGAATAATCATTCTTATTAGCATAATATATGCTAAGGCACGGCGCGCGCGTTTAAAAAACGTTGAGCAGCGAATAAAAATAAAATGAAAATTAATTCGATAACATGTCATCCCCGAAGAGCTGGTGGTTGATTTACCAAGTCAAAATGACTGCTTTATATTTTGTCTAGTGGTAGCAAGAACGTAGGTTCATGGGTTGATACAAGTAACTTTGGGTATTTTCAACCGGAAATGTGAAACATTCGCGGTTATTTGATATTTTCAATCGCCTATTACATGAGACTATTAAATCAAATCAACAACAATCATAATAGCGAAATGGGTGTAGATCTACTTTGTACAAAATATGGGTGTAGATCTACTTTGTAGATGCTTTGTACGACTGCCTGCCCCTTCTGGGAATACAGGCGTGTTATATCTTCTTTTCATTTATAGTGTACCTTTCTCACGATATTCATATTGTTAATGTACGTACCCGCACTCATAGTCAACCAATCTGTCTGTCAGGTCGCCTCGGCTTAACGCCACGCGAGCGGCATATCAATCACACTGCGCCTGCGTAATCTTGATCAGGACATGTCGCTGTAGCACCGCCCGTAGTGGCGTAGGTACTACTGGTTGGTGCGACTGCATAGATCAGGCAATAGACAACTTACAAAGCAAACTGCACCCTGCTTGCGTAACTCACTGGAATGACAAATCCTTTTACAAAATCAATAGACAATTGCGAAATTGTCGTCAGCTCGATAACAAAATAAAGCAATAGTTATTGTTCAAATATCAAGTACATACTTAGCTTACCTGAAGGAATGCATAGTAATGGAAAGCCTCAGCTAGGAATCAAACCTCGGTTCAGTGGGTATACCATATACTCTATACTCTCTAACTCTGTCAACGGGGCCCGTCCGAAACTAGTTGATCCGTCAATTTAAATAATTGGGACAGTACAGTAGAGTAGGCACAACTATCAATAAATCGTGTTGTCATTCATTCTTAGTTCGGGCACGAACTAATCATATGTCCGTAAGTGATACGGAGTATCGGCGACGGAGTTCGTGCACTGGGAGTAGAGCTCGCAGTCGCGCGACAACTAGACCACAGTATAAATACAAAAGAAGGCGAGCAAGAGACCAGCTCACCATGGCCTGTAAGACGCTCCGTGGCACTGTTGACGCGCCTGATCTACATGCTGTGCGGGCTGGCTTCCTTGTGCCAGACAACTACTGCCGCGGCAGGCAGCACAGGCTGCTTGCGGTGCCTCCATGTCGCACCTCGCGTGTGCCACGTAGGTACTCTCGCTTGGAATTCAATCCAACAAACAATCTGTTTGCGGACGAATGGATGAAGATTTTGTCGGCATGTCAGAAGTACTGCGAGAGGGATTTATGAAAGTGTTGTTCACTTTTTACTTGATGATTTTATGTGTAAGTACTTATATACAAACTGTGTCTGTACTTAATTGGTTTTAAACAGTTAATTAAATAAATAAAAGTATTGTGACTAGACGAACGAGGCAGTTAGTATAATTCTGTAAAGTTTTAATAAAGACACAAACATAGCCGATATAATATAACCGAACACAGCGGTTTCAGCGCAATCACCCACTACGAAGATGTGACTGCATCTGCAGCCGGTTCACTTCTGCATTATTATATAAAAATACAATAAAAAAAAACTTTTGTTTGTTTCAGATCGTGTTCAGACCTAAAGAAAATATTCCTATTAGCGCGACCCAAAAAGAACAAAGACATCGCCAAGAGGCTACAGGAACAGTTCGACGACGTGGTGAGATATTACATAAAATAATAATAAGTATATCATAATAGAACACAGTAAACAGCACAATACGGTGACATATGCAACTGATACCAGTGAATTACATACATGCAGTCCACTCCGTCCGCAATCATTTTCAGAACCCGTTCAGGGCTGGCCAAGACTCGAGCAACTCGAGCCACCATCGTGCATCGATGCTACAATATAGTATCATTGTAATGTTATCCGTCCTACTCAATAAGTTTTCAGAACCCGTTCAGGGCTGGCCATGACTCGAGCAACTCGAGCCACCATCGTGCATCGATGCTATAATATAGTATCATTGTAATGTTATCCGTCCTACTCAATAAGTTTTCAGAACCCGTTCAGGGCTGGCCATGACTCGAGCAACTCGAGCCACCATCGTGCATCGATGCTACAATATAGTATCATTGTAATGTTATCCGTCCTACTCAATAAGTTTTCAGAACCCGTTCAGGGCTGGCCATGACTCGAGCAACTCGAGCCACCATCATGCATCGATGCTACAATATAGTATCATTGTAATGTTATCCGTCCTACTCAATAAGTTTTCAGAACCTGTTCAGGGCTGGCCATGACTCGAGCAACTCGAGCCACCATCGTGCATCGATGCTATAATATAGTATCATTGTAATGTTATCCGTCCTACTCAATAAGTTTTCAGAACCCGTTCAGGGCTGGCCATGACTCGAGCAACTCGAGCCACCATCATGCATCGATGCTACAATATAGTATCATTGTAATGTTATCCGTCCTACTCAATAAGTTTTCAGAACCCGTTCAGGGCTGGCCATGACTCGAGCAACTCGAGCCACCATCGTGCATCGATGCTACAATATAGTATCATTGTAATGTTATCCGTCCTACTCAATAAGTTTTCAGAACCCGTTCAGGGCTGGCCATGACTCGAGCAACTCGAGCCACCATCGTGCATCGATGCTATAATATAGTATCATTGTAATGTTATCCGTCCTACTCAATAAGTTTTTCTACGAAACTCATATCCGATTCGTAGAAAAGGAATTTTTCATACGTGTATCGAAACAGTCTGTCCACTGCTGTAGAGGAATTTGTTGTTTTTTTTACGACTAAGGTATGAGGAGGGAGTCTCACCACGTCCGCTACGCGTTACGTCCGTTTATGGCACTATTGTATTCTCGAAGATGCGAATATGACGAGTTGAATCACCCCGTGACGGATGGAGTATGAGTATCATAGCGATAATTGTTTGGTATGACGAGTTGAATCACCCCTTGACGGATGGAGTATGAGTATCATATCGATAATTGTTTGGTATGACGAGTTGAATCACCCCGTGACCGATGGAGTATGAGTATCATAGCGATAATTGTTTGGTATGACGAGTTGAATCACCCCGTGACGGATGCAGTATGAGTATCATAGCGATAATTGTTTGGTATGACGAGTTGAATCACCCCTTGACGGATGGAGTATGAGTATCATATCGATAATTGTTTGGTATGACGAGTTGAATCACCCCGTGACCGATGGAGTATGAGTATCATAGCGATAATTGTTTGGTATGACGAGTTGAATCACCCCGTGACGGATGGAGTATGAGTATCATAGCGATAATTGTTTGGTATGACGAGTTGAATCACCCCTTGACGGATGTAGTAGGTGATGAATAACCTCTCTGTATAACATCATTTTAATGGAAATTTATGTCCACTGCTGGACATAAGCCTACCCAAAGCGTCGCCTCACCGACCGGTCCTGTGCTTCTCACTCTTCCACGACCTTCACTAGGTCATCGGACCACCTTGTGGGACCGATGACCTACGTGAGGACCTACGCGGGTAGCCACGCACGTGTTGAATGTGTTGATAGTATATATTTGGTACCATGTAGGCTGGCGGCTGTCAGTCATTGCCCTTTTCCTAATATCTCTTCGGACAATCCACATTGTTATACTCTCGCTAGGAAGTCCCAAGTACTCTGATGTCGATGTTTGTCAACGATAGGAGTCGATGCAGCACCCTTGCCTAACACACTGTCAATCACTATCTGGATCATATGCAGCAACGTAAGATAGGAGTCGATGCAGCACCCTTGCCTAACAACGTAAGATAGGAGTCGATGCAGCACCCTTGCCTAACAACGTAAGATAGGAGTCGATGCAGCACCCTTGCCTAACAACGTAAGATAGGAGTCGATGCAGCACCCTTGCCTAACAACGTAAGATAGGAGTCGATGCAGCACCCTTGCCTAACAACGTAAGATAGGAGTCGATGCAGCACCCTTGCCTAACAACGTAAGATAGGAGTCGATGCAGCACCCTTGCCTAACAACGTAAGATAGGAGTCGATGCAGCACCCTTGCCTAACACACTGTCAATCACAATCTGGATCATATGCAGCAACGTAAATAACGCAATGAATGTTGTTGAACTGGCAAAATGAAAGCCATTGTTACACAATCACCCGGCAGTATAAATATAAACGGGTTTTATTTTCGCTATAGAATTAGTAAAAAGTATCCCACCAAAAACATTTTCATGTAAAATGTTGCCAAGACGAGACCATATGGCTCGCACTGTCAAAAGTTATCAGATCTCATGTAGGGCCAAGCTTCTGACTCTACAAGCCCTTTGTCAAAATTTGTGGCTTGGCCGTTTCGCTACCATCATATGGGCGTAAGGTGAAAAATGTATTCACTGTTCATTACTTTTCTGTTATACAATAGTTCTTGTAGTAACGAAACGGCCAAGCCTTATATTTTGACTGAGCGCTTGTAGAATCAGAAGCTTGGCTCTACATGAGATCTGATAACTTTTTGACAGTGCGAGCCATATTAAGGTCTCGTCTTGGCAACATTTTACATGAAAATGTTTTTGGTGGGATACTTTTTACTAATTCTAGAGCGAAAATAAAACCCGTTTATATTTATACTGCCGGGTGATTGTGTAACAATGGCTTTCATTTTGCCAGTTCAACCAACCTGCTTATATTCCGAGTAGACAGATACGTAGGTGGGTCAATGACCTCAATTGTCACCTTATTTGGCGCACAATATAAAGGTACCCGTTTGTAACCAAATCTTGTCTTCCATTCTTGAAATAAATAATGTTGTGTAACGTTCCAGCTGTACGACAGACTGCGCAAAGAATGTCCCGACTTCATCCGCAAGATCAGCATCGTGGAGGGCGACATGGGGCAGCCTGAGCTCGGCATGTGCGCCGAGGACCGCGCGAAGATCATGAACGAGGTGAGTACCATGAGGCCATGACGCGACAGTAGCACAGCACTTTGTGAAGGAGCTCGCGTGCACCGTACATACCATACCTGGGAACTTTCTACGAAACTTTTTAAGGGATCAAGTTTTAACTGTTGTAACTTGCATGCACAAGCACAATGTTTCACGTGCCTTACATTGCGCTCTATATATCGTGAACAGCGACTGTTCACACCAAAGACTATATAACCACTTGACTGCGCATGTGCGCATGCAGTCCCCCGACGCCGACGCTCGAAAACTATTGGCTTTTGGGCGCCTATGTATAGGCTACGGTACTAGTAACAGTGTAGTTGTGTCCAAGTGTTAGACCTCTGTGCACGCTATGTATAGGCTACGGTACTAGTAACAGTGTAGTTGTGTCCAAGTGTTAGACCTCTGTGCACGCTATGTATAGGCTACGGTACTAGTAACAGTGTAGTTGTGTCCAAGTGTTAGACCTCTGTGCACGCTATGTATAGGCTACGGTACTAGTAACAGTGTAGTTGTGTCCAAGTGTTACACCTCTGTGCACGCTAAATTCATACAATTTTTTATAACTTTTTATGCAATTACGACGCATCAAAATGCCTTCATGCGCGGTGAAGTGGTGTGGGAAACATTCCAAGACATCTAGTTACAAAAAGGATGGTATAATAAAATAAGTGATAGACATAATTTTAATACTAGAAATAAAGATAAATTAGATCAACCTTTTCTCAGATTATCTAAAGTACATACATCTTTTATGGGGTACTGTGTTAAATGCTACAACAAAATATCTTGTTACATATTGCAATTAAATGAAAGAAAATTTAAAACTCATTTAAAAGTACACTTTGTAAACAAGGATATTACAAATTAGAGGATTATATCCAAGATAAGAATGCTTGGAAACATGCTGGTCTTGCTCCATACGACAATCTAGAGTCTAGACAAAATCAAACTGGTTCCTAATTTAATTTATATTTTTTTAATTTTATGACATTGATTTTTACAATCTGTGACTACAGTAACTCACACACTTGTTAAAATTCGAGGAAAATCATCTACTTTTACAATATTTAAAGAGATCGCGGAAAGCGATAAGGCCGCCCATTGTATATTCTGTAGTGTTTGATGTATCTTATTCATGTTATGTATTTTTGTGGTGTACAATAAAGTATATATAAATAAATAAATATGTGAGCACTATGTATCTATCACGATTTACCTGTCATTGCTTCATTTTTAATTATTTTTACCGACTTCAAAAAAAAGGAGGTTATCAATTCGATACGTATGTATGTAATATTATTGGAATTGCATTATATTCACATATGACAATCTATTAGGGCTTCCAAACAAATATACAAAATTTTGTAGACGTATGTATGTATGTATGTATGTTTGTCCACGCATATCTCCGGAACTATTGATCGGATCGTGACGATTTTTTATTGGCTTACATTTACATTTAGAAACCGCGCGTTTAGTCTATTTTAGCTACTTTCACAGCATTATGTCATACGGCATTTTACTATGGGGTCGAGCTGCTGACATTGAATCCATCTTTATTTTGCAAAAGAGAGCTGTCAGAGCCATTTATAATCTACGTCGCCGCGAATCTCTCAGGGAACTTTTTAAAAGGATTAATATTATGACGGTACCTTGCCAATTCATCTATGAAAATATTATGTATGTAAGAAAAAATCTACATCTTTTTAATAAAATAAGCGATAGACATAATTTTAACACTAGAAATAAAGATAAAATATATCAACCATTTTTCAGATTAGCCAAAGTACATACATCTTTTATGGGGTACTGTGTTAAATGTTACAATAAAATACCTTGTGATATATTGCAATTAAATGAAAAAAAATTTAAAACTCACATTAAACGTACACTTTGTAAACAAGCATACTATAAATTAGAAGATTATATCCAAGATAAGAATGCTTGGAAACATGCTGGTCCTGCTCCATAGGACAATCTAGAGTCTAGACAAAATCAAACTGGTTACTAATTTAACTGTACCTATAATTTATTTATTTTTTGACATTCATTACATTCTGTAATTATTTTTCTTTAACTCACACCCTGACATTGACCCTGGCAACTTGAATATTTTTTTTTTTTTTTTGTTTATTATTTTAAATGAAAATCATTTACTTTTACCATGTTTGTAAATATGTGAGCACCATGTATCTATCAGATAATTAATTAATTTATATATCATGGTTTCATTTTTAATTCTTTTACCTATTGTGGTATAGTAATTTTATTGTAGGTGCATCGTCTTCACATATTATTATTATATAATGAATGTATGCAAAATATTGTAAAACTTTTTAAAAGAGTAACGGTGGAGTTTCTTGCCCGTTCTTCTCCATACGAAAACTACCCTTTCGAATGGGCGACTAGAATCAATTCTATTTTATTTATCGTAATTTTTGACGTTCAAAAGTGCCTTTAATGTGCCTATTTGAAATAAATGCTTTGACTTTGACTTCAACTTAGGGAACAGTGCAAGTTTCATCAAGATCGATTCAGTAATTTTCAAGATATGGACTAATACGTGTAAGTGTGACGGCCTGGCTTATTGATACGAGCTACGGGTGTAGTGTCAAAGGGAAAACATCTCAAAACCTTGGTCAAATTCTAGTGCAAAAACTAAAAATTACGAAATAAAAATAATTTAAAAAAATTAAACCGACTTCAAAAAGAAATAACTCAAAATTATGAAATAACTTTAATTTCGGAAGTCGGTGGCATAAAACTTAAACTAGAATACAGATCCCAAGACACCGACTTCCGAAATTAAAGTTATTTCATAATTTTGAATTATTTCTTTTTGAAGTCGGTTTAATTTTTTAAAATTATTTTTATTACCTTTTGTGGTAGACTAATTTTATTCTAGGTGCATCGTCTTCGTATATAATTATATTATGTATACAAGAACTTGTAAAATATTTTAAAAGAGTAACGGTGCAGTTTCTTGCCCATTCTTCTCCATACGAAAACTACCTTTTGGAATGGGCGACTAGAATCAATTCCATTTAGTTGTAATTTTTGACGTTCAAAAGTGCCTTTAATCTGCCTATTTGAAATAAATTATTTGACTTTGACTTTATAACGTTTCGCCGGTAAGTAAACAGTACGAAAAATTATTTTTATTTAATCAGATTATGAGCCACCGCAGGGGTCTATCTAAAATGGTCGCTGAGTAAACGAGCACATTTTTCTAGACCCGCATTGATGTCTTTTGGAAAATTCTCGTTCTTGTATTAGACAATTCTAATCCCTTTCTTTCCCTATGTATGTTTTTCGTAAAAAATAGTGGTTTTACCTTTAATAGCTGAAAGTTGATATCGAAAATAATAAAATTAATAAAATTTTTGTATAATTCACTTACTGTAATAAAATACCTATCTACTTTTAACCGACTTCAAAAACAGGAGGTTCACAGTTCGTCGGTTTTTTTATGTATATTCCGGGATTTTTTTGTTCTCTCTCTCCCCGACCGGAACCGATCGGTCCAGGATATTTTTTATGTCGTCAGGCACCGCTGGGACCCACATGCTCTGTGCTGGGACCGATTGGTCCCAGTGCGGTCGGCCGATTTTACACCCAATTATTACGAAGTCACAGATAACAACAAATTAGTACAACTTTTACTTGCATTCGCTACAATTTCGTGGAAGGCGGTCATACATCATAGTGAATTTGATTGTTGTTTTGTAAGTATAGTAAATATTTTTCACTTTGTAGTTTTTGAGGGCGGTGGTCTCTGATGTAAACAAGTTTTTTTCATCTGTTTGTTTGACATACATGGTTTTGTCTTTTGAAATACATAAACATATAACACTGATTATATTATAAATATACATAAACATATAACACCGATTATATTATATATACATAAACATATAACACCGATTATATTATAAATATACATAAACATATAACACCGATTATATTATAAGGTCGGTTTTAAAATCTCTGATTGGGTATAATTTATTCCCGGATATTAATTTTCATCAATTTGAAACAGAATCAACAAATCATCCCGTGACCCAAGGGCTGGCTTTTACCTTGGCCAGAGGCTAAGCATCGCCATACAACGTGGTAATGCCGCCAGCCTCTTGGGTACATTACCAGTCGACAGCGATGCGGATGAGTTTTTCGACGCTATTTTCTAGTTTCTGTATAGTTTTAGTTATGTTAGAATTTAATTTTGTTATTTTTACCTGTCTAAATGAATAAATCAATATATATATTTATATATCCCACAAATCATTTAATTGAATTAGCAAGGTGCATAATTCAAAAATATGTAGACGCTCGATTATAATATTTTACAAACAACAATCAGGATCCTAAAACTTTAATCCGTAAATCATAATTAATTATACCAAATTAATTCATTTTAAAAATCAATAATAACAGGATACGTGTTTTTTTTTGTAATTGATTGATTTTGATTAAATATTATTTCTATGATTTTAATTGAGTAATTTTCATAATGTTAAAATCCATGTTATCGAAATCGACTATTTGCCCTTAATGAAGTAGAGCAGCTCTAACGATAGGCATACCTACAAGAACTAACCAATTGCAGCGGCGCGTTCTTGCTCGTCCCCCGGCCCGCGGTAGTGAGTCGTGTGCTTCGAAGAAATCGGCCTATATGCTCTCTCGTGGTTATATTCTCTATGGTTCACACCAACATTTCGTTTCCCAGTAATAAGTTTTGCTCAATGTTATTTAGTGCAGCATGTGATGGTTCTTTGTACACCCCAGATACAAGTTGGTAGTTAGCACTTAGAGCTCGGGTGGGTATCTTATCTACCCACACGAGCTCAACAAACAGAACAGGGGTGCCGGTGAAACTACAACGTGTAACTGCACGTGACACATTTCAGTTAGTAGTTAGCACTTAGAGCTCGTGTGGAAGCAGAAACAGAACATGGGAGTCGGTGAAACTACAACGTGTAACTGCACGTGACACATTTCAGTTAGCAGTTAGCACTTAGAGCTCGTGTGGGTGCAGAAACAGAACAAGGGTGCCGGTGAAACTACAACGTGTAACTGCACGTGACACATTTCTGTTAGTAGTTAGCGCTTAGAGCTCGTGTGGGTGCAGAAACAGAACAAGGGAGTTGGTGAAACTACAACGTGTAACTGCACGTGACACATTTCAGTTAGTAGTTAGCACTTAGAGCTCGTGTGGATGCAGAAACAGAACAAGGGAGTCGGTGAAACTACAACGTGTAACTGCACGTGACACATTTCAGTTAGCAGTTAGCACTTAGAGCTCGTGTGGGTGCAGAAACAGAACAAGGGTGCCGGTGAAACTACAACGTGTAACTGCACGTGACACATTTCAGTTAGTAGTTAGCGCTTAGAGCTCGTGTGGGTGCAGAAACAGAACAAGGGAGTTGGTGAAACTACAACGTGTAACTGCACGTGACACATTTCAGTTAGTAGTTAGCACTTAGAGCTCGTGTGGATGCAGAAACAGAACAAGGGAGTCGGTGAAACTACAACGTGTAACTGCACGTGACACATTTCAGTTAGCAGTTAGCACTTAGAGCTCGTGTGGGTGCAGAAACAGAACAAGGGTGCCGGTGAAACTACAACGTGTAACTGCACGTGACACATTTCAGTTAGTAGTTAGCGCTTAGAGCTCGTGTGGGTGCAGAAACAGAACAAGGGAGTTGGTGAAACTACAACGTGTAACTGCACGTGACACATTTCAGTTAGTAGTTAGCACTTAGAGCTCGTGTGGATGCAGAAACAGAACAAGGGAGTCGGTGAAACTACAACGTGTAACTGCACGTGACACATTTCAGTTAGTAGTTAGCACTTAGAGCTCGTGTGGATGCAGAAACAGAACAAGGGAGTCGGTGAAACTACAACGTGTAACTGCACGTGACACATTTCAGTTAGTAGTTAGCACTTAGAGCTCGTGTGGATGCAGAAACAGAACAAGGGTGCCGGTGAAACTACAACGTGTAACTGCACGTGACACATTTCAGTTAGTAGTTAGCACTTAGAGCTCGTGTGGGTGCAGAAACAGAACAAGGGAGTCGGTGAAACTACAACGTGTAACTGCACGTGACACATTTCAGTTAGTAGTTAGCACTTAGAGCTCGTGTGGATGCAGAAACAGAACAAGGGTACCGGTGAAACTACAACGTGTAACTGCACGTGACACATTTCAGTTAGTAGTTAGCACTTAGAGCTCGTGTGGGTGCAGAAACAGAACAAGGGAGTTGGTGAAACTACAACGTGTAACTGCACGTGACACATTTCAGCTTCGTCCCTGGGAAAAAGTAATGTGAAGTGAGCTGTCAGTAGCGTCAGGTGGAATGACAGCACACGTCACGTAAGTTTACACGGTGACACTCTTACAGAATAGGCCGTCAGGTGGAGCGTGCACTTGTTTACATGAATATATCACGTCTAAACATGACTGTGCGAGGGTTCTTATCTTCACGACAGAATATGTTTGTATGCTTACCTCCGACAAAAAGTGTTTTTTAATAGCAATAGAATAGGTAGGTACTAAATAGTGTGTGGATCATGGAAAATTACGTTATTATACTAAAATGTTTGCGTTCTCATTAATATTCTACGCAGTTACGAGATTCAAGAGGTCCTCATATATAATAACCTCCTTTTTTTTGAAGTCGGTAAAAAATAGGAAGTAAATATTTGCACCAGTGTTTCTGTACTTAGATACTATTAACCATTACAAAAACATAATGCGTGCGTATTGAAACATTTATAGAGTACAGGCTGTACGACGGGCAAGCTTGAAACATTTATAGAGTACAGGCTGTACGACGGGCAAGCTGTACCATGAACATTACAAAAACATAATGCGTGCGTATTGAAACATTTATAGAGTACAGGCTGTACGACGGGCAAGCTGTACCATGAACTCTTTAATCGTTTTTCATCGGTTAGTAAGAAAAAAAACTGCTGTTCCAAATACTTTGATCGTGTAGGTATTGTAATTTTTTTCATATTTTTTTTATAAATCTGTTTTTTTTTTAATAAATAATTGAAAGGTCCCGCAGACAGGCGCGACGCGACTCTTGTAGAACAATTTCTGTAAAAACTTCATGGAAATTGTTCCATGAAGTTTTTCGCGCCCTCGACGTTGCGTCGCCGTCGTCGTGTCGTCGCGTCGTCGCGCCTGCGCCTGTCTGTTGTATATATACTGAGGGAACAGTTTGCGCGTTGATGTCCTTTACTCCGTGTTTTTATTTTTTTAAATTAAATCTTTGTAACATAAGCATTTTGTATCAAATGACACTTAAAAGTTCTACGATTCGTCATAACATAAGCCAATGCTAATAGCATAGATATCCGAGTTAATACACACACAGCGAGGTACTTACTTGTTCAAGTAAAACGAGTCATCATTTACCTACATATGTATGTACTCGCGTACTTGATGCCAGCTAAACCAGTATGCTCAAGTTGTGCACTTCACCGATTTGACGCAACTTAAATAACAAAGCTATGATCTAAGCGACGACGACGCGACGGCGGCTCGGGCGCGGGCGGCGCGGCGCGGCGTGACGTTACGTGTATAGTCATAGTTTTAAGGTTTTAGTTTATTATTGTATAAAATTATTTGTGAATTTAACTATGTTCCTTAGTTGCCTGATAATAAAATGATTAATATATCTCGGGAGCATGGGGTCCCGGTCCTTCGGAAGGCGTACGAGGGGCCGAAGCGGATATCTATGGGCCGAAGCCAACTCGCAGAGGAACGTTAGACGTTTATTAATAAGCTCTGTGTGCGAATTTACGACAATGTGGGATTATTTGTGTTCCAAAAGTATCTGACGAAAATGTCAACAATGAATCTGCCTAGAACAACTATGTCGGGGTCGGGGTCGGCTTCCAGTCTAACAGAATGCAGCTGAATACCAGTATTTTATATGGAGCGACTGCCTATCTGACCTCTACGATCCAGTTATTGAGAGACGATACCCTTGTGTAAGACTGGTGGTCCGACTTCTGGGCTTCTGACTACTTGTCAAAGATATAGGAATCCCACCAAAAATATAAATGTAAAAAAACTGGGCAAGTGCGTGTCGGGCCACGCACAGTGTAGGGTTCCTTAGTAGCCCGCTACCACAACGTAGTACGACACTGTTGTTCTTTATTCTGACATTTAAAAAAAATTAATAATAATAACAATATTTTGTTTTTCAATGCAAGTCTTTACCCGTTATAAATAAGCAACTACTTCATCTTAGTCACTTTACAGGATTAATGCTAAGGAATTTGTATTTGGTACAAAATTATCCAACACTCAAATTCAACGACTATTACTGCTAAACTTATAAAGTTATCTTAACCGCTATAATTTTACTTTAAAGTTCATGAAATGCACTGTCATCGTGAATTTTTCCTGATTTTTCAAGCCAGCAGTTTAGGTTTTAGAGGGGGGGGGGGGGCTACTGGAACAAAAGTTTGCACTTTAAATTAAATCGAAAAATAATTTTAGCAACCCCCAAGTCATTTTAGAAGACATACTCAACGATACCCCACACGATGGGGTAGACGACGAAAAAAATATTCATGCCCACTGCACATGTAGGGAGCTACCCTTAAAAAAAATATTTTCCATAATTTTATTTTACCACTTTGTCGGCGTAATTAATATACACACTCCTACAAAATTACAGCTTTCTAGTACTAACGGTCTCTTAGCAAAACCTCGGACAGACGGACGGACATGACGAAACTATAAGGGTTCCTTGTAGGTACTACGGAACCCTAAAAAGGAGAGCCAAGTTCAATACAAAAATTATGGTTGGCTCTGGGCTTCGCCACAAAAAGAATGGAGATCTGGGGGCACGGGAGTGCCCCCGCCAAGACGAGCCAAGCGAAGCGCAAGGGCACCTACCTTTTCTCGAAGCACTTCGTCGTATTTTTAAACCTTCATAACTTGTCACTTCATAAATTTTCGGGATATGATGTCAGTGGTTGACTTATTAAACCTATAAAGTTTCAATTGCATAGCTCTTATACTTTAGATTTTATTGATATCTAAAATACCCCGATTTCGTCACTGACTCACTGACTCACTGATGATCATCAATATTCTAAGGGTCTTCCTGAAGTCCTAGAAAGCTGAAATTTGGTATGTAAGCTAATAATCGTACACAAACAACAAAAAAACTCTAAAATTTGGAACTTTTACTCTCCAACCCCTTAAAATAGGGGATGGAAGTTTGTACGAGACTTCCGCAGATTTTGATGCTAGAGTTCTGAAAATTGACATAGGGACTCCTTGTAATAAATAATAAAATACATATTTCAGGATTTTTAGTAAAGAACCCCCCAAAAATAAAAAAATATTATTTCATAAGCAACTTTCAAAAAGATGTGAAATCCCACCAAAAATATTTTCATGTAAAATGTTGCCAAGACGAGACCACATATGGCTCGCACTGCCAAAAAGTTATCATATCTCATGTAGAGCCAAGCTTCTAACTCTACACGCCCTAACTTCACAAACTCTACACCTTAGTCAAAATATGTGGCTTGGCCGTTTCGCTACCATCACATGGGCGTAAGGTGAAAAATTTATTCACTGCCGGGCGAAACTGTAAAAATCTCACCGTGAAAACTTAGGTGATGTGAGTTTCTTTTTGCTAAGAATTGACACTATTGACAGCTCACTCCACGCTCCCTTCACCAAGTTTTTACGGTGAGATGGTTACAGAATCGCACTGCAGTTCATTACTTTTCTGTTATACAATAGTTTTTGTAGTAACGAAACGACCAAGCCTCATATTTTGACTAAGGTGTAGAGTTTGTGAAGTTAGGGCGTGTAGAGTTAGAAGCTTGGCTCTACATGAGATCTGATAACTTTTTGGCAGTGCGAGCCATATGTGGTCTCGTCTTGGCAACATTTTACATGAAAATGTTTTTGGTGGGATCCTTTATTCTCTTTATTTGACCGAGCTCAGTTAGATAGATCCATGTCTCGCTACATCTATGTTACTGCCCACAGTCTGTTCTAAGAGATTGTTAAATCCTTTATTCTCTTTATTTGACCGCGCTCAGTTAGATAGATCCATGTCTCGCTACATCTATGTTACTGCCCACAGTCTGTTCTAAGAGATTGTTAAATCCTTTATTCTCTTTATTTGACCGCGCTCAGTTAGATAGATCCATGTCTCGCTACATCTATGTTACTGCCCACAGTCTGTTCTAAGAGATTGTTAAATCCTTTATTCTCTTTATTTGACCGAGCTCAGTTAGATAGATCCATGTCTCGCTACATCTATGTTACTGCCCACAGTCTGTTCTAAGAGATTGTTAAATCCTTTATTCTCTTTATTTGACCGCGCTCAGTTAGATAGATCCATGTCTCGCTACATCTATGTTACTGCCCACAGTCTGTTTTAAGAGATTGTTAAATCCTTTATTCTCTTTATTTGACCGCGCTCAGTTAGATAGATCCATGTCTCGCTACATCTATGTTACTGCCCACACTCTGTTCTAAGAGATTGTTAAATCCTTTATTCTCTTTATTTGACCGCGCTCAGTTAGATAGATCCATGTCTCGCTACATCTATGTTACTGCCCACAGTCTGTTTTAAGAGATTGTTAAATCCTTTATTCTCTTTATTTGACCGCGCTCAGTTAGATAGATCCATGTCTCGCTACATCTATGTTACTGCCCACAGTCTGTTTTAAGAGATTGTTAAATCCTTTATTCTCTTTATTTGACCGCGCTCAGTTAGATAGATCCATGTCTCGCTACATCTATGTTACTGCCCACAGTCTGTTCTAAGAGATTGTTAAATCCTTTATTCTCTTTATTTGACCGCGCTCAGTTAGATAGATCCATGTCTCGCTACATCTATGTTACTGCCCACAGTCTGTTCTAAGAGATTGTTAAATCCTTTATTCTCTTTATTTGACCGCGCTCAGTTAGATAGATCCATGTCTCGCTACATCTATGTTACTGCCCACAGTCTGTTTTAAGAGATTGTTAAATCCTTTATTCTCTTTATTTGACCGCGCTCAGTTAGATAGATCCATGTCTCGCTACATCTATGTTACTGCCCACAGTCTGTTTTAAGAGATTGTTAAATCCTTTATTCTCTTTATTTGACCGCGCTCAGTTAGATAGATCCATGTCTCGCTACATCTATGTTACTGCCCACAGTCTGTTTTAAGAGATTGTTAAATCCTTTATTCTCTTTATTTGACCGCGCTCAGTTAGATAGATCCATGTCTCGCTACATCTATGTTACTGCCCACAATCTGTTCTAAGGCATTATTAAATTCTATAATCTCTTTACTCATAGGTCGAGGTGATCTTCCACGGAGCCGCCACAGTGCGCTTCGACGAGCCGCTGAAGACCGCAGTGGAGATCAACGTGAGAGGAACCAGAGAGATGTTCAAACTAGCGCGAGGCTGTACTAAACTGAAGGCTTTCGTACACATATCTACAGCCTACAGGTGAATACCACACCGCACTCATCACACACACACATACACCACACTACCATATATGAGATACTTGTGTAAAGTGAGGACTGAGAATAACACAGCAGTCAAAAAATACAAAACAAACTAGAAGGGAAACGCAAAAATCTAACAGAATACTCTGTTTGTAAGCGATGCATATCTAACAGAATACTCTGTTTGTAAGCGATGCATATCTAACAGAATACTCTGTTTGTAAGCGATGCATATCTAACAGAATACTCTGTTTGTAAGCGATGCATATCTAACAGAATACTCTGTTTGTAAGCGATGCATATCGCATTATACTTTTTTGTTCTCAGGAGATCATTGACTTATCAGTCTATTAAAAAAGTACTCTGTGCTTATATATTACTAGGAGATTAAATACTTTTATTTTCTTTTTCACTCTTAGTAATCTGTGCTGCCATGTGCTGCCACTTTTCACTCTTAGTAATCTGTGCTGCCATGTGCTGCCACTTTTCACTCTTAGTAATCTGTGCTGCCATGTGCTGCCACTTTTTTATGTAATCGTCGATAAAACGATTGTATTATTTTTCTTGTGGGAAATTCGCCTATTTTCTTTCACTTCAAGCCCTTTTATTTGATCATAACAGTCTGTTTCTGTAATAACTCCTGCGTGAGACACAAAGTAGGTAAACAAGATTTTTACGAGTATTTGCACGTTATTTCAGCAACTGCCCACAAACGGCGATCGGCGAAAAGTTCTACGACAGTCCGCTGCCAGGGGACAAGCTCATCGACCTGGTGGAGACCATGGACGAGAAGGTGCTCAACGACATCACACCCGGGTGAGCAGATGTTATCTCATTCATATTAATTCATTCATTGACAGATAACACACAGACTAACTGCTCGGTCTAGGAGCTTAAGATTTTGCGCAAGAATTCATTTTTCCTTCCGTAATTTCTCTTCTTAAGGGTCTAGAACCATGTGCTGAGTCCATGGTAACAGGTTGCGCGTCGATGTCCTGCCACCTGTATAACAGGTTGCGCGTCGATGTCCTGCCACCTGTATAACAGGTTGCGCGTCGATGTCCTGCCACCTGTATAACAGGTTGCGCGTCGATGTCCTGCCACCTGTGTAACAGGTTGCGCGTCGATGTCCTGCCACCTGTGTAACAGGTTGCGCGTCGATGTCCTGCCACCTGTATAACAGGTTGCGCGTCGATGTCCTGCCACCTGTATAACAGGTTGCGCGTCGATGTCCTGCCACCTGTATAACAGGTTGCGCGTCGATGTCCTGCCACCTGTATAACAGGTTGCGCGTCGATGTCCTGCCACCTGTATAACAGGTTGCGCGTCGATGTCCTGCCACCTGTATAACAGGTTGCGCGTCGATGTCCTGCCACCTGTGTAACAGGTTGCGCGTCGATGTCCTGCCAGCCTGCCACCTGTATAACGAAATAGAATATTGTAATGATTTTTGAAAATTCATCCCCTAAAAGAGAGGAAAAAGGGAAATCACATAATGCAAATGGCTTGTTAATAATACATAATAATAGCAGCCTCTCACTGCCTCTCACTGCCCCACACTGCCCCACACTGCCCCACACTGCCCCACACTGCCCCACACTGCCCCACACTGCCCCACACTGCCCCACACTGCCCCACACTGCCCCACACTGCCCCACACTGCCCCACACTGCCTCTCACTGCCCCACACTGCCTCTCACTGCCCCACACTGCCCCATACTGCCCCACACTGCCCCACACTGCCCCACACTGCCCCACACTGCCCCACACTGCCCCACACTGCCCCACTGCAGGGCCTCTTCTCATAAAGAGAAGGGACGAGCATTGATCACCACACTAAACTTGCTCAAGACGGAAATGAACAAACCGACGGACCACCGGCCACCTGATGAAATGTGTATGTGCCATTCACTTTATTTCACACAAACCTACATGGGCACTTAGGAAACTATCCAAGCTAGGTGCACGGTTCCAATTGGTTGTTTCGTAAGGGAAAGTCCCGGCAAAACCATCACGATTACCTACGCTTCTAATACAGAGATAGATATGGACATGAGGCTAGTTCATGGGCAAAAATGGCGTTGTCTCCTTTTTCCATTGGAACAAAATCCCGCACGGGAGCAAGGAGCAGTCAATAATATCGTCATCATTCAGCCGAGAGACGTCCACTGCTGGGCATAGGCCTGCTCCAAGCACCGCCACTCCGTGCTTCTCCTATGCAGTAACATGTAACGTTGTATTCCTCCAGTCTCCTGGGCGAGTTCCCCAACACGTACGCGTACACGAAGGCGGTGGCCGAGAACATCGTGCTGGAGTACTCCAAGGGACTGCCGGTGGCGCTTTTCAGGCCTTCCATCGGTGAGCTTCTTCTTTTTGTTCTAATTGTATTCTGATAAATCGAGAGGTTTTTGTTTTGGAGGGGGACGAACCCAGGCTGAAAAATGATAGTCTGAAGGCACGGCACGCAATGCACGGCACTAGCAACAATTTGACATTGACAATGCTCTCGTGTCGTGGCGGTTTTCGTGTAGTTCGATTATTACAAGTGACGTGGGGTCGACTGCACAAAGTGAACATGTAATGTCGCATAGAACTACAGCAATCTCTGACTCGTGGATGATCGTTTGGTTACAGTGATCGGTACCGCCAAGGAGCCGGTCTCTGGATGGATTGACAATGTATACGGACCTACCGGTGTAAGTAATGTTTTTACTGTAATTAATTGTTTGTAAATAATTTCTAAGACTTTAAGTAATGTAATAATTTAACAATTTTGATACTGAATAAAACACTTTTCATTTATTTATTATTATACCCAAGTTTTGTCAAAAAGGTGTCGCATACATACGCTCACGCTTGTAATTCAGCATCGTCCACAGCGCGCAGCGCCTCGTTCTAAAATATCGTCCTCCAGCTCCAGTACAATTGCTCCTCTGTCGGATTCCTTTCTTAGTTTAAAATAAAGAGACAAGTACATGTAATATATGATTGTGGTGACCGCTGCCTCGCGCGCAGGTGGTGGTGGGCGCCGCCGTGGGGCTGCTGCACGTGCTGCGCTGCGCGCCCCACGCGCGCGCCGACCTGGTGCCCGGCGACATGGTGGTGGGCGCCTGCGTGGCGGCGGCGTGGCGCACGGCGCGCGACGCGGGCGCCGCGCTCGGCAACCACGAGGACGCGCCGCCGCCCGACCTGGCGCCGCCCGTCTACAACTACGTGTCCAGCGAGCAGAAGCCGCTCACGTGGGGTGAGGCTGCCGTCGCATTGCTCTCGCGCGAACGTGTAGTAGGACGCCCCGAGTGGTCTATAGCAGCCGGATAAGAGTAGCCGAGGATTGGGGAGGCCCATGTCTAGCAGTCGACTGCTATCAATATACTGACGATAGATGAAAGGTATAAAAGTGAACAGGTCCATACATAGATTTAGTATATACTAGCTATACTAAATCTTTGGGTCCATATTTCGCCAGATATATTAAAGTTGCACGTGCCTTTTACCATAAACTAAACACAAATCCAGACACCGCACCGGGTTGATTCTGAGAAATTCCACATGGAAATTAGTTGCCTTTAAAGGTACTTAACAATGATTGGCTTCACTTGTCTTATCACTAACAAAAGTCTTCCCTTCCAGAGAAATTCATGCACTACAACGAAGTCTACGGCTTCGAGGTGCCGTCAGTCCAAGCTATCTACTACTACCTGTTCATACTGACGTCCTCCCAGACGCTGTACTCGCTGTACTGCTTCCTGCTGCACTGGGTCCCCGCCTACGTCATCGACGCTATAGCCGTCATCATCGGCAAGAAGCCCATGTGAGTACCTCTCATCATCCCCTCGTACTCCTCCTGTTCTACTGACGTCTGGCAGCACTGGAGCACTGGTCCCCGCCTGCTCGGCACGAGTGAGTGTTGTCCCCCAACTCACGCGGGATGCGCTTCAGTTTTGTCCAGAGCTTTGTTTCGACTCTTCCGAAGGTAACGATGGAACCGTTGCAGTTGTCAAAGTATGCTTAACCTTTCGTCTACTATTTTATTTATTCGGGAAAATAAACAGTTAAGTATACCTTCATTAAAATCTTATACTAGGTTATAAATACACAAAAAATATAAATGTATAACTACGAAATTTTTCACAACATATTAAAGATCAGACCGGAATAGCTCATTTATAAAACAGTGCGCTATTCTAAGCTGTTAGAACAGAAAAATGGTAATGAACTTAAACATCGACACTCGACAGGCATGCAAACAACAGAGAAAGAGAGAATCGACAGGCATGCAAACAACAGAGAAAGAGAGAATCGACAGGCATGCAAACAATAGAGAAAGAGAGAATCGACAGGCATGCAAACAACAGAGAAAGAGAGAATCGACAGGCATGCAAACAACAGAGAAAGAGAGAATCGACAGGCATGCAAACAACAGAGAAAGAGAATCGACAGGCATGCAAACAATAGAGAAAGAGAGAATCGACAGGCATGCAAACAAACAGAGAAAGAGAGAATCGACAGGCATGCAAACAAAAGAGAAAGAGAGAATCGACAGGCATGCAAACAACAGAGAAAGAGAGAATCGACAGGCATGCAAACAACAGAGAAAGAGAGAATCGACAGGCATGCAAACAACAGAGAAAGAGAGAATCGACAGGCATGCAAACAACAGAGAAAGAGAATCGACAGGCATGCAAACAACAGAGAAAGAGAGAATCGACAGGCATGCAAACAACAGAGAATGAGACAATCGACAGGCATGCAAACAACAGAGAAAGAGAGAATCGACAGGCATGCAAACAACAGAGAATGAGACAATCGACAGGCATGCAAACAACAGAGAAAGAGAGAATCGACAGGCATGCAAACAACAGAGAAAGAGAGAATCGACAGGCACGCAAACAACAGAGAAAGAGAGAATTGACAGGCATGCAAACAACAGAGAAAGAGAGAATCGACAGGCATGCAAACAACAGAGAAAGAGACAATCGACAGGCATGCAAACAACAGAGAAAGAGAGAATCGACAGGCATGCAAACAACAGAGAAAGAGACAATCGACAGGCATGCAAACAACAGAGAAAGAGACAATCGACAGGCATGCAAACAACAGGGAAAGAGAGAATCGACAGGCATGCAAACAACAGGGAAAGAGAGAATCGACAGGCATGCAAACAACAGAGAAAGAGACAATCGACAGGCATGCAAACAACAGAGAAAGAGAGAATCGACAGGCATGCAAACAACAGAGAAAGAGAGAATCGACAGGCATGCAAACAACAGAGAATGAGACAATCGACAGGCATGCAAACAACAGAGAATGAGACAATCAACAGGCATGCAAACAACAGAGAAAGAGAGAATCGACAGGCATGCAAACAACAGAGAAAGAGAGAATCGACAGGCATGCAAACAACAGAGAAAGAGAGAATTGATAGGCATGCAAACAACAGAGAAAGAGAGAATCGACAGGCATGCAAACAACAGAGAAAGAGACAATCGACAGGCATGCAAACAACAGAGAAAGAGACAATCGACAGGCATGCAAACAATAGAGAAAGAGAGAATCGACAGGCATGCAAACAAACAGAGAAAGAGAGAATCGACAGGCATGCAAACAAAAGAGAAAGAGAGAATCGACAGGCATGCAAACAACAGAGAAAGAGAGAATCGACAGGCATGCAAACAACAGAGAATGAGACAATCGACAGGCATGCAAACAACAGAGAAAGAGAGAATCGACAGGCATGCAAACAACAGAGAAAGAGAGAATCGACAGGCATGCAAACAACAGAGAAAGAGACAATCGACAGGCATGCAAACAACAGAGAAAGAGACAATCGACAGGCATGCAAACAACAGAGAAAGAGACAATCGACAGGCATGCAAACAACAGAGAAAGAGACAATCGACAGGCATGCAAACAACAGAGAAAGAGAGAATCGACAGGCATGCAAACAACAGAGAAAGAGACAATCGACAGGCATGCAAACAACAGAGAAAGAAAGAATCGACAGGCATGCAAACAACAGAGAAAGAGACAATCGACAGGCATGCAAACAACAGAGAAAGAGACAATCGACAGGCATGCAAACAACAGAGAAAGAGACAATCGACAGGCTTGCAAACAACAGAGAAAGAGAGAATCGACAGGCATGCAAACAACAGGGAAAGAGAGAATCGACAGGCATGCAAACAACAGAGAAAGAGAGAGGGAGAGAGAATGAGTTAATATTAAACCAAACTAACCATTAAAATCGTAAATCATTTTGTGGATAAGATTTCAAAATTTTTGAGCAGAGACAGAAAAGAAGTCGAAGTCTTCAAAGATCTTGTTGTATTAATTGGTAAAGCGGCGTAGGGGTGCTCGCAAGTCTTGCGCGCACCCCACGGCATGTCGTTGATCTGGGTACTACGTGGGTGCTTCTTCGAATAAGGCATTTTTTGGTGATTTTCGTGGCAGTTTTCAATTTTTTTTTTTTTTGAATTGGTAGCAGAATCTAAAAATATACGTAAAATTCATATTTTTTATAAAAAAAGGCACCTCAGAGAGCGATATGCTTACAGAGATAATCGAGGTTAAAAAAATGGAGGCCACGCTAATCACAAAAACACCCCAAGAAAATGGAAATTTTAATTTAACGTTCTCAAATGAGTTACCTAATAATAATTAATAATAATAATTTATTTAGGTCCTTTTACAAAGTAATACAAACTTATAAATACTTAGTAGTACCACGTTCTTAACTGATTGGCTTAAATACTTATTTAATAAAAGCTACTCTAATTTACACATTTTAATCACTTATAAAAAAATACTTTGGTACTGACGTTTTAACTTGTGGCGATCCGCCTGAACTAGGTTAATAAAAACCTGTGTTTCAGGCCATCCCCAGACTAAGCGATCAGCATATTTTTGTCCATAGTTAATTTATTTATTGAAATAATGCTATCTTAAAGTACTAAATACAAACTAAAAAATTTCAATTCAATATCTACATAACTACTGAAGTACTTCTAGAAGTCTTTCTGTTTCTGTGTAATCAAGGTTACCCAAATATTCGCATATTTTCAGACTACAATGTTTGTAACTGGCATTATAAATATTAAGTATCCTATTGAGCTTATTATATAAATGGGGTCCTAAAAAGACATAAAAACGGTTTACAAAAGCATGTCTAGTTAGAGGCTTTATGCAGACCAAATCCTTCCTTCTCTTGTCAGAAGGTACTGGCTTATAAGCGAGTTCAACGTGCTGGTGTAATACGATGTGCAGTATAAATAATTGTCGTACTGTTAGCACCTCACATGCAATGTACAGCTGGTGTGTAGGAAATCTGAAAGGCCTAAAGGTGGCAACCTTTAGAATTGATCTTTGAGCGCGTTCTAGAGGGAGTAAAATGGACTTTGCAGCACCACCCCAAGAAGTTATGCAATATGTAAGTACAGATTGGCACAAAGCCAAATATACCTGTTTAATTAATTTAAAGTCAGCAATGTGACGTAAATTCTTAAAGATATATATGAGTTTACGAACTCGAGTACATTGCAAATCAATGTGTTTACGGAAATTTAGATTTGTGTCAATTGTGACACCTAAATATTTCACGTAATCGGATTTAGCTAGAGTAGGACACGAACAAGCAGCGTCAGCGTCTGGCGTACAGTTATGAGCATAAATGGTAAGGTTAGTAAGCGGTATATTAGTGTTTTTCATTCTAAATAGAATATATTTGGTTTTATCGGTATTAATTGTTAGTAGATTCATACGTAGCCAATTTGATACAATGTTAAGGCCACTCTGCGCATATTTATAGACCTCCTCTCGTGACTTAGCCGAGAATATTAGGGCTGTGTCATCTGCATATGACATTATTAAACCATCTGGTAATTTCAGGTTGCACAGTTCATTTATGTATACTAAAAACAACGTTGGTCCTAAAATACTTCCTTGTGGAATGCCGTAGCCGCTGTTTTTAAGTTCTGAACTTTTATATTGACCGAGTTTTACACTCTGATATCGATTGCTAAGATAATCAGAAAAAAGTAGGAGTTGTGTTCCTCTTATCCCAAGTGTTTCAAGCTTGTGCAATAATTTAGAGCAAGAAATTGTGTCGAAAGCCTTGGCAAGATCCAGGAAAATTCCTATGCAATGTAAGCCATTATCCAGATTTGTAGTAATATAATTTGTCAATTTGTGAACTGCTTGGCAGGTTGATCTTTTTTGTCTAAAACCGAATTGATTATCTGAAAGTAATTTGTTATCCTCTAGATATTTTATTAACCTATTATTTATAATTCTTTCCAAAATTTTTGAAAGGCCTGTTAAGACGGAAATGGGTCTGTAGTTATTAACGCAGTACTTGTCCCCAGATTTGAATACCGGGGTGACCAATGCTTTTTTAAGTAGGCTAGGAAAAACTCCCTTTGACAGACATAGCTGAAAAATATGTGTTAAAGGTTGAGCAAGTAGGTATTTAAATTTCTTAAGGATCCTATTTGGTATATTATCCCACCCGACTGCACAGTCATCTTTTAACCCGGAAATAATTCCTAAAACTTCATCGACGTCGGTATCTAAGAAAACAAAAGAATTAACCGGATTTACAGTTTCAATAGTTTGGTGTTGGCAAGAGAGAATTCTAGTTCCAGGTGTTTTGTCAGCCAATTTTTTACCGACGTTAACAAAAAAATTATTTACTTTATCTGCTGCTCTAGATGGGCTAATATCTGTTGATAGTAAATCAAGTGGAAGTTCGGAGTTTTTTGCGCTAAATGTATTTTTTCTTATAAATTTCCAGACTCGTTTACTATTTTTTCCTGCTGATTGAAGCTCATATTTATCATGTTGGATTTTGATTTTCTTTAGGAGGTTATTACAGAAGTTCCTATATCTTTTGTACGTTGTGCTAAGTACCTCGTTGTCAGGTGCGAGTTTAGATTTTTGGTGCAATTTGTCCCTATGTCTAATACAACGGACGAGACCTGGTGTGATCCAGGGTTTAACATTACTATATTTCTTAGGCATTGTTGTAGTACAAGTGTTTTTAATTATTGCATGTTGCAGTGAGCCTATAAAGTATTTTAGGGAAGTATTTGCGTCGCATGAGTTGTAGACTGGGTCAAGATTTATGCTGCGTATGTCATTTTCAAGTTTTGCCATATTGACTTTGGTATAGCTGCGCACGCAGTTTTTTCTGGGTAATGATATTTGTAATGTTAGTAAAATTGCATTATGATCAGTTAGCGAAGAATTAGTAATGAACGTTTTTGTTGGCTTTTTTGTTTTCAAAATAATATGATCTAAGCATGACCCACTTTGATGCGTGGGGTAATGATATGCTGGCAATAGTCCGTGATATGAGCAGATGTTCAGGTAATTATGTGCATGATTATCGATTTTCCCGGAAACAATGTTAATATTTATGTCGCCTGTTAGTATAATGTTTTTGAAATTAGACAGCTTTTTAAGAAGTGTGTCAAGAGATTCTAAAAATCGGTCAATATCTTGTGAGGGAGGTCTGTAAACAGCCATTACCACTATATCGGGGCTAATTTCAATGATCAAGCAATTACTATGCTGAACTATCGGTTCCTCTACTGTTGCTTTCAGATTTTCCTTAATATAAAGTACTAAGCCATCATTCTGATTTATGTGTCGATTTGTTTTGTGGGAAGAATAACCATCCAGGGGTGGTAAATTGAGTGTCTGATTGGACAACCAACATTCTGTCAGGACAATTATATCACAGCTTATACCAAGATTTTGTAACAACACTTCAAAACCGTTCATGTTTTTGTTTATGCTGCGAATATTTTGGGTGAGCAAAGTTAATGTTTTGTCCATAGCGGGGATAAAATGTTTACAGTCTTCAACATTACAGATTTTAGTCTCAGACACAGAAAAACTGTCTAGGTCACAAATCAAATTTTCGGTCATAATTATAGTAACTATATAAGATATAAAGATACAACTGTTACAGTGCCTAAAAAGATATGAAAACTGTGGCGCTCTTAGGCGCCTTCATAATCTATAGAGTTTATATAGTTTTCCTCTGCGAACTTGCGTGCCGGGCAACTAGCATCACCAGTTTTATGGTCACTTTTACGCTTGAAGCGATTGCACGTCGCACATTTGGGGGGAGTGTTTTTATTGCTGCAGTCTTTAAAGGAATGACCAATCTCACCACAGTGGTTACATGTTGTACTAGGTTCTCGGCAATACTTGGCTGCATGTCCGAATTGCTGACAATTGAAGCACCTGGTGACTATTGTGAAATCTTTGACATATTGTTACATAAAGAAGCCCACAGCCCACAGGCCCACCATTTCATTTTACTTACTGCCATTCTTCTTCAACAGGTTAAGAAAAACCTACGCTAAAATAACAAAATTCTCTGAAGTGATGGCGTACTTCGCGACTCGAGAGTGGAAGTTCGACAACAGCAACACTCAAAAGTTATTCAGCGAGCTCTGTGCGGCCGACAAGAAGATCTTCGACTTCGACATGGGCGCGCTGGACTGGAACGAGTACTTCTACAACTACATCAGAGGGGTCCGCGTGTACCTGCTCAAGGACCCCGTGGACACCGTGCCCGCTGGCCTCAGGAAGCTCACCAGGCTCCGGCTGCTGCACTACACCTTCTGTGCCATCCTAGGGCTGCTGCTCCTAAGGCTACTGTGGGCGCTTTCCAGTTTTGTTGTAGGCTTTTGGTGATATTTTTTGTGAATTTTTGAGGGTGCGAAAGGTTTTGTTTTTAGTGATATTATTCGCATGACTGGTTCGCGAAATTATGGGAAAATGCAAATGTAGAACAAATGAACAAGAAAGAAAGGAAAGATTATATACTTTTCTTTCTTTCTTAGAATGAAATCGCGAATGATTTAGTAGCACTGACCTGTATTAAACAAGTACTCAGTGTTTAGTAGGAACAAAAAATGAATGAATGATTTAGTAGCACTGACCTGTATTAAACAAGTACTCAGTGTTTAGTAGGAACAAAAAATGAATGCATGTACCTAACGTTATAATTGTGAAACATATGATAAATAAATATTTAGCAACAATCATGACATTTTTTAGACTTTTCCAAGTATGGCTGCTAAATGAAAACAAACTATGCTATCACAAATATTTGTTATTTAAATATTAAGTTAACATAAAATATGTACAGTCAGGGGAAAGGATTGTTTAGCAAATTCAAATCACAACTTATTTAGGTACTTACTGTATTTTTATGACAGTCGTAAATGGACGTAGTGTGTGTGCCAGTTCGCTAAAAACAATTAATTTTCCTGACTGTACATAAAATACATAGGGTCTGGCTAGAAAAAAAAATATTTTATGAAGATTATACCCAAAGAAATGGGTCATTCTAAGTGTAAGATGTAAATAAAATAAAACAAAAAAATAGTGTAAAATATTTTAAGTTAAAATAGTGCAGAGGTACCTACAGCTACAGTCTCGAGCTGTTTAAGTTAAAACAGTGCAGAGGTACCTACAGCTACAGTCTCGAGCTGTTTAAGTTAAAACAGTGCAGAGGTACCTACAGCTACAGTCTCGAGCTGTTTAAGTTAAAACAGTGCAGAGGTACCTACAGCTACAGTCTCGAGCTGTTTAAGTTAAAACAGTGCAGAGGTACCTACAGCTACAGTCTCGAGCTGTTTAAGTTAAAACAGTGCAGAGGTACCTACAGTAACAGTCTCGAGCTGTTTTTTACATTTCTATGGTCTCGAGCATGATGTTTGACCATTTTTATTTAAATTCATATACAGGGTTCATGATTTCAGGTTTGGTCCCATAGTAAAAGTTGTTCATAATGATGAGTAAAATGACCTCTTAAGAGGTTGTTAAGGTTTTACCAATAACCCTGATTGTTGTTGCCATCAATCGAGTTGAGATAGACATTTCATTAACATCACTATCATCAATATTATCATTATATCAGGCACATCATGGTGCCCAGAGGGAACGACTGAATGAAACTGCCCTGGATGTGAGATGCACAGGACAAGTCGTTGTGGCGAACCTGGGAGGAGGCCTATGTCCGGCAGTGGAGGTCTTCCAGTGGACGTCTTGCAGGGGGCAATACTACTCTACTCTTTTTCGTTTTAAACATTTTTATGGGTAAGAGGTGAATTTTCTAATTTCTGAAACTTAAAAAAAAAACAAACATGTAGTTACTTAATAAAATGTTAGCATAACTTGTGATACAGGACTATGTTTACTTTAGAATTTAAGATAAACTGCAATATTGTGTCGAGTTGGTGGACAAATATACAAATGCCATTTCGAAATGAGAATGATATTAAGTAAATAATTTAATGACAAATACTTTGATGTTTTATTTGAAGTCTTTTAACCTATTACCTAACCTACATTGTTTTATATCTTCAAGAAAGTGTTTTTATCATAGCACCCCGGATTAGTTAATTATAAACCACAAACAAAGTTAGCAGAATAACTTGTAAGTTGTGGTTTATAATTATTATAATTATAAACCACAAACAAAGTTAGGAGAATAACTTGTAAGTTGTGGTTTATAATTATTATAATTATAAACCACAAACAAAGTTAGCAGAATAACTTGTAAGTTGTGGTTTATAATTATTATAATTATAAACCACAAACAAAGTTAGGAGAATAACTTGTAAGTTGTGGTTTATAATTATAAACCACAAACAAAGTTAGCAGAATAACTTGTAAGTTGTGGTTTATAATTATTATAATTATAAACCACAAACAAAGTTAGGAGAATAACTTGTAAGTTGTGGTTTATAATTATTATAATATTATAAACTTGGCCCTACATGAGATCTGATAAGACAGTGCGAGCCATTATGGTCTCGTCTTGGTCGGACCTTCTGGGGCGCGTTCAGGTAGTGGGCGGCTC
The DNA here is from genome assembly GCA_948474745.1 of Oligia latruncula. NCBI lineage: Eukaryota > Metazoa > Arthropoda > Insecta > Lepidoptera > Noctuidae > Oligia > Oligia latruncula. The sequence continues at coordinate 58,156 of OX419711.1, read as the reverse complement.
GCCGCCGCAGTGCACGCGCCCACACCGGGGCCCTACAAGGAACCGTTATGGTCTCGTCTTGGTCGGACCTTCTGGGGCGCGTTCAGGTAGTGCACGCGCCCACACCGGGGCCCTACAAGGAACCGTTATGGTCTCGTCTTGGTCGGACCTTCTGGGGCGCGTTCAGGTAGTGCACGCGCCCACACCGGGGCCCTGCAAGGAACCGTTATGGTCTCGTCTTGGTCGGACCTTCTGGGGCGCGTTCAGGTAGTGCACGCGCCCACACCGGGGCCCTGCAAGGAACCGTTATGGTCTCGTCTTGGTCGGACCTTCTGGGGCGCGTTCAGGTAGTGCACGCGCCCACACCGGGGCCCTACAAGGAACCGTTATGGTCTCGTCTTGGTCGGACCTTCTGGGGCGCGTTCAGGTAGTGCACGCGCCCACACCGGGGCCCTGCAAGGAACCGTTATGGTCTCGTCTTGGTCGGACCTTCTGGGGCGCGTTCAGGTAGTGCACGCGCCCACACCGGGGCCCTACAAGGAACCGTTATGGTCTCGTCTTGGTCGGACCTTCTGGGGCGCGTTCAGGTAGTGCACGCGCCCACACCGGGGCCCTGCAAGGAACCGTTATGGTCTCGTCTTGGTCGGACCTTCTGGGGCGCGTTCAGGTAGTGCACGCGCCCACACCGGGGCCCTACAAGGAACCGTTATGGTTTCGTCATGTCCGTCCGTCTGTCTGTCTGTCTATCTTCTGTCTGTCTGTCTGATTATGTTTTTCGTCGTCTATCCCATCGTGTGGAGTATCGTTGAATAGGTCTTCTAAAATGACTTGGGGGTTGCTAAAATTATTTATGCTCTTCATGCTTTTTAACCCCCAACGCAAAAACGACGGGGTGTTATAAGTTTGACGTGTCTGTGGGGGTGTGTGTGTGTGTCTTTCTGTGGCATCGTAGCTCCCGAACGCATGAACCGATTTTGGTTTTTTTTTTTTTTTTGTTTGAAAGGTGAATTAGTCGGGAGTGTTCTTAGCTATGTTTGATGAAAATCGGTCCAAGATGGCGGCACCACAAAATGGTGGATTACATATTTTTTCACAACTCCCTCAATATGGGTATCAAATGAAAGGGCTTGAATAGTAGAATACTATACACTATGATAAATTTCAAATCCAAGAATATTTTTTTTCACAACTCCCTCATTAGGGGTATCAAATGAAAGTGCTTGACTAGTAGAATACTATACACTATTACAAATTTCAAATCCAAGATGTCCGCCGCCACAAAATGGCGAATTACATTTTTGTTTTTCACAACTCTTTCATTACGAATGGAATTATCCTACTTAACTAACGTATTTATAATAAAAAATTAAATTAAAAATTAAAAAAACCCCCGACACAAAATAATAATAAAATTAAATGTAATTGGAAAAGGATAAAATAATTGAAAAACCAAATAAATACAAAAAAACAGACAAGTAAACAAAAAAAAAACCCCGACAAAGAATTTATGTAACGAGACTAAAACAGAAAAAATCATATGGAAGTCGGGGGACCTCTTAGAATAGAAGGTGTTCCACAGAACGGTCCCCCGACTTCCTTAACAATTTATCTGTTATAGTCTCGTTAACACCAGTCAAAAAAAAGTTATTAAAAAAAATAAAAAACCCGACTGCTTAAAAGAACTAAAAAGCTAAAAACAAGCCCATTTTAAATTAAATAAAAGTTGGAAGCAGGCGGGACCCATACTATTTTTATTATATTTTCAAATTCAAATGGGTCCCGCCTGCTTCCAACTTTTATTTAATTTAAAATGGGCTTGTTTTTAGCTTTTTAGTTCTTTTAAGCAGTCGGGTTTTTTATTTTTTTTAATAACTTTTTTTATTTCCAGCTTTTTAGTTTACAAAATTAAATGTGAAAGATTTCGCTGACGATTTAGTTCTTGGTACGTGTTTTTTACGATTTGTCACTTCGAATTACTTTTAACCATATAAGTTGTCTATATGTTTGTAATCGTCTTTTAAAGCCCTTTATTTTGATACCCCACTCGATAGGTTTTGAGAAAAAAAAATTTTTTTGAAGACATACATACATACATAGTAGTCGCCATATTGAATTTTCACTAACTTCATGTCTTTAGTGACAATCGCCGGACCAAGAGGAATCGATTGACGTGTGAATCATAAAAATCGGCCCAGGCGTTTGGTCTGTATAGTGCTTCAAAGGAACATACAAACATACATACATAGGCTGATGAACACATTACCACTCCTTTGCGTCGCGCAGTCGGGTAAAAAAGCCTTTATGACGACGCGTCGCGACGCCGCCGGCCGACGGCGAAACGAGCGATAAGGGCGATAAGTCGAGTAGTGTGGTGATGCGCACTCGGCTTCCGCGTTGATAAATGTGGGGAGACCCTAACGGGGTGTCCTGCGTGAGCGACGAATACGACGCGACGCGACACGACACGATGCAATGCGACGCGATGCTACACGCGACAAATGTCCTACGTGATTTTGGTCATTACTTCTCGAATAATGGAGAAGTACAGTACAATTTTGCTTGAACGTTCATATTTAAAGTATAAAAAAGATTCCTATAATGTTGAATGTTTTTTGTCCCACAACAATCTTTGCTCACGCACTGCGGCGATCAACGCTTTTGAATCAACCATTTCGTAGTTCGTGGTGTCGCGTCTGGTCGCCCTCAAAAATTAAATAAGTACGCGTTACGTCGCGTCTCGCCGCAGACGCAGACTGCCACATAGGTCGCAAGCAGGTATGCCGTTGAGTTGATCGCGTTCGTCGCGTTCGCAGCGTCGCGTCATGTCGTATTCGTCGCTCACGCAACCTCGTAAGACTGCTTGTCAGACTTTCGGGCTTCTGACTACCCGTAACGACTGTCAAATATCCAGCAGGCAGCCGGGACTAAATGCTTAACGTGCTTTCCGAGACACGAAGGGGTCTCGGTATGGTAAAGATGGTCACCCATCCACAGTCCAACCAAGGCAAGCTTAGCTTAACCTGATCGATCGACCTGTGCGGCTGTTATTATTTAGCCACGGACCGCTCTGTTATAACGGCACAAACAGGTAAATATAGATACTTATGAGCGGGTCGCGAGCGTGGCGTACAGACCGCGATCCTTCGTCCCCTCTCGGGTGGCAGGGCCAGGCAGGGCGCGGGCGGGGGTGTATGCTCCCCGTGTGTCGTCACTCGTCGCGCTGAAAGGCACGTTCGCACACATTCGCTAAAGGCTGCGTCACAGTGTTCAGCTTGCACTCATATTTGTACTCCTTCTCTCTAGTACAAGTGTCTATTCTTAGAAAAATAATTAATCTTCTGTCAATGGTCCTCCGCGCTTGTCAGCCCGACGCGCGACGTCACGATCAGTCACGATCTGGCAGCTGTGTCTGGCAGTCTGTAGGTCTAATACGATGACACTACTGAACTATTCCGATGAATTTTTACATCAGTTTTATATTATTTAACATAGTAATGTGTGTGTTTAGTAAGAATATCTTCACGAAGTCGGGTCTGCAGGAGGTGCTGCCGTGCTCAGTGGGGCTGCAGTTCTTCGCAGAGATCAACAACACGAGTGGGGACGAGGTCTCGGTGGAGGTGCACCCCGGCGAGTGCTGTCTGGAGGTCGACGACGTCAGGTGTAACGTCGTCGAGGTCGTTGGAAGCGCCTCTGATACTGTTCCTGAAGGTATGCTAATATAAGTGTTATGTTCAAGTCACGAACTAATACGAGTAGAGGGCGAGCCTGTCGCTACACAACGGGCCCGAAGAGACCGACTTCTGTGTCAGGTTGTATGTTGATCACAATATTGTTATGTTACGAACAGTAATACGAGTAGAGGGCGAGCCTGTCGCTACACAACGGGCCCGAAGAGACCGACTTCTGTGTCAGGTTGTATGTTGATCACAATATTGTTATGTTACGAACAGTAATACGAGTAGAGGGCGAGCCTGTCGCTACACAACGGGCCCGAAGAGACCGACTTCTGTGTCAGGTTGTATGTTGATCACAATATTGTTATGTTACGAACAGTAATACGAGTAGAGGGCGAGCCTGTCGCTACACAACGGGCCCGAAGAGACCGACTTCTGTGTCAGGTTGTATGTTGATCACAATATTGTTATGTTACGAACAGTAATACGAGTAGAGGGCGAGCCTGTCGCTACACAACGGGCCCGAAGAGACCGACTTCTGTGTCAGGTTGTATGTTGATCACAATATTGTTATGTTACGAACAGTAATACGAGTAGAGGGCGAGCCTGTCGCTACACAACGGGCCCGAAGAGACCGACTTCTGTGTCAGGTTGTATGTTGATCACAATATTGTTATGTTACGAACAGTAATACGAGTAGAGGGCGAGCCTGTCGCTACACAACGGGCCCGAAGAGACCGACTTCTGTGTCAGGTTGTATGTTGATCACAATATTGTTATGTTACGAACAGTAATACGAGTAGAGGGCGAGCCTGTCGCTACACAACGGGCCCGAAGAGACCGACTTCTGTGTCAGGTTGTATGTTGATCACAATATTGTTATGTTACGAACAGTAATACGAGTAGAGGGCGAGCCTGTCGCTACACAACGGGCCCGAAGAGACCGACTTCTGTGTCAGGTTGTATGTTGATCACAATATTGTTATGTTACGAACAGTAATACGAGTAGAGGGCGAGCCTGTCGCTACACAACGGGCCCGAAGAGACCGACTTCTGTGTCAGGTTGTATGTTGATCACAATATTGTTATGTTACGAACAGTAATACGAGTAGAGGGCGAGCCTGTCGCTACACAACGGGCCCGAAGAGACCGACTTCTGTGTCAGGTTGTATGTTGATCACAATATTATTATGATTCGCGACCATAACAATTAGGTATTAATAGAATTATAATTAGTCAAATCATCGATGCCACTCTCTAAGTTCAAATTACCTTATTGAATGACTCGGTATTTGTGAGAGCAATTCTAACTTACGGTTGTAGTTGTAGTAGTCTTGAAATACCTTTATTCTCAGAATAAAAAGATAAGAATGATGAAGAATCAAATCAAATGATGAATGATGATGTTCTTCATCATCATCAAATGATTATAATTCTGTAAATACATACTAAATTATGTTTGACGGTCACGTTTGCATCAACCTTTTAATCTAGTACCGACATGCAAATTGCAAAAAACGTAAAACAACATCGAGACCGTGCGATATACGGCTACACATCAAGTATAAATAACCAGTATAAGCTGACTTCTGATTGTACGAAAAACCAATACAATGCGAGGTCAGATAAAACTGGAAAAGTAGGAATAGCTTGATATGTGTCCTGTAACACGTGTCCTGTAACACGTGTCCTGTAACAACGCGACAGTTGTATGTAATGTTAGGAATAGCTTGATATGTGTCCTGTAACACGTGTCCTGTAACAACGCGACAGTTGTATGTAATGTTAGGAATAGCTTGATATGTGTCCTGTAACACGTGTCCTGTAACAACGCGACAGTTGTATGTAATGTTAGGAATAGCTTGATATGTGTCCTGTAACACGTGTCCTGTAACAACGCGACAGTTGTATGTAATGTTAGGAATAGCTTGATATGTGTCCTGTAACACGTGTCCTGTAACAACGCGACAGTTGTATGTAATGTTAGGAATAGCTTGATATGTGTCCTGTAACACGTGTCCTGTAACAACGCGACAGTTGTATGTAATGTTAGGAATAGCTTGATATGTGTCCTGTAACACGTGTCCTGTAACAACGCGACAGTTGTATGTAATGTTAGGAATAGCTTGATATGTGTCCTGTAACACGTGTCCTGTAACAACGCGACAGTTGTATGTAATGTTAGGAATAGCTTGATATGTGTCCTGTAACACGTGTCCTGTAACAACGCGACAGTTGTATGTAATGTTAGGAATAGCTTGATATGTGTCCTGTAACACGTGTCCTGTAACAACGCGACAGTTGTATGTAATGTTAGGAATAGCTTGATATGTGTCCTGTAACACGTGTCCTGTAACAACGCGACAGTTGTATGTAATGTTAGGAATAGCTTGATATGTGTCCTGTAACACGTGTCCTGTAACAACGCGACAGTTGTATGTAATGTTAGGAATAGCTTGATATGTGTCCTGTAACACGTGTCCTGTAACAACGCGACAGTTGTATGTAATGTTAGGAATAGCTTGATATGTGTCCTGTAACACGTGTCCTGTAACAACGCGACAGTTGTATGTAATGTTAGGAATAGCTTGATATGTGTCCTGTAACACGTGTCCTGTAACAACGCGACAGTTGTATGTAATGTTAGGAATAGCTTGATATGTGTCCTGTAACACGTGTCCTGTAACAACGCGACAGTTGTATGTAATGTTAGGAATAGCTTGATATGTGTCCTGTAACACGTGTCCTGTAACAACGCGACAGTTGTATGTAATGTTAGGAATAGCTTGATATGTGTCCTGTAACACGTGTCCTGTAACAACGCGACAGTTGTATGTAATGTTAGGAATAGCTTGATATGTGTCCTGTAACACGTGTCCTGTAACAACGCGACAGTTGTATGTAATGTTAGGAATAGCTTGATATGTGTCCTGTAACACGTGTCCTGTAACAACGCGACAGTTGTATGTAATGTTAGGAATAGCTTGATATGTGTCCTGTAACACGTGTCCTGTAACAACGCGACAGTTGTATGTAATGTTAGGAATAGCTTGATATGTGTCCTGTAACACGTGTCCTGTAACAACGCGACAGTTGTATGTAATGTTAGGAATAGCTTGATATGTGTCCTGTAACACGTGTCCTGTAACAACGCGACAGTTGTATGTAATGTTAGGAATAGCTTGATATGTGTCCTGTAACACGTGTCCTGTAACAACGCGACAGTTGTATGTAATGTTAGGAATAGCTTGATATGTGTCCTGTAACACGTGTCCTGTAACAACGCGACAGTTGTATGTAATGTTAGGAATAGCTTGATATGTGTCCTGTAACACGTGTCCTGTAACAACGCGACAGTTGTATGTAATGTTAGGAATAGCTTGATATGTGTCCTGTAACACGTGTCCTGTAACACGTGTCCTGTAACACGTGTCCTGTAACAACGCGACAGTTGTATGTAATGTTAGGATTATTGGTGCCAAATAAAGACGCGTGTATTGTACGAAGTATTTTAGTTTTTCCACGAAAGATGAGAATTCAACCGCCGCATCACCCGCCGCATCACCCGCCGCATCACCCGCCGCATCACCCGCCGCATCACCCGCCGCATCACCCGCCGCATCACCCGCCGCATCACCCGCCGCGTGCCGTAATCTTTTACGTCCGTGAGAACGTGGGCTTAAGGCTCCCGCAGACAGGCGAGACGCGATACTGTTTTAATGAAGTTTTCATAGAAATGGTTCTACTAGAGTCACGTCGCGTTGCCGCGTCGGGCGGGCCTGTCTGCGGAACCCTTTATTCATTACTTAAAAGTTCTAAATAATTAATAATAAACAAAAATGTGCCCGAAAAATGACGATGGGCCTGTCACATTTATTATCAAAAGCGAAACGTGCATGTATGTACAGACTCCTGTAAACAAAAGCGAAACGTGCATGTATGTACAGACTCCTGTAAACAAAAGCGAAACGTGCATGTATGTACAGACTCCTGTAAACAAAAGCGAAACGTGCACGTATGTACAGACTCCTGTAAACAGAGGACACCTCTGCTGCAGCCTTCGGGGATTGTAGGCGTGAGCTTATGTAATAGACTTGTACCATTGTGTGTTCTGTGGTAATAGTAACAATATACATACATTGTTGCTCAGTTGTCAATAGCGCACTGCGCATGTGACGCGGATCGGTTCCCGCACGAAACAACACTTGTATGGCGCATGCGTTTAGGATTCTAGACCGCGCTGTTCGTGCATTACAAGTATGTGGTTTTACAGGTTTTATCTTTATTTGGAGCGACACTATTGAAACATTCCTTCTCACCGCACGCCGCCGCGCCGCCGCCGCGCCGCCTGCAATCCCAATCGAACAGTAAGGCAGAGGTGTTCTATAGTACACCCACATTTCACCCGTTATGTTCAAGCACTAAAGAGCGAATTAATGATATTTAAAGCAGGCAGTAAATGCTATAGCACAATTCCACCAGTTATGCTGTGTGGCAGACCTCTAAAAAGAGTTGCAAATTTTAAATATCTGGGTCATTGGGTCTCAAACGATTTAAAAGACAACGTTGATGTAGAACGGGAGCGCAGGTCGCTGGCTGTTCGATGTGGGATGTTGGCCCACAGGTTTGCACGTCGTACGGCTCAGGTTAAGGTGACGCTTTTCAAGGCCTACTGCCAATCCTTTTACACGTGCAGCCTGTGGGTGAACTTTACACAAAGGGCATATAGTGGCCTGCGCATACAATATAACAATACGTTCCGGGTGTTGATGGGGCTGCCGCGTTTTTGCAGCGCGTCCGGCATGTTTGCCGACGCGGACGTTGATCGTTTTTCGGCTATCATGCGCAAGAGATGCGCATCTCTGCTACGCCGTGTTCGCGACAGCCCCAACACCATTCTTAGAACGTTGGCTGATAGGTGGGACTCTCCGATCTTGGGGCGGTGGATACGACTGCACGCAGTCAAGTAGACACTCCCTAGAATCGACGTGCCTCACACACACAGCTTAGGATAAATGTTACTAACATTAGTTTATAAGTTTACTTTGTTACTAACAACTATGGAAGTAATTCTGAAATAAATGTTTATTATTATTATTATAAATAAGTTCATGGGTTCGATTCCTAGTTCAGGCAAAGTGTTATTAGGTTTTCGACCAGGAATTCCCCAGTAGCACCTCGGAGTCTGGATTTGTGCGTGATTGATGGCAATAGGCTCGCCCCCTATTACAATTATTTATAAGACAACAAATAAAGTCCACTGTGTTAGTAATAATATTATTTAGCCTATGTTAGTACCTAATAACTAAACTGATCTGGTTCAATCGGCCAACGCCCACACAAGCGAGCTATCTGCCCGGGCGGCTATCGAGTGCAGAATGATGTTGGGACTGTCACGCAACCTCCGAAGTAATGAGGCAGATTTCTTGCGCCATACCGCGTCAAAGCTGTCAGTGCGCGCGTCGGCAAACATCCCCGACGCACTGCAGTCTGCAGAAGCGTGGCAGTCGCAACAGCACCCTGAACGCATTATGATATTGGATTGTAAGCCCTTTGGGTATATCTGAACCACAGGGCCCCCGAGTACACTGATGTGCAATGCAACTGTACTTCGAGAGAACCTGCGGGCCAGCATGTTCGCCCGGACTGACAACGCTCTGCGCTCCCTCTCCAAATCTAAGTCATCTGTCAGGGAATCTGTTACATGGATCTTAAACATTATAATTATTGACAATTCAATGTATTCAACTGCATCCGGTTAGACTGGAAGCCGACCCCAACATGCTTGGGAAAATTCTAGGCAGATGATGATGATAGACAATTCATTATTTAAAACTAATTTCAACAAATCCGGGCTTTAAATCAGTTTTAAGTAATGCTTGAGTTTTTAGCAAGGTTCTGTAGTACGGGCGTTGGTTAGCTTGCTCGGTTATCTATAGTAGTTCCTTTATCTTGCGCAGGATCATCGTCAACCCTCCACCTGGTGGCGCCGCTGCTCAGCCCCTACGACCGCAAGGGGTTCTGCACCATCCACGTCGACTACAAGTCCAAGTCCAGGCCGAAGAAGTTCATCCGAGACACTATCAAGATAAAGTTCGATACGACTCTACAGAAAGTAAACGCTCCGGACGACGCCACGGTATGCAAGCACATCGACGAGGACCCGCTGAACGACTGCAAGCCGGTCTTCTGCGACACCTTTTACAATGGCAGGAAGTCTCACTTCAATGTGTTGAAGAAACGTTGCGTAGAAGTACCCGCTTGTTTGACTAACGCTAAAACTGAAATCCCTAAAACTGCATACAATCCTGTTTCAAACAAATGTGTCGATAAGCCAGCTATAAGCGAGGAAGATATTAACTTCATCAAAGCATTGGCGGGCGGGAAAAGCAGGCCATCGAAAGATGTGCTGATCATTACAACGACCCGTAAAAACTGCTCGGTGTTACCGAACGATGAGGTACAACGAGTTGGAACCGACTTGGAGTCGCATACCTTATCGAGGGTCGTAGGGGTAAAGACGACCACACGGCCGCGTTCTAACTTCACCGCCAACAAGAAGCCGAAGCACGCGCCGAGGATTCGCATGTTCAACTGCTTAATGACGTACGTGATGACCAACAAGCACACGCTGCTGGCGCTCAGCGGGGTCATCCTCGTGCAGTGCTGCCTCATCTGCACCATGGTCTACTGCTTCGCGAGAAGCTGCACCTGTTGCAAAAAACAAGAAGTCGTCAACAAGTTCTTCAACTACCGCCAGGACGCGTCCGTCACCACGCCGCTCATTTGCACCAGTAATATCGACACGGAGACGACTGACTACCAGTACCTCAGCGAGTCTTCCAATTACATCGACAAGAAGATCAAGTGTTACAAAGCCTGCCAGAAGGAACGGAAGACCAGCTGCAAGCTGAGCATGTCAGACGATATCCTGTCCAAGTGCATCACGAGGCGCGACTGGCACCGGCTGCCGCGCTCCGAGACGATACCCGAGGTGCGCATCGACGAAGACCTAAACGTGAGTGATCATCGAGAGGTACTAGAACAAAGAAAGCTGACCGACACTAAAGTTAACTTCCAAGACGAGACACGAGATGCTAAGAAGACTAAATCTGTGAAGAGTATCGTGAAGAAAGTTGACAGCAGAAGCAATGCGGGAACATTGAGCGATTCCTCTGAAAAAGTGATCAGATGTCACAACTACGAGGGCAGCTCCAACGTGACGGGCTTCAAGAAAAATGAGCACGACAAGGCTTTCGGTTACAAACAAGACAAGAACACCGACTCTATAGAACAAGGTGCTCAGGCTTACTTCTCCAACGACTCGATCGACGACTTCCTGTCGGAGCGAGGGGTGCTGTTCATCGGCGACAATGCGTCCAAGTACTCGTTCAGCAGCATGTCGAGTGCGAACAACTCTTCTCGGTCGAGTAAAACATCCAAGAATAATGTGATGAGAAACTTTATACCTTTCTTATCCCGGAAAGGTAAGGGGCCCTCGTCAGACCCCGGTCTGAAGAAGTCTAAGGCTGATCTAGATTTAGAGGTACTGCACATGTCTCGCGTGTCCATGTGCTCCTCAAGTAATGGGTCCGACCTCTGCAAGGACTTGAAACGAATCAAGGATTCCACTAGTTCTCTTTAGTATATTTTTGTAAAATATAATTGTTATACACTTCATTAATGGCTTTTATTTTTGAGTTTGTATTTATCATGGGATCCTGCCGTTGTGCCAAAAAGATTTTGCCAAAATTTCACTACCCAAACAAATTTTGGCAACCTTTTCTTATACCAATGCAATGTTTGGAATGATTTTAGTACGCACATTTTCATTGGGTCTAACTTTACTTGGCAGAATATTATAATAATAATAATAAAAAAAATAGGGCGCTGGTGTGTGCCTTGGACTCGCAGCTCAAGAGTTTCTTCGAGAGCAGCGAGGATCTCGTTGATACACATTCGAGCCTGTACTGTGCGGCTGTGGCGGCATGTCGTTTAGCTAACGTCAAATTGCCAAATTGTGACGGAGCTATTCGACCAAAACCAGCCGTACCAGCCTGGCAGCGCAGGATCGAACGTCGTATTGATGGGGCCAGGGTACTCATCGGCAAACTATACTGCTTCAGGGAGGGCAATACACGACCACGTGTGATGCGCTTTGTAAGGCGGGCATTCTCGGGGACTGGAATCAGCCCTCGAGAATACATGTCCCGTGTCACAGAGCGCATCGACTTCCTGAAGCAGAAAGTTTGTGCATGGGCGAGCCGAATTCGGCGGTATAAGCGGCGGGTTGATCGATACACGCAGAATCGCATGTTCCAGAGCGATGAAAGGTGGGTGTATAGAACTTGGGAGCGACCTGAACAAAATGTGACAGATGTATGCCGCCCGGATGATGCCGCCACAAGTGCATTCTGGTGCAGCATCTGGTCGGTGCCCGTCTGTCACACTGAGGCTGATTGGATGCAGGATGTCGAGCGAGTGTGTGAATCTGTACCAGAAATGGAAACAGTCCTAATTACGACATCAGACGTTGCCAGAGCGGTCCGTCCGTTACCGAATTGGAAATCACCGGGACCGGACGGACTGCACAATTTTTAGCTGAAATGGCTAATTAGTTCACACACTTGCCTGGCATCTCAGTTCCAGTCATCCTTAGAGTCTGGGTCGCTACCGCAGTTTCTAACAACAGGCGTTACCCACCTGCTCCATAAATCAGGTAGTCCCGCAGAACCCAAGAATTATAGACCGATCACGTGTTTGTCGACGGTTTATAAACTTCTTACATCTATTTTGAGAGCGAAAATTAATACACACATTGAGAGTAACTCGGTTATGTCTGCCTCTCAAAATGGATGTAGGAATGGGTCCCGCGGTACTAAGGAGCTACTCCTCATAGACATGGCCATTAGCCAACAGGTTCGTCGATCCCGCAAGGATCTGTCGACATGTTGGATAGATTACAAGAAGGCCTACGACTCGGTGCCACATACATGGCTCATGAGGGTGCTGGAGCTGTACAAGATAGATGCAACTCTACGCACCTTCCTTGAGTCGTGTATGAGGCAATGGAAGACGGTCCTTCGTTATCCAGGATGTCGACAGATCCAGGGGAATGATGAGCCTGTATGGATTAAACGGGGAATATTTCAGGGCGACAGTTTGAGTCCACTTTGGTTTTGCTTAGCCCTGAATCCTCTAAGTACACTACTGGAGGATTCAGGTCTAGGCTATCGGTTGAAAAGAGGTGGTCAGGTCATATCTCACCTCCTTTACATGGATGATTTAAAACTCTTTGCCCCCAACAAATTGCGTCTGATGGAGCTACTGAAGGTAACTGAAACTTTCAGTAGCGCCATCAGGATGGAATTTGGTGTGGACAAATGTGCAGTCATGCATGTAAAGCGAGGGGAGATTATGGAATCCGAGGGAATTCAACTCTCCGATTCCATAAGCCTCAGATCCCTCTCCTCATCCGAAAGCTATAAGTATTTGGGTATGTCGGAAGCGTTAGGCATCAACGATGCTGACATGAAGCAATCGTTGAAGGAGCGCTTCTTTTGTCGCCTGAAGAAGGTATTAACTAGTCTTCTTTCGGGCGGAAATAAGGTGCGCGCCTTCAATGGTTGGGTCATGCCGGTTTTGATGTACTCTTTCGGCATACTCAAATGGACTCAGACCGAACTCGACGCCCTGGATAGAAGAGTCCGTACACTACTGACCGCAAACCGGATGCATCACCCACGATCATCGGTAATGAGACTGTATATCCCGCGGAAGTGCGGGGGTCGAGGCTTTTTAAATGCGAAAACCCTCCACAACCGCGAGGTGTGCAGTCTCAGGGAATATTTTTTTAAAACCGAAGTGGGTATGCACCGTGATGTGGTCGCAGTGGACAAGGGGCTCACCCCGCTATCCATGGCTAAAGAGAACTGGCGCAAACCTGTAGTACTTTCTACTGATGACCGCAAGAAGGTATGGCAAAGCAAGGAGCTTCACGGGCGCTTCTATCGGGCTCTTCATGAGCCCGGTGTAGACTTCTTAGCGTCCGTATCCTGGCTACGTTTTGGTGACCTTTTCGGGGAAACTGAAGGTTTTGTCTGTGCAATTATGGACGAAGTTATCTTAACGAATAACTACCGGAGACATATTATGAAGGACGGGACGGTTGACGTGTGTCGGGCATGCCACCGTCCGGGTGAGTCTATCAGACATATTATCTCTGGTTGTTCTCGTCTGGCTAACGGCGAGTACTTGCACAGGCATAACCAAGTAGCTAGGATTATTCACCAGCAACTTGCTTATAAACTTGTGGATTCTGAGGTACCGTACTACAAGTATGTGCCCGACCCAGTTCTTGAAAATGACCATGTCACATTGTACTGGGATCGGTCTGTCATTACTGACAGGACTATTGTTGCCAATAAGCCTGATATAGTGGTGATAGACCGATTAGCGCGCCGCACAATGATTGTCGATGTTACCATTCCACATGACGGGAACCTCGTGAAAGCTGAGAAAGAGAAACAAATTAAATATCTCGACTTAGCTCACGAGGTTGTGGACATGTGGAATGTGAGCTCGGCTATCATTGTGCCGATTGTCGTATCGGACAATGGACTGATGGCCGAAAGCCTCGATCAACATCTATCGAGGCTTTCGTTAGGCGGTTGGATCAAGGGCCTGATTCAGAAGGCAGTACTCCTCGATACGGCTCGCATTGTGAGGAGGTTCCTGTCTCTGGAGCCCTAACCACCGGTAGCTTGGACTCTGCTCCCGACACCGGCGGATAACTATTTTTTATATTTTTAAATGTTTTTTTATACTTATTTTTTTAAGAAATATTTTAAAATGTAATAGAATAAGGCATGTAAATTAATAAAGGAGATAATCTATACATATAATAAATCTGTAGACGAGGCGTTTCTGTACATTGAAAATAAAAATTAAAAAAGTAGTTGGGCTGTCATAGGATAACCAACAGATGCCATTTCTTAAATTTTTGGAATTTTTGTCTGTTTGTCTGTTTGGATGTGACAGATTTTGAACAGGCTCAACGTAAAAAGTACCAAACCAATATGGTTCATATTTATACTCAAATATAGTGTAGAACTCCGAGCAGTGATTAGTCTTTGTTTCGTCGCAATGACTTCAGTCTATCAAAAGATATAATCAATTTAAAGCATTCTATAACAATTTTTATTGCAATAAGTGGAAACATGTAACGACATCTATTGGCACGATATAGTACTAACGAAATCATATTGTGATCTTTAAAACATTATTATGTGTTTAATCACGTCGTAAAGGCTTGCCTTTATGACGAAATAATTCTGATCCTTATGTCTGTGTTATTTAAAAAAATAAATAATGATAATGTTTAAATAAATAATATAAACATAAATATAATAAAATCGTATATAATAAAATCGTAGGAAAGGCAAAACTGTACATAGAATATATAAAAAAAAATACTTGGGGCGTGATCTACAATCGATATCGAAGCCAAAAATATAGTTTTTAGAATTTTTGTCTGTTTGTCTGTTTATATGTCCGGGCTAAACTCAAAAAGTACTGCATGGATTTACTTCAAATTTTGCATGAATATTACTAAGAGGTCGGGTCAACTTAAAGGCTACATATTATCACGCTATCACCTACGAGGAGGAGCTGTGAATCTTTATTTTTCTTACGCATTCTGTGACAGCGTGTAATCTAACGACGCATATTTAAATGTTGTTTTTGAGTAAGTCATGCTATTATCTAGCTTTACACTATAAAAACTTTTACGCCATTTAAGTAACTTGGGCAGAGAAACATAGTTTAATGAATGTTAGTAGTATAAGACAATTTTGAAGCAGCGCCATCTATGAGATTTCATAAAAATCAAATCAAGTTACATGTCAACACTTTTTGGAAATTAATAGTTTAAATTTGATCATGTTGGTGAGGTTAGTAGTTAGTTATTCTTAAAATTCATAGATGGTAATGTGCATTTTCTTCATAAAAGTTGTATCGTATAGTTCGTTTTGACAAATTCAAGTTCCAACAAAACCCTCAAAATCTTGAGCAGAGTTGAGGAAGACAATTTAAAAAAAATGCGGTGTTAAGTATTACAAAAAAGTTATGTTCATTGATGATGATCATTTCTTCATCAATTTCATGTTGTTAGTACAAAATAAACATTGACTGTTAATACTTTTGTTCGGTATTTATCTGTGTGATTATTGCTTGGTAATTAATATATTTTCATGTCGTATAGGTACCTAATTATAAACTTAAATTATACCGTGCATCCGAATAACGGCGAATGCGATTTTCTGCGGTTGTTACTTCACACTGTCCGAGGCAAAGTCTTTCGCCTTTCTGAGGACATTTGATGGCGTGGAGTTTCCCACTTACCGCGCAGCCTGCGTAGCACGTCACCTTCTCGACGGTGACCAAAATAGGGCTGACACCCTCGCGGAGGCGAGCGTCAGTGACAGTCCCAGCCGCATGCGTCATCTGTTTGCCGTCATCTTGGTGTTTTGTGGAGTCGCGAACCCGGTAGCTTTGTGGGAGAAGTATCGCCATCATCTGTCTGAAGATTTTCTACGAGCTTTGAGGCGTGCTACTGGAGACGAAGTCGGAGACGGCGAAATGACCACCATACGAAATGACCATGTCGCTTTGTTCTCTTCAGAGCAAAAACAAATTTATGACACCGTCCTTGAAAGCGTTTGGCAAAACCAGGGTAAAATGTTTTTCTTGGATGCTCCTGGTGGAACAGGAAAAACATTTGTTACCACTGGCATACTTGCAGAGGTCAGGAGGCAAGGCAAAATTGCTATTGCTGTAGCGTCGTCGGGAATCGCTGCCACACTGCTTCCGGGACTGCAAGACAGCACATGCCATGTTTAAAATTCCCATCGATTTAGAGAGCGCCGAAACGCCTGTTTGTGGTGTGTCACGTAACAGCGATAAGGGACACGTGCTCAAGGATTGCTCCTGATCGTATGGGATGAGTGTACGATGGCCGAGGATCGAGGGCTGACGAGGTGAATGCTTCGTTGAAACGATCTTCGTTGTGGTCACGAGTTCGTACGCTGCGCTTGACCATTAATATGAGAGCTCGGCTCGGCGGCAATGCACGCGCTCAAGAATTCTCCGATGTCCTTCTAAGTCTTGGCGAAGGCACTCTACCAGAAGAGAGAGGTAGACAGGTGGTGCTTCCAGAGTCTCTCGGTAGAGTGGTTTCCAGCTTAGAAGAACTCATTCGCTGTGTGTACGGGGACATTCAGTCGTATACCGCACCAGCAGAATTCTTGGGTGTGTGAGCGGGCCATTTTGACGCCCAAAAATGATCAGGCTGCAGCAATTAACGAATGCATTCTCTCGGAAATTGAGGGGAATGAACTGGTCTACACCTCGATAAACACTGTTGTCAAGCAAGATGACGCCACACATTATCCCGTGGAATTTCTGAACTCCCTGTCAGCAAGTGGACTTCCAGCGCATACCATCAAGCTGAAGCGGTGTCCCGGTTATGCTTCTTCGGAACCTATCTCCTCCGAAGTTGTGTAACGGGACCCGCCTTAAACTCATCTCGCCCCACAGACACACCATTGAGGCGGAAATTCTTACGGGTTATGGCGTCGGCGAGGCAGTATTTATACCACGCATTCCCCTCATACCTCATAACTTCCCGTTCCAGTTCAAGCGCGTACAGCTCCCCGTGAGTGTTTGCTTCGCGATGACCATCAATAAGTCGCAGGGGCAGACACTGAGGGCAGTGGGTGTCGACGTCAGGACGAGTTGCTTCTCACACGGGCAACTGTACGTCGTCGCTTGCTCCCGCGTCATCACACATTTTGGCTCCTGGCAGCATAACTACCAACGTAGTTTATAGGGAAGTGTTGTAAGGTATATATGATACCTTTGAACGAATTTTTACTCTTTTGTGTCCTGGAATGTATTCCTGCATTATTTTCTCTATTTCCTTCAGTCACCTCTTATGACTGAACTCAGCAGGATTCCCATATAACATTATCATATGATCGAGGCAGGAACCGCTTTGATGAGTAGGCAGTGTATGTGCGGACAGAAAACCGTGGAATGAGCAGATATTAAGATAGTCTTGGATCCCCGCATTGCAGTTATCAGAGTTAATGTTTTTATTTATATCACCTGTTAGTATAACATTCTTAAAAAAGGCTACTGCTTGAAAAATTTGGTTTAAGGAAGCATGAAAAGCATCCAAGTTTCTAGCAGAAGGGGATCTATATATAGCAATTATTGCTGCGGTTGTACCAATTTTGATAATCAAGCAATTACTCTTACAGTCGTGCAGATTGGGTTCCTCGACTGTGACCATTAAAGAATCTTTTGAATAGACAACCACACCATCATTTTGTTTGTTATTAATTCTGGTAAAAGAGACGTTATACCCTGGTATTACTGGGAGGTTATCTTGGCGATTAGACAACCAGCACTCGGTTAGTATTATTATATCACAATTAAAGTTAAGTCTATGAAGAAAAATGTTAAAGCTATCCATGTTCTTATAAATACTACGGATGTTTTGGGTTAATATGGTTAGTGATTTTTGATACACGGAAAGATATTGTCTGCAGTCCTCAACCTTACATGACTTTGAAACAGTTTGAAAACTATTATCTATGTCCGTTATTAAAGTACTATCCATAGTATATTAAAAATAAAAAGTAAAGTCTAAAAATAAAAAAAGGTATGTGGCGCTCTTAGGCGCCTTCATAATCGATTGAGTTGATGTACCTGTTTTCGGCAGACTTTTTAGCAGGACAATCCAGATCTCCCGTTTTGTGAATCGCTGGTTTTTTGAAGCGCAGACATGTTGCACATTTTGGCGCTTCTGCTTTCTTTGTGCAATCTTGAATAGTGTGCCCTTCTTCACCGCAATGACCACACGTAGGGACAGTGGCTTTGCAGAACTTGGCTGCGTGGCCGTACAGCTGGCACTTGTAACATCTGGTTACCAGAGTGAAGTCACGTACTGGACAGGACGTCCAATTAATAAATAGTCGTTCCTGGGTGATCATGACCTTCCGAATGACGGCTGGAACTTCTAGTATATAATTGCAGTTTTCACTATCTTTTCTTCCAGATTTGTGGCTTAGTTTGATTGCGGTCATAAAAGTATCTCGGGACATAGTAGGCAGTTTATCAGTTAAATTTTGTTCGTATAGACATTTAAAGACCTCATTTTCAGTCATAGATGCGGGCACTCCAATTACTACAACGCGCGGTTTGCGCTTTCGGGGTTCGTCGACGGTAAGCTCTGACGAAGCAGTTTGGACTGTTTGCTTGAGCTTGTCCAGGTCATCTTTAGTCTCCGTGCTGATTATGAGACCTCCTTTTCCGATTTTTCGTACGCCTCGAACTTTCAGTTTCATTTCACCTGGGCATATGATGTTTTGGACCATGTTCCTGGTTTCGTCACTGGTCTTTGAGTTGTCACATGGGAAAATTGCCACGGAGCTAAGTTGGTTCGATGACTGGTATCGCACTGCCATTTGAGAAACTCCGTGTCCAACTTTTCGGCAAAGATTGCTGATTCTTAACTTCTGGTCCGAATTGAGTTTTCCTTCATTAGCAGTGGCACAGACCTCATTCAGGCATTGTTCAATGGACCCCAACCAGTTCTGGATTTCCGGAGTGGGGATAGGTTCAGCTGGGTCCACAGCCACTTCTTGCTTGGGTTGTTGAGGTGATCTTGGTGTTGGTGTCGATGGGGGACTGCGCGGAGTCAACCCGCTCCGCGGAAAGGGGCTGCCGTCCATGTTTCAGATTATAAAATTGTACCTATATTATTTTAATCTAGTCACATCATCCTTAACATTACTTGATGTATAAAACACGCTAGTACACTATAAAAACTGGGTCAGTATTTATGCAAGTGTTAATTAATTTATTTTATAATGCATTGATGTGCACGTCTGTATGCGTTGACCGATCGATATTGATATTATTATGTCATTTAGGCATATTTTGGTCTTTAATCAAATGATTTATTATAGCGAACAATCTTTAGACAATAAACGTTTGGTCAAATGATTTGTTATGACAAAAAATATAAAGGCAAAAAAAATTAAACCGACTTCAAAAAGAAATGAACTCAAAATTATGAAATAACTTTAATTTCGGAAGTCGGTGTCTTGGGATCTGTATTTTAGTTTTTTGCCACCGACTTCCGAAATTAAAGTTATTTCATAATTTTGAGTTGATTTCTTTTTGAAGTCGGTTTAATTTTTTTAAATGACTTTTTATTTCGTAATTTTTAGTTTTTGCACTAGAATTTGACCAAGGTTTTGAGATGTTTTCCCTTTGACACTACACCCGTAGCTCGTATCAATACGCCAGGCCGTCACACTTACACGTATTAGTCCATATCTTGAAAATTACTGAACCGATTTTGATGAAACTTGCACTGTTCCCTAAGTTGAAGTAAATGTAAGCTAATACAAAAAAAAATGGTCAAGATCCGATTAATAGTTGCTGAGAAATGCGTGGACAAACATACATACATACGTCTATGAAATTTTGTATATTTTTGTTTGGAAGCCTTAGTAGATTGTCATATCGTCGACCGTAGGTTCAATTGAGGTAAGGGACATAATACGATTTTTCAGGAGAGGCCGACAAAGTTTTTTTTCGGACTAAATCGCCTATAACTTTTTTTGTTATTAACCTTTTTCGGATCTGATTTCACACATAATCTTGTATTTTAGTGCTCTATCTACCTGTGTAACATTTATTTAAATAAGTTAGCTATTTAAGAAAATAGACGTCTCTTACACCAACGTATTTTGTTAGTAATGTCCCTTACATTAAATTGATCTCTACTTGGATCCAATCTATAATGAAAAAATAGTGTAAAGGTCTTGTTGAAAAAATGTGTGAAGAATAAATTCGTTGATTGGGAAGACCCTTACCTTATTTGAAGTGGATTGGCGGCGGTAATTACACCATTTCAAGTTGCTATATTGCATAGTTTTTCAGATACATTGTTATTATGGGGCTGATTCGAAATTCGAATCCAAAAATCAGTAGGGTAAGGGACATTTTTTTTAAGCTAGAATTTTTTCATATACACCATTCGAAAGAGCGCAAAATTCTGAACAAAACTGTATACTCAACTCATTTTGGGTATTTTGTCCCTTACCTTAATTGAACCTACGGTCGACGATATGTGAATATAATGCAATTCCAATAATATTACATACATACGTATCGAATTGATAACCTCCTTTTTTTTTTGAAGTCGGTAAAAAAAAAAACAAAAAAAAAAAAATCAAAATCGGTTCATCCGTTCACAGCACATCCGTTCGTGTTCAGTTCATCCGCTCTTTGCGTCGGGGGTTAAAAAAAAGGAAAGAAAAGAAAAAAAAAAAAAAGTAAAAAGAGATGGGGGAGGGGTGGGGGAGGGGGGGGAAGAAGTGGTCTAAAGTACCTATATTATTTTTGCCGGAAAAATTTTTTTTTCTTTAAATTGCGAAGGTTTGTCGATTGTATTCTGTTCGTGTATTAATTTCTACCGCTCAGGTTAGGTTCGCTCAGGTTAGGTTCGCTCAGGTTAGGTTAGCTCAGGTTAGGTTCGCTCAGGTTAGGTTAGCTCAGGTTAGGTTAGGTTAGGTTAGGTTAGGTTAGGTTAGGTTAGGTTGGGGGTCCCCCCACAGCACTTACGTCCTCGTCGTGATCCCCGGGCAACGCCGTGTCTGACCACCGTAACGGAGTGGCAGACCGGCGGCAAAAGTGTGCTGTGACTTGCAGACAAAAGGCGGACGACTGCAAGGATGCCGAAGAAACTAAGGCGAGACGCCTCCGGGCGGTTTTTATCTGAAAGTCCCTCCCAGGACGATCCAAACGGCCCTTCTCAGGGCCAACGCAGTGGCCCTTACCAGGGCCAATCCACCGGCCCCTCTAAGGGCCACGTCGAAGCTGACCGCGCACCATCTGCGGCCAGCTTATCCAGCCTGCGGGCGGAGTTTTCGGACTCCGACGAGTCCGTCATGGACACGTCGGCGGCCGAAAACGACCGCCTCCAGCGGAAGCGGGCCTACCTGAGGCTCGGGTCCGGGGGCTCCTCGGAGTCGGTGGGCAAGTCGGGGAGGAAGGCGAAGTCAAAAAAGGCTTCGAGTCCTGCTTCGACTCCCACCCACGATGTGGGCCTGGTGGACGCCGAGCGTCAGTTAGGCTTGGCAAGGAGGGAGCAGCTCCAGCAGGACCTGGAGGAGAAGGTCGCTGCCAGAGAGCGGCAGGCGCGGGCCGCCAGGTCGAGGGCTGGCTATGGCACGTCTACAGTGCTGTACGCCGACCACTCCCTGGCGGAACTGGAGCGCATGGCGCTCCAGGACAAGGAGGAGGTACTGGAGGTCGCCTCCAAGTCCTCGAACTTGAAGGGGACCTTCCAGAAGGCCCTCAAATGCCGGGCTGTGAGCATGCACGGCATTGTCCTGGAGCTGATGCAGCGCACAGCCACGGACGAGACGCGGCAGCTGCAGGCGAAGGTGGATCGCCTGCAGCTGGAGGTCAGCCAGCTGCACCAGAAGCTGGCTGAGGCCACGGCCCGGCACGCCCAACCTGCGCCTGCCCCTGCCCCTGGTCTGGCAGACGGAGGCTCCTCCTCCCCTGGCAGCCTCGTGGAAATAATCCGCGGGGTTGTCATGGAGGAGAGGGCCTTCATCAGGGGCTGCTTCGCGGGCATTGAGGACCGGCTCTTGCCGGAAAAGCGGCTCCGCCCGCCGTTAGCGGCGGATAAGAGTCCGCCACCGACGGAGCCGGTGCCTGTGCCTGCGCAGCCTGCGGGAGACCTGCGATCGGGTGCGCAGACCCAGGCCTCGAAGCCCTCCAAGGGCAAAGGGAAGGGCAAGAGGAGCACTGTGGCCCCTCAAAACCCCACCACAAGCGCGGAGGGAGCGGCTGCCACTCCGGCAGCCCCCCAGAACACGCAGCGGGAGGACGCCATGCTTCCCTCTACCACGCCGTCCAACCAGGCGTGGACGGAGGTGGGCAGGGGGAGAAAGGCCAAAAAGCCCAAGCCCGCTGCGACTGCTTCGGCAGCCCAGAAGGCTCCGGCGGGAGGGAGGAAGTTGGTTCCTCCCAAAACTGCGGCGGTAGTGGTGACCATCACCCCGGAGGCCGCGGAGCGGGGCGAAACGTACGAGTCCGTCCTAAGACGGGCTCGTGCTAACGCGGACCCCTCCCGGCTGGGGATCGGCAACATTACGTGCCGCCGCACCCAGGCCGGAGCCCGAATTTTTGAGTTCGCGACGGTCGCCAGACCAGTCAAGACCGCATCCTTGGAGGTGATCGATATGGACGATTCGGTCACCAAAGAGGATGTGGTGGCGGCCGTCGCCGCTGCGGGAGGCTGCAGCGCTAGCGCGGTGAAGGGGGGAGCCATCAGGCCCGGTCGCCGCGGCATGGGCGTCATCCGCGTTGAGTGCCCAGTCGCCGCGGCGGCGGCCGCCCTTAAAGCGACCAAGGGACGGCTGCTCGTGGGCTTCAGCTCGGCTGTGGTCCGGCCGCTTGAGGACAAGCCTGCGCGGTGCTTCAAGTGCTTCGCGCCGGGCCACACCCGATCTACGTGTCCCTCCAAGTCCGACTGGGGAGAGTCTTGCTTCCAGTGCGGACAGGAGGGACACAGGAGTGCCACTTGCAGCGCCGCCACGCCACACTGCCCGGCGTGTGCTGCCAGTAGCCGCCCCGCGGGGCACAGGATGGGGGGCAGGAGTTGCCAGCCGCCCACGAGGAAGGGCATAGTGCCGGCGCAGGTTCGCCCTGTCGCCGCCACCGCCGTTGTCGCCGCCGCTGTAACTCCAGCTCCAGCGGCGGTAGCTGAGGAGGGGGGTGCGATGTCGGAATAATGGTTTCCAATCATCGCATCCTCCAGGCGAACACCAACCACTGCAGAGCGGCCCAGGACCTGCTGGTGCAGGCCATGGCTGAGTGGTTGGTGAACGTAGCGGTGGTCGCCGAGCCCTACTCGATCCCCGGCAGTTGGCTGGGTGACGAGGACGGCTTGGTGGCACTAGCGGCGCGGTCCTCCACAGACTCCCCTCCCCTCTCGCTATTAGAGAGGGGACCGGGATACGTGGCCGCCGCGTGGGGAGAGGTAGCCCTCGTGGGCGTTTATTTCTCCCCAAACCGCCCTCTCCAGGACTTCGAGAACTATCTCGGAGTCCTGGCCGCAGTGGTCGGCAGGGCGGCGCCGCGTCAGGTCTCCGTATTGGGAGACCTGAATGCCAAGTCGGTGACCTGGGGCAACCCAGTCACCGACCCTCGCGGGCGGGCGGTGGAGATGTGGGCAGCCTTCTCTTCCCCCGACGAGCGGAGATGCGTAACGTCATTTCTCAGCGAAAAAAAAAAAAAAAAAAAAAAAAAAAAAAAAAAAAAAAGGTTAGGTTGGGGGACCACCCCACAGTGCTTACGTCCTCGTCGTGTCCCCTGGAAACGGCCCAGCTCTGACCACCGTAACGGAGTGGCAGACTGGGTACGGCCAAAGTGCACTGTGCTTTCGTAGCGATTTTATTTTATCTTGTCTTGTGCGTTTACGAACCTGTCGGAATTTTATTTTATTATGTCTAGCCCTATGCGGGATGCCTGCGGGCGATTTTTAAAAAAGAAAAAAGGCCCTTCTCAGGGCCAAACCAAAGGCCCTTCTCAGGGCCAACCCTCAGACGCTTCGGTGTCAGAGGCCAGCCGCGCGCCTTCTGCGGCGAGCTTATTCGGAACGGCGGAGGACTCGTCCGACAACGACTCGCTGATAAGCGTGTCGGACTTGGACGACTCCCGATCGCGAAAGCGAACCCACCTCAGCGGTGGGTCCGAGGGCTCCTCGGCCTCGGGGTCGACGCGGTTGCCGAAGGCTAAAAAGCCGACGGTGGCCGCGGAGACCCATGTCGTTGGGCTGGCGAACGCCCAACGCCAACTGGATCTGGCTCGGCGGGCTCAGCTCCAGCAGGAGCTGGAGGAGCGGGTCGCCGCCGCGGAAAAGCGGGCGCACGTCGCCCGGGCCAAGTCCGGGTACGGCGCGTCCCGCGTTGTGTACGCGGAGCAGTCTCTGGCGGAGCTGCAAAGAATGGCGGAGGAGGACGAGGAGGAGATCGTGGAGGTCGCCTCTAAGTCCTCAAATCTCAAGGGGACCTTGCAAAAGGCCCTGAAGTGTAGGGCCGCCAGCATGCGCGGTGTCGTCGCGGAGCTGGTGCGACGAAAGGCCAGCGACGAGACGCGGCAACTGCAGGCGAAGGTAGATCGCCTGCAGTCGGAGGTCAGCCAGCTTCATCAGAAGCTGGCTGAAGCCACGGCCCGGCCACAACAGGCCAAGACGAGCCCTGCGGCAGAGGGCCCCTCCTCCAACCTTGAGGAAATTATCCGCAAGGTAGTACGGGAGGAGAGGGCCTTCACAAGAGCCTGCATCGCAGGCATAGAGGACCGGCTCCTGCCGGAGAAGCGCCTCCGACCACCGCTTGCTGCGGATGCTACGCGGTGCGAGCCGGTACCGTCCACCTCCGCCCAGGCGGAAGACGCCCTCCTCCTCCCCTCGACGACCCCGTCCAACGCGTGGACGGAAGTGGTCCGCAAGGGCAAGGGGAAGGGCAAGAAGTCGGCGACGGCCGTCCCTGCCGTCCGCGCCGCCACCGTTCCCACCCAGTCGCAGACGACCGGCAAGGGAAAGGGGACGGCGAAAGGCAAAGGGAGGGGAAAGGGGCGCCTGGTCCCCCCGAAAACCGCGGCCGTCGTGGTGACGCTCACCGCAGAGGCTGCGGAACGGGGGGAGACGTACGCGTCCGTCTTGGTGCGGGCGCGTGCCAATGCCGACCCCGCCCAATTGGGGATCGGCAGCGTCACCTGCCGCAAGACGCAGGCCGGGGCTCGAATATTCGAGTTCCCGGGGGCGGAGGGGAGTGCCCATGCCGACCTCTTCGCAGCCAAGCTCGCGGAGGTCGTGTCGGATTCGGCCAAGGTGGCCCGGCCGGTCAAGTCGGCGGCCATTGAGGTGGCCGACTTGGACGACTCCGTCACCAAGGAGGAGGTGGTGGCGGCGGTCGCAGCCATAGGGGGCTGCGGCATCGCGGCGGTGCAAGGCAGGGCCATAAGGCCCGGCCACGGCGGCATGGGCACCATACGCCTCGAGTGCCCAATCGCCGCCGCCAAAGCCGTCCTTGCCAAAGGACGGCTCACGGTCGGGTTCAGCTCGGGTGCCGTCCGGGCGCTCGAGGAGCAGCCTCTGCGGTGTTTCCGGTGCCTCGGCATCGGACACACCCGGCCCCTGTGTCCGTCCGCGGTGGACAGGACGGACACTTGCTTCCGCTGCGGCAAGGAGGGCCACAAAGCCGCCTCCTGCAAGGCCGCCACGCCGCACTGCGCGGTGTGTGCCGCCAGTGGCTGCCCGGCAGACCACACGATGAGGGGGAGGAACTGCAATCCTCCCCCTAAACGGGGCAAAGCGCAGGCGCCGACCGGTCCTGCTGCGGCTGCCAAGAGCACCGTCGTTCCTGCGACGGTGGCTGCGGAGGGGGGTGCGATGTCCATCGATGGATAGGGCCGAACATCGCATCCTCCAGGCGAACGCCAACCACTGCAGGGCAGCCCAGGATCTGCTGATGCAGACCATGGCTGAGTGGTTGGTGGACTTGGCGGTGGTCGCCGAGCCTTACTCGGTCCCCGGCCGTTGGCTGGGCGACCGGGACGGCTTGGTGGCGTTGGTGTCGCGGTCTTCCACGGACTCCCCTCCCCTCTCGCTCTTAGAGAGGGGACCGGGATACGTGGCCGCCGCGTGGGGAGACATGGCCCTGGTAGGGGTCTACTTCTCCCCAAACCGCCCTCTCTCGGACTTTGAGGATTTCCTCGAGGTCCTCACCGCAGTCGTAGGGAGGGCGGCGCCACGCCAGGTCGTGGTGCTGGGCGACCTGAACGCCAAGTCGGCGGCCTGGGGCAACCCGGCCGCGGGTTGCAACGTCCGGGGACGCGCCGTCGAGTTTTGGGCGGCCTCTTGCGGTGTGTCCCTCCTCAACAGGGGGGCGGTCCACACGTGTGTGCGGCAACACGGCGGGTCAGTGGTGGACATCTCGTTTGCCACCCCCGCGCTAGCCGCCCGCGTCGTCAACTGGCGGGTGGAGATGGTGGAGACGCTGTCGGACCACCGATATGTGCGGTTCGACATCTCCACCCAGGGGGGGGGGACGGCCCGCGCCGGGCAATCTCCCTTCCCGCGTTGGGCACTCACCCGCCTGGACCGGGAGGCAGCCGAGGAGGCGGCCTTTCTCCAGGACTGGCTGTCGCCCCCTGTCGAGGTCCTGGACGTGGACGCCGCAGCGGTCCGACTCAGGGGGTCCTTGACCGAGGTGTGCGACTCCAGCATGCCTCGGTCTCGCCGCCCGCCTCCCCGTCGTGCCGTCTATTGGTGGACGGAGGAGCTGTCGGGTCTCCGGAGCGCCTGCGTGGCGGCCAGAAGGGCCTACACGCGGAGCCGACGCCGCAGCGCCCGAAACCGAGTCCCCGCGGAAGAGGACCGCCTTTATGCCTCTTACCGAGAGGCGAAGACGGTCCTCAAGTCGGCGATGGGCGCTGCAGAGGACTCGGCGAGGGCCGAGATGCTGGAGGGTCTCGACAGGGACCCTTATGGGAGACCATATAAGGCGGCGCGGAACCAGCTCCGCCCCTGTGGTCCCCCCCTGACGGAGACCCTCGAGCCAGCGTTGCTGGATGGGGTGGTCCGGTCCCTGTTTCCGCGCAGGACCGACTTCGCCCCACCAACGATGGCTCCCCCGCAAGGGGCGGCTCCACCGGAGGAAGAGGTCCCTCCGGTGACGGCGTCGGAATTCCGCGAGGGGGTCCTCAGCCTCCGCGCGAAGAAGACGGCCCCCGGACCAGACGGCGTCCCGGCACGGGTGGTGGCGATCGCCGCCTCCCAAATGGAGGAAAGGTTTCGGGACCTCTTCAGCGCGTGCTTTACGGCTGGGAGGTTCCCGAAGCTCTGGAAGGAGGGGCAGCTGTGCCTCCTCCGAAAGGAGGGACGCCCGGTGGACTCCCCTTCGGCATACCGGCCCATCGTCCTGCTCGATGAGGTCGGTAAGATGTTCGAGGGGATCGTCGCGTCCCGGCTCGCTGGTCTTTTGCGGGGAGTGGGGCCGGATCTGTCGGACGCCCAATTCGGCTTCCGTCGAGGGCGTTCGACAATCGACGCGCTGGCCCTGCTCAAAGGCCAGGTGAAGGAGGCGGTGGAGGCGGGGGACGGAGTGCTGGCGGTGTCGTTCGACATTGCAAATGCCTTCAACTCCGTCCCCCACTCGACGATATTGGAGGCGCTTCGGTATCACGGAGTGCCCCAATACCTGCGGGACCTGCTGGCCAGCTACCTGGAGGGCCGAGAGGTCCTCCTCGTGGACAAAACGGCCACGGTGAGGCGATACGGCGCAGAGTCCGGTGTTCCGCAGGGGTCAGTGCTGGGGCCCCCCCTGTGGAACATCGGTTTCGACTGGCTGCTGCGGGGAGCCCTCCTTCCGGGCACGAGTGTCATCTGCTACGCGGATGACACTCTCCTCACTGCCCGGGGGAGGAGCTTTGGGGAGGCGGCCTGTTTGGCCTCGGCTGGCGGATCCTTGGTCGCAGAGAGGATCCGCCGGCTCGGATTGAAGGTGGCGCTGCACAAGACCGAGGCTGTATTCTTCCGCGGGCCTCGGCAGCGCTGCCCTCCCGACGCGCACATTGTTGTAGAGGGCGTCAGGATAGCGGTCCAGCCCCAGATGAAGTATCTGGGTCTGGTGCTGGACGACAGGTGGCGCTTCGGCCCGCATTTCAGCGGGCTGTCGACGCGCCTGTTGAAAGCTGCTGACGCCCTCTCGTGGCTCCTCCCGAACCTGGGGGGGCCCAAGGAGAAATGCCGGCGCCTGTATGCCGGCATTCTGAAGAGTATGGCCCTTTACGGGGCCCCCATCTGGGCGGACTCCCTCCACAGGAGGGAGAATGCGACCGCCCTCCGCAAGCCCCAAAGGGCCATTGCACTGCGGGTGGCGAGGGCCTACCGCTCCGTGGGCTTTTCGGCGGCGTGCGCCCTGGCCGGCACCCCTCCTTGGGAGTTGGAGGCTTGGGTGCTGGCCAGAGTCTATGAGTGGACTGCGCAGCGGAGGGCGCTCGGGGAGCGCCCCGTCGCCGAAGAGCGGGAGGCTGTGCGGCGGGAGGCGAGGGACGCCATCGTCCTCCACTGGACGGAGGACCTCGCCACCGCCGCCTTCGGCCGCCGCACGCTGGACGCGCTCGGTCCGGTCCTGCAGGGCTGGCTCGAGCGGTCCCACGGTTTCCTCTCGTTCCGCCTGGTGCAGGTGTTGTCCGGCCACGGCTGTTTCGGAACGCACCTGCACCGGATTGGAAGGGAGGAGACCCCGGCCTGCCACGACTGCGGCGCGGCGGAGGACACGGCACAGCACACGCTGGAGGTGTGCCCAGCGTGGTCCGAGCTGCGCCGCGGTCTGACCGCGGTGGTCGGACAGGACCTCTCGCTCCCCAGCGTGATCAACGCCATGCTGGAGAGCGAGGAGTCCTGGTCAGCGGTAGCCTCCTTTTGCGAGGACGTGATCTCGCAAAAGGAGGAGGCGGAGCGCGCGCGGGAGGATGACCCTCTCGCTGCGCCGCTCCGCAGACGAAGGGGTCGGAGAAGGCGCCGTCCTCTCCTTCCTCATGGTGGCGATGGGCGGGCGACAGGCACGGGGGTGCCTCCGCCCGCATTGCACCCATCACCACCTTCGTCTGTCACTCCCGGGCCCTTCCCCCTCCCCACGGGGGGGGCGTGAGGGGCCCGCCTTGGAGGGCCATCGTCGGCGGAGGACTGGATGTCAAGGCTTTGCCGGTTTCCCAGTCCCCCGCCACTCTGACGAAGCGGGAGTGTCGCTGGGTTATTTTAGTGGGTATACCGGGTCAGCCCGGGGAGTCCCACATAGCCCCCCATCCCCCGATGGGAGGGTATGCGTAATGCATTTTTTCCCAGCGCAAACAAAAAAAAAAAAAAAAAAGGTTAGGTTAGGTTAGGTTAGGTTAGGTTAGGTTAGGTTAGGTTAGGTTAGGTTAGGTTAGGTTAGGTTAGGTTAGGTTAGGTTAGGTTAGGTTAGGTTAGGTTAGGTTAGGTTAGGTTAGGTTAGGTTAGGTTAGGTTAGGTTAGGTTAGGTTAGGTTAGGTTAGGTTAGGTTAGGTTAGGTTAGGTTAGGTTAGGTTAGGTTAGGTTAGGTTAGGTTAGGTTAGGTTAGGTTAGGTTAGGTTAGGTTAGGTTAGGTTAGGTTAGGTTAGGTTAGGTTAGGTTAGGTTAGGTTAGGTTAGGTTAGGTTAGGTTAGGTTAGGTTAGGTTTTTTTTTTTTTTTTTAATAAAAGAAATTACCGCGGACTTGGTGGTCCGCGCCCTTATTTACTTATTTAATTTGTTTACATTGTTTTCTTTATTTGGGGAGCAGTGACGGTACTCCCGTCGGACAAATTAATACTAAGAATGCTTATCTTAAAATCTAAGTGAGTCCATCTTAAACTATTGTGTTTTTTTTTTTTTTTTTTTTTTTTTTTTTTTTTTTTTTTTTTTTTTTTTTTTTTTATATATATAATTTCACACACATGCTCATGCTTTATTAATACAATTTTCGTTAAAATTAACTTAAAATTAAAAATACATTTTGTTTATTATTCTAAATTAGTTAAGATTCTTAATTTTCTATACATATTCTACTTAATGTTAACAATGTATTATTTTTATTATTATATATATATATTTTTTTTTTTTTTGTAATATATTGTCACTGTTATCTTTATTAGTATTATTATTTTTTTTTTTTTTTTTTTTTTTTTTATATTACATATATTATTGTTTTTGTTATTATTTTTTTTATTATTATAACTTGTTTTACATTTACCTTAGTTACTTATTATTCTAGATACTGCTATGGGTTATATGGGCTTATCTACTTGTACAGTTAATCTTATTTTTTGTTAGTGTTGTAAGTGGGTTGTGGGTGGATAGGGACTGTTCGTGGTGTTTAGGTGGTTAGGTGGGGTTTGCTGACCAGGGACTTCGCTAGCCTGAGCAGAGCTTCCACGACAACTGCGTCTCGGTGCTGCATGGCCATCTTTAAATTATAATCGATGACCGTTTTAGTCGGCGCATCCATCGCTCTCTTTGCGAAACGGGCTGTGGCGTCGTCGGCGTCGTCGGTGTAATAGACGCAACTGACCGTGTGTCTCGACACCGCCACTACCGCGTGGGAGACGCTGTCATGAATTTGGAGCCTCCTGGACTTGGTGTTGATGATAATTACGTTGTCGTAGGTCAACCCCTGAGCCTCGTGTATGGTCAACGTGCGCGACCCTTCGCCAGACCCGAATCCCCTGCTCACAAGAGAGGCTTTCTCCTCTTGCGTATGAACAAGGAACAGGGTGTTTGGGGCGGTACTTGGTATTTGCGCTCCCGTGTAACCTTTCACCCTCAGGGAATGGACCCGCGACAACGACGATTTGGAGGAGTATATACCGGAGTATATCTCGCTCAGTGCAAATGCCACATCCATCGGGTTTCGGTGCGTGCAGAGCAGCTCCTGGGTGATACCAGCCACCAGGTTCGGACGGGTATACCTTAACTTGAATAGGTTCTCTCTGTCCAAAAATGGAAGCTGGTTCACGTCTCCGATGAGGACAATCTCGCTTGCACCAGACAACTTTACTGCCATAACTATGGCCCCAAAGTGGTTCATTAGAGCCTCGTCTACCGTGAGACGGTAGCATTTGTCTTGGCTCCTGAACCCTTGGGCTAAGATTGAGGCCATAGTGCGCACCTTTGTCTTGACTCGGTCGCCTAAGCGGCGCGCAAGCTTTCCTCTGAGGTCTTTGGCAGCTTCGGTTGTCGTGGTGGCTACAACGTCCTTCTCCTCATCGAAGTTTTTTACCACCCAGGTTGTCTTACCGCAACCCGGAACTCCGTTTACCCACCTGATCTTGGGCACCGCCCAACTTTCCTGAGATGCTGGGATTTCTGAAGTCCCCAAAATGGATTGCGCCATTTCAAGGATCTTATCGTCCAGCATGATTTTGGTACATTTGGCGGTGACCAGTATCGGGTCGTCTTTCTGTGCTCTGAATTTAATTTTGCCTGAGCGCTCCGTTTCTTCCTCGTCCAGGGCCACGAACCCGCTCTTCGCGCTATAGGCTGCCATGTACGACCCCGTCATCTCCCCTTTGATGACGTGAGAGTTGACGTTGTCGTACACTGCTGCCCCTGCTTCCTCGAGTAGTACCCTTAGCAGACCTTCTGTATCTCTCTGGAAAGTCTGCAGGATCTTCCTGCATGTCATGAGATTGACCTCCCTGGTCGCTCTCACGATTGCTACATACTCGAGGAAAGCGCTCTTCACGTGGTCCGTGGTGTCCAGGCTTACTGCGAGGGTCGGCGGGCTGACTTGCCCTTTATCGGCTCTTGTGGGCGTAGGCTTCTGCTGGGTTGGTTCCCTAGGCTTTTTCTTGAAGAACCTCTCCACTGCCGTTTCCTGCCTGTGAGTTGGTGAAACACGGCTGGTGCTTGGGAGCAGAGCGGTAAGGAAAGTGCCGAAGGCTTCTAGGCGACTCCTCGACTTTGCCCGGTCCTCCGGGCTAGTAGTTTTGCTCTGCTCCTTTGCAGCTTTTTCGGCGGCTGCCTTTTGCTGGGCCCTCTCCGAACCGCTCTGGCTGGTCGGGTTTGTCGTGGGGCTCGTCGCGTTGGCTGTTGGTTGTCTAGGGGCTTTGAGGAAGCTCAAAGTTTCCCCTCTGTCCTCATAGACGACTACCTCGTGGTGTTCTGAGGCCTTTAGACAGCCAAAGCGGTCTGCGACGTCTCCTCTCTCTCCTCCGACCGTCATCGCGTCCACACTTATGGTTCGGGCCGTTGCTGCCGTGTAATCACCTGCCTCCCTGATCCTCTGTAGCAGTGAGCTCGCCTGAGCAAATGGATTCTCCTCTCCCCACTCGAGTAGTGCGATCGTCTTCCCTTTGGATCGCACTAAACGGCATCGGTGAGAGGCTACTTCCACTTGAGGCAGTGCAGCATACTTACTGCCTTTCATGCTCGTTTTAGTGGTGCTTCCGTTGATCAGGGCGGCAAGGCCTGGTGAGATTGGTATGCGGGCCGCAGGTCGGCTTGAGCCTACGCAGAAACTTATGCCCAGCCTTTCTCCTTCTCTGTTCATAAACAGGGCGACTCCTCGCAGCCTGACTCCTGGGACTCCGTCTCCTCCGCACGCCAGGAACTGCGTGGTGGACATGATGTTGGGAGCTGGTTGAGGTCTGGCTTCTGCTGCCGCTGTTTGTGTTGCTGCTGGTTGTTGTAGTGTAGTTGCTGGTTGTTGGTTAGTGTTTGTGTGAGTGGTTTGTGTTATGATGGGTGTTGTTGTTGTTGTTGTGGTGGTTGCTGGTGTGGTGGTTCGTGGTAGTCGGTTTCGACTAGACAAGGTTGCGTCCGTTTTGTTAGCCTCTGCCGCGACCGCAGCGACTTTGCTCGCGAATGCCAAGAATGGTGTCCTAGTAGCCGGTCTCCCCATGATGGTGTGGAGTGTAGACTGGCTTGGCTGGGTTTCTAGCTTTACTTCCAGCTCCATTCTGTCGTGGGCGAACCTAGGGCATTCGAAGAGCAGGTGCCAGACCGTTTCTTCGCAGCTGGGGTCACAGACGCACGAGGGACTATCTTTGAGATGGAAGCGGTGGAGATACGCTGAGAATCCTCCATGTCCTGTTAGGACTTGCACGTGGATTGGTGTGAGAACTGCGTCTCTAAGTGTCCTTTTCGCCGCTAAGACGTCTGGGAAGAACACCTTTGTGACCGCTCCTGTGCTTGAGGACTCGTATCGCGCTTGCCACTTCCTTATAGTCTCTTCCCGTATCTTCCTCCTCACGAACGATACGGGGACCTTGTCGTAGTCTGCTGTCTCTTTCGTTAGAGCTGCCTCCTTGGCCAGCTCGTCCGCTCTTTCATTTCCGGCAGTTCCCACGTGGGCCTTGAGCCAAAAGAGCCTCACATCTCTGCCCTCCTCTCTGATCTCACGGACGCTTCTCTTAATTTGGAGTGCCAAGTGGTGAGTGACAGACGGTCTCCTCAGCAAGTCAAGTGACGATCTTGAGTCGCTTAAAATGCTCACGGAGGCCGCCCTGGACTCTCTCACCATCCTGACAGCTCTGAAGAGAGCGTACATTTCCGATTGGAAGACTGTGTTGTGAGGCTCCAAGCCAAAGGTGCTGGACCTGGTCTCCTTCCCGTTTTCCCACCAAGTTAGGGCAGCGCCGACTTTCCCCTCTATCTTGCTGCCATCGGTGTATATTTGGGGACCGATTACTTGGTGGGTTTCCAGGGTTTCGGGAGTCAGGTCCTCTAGGCGCGTGTACTCTGTTGTTGTGAGTAGCGCTGGGTGAGGATTCTTGGAGTGGTGCACATCGCACTCCAGCTCACGGCCCGGTGGTATGAACTCTCTGGAATGTCCTTTCCTGATCTTGAATAGGGTTGCTGCCTCGATTACCCGGAGGTCTAGGGGGAGTTGGCCTGACAGGATAAGTGCCGATGTCAGAGACACCGTGCGGTATGCTTTGCAGATCTTCTGCGCGAAGCCCCTCTGCAGTGAATCAAACTGATTCCTTGTCATCAGCTTCTCTGCTGCAGGGGCCCACGCACTCGCTGCATACATCACGATGGGCTCTATCACCGACACGTATATCGTCCTAATAATCTCTTTGTTGAGACCCCAGGTCACCTTCGCCGCGCATGCGAGCTGCTTGTAGATGTCTGCCGCCTTTTTACAGGTTGCAGACACGTGCGCGTTGAAAGTGAGTTTGGAGTCTATTGTGAGGCCCAGCAGCTTGACCTCTTCGACCAGGTCCAGCCGCGTGCCCGACATGTGCAGTACCGGAATGTCGTACTTCAGCTTTCTCGTTAACACCATCGCGTTGGTCTTGTGCGCGGCGAAACGTAGCTTATTTTGGACGCCCCATTCCGATACTATGTCTAGCGTGCTGTTGGCTGCTTGCTGCAGGGGGCCGGCTGTGTGGTCCGAGAAAACTAGGACGACGTCGTCCGCGAAGGCTTGGCAGTATACCCCTATACTAGCCATCTTGTGTAGGAGCGAGTCTAGGATAAGGTTCCAAAACGTCGGTCCGGCGATTGAGCCTTGGACGCATCCTTTCGTGGTACCCTTCTCGCTAGTCGCTCTGGCGTAGTTGACCCTGATGTTCCGGTCTTCCAGGTATGAGGCGACGAGAGCGTAGATGTTCTTGGGACAGTTCTTGGCTACCATTTGTTTTTTGAGTGCTGGCCACCACGCGTTGTCGAAGGCCCCCTCTATATCCAATGATATCAAAAGCACGATCTTTTTGGCTTTGATTTCGGCTCGTATGTGGCCCATTAGAGCATAGAGGGCGTCCTCGGTTCCGCGCTGCGGCATGAAGCCATATTGGTTCGTGTTAAGTGTCGGGAGAAAGTGCCACTGGAGTCTGCCTACTAGGAGCTTCTCGACGATTTTTCCTAGGACCGAGAGCAGACCTATTGGCCTGTACGACTTTGGGCTGGTGTAGTCGTCCTTTCCTGGCTTGCGGAGGATACACACGTGGGCGACCTTCCACTGCTTCGGGAAGTGTGACAGCGACAAGCACCTATTGGCTATCGCTAAGAACACCTCCCTATCGCAGTTTATTGCCGTTGTGCAGATGTCAGCCGTTAAACCGTCGGGACCGGGGGCTTTTTTCGGATTTTGGTCTTGGAGAACCAATTCCAGCTCCGCGGTCGTGAACGGTGGATCATCGGCTGACAGTCCTGTTGGGTTATCCTCCTCCGCTAGCCTCCTAAGGGCCGTGTGGTATGGCTCTTCGGCATCCGTCGAGTCGCCAGGGTAGAAGGTTTTTGCCAGAAGATCCGCCGATTGCTGTGGGCTGAGCGTCTCGCCCGCGGTATTTCTCAGGAGCGCGTCGTCCTGTCTTCTGGCTGTCTTCCTTAGTACCCTGTAGATGCCGTCCCACATGCTCTCTCGGTCCTGCTTCGAGCAGAACTCCTTCCAATTGGCAGTGGCTGCTTCCGCTGCTGCTGTGGTGTATGTCTGTTTTGCTTGTGTGTATTCCTGGATGGTGAAGTGTCTCCGGCTAGCGGCTGCATTCCGGATCCTTCTCTTCTTCGTCATCGCATCTCTTCTGAGACGGTCCAGAGAAGGATTCCACCATGGGGGCTTCGCGTCACGTTTAGGCAACCCCAGTTTTGGGATCGCTACCTCGCATGAGCGGTGGATGTTCTGTGTGTACAATGTGATGATTGTCTCCAGATCCTCAGGTCTCGAGACGTCCGAGACTCTAGTTGGTGTTATGTCTCCTTCCGCCAGGCTGGTCTTGAAATGTGTGTTGAATTCGGACCACTTTGCCTTCTTGGTGTTATAGATGCGCGTCGAGATCGGCCTCAATGGTTCTAAGGCCTTTTCTAAGCGCATCGAGAAGGTTATCGCATTGTGATCTGAAGTCGTTAGACTTCTTTCAACCCGCCACTCCTCGACCTTGCCTAGCAGCGACAGGCTGCATACCGTCACGTCGACGATGCTTGTGCACCACCTGTCTCCTCTGTAGGTCTCGAACGTCGGTGTTTGGCCCATATTCAGGATGTGGAGATCCCGCTCATTGAGGAATGAGTTGTACGCTGCCCCGCGATGGTTTTCGGAAACACTTCCCCACCACTGGCTCCATGCGTTTATGTCTCCTCCGACCAGAATGTTATTTGTGTGTAGTTTTTGTATGGTGTGGTGTGTCTCGGAAAGGTAGGGTTCGATTTCCTGGTCACCCTCAAAATAGACCGACAGTACCCCAAAGCTGAGCTGTCCCGCCTTCAGCAAGACGGCAGCGATGTTCTCGGTCACAAGCTGAGGGTCGTGGATGACCTCCAGGCTGTTCCCGAACACAACGATCGCCGCCTTTACTGGTTTCTGGCGGTTGAGGCTGCACTGGATGACCTGTGTGCCAGGGCTTTGTTTCATTACACCTGTTCTTCCTACATAGGGCTCTTGAACAAGTGCTACCGAAACTCCCTTTGCCTGAGCCGCCAAGTGGAGTTCTTCTGTGGCCAGCTTGGAGCGCTGAAGATTGACCTGGATGAACTTCAATCTTGCTGTCGGTCTTGTTGCGTTTTGAGGGGTGACTGGTTGGCTGGTTTGAGTGTCATTGTCGCCCTTAGCAATAGGAGACGCGCGATCTCGCTATACCATCCCATTTTTGGCGTTCCTGGCAGTCTTCGCTGAAAGCTGTGTGTGCCAGGTCGCTGTCCGTCCTGTGTGCTACCTTGCAGTTTACGCAAGTGGGCTGTTTGCCATCAGCTCTTGCGAGGCAGTCCCTTATATTGTGCTCTCCACTGCAATAGCTGCAGAGTTCTGTTACGGCCTTGCATATGGACTTGTTATGTCCATATCCAAGGCACTTTGTGCACTGAACGAGGGGGGACTGGTCCTCAATAGAGCACCGCTTAATTCCCACGTGGACTTTCTGCGCCTGCGTGTAACATTTCCAGAGCTCCGGGGAGAGCTCCAGTACAGGATGGCACTCATGGGGGTTTCTCGCGCGCTTCCTGTATCGCACCCTTAGAGTCTGCCCATCCACAGCGACGTTCTGCAGAAGGTGTTTGTTCTGCGCTTTAAGAAGATCGACGATCTCCCCGTCGCCGTAGCTGGACAGCACTCCCCTGATGCATACTAGGGGGTTTAGGGGTTTCGGCTCCTGGACCTTGAGCCCTGTGTTTGTCTTAAACTGGCCCTTTATAATATTTAGGTCCGATTTGCTTGCGCACCTCAGGACCACCTTCTGGTTGCGCGCTTTCCGGACCGTGTCGACTCGGGCTCCGCTCGTTTTGAGGTCCAAGGCGGTCCTGATCCTCTCGATTACGTTTTCCCCAGTGTGCTGGGGGTTCGTGGACGAAACGATCAGGGTGTGGTTGGGTTGTGTTGGTGGTTTGGGGGGCTTGGGTGTGCTGGCAACCTGAGCAAAGGTTTTGGGACCCTGCTGTTGTTGAGTCGGCCTATCCATCCTGCTCAGGTCTGCTACCCCTTGCTGTATGTTCTTGAGTGTCTTTTTGACCTCGCCGACTGCGAGCTCCGCCTCCAGGTTCATCGCCGGGGGCGCCTGGATTGGCGGCTCTTTGTCGCGCAGTACGCGGAGATCAGCGGAAACTATTTCCAGCCTTTCCGAGATGGGTTTGAGGTGTTGGGTGATGTTAATTTCAGGTTGTGGGGGTGGGGGGGGAGTCACTGGCCTGTTTGCAATACTCTGCAATTGGAGTTTTAGTGCCTCAAAGGCCTCCTCGAACTTTGCGGTGGTGAGTAGGAGGCCTGTCTCCCGGCTGCTCGGGTCCGGGTCCGTGCTCATGTCTTTTGGCCGGGTGAGGTCCTCTTTGAGCCTTTCAAGGGCCTTCCGGAGCACGTCGAGCTGGTTGGATACGCTGGTCACATTCGTATCGAGGCGTGTTAGGCTGGCCCCCATTGTCTCCCACTTGGGATCCCCCGGGGCTCTTGCGCCTTCCAGCCTGGTCCTCTCGTGCTCCTTTATGTTCCTTTGGCCCGCGGTTGCGACCTCGTCCTTCACCTCCTTGATGCCCTTGAAGGCCTCAAGGGTTTCGTGGCCCAGCCATTCCCGGAT
Organism: Oligia latruncula; assembly: GCA_948474745.1. Classification (NCBI taxonomy): domain Eukaryota; kingdom Metazoa; phylum Arthropoda; class Insecta; order Lepidoptera; family Noctuidae; genus Oligia; species Oligia latruncula. The sequence goes on along the minus strand of OX419711.1, from coordinate 19,844 downwards.
CCCTTTAGCCTCCTTCTTGGTGTCCGAGACGTCCGAACGCATGAGGGAGAGCTCGACCTTCATGGCCATCAACTCTCGAGTGTGAGCTCTCTCGACGCGCACAAGTTCTTGCGCGTGTCGAGAGCGCTCCTTCTCGAGATTGTATTTGTGGCGAGCTCTCGAGTCTGCGAGTGAAAGGGCCGTCTCGTATAGACCCTGTAGGCACTCATGGGCTGTGGTTTTGCACTCCCTCTTCATATTGCCGGCTGCCTCCAGTGCTTCCTTCCCCTTCTGAAGCAGGTCATTTGCTTCTCTGGTGGCCAAATCCATCTCCACTCCCGTTCCCCTCTTCGGCGTTCTGTAAAGAAGACTCGGCCGTCCACTACCGGGACGGTCGGCCTGACTGACTGTCGAGGCCACCGAGCTTTCTTCGTCCGAGATGATTTGGTGGGGGGGGGAAATACCACATTGCTCCCAGTTTATGATGACTTCTGATATTCTCCTGCGGTCCTCCGTCTGAGACGTCTCAGGCGCCTCAGCCGCCGAGGGCAGCGGCGGAGCTATGCTCGTGGCATCCGGCTCCGACGCCGCCCTCGGCGGCTGAGACCTCTGTGAAGGACGCGCCGACTTCTCCGAGACCACAGACTTTGCCGTATTCTTGAGCACTTTTTCCCTAAGGGATTTCGGGGCTTTTACGGCCTCCGTGGTCATTTTACGGGATGTGGTGGGCTGATTTGAAGTCATACTTGTAGGGTGGAAGTTACTGGTTTTATATGTCTGTTATTATTTTTGTTTGTGTTAGTTCGTTTATGTTATGTTGGGTCAAGGTTAGGTTGGTTAGGGTTAAGTTAAGTTAGGGTTAGGTTAAGGTTAGAATGGGTGGGTTAAGGTAAGGTTTGGTTAGGGTTAATTAATTATTATTACTTTATACTAAATTAAAACTAAAGTACTATGCCTGTTATGTGTTATGGGCGTATACTTAGATGTGTGTTATTATTGTTTTTTTTTTTTTTTTTTTTTTTTTTTTTTTTTTTTTTTTTTTTTTTTTTTTTTCCTTATAATTAGATGGACTCACGGATGGTGAATGTTCCGCTGGTGGTCTGCGTCTGCTGTCCGGTGAGGAGTCCGATAACTGCTCAGGGCTCGGATGGTTTGAGCCCTGTGTGTACGCTGATGGTGGTCTTCGGTGGAATTCCCTGGTGTTACTGGGTGTATGGCTGAACGGTGTGCTGATTTCAGGATTCTGGCGGGGCCAGATTAAAGAGCGTTTTGCGCCCTTCAAAATGAGCCCAAGCACGGCTTTCTAGCTCCAACGGGGACGAAGTTAGGCCGCGGGGGGGGTGAGGTAGCTCCGAGGGGGGAAGGGGGGGGGGGGGGGGTTTCGTGGGGAGAAGATTTAGGGGTGAGGGGGGGTGAGGAAAGGGGGGTCGGGGGGGGGGTGTTTCGTGGGAAGAAGATTTGGGGTGAGGGGGGGTGAGGTAGCAAACAGGAGGGGAGGGGGTATGGTCGGCAACTAGCGGGGCAAGGGGAGGGGTTTACGGGAGCGGGAGGGGGGTGGGATATGAAAAAAAAGGGGGGGGGGGGGTGGAAGAGGGGTAATGTGGAAAGAGGGGGGGGGGGGTAAGGGCTTGAAGTCCCGAGTCAGATGAGTCCAAACTCGGGGGGGATAGGACTAGGGGTTTAGGAATTCCCTCGGGGCTTACCTGGTGATGGATTGTGGAGTCGTCTCACTGATGTCTGGTCTGCAGGCAGATTCCTCGGCCGGCTTCGGAGTCTCCAGTAAGGGCTGGGATGACTGGCTGTACGTCACGCCTCGTGGTTTTAAAACAACGTGGTACCAAAGTGAGGTTAGATTGAGGTTATTTTCCTCTAAAACCACGTGTTTTGGTGTACTTTCGCACCTTAATAAATCCCAGACCGCTGCTCCGATTTTCCTGGTCTTAACGTTGTTAAATAGGCCTCTGCCGCGACTCTCTGGAGTAGTGTTTGCAGGCCGACTCGACTGACCTTTGGTGAGATATCCGCTGCTGAAGTTGCGGGGGTCCTGCTCCTGAACCCGTGGAGGTAGAGACTTGCGCACACTTGTCCTGATGAATTGGCACTGCACAATTCCACTAATAACTTTTTCGCGTACGTAGCTCAACGCGTCGAATTTTTGTGAATTTTTTCCGCGGAGCTGATGTTGATCGTGCGATGTTTTATCGGTTACTGGGTTAGGTTAGGTTAGGTTAGGTTAGGTTAGGTTAGGTTAGGTTAGGTTAGGTTTTTTTTTTTTTTTTTTTTTTTTTTTTTTTTTTGTTTTGGCAGGAGTGGGAAATCCTCATGGACGCCCAGGCTGCCTCCTTTAGGAGCCAGTTTGGGCAGTGCCGGACTCTTACCGGCTAAAACCACACTCCTGCCTTACAGCGCCCCTCTGACGTGATCAGAGACCTTTATTACTTTACATCATATTTACTTTCCTTTACTTATCTAAATTATAATTATATATTACGTTTCCTATTTTAACATTTTTATGGGTCTTTTACATGTTCAATATTCTTACATTTAACAACATTTATATTTTCTTTATCTTTATTACTATAACATAGTCCATCTTACACTCTAAATTGCTTGTTACTCTAGATGCATATCAATCCTGCTGAAATGGTGTACCCATTCCAGCAAAATTGATATGCATCTTAGTCTGAATATACATGTTTATTGGTTTATTCTAGTTACTTACTACAGTTTCAAACATTTTCAACGACTTGAGTAATTATGCTACTGTTATATATTATATGCAAATATGAATCCTAAGCATATTCGTTTACTTATTCCTAGTAATAGTCTTGCTAGCTATTTTTATACAGAAACCGACAAACTTGTTTCTGGTATCTTTGTTTGCAATTAGTGCACTCAAATTTGCCGTCGTTACCTCAACTCCTAATTCCTGCTCAATCTCATACCTCTCCCGACAGTAAGCGGGGCAGTCCGTCAGTACATGTACTACAGTTTCCTGTTTGTCAGAGTCACATATGCACGATGAGCTCTCCTTGCACTTAAACCTGTTTAGGTATTCGGAGAACCCACCGTGCCCTGTCAATAATTGGGTAAGTACTCCTGTAGGTTTCAGTGCTTTAACTATACTAAATGCTTGTATGGCATCGGGGAAAAATATTTTCGTCACGCCGGCTGTTTCTTCAGATCTGTATCTCCGATTCCATTCGTCAATCGTGTCTGCGCGAATCTGCCGCTTGACGAATGAAATCGGGCATTGGTCATAATCTGGCCTTGTTTTTGTCGTAAGGGCGGCGTCCTTAGCCAGCTGGTCTGCTCTCTCATTGCCCTCCAGTCCTGCGTGGGCTTTGATCCAAAAGAGTTCAACTTTTTTGGATCGATCCTTGCACTGTCGCAGGTTTTCGCGAATTTCGACTGCGAGGGGATGGAGAGAGCGGTGGTTGGTGACCGCTTCCAGCGACGACCTGGAGTCGCTATATATGCCGAAACTGTGTTTTGGACTTCGCAAAATTTCCCTTGTGGCCTTGCATATAGCCAGCAGTTCAGCCTGGAAGACGGTACAGTGGGGCGACAGCTTAAGTTTTTGGGTTTTGGTTTCGGCATCATTGCTCCAATGAGACAATGATGCCCCAACCTTGCCCTCGACCTTGCTGCCGTCCGTGTATATCCGCACTGCTTGAGTACAGTGGTTGTTGTGTTGCTCCTGGTCTGCCAGGCATATGAACTGAAGGCTTATATGTTTGGCTGGGTGGGGAGTTCTGTCAAACGCGGTACGTCGCTCAACCTCCTTATCTCCTAATGCTGGCCGAGGTACCCCCCTCCTTGCCTCATACAGGGCCGCTGCCTCTTGTATTCGGAGATCAAGGGGAAGTATCCCAGCCAGCACCAGTGCCGAGTTCAAGGAAACTGTACGGTAGGATTTGCACAGTTTCTGTGCAAATCCCCTTTGGACCGCATTTAGCTGTTTGCGCACCGTCAGCTTTTCGGCTGCTGGTGCCCACGCACTTGCCGCATACAGGATCGTCGGTTCGACTACTGCCGTGTAGATGGAGCGTATGACATCCGGATTGAGTCCCCAGCTGATCCTGGCTGCCCTCGACAACTGCTTGTACAGGTTTAGTGCCTTTTTGCATACATTAGATGCATGGGCATTAAATGTTAGCTTGTCGTCGATGGTCAGCCCCAGGACTTTGATTTCCCGCGACATACCAATATCGACCCCGCCCATGCTCAGCAGCGGGGTGTCATATTTAAGTTTCCGCGTGATGACCATCGCGTTCGTCTTTTGCGGTGCGAATCTTAACTTATTTTTGACTCCCCACTGGTGAACATACTCGAGAGCGTCATTGGCACGTCGCTGGACTTCCGTCGCTGAGTCCCCATCGAACATCAAAACTACGTCGTCTGCGAACGCTTGGCAGTAGTCTCCCCTTTGTACCAGGCCTTTGAGTAGGGGGTCGAGTATCAGGTTCCAAAGAATAGGGCCCCCTATCGATCCTTGCACACAGCCTTTGTTTGTTGCCCTGGTAACCTCCTGCCCCGCATATCTCACCCTGACCCTCCTGTGTTTCAGGTAACTGTCCATCACTCTTCTGATGTTCACCGGACATTTAGTTTCTGCCAGCCTTGTTTTTATGGCCGGCCACCATGCGCTGTCAAAGGCTCCCTCTATGTCCAGTGATATCATAACGATAAGCTTCTTGTCTTTTAATTTTTTGCGTATGAATACTAGCAGGTCATAGAGGGAGTCTTCGGTACTTCTCTGTGGCATAAACCCATATTGGCGTGTGCTAAGTCCGGGTATGATGTACCATTTCACCCTTCCTATCAGCATTTTTTCCAGGACTTTTCCCATCACTGGCAACAGTCCTATTGGCCTATATGATTTAGGAGCTGTATAGCTCTCCTTCCCGGGCTTCCTCAGGATGACTACTGTCGCTTCTTTCCAGATCCTCGGGAAGTAACCCAGCTCTAGGCATTTGTTTGCCAGTGATAGGAAGAGCTCCGGATCGTGGTTTACCGTTTGCTGGCAGATATCGGCCGTGAGGCCGTCTGCCCCGGGAGCTTTTTTAGGGTTGAAGCTGCGTATGGCTACGTTCAGTTCTTCCTGGGTAAAAGGAGGGTCATGTTCTTCATCATGACCCATCTCGTTTACGTTTTCAGCAACCGATCTTATACGCCTGTGTTCCTGATTATCTTCTTCCTTCTTGTCCTCGGGGTAGAATGTTTCCGCCAGCAATGTGGCAGATTCTAGGGGGTTCAATGTTTTACCTTCCTTGGTCAAGGGCAGATCCTCCTGTCTTTTAGTAGTCCTACCTATGACCCTGTAAATACCCTCCCAGAGTCCCTCCCTATCCTGTTTTCCACAGAAGCTTATCCAGCTTTCTGTTTGGGCTGCTCTTTCCATTTGCTCATATTTTTCTTTAATTTGCAGGTACTCCTCGACGACTTTCGCTCTCCGGATCGGCGCTGCACAGCGGACTCTACGCTTCCTAGTGGCGACCTCCTTTTTCATCATGGCGAGCTCATTGGACCACCAAGGTAATTTAATTTTGTTATTTGACTTTAATTTCGGTATACTTTTATTAGATGCTTCTACTATTAAGTTAATATACAATTCTATTTTAAGTTCTAAATCTGTTTTATTATTAATCTCATCAAATTCAATTTTGTTTATTTTGTTATCTTCTAGCAACTGGCCCAATTTCTCACGAAATTGGCCCCAGTTTGCTTTTTTACTATTAAATATTCTGGTTGTTCTACTTATATCTAACCCCTTTGCCCTTTCTAGTTTAATTTTAAAAAGAATGGTGTTGTGGTCAGAGCTCGTCATGCATTCGTCCACTCTCCAGTTCTCGACCAGGTCGAGCAGATCCGCCGTACATGCCGTGATGTCCACATAGCTGGTATACAGTGAGGTACCCCTCACTGTGTGGAACGTCGGTGTGTCACCTATGTTGAGCACCTGCAATCCCATCTCTTCTAGGGCACCCGCCATTTCGACCCCTCTTTGATCGATCTTGCGGCTACCCCACCAAGAGTTTTTGGCGTTAGCGTCTCCACCCAAGATGATTCTCTGGCCGAAGAATCTCTCTATCTTAGTAAGCTGCTCCAGGTATGGCCCTATCGGTGTTGGTTTCGGTTCTAGGTAGAATGAGACCACCGCGATCTCCCAGGCGCTTGTCTTCATCTTCACCACTGTGATGTTGGGCGTGGTGAAGTTCGGACACTGGACAACGTCTATATCGCTATCAAAGACCGCAATTGCGGTCTTTATGACGCCATCTCCATCGCCGGTATGCTGGTATATTCTAGCACCACGGTAGTCTTTCATTCTGCCCAAACTTCCGATGTACGGCTCCTGGAGCAGCGCGAAAGCCACCCCGTTTTTGTGAGCTTCTAGCATAATCTCATTTGTGGCCAGAGCCTTCCTCTGCAGATTAGCTTGTGCCACGAGGTATGGCCTTTTTTGGGAGACAAAGTTTTCACCTGGGACCACCTTAGCAATATGCCACCCTTGATCTTGCTATCGCATCCCATTTTGCCCTGATGGGGCAATCCTGGCTGAATGCGTTGTGAGCAGTCTTTTCGAGCTTTGAGCTTTTCGTCTAGGATGACGCCAAGCAGTTTTATTTCTGGCACAAAAGCCAAGTCGGTGCCGTCCATTTGAAGTTGCGCGGTTTTCGCTTTTGGCGTGAAGGCGATGACTTGGGTTTTTGCCGGGCCAAAGGTCAGTTTCACGCGTTTGCCCCATTCGCTGATGTTAGCGAGAATGCTGTTGGTGAGTTGTTCCACTGCATCAGGTGTGTCTGCCGTAACCACCAGCAGGACGTCATCCGCGAAGGCTTGCATATGGCAGCCCGAGGGCAGTTCCATGTCCAGGAGCTCATCGAGAATTAGGTTCCATAAGACCGGACCACATGCGGATCCCTGAATGCAGCCCCTAGTCAAAGTTTTGTGCACTCGGACTCCCGCATGATCCAACGTGGCGGTTCTGTCCTGCACGTAGTTCCTAATTAGCCCATAGATGTTATGCGGCGTACCGATGTGTTTGAGGCGATGGAACAGAGCAGGCCACCAGGCGTTGTCAAACGCCGCCCTTATGTCTAGTGATATTGCTATGGCTAGTTTGTGGTTCTGTTTAGCGTGATGTATGTAATTTAGAGCGGTGTGGATGGCTTGGGTGGTGTTCCTTTGTTGACGGAAACCGTATTGTTGAGGGTTTAGTTGATTGCCGACTTCAGCGTGGTGGGATACCCTTTTAATAAATAGTTTTTCTAGGAGCTTCCCGAATACTGGGATGAGGCCTATGGGGCGGAATGATTTTAGATCTGTCTGATCATCCTTTCCCGGTTTGGGAATGATCTTGACATAGGCCTCCTTCCAGATTCGGGGAAAATGCTGTAGGGCGAGGCATCTGTTCATGATATCGGTTATCAGTTGCGGGTAATGTGCGGTGAATTGGAGGCAGATATCGGATGTGAGGTTGTCGAGGCCGGGGGCTTTGCTGGGGCTTATCTGTTTAAGTTGCTCGAGAACCTCTTCTTCCGTGAACGGATGGTCGTTTATTGTGTTGATAGTAGGACTATGGTATTGATGTCGAAGTTGTGTTTGTATTGGCATATGGTCGCAGGTGTCATCGGGATAAAAGTGGTTTAGGAGGGCAGTGGCTGTCTCCTTTCCATCGGTGGTAAACTTGCCTCCTACTTTGAGGGTGATGGGTGGTCTTCTGGGCGCAGTCTCTTTCAGAAGTCGGTTGGTCAGCGACCAGACGTTCTCTTTCTGCTGGAGTTCGCAGAATTTGCGGAAGTTTTTCGTGGACTCCTTTTTGAGTTCTTCCGAGTAGACCGCTTTCTTATTTTGGCTCTCCTCCAGAAGGGCTTCAAGAGGTAATCTTTGCCGTTTCGCAGTGTGGATTCGTCTGTGGAGATTTATGATGTCTCTCTTTTGGGTTTCGAGGCTCTCGGTCCACCATGGAGCTGTGCGCCTATGGTTCTGACCTTTAATAGGCATGGTCTCACTGCAGCTGTCACGTATCAGGTCAGTAATTTGGTGGACGAGGCACTCCAGCTGATCAACATCGAGGTTGGGAACATCCCTATCGAGCACGTCCGATAAAGTCATTCTGCGCAGCACAGCATCTTTAAAGTCTGCCCAGTCTGCTCCTTTGGTGTTAAATACGAAGGTTGAGTTGGTGTTGTTTATTTTCGTTGTAGGTCTGCGGAAAGCGATGCTAAAGTCGATGGCGTTGTGCTGCGAGGACGCGCAACAGTCCAGGTTGACCCTCCAACCGCGAACCAAGTCTATCATTGAGGCAGACGCAAGCGTCACATCAATGATAGACGATCGGTCGCGACCGTGCGTTACTGTTTCGAAAGTCGGGGTGGTTCCGTTGTTGCAGATGTACATGTCGTTGGCGTAGACGAGTTCCAGAAGGCTGGTTCCTCTGGGATTAGATTTTTCACTTCCCCACGCAGGGTGCCAGCCGTTAAAATCTCCCCCCAGTATGCATTTGTGTTGCGATGTGGTTTTGAGGAGGCAGTCTATTGCTTCAAGCGTGCAGGAAGGGTCGTCTCTTGGCTCTACGTAAGCAGAGGCCAGGTAAAATTTCTGGTGGTCGGTTTGTAATTGGATAACGCTTAGGTTGGCCGAAGACATTCCGGACTCCCCCAACACCACACCACACCCAGGTTTGACGAGGATGCATGCCTTAACATTGCATCCGTTGGAGAATTGAAAGATGTCGATGCCTGATATAGGTTTTACCTCCTTGCCAGATCCTATGTAAGGTTCGGTCAAGAAAGCTATGTCATATTGGCCTTTATAAAAATATGTAAGGAATTCGTGGAAACTGTTTTTTGAGCGATCAATGTTACACTGTACTACTTTAATGAGGGACTTATCCATAATCGGTGCGGCTGATAATTTTAATTTTAAGTGATTTTACTCGGGGGCAAATGTGTGAGGTGGCCTTGTGCCCAACGTCGTAGTTGGTGCTGAATTTGTTGTTGTGTAGGTGACAGTTGATGCATTTAGGCGTGCCTTTCTTCTCCCGAATCGGGCAGCTTTCAATATTGTGGCCTTCTTCAGAGCAGTAGGCGCAAGGGGATTGCTTCGCGGTGCATTTAGTTTTCATGTGCCCAAACTGTAGGCACTTTTTGCACTGGATGAACGGCGAGAAGTCTTCTGAGTGCACGCGTTGGTGGTCGACGCAAACTCTTCCCATGTCGACTATTCTACGCCATAGGGTGGGGTGAGCAATTAAGATGGCGTTGTATAAGTTTGGGTTTCTATTATTTCTTTTGAAGGCGAGTCGCAGGTCGTCGTTCTTCTCAATGAGGGGCGATAGCTCTTCGTTCTGGCCGCGAATGATGTCGACCAGCTCCTCCGAGGGCGTGTCTATTGAGATACCCTTGAGGATAAGCATGGGTCGCAGTTTCCTTGCCGGTTCCGCGGTAAGCTGGGTGGAATTTTCCAGTTTCTTAAGGGTCTCGTCGCGCTGTTTCTCCGTTTCGAACTCGACCCTTAGTTTATTATTGGACACGGACTGGATTTTCGAAGGCGCATAGGTGGTGGTGCGGAAACTGACGCTGTTCCGAAAGGACTCAACGACTTCCTGGCGCGTTTGTGTGTCGCATTTAGCCGAGACGATGAGGGCAGGTCTGTTAGGTGGTATGTCTTTGGTTGGACGATGAAATGCAGGCGCGCTAGCAGCCTGCGCGTAAGTTGGTGACGCTGGTGCTGCTGGTGTATTCGTGATAGTGGTGAGGTGCTTGGTCAACTCCTCTCGCACGCAAGTCGCAATCTCCTTTCGGAGTGCTCCATTATCATCGTCGGCTCTGACGAGGTTTTTCATGGCTTGGACTTCTGTCTTTACACTCGAGATGATTTCGTTTTTGAGGTCGCCGATGTAAGATGGTGGTTGTCCATCCTGGCCAAGTTCATCTTGAGAAGAACGAGCGAAGTTAGGGAGCTTTGATATCGCTATGCGTATTTCATCCGACGCCAGAGCAATGGTCTTTTTATTGGTGGCCGTGACGCTTTTGTTCTCGTTTACGCTGGTTTTGATGCATTCAGCAAGTCTGCATATGACGGCGATGCATGATTCTATGCTGGTAGCCTCTGAAGAGTCTGCGGGGAGGGGAGGAACTTTGATCGGGGGTGGGGGGATGACAGAACGAGGGGGAGTGTGGACTAATGCCATTTTCCATTAGTTTTATTTACTTCTGTCGATAAAACTGGCTCTCTAGTGGCTCAGGGGAGAGTGTTTTGATGGAGATTGACAGCTGTCGGCTTTAAAAGCAACAGGGAACGCTAAAATGGAATAAAAATATTTTCGTAAAAATCACCAAGTTTATCTACCCGTCGCCATAGGGCGGGTGGGCGGGCAAAATTTTTCGATTTTTTGAGCTAGACACACGTGGGTGGTGTCAAAACACGCGTCTGCGCGCGGGCTGATCAACAATCGACTGTACGGAGGTAGGTTTAGAACAATTTTTTTTGGAATTAAACTATAAAACGTGATTTTATTTTCAGAATTTCGAAAGTATTAATTTGGGTGTTCTAACCGGCAAGCCCGGCTATGAAACACGGTCCAGACTGAAGGTGCGGCAGGTAAGTAATTAATAATAAACAAACAGAAGGATTTTATAGGAAGAATTTCGAGAAAAAGGAGATTTTAGTGTTTTTAATTAGCGAAAATTACGAAAAATCAATAAAAACACATTTTATCAATTAATTATGCAAGCAAGTAGTTGGAAAGGTAGGACAGAGCCTAATTAAGATTGACTGCGCCGAAAACTGCTTCAGAATCCGTCTCCGTGGTGCAAAGTAATTGTAATTTGTGTTATTTGCTGCTCCGCTAAGGTGGACTTTGAACAAAGACGGTATGTGAGACTTATTTCGATTTTTTGAGCTAGACACACGTGGGTGGTGTCAAAACACGCGTCTGCGCGCGGGCTGATCAACAATCGACTGTACGGAGGTAGGTTTAGAACAATTTTTTTGGAATTAAACTATAAAACGTGATTTTATTTTCAGAATTTCGAAAGTATTAATTTGGGTGTTCTAACCGGCAAGCCCGGCTATGAAACACGGTCCAGACTGAAGGTGCGGCAGGTAAGTAATTAATAATAAACAAACAGAAGGATTTTATAGGAAGAATTTCGAGAAAAAGGAGATTTTAGTGTTTTTAATTAGCGAAAATTACGAAAAATCAATAAAAACACATTTTATCAATTAATTATGCAAGCAAGTAGTTGGAAAGGTAGGACAGAGCCTAATTAAGATTGACTGCGCCGAAAACTGCTTCAGAATCCGTCTCCGTGGTGCAAAGTAATTGTAATTTGTGTTATTTGCTGCTCCGCTAAGGTGGACTTTGAACAAAGACGGTATGTGAGACTTATTTCGATTTTTTGAGCTAGACACACGTGGGTGGTGTCAAAACACGCGTCTGCGCGCGGGCTGATCAACAATCGACTGTACGGAGGTAGGTTTAGAACAATTTTTTTGGAATTAAACTATAAAACGTGATTTTATTTTCAGAATTTCGAAAGTATTAATTTGGGTGTTCTAACCGGCAAGCCCGGCTATGAAACACGGTCCAGACTGAAGGTGCGGCAGGTAAGTAATTAATAATAAACAAACAGAAGGATTTTATAGGAAGAATTTCGAGAAAAAGGAGATTTTAGTGTTTTTAATTAGCGAAAATTACGAAAAATCAATAAAAACACATTTTATCAATTAATTATGCAAGCAAGTAGTTGGAAAGGTAGGACAGAGCCTAATTAAGATTGACTGCGCCGAAAACTGCTTCAGAATCCGGTTAGGTTAGGTTAGGTTAGGTTAGGTTAGGTTAGGTTAGGTTAGGTTAGGTTAGGTTAGGTTAGGTTAGGTTAGGTTAGGTTAGGTTAGGTTAGGTTAGGTTAGGTTAGGTTAGGTTAGGTTAGGTTAGGTTAGGTTAGGTTAGGTTAGGTTAGGTTAGGTTAGGTTAGGTTAGGTTAGGTTAGGTTAGGTTAGGTTAGGTTAGGTTAGGTTAGGTTAGGTTAGGTTAGGTTAGGTTAGGTTAGGTTAGGTTAGGTTAGGTTAGGTTAGGTTAGGTTAGGTTAGGTTAGGTTAGGTTAGGTTAGGTTAGGTTAGGTTAGGTTAGGTTAGGTTAGGTTAGGTTAGGTTAGGTTAGGTTAGGTTAGGTTAGGTTAGGTTAGGTTAGGTTAGGTTAGGTTAGGTTAGGTTAGGTTAGGTTAGGTTAGGTTAGGTTAGGTTAGGTTAGGTTAGGTTAGGTTAGGTTAGGTTAGGTTAGGTTAGGTTAGGTTAGGTTAGGTTAGGTTAGGTTAGGTTAGGTTAGGTTAGGTTAGGTTAGGTTAGGTTAGGTTAGGTTAGGTTAGGTTAGGTTAGGTTAGGTTAGGTTAGGTTAGGTTAGGTTAGGTTAGGTTAGGTTAGGTTAGGTTAGGTTAGGTTAGGTTAGGTTAGGTTAGGTTAGGTTAGGTTAGGTTAGGTTAGGTTAGGTTAGGTTAGGTTAGGTTAGGTTAGGTTAGGTTAGGTTAGGTTAGGTTAGGTTAGGTTAGGTTAGGTTAGGTTAGGTTAGGTTAGGTTAGGTTAGGTTAGGTTAGGTTAGGTTAGGTTAGGTTAGGTTAGGTTAGGTTAGGTTAGGTTAGGTTAGGTTAGGTTAGGTTAGGTTAGGTTAGGTTAGGTTAGGTTAGGTTAGGTTAGGTTAGGTTAGGTTAGGTTAGGTTAGGTTAGGTTAGGTTAGGTTAGGTTAGGTTAGGTTAGGTTAGGTTAGGTTAGGTTAGGTTAGGTTAGGTTAGGTTAGGTTAGGTTAGGTTAGGTTAGGTTAGGTTAGGTTAGGTTAGGTTAGGTTAGGTTAGGTTAGGTTAGGTTAGGTTAGGTTAGGTTAGGTTAGGTTAGGTTAGGTTAGGTTAGGTTAGGTTAGGTTAGGTTAGGTTAGGTTAGGTTAGGTTAGGTTAGGTTAGGTTAGGTTAGGTTAGGTTAGGTTAGGTTAGGTTAGGTTAGGTTAGGTTAGGTTAGGTTAGGTTAGGTTAGGTTAGGTTAGGTTAGGTTAGGTTAGGTTAGGTTAGGTTAGGTTAGGTTAGGTTAGGTTAGGTTAGGTTAGGTTAGGTTAGGTTAGGTTAGGTTAGGTTAGGTTAGGTTAGGTTAGGTTAGGTTAGGTTAGGTTAGGTTAGGTTAGGTTAGGTTAGGTTAGGTTAGGTTAGGTTAGGTTAGGTTAGGTTAGGTTAGGTTAGGTTAGGTTAGGTTAGGTTAGGTTAGGTTAGGTTAGGTTAGGTTAGGTTAGGTTAGGTTAGGTTAGGTTAGGTTAGGTTAGGTTAGGTTAGGTTAGGTTAGGTTAGGTTAGGTTAGGTTAGGTTAGGTTAGGTTAGGTTAGGTTAGGTTAGGTTAGGTTAGGTTAGGTTAGGTTAGGTTAGGTTAGGTTAGGTTAGGTTAGGTTAGGTTAGGTTAGGTTAGGTTAGGTTAGGTTAGGTTAGGTTAGGTTAGGTTAGGTTAGGTTAGGTTAGGTTAGGTTAGGTTAGGTTAGGTTAGGTTAGGTTAGGTTAGGTTAGGTTAGGTTAGGTTAGGTTAGGTTAGGTTAGGTTAGGTTAGGTTAGGTTAGGTTAGGTTAGGTTAGGTTAGGTTAGGTTAGGTTAGGTTAGGTTAGGTTAGGTTAGGTTAGGTTAGGTTAGGTTAGGTTAGGTTAGGTTAGGTTAGGTTAGGTTAGGTTAGGTTAGGTTAGGTTAGGTTAGGTTAGGTTAGGTTAGGTTAGGTTAGGTTAGGTTAGGTTAGGTTAGGTTAGGTTAGGTTAGGTTAGGTTAGGTTAGGTTAGGTTAGGTTAGGTTAGGTTAGGTTTTTTTTTTTTTTTTTTTTTTTTTGGTTTGGCAGGAGTGGGAAATCCTCATGGACACCCAGACTGTCCCACTGGTGATGCAGTCTGGGTAGTGCCGGACTCTTACCGGCTAAAACCACACTCCTGCCCTTTCTCAGTGATCCTCTGACGTTATCAGAGACCTTTTCTAGGGGTATTTTTATTTTATTATTTATTTTAATACAGTGCCTACGGTTTGCCTTAAATTTATTTATTCCTACATTTATTTTATTAATTTTAAACAGCTCTTACATTTTGCCTTTATATTACTAGTTTCAAAACAAAGTTATTATTTTTTACTGATTTTATATTGTCTACTTCTTTATCTTGTGTTGTCGTCTAAACAATATATAGCTAACATATTATCTTATTTGCAATTTCTTTTTATTACCTATATTTAACAATTCCAAAATTTCCATGTCTTGTTCTTTGCTTGGCTTATTTTTATTTCCAGCTTACTTATTTTTATATGCTTAGGGTATATAATTTACCAATTATATATTAAACATAACTTACTCATCTATTTCTATTTACTACTGTCTTTGCTATTTTCACACAATATTCTATAAATTTTTGTCTCAACAGATTGTTAGCAACTATTATATGTATATTTTCGGCTTTTATTTCGCAATCGAGTACTTGCTCTATTTCATATCTAAGCTTAGCGTAGACTGGACAGCTAAACAGGAGGTGTGGGACAGACTCGGCGACCCCCGGCTCACAAATGCACGATGGGTCCCCCTTACACTTGAACCGGTGCAGGTATTCTGAGAACCCACCGTGCCCCGTCATCACCTGGGTCGTCAAGCCTGCCGGTTTGATTTTCCTCACTGTTTGAAATCCTTCCACCGCATCTGGGAAGAAAATTTTGGTGACAGCCGCTGTTTGTCCCGTTTTGTAGCGTTCGTTCCATTCGTCGAGAGACCGCAAACGAATCTGTCTCTTGACGAATGAAACTGGGCAACTGTCGTATTCGGGTTTCTTCTTGGAGTGCAGAGCAGCCTCTTTCGCCAGTTGGTCCGCGCGCTCATTCCTCTCCAGTCCTGCATGTGCTTTAATCCAGAACAGGGAAATTTCCTTGTTCTGGAGTCTGCTGTCTCTGATGTTGGCTCTAGTTTCGACTGCCAGGGGGTGGAGGGAATATGGGTTTACGACCGTTTCCAGGGCAGAGCGTGAGTCGCTAAGAATAGCGAAACTAGCCTCGCTTCGTCGCAGGATGATTTTTGTGGCTTGACATATGGCCAGGAGTTCCGCCTGGTGGTTAGGTTAGGTTAGGTTAGGTTAGGTTAGGTTAGGTTAGGTTAGGTTAGGTTAGGTTAGGTTAGGTTAGGTTAGGTTAGGTTAGGTTAGGTTAGGTTAGGTTAGGTTAGGTTAGGTTAGGTTAGGTTAGGTTAGGTTAGGTTAGGTTAGGTTAGGTTAGGTTAGGTTAGGTTAGGTTAGGTTAGGTTAGGTTAGGTTAGGTTAGGTTAGGTTAGGTTAGGTTAGGTTAGGTTAGGTTAGGTTAGGTTAGGTTAGGTTAGGTTAGGTTAGGTTAGGTTAGGTTAGGTTAGGTTAGGTTAGGTTAGGTTAGGTTAGGTTAGGTTAGGTTAGGTTAGGTTAGGTTAGGTTAGGTTAGGTTAGGTTAGGTTAGGTTAGGTTAGGTTAGGTTAGGTTAGGTTAGGTTAGGTTAGGTTAGGTTAGGTTAGGTTAGGTTAGGTTAGGTTAGGTTAGGTTAGGTTAGGTTAGGTTAGGTTAGGTTAGGTTAGGTTAGGTTAGGTTAGGTTAGGTTAGGTTAGGTTAGGTTAGGTTAGGTTAGGTTAGGTTAGGTTAGGTTAGGTTAGGTTAGGTTAGGTTAGGTTAGGTTAGGTTAGGTTAGGTTAGGTTAGGTTAGGTTAGGTTAGGTTAGGTTAGGTTAGGTTAGGTTAGGTTAGGTTAGGTTAGGTTAGGTTAGGTTAGGTTAGGTTAGGTTAGGTTAGGTTAGGTTAGGTTAGGTTAGGTTAGGTTAGGTTAGGTTAGGTTAGGTTAGGTTAGGTTAGGTTAGGTTAGGTTAGGTTAGGTTAGGTTAGGTTAGGTTAGGTTAGGTTAGGTTAGGTTAGGTTAGGTTAGGTTAGGTTAGGTTAGGTTAGGTTAGGTTAGGTTAGGTTAGGTTAGGTTAGGTTAGGTTAGGTTAGGTTAGGTTAGGTTAGGTTAGGTTAGGTTAGGTTAGGTTAGGTTAGGTTAGGTTAGGTTAGGTTAGGTTAGGTTAGGTTAGGTTAGGTTAGGTTAGGTTAGGTTAGGTTAGGTTAGGTTAGGTTAGGTTAGGTTAGGTTAGGTTAGGTTAGGTTAGGTTAGGTTAGGTTAGGTTAGGTTAGGTTAGGTTAGGTTAGGTTAGGTTAGGTTAGGTTAGGTTAGGTTAGGTTAGGTTAGGTTAGGTTAGGTTAGGTTAGGTTAGGTTAGGTTAGGTTAGGTTAGGTTAGGTTAGGTTAGGTTAGGTTAGGTTAGGTTAGGTTAGGTTAGGTTAGGTTAGGTTAGGTTAGGTTAGGTTAGGTTAGGTTAGGTTAGGTTAGGTTAGGTTAGGTTAGGTTAGGTTAGGTTAGGTTAGGTTAGGTTAGGTTAGGTTAGGTTAGGTTAGGTTAGGTTAGGTTAGGTTAGGTTAGGTTAGGTTAGGTTAGGTTAGGTTAGGTTAGGTTAGGTTAGGTTAGGTTAGGTTAGGTTAGGTTAGGTTAGGTTAGGTTAGGTTAGGTTAGGTTAGGTTAGGTTAGGTTAGGTTAGGTTAGGTTAGGTTAGGTTAGGTTAGGTTAGGTTAGGTTAGGTTAGGTTAGGTTAGGTTAGGTTAGGTTAGGTTAGGTTAGGTTAGGTTAGGTTAGGTTAGGTTAGGTTAGGTTAGGTTAGGTTAGGTTAGGTTAGGTTAGGTTAGGTTAGGTTAGGTTAGGTTAGGTTAGGTTAGGTTAGGTTAGGTTAGGTTAGGTTAGGTTAGGTTAGGTTAGGTTAGGTTAGGTTAGGTTAGGTTAGGTTAGGTTAGGTTAGGTTAGGTTAGGTTAGGTTAGGTTAGGTTAGGTTAGGTTAGGTTAGGTTAGGTTAGGTTAGGTTAGGTTAGGTTAGGTTAGGTTAGGTTAGGTTAGGTTAGGTTAGGTTAGGTTAGGTTAGGTTAGGTTAGGTTAGGTTAGGTTAGGTTAGGTTAGGTTAGGTTAGGTTAGGTTAGGTTAGGTTAGGTTAGGTTAGGTTAGGTTAGGTTAGGTTAGGTTAGGTTAGGTTAGGTTAGGTTAGGTTAGGTTAGGTTAGGTTAGGTTAGGTTAGGTTAGGTTAGGTTAGGTTAGGTTAGGTTAGGTTAGGTTAGGTTAGGTTAGGTTAGGTTAGGTTAGGTTAGGTTAGGTTAGGTTAGGTTAGGTTAGGTTAGGTTAGGTTAGGTTAGGTTAGGTTAGGTTAGGTTAGGTTAGGTTAGGTTAGGTTAGGTTAGGTTAGGTTAGGTTAGGTTAGGTTAGGTTAGGTTAGGTTAGGTTAGGTTAGGTTAGGTTAGGTTAGGTTAGGTTAGGTTAGGTTAGGTTAGGTTAGGTTAGGTTAGGTTAGGTTAGGTTAGGTTAGGTTAGGTTAGGTTAGGTTAGGTTAGGTTAGGTTAGGTTAGGTTAGGTTAGGTTAGGTTAGGTTAGGTTAGGTTAGGTTAGGTTAGGTTAGGTTAGGTTAGGTTAGGTTAGGTTAGGTTAGGTTAGGTTAGGTTAGGTTAGGTTAGGTTAGGTTAGGTTAGGTTAGGTTAGGTTAGGTTAGGTTAGGTTAGGTTAGGTTAGGTTAGGTTAGGTTAGGTTAGGTTAGGTTAGGTTAGGTTAGGTTAGGTTAGGTTAGGTTAGGTTAGGTTAGGTTAGGTTAGGTTAGGTTAGGTTAGGTTAGGTTAGGTTAGGTTAGGTTAGGTTAGGTTAGGTTAGGTTAGGTTAGGTTAGGTTAGGTTAGGTTAGGTTAGGTTAGGTTAGGTTAGGTTAGGTTAGGTTAGGTTAGGTTAGGTTAGGTTAGGTTAGGTTAGGTTAGGTTAGGTTAGGTTAGGTTAGGTTAGGTTAGGTTAGGTTAGGTTAGGTTAGGTTAGGTTAGGTTAGGTTAGGTTAGGTTAGGTTAGGTTAGGTTAGGTTAGGTTAGGTTAGGTTAGGTTAGGTTAGGTTAGGTTAGGTTAGGTTAGGTTAGGTTAGGTTAGGTTAGGTTAGGTTAGGTTAGGTTAGGTTAGGTTAGGTTAGGTTAGGTTAGGTTAGGTTAGGTTAGGTTAGGTTAGGTTAGGTTAGGTTAGGTTAGGTTAGGTTAGGTTAGGTTAGGTTAGGTTAGGTTAGGTTAGGTTAGGTTAGGTTAGGTTAGGTTAGGTTAGGTTAGGTTAGGTTAGGTTAGGTTAGGTTAGGTTAGGTTAGGTTAGGTTAGGTTAGGTTAGGTTAGGTTAGGTTAGGTTAGGTTAGGTTAGGTTAGGTTAGGTTAGGTTAGGTTAGGTTAGGTTAGGTTAGGTTAGGTTAGGTTAGGTTAGGTTAGGTTAGGTTAGGTTAGGTTAGGTTAGGTTAGGTTAGGTTAGGTTAGGTTAGGTTAGGTTAGGTTAGGTTAGGTTAGGTTAGGTTAGGTTAGGTTAGGTTAGGTTAGGTTAGGTTAGGTTAGGTTAGGTTAGGTTAGGTTAGGTTAGGTTAGGTTAGGTTAGGTTAGGTTAGGTTAGGTTAGGTTAGGTTAGGTTAGGTTAGGTTAGGTTAGGTTAGGTTAGGTTAGGTTAGGTTAGGTTAGGTTAGGTTAGGTTAGGTTAGGTTAGGTTAGGTTAGGTTAGGTTAGGTTAGGTTAGGTTAGGTTAGGTTAGGTTAGGTTAGGTTAGGTTAGGTTAGGTTAGGTTAGGTTAGGTTAGGTTAGGTTAGGTTAGGTTAGGTTAGGTTAGGTTAGGTTAGGTTAGGTTAGGTTAGGTTAGGTTAGGTTAGGTTAGGTTAGGTTAGGTTAGGTTAGGTTAGGTTAGGTTAGGTTAGGTTAGGTTAGGTTAGGTTAGGTTAGGTTAGGTTAGGTTAGGTTAGGTTAGGTTAGGTTAGGTTAGGTTAGGTTAGGTTAGGTTAGGTTAGGTTAGGTTAGGTTAGGTTAGGTTAGGTTAGGTTAGGTTAGGTTAGGTTAGGTTAGGTTAGGTTAGGTTAGGTTAGGTTAGGTTAGGTTAGGTTAGGTTAGGTTAGGTTAGGTTAGGTTAGGTTAGGTTAGGTTAGGTTAGGTTAGGTTAGGTTAGGTTAGGTTAGGTTAGGTTAGGTTAGGTTAGGTTAGGTTAGGTTAGGTTAGGTTAGGTTAGGTTAGGTTAGGTTAGGTTAGGTTAGGTTAGGTTAGGTTAGGTTAGGTTAGGTTAGGTTAGGTTAGGTTAGGTTAGGTTAGGTTAGGTTAGGTTAGGTTAGGTTAGGTTAGGTTAGGTTAGGTTAGGTTAGGTTAGGTTAGGTTAGGTTAGGTTAGGTTAGGTTAGGTTAGGTTAGGTTAGGTTAGGTTAGGTTAGGTTAGGTTAGGTTAGGTTAGGTTAGGTTAGGTTAGGTTAGGTTAGGTTAGGTTAGGTTAGGTTAGGTTAGGTTAGGTTAGGTTAGGTTAGGTTAGGTTAGGTTAGGTTAGGTTAGGTTAGGTTAGGTTAGGTTAGGTTAGGTTAGGTTAGGTTAGGTTAGGTTAGGTTAGGTTAGGTTAGGTTAGGTTAGGTTAGGTTAGGTTAGGTTAGGTTAGGTTAGGTTAGGTTAGGTTAGGTTAGGTTAGGTTAGGTTAGGTTAGGTTAGGTTAGGTTAGGTTAGGTTAGGTTAGGTTAGGTTAGGTTAGGTTAGGTTAGGTTAGGTTAGGTTAGGTTAGGTTAGGTTAGGTTAGGTTAGGTTAGGTTAGGTTAGGTTAGGTTAGGTTAGGTTAGGTTAGGTTAGGTTAGGTTAGGTTAGGTTAGGTTAGGTTAGGTTAGGTTAGGTTAGGTTAGGTTAGGTTAGGTTAGGTTAGGTTAGGTTAGGTTAGGTTAGGTTAGGTTAGGTTAGGTTAGGTTAGGTTAGGTTAGGTTAGGTTAGGTTAGGTTAGGTTAGGTTAGGTTAGGTTAGGTTAGGTTAGGTTAGGTAGGTTAGGT